>BSBN01000596.1:0-1318333 GCA_027924645.1 Cunninghamia lanceolata | reverse complement strand
GGCTAGATTATTTTGAGTAGGGACTAAAGCCCTAATTGGGTTCACAGTAGGTATCTACTGGATAGGTCTAATAGTTTGTAAAGGCTGTGCAGGGTTAGGATTTTGGAAACTATTTTGTTGATAACCCTAATTCTAGTTCTCATTCATATTTTAATGGTTTGTGTTGATCCTCCTTTCACCACTAAACATTCAAGGACATTCAACTAAGTAGATAACTCTACTATAAATTTCATGTCACTTAGAACATAGGGGAAGATTGGAATTGTGTGATTTTGTTATTCAATTAAGCCTAATTATGCTCAAAACCCTAATTTCATGAAATTGTAAACAAACAGACAAAGTGCATAAAATGATCGCACACAGAGATATCAAATGACAACCAAATGCATACCAGATTTTAAAGTTCAGTGTGCAGAAAAATCAAGGACTAATGAGTGGGCACCCTAGTCCAGTGCCTCAATTTTCTTTAGGATCTGGGAATATTGTCTGTAACTTGTTCCTGTTGTTCCAAGGATTTTACAGTTGCGGGATCTAAAGAACTAATGAGAGGGCACCTGAGTCCAAGTCCCTATTTTCTTTTCTGATCTAGAATTCTGACAGTCTATACTACTCTACTACAACTCTACTTCTTTCACTTTCGCAACCTGTAACTTGCAATCACAGGAAAATGGGTTGGGGGTTGTGGTGTTTAGAGGCTTGTCTTAGTCAAGCCTCAGAGAGACATTCAAGTCTTCCGAACACCATTTTCAAATAAAGAGTGTATATCCCTATATGATAGAGGCAAAATCCAAATGATAGATGATAGAAAACACAATTGTTATCACGTTGTAGTGAAGATCTCATTGAAGGAAGATGTTTTTCATGCCATGAGGAGATGGATGCCAAATCTACAAATACAAACACAATAACAACACAAAATTCTTCTCTGCAACACAATGAATGCCTTGAATAACTTTCACATAAGCCACAAGTTCACAATTGCCATCTCTACTTTACAAATGAATCACTAATCATGCTTATATATGCAACTACAAACATTCCTGCTAAGAATTTCATAATTCAAACTTACTTTGTCGACATAGGACCTAAATAATGGTCATAAACTGACACTTTAAAATAGGTCCTGACCTAAAATAGGGTAGGACTAGGGCACGGGTGCCCAAGTCCTCCCCCATTATTTTAGGTAGGATTAATCATAAATGTACCCCTTAGGTCCCATTTGTCATGAAACTTCAGGTTTTTCTCATCGGGAGTCATCAAAATCATGCAAGATACTCTAAATGCATTCAAAGGACCCGAGAGCTAAACCTTAAGAAGAAAAAGCCCCCAAGGTTACTCTTTCTGACAACAATTCCAATTCTAATTAGATGTCTACCCTTGGTTATAGTTCTGATAGGGTTTGGGAGCAGTTTGAATAGCTATATTATTCACCTTGTTGGTTAAATTGGACATTAGGGTCTTAAGATCACTCTCTTCTTGAGAAAGAGAGGATGTTGAAGCTTTAGCCTCTGGGATGGGAGCAATAATGGGCTACTGGGGTGAGGGAGGCAGCTCTAGAAAAAGTAGGATAGGAGGCCTGGGAGCAATTTTCCAAGCCTATATTAGGTAGTTTTTATCTTTGAGAGTTGTCTCATATCCATCTGGTAGTGTCTCAGAACCCATTGACTACATCATCACTGCAATATATGAATTCAAAGCTCTTAAAAAATACAAGAAAGCACCTTATGGGGATGGCATGAGGGTAGCTGGAATTCTCTCCCACATCCTCTGGAATTTGAAGTTGAAATTTTCCAACATCTCACTCGAAGCCCTCTTGATAGTTGTCAATTGCTCAAGAAATGAAGCGTTATCTACCCTCTCTCCAAACTATTTCTAGAGGGCTTCTCCCAGATCATCCCAAGTATGTATTGAAGTAGGGGTCAAGCTCCTAAACCATTAAAGAGCTAGCTCTTCCCTTGAAAGATGAGACCATGAGATGGACTGCAACATCTTCATGTTGTATATGATGGACCAAGCACATATTGGATATATCTTTGATATGCTCAGCAGGGGTTACAGAACCATCACCCGTAAAGGGTGAAACACTTTTCAGGACTGCAATAGGTATGTCATTGTATGCAGCCAAATCTAATGGACTTCCTCCATTAAAGGTCACAAAGGGTAGATATCTTGCCATCCTAGGGATATTCAAATTTGGTCTAGGAATATGCAAGCTTCTATTATACCAAAACCTAATAGGAGGGGGTGTAGATTGAGCCCTTGAATGAGGTAAGGTAAAGTTGTTGTCCCTTCTCATAGGAGACCTAGACAACCTAGACCTTCTCCTTAAAGCAACAACAAATAATTCAGTGAACTGGAAAATACCTCTAAAAGATACTCTAGTTTGCACAGGCATAAAAGATGGCACTGATCAAGACTAGGAGTCAGTAGAGTCACTAGGTGCATGAAGATTCTGTCAAAATACAGATATTGAGAAGAACACAAAATTCTCAACTTGATTCTTTGATTGCTTATACTTTGGTCCCACCAGGTGTGCCAGAAACTGTTGTCACATAGATTTGCACCTGGTTTTGAAGGCTTTTAGGGCTCTAACAGTTTAGTGAAACATTGAGATGACCTCAAGGTGTGGGACCCTATAAGGAGGTCAAATCTCTAGAGAGAGGTTGGTTCCTTTGTTGAATGAGAGATTCAATGATCCTAAGACTAAACCTAATCTATCCACCTGTTTATGAAAAGAGTAAGAGAGAAGAAACTAAGATAAAAGGGGAGGTGATACACTAGGTTTGAATATGAGAAGAACCTCTAAACAACCATTTATGCACAAAATAACAATATCCAATAGACCGGCATACATAAATCATGAATTATTTGCAAAGGTAAGAGAAAATAAGTGAAATCCAAGAGGAAAGATGCATTCATAGGTGGAGATCAAATAGAAAGATACACATGGCAAAGAATAATTCATGAGAAGGTAAAATCTGATTTCTATTTTCAAAGAGCCACGGTTACAATTGCAAGAGATATGGTTTGTAAACCCAAAAGCCAACCATAATACATTACATTTCATACTTTATATAGAATTTGGACACTTAACCTAAGTCAATTACAATAACTTTTCCCCCATGGGCTATCAGAGATATTTCCTTGCCAGAAGGGACATCCACCTACAAGAATTTAATGCAGAAAATATCTGGATCCATCAAGTGGTTATGAGATATTTTGGGTCTTCAATGTGAACTGCTGAATCATTTACTTGCAACCATTAATGTGAAATATCTTCATTTGAAAAGATTCTACAACACTTTAAGTTAGCCGCAGTTGTATCTTGTCGGCTGAGTCTGCATATCCTTCTTCATTCGGTGACCATCCCGATATCCAGATGTGTGTATCATATCAGGATCATGAAATTTGGATCATATTTTCAAAGTGGGAATATTCCTCAAAAAGCCCACCCAATGAAAGAGGAGGAAATTCTAAGCAGTTCTACCTTTTGGATCATGTAGAAATTCTTCATGATGAGGGAGATATTCACAGTCAAAGTTATGGTCAACGGGCATAGGGATATCCATGTGTCATCACCTCGCAGTCACACAATGGGAACATGACGTCAGCTTCAGTGATCTACGAGCTTGCGACATCATGAATATCCCTCAAGGTATGCATATTCACAAATGTCCAGATGCACCTGTCAAATTTACCCTCGTAGCATGGAGAAGTCATCATCTGCATGGATATTCATCATCAAGATATTAACTTTTAATATCCAGATGCTAACTTAATATCCAGATGCCCCTCGTGAATATCCTGATGACATCATCCAGTCCCCTCCCCAAAGAAGTTCATATGACGATGATGTCATCTGGATATTCTACCTCCAGTATATTATCCGGTAGTGTTAATATCTTGATGACATCATCCAGATCTCCTCTTTGATGAAGCTCTCCATGCCGATGACATCATCAAGATATTCACAAAAGGCATCTAGATATTAAGATAGCATCCAGATATTAAAAGTTAATATCGTGATGACGATATCCATGCGGATGATGGCTTCTCCATGCTACGAAGGTAAATTTGACAGGTGCATCCAGATATTTGTGAATATGCAGACCTTGATGGATATTCATGATGTTGCAATCCCGCAGATTGCTGAAGCTAATGTCATGTTCACACTATGCGATTGCGAGGTGATGAGACATGGATATCCATATGCTCATTGATTGTAACTTTGACCATGAATATCTCCCTCATCCTAAGGAATTTCTACATGATCCAAAAGGTAGAATTACTTAGAATTTCCTCCTCTTTCATTGGGCAGGCATTTCAAGGAATATTCCCACTTTGAAAATATGATCCAAATTTCATGATCCTAGTATGAATATGCACATCCAGATATCACAATCCATAGTCTAAAGTGCCTTTTAAATACCTCATGATCCTCTTAACTACCATCACATATGACTCTTTAGGATCTTCTTGAAATCTTGCCACAAGACAAACTTCATGCATTACATCTGGTCTAGTATAGGTTAGATAAAGTAGTCCTCCAATCATAGACCTATACTTTTTCTAATCAGTCTTAGGTGATTCACCATTCTTGCTCAGCTTGCAACTAGTAACCATAGGGGCACTTATTAGCTTAGAATCCTCCATTCCAAACTTTTTCAACAACTCTTTCAGATACTTGGACTAAGAAATGAAAATTCCTTTTTCTGATTGAGTAATCTGTAGTCCTAGAAAGAAATCCACTTCACCAAACATAGACATTTCAAACTCCTTTTGCATTTCCTCTATGAATTTCTTACACATACCTTCATTACATCCAAATTTGGATACGGAGAAAATATCTTACACATACCTTCATTGTCTCCAAATTTCTTACACATACCAAGAAGAAAGAACCTCCACTTGTACTTTAGGATTGTTGATGATAGAAAAAGTACAAGTGGAGGTGCTTTCTTCTTGGGTAACAGATTGGTTTCATGGTTGAGCAAGAAACAAGATTAAATTCTTTGTCTATTGCAGAAGCAGAATATATTGTTGCAGCTTGTTGTTGTACTCAAGTGCTATGGATGAAGAAAACATTGAAGGATATAAGAGTTGTGTATGGAGAACCAATTTCAATATTTTGTCACAATACAAGTGTTACAAACATTTCAAAGAATCTAGTGATATGCTCAAGAGCAAAGAATATATCAATAAGGTATCACTTTCTGAGAGAAAAGGTAACAAAGAATGAAGTAAAGATGGAATATGTGTCTATAAAGGATCATATTGCAGATATTTTGACAAAGCCTATACCTAAGGATACTTTTGAGTATCTCAAGGAGAAGTTAGGGGTCATTACCCCTCCTGCTCTAAACTAAGATGCATAAGAAATGCATCGGTCCAGTTGTGCCCAAAGTCTCATTTTTTGATCTGGATTGATGTTTTGAAGGCTACCTCTCAAGAGGAGTAGGTAGATATTGTTGATATGAGTTCCTGATAAAGAGAAGTAAGTGTTGTAGTATTGCTGATAGGGGGAGTAGTACAGTAAGATCTGAATTAAGCCATGATAACTAAAGAGAGAGAAAAGGTACGGCATGCTTTTCCATTGATGTCAAAGGGGGAGAGAAGTCCATGTAAAAAACTTAAGGAGAAAGATTCTAAGAAAGTTGAAGCCAGAGAAAGCATAAGGTTAGAGGGAGCAAAGAAGCAAAACAAGTTTGCTTGTCTTGATGGTTTTTCACATCATATGTTGCCATCAATGACAAAGGGGGAGATTGTTGCAAGTATGAGCAGTAAGTGTTGTCATTAATGCCAACACCTAAGGTCAACATCTAAGGAAATTATTTGTATGAGTTTGAGCAAGTGTCTGAGAAGAACAGTGCAGTGGTTTGCTCTGCATATCCTATAGATTGAATATCTTTGTCTGCAGTTTGGAAGTTAACTTAAGGGATGTCTATAGTTGTTATGTTTCAAGTTTGAGCCTCTAGTGTGAAGATTTGAGTGAGGTCTATTCACCAGAGTAAAAATTGTTTTTCTGAGTATTCAATGGTGACAGGGAGAATGTATTTTGCTCTACATTTATTCGCATTTAAGTTTTATAGTCTATGGTTCTGAGATTAAGTCTGGTATGATGTTATGTGACTTCAGTTGAAATGGTTCATGATTTGGTGATCCGCAAGTGATCTTTCCTTTATGACAGTGGCTGACAGTAATGTTAAGTGCTTCAGTTTGAAGAATCTTCTGGATAGAATGTTTGGGGGTTGTACGGAAGTTCTTGGTAATTGTAATGTGCTTGTGGATGTCCCTAGATCATTTTCCTTCCTTTTGATTGGTCCACAAAGTGTAATTCAGATCATGGTTGAAGCATGTTCCTAAAGGTCCTAGTGTTAACACCATTTTTGGTTGACTTGGTTGTTTTCACTACATGAAGTTATGCTTGGAATTTGTGATAGTGTGTTGCTGTGTGGGAGATTGCTTTTGAGTCCTAGCTAAGGCATGGTGTGGTCCACATTCATTCTTTTCCTTCACAAATCTATTTAGGTCCAGACCTATTCTAATGTATGTATTTATGTCAACCTTGGAGATTATTCCAACAATTGATGATTGTAATGCCGACCTTGATGTACATTTCAAGGTTGATGAATTGTATAAATACATGTAATGAAGTCATAATTAAGTGAGGATGATGCAAAGTTGTAAAGATAAGTGTGAAGTGTAAAAGCAGAATAGAGTAGAGGAGTTTTATTGCACTTTAATGGAACTAAACCTTGGCATGGTATAGATGATACTATCTTAGTTCACCAACTTATGTCAGTGAGCCTATTCCTTTGGTAGTGAGCCTTGTTGTAAATTTTGATATATCTTTTATACTGTGAGATAATCCTCACCGTGGTTTTTCCCTTATTGGGTTTTCCACATAAAAAATATGGTGTCTCATGTGTGAATGTGTTTAAGTTTCTGATTTCATGCTTTCATGGTTAAATCATAATAATAATGATTAAGTGGTTGATGTGTTGATGTTTGAAAGAAGTTAAGTTTTGGTTACAACTGATTCACCCCCCCTCTCAGTTGTCTTGTGTATTTCAACAACATGAACTACCCTTTGGGAGATGCAAGTGAAGAGACCACTTTCAATCCTCAAGATTGTCCCAAGGAACGAGATAAGAGCATACATAGGATAATCACAAACACACACAAAAGGAAAGAAAATAAGTTGTTTTTTACCCTCAAGGTCACCCTAAGGCATGAGAGGAGAACATACACAACTTATTTGTACAAACATAATAAACAAGACAAAGAAAAAGATTAATTCCCTTAAAAATATTTTGAATGTGTGATTAGGGTTTGGGGAATCAAGTTTTGACGAATGATCCTACAAAACCACAATGTTAATTTGCAAGATTTGAGTCTTGGACCAATAAACCTACAAAAAATAGCATTAGGACAACATAAAAGACACAACAAAGTATAAAGGGATCAATGGTTAGTGGTTTAAAGTTGACAAAATCTAATAAGTATCAATAACAAAATATAAATGTTGAAACATAGAGAAGAAACATAGAAGATTAGATAGAAACATTATCAATTAAGTAAAAACATCAAGCTACAAACAAATAGTTAAAAATAAAATAAAAATACTAAATATTTGACAAAAATATCGCTACATAGAGTAGAAATGTTGACAATAGAAAAATGTTAGAAAGAAACACAAATACTACCCATTAAATAAAATGTTGAAGATTAATCATAAATGTTACAACATAGGGTGGAAACATCAAACCTACAAGTTGGAAGGTAAAAAGCACAAATGCTACTAATTCAGTGGAAACACTGAAGATTAAATGGAAACACCATGCAACAGAGTGGAAGAATTGATTCTCCTACAAAACCATAATTAGAGGAAACTAAAAGGTGAAACCCTTTAAAACCTAATTATAAAACCACTTGTAGCTCATTGGTTAGCAAAGGAAATCTTATAACATGCCTATTACTTGAAAACTATGTAAGAACTAAGATTAGAAGGAAAAAAAACCTTCCAAACTAGAGCTATGGAATGCAATTATGAAGCCCTTACTAATAGAAAATCCTTGCAAAATCCATGGTTAGGACAAATAATATTGTAAGCAATGTCTTGATGAAGAAAACCTACAAAAAACCAAGTTAGAACCCCCTGCAAGTATAGAAAGTAGAAATATCATTAGATGCAACACAAACCCTAAAAATAAGGTAGAAACACCATGGCACTTGACACAAATGCCGCTAGAGGAAAAACCAAATCTAGGAACTAGAAACACCAAAGATCACATGAAACCATTGAAGATTGCACTGAAATACTACTCCATAGAGTGGAAATGCCATTCTAGAAAACACACCCTGAATCACATAAAAACCTACAAAAAACACTCAAAAATAACCTCCAAGACAAAAATTATATGAGGACAAGTGTTCCATCAAGCATGCCAGAATGTGGAACATGAAATTTAGAATACAAATGTGTAAGAAGCATACAAAACAACCCCTTGTTCTAAATAAAAAACAAACACCTTTGATAGAGCTAAAGAAGGTAAACAAATAACAAATGTTAAAAATAAAACCAACATTATACCTCCTTGATGTGTGGATTTGCTCTTTGGATGTTGAAGATAGGATGTTGTGTTGTAATGTTAGTTTCACTTGAGAGAGATTTCCCAATTTGGCAACATGCACCTGTCACCTCCACATATGGTAGTATGTCCTTGAAGGGGAAGGTTTTTATATATTTTGGCAAATGATATGGAGGATTATAATTGAATCTTGGATTGGAGAGTTAGGATTCATTCGACTGTAAGGCAAATTAATGATAGAGGGTTGATATTGAAGCAAATGGATGGAGATGATTGATTCAAGTGATGGATGGCCAAGATTTTCTTAAATTGGATGGGAGGATAAGAAGAAAACAAGTGTAGCCTAGGGGTGAAGGCAAGTGAACGGGTGAGATTAAATCAAGTAATGAATGGTTGAGATTATGTTAACTTGCATGGATAGATGAGATGCACACAAGTGGAGGATTGAAATGATTGCAAATGGGTAGAGGAGATTGAATCATGTGATGGATGGTCAAGATTACTTTAATTTGAATGAAGGGTCAAGATGTAAAAGGTTATTTTCTGGCTTTTGTGATGACATGGAAATATATTTTTATTTTTATTTTAAAATGGGATGAAAGAGGAAATGTGCATTAGTCTAATTAATTAAATAGGTTTGATTTATTTAACTAATTAGTGATGAGAGAAAATTAGTCTAATTAATTTATTTAATTAACCAATGAAGGAGGATTGGCCTAGTTAATTAAATAAATAATTAACCAATAGATGAAATTAACCTAATTGTTTTTTTTTGGATTAAAGATAGATCATTCTATTTACCCAAAAAGTGGTCTCAGTACAAAGTATGTGGCCAAGAGAGCCACATGATATAGCTTACATACACTTCAAAATAACATAGATTAAATTTTTTTTAATGCATTAAACATATAGGATAAATCTGTTTGTTTCATCAAACCAGTTGATAAAATGGATCAAAAGACCTATTATATCAATTCATATTCTTATCCTGCTACCCTATTGTTTGTCCACCTTCTAAACTTCCTTTTAAGCATTCTCTGATGTGTGAAGGTTGCTTGTATTTGCCTGAAATTGATCACCTTGTATGGATGGCAAAGACCACTAGATTTCCCTGTACTAATTATTTAAATCATTATCTAACCTGTCATCCCTTTCCAGTTGTCCTAGAGATTTATTCCAACCATCCAAGTGGGCTCTATTATCACTGGCATTATAGGAATCAATGCCCCTGAAAGTGCCAATAGGTGGGGAAGCTTTGAGTTGATTACTGTCCATATTAAAAAAATTTGAAAAGTAACCTCCAAGTCTTTTTGTGTTTCATTCCTCATTCTTTCTAACTTGTGCTGGTTACAATACCTATTTTAAAAATCTATATATTCTTCATTAAATTTCTAATGGACTCTCCTTAGGTCATGAGGCTAAAATTCTGAATATTTAATGTCTGCCCTATGTATGACTTCAAAACCTTCATCAATGATCTTCATAAACCTCTATATTGAGAGCTCCATTGTAAATACAACTTGTATGAAAACATCATTAAGCATCAGTCTCAATGTAGACCCAGTAAGGCTTCTCTTTCTATCTTGAAAATGGTCTTCATTTCTTCTTTTCCACGGAGTCCATAAAATCTTAGGTGTTAGACAAAGCCAAAAGATTTTAGATTTAGAGGCCAACCCAAAAATAGTACCACATAATATTTCTAGCCAATAATTTTTGTTCATGGAAGACCAGCCCTTTATATTACCTGTGTATAGGAAAAGTCGAGAGGTTGAATGATAAGATCAAAAGTTAATGATAATAACAACTCAATTACCCATAACATCAAAAGATCTATCTAAGCAATAACCAAATCAATGAATAAATCAAATTATGAACAAAGAAGTTATCACCTAGATTGTTTGGATCTCTTGGTCGAATGTGGATTGCTCTTCAAATTGTGAAACCATGTTTGCAACAAGCGGATGTAGATTGTGTTTGTGCTCAAAAAGTAGAAGTACTCAATGATACGATGAATGCTCAATGCGCTATAGGGTTGCCTGAGAACAAATGATCGAAGAGGATTTGTTATGGAGATAAGGGGGGTTTATATAGGTTTCAATGAAGATCGATAAACAGTCTAGATAATTCAATAGAATCAATGGATGAGATAAATCTAGAATTCATGATGAATGTGCACTTGACATGTGTCACACAAAAAGTTGTTTTTGTTAAGATAATTGATTGATTTGACATAAAAAGACATGGAATAGACATATTTTTAGATTTCATAAAAATAGAAATTTTTTTTTCTAATTTATGAGTTGTTGATAAAACAATAATGATTAAGTCAATTAACTCAACTTGTAATTTGCTTTTTGCATGATTTGAGATAAATTAAATAATAAATTATTTATTTTTGTGTGCATGATGAATAAGATTTATTTTTAGAGGAATTGGAAGATATTTGAGCAAATTAAATAAATAAATTTATTTAATTGTCTATGCATGATAGAGGACATAGAATAGATTTGAAGATTTAAATAAATTTGATTTATTTATTTAAATTTGGAAGAATAATTGATTTAATTAAATAATTTAAAATTATTTAATTGTAGATAAGAGGATTTGGATGATAAAGTAATTAATTAAATAATTTATTTATTCAATTGATGTGGATTTGAATTTTGGAAGAAGATAATGATTTAATTAAATAATTAAAATTATTCAATTTTGGAAGAATAAAGTTGACTTTGATTTAAATTAATTAAATAAATATAATTTATTCAATTAATGTTGAATTTACGAGTTTTGGAAAAAATTGATGATCCTGATGAAATTAATTAAATAATTAGATTATTTAATTAACGTTGAAATGCAGGTGATTAGATAGACTTGATGACATGCAAGTGATTCGAAGACATGGTCATTTTAGGGTGTCTACATTTTTCCCCTCTTTGATGCAATGTAGTTTATAGTGTTGTTTCAAAAAAAATGATTGTTGAAGACATGATACAATTTTGATGCCCCAGTGTAGCTAGTTGCCCCTATGTAGCTGGTGTATGATGCCCCCTCAAGAGGAAAGACAGGGAAGCAATAGAAGAACTGGGTTGACACTCAACTAGAAGATTGTGTTTAAGATAGACGAGGTTGACGGGATGGATGGAAGTTGACATGAGGAAGAAAAATAGCTGACAGGAGGAAAAATAGGACATGGGGTGGGAAAAATGAGGGTGGGGATGCTATAAATAGTCTGAAGGGGCCACATCCTACTCATTTGCACACATAGAGTTTACCAACATTGGAGACCTTTGCCTTCCTTGCCTAGAGTGAGAGCTTTGAGCAGAGAGAATTTGTAGCTTTTAGAGATGTCGATTCTTGCGCATAAGCATCAAGCAGAGTGGGTGCAGAATTATGGGAGACCAACGGGAGAACCAGCAATGGTAAGTGATTGATAACCTTCCTTTGTGTTATGTTTCTAGGTCATTTATAGGGTTTGTTTTAGGTTTTGTTTTATGTCAACCAAAAGCGTTGCGCAATGCCAGCATGCCTTTGGCAGTCAGGCAAAGCACTTTTGGCGCGCTAAAGCACACTTGGTAGGTCAGTACATCATGGTTGGTCAAAACTCAGCACACTTGGTATTTAGAGTGCACGCCGCAGTGTAGATGGTAGGTTGGTAAAACACTGTTGGTAGTGCAGTAAAGCACTATTGGTCGGGTAGCTAGGCGCTTTTGGTTTAGGTTTTGCAAAAAATAAGTCGCACTTGCAACATAGTAAGGCACAATTAGTATAGCAGTGAAGTGCACTTGTGTAAATCAAGTTACTCTTGGTGTTGATAGTAAAGCACTTATGTGTAAATAGTAAAGCGCATAGGGTAGAATAGTGAAGCGCATTTGGGAAAATCAAGGTGCTTTTGGCTTTTTAGATAGTCTAACCTAGGTGGATTTGAACATGTGTCTCTAGGGTTGACCTAGGAGTTGATCTACTTAGGTTAGAATGTGTAGGGTTGAGCTAGAGTTGCGTCACAATGTTGTTCTTGTGGATGTCCTTATTGACTTGAGTAGACTTATCAATTACAAAATGTCTGACAAGTGGTTTTGTGGATGTAGAGAGTCCTTCCTCCTTTAATGTCAAGGGAGTGATACCATGTCATTGCAGATGAGGTGGTATAGATAAATTGGGAGGAGGATGCATTCTTGGAGTATATGGGACTATGGCACATGGCACATTTGACACACATTAGGGAAAATCTTGCACTTTTGACAGCTATTGTTGAGAGATATCACAACGAGACCTGCTCTTTCCACTTTCTGATAGGGGAGGATATTTTGATACTCGAGGATGTGTATCACATCCTTAAGATCTTGATTGATGGGGAGAGATTTGACTACAACCCAGAGCGAGGCAAGGCTAGCATGAGAGAGGTATTTTGCACTGATGACCTCTGGATAGGGGATCATGAGATCTGTTGGGCTGATGTTCTAATACTGTGTGATAGGATCAGATGGATTGTGGCTTACTCTGCTTAGATAGGTGATCTAGAGGGTTATCTATTGGATGGGGTACTATACTTTAAGGTATGTTTACGCATGGCATCCGTTATGCATGGGGCCCGTGTGTGTTGGGTCAACTATACCGAGACTTACATGACTATGTATACCAGAGAGGACAAAGCTTATCAACTGGTGTGACATTGCTACATGTATAGGCTTGGGAGCACATCCTAGTTATCAGACCGATGACCCAACATCGCCATGAGAGGGGGGAGCCATATGCATTTCTGTATGAGGGTGTGATCACACATAGGCGGCTTGGTTCTGTGAGCTTCTAGAGGCGGTAGATTGAGGAGATGTATATCTTCATTTGGAGACCATGGCTACTGTGTGAGGCATGGGAGGATGAGCATGAGCAGATTATGTATTGTAGATAGGCCCAATATCTGTTTGGTTGATGAGTGGAGACCATTGAGAGATACCTACCAGAGCAGGTATTGAGATAGTTTAGCTTACCGCAAGGGGAGCCTGTTAGAGAGGCGACACATGCGCAGATGCAGTGGGAGGTTGGGGATTGGGATGTTGAGATTCCAATGGCCACAGCTTTGGGAGAGTTGCGGGGACTTGCCCTAGTTAGGTGGGATTGAGATTTAGGATTGGTTGATCCGGGGACACTGCCAGCTTATGATGGGTACTGGCAGACACACAAGCTAGTGAGACTGACCACACCAGGGGTGGTAGGAGTAGTGCCGGTTGGAGAGGCGAGGGCCAAGCGGGTGGCCAAAGAGAAGGATAGGTAGTAGGATGGTGGAGAGGACAAAGGATATCTGGCTGATGTACAGATGGTAGAGGTGGAGGGTCTAGAGCCAGTGATATAGGTGGTAGAGACTAAGTTGCAACAGACACAACAGCTTCTACAGGAGGAGATTGTGCAGAGGACTTGCTTGGAACTTCGGATGGTGAGGTTGAGGAGGGATAGAGATGCAGCGAGGGCAAAGGCTAGATAGGCTAAGGCTCAAGCCCAGGTACACGCATAGGTAGCAGTAGCAGCATAGGTAGCTTTGGCATCAACATAGGTCATGCCAGCACTAGTAGATAATGGGCAAATTGCCTAGTTGACATTGGAGAGGGACACAATAGTACAACTACGTTTGATAGTAGAGGTTTCCCTGCAAAGGGCTAGGTGAGAGAGAGATGAGGCACACCATGCATTGGGTGCCAATCACAGGACATTGTATAGTGAGCTCATCCGCGTGCAGGGAGAGCTAGTTTTAGCAGGCAGAGAGGTCGAGTATTACAGGGGTCTCTACTTTGGTGCAGTGCTAGTAGATCAGCAAGAGCCTAGCTTCCAAGAGTGAAGCAGGTCAAGGGCATCCGCATCACATAGGATGGGGTAGTCAATGTCATTATTTAGAGGACCATTTGTGCCGCTAGGTGGAGGAGGACCAGCAGGGGGACCTTCACCGAGTGTAGGTGGAGGACAGGGATCACAGCAGGCGGGAAGCTCGACCCACTAGCTACCACTAGAGCATGTAATTTTGTATATATTGTATCAGTTTTTTATCATGATGGACATTGTATATTTTGATTGATGGTTGCATGCATCTGATGTATATTTTGCGAGCTCTTGATAGCCATGATGTATTGATTGATGTATATTTGGATGCATACATATGGACTGTTGATGTAGACATGGACACTTGTACTTTGATGACCTTCACATGATGATATATGATGACATATTATGCTCACTTATGTTCATACTTTTTGTTTATGCACTTCGTTATGACATGGATGTGATGACATGTATTGATGATTATGGATTTATGTGATGATGTATATGCTTATATGATTCTTATAGATGTATGACACATGATGACATGATGATGATATTATATGATGATATAGATGCTATGACAGATGATGACATGATGATATGATAATGATATGATATGCGATATCTAACATGCGGTTTTTGTAGATATGCACCAGATGGTGGAGATAGAAGAAAGGAGATAGAACAGAACATGAGAGAAAGATTGTTGATCGATCTTTGCTTGAAAAACTATATAATGACATGGATAAATGGATGGTTTAAATGGATGAGCTTGTTGCAACGGTTTCATAAATGTTTATAAAGAGCAATCCTTATTTTGATATAGCACATGGATAGTTTGTCACCAAGGTATAAATGACCAAGGTGTTGTGATATCCGAGTGCGAGGACGTTGACTCTGCAAGAAAGCAGTTTGAACTTAGATCCATTAGACATAATATAACCTTGTTGGTCATGTGAATAAGCCATAGTCTTGAACATAAAATAAGCTTCAATACATAAATGCAAGAAGAATATTAATATGTAAGATGCTAGGCTATAACACTCACACAAGATAAATATGCTGCTAAGAAAGATACTAAAGATCATTCCTCAAACACGACATACAAAAGCAATGACTATGCCCCCAATCCGTACTACATCGCAACATACCAAGATATAGATAAATCAAAAAGCAAATTGACTGAGTTACAAAGTAAACATACAACCAACATATTCTCTTGCCAAAGAGGTTGCTCAGGATAGAGTGGATTGGTTAGGTAGATTTGATAGATAACGGCCTTATTGTAGGAATGATATATCTGTTAAAGGGTGTTGATCTATTGAAAGGATAATGTCTAGTTTCAAGAAATGCAACATGTCATAGAAGACACCTAGTCTGGTTTCGATCATGGAACATCCTGTATAAGACAAGTGTGTTGATCTATTGCTTGGTTGAGATTGATTTAGCTGATGTTGGTAATCGATATGTAGGACAACATATGGCTCTATAAGTAAGTTGCTTTGCTTCATGTTTGTTCAAGGACTTTTGCTTTGAAAGGAAGCATTGTTTGTTGTTTTGTTGCTTGAGTTAGTCAAGTTGAGGTGAATGGATTGTGATAAATGGAAAACTAGAAAGATGACTTGTCAATGGATTGAGATGGGTGAAGAATGATGAATCATATGTTCTTGAGTACTAGATATGTCCTTTGTATTCTAGACTACCTACATACCCTGTATCCACGGGATCAAGGCACATTACGATGAAAGATGAAAATGATAATATGTAGTTCTGGGTAGAGTGATGAGTGGGTCAAGGTGTTTGAGCTTGGGTTGATGAAATAATGATATCTTATGTACCTAAGTACTGTAAACTTCCTTCATATTCCAAACTGCCTACATACCCATATCCATGGAATCAAGGTACTTTAAGATTGAGGTGAGATGATATGTAGTTCTGGTGGTTTGATGATGTAGGATAGTGCTGTCATTGTGGGGAACGATATATCCCTAGATCAACACAAGGATGAATGTGTCTAGTTTTGGTGAGATGGTGGAGGGATTGGTTTGACGTGTATTTGTTTTTGTTTTTGTTTTGAAGTGTTTTTGTTCTTGTTTGTGTTTTGCTTTGAAGGATGAAGTGTTTGTGAACCATGAACAAGGATCCATTCCTAGATCTAGGTTAAGGAAAGAGTTTCCCCAATTCTGGTAGAGGCGTTTGTATGGATGACTGACATAGGATAGCTGACGTAAGATAAGTGATAATTGACATGGGATGACGACAAGGAACATTGACAAATTTCCAAGCTATTTTAGATAGGGTGATGGAAATGCAAACAAGCTCAATGATTTTATTATGGATGGATGGATGAATTTTATTATGAAATGGACATGGAATGAACACAACTCGATGAATGATGGATGTTGAATCTACACATAGCTCATGTTTGCCAGGTTTTCACTATGGTACTTATCTAAGGTGCCTGTTACCAGGTTTTCACCATAGGACAATTTTTTTAATTTTTTTTGACATGGATACTCTGAGGATCAGGCATAGAACTTCTTGAGATGAACACTATTGAGTAGCTCATCTAGAGGAATGCCTTCAAGTGTTGCTAAAGTATAAGATCCTGATCCATATGTTGTTGTCATAACAAAGGGTCCTAACCAATTAGGCTCAAACTTGCCCTTCTTTTCTCGATCTGCTTGATTTCTCTGATTTTGTTTGAGGACAAGATCACCAAATTGAAATTGCCTTTCTTTGATCTTGTTATAATTGTGTCAGAGATAGTTTTGATAAACATGGAGATGATTAAGTGCAGAAAGGCACCTCTCATCTAGTAGTTCTAGCTCAGCTAATCTAGAAGTGCGATACTCCTCTCCATCAATCAAGTTCTACATGGATACTCTGAGGGATGGGATCTCAACCTCTATAGGTAGAATGGCTTCAGAGCCATAGACCAAGGCATAGGGTGTTGCACCAGTTGGTGTTCTAATACTAGTGCGATAGGCCCATAGGGCGAGATTAAGTTGTAGGTGCCAATCATGACTAGCTTCATTGATTGTTTTCTTGAGGATTTTCAGAATGGTTTTGTTGGAAGCCTCAGCTTGGTCGTTACTCTGCGGATAGTAGGGAGTGGAAAAGTGATGTTGGATCATGTATTGGGTGCACAAGGCATGGCCCTCTTGATTTTTGAATGGTCTCCCATTATCAGTGACAATTGCTTGGGGGATACCATACCAGAAAATGAGGTAGTTAAGGATAAACTTGGCTATTTGCTTGCCAGTGATATAAGTCATGGGAATGGCTTCAACCCACTTCATGAAGTACTCAGTGGCAGTAATGATAAATTTATGGTCATTGGATGAGGATGGGTGGATTTGTCCTATGATGTCGAGACCCCATTGTGAAAAAGGCCATGGAATTGTCATAGGTTGTAGTTCATGAGTCGGTGCATGAATCAAATCTCCATGCTACTGGCATTGTATACACTTCTTAGCAAACTGTAAAGCATCCTATTCTATTGTAGGCCAGTAATAACCTATTATGAGTATCTTCTTAGCAAGATTAGGACCAATAGAATGTGCTCCATAGAAACCTTCATGTATGTCTCGTAAGGTAGCATCAACTTCTTCCACGTTAATACATCGTAAGAGGATACCATTGAGACTCTGAAGATAAAGTGTATCACTTAGAATAGCATAATGGGAGGATCAATGGATAAAGGTTTTGTGTTGGGTTGCAAATAGCTCAAAGGGAAAGGTACCATGTTTAAGGTATTCATAGATAACTTCGTACCATGGGGAATTGGGACCAACAAGTTACCAGATGATTTCAGTAGTTGGAACATCGACGGCTGGTATCAACAATTGCTCGATCAAGAACTCACATTTCTGTGTGTTTGCAAGCATGTCTATAAGTGACCCCACAAAGGCCATAGAGTTTGCAACCTTGTTATGCTCTCTTGGAATTTTCTCAAAAGTGATGCTAGAAAAGTGTGGTTTGTAGGCATCCACTAATTGCTTGTAAGGGAACAACTTTTCTTCTTTTGTTTGATACTCATCAATGACTTGTCGAATGACTAGCTGTGAGTCTCCATATCCCTGTAGTTCTTTGATTTCCCATTGGACTATTGTATGGAGACCTATGAGGAGTGCTTCATACTTGGCTATGTTGTTGGTGCAAGGAAATGCAAGCTGATATGACTTGGGGATATAGTCATTTTGAGGTGTGATAAAAAGGAGTTCGGTCCCTGATCCATGTTGTGTGTAGGGACCATCAAAATACAATTTTCACATTACTAAGGTAGAAAGAGTAAAGAGATTTTCATCTAGAAAGTGAGATACCATAGGATGTACATCTATCACAAGGGCTTCTGCTAGTTGATATGATAGGGCTTGTCCCTTGATTGCTTTACGATCCACATACTTAATATCAAACTCACTAAGGATCATGACCCATTTAGCTAGTCTGCCTGTGAGAGCTACTTTTTCTAGGAGATACTTTAATGGATAAATTTTGGCTATTATATTTGTGTGTTGGTTTAGCATGTAATGCCACAACTTTTGGGAAGCAAACACTATTGCTAAACAAGCTCTTCCATAGGTGAATAATTGAGTTCATAACCCACTAAGTTTCAACTGATATAATAGATTGCATGCTCTTTTGCTGACTCATCATGTTGTGTTAGAAGAACCCCTAGGGCTACAATTGTAGTTGAGATGTACAAGATCAAAGGCCTATCAACGACTAGTGGTACCAAGACGGGAGGTGTAGCTAGATATTATTTGAGCTGATCAAATGCTGCTTGACACTTATCATCCCATCGAAATGAGACATCCTTTTGGAGCAAGTGTTGAAATAGTTGACATTTATCTGCTAGCTGTGAGATAAACCGCCTAATGGATTGTAACCTTCCTTGAAGGCTCCTTAATGCTTTTAGATTCTTTGGTGGAGGCATTTCTACTATAGCCTTGACTTTTGTTGGATCTACTTCAATGCCTCTGTAAGATACAATGTATCCCAACAGTTTTCTAGAGGTTCCCCTGAAGACACTTCTTTGGATTGAGTCTTACTTGATATTTTTTTAGTCTGTCAAAGATTTTCCCTAGAACCTATATGTGATCTACCCTAGAAGACTTTGCAAGTATATCATCTACATAGTCCTCCATGATGTGATGAAAGAGATCGTGGAATATCACTGACATTGTTCTTTGATAGGTTGCCCCTATGTTCTTAAGACCAAATGGAATGACGCATCAATAATAGGTACCCCACGGACAAGTGAAAGCAATTTTATGTTGATCTTCTTCTACTATCATTATCTGGTTGTAGCCATAAAATCCATCCATTAGAGAAAACATTTCATGACCAGTAGTCAAGTCTACTATGAGATCAATGTTTGGCAGTGGGAAGTCATCTTTGGGACATGCTTTGTTAAGATCTCTGAAGTCAGAACACATGCAGATGCCCCCATTGGGTTTGGCCATAGGTACAATGTTTGAGACCCATTTTGGATAATCAATAGGCTTCATAAACTTTGCATCTAACAGTTTCTGTATGTCAACTTTCACTAAGAGAGTGATCTGTGGATGCATCTTTCTTAGCTTTTGCTTGATTGGTTTAGCTTTTGGATCAACTAAGAGATAGTTAACTAATAGAGAAGGGTCTAACCCTAGCATATCAGCATAGGTCCATGCAAAGTTGATGGTTCTTTGTAAGAAGAAGTTGGTAAGATTCTTGTGCTCTTGTTCTAATAATGATGCTACAAGGAATGTGGTCTTAGGATTTTGCTCTGTGCTAAGGTTTATCTCTATAGAATCTTCTACTAGGAGAGCTGATTTCTCTTTATACTTAGATGGTAGGGGAAGGTCAAATATTCCATGCTTAGGTGCCACTGTTGGGTTTTTACCTTTGGAAACATCCTTTACTTTTACTATTTTCTGATTGGGAGGTGCCACAGTGTGGTTTTCACCTAGAGATCTTTCTTTATTTTTACTTTTACGACTGGAGGATTTGGCATTCTCACAAAAATAAGTCATTTGCTCTAGTTCCATTACAAAACCATCTTTGTGATCACCAATAGGGATACCATACCAGAGTCCCATGAACTCAGCAATAGCTTCGTCATTTTGAAATACATCTAGAACAGGGGCCCCTTGTTGGTCCCAATCGATAAGTTCAGGGTAGACAAGTGTTACAATCTGGGTGTTGGTGGTGGATGTTAAGGATACGGATGATAGCATAAATGCAAAGGATTTAGTGAATAAGCCAGTCATATGGAGGTAAGGGTCATCGATGGTATCCTCTTTAGACGTTGATTCTATGAGAGAAGTTTGTTCTATCTCATCGAGAATACCCTTGATGTCTAAGGCACGTGGTACCTTTGATGCAGAGTGGCACAAGGGAAGCAACACACAAAGGTTTACTCTATTGTCCTTTGCCCACTCACCCACTTCAACTAGCCTTCAACCAACCAACCAACCAAAGGCACATACAAGGCATATGAAGGATTTGATGTCCAGACTATTGTCCAACCCCTAAGGCTTCTCCACCACCTTAAGACAGATCAACAAACACCTTCTATGCAGTTGGTTTGATCTCCAACTTCCCAAAACTCTTCAACCTATACCTTGACTAGTAAGGCTACTAGCCCTCCAAACTAGGTTTTCTCAACAAAACTTGACAAAATCCCAAAGGTCTAGGCAAACAAATGATGGAATTGAACACCTTTCAGGGGACCCTAACAAACCTCCAAATCTCCTGCTCCAACTCTACTCCAGCAATCCAGAACGCCTACTAGGTCTCTAGGCCTAATTGATCAATTTAGGCTAGGTTACAAAGCAAGTGCTCAAAATTAGGTGCATAGGTCAGGGGCAGGAACTTGGAATGACTCTACCATCCCCAAACAACACAAATCCACCATTCATTCACTCATCCTCTTAGGGTTTTGTCAAATACAACAATAAATTGCATAAATTCAGTCAAATACATAGAGATATTTGACCTAGGGCATCACATTAAAAATAGTAAACTGTATTTTCTCAGAAAATGCTTTTGGAATCAAGTAGTATACACCCCTAGCCTGCATTTCACTAAGTGGCATGAAATTTCATCAGTGGAAATGCATTCTAGGGCCAAATTTGTGGGACTGCCCTACAAAACAGGGTTTCTGGACCAGTTTTGAAAGAAAATTCAATAACTTTTGACTCCGACCACTTCAAGACCTCAAACCAGTTGCATTGGAACCCTGACTCCAAGAGATTTCAGAAAAGTATCATTTGCACACGTGAAAAGTCCATACAGTCTGTACACAGCAAGAAAAATAGCAAAAAATAGTCAGTTTTCTTGAATTTTGTGCCCAAATTCCGTACAAAAACTTTCTCCTCCGTACTGGAGTCAGATATCCACCATATTAACCCATCCAAGTTGGTTTCCAACTTCTACAACAGCATTTCACTGCCCAAAGTGGTTTTTGAACCGACCCAACACATAACACCTTTGACAACTATGGTGTTTTGCATTAACACAAGGAGGTTGATTTGTTTGGCTCGTCCAATGGAGTCCAAATGATCAACAAACTCCTTCCAACATACTAAAACATTAAAACAACCAAAAAAAACTCGAAAACCAATCCTTAGACCTTCTAGGCCTAATTGGCACAACAAGGATCCAAGTGGACTAAGCATGATTGAGGTTTATAGGGTCACCTCAATCATCTTGACCACACAAAATGGACCATACAAACATGGCTAAAGCCTTATTACCACACATACAATCAAAACAAAACATAGCTTATCAAAATGCATAAAAAATGCTTGAGGTGTCAGACTGCTCCTAGGTGCCCTGCACCAACCTTCCTACCAAATTCTAACCCCTTCTTGTCTAGTTTCTTCTTCATAATAATGGGTTCCATTTCACCTTGATTATTTTTCCCAAGGCCACCTTTGCCTTTGTAGCCCATGTTTTTCACAATTCGTAGGCCATTGCCATATTGTTTGACTGGTATGGTGACTGGTTCTTTCTCTTTGTAGAGCCAAGATGAGATGTCTTCAATAGTTTCCTCTGCCAATAACTTTCCTTCCTGGAATTGGGTTAGAGATGCTAGAGGAGGGATAGCTGCCTTCTTAGTTGCTTTGGCTATGGATGGTTGGCCGTAGGATTTAGGGGATAAGGGCATCTGCCCTACACAACAATATTTTAAGATACCATATTCACCAAAGCCTATATCATGAATATGAGTTTTGATTTTGGGAATAGGATTGGGATTAGATTCAACTTCAGAGGCTTTTTTTAGATTTTTAGGGTTGACATACAATGGGGATTCATAGGCTTTGCCATTTTTGGCACTTGGTTGCTATTCTTATAACTACCTTGCAAGGTACGACAGAATTCAAAAGGATTAGGGTCTCCTGGGATAGTGATCTCCGTACCATTAAATGGGAACTTGAGAAATGGATGGTATGTGGAGGGAACAACTTTCATGGCATGGATCCATGGGTGTCCTAAGATAATGTTATAAGGTAGCTCAATGTCGAGGACTTGGCACCTAGTTTCAAGCATGACGGGGCCTACTTGTATAGGCAAGTGGATAACACCTTCTGAACAGTGCTCAGCATCATCATACCCCTTGATTGTAATACTTTGATCAATGTTGACATGATCCTCAGAGTATCCCAACTATTTAAGTGACTTGAGAGAATAGATATTGAGACCAGCACCACCATCTATAAGTATGCATTTGATCTTTCGTTTATGGATGAAGACTTTAATTTGAAGTGCATCATTGTGACATGGATCATGGGATGGGAGGTCCTTTTCAAAAAAGACCACATTGTAAGGCAAGGCAATGTTACCTATTATATCTTGGAAATCTGTGACTGCTATGTTTTCAAGAACCAAAGACTCTTGTAAGGCTTTTTCTAGCACAACTTTATGTGCGGGTTATGACCATAGAAGGTCCAAGATAGAGATCTATGTAGGGGTTTTCCCTAGATGTTCGACAAGAGTGTAATCAGATTGGGTTGGGAGATTTGGTGTAGGACCACGTAGGGTGACATGACCATGATGAGTTGTGATGGTGCAATCTGTAGATATTCCTTTGATAGTGAGGGTAGACACCTGACTCTCTTCAAAACGACCCACAATAGAGTCATAGGAAGTTGAAGCTTTGTTGACACCTTTACCTTTATCCATAGGTGGACCTTGACCATGGTTAGGGAATGGATCCTTGTACATGTTGAGATCCTTATTGGTGTTTTGAGTTGGTGTTTCATCATCAAAAGTGATTTGTTTTCTATCGATAAGGTTTTGGATCAGGTGTTTGAGTTTCATACATGATATGGTTCGATGTCCTTTAGTTCTATGGTACTCACAAAATTCATTATCTTTGTACCGTGCGGTTTTGTAAACAGGTTCGCCATATGGGGGAGCATCTGGTAAGGTGAAGAGTCCATTGTGTATAAGTTTCTGTAGAACAAACTCTATAGGCTCTCCCAAAGGAGTGAATTGACATTGCGAAGGGTAATCTTGTTGAGGTTGCTCTTGTCATTGTTGTTGGTTTTCATTTGGTTGTCTTTGTTTTTGTTGTTTTTGTTGAGGCGGAGGTTGACTTAGTTTTAAGGAAAGATGCAAGGGTGTTTGCAGTGTTTGGACATGTTTGGAATCTACCACACCATCATTGACCACATTTTTATTTTTGTTCCAAAACTTGGGCTTATCGTTTGTTTGTTGTTGAGGAGCATTGTCTTTAGTTTCTTTGAAGATTTTTACCATGCCTTTAGCGATGATGGCCTTTTAAATGTTCATGCCCTTGTAGGTAATTTTGTCGAAGGTTGTAGCACTAAGGATTTGAAAATGAAAGCCTGATTCTTAGTTAAGGATCTACACAAATATGCTAACAAGCTGCTTTTCAAGTATTTTGAATGGGAATTTTCTAGCCATGTGTCTCCATCTTTGAAGGAAGGAGATAATAGTTTCCCCACTTTTCTATTTGTTGTTACATAAATTAGTCATGGAGACTTCGTGTTTGGTGTTGTATGAGAAATGGGCAGAAAATTTCTCTACAAGCTTGTTAAAAGATTTGATACCCGTAGGTAGATGCAAGAACCATTCTATAGCTTGACTTCCAAGACTGCGAGGAAAGAGGTGCATGAAATATGTATCATTATGTGCAACCTTGAAACAAGCGATATAGAATTCTCTAATGTGGTCTTTTGGGGCTCCTCTTCCCTTGTATTTATCAAACTTGGGCATAGTGAAGTTGGGAGGAAAGGGAATCATTTGTAATGACTGATCAAATGGATAAGGACAAACGTCCTCCAAGGAGAAGGTTTTCTTTGTATGACCAAATGTAAGATCAGCTAGTTGTTGTTGCACCTCGGTAAGTTTTAGCTCCATAGTTGTGGGAGGGGATGGAAACATCTCCTGCATCCTAGAGGTGGTTTTTGTTGCCCATATGGAATATTGTAGTGGAATCCATGGGCATTGGTGTTATAAGGGTTGTATGTGTTGTATGTTAGGTTTGGATTGGGTTGGTTTTGGGTGTTTTGATTCTGGGGAGGTGGGGGTGGTGCTAGGTAAGAATGTAGGCTTTGTGATGGTTGTAGATCAGAGTTCTGTTGTTGGTATTGTGGAGGTGGTGTGAAGAAAGAATTCTATGGAGGAAAGCTAAAGTTTGTTGGGTTTGGTTGTGATGGTGGAGTATAGCCATAGGAAGTTTGGTTTTGAGACTTTGAGGGTTGAGATAGGTGTGGGTTAGGTTGAGAGTGGAAGATCATTGTGGTGGAGGGACATAGGTAGAAGGGTTTTTTGATGGTTGGGGTTGATTGAGATATGTGTTGAAAAAGTTTAGTGTAGATGATTGTTGTGGCGGAGGGACATAGGTAGATGGGTTTTGTGATGGTTGGGGTTGATTAAGATTGAGTGTAGAAGAATGTTGTGGTAGAGGGACATAGGTTGTGTTGACATTTTGTGATGGTTGGGGTTGCATGACATTGTTTGGGTTAATGATACGGAAGTTTGATGAAGTTGGGGGTGGTGTCGATTGAGACCCGTGTTGCATGGCTACATAGATGTTTCCAGGATTATAATTTGGTGGGAAACCTTCTCGTGATGGGATAGCCAATGTTTCATTTACGTTTGATGTAGGCATTTGAAAGATGATAGGAGGTTGTTGTGTGTTTGACCTAGCTAGAGTGGATTGTTTCTCTAATTTGGCTTGACATTGTAGAGTCTCTTGTTGGTGTGTATAGATCTACATAGGAGTCAGGAGGGGCAATATGGGTCTTTCTGCTTTTGGATTTTGATAAAGAGGATTCTCATATTGAGTGGCAAAAGGTGTAGGCATTCTCCCTTGTGAACTTTGTTCAGGTATAGGAGTGGTCACAGTTGACATGGTTTGGACCACAGTTATGGCGTCATGGGTTTTGTTTATCTTTTTAAGATTGGATAAATCAAAATCTTGAGGTAATTATGCTCCTTGTTCTTTTAGTAAGCAAAAGAAATGATCTTGGTTCTCACTAAGGATTTTGTCAAACGTAGCTATGGCTCTAGGATCTTGCATAATTTCATCAAGGTCTTATCTATCTTCTTGAGAGGATTGACCTTCTTCAAAGTGTCGCTCTTCGTGAGATGGGACTTGAACCATAGTATAATCGGGTGTAGCAAAATCATGAGGCATGCTGGTAGTGAATTGAGTTACATCTAGCAAAGGGACATTACCTTCTTGAGGATTGGTCAGTTGGTCACGTTGCAGCCTATTTTGAAAGTTGGTTGGTCTTTCCATTGGTGTTTTTGGAGTACCCTTTGGAGTCATGTTGGATTGGCTTGGTTGAGGTGTATGAGGAGGCAATTTGCACTTGCTTGGGGTAACTTGCTTCACCTTCATAGATTGTTGGAGTCTAGTGGTTACCATGGGATGCACTAGGACAATATGTTTGAGATTTTGCTGGGATTTTGCTAAGGTAGTTTGATGAACAGTTTTTTTTGGACCAAAGACGCTGGACTATTTTACCAAAGGCATGGGACTATGTTACCAAAGGCAATCTACTATGTTACCAAGGGTGCTAGACTATTCTGCGAGAGGTGTTGAACTGTTATGCCAAAGGCACTAGATTGCACTACCAAAGGTGAGCTACTGTTATAACAAAAGTGCTAAATGGGTGTCAGTGATGTTTATAAGGCAAATTTTGATAGATTTGGATTTGATTTTAATTGGATTTGCTTTGGCAAGAGAAAACACATCAAACAAAGTGGCAAAAAGGACTGACATAAAAGATAGTGTATGTTCAAGGCTCACAAAAAAGCCCAATGTTTTGATGGGTTTAAGATAGTTTACAAACAATTTCAAGCACTTTTATCCCTAGAGACAAGTTTTCATTGTGATAGTTCAGCCCATAACTTAAAATCTGTGTCGACCAAATGTCATTCCATATAGATGTCATACATTTGTATCTTTGTGAGAGATGATAGGTAGAAATATCTCACTCTCCCCTCAGAAAGCCACAAGTAGGTCACAAGTGCTTATGCTAGCTGAGGGAATACTATTTCTTTTCAAGGGAGGCAATGGTGACTATCTTGGGGGCAAAACTAGCTATGCCCTTGCACTAAAATTTATCGCAACATTTGGAGGTGAATCAGGTAGTCACTATCTATATGGTTCTTAGTTTCTTTGAGGGACTAACACCTTATGAGCAATGTGACAACTACTAAAAGCTTTGACCAATCCTACTGAGAGTATCAAACACTTCACACAATGTGAAATCACTTTCACAAAGAGCTAGTACACCTCTTTTCAATTTGGCACCATAAGGTAAGGCTGACATTGGTTAGGACTTGGCTTTCACCTTATCCCTTTTATATAGAAGTTCAAAGGAAAACTCCACTTAGGGTCATCCCTTTTGGATGAAGTGCAATCCAAAAGCAGGCTCTTCTAAAGGAATAGCTGAAATGTAAGATCAAGCACGTCAAAAACAAGGTTTAATTGTCCCGTTATAAAAAAATAAGGTACAACTAGATTAGGCACACACATGATTGTAGTTGTCAATTGTCCCTTATGAAATTGAAGTGTTTGGCATTCATGTCCATTGTCCCTTAGAAAGCAATATGTTCCTAAGACTTAGATTTGCAAAAAAAGATGATTTGTTCAATTGTCCCTTAAGAAAGAAATATGTTTCTAAGACTTAGTACGATAGATTAGGTGAATTCTTCAAAGCTCGTCCTACATGAACATATTAGAGACACCCATTTTCTCTGTTTGAGTGATAAGAAGCTGCAGCAATTTGATTAGTTCCACACAAACTCAAGAGTTAGCAAAAAACAACTTAATTGACCAAAAATGCTTTACTGTGTTACCAAAGGTGACTTACTGTATTGCCAAAAGCACTGGACTGTGCTACCGAAGGTGAGTTACTGAAGAACCAAAAGCGATCCATTGTGCTACCAGAAGTGTTGTACTTTGCTACCAAAAGTGAGTTACTGTACTACCAAAAGCACTTTGTTGCCCCAAATCTAAAAGAAGTCATATTTCATCAACAAAGCTAGATCAAGATGTGAGGCCTACATTTTTCATTTCCGTACATGTGACTATTTACTTTACTGTTGCTGATACTGTTATTTTTGTGGAACTGTTGATCCCGGATTTTTGAACTATTAAACCTTATTATGTTAAAGGAAAACTAATTGGGTGATGTTAGATAGATGTTTGCTTTAAGAGAAAACTAATTGGGTGATGTTAGATAGATGTTTTCTTTAAGAGAAAACAAATTGGGTGATGTTAGATAAATGTTTATTTTATAGGAAAACTAATTGGGTGATGTTTGATTAATGTTTACATTATAGGAAAACCAATTGGGTGATGTTAAAGAGAAAATTGTAATGTGATTTCTTTTATGCTTATGAGAACTATGGTATGTTATGGTAATGCATGTTTCAAGTTGCTTCAGCTATGATATTTATATGTGAAATTGACCTTGTAATTGAGTGCATAAGTTTTGGCTAACAAACCACAGATACTGGAGATCATTCCGCACCTTATGTTGTGATCCCCTTGTGAAGCCGATCTGGTTCCACTAGGAACCGAGATCAACTCTGTGTTTGATTTAATGTTGTAATGTTGTCCTTCATGGGGTTGAATGGGATAGGTCTACCCTCTTGCAAATTTGAATTATGATTTGTGTTGTAAGAAATGTAGTTGAATTTTATTTTTTAAAATTTTAAATTTTTGAAACCCTTTTCTTGTGTCTTAACTTGACCCTGGGTTATACCCCATGGGTCTAGGGTCCCTTTTGACTTGGGTAACCCTTGGGTAACCTCTGTATGGTCACCTTAACTTCACACTGAAGTTAAGTGACAAATTTGGAGGTATGGGAGGGATAGGATGAGTGGTACCAACACTCAAGCCCATCCCTTTTCAATTCCCAAGGTAAGGGATGACTCCAAGACCCACCCATTTATGGAGGATTTGACTTCAAGTCTCCCTCACAACTGTTGAGAGTCCCCATGAAGTTGTGTGGTCATTCATAACAAGGAAGGAAGGAGAGACATGTGTCACCTTTTTCCCCCTTTAACTCCTTTTTTTTCTCCCATGTGTAAGAGAGATGACATATGGTAAGGGATAAGGAAAACTTTAGGGATGGGTGAGTGAGATATGCCAACACTCATCCCTTGGGACACAATAGTAGTTTGGGGAAAAGTGAGGAGGTGACAAGTTCCACCTCCCCATTCCTCTAAACTCATGGAATTGGTTTATTTTAATCCCGTTTGGGATGAGGAGAGGGGTTGTTGAATTTGGAGGATTTTTGTTTATTGAAAATTGCTTTTGGGAGAAGAAGGTTAGAGGGAGTTTGGTGGCTTAGGTTGGAGGAGATTTTAGTGGAGCTCTACATCAACTTCATCCATTAAAGGGCTTTTTAAGGTTGGTTTTCATGGCCTTTCCCTTGTATTTTTATTTGTTGCATGAAGGATGTGTGAAAATGTTTATTTTGCTTGTGTGTAAATTTTGTTATTGTGGGAAAATTTTATTGGGATGTTGACAGAGCTTCTTCCACTCGGGAGAAATGCTCATCAAGTGTGGGGTAGGGGAGGAGTGATCCTCCTTGAGTTCATGCCTTGTTTTTGGGATGTTGAAAGCCTTGAGGGCATTTATGTGACTTTGAGAAATTGTGTTATATGGCTTGAGAGCCAAAATATTATCTCCTTGGAAAGTCTGTTAATAAGTTTGGCTTGAGGCCATGAGAAAAATTATGTTGAAATAAAGTTGAAGGGTGACACTCTAGAGTTGAGTGTGTCCACTCTCCTACCCCTTGTTAAACTCACTGTGGATGAGTTTGTGTTGTGTAAATAGCCATGGGTGTAATTGTATTTTTGGGATGTTGTAATGTTTGTTGTGAAGTGGATTTTGGAATACCCTAGGTGTGTGGATGATCTCCCTAGCTCGGGGGTGACCCTCTTGTGGGTCTACGGTAGGGAGGAGAGCAGTCTATGTGGTGTTTTCTTCCCTTGAGTGATATGCAGGTTTTCATGAAGCTCAATGTGAGGAGTGGAGAAGTTTCCTTGTGTTTGGAAAATATTTTATTTTCCTTTACTCTTAAGGCTCTATAAGAGGGCTTGGACTTAGTAGGGACTACATCTTGGTTGATTTGCCAAGAAGAGTAATCTCTCTTTATTGTTGTAAATTTGTATTTTGGGGTTGTGAGAAAATCCCTCCTTTATTGTGTTGATAGTTGTAATTTTATTGTTCATTAATTTTACCATTTTGAAATGAGAAAGAAGAGAAATTTGTTTTTAAGAGGATATTAGAATTGTCTATTTCCTTATATTCCTATTATGTAAAGTTGTGAAATTAGTTGTAGTTAAAAGTAAGTTTGTTAAAATGCATCTCTTTATATGATTCGAGGAAATGAGGATTTTAATGAGTTATATGGTAGTTGTAGTTTTGTTATTACGAAAAGAAATGAAATTTTGTTATAATCTTGCATATGATTTGTTGTGAATAAATGCAAATAAATTAGTTTTTTTTTCTTTTAATTGTATGCTCACTATTATAAATTGAATTTATTGACAAAAAAAAAATGCATTTGAAATTTTAATTGAAAGAAAATTCATTGTGTATTAATTCAACATTCTGCACTCCAAATAAATTGATAGTAAATAATTAAAAATTATATATATTTATATTTATATTTTCTAAATTTATTTTACAGTTTATGTGTTATGAATAAAACTGTGAATTATATTTTTTTGTGTGAAGTTGAGGTGTATATATATATAAAGATATATATATATATATATAAATTATAAATTTAAAATACAAAAATTTGAAGGGGAAATAGAATTATCAATTCGCAGTTCTGTGTGTATTAAACACAGTTAAAAGAAATTTCATTACAAAAATGGTGGGGGTTTGAACCCCCACCGAATGTTTGACCACAGGTGTGGGGAGGGGGCAGAGCCCCCACCCACACCCCCACCATGCTTTACCCCTTCCGTGGCCCCTAACATAGTCCCCACACCCCCGTGAACCACCACACCTCCGTCGCGGCCCCCACGAACCACCACACCCCTTTGCCTGCGAACTTCCATCCGCCACTCCCTGCGGCACCGCCACTACAAATCCCCTCTGCCTGTTCACTACTCATGGCTCTCTACACCACCGTGACCCCGTCCACCACCGAATACCCTCCACCTCTGACCTCCCTCCACACTGTGGCCCATTCTCCTCTGCGGCCTACCTTCCACCTATGGCCTCCACCATCACCGTCATCGCCCTCCTCCTTCCTGCTTCTCATTTCAAAAGCAAACACAAAAAAAGGGGGGTTAGGGTTTCCTCCTCATAATTGGTCCAAATGAAATAAGAACCAGACTCTAAATTCAATGGTATTATAAAGAAAAAAAAAGAAACACAATATAATGTAATAGAATAGATTATTAATATATATATTATATTATAATAAATAAATCAATATTTAAGGATAATCTTGGTAAAAGGAAGTCTTGTTTAAAAACAAAAGGATATATATATATATGGATCCTATTTTCGTTTACAATAATATACATGTATCATCGAATTAATAAGAATATAAGTATACATATTTAATCTAATTGTAGGAAAATTGTGTTTCGAGACTTAATAATTTTTATAATGAAATATCGAGAAGACGAAAAGAAAAATATGATCTTTCATTTAACAAAAGACTCTTAGAAATATAAATGCAAACAAGCCATCACAGGCATTCCATGTGTGGCCATTGTAAACTCAACTGAAAAGGGAGTAAACATCCAATTCAAAAAAATAAGAGAGAAAGAGAGAAAATATAACAGTGAAAACAAGAGGAGAAAATGCATGGCATTTCCGAACTGGGCTAAGAGAACTAAGTAAGTTTGACCTACCATTAATCTTGATTAGGAACAAGTTAGTTATCAAAATTAATTCAAACGTTGAGATGAAACCTAGAGCGGAAACCTAGGAGACTAAGTTAAGCGAAGTTAGCAAACCCTATTTAAGTGATCTGGTCTACAAAGAAATTAGGAATAATGTAAAGGATGCAGTGATAACTCTGATTGATAGAAAACATGATGTAAAGCAGAGTAAACATAAAGAAATACAATCAAAATTAAATTTTAGAGAAATGGTAAAGTGAACGTGATAGAAATACAATCAAAATTAAATTTCAGAGAAACAAAAGAGAGGGCAAATGAATGGGCTTTGTTGAAAATGCTAAGTCTGAAGGAGGAGAAATTAATATTAAATTTTAGAAAATGGGAAAGAGAATAGATGATCGTGCTTTGTTGGAAAATGATCAATCACCTTAATCAACTGTTGCACCAATGTAATTAGTGAGATTAGCCTAGGTCAGGAGACCACATGATCAAGGTTAGTGTTAGTGGAATAAATCCCACCAATGCCTGTGAGGCGTTATGCTGCTAGAATATTCTGGAAGTTAGGGTTTAGGAGCTTTAAAAAAATTCAAATATTGTAGCGACGTTAACCGCGTCGCAAAGACCCCCTTGTTGGGCTTCTTGCGTTTGGATGTGCGCATGTGTGCGTATTACCCTACTGTCAACTGAACTGTTTACTCCTTAAGCATACACCACCGAGCACGCTTATGCATGCGATGGGGTTTTTAGGGAAGCGTGGGAAAAATTTTGATATTTCGTGTCATGACCACAGGACACATGTGGACATGACACGTGTGATGCGTGTTGTGACCGCATGGGAAATGTGGGCATGACACAAAAGATGGTTTCATGGTTGAATGGATGATCTGGGATGTTAATAGATGATAAGATCTATAACTTGGAATCAAGAACAACTCATAAGATGTCGTGAAAAGAAAGGTTAACTCAAAAAAGGATAATACTCCTAAATACGTCATCTTAGGCAGTATAAATGATAATTGAAAGACAAATAAATCAGCTTGTCAGTCAATGAATGATAAGTATGATGAGTTAGAAACCTTGTAAATTAGAAAACAAAATCAGAAATTGTAATAGACCAAAAGCACTTTACGGTTATGCCAAGTGCACTGCACTGTGATACCAAAAGTGCAATACTGTGCTACTAGAGGTGCTACAATATCGCCTAAAGGCGTTGAATTGTTATACCAGAGGCGCTGCACTGTACTACCAAAGGCACTTTTCTGTGTTGATGTGCGATGTTCCGTACTATACTTTAAAAAAATCAATTTCTTTAAAGAAAAAGAGCAATTAGTGGGTCCCACCGAGCATGCCAAAATGTGTATAGGAAAAATCAAGAGGTTGAATGATAAGATCAAAAAGTAATGATAATAACAACTCAATTACCTATAACATCAAAAGATCTATCTAATCAATAACCAAATCAATGAATAAATCAAATTACGAACAAAGAAGCTATCACCTAGATTGTTTGGATCTCTTGGTCGAATGTGGATTGCTCTTCAAATTGCAAAGCTATGTTTGTAACAAGCAAATGTAGATTGTGTTTGTGCTCAAAACGTAGAAGTGCTCAACGATGCGATGAATGTTCAATGCACTATAGGGATGCCTGAGAATAAATGATCGAAGAGGATTTGTTATGGAGATGAGGGGGGTTTATATAGGTTTCAATGAAGATCGATCAACGGTCCAAATAATTCAATAGAATCAATGGATGAGATAAATCTAGAAATCATGATGAATGTGCACCTGACATGTGTCACACAAAAAGTTATTTTTGTTAAGATAATTGATTGATTTGACATAAAAAGACATGGAACAGACATATTTTTAGATTTCATAAAAATAGAAATTGTTTTTTTCTAATTTATGAGTTGTTGATAAAAACAATAATAATTAAGTCAATTAACTCAACTTATAATTTGCTTCTTGCATGATTTGAGATAAGTTAAATAATAAATTATTTAATTTTGTGTGCATGATGAATAAGATTTATTTTTAGAGGAATTGGAAGATATTTGAGCAAATTAAATAAATAAATTTATTTAATTGTTTGTGCATCATAGAGGACATAGAATAGATTTGAAGATTTAAATAAATTTGATTGATTTATTTAAATTTGGAAGAATAATTGATTTAATTAAATAATTTAAAATTATTTAATTGTAGATAAGAGGATTTGGAAGATAAATTAATTAAATAATTAATTTATTCAATTGACGTGGATTTGAATTTTGGAAGAAGATAATGATTTAATTAAATAATTAAAATTATTTAATTTTGGAAGAATAAAGTTGACTTTGATTTAAATTAATTAAATAAATATAATTTATTCAATTAATGTTGAATTTAGGAGTTTTGGAAGAAATTGATGATCTTGATTAAATTAATTAAATAATTAGATTATTTAATTAACGTTGAAATGCAGGTGATTAGACAAATTTGATGACTGCAAGTGATTCGAAGACATGGTCATTTTAGGGTGTCTACTTTACCCATAAACAAATTCCAAACATTCATAGCAAAAGGGCAATCAAAGAAAATGTGTTCACAGGTGTCATACCCACTTTTTACAAGTGTCCACGACACGAGAAAGCACGTGTCATGCCCACATTTCCCATGTGGTCATGACATGAGACACCAAAAATTTTTCCCTATCCTTAAATCCCTGTTGCATGAGGCGGGGAAGGAAGACAAGGCGTGGATGAAACATCCAAGACACCTTGTCAAAAATAGAAAAAAAAACAAACCAAGGGGAAAAAATAATATTACTGGAAGAAAAACAACAACCATGCAAGAAACGATAACTCAACTCCCAAGCAACCAAGACGGGTTGTATCATTCAAGCGAAAGAGATACTATTTTGACCTTTCAAGTCGCAAGAGCATTAGAGGAACTCTTGATAAGGTTAGGATCCAAAACTAAGTCATACTCTGACAACAAACCTAAGTGAGAGGGTCCCATCAACCAGTCTAGACAATACAAACCTTACAGATATACATAACAATACTTATCATCCTATACAACATTAGAGATAGATAAATACTACTTATTTTTGCTTTACATCAATAGATACAATAAATAACAATAATGCTCTCTTTTTTTACTACATCAATAGAGATATAAATGCCTTAATTACTTTCGTATACACCAATAGATTTTAATAAACATTACGTTATTTCTTGAGTACATCAAGAAGCCAATATACATTAATTATTCTACCACACAACAATAGAAGTAATAACCAGCAATTAATTTTCTAAGTATGCCAAAAGGATAAATATACATCTATTGTTTTTCTATACATCGATAGGTTAATAAAAAAACGTTTAATCCTCCTAACCATGTCCACAAGATAAATATGCATCTATTATTCCTCTATGCATTGATAGGATAAATATACGACATTTAATTTCCTAAGTATGTCAAAGGATAATTATACATTTATTATTATTTTTATACCTCAATAGAACAATTAAACAAACTTTGATCTCCTATGTATGTCCAAAAGATAATTATACATCTAATACTTTTCTTTACATAAATAGAGTAAATAATCGATGAATACTTTCCTAAGTATGCCCAAAGATAATTATACATTTATCATTTTTCTATACCTCAATAGAACAGTTAAACAAACTTTGATCTTCTACGTATGTCCATAAGATAATTATACATCTAATGCTTTTCTTTACATAAATAGAGTAAATAATCGATGAATACTTTCCTAAGTGTGCCCAAAGATAATTATACATTTATTATTTTTCTATACCTCAATAGAACAATTAAACCAACTTTGATCTTCTACATATGTCCAAAAGATAATTATACATTTATACTTTTCTTTACATAAATAGAGTAAATAATTGATGAATACTTTCCTAAGTCTGTCCAAAGGATAAATATACATTTGTTATTTCTCCATATATCGATAGGATAAATATACGACATTTAATTTCCTATGTATGTCCAAGGATAATTATACATTCATTATTTTTCTATACCTCAATAGAACAACTAAACAAACTTGATCTCCTATGTGGGTCCAAAAGATAATTATACATCTAATACTTTTCTTTACCTAACTAGAGTAAATTAACAATAATCATTTTTCAGAAAGCATCAAGAACAATATATCAATAATGATCTTTGACTTGCATCAATAGAGATAAAAATACCATAGTGATATTTGCTAATGGAAGAAGACCATGATTCTGCCAAGACTGCAATAGAGTTTCTTCATGACGAAGACCAAGGGGGATGATGCTCTCCTCCCAACCATATTGCCATCTTCAAATGCAATAGATGTCTATTGCACCCTAGGCAAACCCCAAGCTGCGGAGAGAGGATAAACAAGGAACCACCACTAGTCTGACCACACAAACTACAAGGGTCCCGAGCAAGACACTGGGGTCAACCAAACAAGGTATTCATGTTCATCACACACAACCATCTCAACACCAAGGGAAAATGACAGAAGTAGTATTACTCAATGCACAACACTCAACATAATTACATAAAATACAGTTCCAATACATAAAATTCCATGAGGTCACTCATTACTCAAGGACAGGATACAGAAGGCAGTATGAACACAAGAGGGACAAGGCTAATCTAATTTTATGCTTAATTGGGTAAACCACGACTAAATCCAACATTATATATATATATATATATATATATATCCTATGAAATCACAAGGTTATGTGCTATGAAATTCAAGCTCTAAGGTATAGCCTTTTTAAAGGAATTAGATACGAAATTTTAATACTGTCATTACAAACCTAATTAAAAGATTACAATCATGTGAAAAGTCCAAAGAATTACCTAGGATTTTAAATTTCATTATTACAACCCTAATATAATAATTACTATCATTATGAAACACTAACTATACCCAACCGCTAATTTATTTAAAATTATACTTAAACATAATATATTTATTAGTCTATACCTATGCATTATAAAGTAAGAGCACCAAATAATTTTATCACGAACCGTTAAACAAAATAGATCTATAAGACTTATCAAAAGTCCATTGAAAAGCCCAAATTCTTAAAACAATAAGCCAAGCCAATAACAAAGCATTGATATTAAAACAATCATTGGTAAAAGTTTCTTCTGTTGAAAACTAAGTAGAGTCTGAGCATGATGGCCATAGGAAGTGGTCTATAGGCTAGGGAAGGAGAAATGTGTACATCTGAGCCCATGGTTTAAAAATGTGGGCGAGTATCTGGAGGCTACCATTAAGGACAAAGAGACTGCACTTGCTTAGGGACAACAAACCCTTTGAAGGGGATGACTCTCCCAAGTAGAAGTCAGAGGCATTAACACTGCAAGAATGACACTACGCCCCTATCTCAACCTTGCTTGCTACGCTCAAGCAAAATAGAGGAGGCATTAAACAAAATCTGCGCAAAGGGTTACAGGGGGAAATACAGTTTGAGCAAAGCAACACACACAACAATAGCTACACCCAAACAAACATTTTTGTTTTTCTTTATCTATCTTCATTGTGTTATCCTACTATTTACTGCGCCCCATTTACTCTATTTTATTTTCTATTGTTTTTATCTGCCTTTGTTTGAATAAACAAAAGTGAAATTGTAGTCTACAGAAATCTTTATGGTTTGTTTTCATGCCTCCATTTAGGCGCACACCTGTAATAGAGGTATTTTCTTTTATTTAGAGGTGTAGAAGAAAGGTAAAATAGGGGAATACCTCCCCATTGGCCTTGAGCACTCCCATGGGTTTGAGGCCGAAGGTTGTTGCTCCGCGATGATGAGGTCATTGTGCACTAGGGAGGGTTGTGCCCTTATTTATAAGGCCATGGATTCAGAAGAAAGGTTGTGAGCCTTGAAACAACAAAAAAATAGAGACCCCAACAAAGGCTACAAGCCTGTGCCACTAAGTTATGGCCCCATTAGACTCACGAACCTTCCTAAGCCCCTCCATGGGGGTATAGTCCCCCATTCTAAGACACCACACTCAAAAGTTGCGCCTGTCTTGCACCCCCTTCCCCCCAAAATCATCATTCCCAAATATAATATCCTCCACCCCAATAAATTAGGCTTTTTCTTTTATGGTGGAATACCAGAATAAAAAAAAGGGAAGACCCCTCATAAGAATTACAATCACAATATTAAAAGGAATGTCTCAAATAAAATACCCTCCAATATTAAAAGGATTGTATCCTATGAAATACCATTGAAGTATTGACAATAATGTATAATATAAAATACCATCGAACTATTAGAATGATCCCCTCATATGTAATACACTCAGAGTATATAAAGAAACAATCGTATCACCAAAAAGGAGAGATTTTTGGACAAGTTGTCAAAATTTTTATAGGATGAAAATGATGAAAGATAATATATATTACTATATACAAACTGTCATCATTTAAATAGGATTATAATGATAAAATATAAAATATATATAGCTTACATAAATAATTTACTTGGGCATAAATTTAATAGCCTCAAGGTGTCTTTTTGGTTGTAAAATATAATTAAAACTTTAAATAGATTGTATCGCAAGAAGAGGGGCATACCAAAGAAGGATTGCCAAAATTATAATACTATGATGATATATATATATCTCTCTGTGTGTGTATGCTTGGTCTTTAAATAATTTTATTTATACCAAGGCATGTTATAGCATTTTAAAGGCACTTTAGAAAAGATAAAAGTCATGAAAATAAATGGAGTGACACGAAGGGGTGACTATAACACCATGCTATTACTTAGAGCATTTATAAGCTAACTGACAACACGCAAAACACAATTTCATTAAATTTTCACTAGATTAACTAACCTACTATTTGTCCAAACTCAATCATCATTAACTCACAAGCATTCGAAGAGCCACAACAAAACATGCAAATATAAGGGTCATACCACCAAAGGTCGTTAAGCAAATTTAACCCCCACATGACAAGCACAAAGGGTATTGGTAAATGATCCTTTATAGGCATAGAAAAACACCAAAGAAGAAAAGATGATTGGATCATTAAACTTACGCAGGGACCACATCACATTATGAGTTAAGCACAAGACAGGGATTCACATATAACATGGAACAAAAATTGCAACTTTTCTGGACAAAGGCAAGGAGGATGAAGTTAAGTACTAGATTTTTTATTAAAGACTAAAATCGAATGAGATAAGCTATTGACATACCCCAAGAATGAGGGGCCAAATACTCAACTAAAAGGCTAGGTAAGGTGAGGTGGCCCAGTGGTTAAGAGGTTCCATGTCTCCTCCTTGACATCCTCCCTTTGGTCAACACCTACACAAGTATATCCTGCACACTCAAATCAAACATCAAATCCCATAACACAATCATAGGTGAAGCAACACAATTAGATCAATGAGGATGCATCACCAAGCTAGGTACATATCCATCATGTAATTACATCATGAAATAACCAGATCACTTTATCATCTAATCTAGAACTATAATGAATCAATACGTACCAGTGGGGAAAGGGCAAGCCTTACATACTACCCCCCTAGGAAATGACTTGTAACGCCCGCCTTGAACACCTTAAAGAAATACATACTTATGCTACATGATACAGGAAATTTTTTTTTTTTTTAAATGTTTAAGATAACAAGTAATGTTAACATAACTAACTACGACATATTCTCTAAGGATTCAAGGCTGCATTACTTAACAATTCAACTAACATAATTTAACATTCATCAGTAACTGATCTAAATCCAATGCACAATTGAATAACTGGTTCATATTCATTACATATCGTCAAATAATGTAATACAATCTACATAATTAAATACATAACTGAAATGCTTTCCTTACTCATAAGTACATCATTACATTGCCATTTTCAGACTACATCCAAATCACATACATTATGATTGATCTGTTACACAAATCTGGTACAAGATTATACACATACATCTTCATTAACTGGGACAAGTACAATTGTCTGAAAACAGGAATGAATCTTTTCTGCATATGAACTCGATGAAGAATAACCAATGGATAAGGAAGCTCTTCCACCCGACCATGTGGAACCCTAAGGTCCACCCCCCGAGCTAGGAGTTAACATGAGGTCCCAAACAATGACAGTCAGGTAGATGAAAGACAAACAAGAACAAGGAACGACCAAACGCCAATACAACACATGGCAATAACAATACAACACAACTTAACTTAACTTCCAGAGGCAACACAACACATCTTCCAGAGGCAACACTTAACATTTGTGGAGAGACCGAACAAGGGATGCTAGGTTGTAGTAGGGAGAGTGTCATCGCACGGTCCTAGCATGGGTTATCCTGACAGCCTCTCACTAGGCGTCGGCCCCCATCTATGGTTATCCTGACAGCCTCTCACTAGGCGCCAGCCCCATAGGGTGACACATGCGGAATCGACCTTCCTTTCGTGAGGACAAGGAAGTCAATCATGCCAACCAGGCCTTCTCTACCCATCCTTAGTCTATACAAGCACTACAGGCCATGGGAGAGTAATCCATTAATTTTGTTTAATGTGAAAACTACCCTTAACCCCCTAGTTCATTTTAGGTTATCACTTGATTAATCTACTTTCAACGGGTTATCTTGACTGCCACTTTGGGCGCCGGCCCCACGTTGAAAGCCACTCTCCTTCCTAACACCTAGTAAACCCTAACCACCATACAAGGCATTATAACATTACTCACACATATTCACTGCAAGGCATAAACCCTCTTGCATTACAAATAGAATCATAACACCAATTATTATCCATTGCCTAAAGCATTACAACATTTTACTTATTTACAGATTCCAGGTCTCTCCATACAACCATTATGACAAAACAGATACAAGATAGTCGCAACTGGCTAAATATCTCATCCAAAGAATATTATATCCACAAAATACATTAACAACTGTCCACAATACTTCATTCATAATAAATTGTACTTCATACTCAATCAGAAACACATGTTTAAGACAACACAACACTAGAACACCTATCCACATGTTGGTTGTACTCAGACACGACATACTATGCCTCTGGAATTTTGACCACTAGCAATTTATCATATTACGACAACAAGAATTCTTAATTTTCATTAACCATAATATATATAATCACAACGAATAACTTCAAAAACTTTCATCAATTGATTCATCACCAATAAATATTTAAATTAAACAAATCCATCTATTAAAACAGCTCATTAGATTATACAATCCTTCTATAGTATAAAAACTCAAAACACAAAAATAATTGAAGTATCCTATATCATTCTCCATAGTTCCCTAATACTCATGCACTCGATTATCTTATCCTCCAACGATTTCTAAAGTTTCAAGGTTATAAGAAATTGAACTTATAGAGAATGCTAATAGCTAGACTTAAAAGGATTATGGATCAATTATACGGTTGAAACATTAAAAGTATTATTGCACTAATCAAGAACATCATAACTCCCAAATCATGTTGCTCACTAAATCCTCGATAAACCCTTTCCTTTGAATTGGCTCTAGAAAGCAATAATACAAAACAAATTATCCTACCATAAAACCTAATCGTTCCTACAATGGAATTGCAAATAGCATTATTATAAAATTAGGTATTTGGCCATCATCTTTCTGTTTTGAATTAATAATAATAATAGTAACAATAATTATTATTATTATTATTGTAATAATAATAATAATGATGTTAATAATAATTATAATTATAATAATGATACTAATAATAACATTGATATTAATGAAACTACTGTTAACATACCAAGGTCATTGAACACTATACATATACACATGCATTCAAACATATTATAAAGAAAATAAACATTCCTTAGGGTTAAACTAAGCCAATCAAATGAAATGCATACAAGAAGCACAACTAACCTAGATTAACAATGACGGGTTTCTACAGACTAGAATTGAAACAATAAACCTTAATGCACGGAAAGTAATTAAGAAAACTCTGTTTCTACCTCCAAAATGTGACCTCTTCTCAGTGAAGTGCATCAGATTCTGTGCAGAGTCTGTGAGTTGTCTAGGGTTGCGTCTACAACTACAGATTTGCCTTCTACTGCTAGATTTGTCCCATACCCAAAGACTGCTCCTATTCTATTACAACTGAGGAACCACATGCAACCAAATGCCATTTACATTTCCCTATCACCCCAGGTAATGGTAACAAACTCATGCTTGACTTGCCCTTTGTATAATATAGACCATAAAACATACCCAAACTGTTAACATCTAATATATGTATAAAAGGAATTGCTGCAAAGGCATATTAAAATAGCTAAAATGTCAACACACAGGAAGGCATATAGACCTGGTTGCCCAACTGCAAGCTTCCAACTTTGTCTTTAGACTGTTCTGTCGGATTCCCTTGTTTGATTCCGGATAAATATGATCGAAATCAAAAATTTCAGGCTCTTCTGTCAAATCTTCTGAAGCCTTTGGAATGCTAAGCCAGGTAGATAACTTAGAAACGTCAAACAAAATAGTAGATCCAAGATCAACCCAGTAGCATTTTCCATCAGGAGCATTTGGGTTCCTGTTCAATTCCCATCTATCAAAATCTTTTTCCATGTTGACATAAGAAATATTTTTGTCATTTTCATGCTCTTTCTGTGACAGGAAAAATGATGATATTGATTCCTGGGCTAACTGCCGGTAAAGCACCAATTTTGGAGAAGCCGATCGAAGAATAAGAGAGAACTAAAAAAAGATCCCAATGCCCCACTTAGAAAGAAGCTTCCATGTTTCAGAATCTCTTGGAAGCAATCTTTTGCAGTTGTTGCCACAAGATGATGATCAGATTCAAGCTAGAGCCTCACAAATTCCCAGTAGAGGTCCTTTTGTTCATTTGCCAGCAATTCACCTGCCTCCAAAAGTAGCGGAGTGCCTGACCATTTTGCTCGTAGAGCCACCTGCACATTCTTCGTCTGCGGATGCCTCGACTCTGCCACGCCACAAATTCCAATGAAGATCGCTAAAACTATCAACAGATATGCAGAAACCTTAGATTGCCCCATAGTTTTCATGAAACCCTGCATTTTGCCTAAACCCTGTGGTTTCCAGGGGCAACTGTCGGGCTTGTCAATGTTCTAGATCGCGCATACCTGGCATTGAAGGATCGGCGGATGGCCAAATTAGGGTTTAAAGTATGCCAAACTCTGAGGATCCAGAAATGCAGAAGTTTTTATTTAGTCCATTAAAAATCAAGGCTGATCAGAACTCGAGGAGACTTTTCAGCTTGACTTAGACGACTTTTCCTAGAGGAGCACAAGAGTCATCTTTCGATCTCGGTTTAGCTTTCTGTTTTGAGCAAATGATTAACCTTAATTTCTCTGTGTAATGGTAAAATTAGCATACCTATGCTAAAATTTCTATGTAGTTTTGCGTCCGATGGGAATGTCTTCATATAAGATATCAACTAGAGCAATTGCACTCTAGTGTGCAATGGGTACGCCAAAGAGTTGAGGAAGTTCAGTTGTCATGTCTTTAATGAATGATTATTGTCTTCAATAGATGCTCCGTTTCCCTTTCTGGAGTCTTTTGTTCTAATTCCATCTTGTGCATTCGTGCATGAGCTAGCTCGAGCTCTATGCACAGGGATTCAACCAGTAACTTACTGGCACTGTGCTCTCCTTCCAGAATTTGTATGCAGTTGTAAGCTGTGAACAACTCATCCAAAGCAATGGAGTTATCCATAGAGGCACTCTTATCTGCCGAAATCAAACCTGTCTGTACTAATGAGCCATTCTGAACCTCAACGCGGCCTCCATTGCTTACAGCAACTCCATCCTGCATTTCTCCATTATTCTTCTTCTTCCCAAATGGCATAGATTTTGCAGAAGCGCCATTGCTATTGTTACAGTCATTGTCGGCCTCATCAATTGAATGCTGTAAAACATGGCTTAAGTCTTCGCGGGTTTGAATCTCGTTAGGAGGACGGTATTGCTCCCACAGGCTGGCCGCCAGCTTCCTGGCGGAGGGCAGGAATGGAGATCTTTGTCCTTGAAAGAAGGGGTTATCATAAAGCTTCCACCTGGGCGCAGGTGTGCCACTAATCAATCTCCTCACCTCAACACGCTGTATAACCTGTTCAACCTGTGATGAGGGTGCGGATGTGTTTTCTTGGTGTCCGTAGCTTAGATTCAATGCAGAAATCAATTCTTCAGTTGCAAAACTTGATCCTGCAATTTTCCTCCTCAATCCTTCTTCTTCCTGCAAAATTCTCTACTCCTTGTCTCTACAAACTTTTCTTTTATAACACAATTCCTTTCCTCTACCAAGGAACTCGGCACGCGATCCCGTGCATCTCCCTCCTCAAGATATACTTTTATTTAATTTAATGATCCCAAAAAGGTTACTTTTTTAAATATTAACACACAATTCTGACAACATTTAATTACTTTATAGCCGACCAACCATATTGTATTTAATAAAGTTATAACATTACAACAATCTATAATTGTACAACTATATATTAATTAATTTAGTTGTAAATCACTAATTACAACATAACTTACAACTATTTTATTTATTTAAATATTTATTGTAAATAATATTATATTAAATAATACAAAATTTCTTACAATCTTTATTTAACAACTATACTTCTAATAAAATAATAATTTATTTACAACAACAACTATCGACATTATGCTCAATATTATCATTTATAAATATATTTAATTATCAACATTATAATTTCCGTAATATGATTCTAATTAAAGCACAATGACACCTTACACACTTAGACACTTTCTAACCTAGTTAGACTCCAAGGTGTGATATTACTTGTCCGCAAATCATGATCGAATGACAGACAACGACCAAAAGGATAAACTGACAACTAGACAACACTGACATGGGACCTCACGTTAACTCCAAACAACTAATCCATTGGCGAAGGCACGCTCAGACCTGGTACATTAGGTGGAGTCGGTGCCTAGTACCTGCATTCTTGCAACAATGCACGGTTAAACATAACAAGATATATATCCACATACAGTCCTATAGTGAATGGAAATCGCAGTGGTGTAGGGTACTCGAGAGCGAGTAATACAACACTGTTCCATTCACGTTTATGAATAAATGATTAACTATGTTGAACAAGGTATCTGATATTAATCAACAACATAAAACATTCAATCCTCTTACAATCCAATATCACAATTAACATCAAAACATCTGTAACATCTAGTTTATTTATCAAATTATAAAGCATAAAACCACAGAATCCAACATCAACAACTGTTATCATAATGATTAGGTCCATAATAAAGTAACAAAATAACAAGAGATCCATCATCTATGGTCTAAGATACTGTCATAAAGTCTAATACTACTAAACAAACATCAGTCTGACAGACGACAAGTTGAGGGGCACTACATGACTTACTCCGGGAATTCATCAAGGGGAGTATCGAGGCATTCTCCTAAACTTCTTTGCAACAGACAAGGTAAGTACAACAGATAACATATGCAATAAAGAACTCCTCACAAGAGAATACCGCATGGTAAATAGAATAACATAACAACATAATTCTATCATAAAACTCATTCTATCGATTGAACTCAACACAAAGGATTCCATGTTCATCATTTATTTTCACACCTACATATAGGAATATACACATCGTAGTACATGTTTATATAGAACATCAACTCATGTGCAAATACAGCAAAAGTGGATCTTACTCTAAACACACATTTTCATTCACCCACATTACAGGGATTAACTTCACAAGGTTCATATAAAGGTTTAGAGGAATGACATAGTCTCATCATAGAACCACTTAACCAAATATCAGTGCCATGTAACCAAAGATCTTAGAACCAAGTGGAATGATGGCCTCGAGTCCATGCACCTGGGGGCCTCACTATACATTCCATCAATGGCCTACCTCTTGTTTGTATAAGGGGTTTAGCCTCCAAGAGATAGCCAACCTAAGAACAAGATCACTAGGAAGGTAAGTGGATAATGAACAACCCATACTAGTCCACACCTACCCCCACCCTCATAATTTTCCCGCATCTTCTTCCTTATTTACACTCCACCAAAGGTCGCTCCATCGACATGGCGAGAAGAACAACACAACACAAGACCAGCACTAGAAAATGGAAAGAACCTAGCTTAGCCAACACAGATTTCTAGAAAAGTAACAAGGAGAAGTTTCCACAACCAAAATAAGATAAAATAAAAAAATAATAATAATAAATGCATGCAACTTCAACATTCAAACCACGTAACCATAAGAGTCATGTGAAAAAGGAAGAATAAAAGATTATGGCTACGCTACTTTTAGACAAGATATAAATAACATGGCTGGTCCACACAACCAAGATACAAAGAGGTCACCAAACAATCAAAAGAAATAATCGCAATCCAAGAAAGTGCACATTACAATACTATGTGACCAACATCAAGTCACCAATAAGGAAGGAGGGAAACATGGTCACTACATGTGTTATGCAAACACAATGAATGCATTAACATTATGTAGGTAAGTATTATCAATGTGCCTTCATGTACTCTTACATGGAATCGTGCCCTTCTCGAAGGTAACACGTCATCAGTGTAGTACATCATGCCCTTCTCAAAAGTAACACGTCATCAGTATAGTACATCGTGCCCTTCTCAAAGGTACACATCATCATCATAATGTAAATGTCTCTAGGATGCTACGCATCCACTCAAATAAGATACGAAGGGTAAGAATAAACCTACACAAAGTAGCATGGCCTTGAGCAAATCACATGCCTATACCAAACCATAACCAATATCCCAAGTCAAATGTCAATAGTACCATCAAGGAAACAAAGCATGATAGGATAGCACTATGGGCCTCTCAAAGGTCCATTCACTAAGGAGAAGTAAGGGGTACTCTGGCATAGAAAGGTATGGTTGGTTGGGTAATCCCAAACCAATGCCAAAACATGTTCCTAACAAGTACCACATACACAATTTTCCTATACCATTCATTACTTAGTGAAGGACAACTTTCATACCCAAAGTCTCATAATAATTACCATAATGGTTCTCTAAGAAATTTACTCAAACATCAACTCAAATTAATCTATCTAAGGCATATTGGAATCTAAACATGACTTCACATTTAGAGATAAGGCAATACCCCCAAGTAAGTACTCCAATTTTACTAGCTATGCTCGATAGATCATAATCAAACCCAAACAACATTATCTCAACTCGCAAGATGGTGACTCACAACACATCACATATCATGGAGTTAATGATAACCCATATAACACCACATATGCACTACGAAACGACCACACATTTATCTAACACAAAGTTCATAAAGTAGAGGCATATCACAAGAAGAATCTAATAGCATGATCAAGTCTCTAATTTTACTATTCTACTATATGAAGCCCAACATCTTTTCCGCACAAGATATACATAGCATGGTATCAAATTCACACAAGAACAAGGTTATAAAATGCAAAACTTATTTTTTAGAAGTACTTTACAAAAAAGTTACCAAGCACACAAATACATCATTGAAACAGTTTGAGAACATACGTAACTTCTTAACAATTTGCCATGCAGAAAACTAATTTTCACCTCTTTCATTCTTAGTATTTTTACAAGGTAATCTAATGAAATCACACACGTAACAACTTGCACTCATGAAATCCAAAGAAAGATACACTTCATGCAATATTTTCTAGTTATCAATACAAAGGAGACAATGCCATTTTCCAATGATAACAAGGGTTAGGAATTCAAGAAGTTATGCCATTCAACATCATGATAAACACACGTCAAGTTCACAAGGCAAGAATAAATCAAAAGGGCATTAAAATGTCACTACCCTCCACAAAAATACACAAGGGTTAGGAAGGGTCCAACAAAACCTTCACCACCTAAACCAACTTACTAGAGAGGACAATCAACCAGGAGGAACACAAACACCACAAAACACAAGAGGAAGACTTCGATAATCATGTGACAAGGCCATCACGATGACAAAACAAAAGGATGGATATTCCTCCAAGGTGAAGATTAGTCGACAAACCACAACCTCGCTCTCTCATGGCTACACAGAGTAGGACAAAGGTCAAACCACACTCAACCCATTCCATGTTGGCCCAAACAACATGCAAATCCTAGAGCTCCCAATATTGAAACATGGGCTTTGATACCAAATGTCATGCCCACTTTTTACAAGTGGCCATGACATGAGAAAGCACCTGTCATGCCTGCATTTCCCATGTGGTCATGACATGAGACACCAAAAATTTTCCCCTATCCTTAAATCCTCGTCGCACGAGGCAGGGAAGGAAGACAAGGCGTGGATGAAACATCCAAGACGCCTTGTCAAAAATAGAAAAAAACAAACTAAGGGGAAAAAATAACATTACTGGACGAAAAACAACCATGCAAGAAATGATAACTCAACTCCCAAGAAACCAAGATGGGTCGTATCATTCAAGCAAAAGAGATACTATTTTGACCTTTCAAGTTGCAAGAGCATTAGAGGAACCCTCGATAAGGCTAGGATCCAAAACTAAGTCGTACTCTAAAAACAAACCTAAGTGAGAGGGTTCCATCAACCAGTCTAGATAATACAAACCATACAGATATACATAATAATTATTATCATCCTATACAACATTAGAGATAGATAAATACTACTTATTTTTTCTTTACATCAATAGAGACAATAAATAACAATAATGCTCTCTTTTTTTTTACTACATCAATAAAGATACAAATGCCTTAATTAATTTCCTATACACCAAGAGATTTTAATAAACATTATGTAATTTCCTGAGTACATCAAGAAGCCAATATACATTAATTATTCTACCACAACAATAGAAGTAATAACCAGTAATTAATTTTCTAAGTATGCCAAAAGGATAAATATACATCTATTGTTTTTCTATACATCGATAGGTTAACAAACAATGTTTAATCCTCCTAAGCATGTCCACAAGATAAATATACATCTATTATTCCTCTATGCATTGATAGGATAAATATACGACATTTAATTTCCTAAGTATGTCCAAGGATAATTATACATTTATTATTTTTTTATACCTCAATAGAACAATTAAACAAACTTTGATCTCCTATGTATGTCCAAAAGATAATTATACATCTAATACTTTTCTTTACATAAATAGAGTAAATAATCGATGAATACTTTCCTAAGTATGCCCAAAGATAATTATACATTTATTATTTTTCTATACCTCAATAGAATAGTTAAACAAACTTTGATCTTCTACGTATGTCCAAAAGATAATTATACATCTAATACTTTTCTTTACATAAATAGAGTAAATAATCGATGAATACTTTCCTAAGTGTACCCAAAGATAATTATACATTTATTATTTTTCTATACCTCAATAGAACAATTAAACAAACTTTGATCTTCTACGTATGTCCAAAAGATAATTATACATCTAATACTTTTCTTTACATAAATAGAGTAAATAATTGATGAATACTTTCCTAAGTCTGCCCAAAGGATAAATATACATCTATTATTTCTCCATACATCAATAGGATAAATATATGACATTTAATTTCCTATGTATGTCCAAGGATAATTATACATTCATTATTTTTCTATACCTCAATAGAACAACTAAACAAACTTGATCTCCTACATGGGTCCAAAAGATAATTATACATCTAATACTCTTCTTTACCTAACTAGAGTAAATTAACAATAATCATTTTTTAGAAAGCATCAAGAACAATATATCAATAATGATCGTCGACTTGCATCAATAGAGATAAAAATACGATAGTGATATTTGCTATTGGAAGAAGACCATGATTCTGCCAAGATCGGAAAAGAGTTTCTCCATGATGAAGACCAAGGGGGATGATGCTCTCCTCCCAACCATATTTCCATCGTCGGATGTAATAGATGTCTATTGTACCCTAGGCAACCCCCGAGCTGCGGAGAGAGGATAAATAAGGAACCACCACTAGTCTGACCACACACACTACAAGGGTCTCGGGAAAGACACTGGGGTCAACCAAACAAGGTATTCATGTTCATCACACACAACCATCTCAACATCAAGGGAAAATGGTAGAAGTAGTATTACTCGACGCACAACATTCAACACAATTACAATAAATATAGTTCTAATAAATAAAATTCCATGAGGTCACTCATTACTCAAGGACAAGATACAGAAGGCAATATGAACACAAGAGGGACAAGGCTAATCTAATTTTATGCTTAAGTGGGTAAACCACAACTTAATCCAACATTATATATATTATATCTCCTATGAAATCACAAGATTATGTGCTATGAAATTCAAGCTCTAAGGTATAGCCTTTTTAAAGGAATTACATATGAAATTTTAATACCATCATTATAAACCTAATTAAAAGATTACAATCATATGAAAAGTCCAAAGAATTACCTAGGATTTTAAATTTCATTATTACAACCCTAATATAATAATTACAATCATTATGAAACACTAACTATACTCAACCGCTAATTTATTTAAAATTATACTTAACCATAATATATTTATTGGTCTATACCTATGCATTATAAAGTAAGAGCACCAAATAATTATATCACGAACCGTTAAACAAAATAGATCTATAAGACTTATCAAAAGTCCATTGAAAAGCCCAAATTCTTAAAACAATAAGCCAAGACAATAACAGAGCGTTGATATTAAAACAACCATTGGTAAAAGTTTCTTCTGCTGAAAACTAAGCAAAGTCTGAGCATGACGGCCACAGAAAGTAGTCTATAGGCTAGGGAAGAAGAAATGTGTACATCTGAGCCCAAGGTTCAAAAATGTGGATGAGTATCTTGATGCTACAATCATGGACAAAGAGATTGCACTTGCTTAGGGACAACAAACCCTTTGAAGGGGATGACTCTCCCATGTAGAAGTTAGAAGCATTAACACTGTAAGAAGGACACTATGCCCCTATCTCAACCTTTCTTGCTATGCTCAAGCAAAACAGAGGAGGTATTAAACAAAATCCAAGCAGAGGTTTATGCGGGGGAAAAATGCAGTCTGAGAAAAGGAACACACATGGCAATAGCTACACCCAAATGAACATTTTTGTTTTGCTTTATCTATCTTCATTGTGTTATCCTACTGCTTTTTGTGCCCCATTTACTCTATTTTATTTTCCATTATTTTTATCTGCCTTTGTTTGCATAAATAAAAGTGAAATTGCAGTCTACAAAAATCTTTATGGTTTTTTTTCATGCCTCCATTTAGGTGGACGCCCGTAACAAAGGTATTTGCTTTTATTTAGAGGTGTAGAAGAAAGGTAAAATAGGGGAATACCTCCCCATTGGCCTTGAGCACTCCCATGGGTTTGAGGCCGAAGGTTGTTGCTCCACCATGATGAGGTCATTGTGTAGTAGGGAGGGTCATGCCCTTGTTTAGAAGGCCATGGCTTAAGAAGAAAGGTCGTGAGCCTCGAAACAACAAAAAAATAGAGACCCCAACAAAGGCTACAAGCTTGTTCCACTAAGTCGCGGCCCCATTGGACCCACGAACCTTCCTAAGCCCCTCCATGGGCGCACAGTCCCCCATTCTAAGATACCACACTCAGAAGCTGCCCCTGTCTTGCACCCCCTTCCCCCCAAAATCATCATTCCCAAATATAATATCCTCCACCCTGAGAAATTAGGGTTTTTCTTTTACGGTGGAATGCCAGAATAAAAAAAAGGGAAGACCCCTCATAAGAATTACAATAACAGTATTAAAAGGAATGTATCCTATGAAATACCATCGAACTATTAGAAAGATCCCCTCAAATGTAATACACTCGGAGTATATAAAGAAACAATCGTATCACCAGAAAGGAGAGATTTTTGGACAAGCTATCAGAATTTATATAGGATGAAGATGATGAAAAATAATATATATATCACTAGATACAAACTATCATAATTTAAATAGGATTATGATGATAAAATATAATATATATATATATAGCTTACATAAATAATTTACTTGGGCATAAATTTAATAGCCTCAAGGCATCTTTTTGGCTGTAAAATACAAATAAAACTTTAAAGAGATTGTATTGCAAGAAGAGGGGCATACCAAAGAAGGATTGCCAAAATTTATAATAATATGATGATATATATGTGTGTGTGTGTGTGTGTGTGCTTGGTCTTTAAATAATTTTATTTATACCAAGGCATGTTATAGCATTTTAAAGGCACTTTATAAAAGATAAAAGTCATGAAAATAAATGGAGTGACATGAAGAGGTGACTATAACACCATGCTATTACTTAGAGAATTTATAAACTAACTAACAACATGCAAAACACAATTGCATTAAATTGTCACTAGATTAACTAACCTACTATTTGTCCAAACTCAATCATCTAACTCACAAGCATTCGAAGAGCCACAACAAAACATGTAAATGTAAGGGTCATACCACCAAAGGTCGTTAAGCAAATTTAACCCCCACAAAAAAATCACAAAGGGTATCGGTAAACGATCCTTTATAGGCATAGAAAAACACCAAAGAAGAAAAGATGACTGAATCATTAAACTTACGCAGGGACCACATCACATTACGAGTTAAGCATGAGACAGGGGTTCACATATAACATGGAACAAAACTCACAACTATTCCAGATAAAGGCAAGGAGGATGAAGTTAGGTGCTAGATTTTTTATTAAAGACTAAAATTGAATGAGATAAACTATTGACATACCCTAAGAACGAGGGGTCAAATACTCAACTGAAAGGCTAGGTAAGGTGAGGTAGCCCAGTGGTTAAGCAGTTCCATGTCTCCTCCTCCACATCCTCCCTTTGGTCAACACTTGCACAAGTATATCTTGCACACTCAAATCAAACATCAAATCCCATAACACAATCATAGCCAAAGCAACACAATTAGATCAATGAGGATGCATCACCAAGCTAGGTACATATCCATCATGTAATTACATCACAAAATAACCAACTCACTTTATCATCTAATCTAGAACTATAAAATGAATCAATACATACCAGTGGGGCAAGGGCAGGCCTTACAACAGGATTCAAAGACATTACAAATAGGACATACAAAATAGTTTATGCCAATTGGTAACTTTTTCAACATCAAGATCCATCTACAACAACCTTTTTTGGGCTCTAAAAACTTTGACCAAAATAGATTAAAAGAGGAGGCTAAACTTTTATGACTAACATTCAGATCCCATACCCTAACACTATTCTCATAGACCACTAGAGAATCAGTAAGTAGTTTATATACCTTTCTAGATTCACATTTTACCAACATTGTTCCATCCTTCCATGTCAACTTTCCCAACCAACCCTCCTCACTCATCTTCTTAAGCTGATTAGGACTATTTGACAAAGTAGTATGGATAATAGAGTAAGTCCTCTTCTGTGAATCCTCCAAACTAAATTCTTCTTTTATTTTTTCCCATGTTTTTATGCCATCATCATTTAATAAGTCATCAAAATTAGATAGACCTTGCATGTGCCACTTAAGGCTAGAACATCCCTGAATCAAGGCAACAGGTTTGTCCTTATGCATCAGTTCCACCACAGGGACCTATGCCCCCCAACCCACAACTCCACTGTATTGATGGTACCAAGATTAGAGATTAGACTTTTAACTGTATCCCATGCCCTCCATATAGACCCAAACACTACAGACCCAAAGAGTTTGATCTTGAAGTTCCCAAAAAGGAAATCATGAGGATGAGGATTGTGCCACAGCTAAGCTTTTTGAGGATGAAAAAGACTGAGATTATTTCTTATAAGAACTTTCAATTAACCTAATTAATTAAATAAATATAATTTATTTATTTAACTAGAGAAGGGATGGTAGTCTAAATAGTTAAATAATTAGTGTGAAATTAGTGCAAGATTAATGATGACCGGATGAAAATAGGATGGTGTTGATTTAAGATGTGGGAGTGAATTTTAAGTGTCTACACTCTCCTCTAGGACACTTGTCACATTAACTTGTGCATTCCTAGAGTCTATATATTGTAGCATATTTCCTTGTTTTACACACCTTGAACATAGATAATAGAATGTTGGTATTCTTATTTTGTTTGCATTGAATTAGTGTCATATTATTATTTGTTCCTAGGTATATTTGTTGTTTATAACAAATTCTAACATGCTATTAGAGTATGGTAGAATATGTGTTAATTAATTTCATCTAGGATAGTGTCTTAGCTTTTTTCACCTAGGGTTTATATTCTTGCAAATTGAGTGTTTTTAGATCACTCATTATAGGAGGCCTCCAGGGAAGAAATAAACTATTATACACATGTTGCATTCAGAAGGGTCAAATAAATTAGGATAGAGTTTCATTTTCTCCAAATCAGACATTGTATAGTCAGCTAACAAAATTTCACTTGTAGGGTTTGATTGGACATTTTGTAGTTATCAAGCATTTTGAGGCACTTCAATGCAAAAAAACCTTGTCATTACGTCTAAAAGTTATCAAAACATAAAAATCACCTATCCATTCATCAAAATTAGATGACAAGTGGAGGAAATTAAATTTTAAGCCTGGGCATGTAGGCCAAGGTCGTATCACCTAGGCACACGCTTGTGTCAATAGGTTTAGAAAAATATTTTTTATTATAGTAAAATTTTGATTTTTTTTAATTTTAAAAAATCAAAATCAAAACTAAAAATAAAAAAGTGCATAGTGCTAATTGTATTATTTTTAAAATAAAAAAAGAGTTTGTTGTTATTTTAATTAGTTTGCATTGGATTAGTGTCATCTTATTGTTTATTCTTGGGTATATTTATTGCTTATGGTAATTCTAACAACTAACACTTTGCAGAATGTTGTAGATGCATTAACAAAGCTAGTCAACACAAAGAAGTTCAAGTGGTCCAAGGGTTTGAGCTTAATGTTAAGAAATGTGGCTCAACCTTGTTTCCTAATGTTAAAAATACAAAAATTCAATTTTTGGGCCATAGAAGCCAATTTTGGCCCCCAAAGAATATCATAATTAGGCCATAAATAGAGAAAATGAGTTACAACAACATGGAGCTCTCCAAGACCTTCAATTTATTAAAAAGGGATCAATCAACTTCTTAGATCAAAAGTTATGGCCTCCAGAAGTTAAGCCTCCCACATCAAAGATATATGAGCATCTATGATACATAAGAGAGCTATAGGATGGAGTTACACTTGTTGACCAACCTATGATAGATGTTATGACATATCATAAGGAATTTTTAAATGGAGATAATGGAGACAAAATGAAGAACCCAAGTTGATTATTTAATTATGATGAGCTTATGACAAGTGTAAGGATTATGTTATTTTTAGCTTGTGAACTCATCTTGGGATTTGGGTGTTGAATTTTGACTAGGGATTTGGGCAGCACATTTTGAGTAGTTTTAGCTCTGGTTTTCTAATTACCATTTGATGGTTTCATGTGTTTCTTCTATTCTTTATTGGGTGGTTGAGATGGAGGTTTTATAATAAAGTTTGTAAGTATCATTATGTTATCAGAATTGCTCTAGATATCTTGTTGGTGATACTCTTGCAAAGACTTAGACTATGCAAGTGTATTGTAACGATTGATTATTGAATTTTACATTGAGTTGCTTTGGGGTGTGGGGTTTTCCTCTTGAAAGGGTTTTCTCCATGTAAATCATTGTGTTATGGTATTTTTTATATCTATTTCCTTCTAACTAAATGATTATTTAAATTTTTACAGATACCTCATCTCATAGATTAGTGTAGGAAGTGTATTTTTCACCTCTACTTCCTTTCAATTCAAGGGGAAACTTTTTGGTGTTGCTTCCTAGGGATCCTTGGTACCAAGAGGTTTGTGGAGAGATAGAGTCATAGAGGTCCCTTGTAGGAAATCTTTCTTATTATTCTTTTGAATTTGATGGAATTTTGTGATAGCTGGTCATATATATGTTACAAATTTTGGTGACATTTGCACACATGTGTTGTCTAAGGCTCATCATGTAGCTTATGCAATATATTCTAGTGGAAAAAATGCTGCAATCATAGTTAGGAGAGTCCACAAAGTGAACAGTCCAGGCCGTATAGCAAGAGTAAACACAACAAAAGCAACTCAATTATAGAATGAAAATGCAAGTTTAGTCATTCAGTATATCATAGATTTAGAATATAAACATTTTAGCAACATGCCGGCTTATAGATTAGGCCTCATGGGCTGGATTCTCCAATTATAACACATGTGCAAGATATGATTTTGAAGCACCTTACAGAACAAAATCCTAAGACTAAAGCTTCATATTATGATTCAAAATCTTCCTATGCATCTATTACATGATTATATATCATCTCCAAATCAAAGATTCCTCCATGTTGGCCAAACAGATTATAAACTCCAATGAAAGAGATGTAACGTGTGTACATGGTTAGGTCGGCCCAAAACATATGGGAATCATCTGCAAGTGAATGAATCAATGTGTGGATCACAAGGAAGTTTAGCCACATCCCAAAGTACCTTGAATGATGTCATTTAGCTCTGCAAGTCATGAAAGTGCTCCGCAAGTCTTCTCCTTTATAAGCTGATTGTCTGAGACTGCCAGGATGCTCTAAACTAAGAAAACAGTTGATCTTTTAATAGTGATATCTTTTTAAAAACTGATCCAAATGATCTAAATTTTGGATATGATGTGCATGATGATGTCTAGATGCTAAGTCCAGCTCTAAAAGGTTTGAAATGAAACTATGGAAGAATGCAGACCAAAATACAAAAACTACTACTAACTGAACTGACTGGGAAAATGAAAGAAAATAAAATGAAATGCAAATATTTTTGGTTGATGCAAGATTTCTCTTGAACCAGGGATGCTCCTGCATCAAACACCCAGGGTTATTAAAAAAAAAGTGAGTCCCTCACTTTGTTGGTGCTAGAGGAAAACCAAGATGGTCCACCTCAGCTTAAGAAATCCAAGATGAGTCTTCTTTCAATCTTCCTTTCCACGTTACCAAATATTCCTTGTATTGCTTTCCTCTGGTGCTACGTCTAATTATGTTGTCCAAGATGTCTTTAATCTAATCTAGTGTTTATTGTGGTAACTACTTCCTCAAGTCTTCTTCTTCATTGTTGTCACTGAACTCTGCTTCATGATATTGATATAGGTCTACAATATTGAAAATAGGTGATATACCTGATGTCTCTAGTAGCTCCACTTCATATGAATTTCCTAAATCAAACTTTCTAAGTATCCTACATGGTCCAAACTTCTTCACCTTCAACTTGTTATATGTCCCAACTAGAAATCTCTCTTTTCTCAAATATACCATCACTTCATCTCCCACTGAAAAATTTTTGTGTCTTCTCTTCTCATCTTCTTTCTCCTTATACTTACTTTTCATCTCCTCTAAATGCTTCTTAACCTGGTTATGCACTATCTCCATGTGTCTTGCAAATTCTTTTGCTTATGTACTCCTTTTGTCCTCCATGTTGATAGCTCTCAACTCTACGACTCATCTAGGGTTAGTTCCTGTCACAATCTCAAATGGTGTTCTTCCTGTACTCCTATTCACTAAATTATTGTATGCAAACTCTACTTGTGATAGAATCAAATCCCAATTTCTTGCCTTCTCTCCAACCAAACATCTCAACAAGTTACCCAAACTCCTATTTACTACCTTTATCTGTCCATCAGTCTGTGGATGAAATGTTGAACTAAACTTCAAATCTATCTTCATCTTCTTCTAAAGTGTCTTCCAAAAGTATCCAAGAAATCTTGTCTCTATCTAAAATTATGCTCTTAGGTAATCCATGCATCTCACAATCTTGTTGAAAAATAGGTCAGCCACATGAATTGCATCAATTGTCTTCCTACAAGGTATAAAATGTGTTATATTTGGAAATCTATCTACCACTACAAATATAGAATCATGTCCTCTCTGTGTCTTTGGCTATCCCATTATAAAATTCATGCTTATGTCTTCCCAAGGTCTCTCCAGTACTGTCAAAGATTTGTACAATCCAGTATTTTAACTACTACCATTTGCAACTTGACATATCTACAACTCTACACAAACTTCTAAACATCCTTATATATCTAAGGCCAAAAGTAATTTTCACTTACCAAAGCCACTGTCTTGTCAATTAAAAAATGTCCTGCCAATCCACCATTGTGCTTCTCTTTGATCAAATTATCTCATTGAACTCCTAGGGATACACAATTGATTTCCTTTGAACAACATATCTTCTTGAATGAAATAATCCAACCAATTACTCCTATCTATCACAACAGGTTCCTTACATGCTTTCCAATGTTTTGTAAAATCAAGATCTTCCTCATACAAGTTCTTCAATTGCTCACATCCTAACACTTCAACTCTCATCTCTGTCAATAGATTCCTTCTCCTACTTAGTGCATCTGCAACTTTGTTTGATTTTCCACTTCCATGCTTCAATACAAAAGTGTAACTCTACATGAACTCTATCCATCTCATATGTCTCTAATTCAATTTTCCTTGATTATTCAAATATTGTAAAGCTTGATGATTTGTATACAACAAAAACTCCTAGGCAATAAATAATGTCTCCACTTTTTCAAAGCTTGAAATATGGTATAGAATTATTGATCATAAATTGAATATCTTCTCCTTGCATCATTCAACTTCTCACTAAAATATGCTACACATCTACCTTCTTGACTTAACACTATTCCAATTGCATTTCCACTTGCATCACAATCTACTTGAAATACCTTATTGAAATTTGGTAATGCTAACACAAGCTGCTCTATCACTTTTTGCTTCAATAATTCAAAACTTTTTTCTACTCTTGATGTCCACTTAAAGTCCTTTCTATCACCTCTCATTGTCTCTATCATAGGGTTACATACTAAACTAAAATTTCTAATGAACTTCTAGTAGAAACTAGCTAATCCATGAAATGATATGACTTCTCCAATGCTCTCAGGTGTAGGCCACTCAACAATTGCTCTTTCTCAAGGCCCATCTTCAATCCTTTTGCAAAAATCACAAATCCCAAGTTACCAATTGTTCCTTCAACACTTCTTAATGTTTATCAGCAATTTCTCTTCTCTCAACCTCTATAATACTTGTCTCAGGTGCCACAAATGTTCTTCTTTTGTCTTACTAAAAATTAGAATAGAAGTCAAATATACAATAACAAACTACCCAAGAATTTCTTCAAAAATTCAATCATCAATCTCATGAAAGTACTCGGTACATTAGTCAATCCAAAAGGCATCACTAACCATTCATACAATCCTTCATTTGTCTTAAAAGTAGTCTTCCATTCATCGCCTTCTCTAATTTTGATCTAATGGTATCTACACTTCAATTCTATCTTTGTAAAATATGTTGTTGCACTCAAACAATCCATAATATCATCCATCCTAGGCAATGGAAATCTATACTTAACTATGATCTTGTTGATTGCTCTAGAGTCTGTACACATTCTCCATTCTCCATCCTTCTTCGGTGCTAACACTACAGGTACTGCACACGGGCTCAAGCTTTCTCTGATCTAACCTTTACTCAACAATTCTTGTATCTGCCTATTCAATTCTTGATTCTCTACTAGTGTCATTCTTTGTGTTGTTTTGTTAGGTAAACTAGCTCCAGGAATAAGATTCATGCAATGATTGATACTCCTAATTGGTGGCAACCCTTTAGGTACATTATCTGATATGATGTCTTTATACTCTATCAGCAACTCAATTATCTCCTCTTGTTGTGATTCTTCAGTCTCTATCTTTATTGCTTCAGGCTTCTTAGGAATCAAACCATAACACATATTCTCATGTCTCAAACCATCCAAAAATTTCCTTCCATCAACCAAATAGATTCTAGCATTCTCACATACTTCACTCTTATGTTCATCTTCCAAAGGAATCAAATTAATTCTCTTCCCATTTGAGGTTATAGTGTAGGTGTTCTTTCTCCCATCATGCATATCTTTTCTGTCATACTCTCATGGTCTACCCAACAATATATGACATACATCCATAGGCATAATATCACACAATACTTCATCATGATAAGACCCAATATGAAATTTCACCAAACATTGTTCACTCAGCAGTACCTTATGATCATCCTGAATCCATTCTATCTGATATGGCTTAGGGTGTTTCAATCTTTCCAACTTCAGCTTAGTCAACATCTCCTCTAAAACCAAATTATCAGAACTACCACTATCAATTACAACCTTACAACATTTACCTCTTGATTTGCATCTGGTCCAAAATAAACTTTTCCTCTGTGGTGGTTCCTCATTTGCCTCTTCTTGAAATAGTGCTCTCCTCATGACAAGTGATTCTCCTTTCTATGTTTACCAACTAAACTAGGTGATCCAATGGATTCTTCTTCTACATAGGTTGCTCTTCCACTGTTCTTTCCTTTCTTGCTTGTACTTCCTTGATGACATTCAAATGATCTATGTCCTTCACCTCCACACTTAAAATAGGTTCCTCTAAATATTCTCTTATCAAATCCTCTTCCATCTCTTTTGTATCCTTCACTCCAGTATGAATTAGGGTTTCCTCTGTGGTAGAAAGTTCTATCATCTCTTCAGTATGCATTATTTTCTCTGTCTTCCTTCTTGAATGTGCTATCTTGTCTACTTTGCTCTGCATATGATCTTTCTCCTCCAGAATATGTTCTACCTCTTTGAAATTTACCTCCTCTATCTCTTTGTCTTTGCTCATGCTTCTTGTTCAACTTTTCTTCAACTTTCAGGGCAAACTGATATGCATCTTCCAACGTTGTCATCTTTACTAAACTTAGTTCTTCTTGAATGTTCAATCTCAGTCCATTGATGTTTCTTGCCACTTTCTCCTTGCTTGCTTCACTATGTCATGTCCTTATGATCATCTTATGAAATTCTTCAGTGTACTTCTTCACAGATTTCTCCTTTTTTCTCAAGTTTTGCAATCTCTTCAACAATTCCAACTCATAGTCAGCAGGTATAAACTGATTCTTCAACTTTGTCACCATTCTATCCCATTTTATGATCTTCTCTTTTCCTCTTCTATTTCTATCCAACTAAACTTCTTTCCACCAAATAGCAGCATGTCCTTTCAACTTGGTCTTTGCAAATTTCACCTTCTCTAGATCTTCAATTTATTCATATTCAAATTATTCTTCTAGGTCATTTATCCAATCAATCAACTCCTCAGGATTCAAAATGCCAATATAGTTTGGTACCTCCACTCTAGGTCTTTTCCCAATCTTTGAAATGGCTGCAACATCTTCACTTGATCTTATTCTTCTTCTTCCTCCAGGGTTTCTTCATTTTAATTAGCGAATTGAAATTCTTCATTATCATCACTTTCAACATTAGGTCTAGGTGTAAGTCCTCTTCTTCAATCTTCTTCAACAGCATCCAAGCGAACTCGCATTGTCTTCATCATTTCCATAATCTCATCCCTTCTTCAAGCCATGGTACCAATAGTAGGTATTCTCCTCAGTGGCATCTCTTCCTAAGATCAAGTGTAATTGCCTCAAATTCAACGATCCGGCTACAAGGTGACAACTGCCTCACAATCGATGATCAATTGACAACACAAGTAGTCTACCTCAGATTTGGTGATCTGTTCACAACAAGATCTTAAAAAATGCATTCACAAACTTCACTCAATTTCTCTCACATGAATTCAACTTTGTAATGCTTCACTCAACTTCGCTCACTTTGCTTCAAAAGGATTCAAACTTCGCTCTGATACCACTTGGTGTAGTCGCGATTAGGAGGGTCCATAAAGTGAACACTCCAGGTTGTGCAGCAAGAGTAAACATAGCAAAAGCAACTAAATTATAGAATGAAAATGTAGGTTCAGACATTCAATATATCATAGATTCAGAATACAAACATGTCAGCAACATGTGGGCTTACAGATTAGGGCTCACAGGCCTAATTCTCTAGTTAAAACACATGTGAAAGATATGACTTTGAAGTGCCTTATAGAACAAAATCCTAAGACTAAAGCTTCATATTATGATTCACTATCTTCCTAGGCATCTATTACACGATTCTATATCATCTCTAGATCACAAGATTCCTCCACATCAGCCAAAGAGAATACAAACTCCAATGAAAGAGATGTAACATGTTTACATAGATAGGTCGGCCCAAAACATATGGGAATCCTCTGCAAGTAAATGAATCAATGTGTGGATCATAGGGAAGGTTGGACACATCCCAAAGTACCTTGAATGATATGTCATTTAGCTCCACAAGTCATGAAAGTGCTCTGCAAGTCTTCTCCTTTAGCTGATTGTTTGAGACTGTTAGGATGATCTGCTCTGAGAAAATAGGTGATCTTTTGGTAGCAACATCTTTCCAAAAACTAATCCAAATGATCTAAATTTTGGATATGATATGCATGATGATGTTTAGATGCTAAGTCCAGCTCTGTAAGGTCTAAAATGAAACTGTGGTAGAATGCGGACCAAAATATAGAAATTGCTAATGAGTAAACGGACTGGGAAAATGAAAGAAACAAAATGAAATCCAAATATTTTTGGTTGATGCAAGATTGCTCTTGAACCAAGGATGCTCCTGCATGACAAAAGATGCATGGTAAACTTTGGAAGTTGTATTAGTGGGTAGGGATGTGGCACAACATTGCTAATTTTGAGGCTAGTTGTCTTAATTGTTAGAGAGTGAAGGTAGAGCAGGCATCCTATAGGTCTTCTATATTTGTGCATGACATTATTAAGTAGAAGTGAGATACTATATACATGGATTTTATTACTATTTTCTCCATGTCTTCATTTTGTCATGATGTTATCATGGTGAGATTTGACAAGCTAAATATACTTACCTATTTTTCACCCACGAGATATTATATAGTTTTATGTGAGTGGCATGAGTTTTCTTGGAGGATGTCATTCATTTACATATATTTTCATGCAAGATCATTTCAAATCATAATCCCATGTTCCCGTTCTTATTTTGAAAGTTATTGTAGCATGAGTTGGGCACTCAACTAATCTTTAGTTTAACCTATCACCATGAGATAGATGGAGAGACTAAGTAGGTGAATTAGGTTTTAAAGGATATGCTTCACATGTATATGATAAACCAAAAATCCAAGTGGGAGCACTATATGTATCTTATTAAATTTACTTTTAACAATGACTACCATAGTTCTTTAGACATGCAATCATTTTGGGGTTTGTATGGTCAACCATGTAGGACTCCCTTGAGTTGGGATTAGATCAAGGACCATATTTTTATTAGTAAATTGAGATGATTTGGGGTATGTAGAAATAGGTGGTGCATGTTTAAGAGTAGTTGTTGGTTGTATAAGATTGACAGATGAAGTATTATGATGTCACGAGATTGGATCAACATTTATCTATTAGTGATAAAGTCATCTTGAGAGTTTGGTTGCATAAGAGATCACTCTAATATGGGGAAAGGTGTTAATTTTGTACCTCATTTATCTATTTGAGATTCTAGAGAAGATAGATCCAGTTGCTTATTAACTTGTTTTATTTCCTAGCCTATTGTGTGTCCTTGATATTTTTCACATTTATGTTTTGAGGTGATATATTCCATATATTTCATATGTGCTTGAATGGGATGCTTTGTAGGTAGAGGTGGTTGGTAAACTATCTCTAGATCATGTATACATTTTGTAGCATCAATTGCTAGGCCTTTGGGGTCAAAACCTAAACCACAAGGCCCATAAGTGTTGTGCCTTTATTCTTTGTTGCACAATTTGTATTAGTGTATGTATTTGATAATTTTTACTCTTATGGTGATCACATGGTATATTAACATGACCATATGACTACTTGAGATACAAGAGATTATTATGTAACTATGTTACTTTGATTTTTTAATTCACTACTTCTAATCTGACTATATGATACTAGTTACTTTAATTTTGATGATTCAAAAATTTTATGGTGATTATATGTTTTTTTATTATGTTGCTCATGTATAATTTGATTATGTCCATACGAATACAAAATCAATAGTATAGTGTGATTATCATGTTATGAGACTTTGTGAGATATATGTGTTGTATGTGAATATAAATTGTGCTCATTAGCTTTGTATTATGCTTTGACCATTTGTGTTAGATAATCTTGATTTGTTCTTAAGTGTGTAAGATAAAAAGTGAAAACCAATGACACCTAAAAATGGAGAGGTAACATGAAAACTTATTTGAGTTTGTTTGTCTTGCTCCATGTGTAGTGTAGTAAATTGTCACCTCTCACAATTTCACACTAGGCTTAGTATTTGCATGTTTAAATCAAATTTTTATCCCTACTTATGACATACCCATTTTAGGACTTGATTTAGGCTCATGGTTAAGTCTCTAAGTGGTGGAAATTTTGAGGAGAAATGGGTCTAGGACTAGAGCGCCCAAGCTTTAGTGTCTTGCCACTTTGCCATGAAATTTGAATATGCTAGCCTTATTATTTTGTGTAATGCACCATGTCAACCACAATTTATTTTGAGCCCTCACAGGTAATTAGGATTCATATATGTACAAGTGTCTCTCACTTATTTTCACCTAATGGCACTCTCTATGATAATACTTTCTAACAAGGTTTCTATCTACAAGCTCTCTATTTGTACAAATTATTGTTGTGCATACTAACCCTTACAGGTCTTGGTGGAAGCTCTTTCCTCCTTTATACTCTCCTTGTGGTGATTTGATAGCAACATCAAACCATCAAGGATCTCATGCTCAAGCTTGACTTCTTTTCTTTATGCTTGTTTATAACATTCATTTATCTTGGAATTCACCTCTATTTTGTAAGAACACGCACTCTTGATCTTCATTCTTGCTATTGTAGAGGTGGGAACACCATTCACAAGGTTTGACTTAGGCAAGCCCCTACACAACACCAACATTTTCCCTCTTTTATGTGTGTAGGTCGAAGACGAAGTTCCAGACAAAAACAATCAATGGAAGGACAAAAGTATAGGTGTCAAAAGTGTCTCAAACTTTAGACAAGCTAAAACCCTAAGACACTAGCGCTTGGGCACCCTAGTCCTCCTAGATCTAGCCCTATTTCTTGTAGTGGACCTTGACAACCTTACTCAGGTCTCCTCTGCTCCAATTTTTTGGGTTTTTGGTTATGTCAGGTGTGTAACTTCTATTTTAGCGTATTTCAACATTAAAAACATAGATCTATCCTAATTGCCTCAATCTTTTTTATTACAACAAAGGGACAAAGCTCTCACCAACCCAGCAAGGCTCTTACTCAGGGACAACAACCTAGCTTGAAGCCATTGGTGGCTTGTATTCCAATGTTTTATTAAAAGGATTGACCTAGTTAGTTGAATAGTGATTAGGTCTCTCTTTTCTATCTTACACCACGATGGGGTAATGAGATGTGACATGTTATATACTAGTAAAACCCATCTATCTAAATCATGTTGCGATTTAGGATCCATCTATGGTGAACCCAATAAAGTGTGTGTTTTTATTTACTTTAATTAATTTCTTAGTATGCATAAAAGGTTGGCTTATGTATGAGATTTAATTAAGTTCCTTTGGAAATGATATAATTCACTTGAAAAATTAAAGGGTCAGATGGATTTGGAATAGTAAATTTGTATACATTTAAAAATGTCATTTTTAAAGCATAATTGGCAAAAATATCTTAGGACTTGCATGTGTGTGTGTGTTAAAAGTGTTTTTGACTTGTTAAAAAGGTGAAATAATGAATTGAAGATCAATTAGAAGGTCATTATGTTTGACTTGAAATAAAATAGATATTATCTTATTTTATTGTTGAGTGTGAATGCTATGAAGTTATTTTTGGAAAAGGGTTTTTATATATCTTTGAAAAGGGATTTGGTATTATAATTATGTATATCTTGATTTAGAGAGCTTAAAAAAGAGTCTTGCTTGAAAACCTTGGATTTTTTGGATCTTTGAAAGAGGTATGGTTGGGAAAGAACTCTTTGATATGGAATTTTGAAAGGTAGAGAAGTGCTTGCTTGGAGTATTATGTATCTTCATCTCCCTTTGGGTTTAATTTTAAAAAGAAGGTATTTTATTTTGCATGCATTTCAATGGCAATTTTTATGTTTTAGAATGGTAATGAATATCCTACCATTGCTTTCTTGGATTATTGGAAGATTTCATGTTTTTTTCATTATTTTTTGTTAGAAAGCTTGAATGGACTCCATTAATAAAGGTTTGGGTGTTTTTATACACTTTCATGTGAAAGTTGAAAAATAATTTATTTTAAAATTAAAATTGTTGGTAAGGGAACTAGGTTGTGGGTGAGATCAAATCACTTGGGAAATGAAAAGCTTATGCATGGGTGATTTTTAAAAGATTGTGTGCATTCCCTAAACCCTCTTAAGAGTAAATTTGAGAATTAGGTATTTAGATTGTGTAGGATTGATAATTAGTAGAATGCTTAGAGTGTTTCTTCTTACCCACCTTTCAAATATTAGAGATCTAAGGTGTGGTGTTTCTTCTTACTCACCTTCCGGAAAACCACTTTGTTCAAGCCTTAAACTACTATTTTCATTCTTCCTTTACGATCATATATGATTCCTAATTTGTTTAAGAAATCCATGACCAAGTATTTTGGTTTGTTGTTTCTTGAGTGTTTTACTTGTGTATGATATCCTTGTTGCCTACTCCTAAGCAATGTGGGAGTGGACCTCTAGGATCCATGTAGTTGGATGGTAAACTTGCTCACCATTGGTTTAAAATTTAGGAGTTTGAGGATCTCATATTTGAGGCCATAACAACATATGACTTGTGATATATGTAATTAATTTGATAGCCATAAATAAACAAATAATGGGCAAAGTAAGTTATGGCATCAAACCACCAAGAAATCCATTTGGTTTTGCCCTTTAGTTGTGGCATAAAGTTCCAAACCCATAGAATATGAAAAATCTTGGGCCCATTCTAAAAAATAGAAGCATTTAGAAAAAAAATGAGTCTTTTCAATTTTAGGGTTTTTGAGATTCCATTCAATACAAAATTTACTAAAATAATGATTTGACAACACATATCCAACAAGGGCTCCATTGAAAGGGAATGACATTTGGTAAGAGAAAGTAGGTCTAAGAGGAAATTATTGTCATGTTAAGTGTCTTGATCACTCTCTTTGATGTACGATGGAGGTTAGACATGTACCATATAGTGGAGTCTTTTTGGTGACATATATTGGGGTCATAAAGTCTAACTTTATAGTGCATGTAGAACCACACCTTACTCTCCAGTCCTCTAACACAATAAGAGATGGCTTTTCTTGTCAAAAACCACATCAACCATATTAAATCCACCACACAAAACTCATTACATATTTAACAACTTGTTAGCAAGCCACTACCAAAGATGGGCCCTTTCCACCACATTATTTGTGGTGTTGGCCTGTGCCCAAATTTCATGCTCAATATTGGTTTTATTCTTACCACGATGCCCTATCATGTGCCCAAGTATCTTTTGTTGGTTATCTCTTGTGCATTCTCTTCATTGTAGCTCATGCTAATGCACTATCTTTTGTTTGTAGTACTACTTGTTCGACTATTATGATGTCCCTACCTAATTCCATGTGGCTTTCATTGTTTTCTCTTATCTTGTAGTGTTTCATGTTGTCTTAGTGTAGTTCCCTATCACCTACCCTTACTTTCTATTGGTACCACATGTGCTCCTAATCTATTTGTTCTCATCACAGATGCAATATACTTCAATTGATACCTTATATTTCCCTTTGTGGTGTATCCTCATACATGTGGTAGTCTCTTCAAGCTTGTGGTTAGTATAATTCTATGTTGTGGAAACCTCCCTTAATCTCATTTATCTTTTTCAACAAGTCTCTTCTTTGTGTGGTAGGATTATCATCCTATGTCTTGCAATCAAGGTGATGGTTTTTGTTTGCCTCCTGGTTGGTATTTCCCTTACTTGTGGTGATTTGTTCTATCTATGAAAGTGGGATGGTAGCCTCTGGTGCATCCTTGTGGTGTAGTGCTGGTTATATCCTCATAGAGGTAAGTTCCCTTGTGATAGAGGTGTTGTGCTTGCAGTGATGCTTTTTTCCTTTGCGGTGTGTTCCTTCCTCATAAAATTCATATTTTTATTTGGTGGTGTCATGTGTATGTATGTTAGTTATTTTAGCTAGAGTTTTGCCTTGTGCATTATGTTGTTACCACAGATGCTTTTTTGGTCATATATATTCTGTGGTGGTTTGACATGTTGCAACCATGTGTTAGTGGTTTTTGTTGTGATATAGACTTTGGGTTGCCAGTTATTTCATTCTTCATCTTGGTGTGATAAAATTATTCTCCATGTATCATCCACCATTTAATCTAATCTATTTCCATGTAGGTGATGTGTATTATTCTAAGGCTCAAATACTTTACCTACGCTGCCATCCACTATTCACTCCCACCTACCCTGTCTTGTCCCATGCTTCTCAAAGTCATTTGAAATAAGAAAGTTATTATTGGTTCATGAATGGTTGACATGTCTTCTTAGCCTTGGCATTGTTCCTTGGGTGTTTAAATATCTAACCATTCATTTATGTTTATCTTGAGCCTTGTTCCTGGCTATGGTAGGCTTTCTCATTTAAAATATTCCTCCTTGGCATGATAAAGAGTTTAATGTTGATCTGATGAGTGGTTGGTTGCTAGTGGTTTATTACATAGTTTATTGGTTTCTCATTGTCATTTCATGTCCTTACTCATCTATAGAAATGAATGCATGGTGTGTTTTCCCTTACTGGGTAGGTCTTGTGCAATCCTAGGTGGATCTCTCTTCTCAATAGATTCATTCTTCTGACATGGCCATGTGGACATCTTAGAGGTCGAATCTAATTGGATATGTGTTTGAAATCTCCCTCTAAGAGCCTAGATGCCAAAATTTATATATGTACAACTATGTGATGTATTTTTATTAGTCATTGAGCCAATTTTCTCATCGCATAATGTCTCGAGTGGTTTTAGGGCATTAAGTGATGCAAGTTTGGTCTATAAGAGGATGGGCTACATTTTGCAAAGTTCATAAGAAGGGTATTCAACAAACATAATGCATATAAATGGTATGTCTCCATGGAAGTCTATATATATTTAGGGGGTTGCTTGAAACTAGTTGTGGATCCTCTCTTGTCACATTTGCTGGTATGAATGCAACAAAATTTAGATGAATGTGTGACAACTTCTAATTCATTGCAAACTATTTTTTAATGGTCTTTCTTGTGTTCCAATGTGGGTAGTTGTAGCACTAAGATCAAATTATTATGTCCATTTGCACATGAAGTGTTATATTTGATTTGTATGTGTATGCACATCTAGTTCCATTATTCTATACATGTTTATCCTCTTCTTCCTTGTAGGTCATGACTTAGTTGCTCGATGGAGTAGGCATTGATCTGATTTAGTTAAGTCTTAAGCATTTCTCAAACTAATTATCTCCTTGTCCTTGTTAGATTAAGGGTAGATTAGAGTTCTACATGCTCTCATGATCCAATATTATAACTTGAGGAACATCTTAAGTTACTTCAAATTGCTTAGATAGTTAGAGGATCATGTTATGCATGCCTACACCTTACACTTGTGCATGAAATGTTAAGTGGATTCACTTGTGGGTATATTGCAACATTGTTACCTTTGGATGCATATGCAAGGTTGTAGTTATCAACTTAATAAGAGGTTTTAAGGGCAACTAGTTTGTCTTTATCTTGGTGACAAAAAATGGGTCAAGTGTACATTGGGTAAAATTGAAGTTGGTTAGTCTTATTTATCATACTTGAAAAATATCTTGTTAACGATACCCTAGGAAATACCCTCCTAGGTTTAGTTGATCCCAAAGATGAAGATGAGCCTACCCACTCATAATCATTAGTCCATTCATGTTGCAGTCTAATCATAAGTCTTGCCCATCACCTATGTTGACACTCCCTGGCCTTGGGTGTTGGTGTAAGTCTTCAGGATAAGTGGAGCTGCATGTCTGGTCACCAAAACAAGGCACACAAATTAATGATGTCCAAAGATCATTTTTTAATGTTGAACCAAATTCATGATAAACATAATGTAACCATCATTTGGGAGAAATAAGATTGACCATTCCTCCATATATTTTATCATAATTGCTACTTAGAAAAATCTATCTAGCTAGATAAATTGACAAATAATTATAAATAAAAATCCAAATATCTCAAATTTTCTACAAACAAAGAATGTTGATGTTTACAAGTCTTTTCCATTTATCCCATAATACATACATGCAAAGTGGGTCTTTAGGATCCCCATCATTCCATTGAGAGCAATTCACAAAGAACATTTCTTCAAAGTATAAGCCTTGAAGCATAGCATAACGATTATGAAGAAACCTAGTATGGTTTTGTTACTTGAAATCTCCAAGTTGATACATTCATTGCTTGTCCAACACATATTTCTCTTCTTCTAAGATGCAATGTAGGTTGTAATAACATCTAGCAAAATAAATATGAGAAAAAGAGGGTTGTAGAGATGTTTGTACACTGAAAGTAGTTTTCTTTAAAGGAATAGCTGTAATTGTAAGTGGCATTCTTGAAAACCATGGTTTGATCATCTTTGTACATGTTTCCTATTGAGTATGTGTTGCCTCCCAAGTTGGTTGAGTAACTATTGCATTCTTCTTGGGATTTCCTTGAGGAAAAGAGTCATGGTTTGAAGTTATAGCTTATCTAATGGAGACATTATCAGTGCTAGAGTTAGTGCCTTTGTTGCCTACCTTTTGAGTATCAACCTGTTGATGCTTAAAATTGCACTAATTCTAACATCAACATGGGAAGTTTCAGAAATGGGGGACTTGCGACCTGAAACAACCTCTAGATTTTAAAGAAGTTGGCTCTTCTTTATCTCAAATATGTTTTGGGGAAAAGGGTGGGAATTGAACAGAACTGTAACTATTAATGAAAGTAAACCTAACTAGGGCAATGCGCCTAAGTATAATTTGTTTCTTACCACTAAGCACAGTGAAGCTGTCTTTAAGATTCAGTTACATCAAAGAGCAGATAATGCATGATCAATGTAATAGATAAAACCAATAGAATCAAAGGCTCACAACTAGACAATCTTGCAATGACACAGAGAATATCAACAAGGCACAGAACTCAGTCTTCTCATTAATTTTTCAGCCACATAAAAGGCACAGACACATGCACAGTTACATAAACTTTCTGAATCAAGAAAATAGAAAACAAAGGCAAATGATATTACTGGTCATAGCAAAAAGTCTTCAAACTTCTCCCTGAAATCTCTGATGGAAACAACTCTCTCGAAAAGAAACTTACAACCAATCTCAATCTCCCTACTAGTGATTTACAAATGTTACATATTTATAGCATAGAACATCCCTAGATTGCCCGTAACAACCGGATCTCAATGGCCTAACCGAACTGGAGACAACTGGAAGTGTCTGATAGAAGATATCTTTCGGATCTGAAACAGTTACCTTCCCCACGAGCTCATTGGCTGAAACAGATACATGTAGCACTCCTCTTTGAGTCAGGTAGGGACACTTGGCAGCTTCTGCATCTTTATGACTATAAACCCAGAAACAGATGGCATAGTCAGCATTCTTTACTTGAAACTCCTTCATCTTTCTGGAAAATAGGAACTTGACATGTGGTAGCCTCCGCTATCTCTATACCTTACTATGTCTTTATAGTCAGGAGAGTCCTACCTGTGACATCTGTCATAGGCTGAAGCCTTGAAACCTTAATCACTTATAAAAGATAGGACCCACCACATTTCTTTCTCAGGCAGCTTCAAAAAAAGGACAGGTGGTGCCTTCCACGCAGCAACAAAATGATACGTGGCAGCCTCTGCTATCTTCTTTGAAACTATAGGAACCTTTTGAGAGTACCGCAAAAGATGACACATGGTAGTATCCGCCTTACTAATACTCTATAAGAAATTTTACTGAAACTCCCACGGACATTGCCACTTGGCACTTTCTACCTCACTTTAGAAACATTAAGAGGGTCTTTTGAAACTTGCAACAGATAGCGACACATGGCACTTTCTGCCTTACTTGAAACTTACTAGGGCCCACCTCCATCCTTTACTTAACCATGAAACCAAAAAGGACAAACCTCACAGACGATGACACATGGCACGTTCCGCTGATATTACAAGGAACACACGGCAGTTTCTACACAACTTAGAGAAACATGTTGAAACCTTCCACAATTGACACATGGCACGTTTCGCTTTACTAAGAAACTTTAAAAGGGATTTCAAAACCTCAACAAAAACTGACACTTGGCACCTTCCACGCAGAGAGAAACTTAGAAACAAGGACCCACCAGACTCTCTTAGAAACATTATAAGGGTCTTGGAACTTAACGTGGATGCTGACACATGGCGCTTTCCACCTTAATGTAAAAGGACACTCGGCCTCTTCTACGAGAGTCTGAGATTGCTTAAAATGTGTCTCGGTGGATGACACGTGGCACTTTCCACCTTACTTTGAGACTTAGCCAAAAACTAAAACCCCCTTCGCGGCCAAAATTGAAACTCGCAGAGGTAAAACTGGAACACGCATAGCCATGCTAATGCACTGCAACTGAAACAAAAATGTGGAGTATTTTACTCTACAGTTCTTGGCGACCCCAAGGACTTTTGAGCCTGCTCAAAAAGAATCCAAAAATGTGTATATATTACAGCAAAATTTAGAGATTCTATAAAGCCGTTTGATAAACAGACCATTCAGTAGCAGAGAGTCCCTGTTTATTTTGCAGATCCTAGAAACCAAAATCAAGGTTTATAATGTCCTTGTGAGAGAACCTCTGTAAAATTTGAACCGTAGCCTTCAACTGAAACTCAAGTTGTGCCATTGGAATTAGGATAGTCTCCACCTCTTGGACTGATGAAGAATCTGTTAAACCCTAGAAAACTGACTGATCATTCTGCCTGGTTAACAGTAAAGGTTTGATTTCATTAATCATTAACACAGTGTTGCTATTAGGAAAAGGGGAGGGAAGGCCTAATTGTACCAAATCTTCTATATGCTTCTTCATATCTTTGACTCCCTTCTGGACAACATCCAGGAGCTCTTTGCAATTAATTGCAGCTGAATTGCAACTAAGGACTTCATTCACCCTTTTTGCAGCAATCATTCTGTCACTGATCCCTGCTGCTGACAATGTTTCATTAGTTGTATCATATAGTTTCTTCAGCAACATTTGAGAATCAGAAACTCTCAAAGAGACAGTGGACAGAGTGGCTTGAACTGAAGTCTCTACCTTTTCACACAATTTCTGTGCATTTAGCAGGAAAGTTAAAGAAGGTCTGAGCTGGATAATCTCTTCAAAGATTCTTTTCCATACTGACACATATAGCTCCCTAACCAAGTTAAAAACTCCTGCATTCTGGGGCCTATTTGCCAACTCAAGTGTCAACTATTTTGTCATTTGTTGCTCAGCTTGGAGTTGGGCCTGAATTGCAGCAGCGTTGTTTTGTTCATTCAGCAACTGTTGCTAAAACTGTGTGGTTTGTTGCAATTTATCCTGAAACCTCCTTTCTAGTGCGGCCTTTTCTTACCTTAGGACAGTCACTGCAGCTTTCTCTTGTGCTAGATTTGCTTTCAAAGAAGCATTTTGGGCCTGTGTAGCCTGATGAATCTGACAAGAAATAGTATTTTGCAACTATTTATTGAGATCCTCTATTTCATCTTTTTTGGATTTAAGCTCTGTAGCAAGGTTGCTACAATTTGCCTTTTCTTGAGCTAAATCAGCCTCAACCTTTTGCAACTTCCTTGAAACTTTCAAATAATTAGTTACCACAACAGAGGTAGTTTCATTCAACAACTCAACCCTATCCTGTGGTTTGAAAAGTGACATATCCATTGCCATTGCATTCATTGTAAAATCTTGTGGTTGTATTTGCTCATTTGGTTTGACCACAGTAGGTGACAAATGTGTCACAGTCAGCTGCTGTTGAATTGGGTCAAAGAGTGACCTCATGTGTGGCACAGCTGAAGCATTATTATCTTTCTTTCTTTTCTTTTCCATCTGGGCTTCCCTAGCCTTTTTAGCAGTATCATCTTGAGCTTGGAAGGTAGGGGGAGAGGTAATGTAACCACTCGCAAAAGGATGTCCTTGTGGCAAGCCATAGGGAATAGCCAAATGTTGACTAAGAAGAATTTGGGGAGGGACTTTCTTTGGAATAGAGGGAGAAAAGGGGGGCAAGGATATGCCTTGTGACGACATGGCCCGAGGATTGACAAGTGGGGCTATTTGAGATATTGGCATAGCAGAGGTGGCAAAACGTACCAAGAAGTGATAGATGTGATCAGTGGTTGCTGTTGTGAGGGATCTACATCCTCATCTGAATCTGGCTGCAGGATTAGCTTCCTATGTTTCCTTGGCCTCTCTTATGTTTCCTCTGTTCCCTTCTCTTCCACATGTGGCAATGATTCAAAACTAGAAACCCCAGTGCCTGAAATGGATGGAGTCCCCCTAGGTGGTGATGATACCACACTCTTTTGTTTCTCCAAAGTACTGAGAGATTAGGACCAAGGAGAAACAGGGGCTGTTGTTGAGGCTTGTCCTGTTGCTTGTACCGCATGGGTTGATTCTACCTCTTCTCCTGACTCTTCACCCTTATGTTGGATTTTGCTATCAGAGCTAGAAACTAGTGACAGATGCCATTTGTCCCAGATAGACTCCCATTTCTCATCAGTATCAACATTACCAAAAGAGTGTGTCAACTTAGCAATTTCCTGCCTATATTTCCAATAGGCCTCTATTTTCTCGGGTTTCCATTCCTTGCCTTTTAACAAGGCTTTCCTCAATCCAGTACCCATTTTGATCTTAGGATCGTAGGCCTTTTGCTTAATATAAAAGGTCTCCCATGGTCTGGGCCCCTCAAAGGACAAATCTGTCAATTCTACATATAGATCAAGGGTATCTTCTTTAGGGTTTCTTTTGTCTTCCCAAAAGGGACGACCCACATGCACAATTTGAGCACCGACCTTGTTGTTCTTAACCCATAAGGTTATGAAACTGCTTGGGTCATATCTCCATTTATCTTTTATAAGAAAGAAACCCAGGACAGCTAGCTTCCTCATCAACAAGTGCTCAACATCCCTAATTTCTAGGGCCATGTTTTTCCTTACCCATGGGATATCATACATTTTCATTTTCTTCTGCTTAGTGCCATATTCATTGTCAACCACAGACACTTGCCGGGTGACCTCTAGAAAAGCTAACCTAGGAGTCAAAATCTTAGGTAGCAGCATTGTCTCTTCATTGAAACCATGGACCCTAACGATAGTGTGATGGGACCCAAAGAAATAGTCATAGGGAATATGGCAATTTGCCATGAGGCCTCTGATGCTTGGTGTTAACCTATTTTCTATAGGCTGGAGGCTTAGGTGGCAAAAGGCAGGGGCAACAAAAAGTTCCCAAAATTCATATGGGTCTGATGTCTCAGATAAGACATGTGTCCATGCAGACACAGGTATGGTCCTATTATGACCGAAACTTGGGTCATAAATATTTAGCTGCATATACTATGAAAAAATACTAGGGTTTTGATTAAGCATAAGGTGAAACAGATAAGCAGAATACCTAAAAACCCCGTTAGACCTGAAGTGGGTTAGTTGATCAATCATTAAATAAGTGATTTGCTCTAATAAATCAAGCTGATACTTCTGAGACTTGTCCACGGTCTTTAATTTGAACAAAATGGCAATTTTCCAGTCATATACAGTAATGTCTTCTTTCATCCCGAAGATGAATGCCATCATAGACAATGCTTCCTGGCTGGCTGGAGTAAATTGTCCCCTTCCTGTAGGTAATATGGGCATCAGTGTGTTCTCCTCCAACTGCAACTCTGAATTGAGAAACCTCGGCTGATTATTCACATTTGCCCATGTCTTCTGCATTTTGGCAATGGCAGGAAATGTGGCTGTCTTGTCATGATATAGGGCCAACATGTCTCTAATAGCTTTAGGTGTTATTTGCATGATAAAGGGACCCTATTGTATGGTGCTCGAGGGTGCATGAAACAGTTCTGCACACATATCTACTAGGTCGGGGCATAGATGTACACTTGGAACAATAAATTGTGCCAATCATGAGGTCCAAATCCTCATACCAAATGTTTCTGATTGCCCAACCTTCGCCTTTTGGAGACATCTCTAAAGTGCTCCCTCACAGAGAGTTTTGGTAGGTTTTTGAAGAGCCGGGTCACAAATACCATCTGTGAAATCTCTTACTTTTGCTGAGTCCACTGCATATCCAACCTCAGGGACCCTCATCCTCGGATAGGTTCTCAAGGGTTGTGCAAGCGCTGAAGCATATGACTTGCTGCTTAGAAGCTTGTCGATGGACTCATAAATTCCAAGCCCCTGTTGAGAAGATTGTGCTTCTGACATATATGTGTCTGTGTTGAGAAGTTAGTGAGTTTGAAGTAACAAGTATAGAAGCTTTGCAAAAGAAAAGGGCACTTCTCTAAGCAAGGTTCACTAGGAATTGGAATTACAGGTAACAGGGCTTCTTTAGCAGACGCAGAAGCAAAATGGGAGGCAGAGTTCAAGGTTTAACTCTAATTATTAGGGTGCTTGATGACACATTAAGTCAAATAAATGGCATTAAAGCTAGAAACTGTTAGTGTATCTTTTGAAATCTGCGTGGGACAGAGTGTCAGGCACGTCATAAAAGTGGCTGTGTAAAGTGGTACTTTTAGAAGTTTTGGGGATTGGAGAGAAACTTGGCAAATGCGGAAGTTCCAAAAAGAGAAGGGACTTGAGTTGCTGCCACGTGTTCACAGAACACTTATTAAAGGAAAAAATAGGAGAAGAAAGCGAGGAAACAGAGAAACAAAAGGGAAACTATCTAACTATAGTACATAGGAGACACTGCTTAATTGAAATGTTTCAGGTAGATCCCATTCACAGGAATCTCTTCAGGTTCACCCTCCATTGTTTCAAGCTCAAATGAATTTTGTTGTTTACATGAGCAAATCTTATAGGGGCCAGTCCACAATGACTCAAATTTACTATGTCGACCCGACTTGGCAGCTCTCTCATCCCATTTCAAAACAACTGAGCCTACTTCAAAATAGGGATTTGAAGTCTTCTTATCAAAGCAGTCTTTGATTATTTTCTGATGTTTCATTAATGATTCATGTGTTGTATCTCTCTTTTCTTGAACTTCTAGGAGCTCAGCAAGTCAGACCTGCATGGCGTCATTCTCTTCGATCTCGATCTGTTTCAACAACTGCAAAGCGAGGATCTCCAAGCTCAGGGGTATTACATCTGGCTTACCATAGACCAATTCATATGGGGACATCTTTGTCACTTGTTTAGGTGTAATTCTGTTAGCCCACAGTGCTATATTAAGCACTTTATGCCACTCTTTGTGATGATCAGTCCCTACCCTTTTAATGAGTCTAATCAGGTTCTTATTAGTGGACTCTGCCAGACCATTGCCCTGAGGGTCATAATTTGAAGAAGTTTTCAAATAGATCCCATATTTCAATGCAAACTCAGATATTTTTGCCCCTAAAAATGCCTTAGCATTATCTAAAATTATGGTACGAGGAGGCCCAAAGCGAGTAGTGATACCCTCCAGAAAGTCTAGGATCACCTTTTCTGTTGCTTCTTTGAGTGGCACTACTTCACTCCATCTGGTGAAGTAATCTATTGCAGTTAGGATCCATTTATGTCCCATATTTGACACTAGATTGATCATTCTAATGAAATCTAGACCCCATTGGGCAAAGGGCTCATCTACAATTATGGGACTAAGGGGCATTGTTGCATTTCTTCTTTTTCCTACATAGAACTGACAAGACTGGCACTCCTTGACCATCTGGTAACAATCTGTAAATAAAGTGGGCTAGAAGTAACCTGCTTGAGTTACTTTTATGGCAGTAGTTCTTGCAGAAAAGTGACCACATGAGACTCCATGGTGCATTTCATGTAGTATTCTTTAAGCCTCGTCTTTCTCTATGCATCTTAGAAGAATACCATCAATGTTCCTTCTGAAAAGAACTTGTTCAATTAAAACAAAATGGACCCCCTGTTGCCTATAGTATCTCCTTTTGTCATGAGAGAGTTCTTTTGGGAAAATCCCATGTTTCATAAACTGAATTCTATTTGTGACCCAGGAATTCTGATCAATCTCTTGTATCCTCAACACACTCTCATTTTCTTTTTCTGCAGTCACCATTCTTTCCATGTCTTGGGCCATGTATTGGCACAATCCTTTCCCCCTAACTAGCTTAGTAGGTCTGACCTCTACATCGTACTCAAGGATCTTTATTATCCAGTTTGCTCTTTTTTCAGTGATCTCCCCTTCCATGATGTATTCTCTGACACTCGGATGAGCTACTAGAATCAGAATCTTATTGCCTATCACCATATGCCTGAACTTTTTGAGGGCTTTATGCTTATTTTTCCACAAAATTGTATCTGGCTTCATACTCTCTAAGAGTCCTTGAGAAAAAGGCTATTGGATGCTCTCCTTCTTGTTGATCATCTTTCTGTGTTAGGACAACAGCAACACTAAACTCTCCTCCATAGACATACATTATAAAAGACTTAGAGAAGTCTGGGTTCCTAAGTCCTGGGGCTGTTGAAATTGCTTTCTTGACCTCCTCAAAAGCTTGTCTTCCTTCTGTAGTCCACTTGAACACTAGGTCTTTCTTCAACAAAAGTGTCACTAGTCTTATTAGGCCTGCAAAGTCTGATATGAAACGACTGACAAAATTTATCTTTCCCAAAAAGGACTGAACTGCCTTCTTATTTACTGGCAGAGACAAGTTCATTATGGCTGTGAATCTCTCTGGATCTATAGAAACTCCTTCTTTGGATACTATATGCCCTAACAGTTTGCCCTGAGGTACTACAAAGATGTATTTCTTAGGATTCAAGGATATTCCAAACTCTTGGCATTTCTTGAAAATAGCTTCTAGATGGTCAAAATGATCTGCAACACTTTTAGAGAAAACAGTGAGATCGTCTAGATAAATCAGAATGATTTTATTTATAAGATCTCCAAATGCTACATCCATTGCCCTCTGAAATGTAGCTCCAGCATTTGAAAGACCAAAAGGCATCTTTGCATATGCAAATGTTCCCCATTTTGTGGTGAAAGCAGTCTTATGTTGATCATCATTGGCCAACCAAATTTGATTGTATCCAGAGAAACCATCCAACAAGGAGAATCTCTCTGATCCAGCCACAGTTTGCAAAATTTGTTCCATAGAAGGCAAGGGATAGTGATCTTTCAAAGATGCCCAGTTTAGATCTCTGAAATCTACACAGAGCCTTATGTCACCATTCTTTTTTCTGACTGGCACTAAATTTGATACCTAGGTTGAGTGCTTTATTGGAAAAATGATCTTTGATTCTAAAAGCTTCTGTAACTCATCCACCATTAAAGGTTCAATTCTAGGATTCACCGGCCTCTGCTTCTGTTTGACTGGTTTAGATCCTTTAGTCAGCTCTATAGTGTGTTGAATGATGTTCCTATCATAACCATGGAGATCTTCATAGGTCCAGGCTATGACCCTATCATATTTCTCACATAAATTAATTAACCTTTTTCTTTCTTGTTGAGTAGCAGAATTCCCAACCTTCAATTTTCTCCCCTCACTAACCTAAATCTTAGAGTAGTCCTCCTTATTTTCCTGAAATCTCTTCTTCTCTAGGCTGGCATCTTCTAGGTCAAACAAGTTTTCCAAGGTAATCAATCCTGTAGGAAGCTTGTTTGATTTCAGTTGAATAATCTGATCACCATATGCCTCTTCAATTTTAGGTTGTAACTGATTAGCAAATTCTCCTGACTGTTGCAAAAATGAAAGTACTTGAAAATCATTTTCAAAGACTTGCCAATTTTCATCATTGTCTGGGATAGTTGGCCTCACAATAACTTTGACTGACTCATTATTGACCAATAAGTCAGTTGCTGGATCACACTGTGAACTGATCTGTGCCATCCTATCTGCCTCAGAGTTTTGGGCTCTAGGGACTACTTCAATATTGAAAGCTTCAAAACCATCTATCAAGTCCCAAATTCTGTGCCTATAGGATCTCATTCTTACATTCTTGGCCACTACCTTTTCTCTGATTTGTTTCACTACTAGTTCAGAATCTCCTTTCACTGTTAGGATCTTTACTCCTTTCCTCTTTGCCAATATGAGTCCATCCACTAAAGATTCATACTCAGCATCATTATTGGTACAAGCAAAATGAAAGTGAATGGCTCTTAAAATCTTCTCACCATTAGGAGCAGTAAGACAAATTCCTGCTTTGGCTCCACTTTTACTTTTAGCCCCATCAAAATTTAGGGTCCAGATTCCTGAATCTTTTATGGATTCTTGGGTCTGTGATGCTTCTTTTTTAAGACATTAGGGATCTCTTGGTCTTCCTCAAATATGACATAAGTGCCTAGCCCTGTCGAGTCATAATTTCCAAAGGGATCACTCTGCATCATGGTTAACAACTAGTTATTCTCTTCTTCCTGTTGGTCATGTTCAATCCAATCCCCTATCTCTTCAACAAAGATTCTTTCATCTTTGTTTAGCATAGCATGAGCTGCTTCTAGTTTTGGGGTTGGTTCATTTGTGATATGATCTTTTGATAATGGTTCAGACAGTATCTTCATTTTTGTCCCATATTTGGTTCTTAGGATGAGATGTGACCAATCAAGTGACATGTAACCTCCTATCTTGGCTGTGAAATCTCTGGATAAACATAGGCCAAATACAGGGGGTATATCTATGACTACAACATCTTGATTCACAATTATATTAGGGTAGGTATACAGTTGCAATGGGAGTTGTTTAATTTTCCCTATTGTTTGCACAGACTTTCCATCTAACTGCATAACTCCTCTTGTAAGTGGCTCATTTTTATCTTCAAAGCATCTACTATTTGCTTTGGCATCACTGTGGTACTAGCCCCAGAGTATATCATTGCATTATGCAACAGTTTCTTCCCAATTATTAAAGTTAAATAAAAAGGATCTGGCTTAGATCTACCTACCTCAGGTGCATTATTCAATAGAGCTGTTGTCTGTAGGGGGGCAGCACCTTTGAGTTGTTGCTTCTCTTTATCAACAGATCCTCACTTAACTTTAGTATGTTTAGGGGCTTCTTGACCTTGCAAAGCCTCTTGCAACAGTGTCCTCGACTCAGGGATAGCCAGCATGTCCCATATTGATACATGTGCTAGGGTCTTCTTCAGTTGTTCCACCACATTCACAGGTCCTAGTGTTTGGGTTCTTGGATAATAAGGGTATCTTGATTTGTCAAGAACTTGTCCTGAAGCCATTTGATGCTGCACTAGCTGTGGCACTTCTTGTCTAGAAACTGTATTCTGATGACTCGTAATCTCATTATTTGTGACCTCAAGTTGTTCCATCATCCTCCTCCTTGCTCTGGTATAATAATCTAATTGCACCAGTGTCTTCTTGGAAGTAGATGCTTCATTCAAGGACACTGACTCTTCATCTTCAATCCATGAAAACAATGCATGCTCAAGGGCTATTTCCTCTTCTTGCTGTAAAGACATGCCTTGCATCTAGGCCACCAAAACTACATTTTGCAGACTAGGAGATTGATATGCTAATGTGTTAGAAGCTGTAAATTGCCCTTCTAATCCTCTCTGTTCTGCTATTTTTTGCTGCAAATTCCCTCTAGGGTAGTCTCTGGGCATATGAGAAATTTTGCAAGGGAAACACCAAGCATTGGTGCCATCTGCATAATTATTCTGTCTTAGAATAATTTCTCTGTTGGGATTAGGAGGAACAATTTGTAGAGGTGTAGGGACTGTGACTAATTGATTTGATGACTAAGGATTAGCCTGTCTCTGAGGGCCTTGGTATTGATTTGGCTGAAAGGAAGGTCTATTCCCTTGATAGCCTTGGTATTGGGGATTTGGATAAGGATTTTGCTATCTCTTTAGGTTAATAATCTCATTAGAGAATGTCCTTAAGATGTTCTTGACATCATCCATCTCATTGGACTGGACAGGGGCAACTATTTTAGCAGGTTGTTGAGGGAATGTATACATAGACACTGGTGGGGTAATGGAATTAGGAACTTCTTGAGGCAAAGGTAAGCTAATCTCTGGGAACATAGGCATAGGAGGTCTTGGGGGCAACTTTCCAGCATCTATCAAGTTATTCTCAGCCCTGACTGCCAACTCATAAGCTTGTGGTAGGGTCTGACCTCCAAGTGACTGAATCATTACTGATATATCTAAATTTAGAGCCTTAAGATAGAACACTATAGCCATACCTGGTAATGGTCTTGTTGTGGCAGGAATTCTCTCCCAAGTTTTTTGAAACCTTGAATTGAAATCAGTCATTGCTTCTTGTGGTGCCCTTTTAATGGTGATTAATTGTTGCAGCAAAGAAGATTTATCACCCTTTTCTTTGAATCTATCAAAGAAAGCATCACCAAGCTGGTCCCATGTAGATATTGTGTTGGGGGTCAAGGATCTGTACCAGTCAAGGGCCTTTCCTTTGAAAGAGGCAGCCAATAGCCTTATAGCCACATTTTGTTGAGTGATCACGTGCACTGCACAAACATCCTGTAGATGTTCTTCAGGTGTCTTGAAATCTTCCCCACTGAACTTGGGCAGGGCCTTCAGGGTATTAGCTGGAATTGGGTCCCAAGTGGTTGGTGGTACTAGGAGGATTAGAGGACTGCCAGTGTTCCAATTTGTATAATTCCTTGGGGCTACAGGTGCTCCCATATTTGCTCTTGGTGCTGCTACAAATTGATTTGGTCTCCTCCTTAAATTAGCTACCAATGGTGGTGAAAGAATACCTGGGTTAGCAGCAGATTGGGCTCTGGTTACTGGTCCACAGCTCTGACTCCTTGTAGCTCTCTGGTTCATACAGCCTTGACAGAAACTTCAAGAAATTGTCCCACTGGGTGTGCCAAAAATTGTTGATGCTTAAAATTGCGCTGATTCCAACATCAACATGGGAAGTTTCAGAAATGGGGGACTTGCGACCGGAAACAACCTCCAAATTTTAAAGAAGCTAGCTCTTCTTTATCTCAAATATGTTTTAGGGAAAAGGGTAGGAATTGAACAGAACTGTAACTATTAATGAAAGTAAACCTAACTATGGCGATATGCCTGAGTATAATTTGTTTTCTTACCACTAAGCACAGTGAAGCTATCTTTAAGATTCAGTTACATCAAAGAGCAGATAATGCATGATCAATGTAATAGATAAAACCAATAGAATCAAAGGCTCACAACTAGACAATCTTGCAATGACACATAGAATATCAACAAGGCACAGAACTCAGTCTTCTCATTAATTTTTCAGCCACATAAAAGGCACAGACACATGCACAGTTACATAAACTTTATGAATCAAGAAAATAGAAAACAAAGGCAAATGATATTACTGGTCACACCAAAAAGTCTTCAAACTTCTCCCTGAAATCTCTGATGGAAACAACTCTCTCGAAAAGAAACTTACAACCAATCTCAATCTCCCTACTGGCGATTTACAAATGTTACATATTTATAGCATAGAACATCCCTAGATTGTTCGTAATAACCGGATCTCAATGGCCTAACCGAACTGGAGACAACTGGAAGTGTCTGACAGAAGATATCTTTCAAATCTGAAATAGTTACCTTCCCCACGAGCTCATTGGCTGAAACAGATACATGTAGCACTCCTCTTTGAGTCAGGTAGGACACTTGGCAGCTTCCGCATCTTTGCAACTATAAACCCAAAAATAGATGGCATAGTCTGTATTCTTTACTTGAAACTCCTTCATCTTTCCAGAAAAATAGGAACTTGACATGTGCCAGCCTCCGCTATCTCTATACCTTACTATGTCTTTGTAGTCGGGAGAGTCCCGCTTGTGACATCTGTCACAAGCTGAAGTCTTGAAACCTTAATCACTTATAAAAGATAGGACCCACCACATTTCTTGCTCAGCAGCTTCAAAAAAAGGACAGGTGGCGCCTTCTGTGCAGCAACAAAATGATACGTGGCAGCCTCCGCTATCTTCTTTGAAACTGTAGGAACCTTTTGAGAGTACCACAAAAGATGACACTTGGCGGTATCTGCCTTACTAATACTCTATAAGAAACTTTACTAAAACTCCCACGGACATTACCACTTGGCGCTTTCCGCCTCACTTTAGAAACATTAAGAGGGTCTTTTGAAACTTGCAATGGATAGCAACACATGGTGCTTTCCACCTTACTTGAAACTTACTAGGGCCCACCTCCATCCTTTACTTAACCATGAAACCAAAAAGGATAAACCTCGCAGATGATGACACATGGCACATTCCGCTGATATTACAAGGGACACATGGTGGTTTCTGCACAACTTAGAGAAACATACTGAAACCTTCCGCAGCTGACACATGGCACATTCCACTTTACTGAGAAACTTTAAAAGGGCTTTCAAAACCTCAATGGAAACTGCCACTTGGTGCCTTCCGCGCAAGGAGAAACTTAGAAATAGGGACCCACCAAACTCTCTTAGAAACATTATAAGGGTCTTGGAACTTAACGCGGATGTCGACACATGGTGCTTTCTGCCTTAATGTAAAAGGACACTCGGCCTCTTCCGCGAGAGTCTGAGATTTCTTAAAATGTGTCTCGGCTGACGACACGTGGCATTTTTTGCCTTACTTTGAGACTTAGGCAAAAATTGAAACCCCCTTCGTGGCCAAAACTGAAACTCGCAGAGGTAAAACTAGAACACGCACATCCATGCTGATGCACTACAACTGAAACAAAAATGTGGTGTATTTTACTCTACACAACCACAGCCTACACTTCCTCATCATTCATAGTACATGATTCAACAACATGATTTAAAACTAATAACCTTGGTAACAAGAGAGAAATAGTCTATGTTTTTGTTATCAAATATTGCCACCATAAACATGTGATGGAAATGTTGATATACATGACTCACTGGACATGGGGATTATTGCCAATTTAAATGTTAGTTGACTCTTTAAAATCTCTTGAAGGATCCTCTTCCACATAGAATCACCTCTACAAATGAGTTGAATATAAAATAAGATAAGAGCAAGCTTAGAAATTCAACCCAAACAAGAACCATGAGAGATTATTGGTTAGAAATCACAAAATCATAGGTCCAAGGGGAAAAACAGGTAGAGAACTATGAAAATACTAGGGACCATGCTTTTTTTGATGACATAGATGATACAAATTACTTTAAAAAAATAATATAAGTCTATCCTATTGGGGTGCATGTCTCAAAAATGACATCGAGATAATGTGCCTCAACAAATCAAAATAAAAAACCTTAGTCATATTTTGCAGACAACTTCCAATTTAGTGCCATGGAGAGACCATGAAGTGTTCACCCAGTTTCTAAGAATACTTTATAAAGGCATCCATAAAACAAAATAATCCATCAAGATAAAATTCTCTAACCATTTTCATGCATTATCAAACATTGGTATGGGTAAAACCATATAAGGAGGGTTGTAAGAATTATTACCTTGTGAAACACTTTAGGTACAAACTTCCTTGGTTTCATAATTGACGGTTCCATTATAAATCACTCTAAAACCTTCAAAAACAACATCAACCACTAAATTTACAAGACCTAAATCCATTTATAAAGGCAATAGCTACTCTAGAGCAAAAAATAAAAAATAACAACAATAAATTCAATATATCAAAAAAATCCCACTATATTAAAAAATAACAAAATGAAAAATGCAAAACCCTACAAACCAAATATGTCAAAGTTAAGAACAACACAAACACCTCAATAGTTGCTACTAAAACACACCAAACACAAGGAGGGCAAACATCACAAGAGTAGAATAAGGGAAAGGAAAAAGTGAGCACATTGTTTAGGTATGAAACGAAGGAAAAACAAAGTGAGGTTGAAGCATACTTATCAAACAAAGGAGAAAGCAATGGAGAGAGACAAGCAAACAAAAAATTACATAGTCCCACATCAATACCACTAATGTGGTCACCATAACTATATGTTAATGAGCTAATGATCATGAAAAGGAGGCTTGATACTATAGGAGCAAAGAGACAATGCGAGGATGACAAGATGAAAGAAATCACAAAATCCAATTGGAAACTAGTAAGAGAGAGTAAACTACTCAAGGAGAAAGTGAAGAACTTGCAAAACATCATGGAAAAAGGGTGGCAAGAGCATATCATGATACAACATGATTTAGACCAACTAAAAATAATGTAAGAAAATAAACTAAAAGTGTTAGAAGGAAGATACACATCGTAAATAATAGAGATCCAATTGGCAATAGAAAACATGGAGATAAAATAAAATCATTTAAGAGACCAAATTGAATAGGTCAAGTCTTGGGCACCAGTAGTAAAAGCATTGTCACACAAATAAATAGAACTTATAGAGAAATAGGTTAGGATGCAAATATGAGAAGAAAATGATAGACACGATAGGGCTATAAATATCATTATTAAAGGATTCAAGGACTATGGTGAGAGAGAGGACATTGAAAAAATAGAAAGAGAGATCCTTAAAGACTAGTTGTAATGGATGGGATATATTGATCAAGAAAATAAGATTTGAAAAATGATAGGATGAGGAAGAGACATGCATGTAATAGTTATCACAAGAAGCATGGAAGACAAGAACATGATACTAAGGAACATGGGGTCTCTTAGAGGTACATAAACATACCTAGATGAAGACTTAACCATAGTACAATAAAGAATGGGGAAAATTGAAGGAAACAAAACATGTAGGAAAATTGGCATGGTTACAAAATGGAAGGGCCCAAATCAATAACTAAATAACATGAAAGAAATAGGGATTTGGGCTTCTGGAAGTACATGACCATCATATGATAGAATTTTATAGGTTTACTTTGAAGGAGAGGACCTAGGTTGGGGCTCATAGCAGAAGGAAAAGACATTATAATTCTCACAAAAACACGAGCACAATGGTTGAAAATTCTTAGGTTTTGAAGGGTATAGGAAAACATTACTTTGGAATGAAAGGATCAAAATTGGTAATGGGTGTGGGGGAGTAATGGAAATAATAAGAGAAACATGGTGAATAATTATAAAACTAGAGAAAGAAGACCCAAAAAATATTATGAAGACATATAAGAAAAACAACTTAGATTATGAAGACCCTTATGCATTCCTAGAAATGAAATTTCAATATTCAACATTTTGAGAGAATTCTTAATAATAGAACACATCAATGCATGGACAACAAATAACAATCCCTCAATTTGAAAAGCGATGAAAAGGGGGAAAACAACTTCTTATGGCCAAAGGAACAGCAAAGCCAACTTTGGGAAAGGATGTCACAAGACATAAATGGGGATGTTACACACTATGGGGTAGAATTTTTAGGAATATGTAGTTTGTGTATACACCTAAAAATGACATGATTCATTCTAAATAAATATTCTAAATATTTATTCTATTCTTCTATCAATTAAATAAATATTCTAAATTTATTTAATCGGTTCACTATTCCATAATTAAATAAAATCAATTTATTTAATTAAATTCTGTAAATTCTTCTAATATCTCACACAATTAAATAATCCTAAATTATTTAATTGTTCATAAATCCCCCCATCCTAAGTTCTAATTTCAAAAATCCACCTCACCTTTACACCTCACTTTTCCACCTCACCTCATCCACCTCACCCTGTTGCACATGTAATTAAATATATTAAATATTTAATTATCTAATTTTCCCTCACCCACATGTCCTATTTCTTCTCTAATCAAAGTTAGTTAACTAATCAATCAAAAGTGATAACTAACTAGTCAATTGAGTTAATTCCTCAATCAATTCAGTCAATTCCATAATCCATTCTTCCAAACTGACTAATCAAGTTTGTTAACTGATCAGTTAAAGGAGTTAACTCTCCAATCAATGTTGTCAAATCCCCTCTTTCATGATGAAGGTGGGACACTTGTCATATTTCTACTGGTTGCACATTCTTCAGCCATTCTCAGCCATTGATCATCACACTTCTTCTCAACCATTGATTCTCATTCTTCTGAGTCTATAAAAGAAGCTTCATCCCTCCATTTTAATCATCTAGGCTATTCGTATTGTTACTCTACAGAAATCCACCAGTGCACCTTTGGCACCCCCAATACAATCTACTTGAGATCACCATTTGCTTTGAAGCTCTCTTCACAACATTATTTATCAATATAGCCATTTACTACCGACATCCTACAACATAGCAGAAAGAGTGCACTCTCTGAGGGCCTACTTCATATCAACAAGGACGGTTTTAATAGGCAAACAATAGAAGCTTTGATTCAAGGAAGGTTTGCACTGTGTTATTCATTGGTCCATTTCATTCAATCTTTCTTGATTTCATTATTCTATTGATGTTTGGGTTTATTATTGTTAAGTTGATTAATCCGCATTTTACCCTAACATTTTTGGTGCCCACCATGGGGCCTTTGCGCCTTTATCTCATCAAAATCTGAGCTTTTTTGAAGATAGGTTCCGTACAGGTCACATATAGGCTACTTCTCTGTATTTAAACATTTCTGTGGTGCATATACCCATTTCTACGGTGCTTTCGTTATTCCTGCGCATCTGTGCTTTCTTGTTGCGCTTTTATGCACTGTTACGGTGCATTTATTACTCCTACGCATCTGTTCTTTCCTGCTGCACTTCTGCGCACTGTTACGGCACATTCATCACTTCTATGCTTCTATGCGTCACTCCTGTGCTTTTACTCATTGTTGCAGCGCATTTATCATTTTTGCGCTTCTGTTCTTTATTGTTGCACTTCTATGCACTATTACAGCACATTTATCCTTGTTGCGCTTCTGTTGACTATCTCTGCACATTTAGTCACTGAAGCTGCGCTTCTGTAGTAGGTAATAATTTTAATACTTTTCTGAGAAAGTTTACTAACTCTAACATCTTCGTAGGTGTTCTCTGGAGCTATTTTGCAGGATAGGTTCAGGTTTAGTTCCATATAGTTGCATTTTGATAGTTCACACTTCATTTTCTAAAAGGGATAGTAAAACTGATATTCATTCAAATCCTCACATAGCTCTAATTGGGAAAGAAGTAACTAGATTATTGTTGTCTTTGCATTGCAATAGTGCTATCTTTTCCAAGTTATTGCTATATGGTATTAAAACTAAACTCATCACTAATTTATGGGTTAAAATTGTACTACTGCTATCTCATTTGACCAAAATTTCAAAGTTAACTATTCGTGCTACGTGGATTAAAACTGAACTCATCACTAATTTCTGGGTTAAAATTGAATTACTGCTATCTCGTTGGACCAAAACTTCAAAGTTAACTATTCGCACTACGAGGATTAAAATTGAACTCACCATTGCTTTCTGGGGTTAAAACTAAACGAATGCTATCTTGCTAAATCACTTCAAAGTTTTGTGCTTTCCCAAGTAGATTAGCCCATTCAATTTTTCTACTTTTAAATAGATTGGATTAATCAGTGTCTTCTATGCTTGACAAATGACAATAGGCTTATGCTCTCCCCTTTACTGGGTGATCAGAGTGCCAGACTTGTTATTCCATTTGTTTAACCTTTAAGAGGGGCCTGCCCTTGGATGCACGCTTGTCCAAGTGGGAACAACCCTGAGTGGAAACAGGCTAGAAGCCAAGCCCTACTAATCCACTTAAAATAAAAGTGCTTGAGGTGAAAACCTCCTGCAACAAGTGTTGCTATGTTACACCGACAGCCAACTTCCCCCAAAACCCTCTAAGGCGCAACCCTTTGAGGCCAGGAGTCTCCACAATGGAGAGTAGTGCCACCGCCTGTGTAACCACTTGAATGGTTGTCTGCATTAAATACCCCTTGTTCTAGTGGCCAAAAACCCTTGTAATCCATTTCTAGCCTAGGATCTTTGTGCTTGCTTTTGTTCCTACTAGTCCAAAATAGAGTCAGAAAAACCACAAAAATAATGAAAAACTATAAAATATTCTTTGTGCTTGCTGTGTTTTCTTGCTGTTAATTCATAAAATCAGATCAAGAAGACCTTTTCTAGCCAAAAATACCAAAAACAGTAGAAAAGATCCAAAAAATTTACAAAAAAGCTAGAGTTGCGCATATATTCTTTTTTCCTGCGCATTTATGTCGACTTGTTGCGCATACATTTAGACTTGCTGCGCATATGCATACTATTACTGCGCATTTATACTTTACCAGTGCGGCACATTTGTGTCGACTTCCTGTGCATATGTGCATTCCTGCTACGTATTTATTTTAGCGCATCCACAACAGTGAGTACTTGCACTATTTTTGAGGAAACAATTTTACCTATTTTGAGTACCCATTTGAGCCTAGCTTCACATTCAGAGATCAGATTCAACCTTGTAGTCAGTCTTCATTTGTTTCACCCAAATACCTCTCCTTCATCAGTCATCCCATTCACCGTCTGTCAAAACCTCTCTTGCCCCAAAGTCAGTTTATTCCATATTAGTTCAACATAGGTCCCTTTTTCGTATCCTTTGCGAATTCACGTAAGCCTAGTAGGTCACAGAACCTTGCTAGTAGTCTCGTTGCACGACTAGTCCCTACACAGTAAGACAGGTATTAAGTACCCTTACTAGTGGCTACCGTCTTGTGTCAACTGTCTTGCTTGAAGTCATTGAGTGAAAAAGTCCTTTGTCCAAGTCTCTTCCTAGATATCCTATTCACAACAGTCTCAGTTGGCACCTTGCCAAAATTTCTAGTCCCAATCCACTTCATCTCATGTCACCTTGCATGGTTCTTACTAGATCTCAGTATAAATAGCAACTTGAAATGGTCGGCTCATCCAACCACATCATCACCCCTCATGATAGTGACGAAGAATTTTCTCACGAAGATTACCAAGAACACATCCAAAGTAGGAAATTCCAATGCATGTTAGAAAAGGTGCTCCATGAGGACCCTCATAAGTATTTCTATTACCTCGCTAATCTTGGAATTAAACTCCCCGCAGATTTTGATGTGCGTACAATCCAAGAAAATGCAAAAAATGCTCCTGAAAAAGGAAAGAAAACCCTAGACTCAAACGTAGAGGATAGAGGAAAGAAAACCATGGACCAAAACACCCCCATGGAAGACATGAGGAAATAGCTTGAGTGCCTCAAACAAGAAATGTTAGATCTCAAGATGGGTACGAACACAAAAGCTTACTCCTTGGAGGATATCGCACCGTACCCCTTTGACAAAAGTTTAAACATGGCACCCTTTCCCTTTCGATTTGAAGTTCCTAAATTAGATAAGTACAAAGGGAAAGGGGACCCTAGAGATCATATTAGGGAATTCAACGCAGCATGCATGGAAGTAGCTCATGATGAGACCTACTTAATGAGACTTTTCCCTAGATCTTTGGGTAGTCAAGCTATGGAGTGGTTTTCACGCCTCCCACTGGGCATCAAATCTTTTGATGAACTTGTCAACAAATTTATCACGCACTTCTCTTACAATATCGAGCCCGAGGCATCAATGCTAGATTTATGCAACACTAAACAAAAGAGTGGTGAATCACTCACCACTTTCCTACAACGATGGAGACAACTAGCAAGTAAGTACTCCTATGATATACCTGAGAAACAGCTAATGGAGATGTTTGTCCATAACCTCAATAACGATCTTAGCTATCAAATACTAATACAATGCCCTACATCATTCTCCAAAGTCATTGAAATGGGATTGTTCATTGAAAAAGCTATGATCGCCAAGGGGCAAATCAAGTTATATAAGGACACACCTACCTCCAATTACTCAACGGATAAATCAAAGTTTTGGACCAAAAATAAGAATGTGGTCAATGATGGGGTAGTAGATGCCAAGGCAGCAGCTCCCAAGCAACAACCCATATTCACTCTTAAAGGAGAAACAAACAATGGTACGATCAACAAACCACCCTCTCAGGAGCCCAGACCTTGGTTTAGTTCAAATCCAAGGAGAAAATTCACACCATTGGGTGGGTCTCAAGAGTCCGCACTAAGGAAGTTGTTGGCTAACAATGAAATCTCTCTACCGCCAACAAGTGATTATGAGCCTATAGTCAAACCTCCCTACTAGAATGATACAGATTATTGTGAATATCATCAAGGAAGGGGGCATACAACCAACAATTGCATCCGCCTCAAAAATGTCATACAAGATGTGCTAGATTGGAACCAGGGAGGAACCCAACAGCACACCTCCAATGAAACTCATGTGGCCTACAGGGATCCACTTCTGAATCACAACAGGCCATACAACAACAATAACAACAACGGTAACAACCACAATGGCAATAATAATAATGACAACAATCGCAACAAGCCAAATCAGAACAGCGGGACTAGTAATGCCAACTATGCAAGTGTGCCATTTGATTATACCATAAATTACATTTCTGAGCAAGTCCCCCAAGTCAATGTCATCTCACCCAACCAACAATCAGGACCTAATAGAACTGGTTGTAGTATAATTACCCGCAGTGGTAAAGTCACGCTCAATACCACCCCTCCCAGGTCATCCCCTTCTCCATCCAACTTCCATCAGTACAATGTCATCGACCAATTGCAAAAAACCCTGGCTCACATTTCTATCTTGGAGTTACTACGTCTATCTCCTTCTCATAAGGAGATCCTTGAGAAAGCCTTAGTGGAAACCACTATCCCCACTAACTTGGCCCAAGAAAAGTTCCAGACCATGGTAGGCAATTTGACTTCCTCCAACACCATATCATTTACTGAGCAAGATGACCTCTCTGTATCTCAACCCCATAACACCCCTCTCCATATTGTTGCCTTCATCCACAAACACCGCATCAAGAGAGTTCTCATTGATGGAAGTGCCAATCTAAATATTTGCACATTAAAGCTAGTCCTTGCATTGGGGTTCTTCGAACAAGCAGTTGATCCAAGGAGAAAAATTACCATCAAAGCGTATGATGAGGAAGAAAGAACCACAAAGGGAACAGTAGTCCTACCCATTCAAGTGGGCCAGTGATAAAAGATGTTGTCTGTCAAGTCCTTGATCGGGAGCTCTCTTATAATATCCTACTATGGAGACCATGGATTCACGCCATGAAGGTTGTCCCCTCAACCTATCACCAATGCATTAAGTTCCCGCACAATGGCAAGCCAATCACCATACAAGGCGACCCTGACCCCTATCAGCATTGCAACTCTTTCCTTGCAAACCAGAATGCATCATCCCGAATAATAGAGCATATATATCCCTGATCCCGTAGCTTGACCATACCGCTGGAGCCTCCTCCTCAAGGCCCAAAGAGCAGAAAGTTACCATAAAAGAAACGGGGGTGCGAGAGTACTCAATTGAGCACAGTCTCAATCTTGCCAAATTACCCTTGTCTCCTAGATCTTTTGGCCGACCCAAGCATTTTCCAAAGCCATATGCTCCTCCTATAGCTCCTGCAACTCCCTTTGTAAAATGGGGGACCTTATCTGATGAAACTGAGGAGAGAGATATCCTACAATGGCTTTATAATGAAGAAGAAAGCACACCCCAAGATCCGCCTAGACTCCCAACAAAACTCTATGGATGAGGGGAGACTATTCAACACAGAATGGGGTACGAAGGACAAGGCCCCATCAGCCTCAGAAAAGAAGGAATCATTGAACCTATACAACCTTCTTCATCCTCATCAGCTACAAACACAAGTGGCCTAGGATACAAAGGCAAGGGTGAAGCCAAGGAAAATGCTTGTCTTGTAGAAATGGTCCAAACACTCCAAGAGGATAGCGATACAGATTCAAATGAGTATGAGTGGGATGAGCTAACAGAGCATTCCTATGACGACAAGGAGGTCGACACCATTCAAACTTTTAGCCCCTACCATGAGGGACAAATGCTTTCAAACAAACCACTAGAGTCTGATTTGCCCATCTCTGAGATTATGGCTTTCGAGGAAAGTTTAAATTCTATTGCAATAAACAACTTGGAAGAAAGTACCATCCCGACCACAATCCCCACCAATGCTCCTAACATTTCCATTCATACCATCAATGAATTAGGTCTATCATCCGACTCCCTCCCCCTCGTGCACCCTGAGCTTATTGACTAGGATCTGCGAGGAACTCCTCAACTAGATATGTTCCAAAACGACGATGCTTACATTGATTATATGGAACTTAGGGACCACTTACCCAGGGGAGATCATAAAGCTAGTTTTGCTATTGAACTGAATACCATGGCTTACTTCAGGGAGGGTGCCAATCCTTCCAGTCACAAAAATATCAAGGTCAAAACTGGATCTGACAATGAAAACTACCTCGCGGCAGTGTCAGATCCCAAAACAGTAAAAAGAAAGGACGCATCTGAAGGTGAAAACCCAACTATGGCACCTGATGATGGAAAGCTTGACACTCTCCCTAGTGATATGTACCAGGAAAGGTTGCAGATTGTTGTAGAATTGATAGAGCCCATGAACATTGGCATAGAAGAACAGCCCAAGGTTATCCACTTTGCTAAATCTCTTACACCACTAGAGAAAACTAGGTTTGTACCATTCTTTAAGAAAAAGAGAGGCAATTTCACTTGATCGTATGCAGACATGCTGGGCTTAGACCCAAACTTGATTCTACATCACCTACCATTGGATCCAGGAGTAAAACCAGTAAAGCAGAAGCTAAGAAAGATGCATCCTCACATAGCACTTTTGGTCAAAGAAGAACTCAAGAAATTGTTGGATGTAGGGTTCATCAGGGCTATAGATTACCCAGAATGGATATCCAACATTGTGCCAGTGTCCAAACTAGACGGCCGAGTTAGATTATGTAATGATTTTTGAGACCTAAATAAAGCATGCTGCAAGGATGATTTTCCATTGCCAAACATCGATATCATAGTTGACCTAACTGCAGGACATACTATGCTATCTCTCATGGATGGATTCTCAGGGTATAATCAAATCAAAATAGCACCAGAGGACCAACACAAGACAACTTTTACTTGCCCATGGGGTACCTTTTGCTAGAACGTCATGCCATTTGGGTTGAAAAACGTAGGTGCCACATATCAAAGAGCTATGACTACTATATTTCATGACATGATGCATGTAACAATGGAGGACTATGTCGACGATATCCTAGCAAAGTCCCTCACAAGAGATTCACACCTGGATGTACTAGAAAAAGTCTTTCAAAGATTGGACCAATTCCAAGTCAAGCTGAACCCAAAGAAATGTGTGTTGGGGTAACTTCAGGAAAACTGCTAGGCTTCATCGTGTCGGCAAACAGAACAGAGGTGGAACCTGCCAAGGTCAAAGCCATAATGGGCATGCCACCGCCCAAGACTCTAACTCAATTGAGATCGCTACAAGGCAAGCTGCAGGCAATCTGTAGATTCATATCACAACTGGTAGATAAGTGCCAACCATTCAGCCATCTCCTACACAAGAATATTCCATTTAGGTGGGGTGAGTAGTGTGAAGAAGCATTCAACAAGATAAAAGAATACCTTATGAATCCACCCATTCTCATGCCTCTGATCCAAGGGAAACTGCTAATTCTCTACATATCTACTACACCTACTGCTCTAGGGGCACTTCTAGCACGGCATGATTATGAGAATAAAGAAAGAGCCATCTACTACATCAGCCGAACCTTAGTGGGCTATGAGTTGCAATACTCACAAGTAGAAAGATCATGTCTCGCGGTAGTTTTTGCTTCACAAAAACTCTGACATTACATGATTGCACATCCAATTAAACTCATTACAAAAATAGACCCACTAAAGTATCTCCTCAGCAAAGCAGCTCTCACAGGTCGCTTAGCAAAATGGGTAATGCTTCTCAGTGAATATGACATCAAATATGTAGACAGAAAAGCCATCAAGGGACAAATCATAGCTAACCAACTAGCAGATGCACCATTACAAGACACCATGCCAATGCAGTTTGATTTTCTAGACGAATCCCTATTCAATGTGTCAACATCTTCCTAGAAGCTATACTTTGACGAGTCTTACACAAACCATGGATCAGGGGCATGCATCCTGTTCGTAACTCCCCAAGGCGACACAATCCTGAAGTCTTATCAGTTGTTATTTTCATGCACAAACAACATAGCGGAATATGAAGCCTTGGTAATTGGTCTCAAGATGGAAAATGAATGGAAAATCCAAGAACTGCATGTCTACAAAAGGATGGTCGACGACTTCAAAGAACACTTTGGGAGCATCTCCTTCAAGCAAATACTTAGGATTGAGAATAAAGCAGCAGATGCAATGGCCACCATTGTCTCCCTTCTAGAAATACTTGAAAATGAGTCACAGTACAACTTCTTAGTGGAAACTATCCGGCAACCAGCTTATGATCTTCCTAATACCCATTCCATATGCCTTCTAGTTGGATCTGATTCACCTTGGTACAGTAAGACTTACGCTTACCTCAAGGATAACATTCTCCCACCTGACCTCTCCTCCAACCAAGAATGAACTTGTATACGACAAACCTCTTGCTACACCATCATAGCCGATACCCTATACCGACGTGGTCTCGATGGTACTTTGCTCCGTTGTTTAGAACAAGAAGAATCCATAACTGCCTTGTAGGACATACACAAGGGGATCTATGGAACACAATCTAGCAGTCCTTCCTTAGCCAAGAAACTCATGCATTTGGGTTACTACTGGCCAAACATGGAGATGGATTCGTATCAATTTGTCAAAAAGTGCAAACAATGCCAAATACATGGGAACCTGATCCATGCACCAGCTTAGAAGTTGAGACCCTTAACGACACCCTGGCCCTTTTGCCAGTGGGGACTTGACCTTGTGGGAAAGATTCATCCACCCTTGTCTAATGGCCACAAATTCATCATAACTGCCACTAAATATTTCACAAAGTGGATAGAAGTCATTCGCCTCACCACTGTCACAGGTAAGAAAATTTCCTCCTTCATCCTGAATTACATTATCTGTAGATATGGCATTCCTTCATCTATTATCACAGATAACGGAAGACCATTTAAAAACCAGGACGTCTAAGAACTCTGTGAACGTTTCAAAATCCAACACCATTTTTCTACTCCATACTACCCCCAAGGTAACGGCCAAGCTGAAGCATCCAACAAGACCATATTAAAACTTCTCAAGAAGACAGTCAATAATGTTGGTCGTGATTGGCATGTCCAACTCAATCCTGCTCTGTGGGCCTACAAAACCAGTATATGCACTCCCATAGGTGCTACACCATATGCCCTTGTCTATGGTTCAGAAGCCATCCTTCCCATTGAAGTCGAATTACCGTCCCTCAGGGTGTCGCTAAAGGGTCTCATATCAGATGAAGAATACAGGGTCTCCAGGTTACAAGAACTAGAGTTACTGGAAGAAAGGTGACAGAAAGCCTTCGATCATCTCAAAGCTTACCAACAGATGATGTCAAGAAGCTATAACCACAAGGTTTGCCCAAGAATCTTTAAGGTTGGGGACCTCGTTCTCAAAGAGAATCCTCGCAATCAACAAGACAAAGAAAAGGAAGGCAAGTTTGAACCTAACTGGCTTGGGCCCTATGTGATTGTAGCAGCTTACGGATCGGGGGCATATCAGTTGGCAACATCAGAGGGTGAGCTGTTCAATGATCCAATCAACAGCATGCACCTTCACCGGTTCTATACCTAGGAGAACCCCATTGCAAGGGGGTGCAAAAATACAAAAAAGTTGAAAAGAGAAAATACAAAAAAATAAGAAAAATAGAAAACATACAAAAAAATCGTCCTTTGGTGAAAACCTGGCAAACAGGCACCTTGGATAGGTATCATGATGAAAACCTGGCAAAGAGGCATCATGTTTACTTTCTAGCTTCTTGTGCAAATAAAAGCAAGTGATGAAAACCTAGTAAACAGGCGTTACTTGTGATAAACCACCTTTTCCATCTCTGGGAATCCAGTCACTTTGAGTCCATTCTTTCTTCACCCACATCCCATTCGACCCATATCCGTCCCACAATAAACACGTGACAGTTGCCTATCATGGCTCGATGCTCTCCCCCTTTGTGGCCTTGTCAACCAAGGTTCTATCCCATACCATCTCCTCAATGTGAGCCTAACATAGTGTTTCTCGTCAGTCTTCCGTGGTCTGAGTCTTAGAACTATGTTGCCTCTGCGTCGTCATGTAGCAAGGCCATTATTCTAATGTGCCCCCGAGCCCCCCCTTTTCCATTGTCCCATCCATTCCATATCTCATCCTTCTATCTAGCTGAGTCCATCTCCACTTTTTCTCACCTAGGTCTTAGGTCCTTTAGGGTTTACCCCGAACTACATTGCCTCTACGTCGTCACGTAGGCAAGGTCATTTAGCAATGAGCCCCTGAGACACTAGGTTAGTCCCTTAGGGTCCGTCTCCCCAATAAGGATTGTGAAATCTTCTCACCAAACAAGCAAGCGCAAGCGAAACCCACTCCTTTCAAGCAGAAATCATGATGTAGAACATTAATCTATCCAAGGCAAAGCAAAAAAACATCTAAGGTCTTCTAAATGATTTTACCCAATTTACAGCAAGAAACAAACACATCTAAATGCAAGAATGTTTTGTGTTAGTTAGGTTAACTTACAGAATCTTGATTTATGCTATCATGCCTTCCTATGCTACTCAAGGATGCCAAAAGCTAGAGATGCTATGATGGGGGCATGATTATTTTCTTTGTTTGTTGTTTGTCGATTAAACTTTAGTAATGTGAAGCCTCGTCTAATGACATGATCGGCAAAAGATCATAGAGGACATCAAAGGTCTAACATGAACGGGGGTAATCCTTGTTTGTTGATACGCAAGAAGTACTTAGGTCATCTTGGTTCAATTATACCTCGATGCTTGTATTAACTTACTAAATCAAAATCCATGTAAGCAGTACTCAAGTCATCTCGGTTCAATTATACCTAGATGCTTGTATTAACTTATAACATTTCAGAAAAAGTACCCAAAAAAAACACCCAATGATGAAATAAAGCACTCCAAAATACTTGCACCATCAAGATGTCAAAAGCAAAGCATCCATTATACATCCATACATCCATATCCCATGCAATAAAAGATCCACAACATGCAGAGTATCAATGTTTATAAAAGCTTGTGATTCCTTCTATCGAGTCATTCTTCTATCAATCAGTATTCTATCTATCGTTGTGGTCAATTCTTCTCAATCCGAGCAATAATCCTCATGCAAGTCTATCCTTAATCCATACCAATCAAGTCAAGTCAATCTTGTCAAATGATCCAATCACAATTAGTGGTCTTGATCCTTGTCTGGTCGTAAACCAACTCAATCAATTATAATCAATCAATTGTCTTATACAGGATGTGGCATTGTCGAAATTAGACCAACACATGCGTCTTACATGACAAGCTTCATTTCCTAAAATCAGACATTATCCTTCGTGTTTGCTCTAGGGATCTATCATTCCCCGCCATGACAACACTGTCGTATATCATTATCAGTATATCATTGGTTTACCGCTTGATAGGGGCAATACCTTATTTGTTCTTGTGTCATTTGTGCATACTTGCTTGCTTGTGTGTGTCATCATTCCATTTTGCATCGCGTATCATTTGACTCTTTCTTCAACCGATTTCTTCATTCTAACCTAGCTTCCCTTCATCTTCGTGAGATTGTCTATCTCACGCCTTCTACCCGTTTCCCGTCCAATCTCCCAAGGGGGCATCCTATCGTCATTAAACTTGTACCAAGGGCAAACTGGGGCATGTATCACTATCAGACTATTTATTCTTTGAAGCAACACTATAAACTACATTGCATCAAAGAGGGGCAAAATGTATACGCCTAAAAATGACACGATTCATTCTAAATAAATATTCTAAATATTTATTCCATTCTTCTATCAATTAAATAAATATTCTAAATTTATTTAATCGGTTCACTATTCTCTAATTAAATAAAATCAATTTATTTAATTAAATTCCCTAAATTCTTCTAATGTCTCACACAATTAAATAATCCTGAATTATTTAATTGTTCATAAATCCCCCCATCCTAAGTTCTAATTTCAAAAATCCACCTCACCTTTACACCTCACTTTTCCACCTCACCTTATCCACCTCACCCTGTTGCACATGTAATTAAATATATTAAATATTTAATTATCTAATTTTCCCTCACCCACATGTCCTATTTCTTCTCTAATCAAAGTTAGTTAACTAATCAATCAAAAGTGTTAACTAACTAGTCAATTGAGTTAATTCCTCAATCAATTCAGTCAATTCCATAATCCATTCTTCCAAACTGACTAATCAAGTTTGTTAACTGATCAGTTAAAGGAGTTAACTCTCCAATCAATGTTGTCAAATCCCCTCTTTCATGATGAAGGTGGGACACTTGTCATATTTCTACTGGTTGCACATTCCTCAACCATTCTCAGCCATTGATCATCACACTTCTTCTCAACCGTTGATTCTCATTCTTCTGAGTCTATAAAAGAAGCTTCATCCCTCCATTCTAATCATCCACGCTATTCGTATTGTTACTCTGTAGAAATCCACCAGCATGCCTTTGGCACCCCCAATACAATCTACTTGAGATCACCATTTGCTTTGAAGCTCTCTTCATAGCATTATTTATCAATATAGCCATTTACTACCAACATCCTACAACATAGCAGAAAGAGTGCACTCTCTGAGGGCCTACTTCATATCAGCAAGGACGGTTTTAATAGGCAAACAATAGAAGCTTCGATTCAAGGAAGGTTTGCACTGTGTTATTCATTTCTCCATTTCATTCAATCTTTCTTGATTTCATTATTCTATTGATGTTTGGGTTTATTATTGTTAAGTTGATTAATCCGTATTTTACCCTAACAGTTTGTATGACATGGTTTTATGCAATGTCATTGTAGCATAGTAAAATTGTGCTCCCTATTGGTGCAAGTACAATTTCATGCTCTATTTGGCTCTTGCTTTAGTGACCACTCAGTCTATTTTAGGACCACTTCCAGTCTTGACCTTACTATTGACCCATTTTCCTCTGTTCAGAGTCAAATAGTTTGCCTTGCAAATCTCCTTGATATTCTTTGAAATATAGCCCTGTAGGCCTTAAACCCTTCAAAATCTAGTGTTCCACTTTGCAAAAATCCCTAAAAACTCATTTGGAGAATCCTTGCAAAATACCTAGAAAAACCCAGAAACTATTTGCCTTCAATGTCTTCCTTCGCATGGATTTTCATCTTCATACTTGGTCATTTTGGTATGGATATTTGGTGTCTGAATAACCAAATCTTAGTTAACATCTGGATATTATCTTAATATCTAGACCTTAGCTCAAATCCTAATATATTTTGAGTATCTAGAACTTATCTAATATCTATATGTTTTCTTAACATCCAGATTTTAACTAATATCTGGATACTTCCTGAATGTGTGGACCTTAAGAAATATTCAGATGCTTTCTTAACATCCAGATATTTCCTAATGTCTTATCTTCCCAATGTCCATGACCTCATGAATATCCTAATGATGTCATCCAGTCCCCTCCCCAAAGAAGTGCAATGATGATTACATCATCTGGATATTCTGCCTCCAGTATATTATCTTGCAATGTTAATATCCTAATGACATCATCCAGATCTCCTCTTCAACAAAGCTCTCCATGTTGATGGCATCATCAGGATATTCACAAAAGGCATCTTGATATTAAGTTAGCATCCAGATATTAAAAGTTAATATCATGATGACAAATATCCAGTGGATGACGGCTTCTCCATGTTGCAAAGGTAAATTTGATGGGTGCATCCAGATATTTGTGAATATACAGAACTTGAGGGATATTCATGATGTTGCAAGCCTACAAACTGTTGAACATGATGTCATATTCCCACTATGTGGCTGCAAGGTGATGACACATGGATATCCATATGCCCATTGATCATAACTTTGACTGTGAATATCTCCCTCATCCTAAGGAATTTCTACACGATCCAAAAGGCAGAATTGCTTAGAATTTCCTCATCTTTTGTTGGACGGGATTTTCAAGGAATATTCCCACTTTGAAAATTTGATCTAAATTTCATGATCTTGATATGAATACACACATCTGGATATCAGGATGGTCACCTACTGAAGAAGGATATGTAGACTTGACCGACAAGATATAGTTGCGGCTGACTTAAAGTGTTGGAAAAGCTTTCAAATGCAGATATTCTGCATTAATGGTTGTAGGCAAATGATTTAGCAGTTCATATTGAAGACCCAAAATATCTCCCAACTGCTCAATGGATCCAGATATTTTCTGCATTGAATTCTTACAGATGGACATCCCTTCTAGTGAGGAAATATCTCAGACAGCCCATGGAGGTAAAGTTGTTGTGATTGACTTAGGTCAAGTGTCCAAATGCTATATAAAGCATGAAATGTAATGTATTATGGTTGACTTTTAGTTTTACAAACCATATCTCTTGTGATTGTAACCGTGCCTCTTTGATAATAGAAATCAGATTTTACCTTCTCATGAATTATTCTTTTCCCTGTGTATCTTTTTGTTTGATCTCCACCTATGAATGCATCTTTCCTCTTGGATTTCACTTAGTTTCTCTTACCTCTACAAATAATTCATGATTTGTGTATGTTGGTTTACTAGATATTGTTATTCTATGCATAAATGGTTGTTTAGAGGGCCTTCTCATATCCAAACCTGGTGTATCACCTCCCCTTTTATTTTAGTTTCATCCCTCTTACTCTTTTCATAAACAGGTCGATAGATTAGGTTTAGTCTTAGGATCACTGAATCTCTCATTCAGCAAAGGAACCAGCCTCTCTCTGGAGATTTAACCTCCTTGTAGGGTCCCACACCTAAAGGTCATCTCAATGTTTCACTAGATTATTGGAACCCTAAAATCCTTCAACACTGGGTGCAAATCTATGTGACAATAATTTATGGTACACCCAGTGGGACCAAAGTATAAGCAATCAAAGAATCAAGCTGAGAATTTGGTGTTCTTCTCAATACTCTACATTTGATAGAATCTTCATGCACCAGGCAACTCTACTGACTCCTAGTCCTTATCAGTGCCATCTTTTATGCATGTGCAAACCAGAGCATCTTCTAGAGGTATTTTCTAGTTCACTAAAATTATTCATTGTTACTTAAGGAGAATGTCTAAGTTGTCTAGGTCTCCTATGAGAAGGGACAGCAACTTTACCTTACCTCATTCAAGGGCTCAATCTACACCCCCTCCTATTAGGTTTCAGTATAATAGAAGAAGCTTGCATATTACTAGAATGAATTTGAATATCCCTAGGATGGAAAGGAATCTACCCTTTGTGACCTTTAATGGAGGAAGTCCATTAGATTTGGATGCATACAATGACATACCTGTTGTAGCCCTAAAAAGTGTTTCACCCTTCACGGGTGATAGTTCTATAACCCCTACTGAGCATATCAAAGATATATCCAATGTGTGCTCGGTCCATCATATATAACATGAAGATGTTGTAGTCCATCTCATGGTCTCATCTTTCAAGGGAAGAGCTCTTCAATGGTTCAGGAGCTTGACTCCTACTTCAATACATACCTGGGACAAGATGGGAGAAGCCCTCTACAAACAATTTGGAGAGAGGGCATATAATGTTTCATTACTTGAGCAGTTGACAACTATCAAGAGGGCTCTGAGTGAGATGTTGGGAGATTTCAACTTCAGATTCTAGAGGATGCGGGAGAGAATTCTAGCTACCCTCATGCCATTCTTGCAAGGTGCTTTCTTGTATTTTTTAAGAGCTTTGAATTCTGATATTGCAATGATGATGTTGTCAATGGGTGCATAGACTCTACCAGATGGCTATGAGATAGCTCTCAAAGCTGAAAACTGCCTAATACAAGTTGGTAAAATTGCTCCTAGGCCTCCTATCCCACTTCTTCTAGAGTTGCCTCCCTCCCCCGAGTAGCCCATTATTGTTCCCATCCCAGAGCCTAAAGCTTGAACATCCTCTCTTTCTCAAGAAGAGAGTGATCTTAAGACCCTAATGTCTAATTTAACCAATAATGTGAATAGTATAGCTATTCAAACTACTCCCAAACCCTATTAGAACTATAACCAAGGGAAGACATCTAATCAGAATTGGAACCAAGGGTATACTTCTAATAGGAATCAGAACAAGAATCAGGGTTATCAACAAAACAAATACCAAAATCCTAACTCTACACAGCCTTTACAAACTATTATACCTATCCAGTAGATACCTACTACGAACCCAGTTAGGGATTTAGTCCCTACTCAAAATAATCTATCCCATGAGGTAGATTGGTGTTACCCCTGTAATCAACCTCATAAATAGTCCACTTGTGCTTTTGGAGCACAACAGAGAGCTTTAATGGTGTAGAACTTTCATTCTCAACAAGGATCATTGTCAGAGGCATCAAACAACAATCTTGAAACATCAAAAGAAACTATTCCTGATGATGGTATGATGCTATGGACTCTAGAGGATTTTTGTGCTTTCAATCAGCCTATAGAGTGTTGTTATGCCCATTTTAGACAACATCAGATCAAATAAGAGCCAATTGGAGGCTAACCCTATGCTTGTTGTATTACAAAAGGAGCCTATTCCAAAGGCTAAGGTGACCAGTGCCACAGTTCCAATTTAGAACAGCAGACCGGCTATTATAAAACAAATTCCATTAGGCTTAAAGGTGCCTGAGTAGCCTACTAAACAACCAAAAAGGAGGACATGGATCCCCTCCATGCACAAAGTAGCCACTGTTCCATTAAATATTGTGGAATAGATGAAGAAAACAAATATCAATGTTTCCATGTGGGAAGTAATGTCTATCCCTTTCCAAAGGGATCTTTTACAAGAAGTCTTAAGGCACTTCATGTCTACTGGATTAGTAGCATCAGATCCATGAACTACGCAAAAAGAAAAGGCCCATGTCAGTCTTGTACAACCAAGTGAAGGACAAGTAAGTACGGTCAAGAAGCCATCTCCTTTCTACTTGTCTTTGAGCATTGGAAAATGTTTAGTACACAACTGCATGATAGACTTTGGGGCTAGTGTTTCAGTCATGCCCAAGAAGATAGAGGATGAATTAGGCATCAAGTACACCCCTATTCCATCAGGAGTATTACAATTGGATGGCACCTTTGTGAACACTATAGGAGTGATCAAGGGATTGGATTTGACTTTGCATGCATGTCCAAACCTGACTTTCAAACAAGACATTTCAATCATTGATCTTCCTCCCTTCTTCGCCATTTGTTTGTTAATAGATTTCATAGGAAAGGTAGGTGGCTACCTTTCTTCTGACTAGTCTCATATGTTATTGAGGACTAGATATGGCACACGGTTCACCATCAAGGCTAAACCAATTTCAGGATATCATGTGGAGAATTAAGACCACAGCCTGGTGAACCCACATGTGATGATTCAAGGTGAGGAAGTGTATGACTTAGAACCTATTGAGGCAGAAACTTCACTTCTTCCTATCCCTAACCTATTTTTAGATGAGTGGGCAAGGGATCATGAAATTTTTTATCCTTATGATACTATTGAGGCAACTGACTTAGGCAACTACATGATCCATGAAAAGGATCCTTCAGTCCCTTCTATACTTAAGCCAGATGATGACTCCAATAGTCCATTGAATAAATTCTTTAATGGTGTGAAGAGCAAGAATGGAGTTGGTGCAGCTATTTTGCTAGTCTACCCAACTGGTAAGAAGTTGCATTTTGCTTATAGGTTGCATTTTTCTTGTACCAATAATGTAGCAGAGTATGAGGTATTAGTCCATGGCCTATTGATAGTAGAAAAGAATAAAATCAAGCATCTAGAGATCTTTGGTGATACTGAATTGGTGGTTAACCAAGTCAAAGAAAGATGTGCAATGAAAAACCAACTTTTAATAGCTTATAGACATAGAGTTTGGGACCTATTTGAGAGTTTTGATGCTCTCAACTTGTAGGTAATCCCAAGGAACCTAAATACTGATGGTAATTAATTAGTGATGGTGGAGGCTTAGTTTTCTCCATCTACAGACTCATTCCAAGGTCCTGATCAGCATGTGAGGATTGTTGTCAAACCATATGTTCCTAACAATGATATCCATTGGAAGGTCTTTGACAACAATAAGTAGATTGCGAGCTTCATTTAGAATGAAGCAGAGTTTTCTTCCATAGCGCAGCCTAGGTTGCAAGAGTGCTATGGCGATCAAATCATCTAGCTCAAATCGAGCAAGCTGCCCAAGGGTCTAGTCACCCTGGAGGCCATCTTTAGCCATGATGATGAGTTTAGGGGTGATAGAAACAACATGACCTTCAATAAAGAAGATTACCAAAAGGTAACTATCACCTAGGACAAAGAATTACTATTGGGAAAGGTATGTGGTGATGCAGAGGAGCAAGAGTTCATAAAGCTTTCCCAAAAGTATAATGATGTCCTGGCATGGACATATGAAGATCTTAAAGGATTCAATCCAAATGTGGCTCAGCATGCCATTGATCTAGATACTAATTATAGGCTAATTTTCTAAAAGCAACAACCTATAAATCCAATGATAGAGCCGCTCATGAGGCAATAGCTTGCCAAGCTCATACAAGCAAGGATAATCTTCCCTATCAAATATTCTACTTGGGTGGCTAATCTAGTGCCTGTGAGAAAGCAAAGTGGAGAGATTAGGCTCTGTGTAGATTTCAGGGACCTGAATCATGCTTCTTTGAAAGACCATTACCCTCTATGGATCAAATTTTGCAAACAATTGCAAAGGTAGAGAGGTTTTCATAATTAGATGGCTTCTCTGGCTATAACTAGATCATTGTCAGAGAGGAGGATAGATTTAAAATAGGCTTCACAACCAAATGGGGAATCATGGCATATGCAAAGATGCCCTTTGTCTTGTCTAATGTTGGTGCCACATTTCATAAGGCAATGGATATTGCCTTCAAAGGATTTATAAACAGGTTCATCTTGATTTATCTAGATGACATCACAGTGTTCTCCAAGAAGGGGGAGAACCATATGGCGCATCTAGAAAAGGTTTTCCAGTGATGCAGAGAGTTTGGGGTATCCTTGAACCCCAAGAAATGTATTTTCATTGTTGCCCAAGGTAACATTTTGGGCCACATAGTGTCAAAAGATGGGATATCCATAGACCTAGAAAGAACATCGACTCTCCTTTCTCTTTCCTTGCCTGCTCAAAGAAAGGCTTTACAATCATTTCTAGGGCAAATCAACTTTGTTAGGAAGTTTTTCCTAGCTGTGTTGGCTTGGTGAAGCCTCTAACCCTTATGCTCAGAAAAGATATAGTCTTAAGATGAACTAAAGAAGGGAAGAATGGTTTTGAGAAGATCAAGGAAGAGATTTCCTAAGAACTGACTCTCATGAGTCCAAATTATGAGGACTTTGTCATCTATGCACATGGAGGAGAGAATAGTATTGTTGTTGTCCTGATGTAGCAAAATGAACATGGACTGGAGCAGCCCCTAGCCTTCTTTAGTCAAACCTTGAAGGACTATGAGGTCAAGTACAGCCCCATGGATAAATAGGTATTTGCCATTATTAGAGCTTTAAATAAATTTAGATATATGATGGAAAATAACCATATTAAAGTTTTAGTTTCTCATCCTAGTGTGAGAGATTACATAATGGGGATTGAGATTAGTCAAAAGAGAGCTAGTTGGGTCATTAAGATCCTAGAATATGATGTGATCATCAAAGCCACTAAGCTGATTAGAGGCAGAGGATTATTTGACCAACTAGCTCAAACATCAGGTGATCAAGTGAATTCATCCTATCATTTGAATGAGGAGGAACCTACAGCTGAGCCATCAGTTGTAAGTTCTTGGATGGAGGATATGGCTAGTTTCCTATCCACTGGTGAGTATCCCTATCAACTAGATGGAACCAAAAGAAGACATTTTAGGCTACAGTCTATCCATTATGCATTGGTAGATGGTATTCTCTTTAGGAGAAACTTGGATGGAGTCTTACTAAGATGCATACAAGAAGATCAGGTTGATAGACTTCTCATGCTGGCCCAGCTGGTGGCCATTTCTCTACTAGAGCTACAACAATGAAAGTAATGAGGACAGGTTACTTTTAGCCCACATTATTCAATGATGCCCATGTATGGGTAAGAAAATGCAAAGAGTGTGCCCTCTTTGCTAGAAAGAAAAGATTGGCAGCACTTCCACTTCACCCAATTCAAGTTGATCAGCCCTTCTCACAGTGGGGATTAGACTTCATCAGCTTGATAAATCCCTCTTCTAGTGTTGGTCATAAGTGGGTTTTGACTACAATGGATTACTTCACCAAGTGGGTTGAAGCAGTCCCACGCATTTAAGCCACTGAGTCATCTATTATAGATTTCTTGGAAGAAATCATGACAAGGTTTGGAGCTTCTCATACTATTATTTCTGATAATGCAAAAGCATTCACTAGTTTTAGGATTGCTGATTTGGCTCTCAAGTACAATGTGTTCTTAAAGACTTCCCAATTATTACCCTCAAGGTAATGGGCTGGCTGAGTCCACCAATAAGAACCTGATCAGGATTCTGAAGAGAACCATGGAGACAAACTAGAGACAATGGCACAATAAGATTAGATTAGCTCTTTGGGCTAATAGGATCACATAAAAGAGAGCCATTGGGAACTCTCCTTTTATTATTGTGTATGGAAGAGGCTAGATTACCTATATCCTTAGAACTTCCTGAATTAGATTTGGCTCATCAATTGGAGTTGGAAGGAGAGCATGCAAGGTCTGTCAAGATGGTTGAATTGTTTGAACTACAAGAACAAAGACAATCAACCATGATCACATTAGAAGAACATCAGATGTAGAGCAAGAGATATTTTGATAAGAAAGCCAAATTCTAGACCTTCAAAGAAGGTGATCTTGTTCTGAAATGGGATGTTATCTATAGAGTAAAATACTCTACATTTTGTTTTGAGTTTCAGTTGTGCTAGCTCCAGTTTTGTTTTTGTGTGAAACAGTTTTCAGCGAGGGTTTTGACACAGAGCGCGAGCATAGGGTTTCCATTTTACCTAAATTTTGCCTAAGTCCCAGAGAAGTAGCGGAAGCCGCCAAGTGTCAACACCCGGGACACATTATAAAGTTTCTCAAAGTAACACGGATGGGGCCACACATCCCTTTTAATACCTGCGGAGCATGCCAAGTGTCGGCATCTGAGGTTCAGTTTCTTATAGGTTTTAAAAGCTTTTTTCTGTTACAAGTGAGTCTGGCGGGCCCCATTTTTAAGTTTCTTTCAGTGAAGCGGAAGGTGCCAAGTGGCAGATGTGAAGGGTTTCTTTAAGTTTCTTAAAGTTACATGGGAGGTGCCACGTGTCCCATATAAATTCTGTGGAGTGCGCCAAGTGTCAACATCCGTAAGTTCCTTCTTTTGTTTCATTGCTAAGTAAAGACTATTGGTGGGCCCCGGTAATGTTTCTAAAGTTTCACCGAAGCGCGACATGTGTCACCATCCGCGTGAACCTTATGAGTCTTAATTGTTTCTATTATGTTTCACAAAGTTCAGCGGAAGCTGCCATGTGTCATCTTCCACAGAACTCCCTAAAGGTATCCATAGTCTCTCTAAGTGCAGCGGAAGCTGCCACGTATCATTTGGTGATAGCAGCGGAAAGTGCCACCTGTCCCTATTTCTTTTTGAAGCTGGTTAAAGCACGGGGTTGGTGAGTCCCATTTTTGGTAAGTGATTAAAGGCTTGAGGCAGCGAACTGTGACAGATGTCAAAGCCCGAGCACTCCTAACATAAAGCCACAGTAAAGACTCTAAGTAAAGCAGAAATCGCCACGTATCTTTTGCAGGGGCCGCAGACGCTGCCAAGTGTCATTTTCTGGTGCCCCCTGAATAATGAAACTATTTTCAAGTAAGGAACGTAGAGAGTGCCATCTGTCTTAAGGGTTTTGTTTCTCATTGAAGCGGAGAATGCCACGTGCTAGTTTCCTATTGTTCTAGAAAGATGGAGTTTCAAGAAAGGGGCGTGTATGAATGCTGGCTATCCCAAGGGTTTATAGTCGCAAAGACTATTAGAAACTGCCAGGCGTCCCTACCTGATTCAAAGGACGTAGAGTTACATGTATCTGTTTCAACCAATGAACTTGCAGAGTGGCTAACCATTTCAGATTTGAAAGATATCTTCTGTCAGACACTTCCAGTTAAGTCCCAGTTCGGTTAGGCCATTGAGATTCGATCATGTGGGCAATCTTTGAGCCAGTCCTGTGCTATAAATATGGTTTCAGATCACAGATTCAGGGATGGATAAGGGAAGATAAAAAACTCTCTGCAGATAGACTGTTATTACAAGAGCTAAGAAGAGTTTTGGAAGATCTTGTGTTGTGGCCAGTAATATCATTTGCCTTTGTTCTATTTTCTTGATTCAGAAAGTTTGTATAACTGTGCATGATTTTGTGCCTTTTATGTGACTAGAATATTAATAAGAAGACTGGGTTCTGTGCCTTTGCTGATATTTTCTGTGTCATTGCAAAAATCTTTCAAGTTGTGAGCCTTTGTTTCTATTTACTTTCATCTTTTACATTAATCATGCATTGTTTGCTCTTTAATGTAACTGAATCTTAAAAGTAGTTTCACTGTGCTTGGTGTTAAGGAACAAATCATATTCAGGCGCATCGCCATAGTTAAATTTCCCTTCATTGCATTTGTGATTCTACCTTACTTCTGTCCTTTTTCTGAAATACATTTGAAAGAAGAGCCAGCTTCTTTAAAATCTGGAGGTCACTCTGAGGAACATTCCCATGTCTCAGAGTTTCCCATGTTGGTGTTGGAAAAACTATTGATGCAATTCTAAGCATCAACAATTTTTGGCATGCTCGGTGGGACAATCTCTTGAAGTTTCTTTCAAGACTGTATGAACCAGAGAGTCACAAGGAGTCAGATCTGTGGACCGGTAACAAGAGCTCAATCTGTTGTGAACCCAGGTATTCTTTTACCACCATTGATAACTAATCTAAGAAGGAGGGCCAATCAGTTTACAGCAACACTAAGTGCAAACATGGGAGCACCTATAGCCTCAAGAAATTATGTGAATTGGAACACTGGTAGTGCCCTGATTCTTCCAGTACCACCAGCCACTTGGGATCCTATTCCAGCAAATGCCCTGAAGGCTCTGCCCAAATTTAGTGGGGAGGATTTCAAAACACCTGAAGAGCATCTACAAGATGTGTCTGATGTCTGTGTAATACATGTGATCACACAGCAAAATGTGGCTATAAGACTGTTAGCAACTTCTTTTAAGGGGAAGGCTCTGGACTGGTACAGATCTTTGACCCCAAATTCAATATCTACATGGGATCAACTTGGAGATGCTTTCTTTGCAAGATTCAAAGAGAAGGGTGATAAATCTCCTTTGTTACAACAACTGATTACCATCAAGAGGGCACCACAAGAAGCAATGACTGACTTCAATTCAAGATTTCAGAAGACTTGGGAAAGGATTCCTGCTACAGCAAGACCATTACCAGGTATGGCTATAGTATGTTATCTTAAAGCCCTAAATTCATATATAGCAATAATGATTCAATCACTTGGAGGTCAGACTCTGCCAAAAGCCTATGACTATGCAGTCAGAGCTGAAAATAATTTGATAGATGCTGGAAAGTTGCCCCCAAGGCTCCCCATGCCTATGCTTCCATAGATTACCCTACCATTGCCTCAAGAAGCCCCTAACCTCATAACCCCACTTGTGTCCATGTATACGTTTCCCCAACAACCTGCTAAAGCTACAGTCCCTGCCCAGTCCTCTGAGATGGATGGTGTCAAGAACATCCTAAGAACATTTTCTAGTGAAATAATTAACCTAAAAAGATAGCAGAATCCTTATCCCAGACCCCAATATCAAGGCTATCAAGGGAATAGACCTCCTCCATAGCTAAATCAGTATCAAGGTCTCCAAAGGCAAACTAACCCTCAGCCATCAAACCAATTAGTTACAGTTCCTACACCCTTGCAGACTGTTCCTCCTAATCCAAACAGAAAGATTGTCCCAGGGCAGAATAATTATGCAAATGGCACCAATGTCTGGTGTTTCCCTTGCAATAATGCTCATATGCCCAGAGATTGTCCTAGGGGTAATCTACAGCAAAAGATAGCAGAGCAAAGAAGAGTGGATGGACAATTTGCAAATACTTCTGACACTCAACCCTACCAATCCCCTGGTATGCAAAATTCAATCCTGGTGGCTCAGATGCAAGGGATGTCTTTATAGAAAGAAGAAGAAATAGCCCCTGAGCATGCTTTGTTCTCATGGATTGAAGATGAAGAGTCAGTATTCTTAAATGAAGCTTCTGTTGACTTTTTCCCAGACTGGATGCTTACTCCCAGATTTCCCTACAAGGTAGCCATCAGTGATCAACAGGATCTCTGGGCCAGGGGCCAACAGTGTAGGAGATAGACTCTGTATTTTATCTCCTCTTCTTCTTCAGGCTCTGCAAAACCTAGGGGGGTATTCCCTACTCAACATCCATGAAGATATGCATACAAAGGCTGGGATGCTGACAGAAAGCAGATAAGTCCTCCTGTAAGTAGACCAAAACTGAAAGATAAGAGCAAAGGGGCTAGCTTTGGGCCTATTTGCAGTTGTAGACAGAGGACTGAGGATCCTAAAACTAATTCTAATGTCCTAATGGTTGTTTTAGATTTTGATTTGGATTTTAAGTTTGGATGCAAAGCTGGACATGGTTGTAACACAAACACAAAGCAAGATTGGTGCCTATCCAGGGCCTGGAGTCAATAGACATACACCTGTGAATGATCAACATGAACAACTAAAACTGGATTTCAGGGGGATATATGTGATACCTGCCTTACAGATATCTCCCAATACAGAGTGTTAAGTTATCTCTACTTATGGCATCCCTACTGCAGTATACCCTTCCCAATGTTCAACCTGAAAACAGTTTAATCTACCCCTTGAGCAGAAGTTAAAAGATCAGACATTCAACATAGGAATTCTATGCTCTAAAATCTAAACATTACCCAAATATCCAGATTCAGAAGAAGAATACATGCAATACTGGAGACAGAATTAACAAAACACATGCTAAGATAGCATTTCTCATATAAGATTAATCATGAAATCAGTGGGTTCGTGCCAAAACATACAACAAGAGATACATAGACTCACAGGTTTAGCTGTACAGAGCAACCAGATCAACTTGTTTTGAATTACAGAGCCAAAAATCTTCAACTTTCAACAACCAAAAATGAGTAACACTTCCTGCTTATAACAGCCAGGTAGTGTACCACAGCAATTAATTACATGGTTGACCAAAAATCCTGCCAGATACACAGTATCAGAAAAATGGCGCTCAACGCATTACCAGATTGGCGCCCAAACATGAATGTAGCAGGTAGGGGAGGAGACAGGAAGAAACCTCGAGCCCTGCGCCACTGTCCGTTGATGTACACCTTCAATCGGGTACCAGATCTGTCCATACCTCTGCAACCTTCGCCATTAATGGCGCACCAACCCGCGGCCTCGGGAAAACGTCAAACTGTGCATCGCAACTATTTCCCGCCAAGATACCTCATCGTCATGATATTTCAAATATGCAGGATATCAATTATCCCACATGCACCCCGCGGTGACCTTTTCAACACTTTATATACTAGGCCACGAGCATATATAATGTCGGTGCTTTTGCTCCTGACGACACTAGTATAAGACTTCATCATCATCCTCCAACAGCATGATATCCTGTCGCTTGAAATATCACCCTGACGTCAGCATCATATCGCAATATAACCTGCATGATAATCGCCTTCATCGGCACAACCTGATCCATCAGAGGAAGATCCTCCTGCTTAGCCGATACCAAAAGTCTGGCCAATGAACATCCTGATGACGTCATCGTCATAACCTGCTGATGTCATCAGCATATCTGCCTACTGCGCACCTCCTCATATCCGGATGACGTCATCACCATATTGACATCAGGATGATATTCAGAAGATAACCGGATATTTGGAAATATCATCCTGATGCACAAATATCATGCTGCACTATAGCTCCACTATAAGATCAGGGTGATAGATGAATATGCCAGATATTTGAAAAGATCACCCCCCACTAGATAATGCACGAAGCCGGCCGGCGGATATCTCCTTGATATCAGCATCATCAGGATGATAAAACAACGAACATGAAGTGATACAACAACATCAGGATGATATTGACTAAGATCATCCTGACGTCCAAAATATGATGACCACGATGAAAATCGGGTCACACTTAGAACTTTACAGCAACATCATCAGGATGATCTTAACAAAGATCACCCGATGTTAAAATATCACCCCAGCGAAAGATCATGCAGGTAGACAATATGATGACCCTCGCAAGCAACACGGCGATAACTGGAAATATGATGATGATGATGAAGACCCTTAAGAAAAAACAAGTCGGGTCAAACAACTTAGAAAATAACCCCCTCGGAAGATCAGGGTGACATCATCATCATAAAAGGGCAGGGTGATAATTGGAAGATCACCGGATACTTGAAAAATCACCCCTCGCAAGCAAATCAGGGCACACTGTAGCTCATCAGCAAGATCGGGATGATATCCAAACATTACCCGATATTGAAACATGATGATCCTGATAAAAAATAAGCCGACAGAAAACATGAGATGCTGACCACCATCGAAGCAAACATGATGATGATGACTTCCTCCTCGAAGAAAATATGATGCTGCAGCTGAAAAATGCCGAGGAGGTCCAAAACTTAGGAAAATGGGCAAGAAGATATAGGGTTCAAATGAAGAAACCCCCTAAACATGAAAAATCAACCTCCAGGTCAAAATGAGTGCTAACAGCTTCAACTTCTAAGAAGCCATTGGTACAATCAGATTATTATACTAGAGCCAAGAGAAGGATGATGGAATAGCCTTGAGTCACAAATAATGAAATTATGGGGATTTCTCCATTTCAATATTATCAAAATACAGCTACTAGACAAGAAATACCTCAGCCAGTACAGAACCAAGTAGTTTCTGGACAAGTTTAAGAAAAAGCAATGTACCCTTATTATCCAAGAACCCAAGCACTAGGACCTGTGAATGTGGTGGATCAGCTAAAGGGGACCCTAGCCCATGTGTCAATATGGGACATGTTAGCCATTCCTGAGCAAAAGACACTGTTGCAAGAAGCTCTATAGGGCCAAGTAGTGCCTAAATAGACAGGCATCAAAGGAGGACCTACTGATAAAGAAAAGCTCAAAGACACTATTCCTCTGCAGATAGCAGCCCTTCTGAACAATGCACCAGAGGTAAGTAAATCCAAGCCAGATCCCTTTTATTTAACTTTAATAGTTGGGAAGAAACTGTTGCACAATGCAATGATAGGCTCTGGGGCTAGTACCACAGTGATGCCAAAGCAAATAGAAGATGCTTTAAAGATAAAATATGAGCCACTTACAAAAGGAGTTATGCAGTTAGATGGGAAGTCTGTGCAAACAATAGGGAAAATTAAACAACTCCCACTACAGCTGTATACCTGTCCCAATATAGTTGTAAATCAAGATGTTGTAGTCATAGATATTCCTCCTGTTTTTAGCTTATGCCTATCCAGAGATTTTACAGCCAAGATAGGAGGTTATATGTCACTTGATTGGTCTCACCTCATCCTAAGAACCAAATATGGGACTAAAATGAAGGTACTGTCAGAATCATTGTCAAAGGACCATATCACAAATGAACCAGCCCCAAAGTTAGAAGCAGCCCATGCCATGCTAAATAAAGAGGAAAGAGTTTTTGTTGAAGAAATAGAGGATTGGACTGAATATGATCAACAAGAAGAAGATAAACAGTTGTTAACCATGATGCAGAGTGATCCCTTTGGAAACTATGATTCAACTAGGTTAGGCACTTATGTTATATTTGAAGAAGACCAGGAGATCCCTAATGTCTTAAGAAATGAGCCCTCTCAGACCCAAGAATCCATAAATGATTCAGGAATCTGGACCCTAAACTTTGATGGGGCTAGAAGTAAAAATGGAGCTGGAGCAGGAATTTGTCTTACTGCCCCTAATGGTTAAAAGATTTTAAGAGCCATTCGCTTTCATTTTGCCTGTACCAATAATGATGTTGAGTATGAATCTTTAGTGCATGGACTTATATTGGCAAAAAGGAAAGGAGTAAAGAATCTGATAGTCAAAGGAGATTCAGAATTAGTGGTGAAACAAATAAGAGAGAAGGCAGTAGCCAAAAATATAAGGATGAGATCCTATAGGCACAGAATTTGGGACTTAATAGAAAATTTTGAAGCCTTCAATATAGAAGTAGTCCCTAGAGCCCAAAATTCTGAGGCAGATAGGATGGCACAAATTGGTTCACAGTTTGATCCAATAACTGATCTAATGGTCAATAATGAGTCAGTCAGAGTTATTGTGAGGCCAACTATCCCAGATAATGATGAAAATTGGCAAGTCTTTGAAAATGATTTTCAAGTACTCTCATTTTTGCAACAGTCAGGAGAATTTGCTGATCAGTTACAACCCAAAATTGAAGAGGCATATGGTGATCAGATCATTCAACTGAAGTCAAACAAGCTCCCTAAAGGGCTAATTACCCTGGAAAACTTGTTTGACCCGGAAGATGCCAGCCTAGAAAAGAAGAGATTTCAAGCAAACAAAGAGGACTACTCTGAGATTCAGGTTAGTGAGGGGAGAAAATTGAAGGTTGGAAATTCTGCCACTCAACAGGAAAGAAAAAAGCTAATTGATTTATGTGAGAAATATGATAGGGTCATAGCCTAGACCTATGAAGATCTCCATGGTTATGATAGAAATATCATTCAACACACTATAGAGCTGACTGAAGGATCTAAACCGGTTAGACAGAAGTAGAGGCCAGTGAATCCTAGGATTGAACCTCTGATGGTGGATGAGTTGTAGAAATTATTAGAATCAAGGATCATTTTCCCAATTAAACACTCAACTTGGGTATCCAACCTAGTACTAGTTAGAAAAAAGAATGGGGACATAAGGCTCTGTGTGGATTTCAGAGATCCAAATAGAGCATCCTTGAAGGATCACTACCCCTTGCCCTCTATGGAACAAATTTTACAGACTGTGGCTGGATCAAAGAGATTTCCCTTTCTAGATGGTTTCTCTAGATACAATCAGATTTAGTTGGTTGATGAAGACCAACATAAGACTGCTTTCACCACAAAATGGGGAACATTTGCCTATGCAAAAATGCCTTTTGGTCTTTCAAATGCCGGAGCTACATTTCAGAGGGCAATGGATGTAGCATTTGGAGAGCTTATCAATAAAATCATTCTAATTTACCTAGATGACCTCACTGTTTTCTCTAAAAATGTTGCAGATCATTTTGACCATCTAGAAGCAGTTTTTAAGAAATGCCAAGAGTTTGGAATATCTCTAAATCCTAAGAAATGCATCTTTGCAGTGCCTCAAGGTAAACTATTAGGGCATATAGTGTCAAAAGAAGGAGTTTCTATAGATCTAGAGAGAGTCACTACCATAATGAACCTATCTCTACCAGTCAATAAGAAAGCAGTTCAGTCCTTTTTGGGAAAGATTAATTTTGTCATTAGGTTCATATCAGACTTTGCAGGCCTAATAAGACCAATTACACTGCTACTAAAGAAAGACCTGGTGTTCAAATGGACTACAGAAGGGAGACAGGCTTTTGAAGAGGTCAAGAAAGCAATTTCAACAGCCCTAGTATTGAGGAACCCTGACTTCTCTAAGTCTTTTATAATGTATGTCTATGGAGGAGAATTTAGTGTTGCTGCTGTCCTAACACAGAAAGATGATCAACAAGAGAGAGCATCCAATAGCCTTTTTCTCAAAGACTCTTAGGGTGTATGAAGCCAGGTATAACTTTGTAGAGAAACAGGCATATGCTATGGTAAAAGCCCTTAAGAAATTCAGACATATGGTCACAGGGAATAAGATTCTGATACTAGTGGCTCATCCGAGTGTCAGAGAATACATTATGGAAGGAGAAATGATTGAGAAAAGAGCAAACTGGATAACAAAGATTCTTGAATATGATGTGGAGGTTAGACCAACTAAGCTTGTCAGAGGAAAGGGTTTGTGCCAGTATATGGTTCAAGATATGGAAAAAATGATAACTGAAGAAACTGAAAAGGAAAATGTATTGAGGATACAAGAAGTTGATCAGAATTCTTGGGTCACAAATAGGATACAGTTTATGAAACATGGGATTTTCCCAAAAGAGCTCTCTCAGGACAAGAAGAGATACTATAGGCAGCAAGGAGTCCATTATGTTCTAATTGACCAAGCTCTTTTCAGAAGAAATACTGATGGCATACTTTTAAGATGCATAGAGAAAGGTGAAGCCCAAAAAATACTTCATGAGATGCACCATGGAGTCTCAGGTGGACATTTTTCTGCAAGAACCATAGCTATAAAGATAAGTCAGGCAGGTTACTTCTGGCCCACTTTATTTATAGACTGTTATCAACTGGTCAAAGGGTGCCAATCTTGTCAGTATTATGTGGGGAAAAGAAGGAATGCAGCAATGCCCCTTAGTCCTATAATTATTGATGAACCCTTTGCCCAATGGGGTCTAGACTTCATTGGAATGATCAATCCAGTGTCAAGCATGGGACACAAATGGATTCTAACTGCCACAGATTATTTTACCAGATGGAGTGAGGTAGTACCACTCAAAGAAGCAACAGAAAAGGTGATCCTAGACTTTCTGGAAGGTATCACTACTCACTTCGGGCCTCCTCGTACCATAATTTCAGATAATGCTAAGGCATTTTTAGGGGCAAAAATATCTGATTTTGCACTAAAATATGGAATCTATCTGAAAACTTCCTCAAATTATTATCCTCAGGGTAATGGTTTGGCAGAGTCAACTAACAAGAATCTGATTAGACTTATCAAGAGGATAGGGGTTGATCACCACAAAGAATGGCATAAAGTGCTTAATATAGCACTGTGGGCTAATAAGATTATGCCTAAACAAGTGACAAAAATGTCCCCATATGAATTGGTTTATGGCAAGCCTATCGTAATGCCCCTGAGCTTGGAGATTCCTACTCTCCAGTTATTGAAGCATATTGAGATTGAAGAGAATGGCCCCATGCAGGTCAGACTTGCTAAGCTCCTAGAAGTTCACGAAAAGAGGGATACAGCACATGAATCATTAATGAAACATCAGAAAATAATCAAAGACTGTTTCGATAAGAACACTTCAAATCCCCATTTTGAAGTAGGATCGGTTGTTTTGAAATGGGATGAGAGAGCTGCTATGCCGGGTCAACACAGCAAATTTGAGTCATTATGGACCGGCCCTTTCAAGATTCATTCCTGTAAACAACATAATTCATTTGAACTTGAAACAATGGAGGGTGAACCTGTGGAGATTCCTGTGAATGGGATCTACTTGAAGTATTTCAATTAACCAGTGTCTTTCCTGTGTGTTATAGTTAGATAGTTTCCTTTTCCTTGTTGCTCTGTTTTCCCGCTTTGTTTTTCCTGCCCTTTCTTTTAAATAAGTGTTCTGTGAACACGTGGCCACAGCTCAAGTCTCTTAAAGTTTTTGAAACTCTTGCATTTAATGAATCTCTCTCCAATCCCCAAAATTCCCTAAGGTGCCTATGCGCAGCCGCTTTTATGACATGTCTGACACTTTGTCCCACGTAGATTTCGTAAGATTTACTAACGGTTTTCTGTTTTTAATTCCATTTATGAGACTTGATGTGTCATTAAAATACCCTAACAACAAGAGTTAAAGCTTAATTATGTTTCATTTGTTTCTACTTCTACTAAGTGTCTTCCCTGTTGCTTGCGATTTCATAGCAAAACCTGTTTCATAAGTGTGCCTTCCCAATTGCAAAGCTTCTATACTTGTTACATAAGTTTACCAATTCTCAGTGCTAATACAGAGATGGTGGAGGCACAGTCTTCATAGCAGGGGCTTGGGATTTACAAGTCTATTGACATGCTTCTCGCTAGCAAATCATATGCTTCGGCCCCTGCACAACCCTTAAAGAACTATCCAAGGACTAGGGTTCCCGAGGTTGGTTATGCGGTCGACTCAGCTAAGGTGCAGGATTTTGCAGACGGTATTGCTGACCCAGCCCTTCAAAAGTCTGGCAAAGTTCTGCGAGAAGGAGCACACCAAAGATGTCTCCTAAAGGCCAAGGCTAAACAATTTGAAACATTTAGAATGCAGATATGGACCTCTCAATTGGCAAAATTTATGGTCCCAAGCATGCATTCATGCCCTGACTTGATTGAGGTATGCGCAGAATTGTTTCATGCACCCTCAAGCACCATTCAAAAGGGACCCTTCATGGTGCAAATTACACCAAAGGCTATTAGGGACATGCTGGCCCTATACTATGACAGCACAGCCACGTTTCCCACCATTGCCAAAATGCAGAAGACGTGGGCAAACATCAAGTATCAATTAAGGTTTCTCAATTCAGAGATGCAGCTCAGAGATGAAAACACCCAAATGCCAGCGCTGCCAACAGGAAGGGCACAATTTACACAAGCCAGTCAGGAAGCACTATCCATGATGGCATTTATCTTCGGAATGAAGGAAGATATCACTGTCTATGATTGGCAACTCGCCATTTTATTCAGAATGAAGACCGTGGACAAGTCTCAGGAGTTTCGATTGGATTTCTCAGAGCAAATTGCCTACTCAATGGCCGACCAACTCACCAATTTCAAATCAACAGGGGTTTTCAAGTATTCTTCTTATCTGTTTCACCTCATGTTATATCAAAAGCATCCCATCTTTTCCCAATATATGCATTCAAACATGTATGACCCAAGTTTTGGTCCCAATAGGACCATTCCCATGTCCGCATGGACACATGTCTTATCTGAATCGTCTGACCCCTATGAATTTTGGGAACTTTTTGTTGCCCCTGCCTTTAGTCACTTAAGCCCAGAGCCTGTTGAGAATAGATTAACATTAAGTGTTAGAGGCCTCATGGAAAATTCCCCCATTCCTTGTGATTATTTCTTTGGGTCTCACCATACTATCATTAGGGTCCATGGTTTTAATGGAGAGCCAGTGTTGCTACCCAAGGTCTTGACTCCTAGGTTAGCCTTTTTAGAGGTCACCCGGCAAGTGTCTGTGGTTGATAGTGATTATGGCACTGGGAAGAAGAAAAGGAAAATGTATGATGTTCCATGGGTGAAGAAAAATATGGCCCTACTAGTCAGGGATGCTAAGCACTTGTTGCTGAGAAAGTTAGTTGTCCTGGATTTCTTTTTGATTGAAGATAAATGGAGATATGACCCAAGCAGTTTCATAACCTTATGGGTCAAGAATAACAGTGTCGGTGCTAAAATTATGCACGAGGGCCATCCCTTTTGGGAAGATAGAAGAAACCCTAAGGAGGACATCCCTAATTTATATGTAGAATTGATAGATTTGCCATTTCAGGGGCCCAGGCCATGGGAAATGTTTTATAATAAGAAAAAGGTTTTTGACCCTAAACTCAAAATGGGCACTGGGTTAAAGAAAAATTTAATAAGAGATAGAGAATGGAAATTTGAGAAGATAGAAGCCTATTGGAAATATAGGCAGGAGATATCTGAGACAACCCACTCTTTTGGCAATGTTGATAGAGATGAAAAATGGGAGTCTATTTGGGATGAGTGGCATCCATCTCTAGTTTCTAGCCCTGATACAAGCAAACAGCAGACTCAGGGTGGAGAGTCAGAGGGGGAAGCAGGGTCCACTCATACGGTGTAGGCCCCGGGACAAGCATCATCAACAGCTGCTGTAACTGCCTGGCCCCAATCTCTTAGTGCCATAGAGAAGCAAAAGAATGTGGTGTCATCACCACCTAGAGAGACCCCATTAGTTTCAATGACTGGGGCTTCCAGTTTTGTGCAGACACCACTAGCAACAGTGGTAAATGTTGAGGAGAAAGAAACACAACAGGAAGAAGAGAGGCCAAGGAAACATAAGAGGCTGAAACTTCAGCCCGATTCAGATGAGGAAGTAGAGCCTTCACAGCAGCAACCATCGAGTACATCTATTTTTTCTCAGGTACGTGCTACTTCTTCTCCTTCTCAGTCTCTTTCTTCTATAGGGGTGGCAATCCCAACTAGCCAAATATTTTCCCCTGCCACCTTTGTTGTGCCAATTTCCCAGTTTTCCCCACCTGTTACTACTTAGGCCATGTCATCACAGGCCACATCATTGCCTCCCTTTTCCCCCTCTTTTCCTAGGAGAATACCTCCTCAGGTTTCCCCTAGCCAACATTTGGCTATTCCCTATGGCTTGCCACAGGGTCATCCTTTTGCAGGCGGGTATATTGCCTCTCCCCCTACCTTCCAAGCTCAAGCAGACACTGCTAAGAAAGCTAGGGAAGCCTGAATGGACAAAAAGAGAAAGAAGGACAATAAAGCTCAGGCTGTCCCACACATGAGGTCACTATTTGACCCAATCCAACAGTAGCTAACTGTGACTCATTTGTCACCAAATGTAGTCAGGCCAAATGAGCAGATGCAGCCCCAAGATTATACAATGAGTGTAGTGGCCATGGATATGTCACTGTTTAGGCCACAAGATAGGGTAGAGCTACTAAATGAAACCACTTCTGCTGTAGCCACTGACTATTTGAAGTTATCAAGGAAGTTGTAGAAGGTGGAGGCTGATCTGGCTCAAGAAAAGGCACATAGTGGCACCCTGACCACAGAGCTCAAATTGAAAAATGATGAAATAGAAGATCTCACTAAACAGTTGCAAAATACTGTTTTATGTCAGATTCATCAGGCTACATAGAGCCAAAATGCTTCTTTGAAAGAAGAGCTAATCCAGGTGAAGTCTGTAATGACTACCCTAAAGCAAGAAAAGGCCACATTGCAGAAGAGGCATCAGGATTCCTCTCAACAAGCCACACAGTTCCAACAGTAGCTGTTGAAGGAACAGAACAATGTTGCTGCCATACAGGCTCAACTTCAGGCTGAGCAACAAACAGCAAAATAGTTGACCCTTGAGTTGGCAAATAGGCCACAGAATGTAGGAGTGTTGAACCTGGTTAAGGAGCTATATGCATCAATGTGGACAAGAATCTCTGAGGAGATTATCCAGCTCAAACCCTCTTTAACTTTTCTGCTACATGCACAGCAATTGTGTGAAAAGGTAGAGACTTCAGTTCAGGCCACTTTGTCCACTATTTCCATGAGAGTTTCAAATTCTCAACTGCTGCTGGGGAAACTGTATAACACATCTGATGAAACATTATCAGCAGCAGGGATCAGTGATAGAATGATTGCTGCAAAACAGGTGAATGAGGTTCTCAGTTGCAACTCTGCTACAATTACTTGCCAGGAGCTCCTAGATGTGGTCAAGGAGGGAGTGAAGGACATGAAGAAACATATTGAAGACCTGGTGCAATTGGGTCTTCCCTCCCCTTTTCCTGATAGCAACACTGTATTAATGGTTGATGAAATCAAGCCTTTGTTGCTAGCCAGACAAAATGACCAGTCAGTTTTCCAAGGTCTAACAGATGCCTCAACAATGTCAAAAGTGGAAGCTGTTTTGATTCCCATGGCTCAGCTTGATTTCCAATTGAAGGCTATAGTCCATGTTTTGCAGAGTTTTTCACATAAGGACATCATCACTGGATTTAGCCTTCCAGGATTTGTAGAACAAATAGGGACTATCTGATGCTGAGTGGTCTATCTATCAGATGGCCTTGCAAAATCTGTAAATTTTGCTATATGTATGCACATTTTTGGATGCTTTTTGAGCAGGCTCAAAAGTCCTCGGGGTCACCAAGAACTGTAGAGTAAAATACTCTACATTTTGTTTTGAGTTTCAGTTGTGCTAGCTCTAGTTTTGTTTATGTGCGAAATAGTTTTCAGTGAGGGTTTTGACACAGAGCGCGAGCACAGGGTTTCCATTTTACCTAAATTTTGCCTAAGTCCCAAAGAAGCAGCGGAAGCCGCCAAGTGTCAACACCCAGGACACATTATAAAGTTTCTCAAAGTAATGCGGATGGGGCCACGATTCCCTTTTAATAGCTACAGAGCATGCCAAGTGTCGACATCCGAGGTTTAGTTTCTTAGGTTTCAAAAGCTTTTTTTCTGTTACAAGTGAGTCTGGCGGGCCCCATTTTTAAGTTTCTTTCAGTGAAGCGGAAGGCACCAAGTGGCAGATGTGGAGGGTTTCTTTAAGTTTCTTAAAGTTACATGGGAGGTGCCACGTGTCCCATATAAATTCTGCAGAGTGCGCCAAGTATCGACATCCGTAAGTTCCTTCTTTTGTTTCATTGCTAAGTAAAGACTGTTGGTGGGCCTCAGTAATGTTTCTAAAGTTTCGGCGGAGCGCGACATGTGTCACCATCTGCGTGAACCTTATGAGTCTTAATTGTTTCTATTATGTTTCACAAAGTTTAGCGGAAGCCGTCATGTGTCATCTTCCGTAGAACTCCCTAAAGGTATCCACAATCTCTCTAACTGCAGTGGAAGCTGCCACGTATCATTTGGTGATAGCAGCGGAAAGTGCCACCTGTCCCTATTTCTTTTTTAAGTTGGTTAAAGCACAGGGTTGGTGAGTCCCATTTTTGGTAAGTGATTAAAGGCTCGAGGCAGTGGACTGTGACAGATGTCAAAGCCCGAGCACTCCTAACATAAAGCCACAGTAAAGACTCTAAGTAAAGCAGAAATTGCCACGTATCTTTTGCAGGGGCCGCGGACGCTACCAAGTGTCATTTTCTGGTGCCCCCTGAATAATGAAGCTATTTTCAAGTAAGGAACGTGGAGAGTGCCATCTATCTTAAGGGTTTTTTTTCTCATTGCAGCGAAGAATGCCACGTGCTAGTTTCCTATTGTTCCGGAAAGATGAAGGAGTTTCAAGAAAGGGGCATGTATGAATGCCAATTGTCCCAAGGGTTTATAGTCACAAAGACTATCAGAAACTACCAGGCATCCCTACCTGATTCAAAGGACGAAGAGTTACATGTATCTGTTTCAGCCAATGAACTTGCAGAGTGGCTAACTGTTTCAGATTCGAAAGATATCTTCTATCAGACACTTCCAGTTAAGTCCCAGTTCGGTTAGGCCGTTGAGATTTGATCGTGTGGGCAATCTTTGAGCCAGTCCTGTGCTATAAATATGGTTTCAGATCACGGATTCAGGGATGGATAAGGGAAGATAAAAACTCTCTGCAGATAGACTGTTATTACAAGAGCTAAGAAGAGTTTTGGAAGATCTTGTGTTATGGCCAGTAATATCATTTGCCTTTGTTCTGTTTTCTTGATTCATAAAGTTTGTATAACTGTGCATGATTCTGTGCCTTTTATGTGACTGAAATATTAATAAGAAGACTGGGTTCTGTGTCATTGCAAAAATCTTTCAAGTTGTAAGCCTTTGTTTCTATTTACTTTCATCTTTTACATTAATCATGCATTGTTTGCTCTTTAATGTAACTGAATCTTAAAAGTAGTTTCACTGTGCTTGATGTTAAGGAACAAATCATATTCAGGCGCATCGCCATAGTTAAATTTCCCTTCATTGCATTTGTGATTCTGCCTTACTTCTATCTTTTTTCCGAAATACATTTGAAAGAAGAGCCAACTTCTTTAAAATCTGGAGGTCACTCTGAGGAACATTCCCACGTCTCAGAGTTTCCCATGTTGGTGTTGGAAATAGCGCAATTCTAAGCATCAACATTATCCAAGCCAAACCTGGAGGCCATACCAAGTTTGATGCACTTTGGAGTGTCATCATCAACTGCAAGAAAGCAAATGCCTTCATTCTTTCAGGGCTGAATGGTGAAGTTCCACCAATCTCAGTGAATGGGATCCATCTCAAACCTTACCATTAAGGTTGGTATGAGATCTTGTACATATTGTTTTAGTTTATTTCTACTTTAGGTTTCCCTTTCTCTAAGTGTTTTTGTACATGCTGCATTGTCATTAGGAGAATGCATCCTCTTCCCTTTTGTGTTTTGGAGGTAGGTTTTAGTTGTCTTGACATATTTCATTCCTCTTTTGTACTCTATGCCCAACGGATACTTAAGTCTACTGATCTATTTGTTTAGCAAGAAAACATCCCTGAGAGGTCACCAAAATGTTGACCCATTTTCCTCTGTTCAAAGTCAAATAGTTCACCTTGAAAATCTCCCTGATATTCTTTGAAATATAGCCCTGTAGGACTTAAATCCTTCAAAACATGGTGTTCCTCTTTGCAAAAATCCCTAAAAACTCATCTAGAGAACCCTTGCAAAATACCCAAAAAAACCTAGAAACCTTTTGCCTTCAATGTCTTCCTTCACAAGGATTTTCATCTTCATACTTGGTCATTTTGGTATGGATATTTGATGTCCGGATAACCAGATCTTAGTTAACATCTAGATATTATCTTAATATCCAAACCTTATCTAAAATCCAAATATCTTTCAAGTATCTGGACCTTAGCTAATATTCAGATGTTTTCTTAACATCCAGATCTTAACTAACATCTGGACCTTTTCCCATATCTAGACCTTAGCTAATATTCAAATGTTTTCTTAACATCTAGATCTTAACTAATATTCGGATACTTCTCAAATGTGTAGACCTTAAGAAATATTTGGATGCTTTCTTAACATCTAGATATTTCCTAATGTCTGGATCTTCCCAATGTCCATGACCTCTCGAATATCCTGATGATGTCATCCAGTCCCCTCCCCAAAGAAGTGCATATGATGATGACGTCATCTGGATATTCTGCCTCTGGTATATTATCCTACAATGTTAATTTCCTGATGACATCATCCAAATATCCTCTTCAACGAAGATCTCCATGCTGATGACATCATGAGGATATTCGCAAAAGGCATTCAGATATTAAGTTAGCATTTGGATATTAAATGTTAATATCGTGACAACGAATATCCATGCAGATGACGGCTTCTCCATGCTTCAAAGGTAAATTTGATGGGTGCATCTGGATATTTGTGAATATGCATACCTTGAGGGATATTCATGATGTCACAAGCCTGCAAACCACTAAAGCTAATGTCATGTTCCCACTGTGTGGCTGCAATGTGATGACACATGGATATCCATATGCCCATTGACCATAACTTTGACCATGAATATCTCCCTCATCCTGAGGAATTTCTACATGATCCAAAAGGCAGAATTGCTTAGAATTTCCTCCTCTTTCATTGGGCTGGATTTTTGAGGAATATCCCCACTTTGAAAATATGATCCAAATTTCATGATCTTGATATGAATATGCATATCTGAATATCATGATGGTCACCAACTGAAGAAGGATATGCAAACTCGGCTGACAAGATATAGCTGTGGCTGACTTAAAGTGTTGCAAAAGATTTTCAAATGCAAATATTTTACATTAATGGTTGCAAGTAAATGATTCAGTAGTTTGCATTGAAGACCCAAAATATCTTCCCGTTGCTCGATGGATCCAAATATTTTCTGCATTGAATTCTTGTAGATGGACATCCCTTTTGGTGAGGAAATATCTATTATAGCCCATGGGGGTGAAGTTATTGTAATTGACTTAGGTCAAGTGTCCAAATGCTATATAAAGCATGAAATGTAATGTATTATGGTTGGCTTTTGGTTTTACAAACCATATCTCTTACAAATGTAACCATGCCTCTTTGATAATAGAAATCAGATTTTACCTTCTCATGAATTGTTCTTTGCCCTATGTATCTTTCTATTTGATCTCCACCTGTGAATGCATCTTTCCTCTTGGATTTCACTTAGTTTCTCTTACCTCTACAAATAATTCATGATTTGTGTATGTTGGTATGTTGGATATTGTAATTATGTGCATAAATGGTTGTTTAGAGGGCCTTCTCATATTCAAACCTGGTGTATCACCTCCCCTTTTATTTCAATTTCATCCCTCTTACTCTTTTCATAAACAGGTGGATAGATTAGCTTTAGTCTTAGGATCGCTGAATCTCTCATTCAGTAAAGGAACCAGCCTCTCTCTAGAGATTTGACCTCCCACACCTGGAGGTCATCTCAATGTTTCACTAGATTGTTGGAGCCCTAAAAGCCTTCAACAATGGGTGCAAATATATGTGACAAGACTTACCTTTTAACTCAAGAGATGCATTTATGTTACCTAAAATTTTATTGATGTCGCATGTTGGAACTGTGAGCAGTGTTTGGGTCCTGGTTAAGTCCCCAAACTTGGCCACCTTTTGAGCATATCCCACCGAGACTAAGGAGCCTAGCGCTTAAGTCCTACCCATTGTCCTTGGGATTGCAAGGCACTCTCAAGGTCAACCTTGTCTTGGATGACATACCCTTGATTTTGACCTTTTGCAAACACATGTAAACAGATCTTAAATTCAAAAATACTTATCAACTTATGCCTTAAATTATACCTATGATGTCATATTTAAACTAGTGATTTTGTCATTATGAGGTAATGATGTGATCTTACAAGGAAGCTCTACCAAAATGAACATTGATACTACATTTTGAAGAAGAATTATTATTTGTTTACTTGTTATTATTTATTAAAGCTTCAAGAGGATTGAAGAATAGTTGCAATCACTAACTGATGATCAGCTTGTACCACTTCACTGTGATTTGGTATGGTTTCAGCCCATTCTTGCCTCCAAGCTTTGGTCACTCTCTACTTCATTTAGGTGAAGTTGTAGATCTGAAGTATTTTCCCTTGGGTAACACATCTCTCTTGGGTTAATTATCATTTCATTGATTGAGGCATATAGGAATCCACTCTAACACACTTGAGTAGGTTTTCATTTATGGATTTTGTTTGTCACTGCTCACCACAATCTTAGACACACTTAAGATTCAAAGTACACACTATTTTTTGTTACTGATTTGGCTATATGTGAGGTAGGAATACCAAAATGGGGGTTTGATTGAGGAAAACTCCTATATAGTCACAACCATTTTTCCTCTCTTTGTGCATGTGCAAATCACATTCAAGAGTTTATGACAGAAAAGTGGCAAGAAATGAAGAGTAGGTACAGAGGTCATCTAACATAGTTGAATCTGCTCAAAAACCCTAGGACTAGGGCACCCAGCTCCTACCAAATCAGCTCCAAAATTGAGCTCTAGGTTATGTCTGATATGTGTTTCTCTACTTCTCTTTCATTTTCTATCTCTGTTACAGTCATCTATGTGTTTCATCAAATTTATCAATTAGGGTTTTTGTGTTACCTAGCTCTTATCAATTCATTAGTGATCAATCCTTTCTTTGCAACAAAGCAACAGAGCCTCGAATAGCTTGGATCTCCCTTGTGGATGGAAGCCAAGAACCAAGTCTTCATAGGCTTGTGTTCCAATGCTATGTGGAGAAGGATTAACCTAGGTTAAAGCATTAATTAGTCTAGGTCTCATTTTCCACATTAAATTTTGGTGAACCCAACATCTTTCACTTGCATAACCTTATTTATTTTTGATTAATTAGTTAATTAATTGATTAGATACTTGTTATATTTGAAAACCTTGTGTTATTTTTTCTTTTCTTTTTAGATTAGAGAAAAACATAAACATCAACAAAAAACTTTCTTCTATCCCTTAATCAGCATTTATCGTCTTGTCATCATATTTCTTCTATTTCTCATATCTCTTTCTCTTTCTTCCATCTTCAAACCTTGGAGAAAGTAAGTTATGCAACAATGTCAAATATCTTTCTTCAATATTTTCATGCATATGATGAGTTGTTTAGCAACAATGATTTTGATATGTTAGATAAAGCCCTCGATGACTTCATCTTGATAGAATCATTCTCTATGACTCCTAAAACATCTTTTTATCAAAGATTAATCAATATGATTTATGTTTCTGGTTCCCCAAAGAAGCCTAAGAAACCTAAGATTGTTGTGCATCTTTGATCTAATGTTCCCCAACCAAAATCTAATCCTATTTTAACTATTTGAGGTGCTCAAAACACACCTCAACCTCCTATTTACATATTAAACTATGCAAAACAACTTACTAAAAACAATCAACATGCTCAAGATGTGTCATAACAACCTCATTATAATATAACATTCGCTTAAATCCTTGTAAATGTGTCTTTGGAATTTATAGCAACAAGCTATTGGGATTTATTGTTTCACATCGTGGTATCAAGGTGGATACAAATAATATTGATGCTATCGTCAACAGCCACTCTAAAAAATGTTTCTCAACTTCGTAGTCTATATGGAAAGATTTAGACTATTCACTGGTTTGTCTCACAAGTAGTAGATCAGACTCTCCCTTTCACTCAACTTATTAAAAGGGATTCTCATTTCAATTGGAATACGGATTGCCAAAAGTCTTTTGATGATCTAAAAAGTTATTTGGCCAATCCTCTTGTCTTATATCCAGCTACTTCTAGGCGTTATTTTCTTCTTTGCACTTCTACTTCAACTATTTGTATTGTAGCACAATTGGCACAACATGATGATGATGGAAAAGAATGTGTTGTATATCACATCAGTCAAACTTTGCTTGATTATAAAGTCTGATATTCTACGATTGAAAAATAATGTCTAGCTCTTGTGTTTGCAACACATAAGTTGAGACACTATCTTCTAAATGATGAAACTCATGTCATTGTAAATTTTATCCTTTGAAACATCTCTTCTCTAAAATAGATCTTTCAAGACATGTGGCCAAGTGAGTAATGTTGTTAATAGAATTTGACATGAAATTTGTCTCAAAAGGCAATTAAAGGACTAGCATTGATTGACTATTTAGCTGATGCTCCTTCACCATTTTCTCTTCCATATCAAGACTCATTCCCTAACAATCATGTCCTTCCCATGGATATTGATCGAGCATGGGACCTGTTCTTCGATAGTACTAGGTGTCAAACTAGCTCTGGTGGTGGTGTTATACTAGTACCCCCTTCAGGTAAGCCAATTCCTCTATCTTATCATCTTAATTTTCTATGTACCAACAATATTGTAGAGTACAGAGCCCTTATTTTTTTCTTGTGCATTGCTTTATCTCTCAATATCCAACATCTTCACATATTTGGTAATTCTCACTTGATCATGAGATAAGTCACTAGATCTTATCAGGTGAAGCAAGATAAGTTATCTCAGTATTTTGACTTGGCCTTATCACTATTGAAATGCTTCTCCTCTTTTACAATCAACACAATCCCATGGATAGACAATTGACATGCGGATGCAATGGCGAGTGCTACCTCCCTTATATCCCTTGATGATTCATCTGTGGACTATAAATTCACCATTCATAATCTTACATCACCTTCTATATCTAAAAAATCCCTCAGATATTGCTTTAAGTTATAACATCAATTCAAACAAATGGTACTCCATATATTTCAATATTTGTGTGATGGTACCTTTCCAAATCTTTCTTCTAGGAACACTCAAGCTCGTATTTGCATGCTCATAGTGCACTACATCATTCTATCTAATGTTCTCTATCATAGAGGATACAACGACCTCCTTCTCCATTATATAAACAAATCAGAGATCCTGATTACCCTAGAAGAGGCACATTCAAGTGCCTACGGGGGGCATTTCAATGGTAAATCTTTGGTTCAAAAATCACCTTGTATGGGTTACTATTGGCAAACTATCAAACAAGATTCATTTTCCTTTGTCAAAAAGTGCCCTCAGTATCAACAACATAACAATCTCATTCGAGCTCCTGCATAGGAATTTCATCCCCAGGTATCCCCTTGGCCATTTTGCGTGTGGGGCTTGGATCTTATTGGAAAAATTTATCCTCCTTCTAAAGGACATGTTGGGTCCCAAAATAGCTTATCCTAATGCCTAGAACATTCTTCAATCTTTAAGGCCAGGAATGTCATCAATGAGATAGAAAAGAGGTTCATCAATAGGATAAGGATGATTAAGGGCCAATGGGTGGGAATGCATAATCTCCCCTTCACTTTTGGTTTAGATCATCCAATGAGGGTGTTCCTAGAGGTCTCCCTTAACAAGGATTAACAACAATGGAAGATGTCAAGGTCATAGCATTACAGCAATACCCAACTATTGTTTGAATCCCTAAATACAATCACTAGATTAAGACAAGCTTGCTGCACTAAAACCTCTATTTAATTTGATGAAAAGAACATCCTACAATAATGGAATGTGTTGGTATGCATGTTTGGTTTGCTAAAATTGGCACTTTGAAGACTTACTAACAATATTTCATAGCTTCAATACAAAACCATAACAATGCATGCAATTCTAACTATTTATTTCACAATTGATAAGTTTGTTTTAAATTTTTTATGGGTGTGGGTGATCATAGGCTTCTTAGACTGGTGCCTATTAGAATGGATTACAGATTCCACAATTTAGCAAAGGTAAGATAACACAGAAATGAAACATGCACTTTCTGGATACCCAGATGCAGAAAAGACAATAATCAATGAATAATATACTCAGTAATCCTTCATCAAAATGCAATCATTCATCTACAACCATAGAAGATATCATCACATAGCATGTAATTTTTTAAGAATATGTCATAGTCATCTAATCAATGGTTACATTCATACCACGAAGTGTGGCAAGAGGAAACCCTAGCTGAAACTTTAGGATTTCCATTAAAAATTACATGAAAAGGAGAAGTTCATACACTGAATCTTGAAATTAGTATAAAACCTTTCATAACCATTATCTCACCTGCTGGAGAACTAGAACCTTTTGTTCTTTGAAACCCTAGAGAGCTCTACACTTTGTCTCCTAAAAAACTACCAAGAGACCAACCCTTGAAAAGAGTTTTTTTCTTTCCTTTATAGCCTTCACAACACGAATCTGAGAATCAAATGGGTAGGAAAACCCTCAACAACCCCACCAACTACAATAAAAGCATTAATTTCAAGAACCCACTTCACATTAATGACAATCCTAGAGGTTGTTGGTGTGTTCCCATGTGGTGGGAGGAGTATGGAAGGAAAAATAGTCGGTCACCAAATAATCAGGCTTCGAAGATTGGGCCTTCACTAAGCATCTTATACTTTGGAGGAGAAGAAATGAACCATCTAACCCTGAAATGCATAAAAGAAATAAAGATCATCGAGGGTCAAGCCTCAAACCTTCTTCCTTTGGCCTTTAAAGAAAGAAAACTTCCCGCACACCGCCATCCAAAACACTTAGAAGATTTTGAGCTCACTAGACTTTAGTCGTCGAGCCTTCTACCTGCCTCCTTCCAAAAGGAAAGAGGAAGAAAAAAACCCCCAGTTGCTGATGCCCAAAATACTTAGAAACTTTTGAATACTCAGTGGGCTTTGACGAACGGGCCTTCCACCTTCTACCTTCCAAAAGAAAGAAAGGAGAAAGGAGAACTCTCGACTTTCGCTGCCCACAACACTTAGAAAAAACTCGGAGCCTTGGCATACATCGATGATTGGACCTTCCTACTGACGCATGTTTAGAAAAAGATGAAAGGCTGCAAGCCCAACCTTTGACACTTGGAACACTTAGGTGATTTTGCAATGAACCAATGTAGATTTTGGAGCCAATAGAAATGGCACGATGGAAGACAAGACCCTGAAACCCTGAAACTCCAAAAAAGATAGAAAATACAAGGAAAAGACTTAAATTTTTTGGGCTTAGCCATTTTGTGGGTTTCTTGCATTTCAAAAGGAACAAGGTAGGAATTTTGATCGATTGGGTAAGATTTACATGTTTGGGCAACATGGAAATATTTTGCAAATACTCAGCTTGAAAATAGGAATCCTAACAGTAGTTGTGGTTGGGGGTGTGTGCCAAGCAATGGCACAGCAAGAGTCTAGATCTCTAGGTAGATCAAAAAAAATCAAAAAATGACACACAAGAACTAAAACAAAACACCATCAAGACCAATAGTGATCAAGACTGCTCGAGGTTTAAAAATAATAGATATAACAAGATTTAATCACAAAATTTAAAGAAAATTATTACCTATGAAAAGTAATACTTTAAATGTTGACCATGAATGGGTAGCTCCATGAATTCTCCTTCTAGAATCATCAAACGATAGACGTTGAGCTCAAACTTCTCAGCCACTTCATATGGCCCAAGCCACAATGGATCAAATTTACCATGTTTCCCTTTCTCTTCAAATTTTACATTCCAAAGGAGGACCAAGTCACCAATATGAAAATCTCTTGACACATTATTCTTGTCAAACAAATACTTCATTTTCTGCTTATGATTCAGATTTTTATCATGTGTAGCTCGTCTTTGTTCCTCTAACTCAGTTAGCTGCATGATCCTCTAGGACATTGCATCATACTGATCTTCTTTTTTTAGTCTTATAACAACTGATGGACCGGCAGATCCATGTTTATGGGCATCTTCACCTCTATTCCATATACCAATTCAAATGGGCTTCTACCTATGGCCTTTTTTAAAGTTATCCTGTCAACCCATAGAGCATATTTCAAATTGTCATCCCATCTTTTCTTTTTCTGGTCTAGTATTCTTTTTATAATCTTCATTGGGATTCTATTACTTGATTCAGCCTATCCATTACTTTGGGGATGATAGGGGGATGAATGCATAATGTTTGTGCCAAACTTAGAACACATGTCTAGCATTTCTTGAGACCTGAAACACATTGCATTATCTGCCAAAATCCTAGCTGGCACTCCAAACCTAGTTATTATATTGTTGATTATAAAGTTGATAACCACCTTGGAAGTTGCATTGCGAGTGGGGATTGCCTCTACCCACTTGGTGAAGTAATCAGTGGCCACAAGGATCCACTTAAATCTATTGCTAGATTTTTCTTGTATCTCTCCAATGAAGTCAATTCCCTACTATTGGAAAGGTGTGTTAACTACAAGAGGCAAAAGGGGTAATGCTCCAGCAAACTTCAACTTACCAAAAACCATTGGCAAGCATCACACTTTCTTATTTTCTGAGATAAATTCTTGAATAAAGTTGGCCACCAATACCCATCTCTAACTATCTTATGAAAAATGGTTTTAACTTTGAAATGTCCCCCACAAATGCCATGGTGACACTCATTCATTATTGCTTCAGCTTGCTCTTGATCCAAAGACTTGAGCAATAAACCCTCATGATTTCTCCACATGAGCTTATTTTGGAACAACACATACCTTTGAGATCTCATCTTAAGATTCCTTTTCTAATTCTCATCCATACATGGTGGACAATTCATATTTTTAAGATAAAATATAACATCCCTATACCATGCATTGTCAATCAATTTGTAAAGAGAAAGAGTATCTTCTACATCCGTTTCATTTGCCTCTGCTGCCTCAAGATTGGAATTAGCCATCAATTTAGCTAATCCTTGGCCTCTAACCAATTTTGTCACCTGTATATCCATGTCATAGTCTTGGATCCAATTGATCCATCTGCATCTTTTACCTGAAGCTTCCTGATGTGTAAATATGTCCTTTACTACTATGTGTAGCACATATGCTATGGTCTTCACACTTGTGAGGTATGATCTAAAAAATTTCATAGCCTTTACTAATGCATAAGCATACTTTTCCATATTTGAATAATTTAATTCAACAACCTACAAGGACTTGCTAAAGAATCCTATTGGCTTCCCAAATCCATCACCATTATTTTGCAACAATAGTATAATATGAAGCAAAAGAGAAGAGTTGGAAGGGCTTGGAATAATCTGGGCTTACCAACACTGGTGAATTCTTTAGAGCCTCCTTTATGTCAACAAAAGCTTCAATTGGTTCCCTTTCCCATGCAATATACTGCCCCTTCTTGAGCATCTTGGAAATTGCCTTAGGCTTCTCAGCAAAGTTAGGGACAAACTGACTTACAAAGTTGATTTGTCCAAAGAAAGACTAGACACCTTTGAATGTTTTAGGTTGAGGGATAAGGTCAATGGTCTTAACTATTTCATGATCTATTTTAAACCCATCCCTAAACACAATATGTCCCAGCAACTTTCCTTCTACTCCAAACTGACATTTCTTGAGATTCAAAGAAATCCCATACTCCAAACATCTATCAAAAATTAGTTGCAAATGCTTGCAATGTTCTTTCCTATCTTTGGAGAATGCAGTAAGATCATGCTAGTATACAACCATGATTTCATCAATGAGGCCTACAAAGGCCACATCCATTGCACTTTGAAACATTGATCCTGCATTCTTCAGCCCGAATGGCATTCTCAAATAAACACAGGTTCCCCAAGGAGTAGTGAATGTTGTCTTGTACTATTCTGACTCCTTGACCAGTACCTAATTATAGCCTAAGAATCCTCCATCATAGAAATCAATCCTAAACCAATAACCCTTTGCAAAAGATGATCCATACTTGGAAGAGGATAATTATCCTTAAGGGATTTGATGTTTAGGTTTCTGAAATCTACACACAATCTAATCTCCCCATTCTTTTTCCTCACTGGAACAAGATTAGATACCCACTTAGAATGTCTAATTGGTTTTATAATACATCCCTCTTTCATCTTTAATAATTCTTTCTACATATTGGGAGCTATGGTGGGGTTTATAGGTCTTTGCTTCTACCTAAATAGTTTTGCATTAGGCTGAAGGGGATGTGCTGAAATAAATCCTCCCTATAAGCCTTCATCTCATCATAGGACCATGCAAAACATTTTTTTTAATTTCCTTAATAAAGCAATCAACATTTACTTTTCATGGTTTTTGAATCGCTTACCAATGTAAACCATACTAGGTGCCTCTTGGGTGCCAAGGTTAACACCTTTAATGTTGTCTTCTTCAACTAGTTTACCTTTACTTTTCCATCGGTCAGCATTATCAAACATTCTTTCAAGTGCAACCAAACCCTTGGGAATAGTATTTGTCTTCAGTTGTACCACTTCATTCCCAAACAATGTTTCCTTGCCATCTTCTACCTCTATCATAGGCTGCCAATGGATTAACAAATTGTCAAACTCATCCAGACAATTCAGGAAACTGTAGATTTGATCACTATCATTGAAAACCTACTGTAGACACCCTAAAATGACCAAGTTGTCATATCACTCGCATTTCAGCATTTCTGTCGCATCACCTACATTTCACACATTAATTAAATAATCTAATTATTTAATTAAAATCATCAAATTCTTCTAAATCTCCTACTTTCGACATTAATTAAATAAATCCTCGTTATTTAATTAATTAAATTAAATTCCTCTAATATTCTTCCACAATTAAATAATTTTAATTATTTAATCATTATCCTCTTTCCAAAAATCAAATCCACGTTAATTAAATAAATCCCATTATTTAATTAATTCAACAAATTTCCCTCTTATCTAAAATTAAATAATTCTTAATTATTTAGTCAAATCAAAATCATTCTTCCAAAATCATGCACAACAATTAAATAAATTTATTTATTTAATTTGCTTTCAAATCTTCTAAATTAAATATTTCTATTATTTAATTATTTCTTCCAAAATATCTTCTCTAAATTTAAATAAATCAATTATTTATTTAAATTACTTCTTCTAATTTTGAGTTATCTCTAATATAACTCAAGCTTTCTATATTTAATAAAGCAAAATATCTTCTTTTCTCATGCAAATCTCTCCTTCTTGTTTTAAATCACTTAACTGATTGTTATATTCTGTTAATTGCTTTAACTCATTCTTCTATTCTTGATAACTCCTCTCATGCAAAAGAAAGCAAGACACATGTCTTTTTCTCATTCGTTGCACGTTCCTCAACTGTTCTCCTCCATTGATTCTTCTGAATTATCTGGACCGTTGATTAATCTTCATTGAAATCTATATAAACCCCCCTCATCTCCTTCATTACCCCTCTCTCTTCGATCGTATTCTCAGGCATACTTAACAGAGCTTTGAGCATACAAAACGCGTTGATTGAGCAACCTCACGATCTTTTGACATTGATCTTTGAGCACATTGAGCACACTACTTGCTTGTTGCAGCTATGGCTTCGCAACTTCATTGAGCAATCCACATTCAATCCAAAGGAAACAATACAGATTTCAGTAAAAGTCTTTATTTCATTGATTATTTGTTATGGCTTTTATTTAAATTCGTTTTCTTTATGTTATTGGGTTTTTTAGTTTTATTAGTTTAGATTTAATCGATTTTTCCTCATACACATTCTGGCACACCCGGTGGGACCCACTAATCCCTTTGTTTCTTTGAGAAATTGTTTTTTTTGAAGTCACAGTACAGCACAGCGCAAACAACATTACACAGCACTTCTGGCAGTATCTTTGAGCGCTCGTGCAGGCACAGTTCAGCGCCCTCAGGGGCACTGCGGCACTTCTGGCAGCACAGAGCGGCGCTCTTGGCATCACAGAACAGCGCGTCTGGCAGTATTGTTAAGCACTTTTGGTTGTATTAGGTTTTTGACTTTACTTTCGTGTTTTCGCAGGGTTTTTCGTCATATATCTTATTGATTTGTCTGACAAGCTGCTATATTTGTCTTTCAAACCTACTCTTGATACTTCCTAAGCTGACTTATTTAGCAGTATCCTTGATTGTTGTGTTAATCTATTGTGTTATTACACCTTCTGAGTTTTATGGATTTCTCGATTCAGATCTATCAGATATTATTTCTCCGAATAGTAGATCAACCATGAAAGCCCATTTTTGACCTGGTTATTTTGACAAAACCTAATATTTTTGTGATCTGAGACCGTGCAGCGTAGTTGGTTTGATAGTATTGCGCTTTCGTATACGCAATACAGCGCTTCTGGACTTTTTTCAGCGCTTTTGGTATTATCCTTTGACGCTTCTGGTAAAAATCGCAGCGCTTTTGGCCCAGCAGTGTGACATCTCTGGTCGCATAGTACAGTGCTTCCGGATATTGTTCCGCGCTTCTGGTAATATTCTGCAAACCTTTTGGTCTGTTTTACAGCGCTTTTGGAAATACAGTGCAGCGCTTTTGGTCAAAATTGATTTATTTTTGCTAAACTTGTGAAATTTTGGTGGAACTAACTCACTTGTTGCAGCTTCTTACTACTCACACAAAGCAAATAGGTGTTTTAACATGTTCATGCAAGACGAGCATTGAAGACCCCTTGATTTATTTCACTAAGTCTTAGAAACACATTGCATACTTAAAGGGATAATTGAACAAATCTTTTCCTTGCGATCTAAGTCTTAGGAACATACTGCTTTTCTTAAGGGACAATGGACATGTATGCACAAACACCTCAATTTTCTAAGGGACAATAGACATGAATGCCAAACACTTCAATTTCATAAGGGACAATTTACAACTACAAACGTGTGTGTGCCTAGTTTAGTTGCACCTTATTTTTCTTATAATGGGACAATTGAACCTTTGTTTGACGTGCTTGCTCTTACTTTTCTGTACTTCCTTTAGAAGGGCCTACTTTTGGATTGTGCTTCATCCAAAAGGGATGACCCTAAGCAGAGTTTTCCTTTGAACCGCTATATAAAAGGGATAAGGCGAAAGCCAAGTCCTAACTGACGTCAGCCTTACCTTGTGGTGCCAAACTGAAAAGAGGTGTACTAGCTCTTTGTGGAAACAATTTTCACATTGAGCGAAGTGTTTGATACTCTTAGTAGGATTGGTTAAAGCTTTTAGTAGCTTATCGCATTGCTCGTAAGGTGTTGGTCCCTCAAAGTCACTAAGAACCATTTTAGATAGAGACTACCTGACCTACCTCCAAACATTGCGGTAATCATCAGTGCAAGGGGAATCGATTTAAGCCCTTAAGATACTCACCATTGGCTCCCTTGAGAAGAGATAGTATTCCCTTGGACATAAAGCTCTTGTGACCTACTTGAGCTTTCCAAGGGGAGGGTGAGATATCCCTACCTATCGTCTCTCGCAAAGATACTAAATATCTGACACCTTTATGGAATGATATTTTTATCAACGGAGTATTAAGCTGTGAGCTGATCTACTGCAATGAAACCTTGTCTCTAGGGATAAAAAGTGCTTGTTATTGATTGCAATTGTCTTATACCTATGGAAACATTGGGCTTGTTTGGAGCCTCGAACATACACTATCTGTTGTGTCAGTCCTTGTGCTTTTTGACCACTTGTTTGTTGTGTTTTCTCTTGCTAAACAAATCTAATCAGAAACAGAAATAATCCATCAAATTTTTACCTTTGAAAAACATCAGACACTACTTCATCGCCCCTGGTATTACAGCAGCTCGCCTTTGGTAGTACAGTAGATCGCCTTTGGTACAACAGTAACCTGCCTCTGGCAAAACTCTACTTCAGCGCCCTTGGTATAACAGTAGCTCACTTTTGGTAATTGTAGCTCGCCTTTGGCATAGCAGTAACTTGCTTCTGATAGATCAGTCCATTGCCTTTGGCATCACAGTAGCACGCTTTTGGTTGCACAGTCCTGCGCCTTTGGTCAAACAGTATAGCGCTTTTGGTCCAGTACTTTGTGCATCAGAGTTTGTCCGTTTCTCAAAGCATCTCATAGAAACCCAGCATTACCTGTCTTGTCCTAGTGTATTCCATGGTAACCACTAGGCTCCAGCAAACTATGAAATCCAAGCAAGTTGTCCCTAAGAAGCGCAAGTCGCCTCCTCGCACACCACAATCAGGCCGTCTCAACATTACTCCCAAGGTTACTCCTAGTACACCCGCGGCAAAACCAATCAGCTCTCCGAACATGTCGCACATGGATGAACCAAGCAATCCTCAGGAGGATAGGATCCCTTTGGTGAATGCACCTAAATACACCACGGGCTTGCCTCCAGATTTTGTCCCTCAAGGTTATACTATAGATTTAGTCCCATCTCAAGAAGAGCGACACTTTGAAATAGGTCAATCCTCTCAAGTAGATGGGCAAGATCTTGATGAAATCATACAAGAGCCTAGAGTCGTGGCCACCTTTGACAAAATCCTCAGTGAGAACCAAGATCATTTCTTTCGCTTGCTTGCAGAGCAAGGCGCCAAGTTACCTCAAGATTTTGATTTATCCACTCTCAAGGAGAACAACAACACCCAAGATACCATACAAGCGGTGCAAACCATGTCAACAATGACTACGCCCTTACCTACACAAGGCTCGCAGTATAGGAATCCCCTTTTTCAAAATCCAACAGGGGAGAGACCCATATCACCACTTCTGATTCCTATGGAGATCTATAAAAGCCAACAAGAAACTCTCCAACGTCAAGCAGAGTTAGCTAAGCAAGCCACCTTAGCTCGGGAAAATGTGCAACCACCTCCTAAAGTGTCCACACCAATTGCAAGTGGAATCTTGGTTACCCCATCACGCGTAGGTTTCCCACCAAATTACAATCCGGGGAACAATTATGTAGCCATGCAACAAGGGTCTCAACAAATGCCACCTCCTATATCATCACACCTTCATGTCTCTCAACCAATTAGAGTCATGCAACCCCAACCACAACATTCTTCTACTCTCGTCCTTAAGCAACCCCAACCACAACATTCTTCTACTCTCATCCTCAATCAACCCCAACCATCGCAAATCACGTCTACCTATGTCCCTCCTCCACAACGTTCATCCTCGCTCAACTTCTTTCACACATTGCCTAGCCACTCTCAACATTTCCAACATCAAGTTTCCCAAAGCTATGTGCCGCCATCACAACCTAATCAAACGCACTTTAGCTTTCCTCCACCCAATACTTTTCTTCAACCATCACAAAGCCAACATTCTTACTTAGCGCCCCCTCCACCTCTGCCAAATCAAAACCTCCAATTCCAACCCAATCTGAACCAATCATACAACCCATATGATCCCAACCAATCTTACGACCCTTATAACACCAGTGTGCATGGCTCACATTATAATCTTCCGTATGGGCAACACCAACCACTTTTTGGACAACAGGAGATGTTACCAACCCCTCCCATGACTATGGAGTTAAAGATTGCAGAAGTTCAACAGCAGCTATCTGATCTTACGTTTGGCCACACCAAAAAGACCTTCTCTTTAGAAGAAGTGTGTCCTTATCCTTTTGATCGGTCATTACCAATGATCCCTTTTCCTCAAAATTTCACTATTCCCAAGTTCGATAAATACAAAGGAAAAGGTGACCCAAAAGACCATCTTAGGGAATTCTATCTTGCTTGCTTCGAGGTCTTACATAACGACACATATCTTATGCGTCTCTTTCCTCGCAGTCTTGGAGGTCAAGCAATAGAATGGTTCTCGCACTTACCCACGGGTATCAAGTCTTTCAACGAGCTAGCAGAGAAGTTTGCCACCCATTTTTCTTACAACGCAAAGCATGAGATTTCCATGACTGATCTATGCAACAATAAATAGAAAAATGGTGAAACTTTCATTTCTTTCCTTCAACGATGGAGACAAATGGCTAGCAAATTCCCTTTCAAGATTCTAGAGACATAGCTTGTTAGCATATTTGTGCAGAACCTCAACCAAGAGTTAGGTTTCCATTTGCAAATTCTTAGTGCTACAACCTTCGACGAAATCACATACAAGGGAATCAATATTGAGAAGGCCCTCATTGCTAAGGGTGTGGTCAAAATCTTTAAAGAAATGAAAGATAGTGCTCCTCATCAACAATCAAACGATAAACCCAAATATTGGAACAAAAACAAAAATGTGGTCAACGATGGGGTGGTCGATACTAAGCATGTCCAAACGTTGCAAACACCGCTGCAGCTCTCCAAACCAAGTCAAGCTCCACCTCAACAACAGTAGCAACAAAGGCAGCCTTATCCAAACCAACAGCAACGACAACAAGAGCTGCCTCAACAAGATTACCCTCCGCGACGTCAATTCACCCCCTTGGGAGTGCCCATCGAATCGGTCCTACAGCAAGCTTTGTAGAAAGGGCTCATCACCTTACCTGATGCTCCCCCATATGGAGAACCTGTCTACAAAACTACATGTTACAGAGACAATGAATATTGTGAGTTCCATAGGAGTAAAGGACATCAAACTGTGTCGTGCATGAAGCTCAACCACCTAATCCAAAACCTCATCAACGGTAATCAAATCACTTTTGAGAATGAATCACCAGTTCAACACATGAACAAAGACCTCGATATGTACAAGGAACCATTTCCTCATCATGGTCCACCTCCTCCTCAGGATAGAGGTAAAGGTATCAATCATGCTTCCACATCCTTCGATTCCATTGTAGGTCGTTTTGAAGAGAGTCGAGTGTCTACCCTCACAATCAAAGGCAAATCTATGGATTGTGCTGTTACTACTTGTCATGGTCATGTCACCATTCGTGCTCCTACACCTAGGCTCCCGGTTCAATCTGATTATAATCTTGTGGAACATTTAGGGAGAACACTAGCACAGATCTCTATTTTGGACCTTCTACGGTCATCACCTGCACATAGAGTGGTGCTAGAAAAAGCCCTCCAAGAGTCCTCCGTTCCTAACAACATAGCGGTCGCGGATTTCCAAGCTATAGCAGGTAACATTGCTTCGCCCTACAATGTGGTCTTCTCTGAGAAAGATCTCCCATCCCATGATCCTTGTCACAATGATGCCCTTCATATTGAAGTTCTCATCCATAAGCACAAAATCAAACACATACTCATAGATGGTGGTGTTGGTCTCAACATCTGTTCTTTAAAGTTACTTAAGCAACTGGGATACTCTGAGGATCATGTCAACACTGATCATAGTATTACAATCAAGGGATATGATGATGCAGAACGCCGTTCCAAAGGTGTTATTCACTTGCCTATACAACTGGGCCCTGTCATGCTTGAAACTAGGTGTCAAGTCCTTGATATTGAGCTACCTTACAACATTATCCTAGACCACCCATGGATCCATGCAATGAAAGCTGTTCCCTCCACGTACCATCAGTCTCTAAAGTTCCCATACAATGGTACGGAGATCACCATCCCAGGAGATCCTAATCTTTTTGAATTCTGTCGTGTCTTGCAAGGAATCTATAAGAATTGCAACCAAGTGCCTAAAAATGAAAAAGCACTTGAATCCCCACTCTATATTGATCCTGAAACTCTGACGCAAGCCTCTGCAAGTGAGTCTACACCCCTCCCCAAAATCACAGCTCGCATCCGAGATATAGGCTTTGGCACTTACGATATCTCAGAATCTTGTTGTGTAGGGCGGATGCCTCTATCTCCAAAATCTTACGGCAAACCACCCATTGCCAAAGTAACCAAAAAAACAGCTATTCCTCCCCCAACATTCCTAACCCAATTCCAACATGGACGGTTATTGGAAGAGGAAACTATTGAGGACATCTCTTCTTGGCTCTATAAGGAGAAAGAACCAGTCACAATACCAGTCAAGCAATATGGCAATGGCTTAAGGATAGTAAAAAACATGGGCTATAAAGGCAAAGGTGGCCTTGGGAAATAGAATCAAGGAACTATGGAACCCATTGTCGTAACAAAGAAGCTAGACAAGAAGGGATTAGGATTTGGTAAGAAGGTACCGCGCACCTTAGACATCGAGTATATCCTCGACGAGGTCGCTGACACTTTTCCCGCCGATTCGACGTCTACAGAGGATATCATTGATGACTCTTCCCTCCACATGACCAACCTATTCGCAGAATCCTCTATTTTTATGCTATCCTCTGTATCCTTAACTTCCACCACCAGCACCAAGAATGTCACACTTGTCTACCCTGAACTTATCGATTGGGACCAACAAGGGTCCCCCGTTATAGATGTATTTTAGAATGACGAAGCTTTAGCTGAGTTCATGGGACTTCAGGAAGGTATCCCTCTTGGTGATCATAAAGCAGGTTTTGTAATGGAACTAGAGCCAACGGCTTATTTTGGTGAGAATGCCAAATCCTCCAGTCGCAAAAGTACAAATAAAGAAAGATCTCTAGGTGAAAACCACACTGTGGCACCTCCTGATCACAAAATAGTAAAAACAAAGGACGTATCCAAAGGTGAAAACCCAACTGTGGCACCTGAGGATGGAGGATTTGACCTTCCCCTACCATCTAAGTATCAAGAGAAATCAGCTCTCCTAGTGGAAGATTCTACAGAGATAAACCTGGGCACAGAACAAAATCCAAAGACCACATTCCTAGCAGCATCCTTGTCAGAAATAGAGCACAGAAATCTTAAAAACTTCTTCTTGCAACGAACCATTAAATTTGCATGGACCTATGCTGATATGCCAGGGCTAGACCCTAAGCTAGTAGTTCATTATCTCACAGTTGATCCTAAAGTGAAACCAGTCAAACAGAAGTTGAGAAAGATGCACCCACAGATCGCTCTCTTGGTGAAAGTGGAAATACAAAAGCTGTTAGATGTAAAGTTTATATGACCAATTGACTATTCAGATTGGGTCTCAAACATTGTACCTGTATCTAAACCCAATGGGCGCATCCGCATGTGTAATGATTTCAGAGATCTCAACAAGGCATGTCCCAAAGATGACTTTCCACTACCAAACATTGACATTATAGTGGACTTGACAGCAGGTCACAAGATGCTTTCACTCATGGACGGATTCTCGGGTTACAATCAGATAAGGATAGCTGAAGAAGATCAACATAAGACAACCTTTACTTGTCCATGGGGCAATTATTGTTGGTGCGTCATGCCATTTGGTCTGAAGAATGCAGGAGCAACCTATCAGAGAGCAATGACAGTGATCTTCCATGATTTGTTTCATCACATCATGGAAGACTATGTTGATGATATATTGGCTAAATCTTCTAGGGCGGATCACATACAGGTTCTAGGATAGATCTTCGACAAGCTTGAAAAATACCAAGTAAGACTCAATCCAAAGAAGTGTGTATTCAGTGTAACATCAGGAAAGCTATTGGGATACATTGTATCTCGTAGAGGCATCAAAGTCGATCCAGTGAAAGTAAAGGCTATAGTGGAGATGCCTCCACCAAAGAACCTTAAAGCACTGAGGAGCCTTCAGGGAAGGTTGCAGTCCATTCAGGGTTTCATATCACAGCTAGCAGATAAATGTCAACCATTTCAACACTTGCTCCGAAAGGATGTCTCATTTCGATGGGACAACAAGTGTCAGGCAGCGTTTGATCAACTTAAAAAGTATCTAGCTACACCTCTTGTATTGGTTCCACCAGTCGCAGACAAACCTTTGATATTATATATCTCTACCACAAACTCAGCCCTAGGGGCCCTTCTAGCACAAAATGATGAAACAGGAAAAGAGCATGCAATTTATTACATTAGTAGAACCTTGGTGGGATATGAGCTCAATTATTCACCAATGGAAAGGGCTTGTTTGGCAGTAGTGTTCGCCTCCCAAAATTTGCGGCATTACATGCTGAACCAACACACAAATTTGATAGCCAAGATTGATCCCTTGAAATATCTACTAGCAAAAGCAGCTCTCACAGGCAGACTAGCTAAGTGGGTCATGATCCTTAGTGAGTTCGACATTGAGTACACAGATCGTAAAGCAATCAAAGGGCAGGCCCTCGCTGATCAACTAGCAGAAGCACCTATGAAAGATACACATCCTATGGTAGCAGACTTTCTGGATGAGAATCTATTCACTCTTTCTAACTCCATAGGGTGGAAGTTGTATTTTGATGGTTCCTACACACAGCATGGATCAGGAGCCGGCATCTTATTTGTTACACCTCAGAATGACTATATTCCAAAGTCATATCGGCTTGCATTCCCTTGCACCAACAACATAGCCGAGTATGAAGCACTCCTTATAGGTCTCAATACAGCAGTTTAATGGGACATCACAGAATTACAAGTATATGGAGACTCACAGCTAGTCATTCGCCAAGTCACGGATGAGTACCAAACAAAGGATGAAAAGTTGGTCCCCTACAAGCAACTAGTGGACGCCTACAAACCACACTTTTCTAGCATCACATTTGAGCAAATTCCAAGAGAGCATAATAAAGCTGCGGATTCTATGGCTTCTGTAGGGTCATTGATTGACATGCCTGCTAATACACAGAAGTGTGAATTCTTGATCGAGCAATTGTTGATACCAGCTGTCGATGTTCCTATTACTGAAATCATCTGCGAACTTGTTGGTCCCAATTCCCCATGGTATGAAGATATCTATGAATGCCTCAAGAACAAAACCTTTCCCCCTGACCTATCATCCACCCAACGCAAAACCTTTATCTGTCAATCCTCTCGTTACATCATTCTGGGTGATACACTATATCGCCGGAGTTCGATGGTATCCTCTTATGATGTCTTAACGCGAAAGAAGCCGAAGCTACCTTACGAGACATACATGAAGGTGTCTATGGCGCACATTCTACCGGTCCTAATCTTTCTAAGAAGATACTCAGAACAGGTTATTACTGGCCTACAATAGAGCAAGATGCTGCACAGTTTGCTAAGAAGTGTCTACAATGCCAGTAGCATGGAGACCTGATTCACGCACCAGCACATGAATTACAACCTGTGACAACTCCATGGCCCTTTTCTCAATGGGGTCTCAACCTCGTAGGACAAATCCACCCTTCCTCCTCCAATGGCCACAAATTTATCATTACCGCCACTGAGTATTTCACGAAGTGGGTGGAAGCCATTCCTATGACCTATATCACCAGTAAGCAAATAGCCAAGTTTATCCTAAACTACCTCATATGCCGGTATGGTATTCCCCAAGCCATTGTCACTGATAATGGGAGACCATTCAAGAACCAAGATGTCCGTGCCTTATGCATACAATATAATATCCAACATCGCTTTTCCACTCCCTACTATCTGCAGAGTAACGGCCAAGCTGAGGCTTCCAATAAAACCATCCTCAAAATCCTCAAGAAAACAGTCAATGAAGCTGGTCGTGATTGGCACTTGCAACTCAATCCCGCCCTATGGGCCTACCACACTAGTATCAGAACACCAACTGGTGCCACACCCTATGCCTTGGTCTTTGGCTCTGAAGCCATCCTACCTATAGAGGTCGAGATCCCATCCCTCAGAGTATCCATGCAGGACCTGATTAGTGGAGACGAGTATCGCACTTCTAGATTAGCTGAGCTTGAACTCTTAGATGAGAGGCGCTTTGCCGCACTTAATCATCTCCATGTCTACCAAAACCGCCTCCGGCGTAATTACAACAAAAAGATCAAAGAAAGACAGTTTCAAGTTGGTGATCTTGTACTTAAAGAGAATCAGAGAAATCAAGCAAATCGAGAAAAGAAGGGCAAGTTTGAGCCTAACTGGTTAGGCCCCTTTATTGTGACAGCAGCATATGGATCAGGAGCTTATACTTTAGCTACACCTGACGGCATTCCTCTAGATGAGCCACTTAACAGTGTCCATCTCAAGAAGTTCTATGCCTGATCCTCAGAGTATTCCAAAACAAACAAAAAAAAAATCCAAAAAAATCCATCCTCTGGTGAAAACCTGGCAAACAGGCACCTTGGATAAGTACCATAGTGAAAACCTGGCAAACAGGTGCTATGTGTAGAGTCAGCATCCATCGTCTATCAAGTCCTGTCCACTCCTTGTCCAGTTCACAGCGCACTTTCCATCCATCCATAATAAAACCATTGACCTTGTTTGCATTTCCATCTCCCTATCTAGTATAGCTTGTAAATTTGTCAATGTCCATCGTCGTCTCCCCATGTCTTGATCTGTGTCTACACTTAACACTGTCTTGTCCTAGGTCAAAGCTTTCGGTGTCTTCTTCGACAGTCACCCATACAGTTTCCTCTACCAGAATGGGGGCAACTCTTTCCTTAACTTAGGTCTAAGGGAGGTTCCTTGTTCATGGTTCGCAGCACGCTCTTCAATCTTTTCTCATTTCCACAGGTAACACCCTTTAACGGACACATCGCTCCTACGATAAGGATGTTATCTTCTCAACACTTTTTCCCACATCATCACACCAACCAGAACTACATATTATCATCTTCTCAATCTTAAGGTACCTTGATCCCATGGATATGGGTGTGTAGGCAGTCTAGCATACGAAGGAAGTATCCAGTACTCAGGTACATAAGATCTCCCCCTTTCACCTTGACCCATTTCATCACTCTATCCAGAACTACATATTTATCACTTTCATCTTTCATCGTCGTGTGCCTTGATCCCATGGATACAGGGTATGTAGGCAGTCTGGAATACGAAGGATGTATCCAGTACTCAGGCACACACGATCCATCATTCTCCACCCAGCCCAATCCATTAGCATTCCACCTTTCTGGTCTTCCGTTTTTCAAAATCCATTCACCTTGACTTGACTAAACTCAAGCAGCAAGCTAACGCATCCTTTCAAAGCAAAAGTCCTTTACAAACTTGAAGCAAAGCAGCTTCCTTCCAGAGTCAACTACTGTCCTGCATTCCGATTGCCAACATCAGCTAAGTACCGCTTAACCAAGCCCTAGATCAACAAGCTTGTCTTCTGCAAAGTGTTCCATGATCGAGACCAACACACGCGTCGCCTGCGACATGTAGCATTTCCTGCAGCAAGACATTGTCTTTTTAGGTAGATAGCACCCTTTAATAGACATAGAGTTCCTACGATAAGGCTGTTATCTTTCCTATCCAATCTATCCTGAGCAACCTCTTTGGCAAGAGAATATGTTGGCTATATGTTTACTTTGTAAGTCAGTCAATTTGTGTTATGGTTTTATCTTTTGTTCCTTGCCATTACCTATTCAAGGCTACCTTGATTTGTCTATAATCTTGGTATGTTACGATGCAGTACGGATTGGGGGCATAGTAATTGCTTTTGTATGCCGTGTTTGAGGAATGATCTTTAGCATCTTTCTTAGCATTCTATTTATCTTGTGTGTGTTACAACCTAGCATCTTACATATTAATAATTCTTCTTGCATTTACATGTATTGAATTTTATTTTATGTTCAAGACTATGGCTTATTCACATGTTCCAACAAGGTTATATTATGTCTAAAGGATCTAAGTTCAAACCGCTTGCTTGCAGAGTCAACGTCCACGCACTCGGATATTACTGCACCTTGGTCTTTTATACCTTGGTGGCAAACTATCCATGTGCTATATCAAAATAAGGATTGCTCTTTATATACAAATGTGAAACCATTGCAACAAGCTCCTTCATCCATTCCCACAACCTTTATATCATTTTCATTGCAGTAATCGATCAACAGTCTCTGTCTCCATCTCCTCCTGTCCTCCTCTCTGGTGCATATCTGCAAAACCCACATGTCCGATATCACTAGTCATCACATCTATATCATCATATATCTCTATCATCATACATCTGTAAGCATCATATACACAACATATGTCATCACGTGAATCCATAATCATACATACATATCATCACATCCATGACATCAAGGAATGCATACACAAAAGCATAAACAACAGTGAGCCGAATAGATCATCATATATATCAAGTAATGGTCATCATAATACAAAATATCTGTGTCTACATCAATAATACAAAATGTGTATACATCAAAATATACATCAAAATAGTACATCAAGGCTATCAAGAGCCCACAAAATATACATCAAAATGCACGCAGGCATCTGTCTAAAATGATACAAATGATACATATGATACAATACACAAATGTATGCGCCCTAGTGGGTAGAGCTGCCTCCTGTTGTGGCCCCTGTCCTCCCCCTATGCTTGGTGGAGGTCCCCCTACTGCTCCTCCTCCTCCCCCTGGCGGTAAAAGTGGCCCTCTAACTAAGGACACCAACTGCCCTGTCCTACGGGATCCGGATGCCCCAGATCTGCTCCTGTCTCTGTAGCTCGGTGCTTGCTGGGCTGCTGGCACCGCACCCACATACAAACCCCTGTAGTACTCTGCCTCACGGCCGGTTGATACTAGCTCACCCTGCACTCAGATGAGCTTGTTGTATAGGGTCCTCTGATCTACACCCAGTGCACGGCGTGCCTCCTCTCTCTCCCACCTCACTCTAAAGAGTGTGGCCTCTACAGTCAACTGCAGTTGTACCTCTGTATCTCTCTCTCTCCTGGCTTGTGCTAGCTCCTCAGCGTCTGCTGTTGGTGCGGCTGGCGACTGCACCTGTACCTGTGCCTGTGCCTATACCTGGGCCTGTAGCTATCTGTATGCCTGCACCTGGGCCTGTAGTTGTGCCTGTACCTGTGCCAGGGCTGTCTGTGCTGCTGAGGCTGCCTGTGTCTATGCCTGGGCTATGGCCTCTGCCTGCCTCGCATCTGCCCGCGCTGCATCCCTATCCCTCCTCAGTCGTGCCATCCGGAGCTCTAATCAAGTCCTCCGGGCTATCTCCTTCTGCAGCAGTCGCTCGGCTCTCTGCAGATCAGTCTCTATGACCGGGCCCACTGCCTCCGCCATCTCCACATCGACCTGCTGGCTGCTACCCTCTCCACCTGCCTACTGACCCACTGCCTGCTGCCTGGCTGCCCTAGCCTGCTGTCTCATCCTAGCCTCCCCTCTGAGGACTAGTACCTCTCCCACTGCCCCTGCTACACATGGTGTAGTCAATCTAATCGACCTGTGAGTCTGCCAGTACTGATCATACTCTGGCAGCGTCCCTGGGTCTGCCAGCCCAGAGTCCCAATCCAATCTCACAGGGACAAGTCCCCGTACCTCTGCCAACGCTGTAGCCACTGGGATCTCGGTGTCCCAGTCTCCAACCTCCCTCTGTGTCCTAGCATGTGTGGCCTCCCCCACGAGTAGACCCTGCGGCAATCCAAACTGCCTGAGAACTCGCTCTGGAAGATACCTCTCTATCATATCTGTCCGTCTACCAAATAGATAGCGAGCCTGTCTGCAATACATGAGCTGCTCATGCTCGTCATCCCACTCCTCACATAGTAGCCAAGGCCTCCATATGAATAGGTCCATCTCATCAATCTGCCACCTCCAATGGCTCACCGACCCCATCCTCCTGTGTGTGATCACTCCCTCGTAAAGGAATGCATAAGGCTCTCCCCTCCCCCGCTACCGCTGTGCCATGGGTCGAATCACTAGAATATGCTCCCATGCCCATACCTATAACAAGGTCAACCCTGCCGAAAGGCTCCTGCCTCTCCTGTAAATGCAATGGTGCAAGTCATGATATAACTGTCCTAATACACAGGGGCCCCACGCATACTGTCTGCCATGTGTGAACATCCCTGATAACACAGTCCCCCAGCCAACTGATAATCCTCTAGATCTCCTGTCTGGACACAGGAAGCAGCCAATCAGTGACGCAACTATCCATCTGATCCTGTCACAGAGTCTCGGGACATCCGCCCATCGGATCTCCCCGTCATCTATCCACAGGTCATCTGTGCAGAAGACCTCCTCCAAGCCTGCCTCGCCCCGTGCTGGGTCAAAGTCCACTATCTCTCCATCTATCCGAATCCTCAAGATGCGCTATACATCCTCTAGTGTCACTGTAGCCTCCCCCGTCAGAAAGTGGAACGACGAAGTCTCGCTGTGGTATCGCTCCACAACTGCTGTCACTAGGGCGAGATTCACCCTAATGTGTGTCAGGTGGGCCACATGCCACAGTCCCGCATGCTCCAAGAATGCATCCTCCTCCCATGTCAACTGAACAACCTCGTGCGCAATCGCATGGTGTCGCTCCCGCGACATCAGTGGTGGCAAAATCCTCTGCATCCATAAGCAAATCACTTGTCAGTTTTTCATTCCCACATCCTACAAATCCTATCTACATTTCGGCTATGCCATTGTCCCCCCCAACCATCCCTTTCCCCTCTTGTCAGCTAGGATAGGCATCCCTATTCTACACCCCTCATTCTACTTAAACCCTAACTTTTCTACTACTTAACCAAAAGCACCTTGTTTTATACAACAGTGCTGTCCTTCTATGCCAGCCGCGCTATACTGTTTATCCAGACGCGCTCCTTTTTTTTCTACCAAGTGCGCCGCGCCAGCCTACCAACCACACCGCTCTGTCCTACCAGAAGCGACGCGATTTTTCCACCCACCCACCAATCGCGCTAACCTACCCTACCAGGTGTGCTGTACCTCTATACCAAGCGCACTGTAGGATTTTGCCAAATGCGCTGCGGCGTGAACAAATTAACCAAAAGCGATGCGATTTTACCAACCACACTGCAAGTGACTACCACCTGCGCTGCAGCGTGCCAAAGGCGTTGCACACGGCTACCATACGCGCTGAAGGTCCCTAAAGTGCTTTTGGCTGGCATATCAAACCCTACCTAAACCTAACCCTAATCTACCCTCAAACGACAAATGACCAAGGGGTTTTCGATCACTTACCGCTGTCGGAGCTCCTGCTGGCCTCCTGTAGGTCCGCACTAGCTCCGCCCGATGTCTATGCACTGGAATCGACATCTCTCCTCGCTGGCTGCTCAACTCACTCCACCTAGTTTGGAAGCTCTTCTCTCTAAATTTAGAATCTCATAGGGTGCAAATGAGGATTGTGGTCCCCATGGGACCTATTTATAGTGTCCCACCCTCAGTTTTTCTTCTCTTCCCACCCCTTTCTGCTTTTTCTCCTTCCGGGTCGCGCACTCTTCTAGTCGAGCGTCAACACAGTGCTTCTACCGCTTCCCTGTCTTCCCACTCGAGGGGGCATACGCTGGGGCAACTACCTACACTCGGGCATCAAAAAATTGTATCACATCTTCAACAATCATTTTCTTTGACGCAATGCTACACGCTACATTGCATCAAAGAGGGGCAAAATGTAGACACCCTAAAATGACCAAGTTGTCATATCACTCGCATTTCAGCATTTCTGTCGCATCACCTACATTTCACACATTAATTAAATAATCTAATTATTTAATTAAAATCATCAAATTCTTCTAAATCTCCTACTTTCGACATTAATTAAATAAATCCTCGTTATTTAATTAATTAAATTAAATTCCTCTAATATTCTTCCACAATTAAATAATTTTAATTATTTAATCATTATCCTCTTTCCAAAAATCAAATCCACGTTAATTAAATAAATCCTATTATTTAATTAATTCAACAAATTTCCCTCTTATCTAAAATTAAATAATTCTTAATTATTTAGTCAAATCAAAATCATTCTTCCAAAATCATGCACAACAATTAAATAAATTTATTTATTTAATTTGCTTTCAAATCTTCTAAATTAAATATTTCTATTATTTAATTATTTCTTCCAAAATATCTTCTCTAAATTTAAATAAATCAATTATTTATTTAAATTATTTCTTCTAAATTTGAGTTATCTCTAATATAACTCAAGCTTTCTATATTTAATAAAGCAAAATATCTTCTTTTCTCATGCAAATCTCTCCTTCTTGTTTTAAATCACTTAACTGATTGTTATATTCTGTTAATTGCTTTAACTCATTCTTCTATTCTTGATAACTCCTCTCATGCAAAAGAAAGCAAGACACATGTCTTTTTCTCATTCGTTGCATGTTCCTCAACTGTTCTCCTCCATTGATTCTTCTGAATTATCTGGACTGTTGATTGATCTTCATTGAAATCTATATAAACCCCCCTCATCTCCTTCATTACCCCTCTCTCTTCGATCGTATTCTCAGGCATACTTAACAGAGCTTTGAGCATACAAAACGCGTCGATTGAGCAACCTCACGATCTTTTGACATTGATCTTTGAGCACATTGAGCACACTACTTGCTTGTTGCAGCTATGGCTTCACAACTTCATTGAGCAATCCACATTCAATCCAAAGGAAACAATACAGATTTCGGTAAAAGTCTTTATTTCATTGATTATTTGTCATGGCTTTAATTTAAATTCGTTTTCTTTATGTTATTGGGTTTTTTGGTTTTATTAGTTTAGATTTAATCAATTTTTCCTCATACACACCTACCAGTTGTAAACATTATCAGGGATTGTTGGCCTGGTGAGAACTTCAACAACATAATGGGAAAAAAGACAAGAATCTGGTTGCAGGTCAAACTTTAAACCAACAATAGCTAAATCACCCCGCCTTTTCATTTCTACCTCTCTCGATCCATTCAATGCCAATGGCATCAAATAGTTCTAAAGTGTCCCATACTACATTCATATACACTCTCAACTTGTTGTCCTTGGTAGCAAATGCACTTCTAATCTATTGCACAAGTAATTCTAAATCACCAAGTATCTTCAGGCATTTAGCTCCATGCTTATGAGAAAACTTTAGACCCAACAACAGTGCCTCATACTCAGCTATGTTGTGGGTGCACTGAAAATCAAGTCTAAAGGACATACCAAACTGCTCTCCATCTGGTGCTATCAGAACAATACCAATACCTAAACCTTCTCTGGAATATGAACCATCAAAATACATTGTCCACAAATCATCTACCCCACAAGTAGGAATGGTGGGAGTGGAAGGTAAAACATCAAGGCTATGATCTTCCCTAATGCAATATCCCATGAAGTGGTCAATATCGGTGTCAAAGAAGTTGGCATCATCGTTCATTGCTTTATATCTATCTTCAATGTTCTCACCTTCAACCTTTTTCTCCATATACAACTTCACTTCCATGCCCTGGACTAGAATAGTGGCATATGAAAGATCCATTTGGATATTTCCACCCATGGAGGCCACCCACTTTCTTGATAACAACATACCCCACTTAGCAACGCAGTCTACAACAATTATATCCATCGAGGATGATTTGTCTGGGTAAGCAACAAGTTTGACCTCAACATCTTTAACCAGACCTATCACATTAACTTCTCTAGAATCCATGGTAAAGCATTTGCAAAAGACAGACACTTTCAGTCCCAACTCATTCATTATCTCCATGGGAATGATGTTGTTGGAAGCATCAGAATCAAGCATGCAATTATGTAATAGCCAACCTTTTATGATCAGTGTTGTGTAAAAAGGGTTTACTCCCATCCTGTTGTTAACAACAGTTGATCCTAGATATACCTCTATAGTTTCATCATGGCCTTTACCCTCATCATCATTACTAGAAATAACAACAGGTTGTTTTTGTGCATCAATAGCAGTAATGAATGACACCACTCTATCTCTACGTTCAGGGATTCTAAGAAGTTCCCCTACATGCACTAAAATTCTAACTTGGCTAAAGGTTTGAGCCATGTCAATAAAGCTATAATTTGGCAAAGGAACATCACATGAGATGGTAATATCATTTACACAAGGAATGTAAGGTATTACTTGATTAGATGAAACATCCTTACCTTTTTCCTTCTTCTTCTCCTCACCCTTTTTTGTTTCCTTTTGTACCTGAGGTTGATCATGCTTCTTGCTACCCTTTGAATTGTGAACCTTCAGAATGGATAGACCAGTTGGTTGCACCACCTATGCTAGATTTTTCTGCACATACTTCTTCTCCACTGGAGGCTATGTAGAAATTTTCTTCTTTTCTAACACATTCTTCTTGGGAGTGCTACCATCTTTCTTCTCCATGTTCGTCTTGTGTTTTTCCTTCTCTCCATTCAATCCATGTTGTCTTAACTCTACAATAGGAAACTTTTGCATAGGCATTGACCTATTTCTCAGCTAATAACCTCTTTGGACCTACATAATTGTTGCATTAGTCAAAGCTTTCATATCTTTCTCAGAAGGTTGAGAGTGCTTGTATTTATTTTGCATAAGATCCCTCAAGTGCCCAAAATCATGAGCTGGTAGTTGATAACTCTTTGGACCTTCATTATAATCATATTGGAAAATATGATCATCCTCTTCATAACTGTCATAATCAACACCCTAACCCATCTGCTCATACACCTTTATGTCAAACTGATTTATCTCCTCTTCCAGCTGCACCTTCTTCATCTCTGTTCATTGAATGAGCCACCGTACAATTTGCTAGATCATGGGGAAGGAAGCATGTCTGGCACCATAAAGACACATCTTGAAAGGTGATTTGATCCTTCCTTAATAGATCAGGCATGTCTCTTTCAGACTGTTTGAAATTTACATGCCTGGGGGCAACTTGTCTATCATTTTGTTGTGGCCTCTTAGACTAGTCAGTATTGTAAGGTCTATTATGCAATCTCTGACCTTCATTGAAATGTGTTGCAGCACCCTGAGGTCGCAACCCTTTATCTTTTCTAGCAACCTTCTAAGATAAATCTTTCATAACCCCCATAAGTTTATCCAATTTGTCTTCAGTGGTGAGGGGCTTATTGAAAGATGCCTTGTCTAGCTGGGACAACTTTACATCAAACCTTTTGATGTGTTTTCTTGAAGCTCTCATAATGCTTTCAACTGTAGCATATGCCTCCCTTAATGTTTGTGGACTCTTGTCCCTCAAACAATAACCAATTTTTGAGTCAAATGCACCACAATACAAAACCAAACACATAGATTCTATAAACACCCAAAAATGACCATGTCATCGCATCACATGCATTTCATCAAATATGTTTAATCACCTATATTTCAACATTAATTAAATAATCTAATTATTTAATTAATTTTGTCAAATTCATCAAAATTCTTCCAAATCTCCTAAATTCAACATTAATTGAATAAATTGTATTTATTTAATTAATTTCATCAAAATCAACTTTATTCTTCCAAAATTAAATAATTTTAATTATTTAATTAAATCATGATCGTCTTCCAATTTTCAAATCCACATCAATTGAATTAATTATTTAATTAATTAATTTATCTTCAAAATCCTCTTGTCTACAATTAAATAATTTTAATTATTTAATTAAATCAATTATTCTTCCAAATTTAAATAAATCATTGAAATTTATTTAAATTAAATCCTGATCTCTAAAAATCAAATCAAATCAAATATTTTATTATTCTTCATCATGCAAAATAAATTAAATCAATTTATTTGTTTAATTTATTTAAATCTTCAAATCTATTATATGTCTTCTATCTTGCACAAACAAATAAATAAATTTATTTATTTATTTTGCTTCAGATATCTTCTAATTCCTCTACAAATAAATCTTGTTCATCATGCACATCAAAATTAAATAATTTATTATTTCATTTATCTCAAATCATGCAAAAAAGTAAATCATAAGTTGAGTTAATTGACTTAATTATTATTGTTTTTATCACCAACTTATAAATTAGAAAAAAACATTTCTATTTTTATGAAATCTAATTTTATCTCATGTCTATTCCATGTCTTAGTCAAATCAAGAAATTAACTCAACCAAAAATATATTTTTGTGTTAGGTGCACATTCATCATGAATCCTAGATTTATCTCATCCATTGATTCCATTGAATTTTCTAGACCATTGATCGATCTTCATTGAAACCTATATAAACCCCCTTTATCTCATAACAAATCATCTTTGATCATTTATTTATAGGCATCCATATAGCGCATTGAGCATACATCACATCGTTGAGTACATTGAGCACTTTGAGCACATACACAATCTATATCCGCTTGTTGCAAACATGGTTTCACAATTTGAAGAGAAATCTACATTCGACCAAGATAACAATACAATCTAGGTGAAAGCTTTCATTGTTTTTGTTATTATTCATTGATTATTTAGTTATTTGTGTATATCATTATCTTGATGTTATAAGATTGAGTCGTTGATTATTTTATTATTTTGATTAGCATTCAATCTTGATTTTATTCCTATACACATTATGGCACACCCAGTGGAACCCACTGACCTTGTTTTTTCTAGAAAAAAAAATATTTTTTTAAGCTAGGTACAAAAAAGCGCAAATCGCAACACAGATCTAAAGATCCTTGTTCATTAGTTTGAAAAAATAGGCGTTGAGCATTCAAATCATGTAACCTTAGCTCAAAATATTTCTAGGTTTTGTTGGAAGCATCGAAATCATATCTGGGTATCTCTTATTTTTTGTAGAAAGCACATGGATTTTGAGAAAAATAAATCACAAATCTACATCCCTATTTTTAGCCTATGCTTGGTTTTTTTTTTTTTAGCAATTTCATGAAATCAGGTATATCTATGTAACTTTAGCTCAAAAGATTTATGGGTTTTGTCAGCAACATCAAAATCTTATATGAGTATCTTTTTTTTTCCAGAAAGTGCACAAATTTTGAGAAAAATAAATCACAAATTTGTGTCCCTATTTTTAGCCTGTGTTTTTTTTTTTAGAGTAGTTTCACGAAATTAGGCATATCTTTTGCATACGGAGTCAGATTTTTGCGAAACCAATGATGTTGGAAAGATGATTCTCCCAATTTTTTTATGGTGAAAGAATTTTTGGGTAATTTTATCAAATTTGTTATCTACACTCAATCAAAGTCAACCCTTCTTTGTAAACTTTAAATGGTCATAACTTGTGCAAAATTTATTCAATTTTAATTATTATTTTTTTAAATTGCATAGAATTTCATATAGAATCTAATCATAATATCCAATCTTATGTACCTAATCATTATTATCATATTTTTTTCAAATTGTTATTTTTCACCTAACAAGTTAAGCATTTTTGGTTTAATTGTTATTTTTGCTAATCACTTAGTTTTTGTGGAACTAATACAACTTGTTGCAGCCTCTTATCACTCAAGTAGAGCAAATAGATTTTCTAACACATCTTTACAGGATGAGCTTTGAAGAATTGCCAAATCTATCATAGTAAGTCTTAGAAACAAATTATTTTCTTAAGGGACAATTGACCAATCATCTTTACAATCTAAGTCTTAGGAACAAATTCCTTTCTTAAAGGACAATTGAACAATCATCTTTGCAATCTAAGTCTTAGGAACAAATTAATTTCTTAAGGAACAATTGAACAATCATCTTTGCAATCTAAGTCTTAGGAACATATTGCTTTCTTAAGGGACAATGGACATAAATGCTTAAAACACTTCAATTTCTTAAGGAACAATTGACATAAATGCAGAACACTTCAATTTCATAAGGGACAATTGACAACAACAATCATGTATGTGCCTAATCTAGTTGCACCTTATTTTTCTTATAACGGGACAATTGAACCTTTGTTTGACATGCTTGTGTTTAGGGTAAAATTGGATTTTGTTAATCTTTGTTGTTTAGATGTTAAAACCCTCCTTTCCACTAAATATTAAAGGATATAGGGTCGAGTGGCGAGCACTATCATACCCTAGGTCACTTAGAAATGAAGGAAAACTTGGATTAGAAATTAATTATCAATTTTTCCTTCTCTTATGTCCAATTAACTATTAAAACCCTAATTATGCAAACACGACAACAAATTGATGAAAGATAGAAAAAAAAGCTCTTGCAGATAGAAGTAAAATAGCAAATCACATAATACCTTTTTTCAGGGTTCCAAGGTAGAATAGTCGGGGACTAAGGTGCAGGCACCCAAGTCCAACATACCTACTTTTTCGGGGAATCTGGACCTCCTTCCGACACTGATCAACCCTATAAATTCTATTTCCCAAGATCTATCTGCAGAGGACACTGGTGTGAGTGCCCAAGTCCTAGAAGTGCTCCTTTGTCTAACTTCTCTTCAAATCCTGAATCCTGATGTCTGCCAAGCCTTCCTGCAACTCCACTTTTGCTAGATGAGACACCTGTAACCTGTAATCACAAGACTTGGTTTGGGGGTTGCGGTGTTTAGAGGTTTGCCTCAGTCAAACCCCTGGAGGACACTTAAGTCTCCGAACACCATTGTCAGATAAAGAGGGTGTGCCCTTGTGAGGCAAAGGTCAAAACCAAAGAATCAATGATAAAATCACAATGATATGTCACATTGTAGTGAAGCTCTCATGGAGGAATATGCCCTTCATGCCATGAGGAGATTAAAGCTCAAATCTACAAATATCAACACACAAAACATACAAGTCTACTCTTGTAACACAATAGAAAGCCTTGAATCACCTTGAGAACACAATAGCTTGCTAGTAATCATCTAGTTTACAAATGGATGCCTACACATGCTTATATGTGCACCTACAAGCATTCCTGCCAAGATTTTTAAAATCAAACTTTACCGTGTCAGCAAAAGAACCTCCCAACGGTCATAAATTGACACCTAAAAATTGGGGCTACCCCAAAATAAGACAGGACTAGGGCACGGGTGCCCAAGTCCTCCCCCCTATTTTGGGTAGGGTTTAGCTCAAGGGGTCTACCTAGGTCCTATTTGTCATGGAAACTAGGCCTCATTCCATCAAGATGCCAAAATATGAACTAAGATGTCATAAATGCACTCTAAAGACCCGGGAGCTAAACCTTATGAGGGAAAAGCCCCCAAGGGGACATTTTCTGACGTTACATTTAGCCCCCACTTTAATTTATGCATGAACATGAGGCCCATACATGCATTAAAGTAAGGTCACAATCACAACAAACACACCAATCATAGAGAAGACACACCAACTGCATAAAAGGCAGTAACAGGCATGCAAAACACAGAGAAGATAGTTACAGTAACACAGAACACAAAGCAGATAGTCAATGCATAGAAGACACATTAATGCATGGAAGATAGAAATGATATCTTTTATTTTATTTTTCTCATAGATATATGAAATGCAAATGCAAGTACTGGAAAGTAAACAAACCTCCCATAATACATGATGCACTCATCATGCAGGTCTTTGTATATATGGAGCAACACACACGCAAAACCTCCCAAAATTTAAGATGCATATGGGGCAACAGACACACCAAACAAAGCAAGCACGCCAAACACACACACTTTGAAGACATGGAGAAAACACGGTAGACAAGCGATGGAGTATACCTATCTCTAGGTCCAACACCATCTCAGGCACATTATAGGCACACACCGATGATTGGGCTTTGCCACAACAATCACCGAAGACATGCTTAAGGATTGAGTTAGTCACAGAACTGCTCCACACCTCCGCTAAGGACTTTTAAAAATGCAACCCCACCTGCGTCACGGAGATGCCTTACAGTGAAAAGGAGGTATGAGCTCAAAAGTATACAACCCCACCCGCATCATAGAGATGCCTTATGGTGAAAAGGAGGTATACATAATAGATTTGAAAATAAATTAATTGATTGCAAACAAACTCAGGATGCAGGAAGTACTCATCGTACTAACCTACACCTAAGGACAAGCACATTGCTAACATTTACAACAATCATCTTACATTATTTATGCCCCCACCTTAAGGTGGTTGATATCATGCAACGATATCAAGCACATTAAGGTAGGAAGAAAACACACAAGGGAACACCAACTTTTGCAAAGCCCATGCCCCTCGGAGGTGACATGTACTTTACGATCACCAAATATTCCCACAAACACATCCCTGCAAGAAACATGTTAGTGTCTAAAAGATCATGATAAACAACAACATCAATACATATGATTAACCACACAAAGAGCCAAGGTTATACAATGAATTTGGAGTTTGAGGATAACCATGAGGCTATATCATGAAGCTCTCTGAATCGAGTATCGCCAAGGCTAGATTCAAAGGCAAACAAAGGTGCACAGAGGAACAGTATTGTTAAGGTTTGTAAATGCGATAGAAACATCATTAATATTCTCTACGTAGAAAGCATGAGTGCTTACACTAGCCAAGTGTCGGATAAAATATACAACACCATCGTCATATTAGGAACTTGGTGCAGGAGCACCTAACACAAGGTGATCTCCATGAGGCATTTAAATTCATGTTTTGTTTAGAAAATCATGTTGTGTAATAAGGTCTATTTGACCAATGCATGTCATTTTAGTTTGTATCTAGGTTCTTCAAGACCTAGAACTAATTTTGTAAGTCCCAAGTGACTTAGGACACATTTGTCAAATTGTTAATCACATAATGCCAAAATAGGGCAGTAGGATAGTTTGAAGCCGTTTTGAATCAGTTGGTCTCCCAACTGTTCGTAGCGGTTGGTTTTCCAACTGCTGGCAGGATGAGTTGATAATAACCAGAGGAAGGAGAAGTGTGTGGGGGGTGAGTGTGTATTGTTTTGAGGAGGAAAAAAACTATTATGTTCCATCAATTAAAGTTTTTGTTCTGTGTAACTGTAGATTTCTATTCGAATTGTAGTTCTTTCTTTGCATTCCATTGTTGCAGCATATCGATGTGAAGCATTCCACCAGTATGATTTATGTTGAAATCAGTGGAATGGCTTCATTGTACAAGTATTTGTTTTGTTTCTTGTTTTGTTTTTGTGTCTGACGGTGCAGAGGATCTAAACAGAGTGATTTTGCACAGTAGCTCACCTAGCATCTCCATGTGATAGGGTTCAGTTGAAGCGTAGACGAATCGTAGGGTTGCAAAGCTGCTAAAGTCATTATCGATGAGACCGAGGCCATCATGAAAAGTATTTCACTCTCAGACTAATAAGAATAGTCTGGCCGAGTGTGGGAAGTCTATCGGTGTATCAGCCTAGAGAAACTGGAGTTCGCCGATAGAGTTGAGTCTCATCGAGCTTGAAGTCAGAATGCATCGACACATCGGAAAGACCAAAAGGAGATTTGCCAATGAGAAGAGTCTCACTGAAGACAAATGCCATCGGCACATCAGGAGACAAGTTCAAAGTTCCACCGACAGATGTGAGTCATACCGATAAAGTTACGGCTAACCGGCATTGAAGTCGTCATGGTTAAGACAAGGGGGACTTAACCATCATCGGGACATCGGTGGAAGAATAGAAGACTTCACCGATAGAAGTGAGTCTTGCTGATGATGAATTTAGTTGAGTTATTAGTGTAAGGTAGATCAATGGCAAGACTTGAGAAAGTCATTCCGATCGATGATTGTTTGACCGATTGAGGTTTATCGGTGGCTTGTAAGAGGAGTCTTGCCGACAAAAAAACAAATATGATTTTGTTTTTCTATTGTGCGCTCCTCATCATATTGGTATCAGAGCCATAAAAGGTTCTATTGTGGATTTTGTATATGTCAGTAGAGGAGAGCGAAGGAGAGGCTAGCAATATGCCTCCAAAGGGGATGACCACTGAAGTGGTCAAGAAGTTCAAGGAGATGGAAGAGAAGATCAAAAGTGGAGTCAAGGAAACACTCCAAGAAGAATTGAAGGCACTAAAGATAGGAAAAAGGATAGATGAAGGTTTAGATGAAGAGGAACAGAAAGAGGAAGAAGAAGAGGAACAAGAAGAGGCAGAGATACCGGCTAATCAAAAGTATTTCCTGGAAGCCATTAAGGCTATTGGCAAGGACTCTTCAGAGGCTCAAATAGATATCCCCATGTTCAGTGGAAAGATGAATGCTGACGAAGTCATGGAATGGATTGAGGCTCTGAACAACTACTTTGAATACAAAGAAGTTCCTGAAAGTAAGAAAGTTAAGTTTGCAAAAACTAAACTCAAAGGTGTTGCCCTTATGTGGTGGAATTATACCCAAGGCGAAAGAGTAAAGAATGGGAAGAGTATGATCTCTTCGTGGAGCAGAATGCTAAAGAAGATCAAGTCCCAGTTCCTTCCATCTGATTATGAGGTGCAAATTTATAGGAAAATGCAGAACCTCAAGCAAAAAGATATGGATGTAGCTACTTACACCGAGGAGTTTCACAAATACACTCTTCACTGTGGGTACATGGAGGAGGAAAAAGCTAAGGTGGCCAGGTATCTAAATGGTCTGAGGTTCAATATTCAAGATGAGATAAGTTTATTAACCCCTAAAACCATGGAGAAATGCTTTCAAGTAGCATTAAGGGCTGAAGAGAAGTTGAAGAGGAAAGGTGAACAGAAAAATAGAGGAAGAGGTGGCAGAAATTTTAGAGGTAGGGACAATTTTAAAGACAGAAATCAATCCCAAGAAGACCAAGGAGATGCAAGTAGAGGTAAGGGCCAAGTTTCTGATTTTAGAGGGAGATTTAGAGGCACAAGAGGTGAAGGTAGAAGTTCTAATGTTTTCAATGGAAGATGCTACAATTGTAATGAAATTGGTCACACAGCATTCAAATGTCTAGAAAGGTAAGGTTCACCATCAGAAGGTGATAGGAGGAATGAATAGAGGGTTCAATATGTGCAAGAAGAGGAGGTAGATGAAAGTGTTAACTCTCCAATTGGGAGTGCAACCCCAGTTCAAGATGGAGACGCATTGATGCTAATGAGAACACTCTTGAAGACATCCAAGGACAAGGAGATGATACAAAGGAGATCACTTTTCAGGACCAATTGCAAAAGCAAATGTAAAATATGCAAGGTAGTAATAAATTCTAGTTCAACAGATAATATGGTGTCTAGGGAAATGGTGGATAAATTGAAACTAGAAAGGATTCCTCATCAAACTCCTTACAAAGCGTCTTGGGTAAGTGATAGTCAATCATTTTTGGTAGATGAACAAGCATATGTTGATTTTCAGATTGGAGAATATAAGGATAGAGTTTTATGTGACATTTTGCCCATGGAATGTTGTCACCTACTTTTAGGTAGGCCATGGCAATTTGATAGGCAAGCATTATATGATGGATATGCTAACACATACACCATCAAGAAGGATGGGAGGATTTTTTTGATGACACCATTATAAGAGGATGCTGAAGAAAAGAAGGTAGCCAAGGTCATCTTAGTGGGTAAGAAAGGGTTTGTAAACATCAATGAAGAAGAGACAAGGAAAGTTGGGGATACCTCAAGGAGTGAGGTTACCAAAGATCCAAGTTTGAAGGTGATTTCAGTTTTGAATGATGGAGATCAGATGGTGATGTCTGAGATGGATCAGAAGAAGGTCAAAGAGCAAGTCTGCAAGTAGCCACAAGGTGGTTGGAAAGAAGGAGATGCTATCATAGTAGGGACCATTGTTTGTCCTCTAGAGCCAACAAGAGTTGAAAGGCAAACATATTCTACCATAGCAATAGTACAAGAAGTATCATATAAGGTTTTGAATGTAGGTGTTCAGGCAGAGATGATAGTAAGGAAGAATGGCAAACAAAGTATAGGTCTAGTTGCAAGCACTCACTCATGGCAAGGTGTGAGTAGAGCCTACAATGCTAGGCATGAGTTTTTGATTCCATGGAAGAAGGTTACAGTCTAGAGATCATGGGGAAGACATGAGGCAGCAAAGGATAATGGTGGAGCAAGACAAAGACTCAACTCATGTGGCATGAGTTCTTTTCTAGGTGGGGTGTATGGTGCAGGAACACCTAACACAAGGTGGCCTCCATGAGGCATTTAAATTCATGTTTTGTTTAGAAAATCATGTTTTGTAATAAGGTCTATTTGACCAATGCATGTCATTTCAGTTTGTATCTAGGTTCTTCAAGACCTAGAACCAATTTTGTAAGTCCCAAGTGACTTAGGACACATTTGTCAAATTGTTAATCACATAATGCCAAAATAGGGTAGTAGGACAGTTTGAAGCCGTTTTGAATCGGTTGGTCTCCCAACTGTTCACAGCGATTGGTTTTCCAACTGTTGGCAGGATGAGTTGATAATAACCAGAGGAAGGAGAAGTGTGTGGGGGGTGAGTGTGTATTGTTCTGAGGAGGAATAAAACTATTCTATTTCATCAATTGGAGTTTCTATTCTATGTAACTGTATATTGTGTAACTATAGATTTATGTTCGAAGTGTAGTTCTTTCTGTGAATTCCATTGTTGCAGCATATCGATGTGAAGCATTCCACTGGTATGATTTCTATCAAAATCAGTGGAATGGCTTCATTGTACAAGTATTTTTTTTCTTTCTTGTTTTGTTTTTGTGTCCGACAATGCAAAGGATCCAAATAGAGTGATTTTGCACAGTAGATCACCTAGCATCTCCATGTGCTAGGGTTCGGTTGAAGCGTAGACGAATCGTAGGGTTGCAGAGCTGCTAAAGTCATTATCAGTGAGGTTGAGGCCATCAGGAAAAGTATTTCACTCTCAGACTGATAAGAATAGTCTGGTCAAGTGCAAGAAGTCTATCAGTGTATTGGCCTAGCGAAACTGGAGTTCGTCGATAGAGTTGAGTCTCATCGAGCTTGAAATTAGAACACATCAACACATCAGAAAGACCAAAAGGAGATTTTCCAATGAGAAGAGTCTCACCGAAGACAAATGTCATCGGTGCATCGGGAGACAAGTTCAAAGTTCCACTGACAAAGGTGAGTCATACCGATAAACTTATGACTAACCGGCATTGAAGCCGTCACGGTTAAGACGAGGGGGACTTAACCGTCATCGAGACATTAGTGGAAGAATAGAAGACTTCACTGATAGAAGTGAGTCTTGCCAACTATGAATTTAGTTGAGTTATCGGTGTAAGGTAGATCAATGGTAAGACTTGAGAAAGTCATTCTGACTGATAGTTTTCTGACCGATTGAGGTGTATCGGCGGCCTATAAGAGGAGTCTTGCCGACAGAAAAACAAATCTAATTTTGTCTACATTTCCATTGTGCGCTCCTCATCAGAACTAAGTCCATTTTTTTATTTCTCTCGAAAGGGACACTAGGTCTGCATCAGTATAAATGTTTTTCCTCATCCACCCGCTAGGTGGAAACACTTGAGGAAGGGAAACAATAAATAAGAGAGGAGAAACAAGTGTCTTAGGGAGAATCATGTAGGAGGGTGCCCCTAAGTCACCAACCACGATGCTATGTCTGTAAGACACAACACACAATAATGAAACTAGAGAGAGAGGCAATATAGAAGAATGATGATACAAATAGAAGAAGGTCACAACAGAGTCAGTCTCCTGGTATCCTAGACCTTACAAGAGAGTCAAGGGTCATCCTAGGAGGCCTAAACCAAACATAACACATCACAAGGGAAGCACATCACGAGAGAGATAAAAGGTTAGAGATACTTACCTAGTAGCACCATTGTTAAGAACATACATATCTAGGATATCTGTCGTGTTGTTTTGATATTGTATTAACATTAAGTTTAGGATGACAAGAGGCTTTCTTTTCTTTAAAAGGATTATATCCAATGCCACTTGAGTAATGTGTTGAAGCAGATTCTATAGGTACTCTAATTCCTTGTTGATTTACACCACATCCCTTACCTACATATTCATAGTTGTTATAAAGGATTTTAAATCCTTGACCATAAAGGGATGTCATTTCTTTAGAAGATGGTGAAGCCTCATAGGTCTTGTAATTTGTGGTATAAGTGAGTATTGTTTTTATTTTCAACCAAGGGGATTTTAGTTTTCTTAGGTGCTTCAAAAGATTGCTTAGGTGAGATCGATGCCACTTTTGATGTGTCAAGGATATTGATTTTATACTCCCCTATACTGTAAGGATTAAAATCCAATGACCCCCAATCATCACCCACAAGTGCATTCGATGGTTGAGAGTCTTGCACAACATTATTCGTGGCTAGAAGCATTGATGAACTAGCTCATAAAGTGTTTAAGCTCATATGATTGTAAACTGGTTTTTGTTTTTCAATGTGTAGATAGTTATCTGGTTCAGGATCAGCATGAATAGTATGAAGTTTACCTTTGAATATAAATTTGATTGAACAATGTAGAGTGGAAGGGACTACCCCCAATGCATGAATCCAAGGTCTGCCAAGAATCATGTTGTAAGATAAAGAACTAGGCATGACATGAATTAGGGTAGGCACATGCATAGGTCCCACATGTATAGGTAAAGTTATAGTACATATGGATTGTCGTCCAACATTGTCAAAACCACGGATACTTAGCAGTTCCAGCTTGATGGCAGATGTATCAACTTTGATCTTATGTAATAAGTCAATGCCACAAACATTAAGAGTCTATCCATTATCAATCATAACTCGTTTTACCAATATTCTGTTTATTGTGACAAAGATTATAAGAGGATCATATTGGTTTTAAACTTCAATTGACGGTAATTCCTGTGGTTGAAAGAGAATATCTATTTTTGTCGCATGCATACTATCCAATACGGCTACTAAATCATTAGGCTTAGTAGTAGGTGGGACAATCACCTTTTGCAAAGCTTCTTTGAGCATTCCATGGTATGTAGGTGATGTTTGTATTAAATCCCAAAGAGAGATCTTAGTTGGAGTAGCACGAAGCTGTTTGACAAGATCATACTCTTGACCACTTTTATGAGTAAGACAAGGTGGTTGAGGGAACATAGGTTGAGAACACAGAAGAGAGACAGGCACATGCAGCACTTGGTTACCTTGCTTGTTATTATGGATGTTGTATGTGTGAGCGATCACATTGTGGTGTGGTTGTTGTAACACATTTTGAACACCTTAAACCATAATCATCAGTTTTAAGCAAGAGGGTGCACTAAGTGCCCCTCAGACAATCATTTTAGGAATATTGCTATGAAGTCTATTAACGATTATTGAATTAACATTTTTTTCCTCTTGATTGCACCCAATATCCATCCCCAAAGGATTTAATGTGAGAGACCTTTTCTCATCCACTAATGCTACATCTTGGCCAGGGAGAGTAGTGGGATGAAAGGAAGGTACATCAACATCATCGTCATACTCTATGGCGAAAAAGAGCTTTTCACTCTCATCTTTCTCATGAGTATTCCTAGAGATGAATTTTATTAAATCTTCTAATATCAAAGGATATGCTCCTATGAGTAAAGTGAAGCTACTAAAATCATGTGTATAACAAAGTAATTGCAACTCATATGTAGAACATATAGAAGTGTCAATACCACTGATATAAGCTATGTGTTCTAAAACATGAGGATTCTCATTAGTGAAATTAGCAAACTTTTCAAAATCTAAGATATACTCATGTAAAGATTTCAGAGATGAATAACATGAAGATGCCATAATGAAATGAAAAATCATATTTTAACAATTTTCCAAGAGTATGCAAAAGGCAAGTGCAAACTATATGCAAAATGACCTAAAATGCTTGATTTTTTTTGTACTTTTTCAATGCAAATATATGAAAGAAAAGGTGTTGTAAGGATTTTTATCAGGGGAAGAAAATAATATGTCTGATATCAGTCCAATACAGCAATAAGATCATTTATAACATACTTTTGATACAAATCCAAGATAATGCCAAGTCAAACTATAGTGAAAATATATTGAAATAAGCACTTTTTACACCAAAACTCAATTCAACAAAGTAGAACAAAGGGTTTTGTGAAGAAAATGATTATGAATAGAAAATAATATCAGTAATAATAGCCACTTGGTGCCAATATATCCAACACAACACGCTTTTAGCGCCACTTAAGGTAAAACCCTAGAGAAAATATAGCAAAATATGTAATTTTTCACGGTTTTTCAACTCCAAGACCTAGGAAAAGGGGTGTTGTAAAGAATTTTAGGAGGTAAAAAAAATATCAATCACCTCAATCCATAAAATTGATCACAACAGACTTGGAGTGCAAACTAGGTCAAACCCTAGGGCAAAAATAGCCAAAATGTGTAGTTTTTTGCAAAATTTTCACTACAAGAGACCGATAAAAGGGTGTTGTGAATCTTTTTATGAGGGGAAGAAAATTATTACCCTGATAATGGAAAATTAATGCAAAAATATCCCTCACAACACACCTATAGTGCAAATTTAGAGAGTTGATAAGGTCGATTTTAGTGAAAATTGTTGTTTTCAAAGCCCTAGGTTTGAGATCTTGGGAAAAAATTCTATGTGAATGCTTTGAAGTCTGAACTATGATGAAATTGACTTACTCTCAAATCTGAAAATAATTTTCAAGCCTTAATATGCAAAATGCCCATGCAAATTTAATGAAAATGCATCAAAATTGTTAGTTTTTGTTGAAATTTTCTATCCAAAAATGCAAATACTTTAAATCTAAATGAAAATTCACACTAAGATGAAAGACTACAAGCAAATGCAAATTTAAATGATCCTCTAAAATTAGTAGAAAAATCTGATAAAAGATTTTGCCTACAAACCCCAGATTTTGGAATTACTAGGTTATATAAAATTGTCAAAATTTCCACAAACCCATAGCAATTAAATGATGAAAATGCAAGGTAAATTTCTATTTTTTTTAGATTTTTCTGTATTTTATATCAAATCTGATGCAAAAATCATGAATTAGGAAAATTTAGAAAGAATTGATGCAATTTAGTAAGCCAAACAATGCAATTTTTTTTGGTATTTTTCTAATTTTTCAATTTTTTTGAATTTTTCTCAATGCAATAAAATAAATGACCAAATGAATGAATGAAATCAATCCAAATCTAAAGACAAACTCTCAAAAAGTTACAATTTAAGTCCAAAAACACGGGTTCGCCAAAATGTTTAGGATAAAATTGGATTTTGTTAATATTTGTTGTTTAGATGTTAAAACCCTCCTTTCCACTAAACATTGAAGGATCTAGGGTCGAGTGGTGAGCACTATCATACCCTAGGTCACTTGCAAATGAATAGAAACTTGGATTAGGGAATTAATTATCAATTTTTCCTTCTCTTATGTCTAATTAACCATTAAAACCTATCATGCCCGCATTTCTCATGTGCTCACGACGTGCAACACATGTGTCATGTCCACATTAGTCATGTGGTCATGACACAAAATATCAAAAACTTTTCCATGTGTCCCTAGAAACCCCCTCGCACACGTCAGCATGCTCGGTGGCAATACACGTAAGGCGTAAACATGTCATTCGATACTTGAGGAAGAACGTCTACCTACGCAATCCCCTACGTGATAATCGCCAACTAGGGGGTTATGCAACGCGATGAGCGTCGCTACTAGGGTTAGAATCGATTTAACTCAAAACCCTAAGCTTCCTAAGTGAGTAAAATGATTTCAACTGAATTGAAATCAAACCCTAATTCTAATGCATAAATAAAATCGAATAAAAATAACGCTTCAACGATACAATGGTCGCATGGTGAAATGGAGTGATAAATGAATGTCACAAAATTTCCATTAAAATAAAACCCTAAAATTCTGAGAAAATTTGGTAGCATAATGCGTTTTCAACATTTGAAATAAATATTTTAAAAAGGAAATTCCCCATGAAATAATTAGGGCAAAAATTATACATATAAATTAAATAGATCCAAGGGTTAAAATAAAATTTATCACTCACCCAAATATAAAATTCAAAAAATTAAATAAACGATAAAATAAAATTCAATAACTAAGTCCTTTAATAAATATAATTGCAACAATTATATTTATTAAATAACTCAAGTTAAAAATATTTAAAGAGGGAAAAATTAAAACATCCCTTCTCGTAATAAAATTGATTAAATTAAAAATAATTCAATTAAAAGATTTCCCCAATAAGATTAAATTAAAGCCCCACTAGAAAACTACTAAGGGTGTCCAAATCAAATAATAGGCAAGGGATAAGGAATCCCAATAAATCAAAATTCCCATTCCCATTTAAATAAACCCTACATGGAAATAAAGATCCAAACCCCAAAACAAATATTTAAATCAACTTAAATAAAAACACTAGGGAAGGCAAAAATAAATCAAAAAGGTCTAAAGGGCAAAAGAGAGGGAAGTTTGAATCCCCGTGCACATGGGAGTAATAAAAGAAATAAATAAAATAACAAAACTAATTTTCCTCTCATCCTCCACTCAACCCTAACTAATATTTTATTAGCTTTATAAAAGAGATATCCCTAACCCTAATCTCTTTTCTATTATATTGTTTGGTTTTCTTATTTTGTCTTTCTTCTTCCATCTCCTTTCTTGCCTCCATTTTGATTTTTTTCTAAGTTTGCAGGGTGGGGTTTTGCTCATCCATGGCTACCATAGGAATTCCTCTCATAGAGGTATATGTTTTGTGTATATATAGGATAAAAATATGTTTGTGTAGATATACATATATTTATATATATATACATTTTGTGTATATATATATAGTATTTTAAATTTGGAAGTGTTTATTTTTTTTTTTATACACAGAAATAGATATATATAGATTTTTTACTGTTAAAAAAATGCATAGACGAACTATAGGTCAAAAAGGATGACAAAGGGGCGAGTGGCAATCTAGGGCCGACGGCCCTTCTCATTTTATCGCCGCTTGTCTTGTGGTTTTTAATGAGGGAAGGAGGTGTAAGAAGAAATAGCAGTGGGCGGCAGCTATGGCCGTTGTCCACTGTATTTTTTTTTATTTTTTAAAACCTAAAACATTTACAATATAAACCCTCGGCTAATTCTCTCTGTCATACAGTCTCATTTTATTCACCAAAACATGAATATTATTTAGTTTATGTTTTTTGTAAATCAGTTATTAATATATTTAAATATATATATGTGTGCCTGTATATATACATACACACAGTGATACATATATACACTATTTTTTTTTAGTTTCACAGTGAGATTAACATGTATCAAAAACCAGATATATATATACATACATACATATATATATATAACCACAATAACATAATAGAAGAATACATCCAGATTTGTAACTTAATATAAACCATTAGTATTTTTTTTTTTCAAATTAAATTTACAGAAATGATATTTCATCTTTTCTTGTTTGCTCTTTTTTTTAAAGCAATTAACCCAGAATTACTATTTCTCCTATATTTCCCACTTTCTTTTTTTTTAGAATAAATAAGGTAGGAAACATTTTTTTTTAACAGATTTTTTTCTCTACAACTATCCTTTCAACAATAATAAAATGGCAGTTCCATTTCCCTTTTTTTTTAAACATACCTTTAAATTTGAACAGCATTATCTCCAAAAAAAAAATTTGTTTAAATACAACATAACAAAAACAAAAATAACAATTAACATAAAACAGCAAGAATATTTTTCTTTTGTCCATTTTCCATAACCATAAAGGCACAACACAACAGCATAATGAACATATTTTTTTGACATCAAAATAAGAGATGTTTCACATTAAAATTCTTTACAACAGCAAGAACAATGGAGACCAATAATTTTGACAACAATACATTAAGGCCTCCAAGGCCATGGCTCTCAAAATCAGCCAACTCAAATAATACAACAAAAATAAAATGGGCTTCTCCAAAGCTCCATAACTTCAACAACACCTACAATGCATAAAAACACAAAAGGGGAAACCAAGGCCACGTAAATCGCCCTCCTCCCTACCATAGACCCGCTAGTGGGTCACCCCCGAGCTAGGGACGTAGTTCTCACATAGGATTCACTTCACACAACAACAATGAAATCACAAACAACACCAAAATTTCACCCAAGGATTTGCACAAAACAAAACTCATTGAAATGAGTTTGGAGGGGTAGGGGAGTGGACCCATCAACTCAAGAGGTCACTCCAATAACTCAAAAATCACAATACCACAAGTCCTCAAGCCAAAAATAATATCTCCATAAACTCAAAATCTCCATGGCACTCTTGCCATCCAAAATACTCCTAAACACCATAGAATGCCCTCAAGGCTATAAATAGAACAATACCAGGAGGTGACCTCGAGGAAGTTCACTCTCCCCCACCCCATACGAGTTGAGCCTTTTCTCCAAATGGAGATGCTCTTACCAACACCCAAACCCACACAAAAATTTAAAAAATAACACTAAACACAAATTTTAAGCTCACAACAAAATTAAAATAAGCATAAGAAAATGGCTATTGCCATAGGGCTTACCTTAAGAGCCCAACAATGGAAGCACGTTTGAAGAAGAGCCCACAAGCTTCCTCAAGTCTCCAAGCCTCCAAGATTTCTCTAACCCTTCCCAAAACCTCCAAAATAGAAACAAATTTCCAAAAAGCAAGAACCCCCAACTCCTCTCTAAGAGGAGATAATATAGGCCTCCAAATTAGGCCCTGAGAAATGAGAAGGCAACACTTGTCACCTTCTCCTTCCTCATCCCATGCCACTTGCAAGGAAGGAGTGTGAGGGTGACAAGTGTCACCCTCTAATCCATTCAAACCCTCACCTTATCCACTTATGCTCTCACACATGTGTGAGAGACCAAGTGGAGAGGTGGCAACTCTCCTCAAGGCTCCATGAGGATAAGGGATGACACATGTCATCCTCTTATCCTCCAAGAGAGCCCTCTTCCTCCAAGATGCTCTCACACGTGTGTGAGAGTCTTGGAGGAAGATCCCACACACTTGGGGGTCTTGAGGACCCCTCAAGTCTTCTTGGCGGAGGAATCCCCAAGCTTTGGGAAGGGAGGTGGGTCTTTTCCAAGGCATGACTCATCTCCCACCCTTAGCCAATATTAAATTTCGTCACATTTACTAAACCCAAGTTTAGAGTGACTAGATGTGAGTTACCCTAGGGTTTAGTAAGTCCAAATAGACCCTAGACCCTAGGGTTACCACCTAGGGTAAGTTTGGGACTCTAATAAACACTAAGGGAGGTGTAAAATCACTTTAAATGGCCCATAAATAAAAAGAACACCAAATGGTGTGAAATAAAACATAAATTTTACAACACATAATTTAAATCAAATAAAAGGGGTGAACTAGGCCAAATAATTAAATCAAGCATATACGAAAACATCATTCAATCAAACGTGATCCTCATCCCTCTTGGGAATGGATCAGCTTAAGAAGAAATTACATAAGTGTGAGAACTGCCTCCAATTTTCTGTGGCCTAGAAAATCACCTGCGCAACTTGATCAAATGGTCAATCCAACATAGATAAATCATAGCCGAAGAAACATAAATTAATAATCATGTCATCGCATAATTCCTACACAACATTAATCAACTCATATCATAATTAAGATTCACAATTGCATTTTCTATCTAGTATCTCAAAATCAAAATAAATAACAATTCCATAAAATGATCTCATAATCCACATCAATAATAATCATCAAATGTGTCTCATATGTCAAGCATCATAAGAGCATCAAAAAAGAATCTAATCAAATCACCGCATCACTAATCAAAACTAATCCTAATCAAGAGATATAGTCTAAATCTGCATAAAGGAAATCAATAGTCTCTAAATGTCTGATAATGTCACCAACTATAATGTAAAATGATTAAAATAGGGAAGTGAAATAAATCGGCCTCACAAAACCCTAATTATGCAAATACGACAACAAATTGACGAAAGACGGAATTAAAGCTCTTGCAAATGGAAGTAAAATAGCAAATCACAGAATACCTATTTTTGAGTTTCTGAGGTGGAACAGTCGGGGACTAAGGTGTGGGTGCCCAAGTCCAAGGTACCTACTTTTTCAGGGAATCTGGACCTCCTTCCGACACTGATCAACCCTGTAACTTATGTTTCCTAAGATCTATCTGTGGAGGACACTAGTGCAAGCGCCCAAGTCCTGGAAGTGCTCCTTTGTCCAACTTCTCTTCAGATCCTGAATCCCTGATGTCTGCCAAGCCTTCTTGAAACTCCACTTTTGCTAGATGCGACACCTGTAACCTATAATCACAAGACTTGTTTTGGGGGCTGTGGTGTTTAGATGTTTGCCTCAGTCAAACTCCAAAGGACACTTAAGTCTCTAAACACTGTTGTCAAATAAAGAGGGCATGCCCTTGTGAGGCAGAGGCCAAAACCAAAGGAATCAATGATAAAAACACAATGATATGTCACCTTGTAGTGAATCTCTCATGGAGGAAGATGCCCTTCATGCCATGAGGAGATTGAAGTTCAAATCTACAAATATCAACACACAAAACATACAAGTCTACTCTTGCAACATAATAGAAGGCCTTGAATCACCTTGAGAACACAATAGCTTGCTAGTAATCATCTAGTTTACAAATGAATGCCTACACATGCTTATATATGCACCTACAAGCATTCCCACTAAGATTTTAAAAATCAAACTTTACCGTGTCAGCAAAAGAACTCCCAATAGTCATAAACTGACACCCAAAAATTAGGGCTGCCCCAAAATAGGGTAGGACTAGGGCACGGGTGCCCAAGTCCTCCCCCTATTTTGGGCAAGTTACAGCTCAAGGGGTCCACCTAGGTCCTATTTGTCATGGAAACTAGGTCTCATTCTATCAAGATGCCAAAATATGAACTAAGATGTCCTAAATGCACTCTAAAGACCCAGGAGCTAAACCTTATGAGGGAAAAGCCCCCAAGGGGACATTTTCTAACGTTACAACTTAAACTTAAAATTTTAGGTATTCCTTTACAAGGGCCTACTTTTGGATTGCGCTTCATCCAAAAGGGACGACCCTAAGTGGAGTTTTCCTTTGAAACACTCTATAAAAGGGATAAGGCAAAAGCCAAGTCCTAACCGACATCAACCTTACCTTGTGGTGCCAAATCAAAAAGAGATGTACTAACACTTTGTGAAAATGATTTTCACATTGTGTGAAGTGTTTGATACTCTTAGTAGGATTGGTCAAAGCTTTTAGTAGCTTTCTGCATGCTCATAAGGCATTGGTCCCTCAAAGCTACTAAGAACCAATCTAGATAGTGACTACCCATTTCACCTCCAAACGTTGTGATAATCATCAGTGCAAGGGGAATCATTACAAGCCCTTAAGGTACTCACCATTGCCTCCCTTGAGAAGAGATAGTATTCCCTTGGCCATAAATCTCTTGTGACTTACTTGTAGCTTTCCGAGGGGAGGGTGAGATATCCTTATATACATCTAAAAATGACATGACTCTACTTAACTAAATATTTTAAATATTTATTTCATCTTCATAGTCCTCTATCAATAAATAAATAAATTTATTTATTTATTTGATTCACTTCCTCCCATTTAATTAAATAAATTTCGTTTATTTAATTAATTTCATCTACATTAACCTTATTCTTTTAAAATAATTAAATAATTTTAATTATTTAATTAAATCATCCATTCTTCTAAATTTAAATAAAATACAAATTTATTTAAATTAAATCTCCACAAAATAAAATATATTTAAATATTTTATTTATTCTTCCAAAATCATGTGCAAGTAAATTAAATAAATTTATTTATTTAATTTACTTTCTTACCTTCTAAATCTTCTAAAAATAAATTAAATAAATTTATTTATTTAATTTGCTTTCTTATCTTCTAAATCTTCTAGAAATAAATTAAATAAATTTATTTATTTAATTTGCTTTCTTATCTTCCAAATCTTCTAAAAATGAATTAAATAAATTTATTTATTTAATTTGCTTTCTTATCTTCTAATTCATTAATTAAATAAATTTATTTGTTTAATTTATTTTCTTATCTTCTAATTCTTCAATTAAATAAATTTATTTATTTAATTTGCTTTCTTATCTTCTAAATCTGCTAAAAATAAATTAAATAAATTTATTTATTTAATTTGTTTTCTTATCTTCAATATCTTCTAAAAATAAATTCTTCTTGTCATGTAAAAGCAAACGCTGAGTTAAAGCATCTTTAAAACAAACTTGCTCTTAAATTAGAAAAATATTCTAATTTAAAGAAAATGAAAACTCATCCTCATCAAGAAAGCTTTTAACTCAACAAAGCTTCTTTTTGAGTGACATGTGTCCTCCTTTTATTGGTTGCACGTTCCTCAACAACCCTCCTCCGTTGATCTTTCCTTTTCTTCTAAACCATTGATCTTCTTCTACACATCTCTATAAATACAACACTATTCTTCCTCATTTCATATCCATCATTTGAACAAACTTATGTTGCAGGGACACAAGTGCATCTTTGGCACTTCATAGCACTTCATATTCATCCTCTCACGTTTGTGTTTGAAGCTTATCTTCAAATACAAACAAGTATCCTAGCCATTCTACTCTTGTCATCTTCAACAAGCAAGGGAGCACACGCTTGTGAGGGCTTCGCATTTATCAAGATCAAGAGCTGATAGGTGAACTATGGAAGACAAAAGGTAAAGGTGTAAGTATCCTTGTTTGTTATTTTATTCTCCTTTTTATCTTCAGATTTCATAGATGTATTGGGTTGTTTATTCATTGATTTGATTATTCTGATTTCCCCTTCACATTTTGGTACCCACCATGGGGCCCTTGCCCTCTTTTCTAATCAAAATCTAAGTTTTCTTGTAGATAGGTCCGTACAGGTGCAGGTATAGGGTTCTAACAGAGGCTTCTGGTGCATCTAACTTTTGAAATGATGCTTTTACCTCCTGAATCGACGCATGTGAAACTCTGGCGCATTTGATCTCCCAGACGACGCATACACCTTCCATTACGATGCATACAACATTACGGCGCATCTGACCTCCCAAACGGTGTATATACCTTTGGCATCGACGCATACGGTGTTTCAGCACGTCTGACCTCCGCAACGACGCATCCAACCCCTGTTTCGGTGCCTATGTTCTAGTTGTGCATATACCTTGTCTTTCGACGCATTTACTCTGTAAAATGCCACATCTGTCAATATTGCACATATGCCTCTTGTTTTGGCGCATTTACCTTTTGTCTTTGCACATATGTAAAATGCTGCATGCAACCTTTGTTTCTGCGTATTCAGACTGTAGGGCGGCGCATTTGATTTTGCTTTCTATTTTTAGGTTTTTTCAATTTTGGGTGTTTGAGCTAACAGTCATTTTTGCAGGGTTAGTGGCTAGATTAAATCATTTAGATGCTTTGCCTAGTTCACTTAGACTAATTAAGGGAAAAGTAACCAAGTGCATCGTATACAACTTCCACATAGCTCATAACTAGGAAGAAAGTAATTGGACCCATTTGCTATTTTTGCATTGTTGATTATTTCCTAGTTAGATCACTACTATCTTTACAAACGGGAAAATAAACATTGCTATGTCTTAATCACTTCCAAGTTAACAAATGGGAAAATGAACATTGCTATGTCTTAATCACTTCCAAGTTAACAATCGTGTGAGTGCACAAAGTAGAGTAGCCCATTTAGTTTTTCTATTTTTAACTAGGTTGGATTAACCAGTGTATTCTATGCTTGCGAATGACAATAGGCTTATGCTCTCCCCTTAACTGGGTGATCAAAGTGCCAGACTTGTCGTTCTATTTGTTTAACCTTTAGGGGGGCTTGCCCTTTGATGCACGCTTGTCCAAGTGGGAACGACCCTAAGTGGTAACAGGCTAAAGCCAAGCCCTACCAAGCCACTTAAAATAAATTGTGCTTGAGGTGAAAACCTCCTGCGACGAGTGCTGCTGTGTTACACCGACAACCAACCTCCCCCAAAACCCTCTAAGGCGTAACCCTTTGAGGCTGGGAGACTCCATAACAAAGAGTAGTGCCACCGCACGTGTAACCACTCGAACGGTTGTCCTGACTAAGAACCAATTGTGTAGCAAGCCAAAAACCCCTATTTGTTGATGCAAAGGGAGGAACCCTTGAAGCGGCCTCGATTCAAGTTACTCCTAGTAGAGGTAGCAGGGACAATCCTAAGGTTCAGTGGGGGTACGAGCCTAAGGAAACCTAGAATTGGTATGCATGAGAAGTGAGTGCCGTGGAGGGGAGCCAGTGCTACCAAATCTTGGATCTACACGCTTTGAGTGGCACAACTAGAGGATTCAACGAATATTGTCATATCCAGCCTAGGTTGTACTTGTTTTAAGTCAAAACAGTCCAAAAATACAAAAAAATAAAAATAATAACAAAAGATTAAAAATCATGAAAAATTCTATGTGTTTGTTGTGTCTTTGCCATAATTAAACATCAGAATTCTCAAAAACACCAAGTTTCAAACCAAAAAAATAGAAAAATCTTGAAAAATGTTCCAAAATTCTACAAATTCAAACCAAAAGCTAGAATTGCGCATTTGTCACGACCTGTAGCACATTCGATCCGACTTTTAGCGCATTTAAACTTTGTTGCGGTGCATTTGAAGCATCACTAGTGTTGCATATTTGATCTGACTTGTAGTGCATTTGCACTCTATTCTGGTGCATTTGTTTTTTGCACATCCAAACCAGTAAGCTTTTTCGGTCTTATGTCAATGGCAAACCAATTAGAATATATTGGTCAAAAACTCCAATACCTGCAATTGCAAATAAGCTTAGATCCCTCGCCCCAAAATTATATAGCAATTTCTCAACAAGTCCAAGTCTTACAACAAGAAATGGCAATCTTGCAAGCTGAACGTGCCAGTACCAGCTACGCCTCACATTAAAATCGTATATCCTTTTCCCATACTCATGACAAGGCAAGCACCACCTCAAGTCAGAAATCATATACCACCCCATCTGCTAGTCCTCCTTCGCCACCTTCTAAGACACATATTCCAAAACATACCAGTTCTACACCAACACCACCATCTAGTTCCTCAAACTCTAAATGGATGACCAAAAAAGAATCAAATGAGTGGTGGGAAAGAGTTTTGCTAGATTTATACAACTAGAGAAAAGCTAGGGACAAAGCTAAATCCCCTCATTCACCTATCCATACACCTACCAATGATGTGATCCAAGGGCTACTAGTAGAGAGTCAACCATGTCCCCAAATTTTGGTCCTTGACCTTACCAAAGATTCTTCCAATCCCATGTCAAATCCTACAACACCTTCATGTCATCTGCAAACCCTTGAGCTTATCGAAGAACCTCCTACCATGAACCAAAGTCAAAGTCCATTGAACATCCATGTTGTCAACCAAGAATCTATCCAAGAGCTATCCACTTCCATTCAATAATACCAAAAGCTATGTCAAGAGCACACCTTAGAGCATGTGGAAACATCCACCCTTTGTCTAAATCAAGATCAAAACACCCCCTTCCAATTTCAAACCATTCATAACCTTTATCTCTTCCATGGTCAAGATAATACCTATGAAGAAGCTATCCATGAGCAACTTGATCCTATACATGGGAAAGAGATCCAATTCCAACCCGTTCATAATCTATACCTTCTCTATGATCCAGATACTACCTTTTATGAAGAAGATGTCCATGAACAACTTGATCCCATACCCCTTCATGAACAAGAAACCTCCATTACTCCTATCCATCTTCCATCTAGTCCTATCCATGATCCAACAACTTCCACTTCCTCTAATGAAACACTTGTCTCCCAAGTGCATATGAATGATCAACCTAATAACTTAGATCCTAAAGAGCATAATGATGATCAAGATTCTAGTGATCCTTCACCATCCATTATTGACCAAGCTACAAATCTGTTATCCTATATCCTTGGTCTCACTACCTTCATGCATGAATGTTCTTCCTTAGAACACCAACAACTATTATCCGCTATCTCGTCTTCCTCATCCTATAAGGAACTCACTACTAGTACACCTATACATAATCCCATGGTCCACCGTATACTCCAGAATATGAACTATCAAGGTAAAGGCTTAGGCCTTCATGAACAAGGTATTTTGGAGCCCGTCCATGTCAATGTTCCTCCACCCTCATACGGCCTTGGATATATACCCCAAGGTGAGCAATCTCAAGATGTTGGTACTTCCTCCACTCCTCCTAAGTCTACCACTTTTCATCACAAACCCTATCATATCCCCAAAACATATGTCGCCATTCCACCTCCATCATCCTACAATTGTCAAAAGCATGTAACCATACACCTTCCACCATCCAATCTACCTCCGCTACTTCTAACTCCTAACACCCCTCCATGCATTTTACCATAACTTCTTCCAACACTTTGTACCTCCATCCATAAATCATCTAACAATCCCAATCATGGCCAACAAATGCACATGTTGTCTAAACAAAGAGTTTTCACTTACCCCACTTCCACTATCCCAAGAGAATTCAATAGCAAAAATTTGGATGCCTCTACCTCTCAAGTCAAAAATCTTAAGTGTCCTCATGACCTAGGATACAAAAGCAAAGAATCCAAGAATTATCCATATCAAAAGTTGCATACACCCATACACCTCAATGCCAAACTAAAAAAGGTGTGGGTCCCCAAGCAACAACTAATTACCTCTGAAGTTGCACAAACGCCACATATACCCAAGCCCATACCTTTACAAGTAAAATCTAAAAGCAAAATGGTTTGGGTACCCAAGAAAAAATCCCTAAAGTTACATGAGGCATCCACCTCTCAAGAATTCCAACCATTCACTTTCTCCCATTCCATCCAAAAGTGTCTAATTCCTCCATCCCACAAGACAAGCAAAAATAATAAAAATACTAAGTCTATGTGGGTCCCTAAATACCTAAATCACTCATCCACCAAGTAAAAATATTCATTGCTTCCTACGCCACCTTCCCATCATAAGCTTCAATGTTTATCTCAGTATGTGCAACCCTTGGTCATGGTTCCCTTCCATTCTGCAACACTTCCGTATAACTCCATCTCCCCTCCCTTCCACTACTATCCTACATATCTTCCTCATCCTATGGTCCATGCTTTTGCATAAACCTTCCTTCCATCTTTGCATAAGTCCTTCTATATTTTGCATCATCATCCACTATCACACCTTCCATAATCTACTATCTACCTACTTCGTCTCACTTTCATGCAATCCCCTACCAACATCTATGAGCACACTTGACATGGTCCATGTGACGACATCTTTCTAGCGGGACTATCACCTTTCAAGGAACTAGATACCGGAGTCCCTCTCTTCCATATTCCACCTTCTCTAAATATTCAAAAAAAAAGAAAAAATGAAAAAAGTAAAGAAAAATCCCTTCATCCAATGATGAAAATCTAGTAAACAGATGCCTTGGATAAGTACCATGATGAAAACCTGGCAAACAGGTGTCATGTGTAAGTTGATCTCCTACGTCACCTACACTTGGGGGCACCTTGTCTCATCAGCATATCACTTTTCTCCTACCAATTTCATTTCATACCATTTCCTATCCTATTCCTCTATCCATTACATACCTATCTTGTTGTGTCCATCCATCCTGATCTTCCTTTCCTCTATTTTTTGATCTTGATAAAGATTGGGGGCACAATGTTGACAAATGTTCTAGATGTCTCTTGACATACCTTATCCCTCCAAAACCACACAAATCCTTTATTATCCTCTCATCCTCCTATCGTCATAAGCATTTTCATGCAAACTCCTATGTATTCTACCTACAATGGGGCATGTTTTTCTTATGCAACATGGTCCTTGGAGATCACATCCTTTTTTCCTTCTACCTACCCTACCATTGATCCCCTATCACCCATCCATCTACCTATCCGTGGTGTTTCCCTTGTCATCAGTATCTAGCATTAAGGCTATCCAAAATTCTTGTCCAGTATCCTATCCACAGTGTCAGCCTAGCATGGCCTCTGTCATCAATGTTACATGTTCCATAGATGATCCATATCTGGTCCATACCATGTCTCATCCGATCCATATCTTAGGTCCATTAGGGTTCACCCCAAACTACGTTGCCTCTGCGTCATCACGTAGGCAAGGCCATTTCTTCAAATGCGCCCCCAAGGCTCCACTTCCCATCTATTCCATATTTTGTCATTTGTCCTTCTCTCTATCCATGTCCGCACCCTTTCACTAGGCAAGCAAGTGTAGCACAACGCATTTCCAAACAAAACCTTGGCAAAAACATCAACCTGTCCAAAGCAGAGCACCATACCAAAACACTCAAACCAATTCTATATCAATTGTGGCAAAAAGACACATCTAGTGCAAGAATGCTTTTGTGAACAGGTTAACTTAACAAAGTCTTGGATTTTTGTCATTATGTCTTCCTATGCTACTCAAGGATGCCAAAAGGTAGAGATGCTATGATGGGGGCATAATCTTTTTCTTTGTTTGTTGCTTGTGGATTAAACTTTAGTAATGTGACAACTTTCTGTCTAACGACATGATCAGCAAAAGATCATCGAGGACTTTGAAGTCTGAACATGAAAAGGGGCAATCCTTGTCTGTTGAAATGCAACAAGTACTCAGGTCATCTGATTCAAGTTTGACTAGATGCTTGTATCAACTTGCTCTATCAAAATCCATGTAAGGAATGCTCAGGTCATCTCGGTTTAATTATACCTCGATGCTTGTACTTCCTTCCAACATTTCAAAAAGTGGAAAATACCAAAAAAAAGTGCCCAATGATGAAAGCAAAAGACTTGCAATATCAAGATGACAAATATCCATATCCATATTCATACCGTATCCAATTGCATTTCGTATCCATATCCATATCCATATCCCATGCAATAAAATTCTATGCAGCGTATCAATGTTTACAAAGAAAAGCTTGTGATTTTTTCTGTCGAGTCATTCTTCTATCAAATCAAATTTCTATCTATCATCATATCTGTCATCCTTGTCTAGTCAATTTGAACAATGATCCAAATGAAAGTCTATCCTTAATCCATACCAATCATGTTAGTTAATCTTGTCAAATGATCCACTCACAATCAGTGGTCTTGATCCTAATCTTGTCGTAAACCATACAATAAATCATAACTATCAGTGGGATATATCTTTCCCATGCCTATCGTGTTGCTATAGGGATATATCGTTCCCCGCCATGACAACACTGTCATATATTGTTATCATATCCAATGTCTTAGATAGGATGTTGCATTGTTGAAACCAAACCCAGAGTCTTATACGACATGTTTCATTCCTGACACCAGACATCATCGATCTATATCGTTGGTTTACCACTTGACCGGGGCAATACCTTGCCTATTCTTGTATCATTTGTGCATACTTGCTTACTTGCTTGTGTTGCATATCATTCACCTCTTTCTTCTGCATCCAACCATTTCTTCTCCTGTCAACCTATCTCATCATGAGATTGTCCATCTCACGCCTTCTACCTTCTCCCCGTCCAATCTCCCGAGGGGGCATCCTATCGTTAAACTTGTACCAGGGGCAAATTGGGGCATGTATCATTTTCAGACAATCTTATTTTTTGAAACAACGTGATAAAACACATTGCATCAAAGAGGGGCAAAATGTATACATCTAAAAATGACATGACTCTACATAAATAAATATTTTAAATATTTATTTCATCTTCATAGTCCTCTATCAATAAATAAATAAATTTATTTATTTATTTGATTCACTTCCTCCCATTTAATTAAATAAATTTCATTTATTTAATTAATTTCATCTACATTAACCTTATTCTTCTAAAATAAGTAAATAATTTTAATTATTTACTTAAATCATCCATTCTTCTAAATTTAAATAAAATGCAAATTTATTTAAATTATATCTCCACAAAATAAAATATATTTAAATATTTTATTTATTCTTCCAAAATCATGTGCAAGTAAATTAAATAAATTTATTTATTTAATTTGCTTTCTTATCTTCTAAAAATAAATTAAATAAATTTATTTATTTAATTTGCTTTCTTATCTTCTAAATCTTCTAAAAATAAATTAAATAAATTTATTTATTTAATTTGCTTTCTTATCTTCCAAATCTTCTAAAAATGAATTAAATAAATTTATTTATTTAATTTGCTTTCTTATCTTCTAATTCATTAATTAAATAAATTTATTTATTTAATTTGTTTTCTTATCTTCTAATTCCTCAATTAAATAAATTTATTTATTTAATTTGCTTTCTTATCTTCCAAATCTTCTAAAAATAAATTAAATAAATTTATTTATTTAATTTGTTTTCTTATCTTCTAAAAATAAATTCTTCTTGTCATGTAAAAGCAAAAGTTGAGTTAAAGCATCTTTAAAACAAACTTGCTCTTAAATTAGAAAAATATTCTAATTTAAAGAAAATGAAAACTCATCCTCATCAAGAAAGTTTTTAACTCAACAAAGCTTCTTTTTGAGTGACATGTGTCCTCCTTCTATTGGTTGCACGTTCCTCAACAACCCTCCTCCGTTGATCTTTCCTTTTCTTCTAAACCATTGATCTTCTTCTACACATCTCTATATATACAACACTATTCTTCCTCATTTCATAACCATCGTTTGAACAAACTTATGCTGCAGGGACACAAGCGTGCCTTTGGCATTTCATAGCACTTCATATTCATCCTCTCACGTTTGTGTTTGAAGCTCATCTTCAAATACAAACAAGTATCCTAGCCATTCTACTCTTGTCATCTTCAACAAGCAAGGGAGCACACGCTTGTGAGGGCTTCGCATTTATCAAGATCAAGAGCTGATAGGCGAACTATGGAAGACAAAAGGTAAAGGTGTAAGTATCCTTGTTTGTTATTTTATTCTCCTTTTTATCTTCAGATTTCATAGATGTATTGGGTTGTTTATTCATTGATTTGATTAATCCATTTTCCCCTTCATAATCCCTACCTATCATCTCTCGCAAAGACACAAATGTATGACACCTATATGGAATGACATTTAGTCAATGGAGATTTCAAGTTGTGAGATAAACTACCGCAATGAACTTATGTCTCTAGGAATAAAAAGTGCTTGAATTGTTTGTAATTGTCTTATACCCATGGAAACATTGGGCTTTTTCGTGAGCCTTGAACATACACTATATGTTGTGTCAGTCCTCTTTGGTACTTTGTTTAATGTGTTTTCTCTTGTCAAAGCAAATACAATCCAAATCCAATCCAAAAAAAATCAAAATTTGCCTTTTATAACATCACTGGTACCATCTGAGTGCCTTTGCAACACAACCCAGCACTTTTGGTACTATAGTACCCCGCCTTTGGTATAACAGTCCCACGCCTTTGGTGTAACAATCCAATGCCTTTTCAACACAGTCTCGCGCCTTTGGTATAATAGTTTTGTGTCTTTGTAGCATAGTCCGGTGCCTCTATCCAAAAAACTATTTTTCTAACTGTCTTAACAAAATCACAACCAAAATCTAAGAAAAATCTCAAACATATTGTCCTAGTGTATCCCATGGTAACCACTAGACTATAGTGATCTATGAAGGCTAAACAAATTGCCCCAAGGAAGTGCAAATTGCCTCCTCATACACCTCAACCAAGCCAATCCAACATGTCTCAAAAGGGTACTCCAAAAACACCAATGGATAGACCAACTAATTTTCAAAGCAGGTTGCAACATGACCAACCAAACAAAACTCAAGAAGGTAATGTTCCTTTGGTAGATGTAACACAATTTACTACCGGCATGCCTCAAGATTTTGTTCCACAAGGTTACACCATAAGTCAAGTCCCATCTCAAGAAGAGAGACAATTTGAAGAAGGTCAATCCTCTCAAGAAGATAGACAAGACCTAGATGAAATCATACAAGATCCTCGAGGCATATCTGCATTTGACAAACTCCTTAGTGAGAAGCAAGATCATTTATTTTGCTTACTAGCAAAAAAAGGAGCTAAATTACCCCAAGATTTTGATCTATCCAATCTTAAAGATCCAAACAAAACCCATGACGCTATAACTGCGGTCCAAACTATGTCAACTGTGACCATTCCCATACCCAAACAAATCTCACAAGGGAGAACAACTAAGCCTTTTGCCGCTCAATATGAGAATCCTCTTTATTAAAATCCAACAGTAGATAGACCAATATCACCACTCATGACTCCTATGGATATCTATACACACGAACAGGAGACTCTACAATGTCAAGCAGAACTAGCGAAACAAGCCGCTCTAGCTAGATCAAACACACAACAACCTCCTATCATATCCCAAATGCCCACATCAAATGTAAATGGAACATTGGCTACACCATCACGAGACGGTTTCCTACCAAATTACAATCTAGTAAACACTTATGTAGCCATGCAACAAGGGCCACAACCAACACCACCCCCAACATCATCCAATCTCTGTATCAATAAACCAAGCATTGTCATGCAACCACAACATTCACAAAATATCAACACAACCTATGTTCCTCCACCACAACATTCTTCCACACTCAACCTAACCTATCGCTATCTTAATCCACCCCAACCATCACAAAACCCATCTACCTATGTCCCTCCACCACAATGATCATCTACACTAAACCTTTCTAACACATATCTCAATTAACCCCAACCATCACAAAACCAATCTATCTATGTCCCTCCACCACAAAGATCTTCCATGCTTAACCTAACCAACACCTATATCAAACCTCAAAACCAAACTTCCTATGGCTATGTTCCACCATCGCAACCAAACCCAACAAACTTTAGCTTTCCTCCAAGGAATTCTTTCTTCACACCACCTCCACAATACCAACAACCAAACTCATATCTACAACCATCACAAAGCCAACATTCTTACCTAGCACCACCCCCGCCTACAAAAAATCAAAACAACCAAAACCAACCCAATCCAAACCCAACATACAACACATACAACCCCAACCAATCATATGACCCTTATAACACCAATGCCTATGGCTTCCACTACGATCTTCCATATGGACAACAACAACCACCTATAGTACAACAAGAGATGTTTCCAACACCTCCAACAACTATGGAGCTAAGACATGCCAAGGTTCAACAACAACTAGCTGATCTAACTTTTGGTCACACCAAGAAAACCTTCTCCTTGGAAGAAATTTGTCCTTACCCATTTGATCGGTCATTACACATGATCCCTTTTCCTCCCAAATTCAATATTCCCAAATTTGATAAATACAAGGGAAGAGGAGACCCAAAAGATCATCTTAGATAATTATATCTTGCTTGTTTAGAGGTTGCACATAATGACACATATCTCATGCGCCTCTTTCCTCGCAGTCTTGGAGGTCAAGCTATAGAATGGTTCTTGCATCTACCTACAGGTATCAAATCTTTTAATGAGCTTGCAAAAAAAAAATTCACCCATTTCTCCTACAACATAGAGCATGAGGTCTCTATGACCAACCTATGCAACAATAAACAAAAAAATGGGGAAACTCTCATCTCCTTCCTTCAAAGATGGATACAAATGGCTAGCAAATTTCCATTCAAAATACCCAAAAAGGAGCTTGTTAGCATGTTTTTGCAGAACCTTAACTAAGAATTGGGTTTCCATTTGCAAATACTTAGTGCTACAACCTTTGACGAAATTACCTATAAAGGCATCAACATCAAAAACTCCCTCATCGCTAAAGGCGTAGTCAAAATCTTTAAAGAAAATAAAGACAATGCACCCCAACAACAATCAAACGATAAGCCCAAATTTTGGAACAAAAACAAAAACATGGTCAATGATGGTGTGGTAGATTCCAAACACTACAAACACCCTTTAATCTTTCATCAAAACCAAGCCAACCTTTGCCACAACAACAATGATGGTGACAACAACAACAAAACCAAAACCAACGACAATGACAACAAGAGCGGCCTCCCCAAGATTACCCAAGGCATAAGTTCACTCCCTTAGGAGAACCTATAGAGTCAATTCTATAGAAACTTGTGCAAAATGGACTCGTCATGCTACCAAATGCTCCCCCATACCTGCTTTCAAACCCACATGGTACAAACACAATGAATATTGTGAATACCATAGGACCAAAGGACACATAACCATATCATGCATGAAACTCAAGCACATGATCCAAAACCTTATTGATAGAGGTGAAGTCACTTTTGATACACCCCCTAATCAAAACACCCACAAAGACCTCAACATGTATAAGGAGCCTTTCCCTAACCAAGGTCAAGGTCAACATACTGATAAAGGTAAAGGCATTAATAAAGCTTCTACTTCCTATGACTCTATTATAGGTCATTTTGAAGAAAGTCGTGTGTCTACCCTCACTATCAAAGGTAAATCTGTGGATTGCGCAGTCACAACTCATCAAGGTTGTGTCACCCTTCGTGGGCCTACACCAAGTATCCCAACTCAATCTGATTACAATCTTGTAGAACATCTAGGGAAAACCCCTACACATATCTCTATTTTGGACCTTCTACAGTCATCACCCGCACATAAAGTTGTGCTAGAAGAAGCCCTACAAGAGTCTTTGGTTCCTAATAACATAGCGGTCATGGATTTCCAAGCTATAATAGGTAGCATTGCCTCACCTTACAATGTGGTCTTTTCTGAAAAGGACCTCCCATCCCATGATCCATGTCACAATGATGCCCTTCTAATTGAAGTTTTCATCCATAAATGAAAGATCAAATGCATACTTATAGATGGAGATGCTAGTCTTAATATATGTTCTCTCAAGCTACTTAAACAATTGGGATACTCTGAGGATCATGTCAACAGTGATCAAAGTATTATAATCAAAGGGTATGATGATGTTGAATGTCATTCAAAAGGTGTTATCCACTTGCCTATACAAGTAGGCCCTATCATGCTTGAAATTAGGTGTCAAGTCCTCAACATTGAGCTACCTTATAACATTATCTTAGGATGCCCATGGATCCATTCCATGAAAGTTGTTCCCTCCACGTACCATCAGTCTCTCAAGTTCCCATTTAATGGTACAGAGATCACTATCCCAGGTGACCCTAATCCTTTTGAATTATGCCACACCTTGCAAGGCAGTTATAAGAATAGCAACCACATGCCCAATAATGACAAAGTCCATGACTCCCTAATGTATGTTGACTCTGAAAATCTTAAAAAAGCCTCTGAAGCTGAACCTAATCCTAATCCTATTCCTGAAATCAAAGCTGACATCCATGATATAGGCTTTGGCGAATATGATATCTCAAAATCTTGTTGTGTAGGGTGGATGCCCTTATCCCCTAAATCCTACGACCAACCACCCATAGCCAAAGAAACTAAGAAAGCAGCCTTCCCTCCTCTAGCATCCCTAACCCAGTTCAATGAGGGAAAATTATTGGCAGAGGAAACTATTGAAGACATCTCATCTTGGCTCTACAAAGAGAGAGAACTAGTCATCATACCAGTTAAACAATATGGCAATGGCCTAAGAATTATCAAAAACATGGGCTATAAAGGCAAAGGTGGCCTTGGAAAAGATAATCAAGGTGAAATAGAACCCATTGTTGTGCAAAAGAAGCTAGACAAGAAGGGGTTAGGATACGGTAAGAAGGTACCACGTGCCTTGGACATCGAGGGTACTCTCGACAAGGTGGCACAAACTTCTCTCATAGATTTGACATCTAAAGAGGATATCATCGATTACTCCTACCTCCATATGACTGACCTATTCATTGAATCCTCCATGTTCATGTTATCATTTGTATCCTTAACATCAACCACCAGCACCTAGATTGTAACACGTGTCTATCCTAAACTTATCAAGTGGGACCAACAAGGGACCCCTGTTCTAGATGTATTTTAGAATGATGAAGCTATTGAAGAGTTCATGGGACTCCGAGATGGTATCCCTCTTGGTGATCACAAAGCTAGTTTTCTAATGGAACTAGAGCAAACTGCTTATTTTAGTGAGAATCACAAGTCCTCTAGTCACAAAAATAGAAATAAAGAAAGATCTCTAGGTGAAAACCACACTATGGCACCTCCCAATCAGAAAATAGTAAAAACAAAGGACATATCCAAAGGTGAAAACCCAACTATGGCACCTGAGGATGGAGGATTTGACCTTCCCCTACCATCTAAGTATCAAGAGAAATCAGCTCTCCTAGTGGAAGATTCTAAAGAGATAAATCTAGGCACAGAGCAAAATCCTAAGACCACTTCATCCAATCTTACATCATCAACCACCCAAAACTACATATCATCATCTCAATCTCAATCTTAAAGTACCTTTATCCCATGGATATGGGTATGTAGGCAGTCTGGAATATGAAGGAAGTTTACAATACTCAGGTACATAAGATGTCATCATTTCACCAACCCAAGCTCAAGCACCTTGACCCACTCATCACTCTATCCAGAACTACATATTATCATTTTTATCTTTGATCATAATATGCCTTGATCCTGTCGATACAGGCTATGTAGGCAGCCTAGAATACGAAGGACATGTACAGAACTTACGCACATATGATTCATCATTCTTCACCCATCTCAATCCATTGACACTCCATCATTCTCATCTTTCATTTATTTCAAACTATCCATCCACCTCGACTTGACTAACTCAAGCAACAACAAAAAAATGCATCCTTGCAAATCAAAAGTCCTTAAACAAACCTAAAGCAAAAACACCTACTTGCAGAGCCATATGCTATCCTACATATCGATTGCCAACATCTGCTACATCAATCATTTGTCTTATACAGGATGTTCCATTGTCGAAACCAGACCGGGCATCTTATATGACATGTTTTCATTTCCCGAAACCAAACATTATCCTATCAACAGATCAACACCCTTTAACGGATATATCATTCCTATAATAAGGTTATTATCTATCAAATCTACCCAACCAATCCCATCTATCCTGAGAAACCTCTTTGGCAAGAGAATATGTTGGTTGTATGTTTACTTTGTAAGTCAGTCAATTTGCTTTTTGGTTTATCTTTTGTTCCTTTTCCATTACCTATTCAAAGACTACCTTGATTTATCTATATCTTGGTATATGGCGATGCAGTATGGATTGGGGGCATAGTCATTTCTTTTGTGTGCCGTGTTTGAGGAATGATCTTTAGTATCTTTCTTAGCAGCATATTTATCTTGTGTGTGTGTTACAACCTAGCATCTTACATATTAATATTCTTCTTGCATTTATGTATTTAAGTTTATTTTATGTTCAAGACTATGGCCCATTCACATATCCAACAAGATTATATTATTTCTAAGTGATCTAAGTTCAAACTGCTTGCTTGCAGGGTCAACATCCAGGCTCTAGGATATCACAGCACCTTGGTCTTTTATACCTTGGTGGAAAACTATCCATGTGATATATCAAATTAAGGATTGCTCTTTATAAACATTTGTGTAACCAGTTCAACAAGCTTATCCATTTACCCATCCATTTTTCTACATCATCATATAGTTTTTCAAACAAAGATCGGTCAATAATCTTTCTATCATGTTCTATTCTATCTCCACTTTCTTCTATCTATTGTCCAAGTCTTTTGCATACCTACATCACCATATGTTAGCCTCCATATATCCATCCTCGTTTATCTCAAATACAATATTCTAGTTGAGCATCAACCCAGTTCTTTTGTTGCTTCCCTATCTTTCCTCTCGAGGTGGCATCCTACAATAGCTACATAGGGGTAGCTAGCTACGTTGGGGCATCAAAATTGTATCATGTCTTCAACAATCATTTTCATTGAAGCAACACTATAGATTGCATTGCATCAAAGAGGGGCAAAATGTAGACACCCAAAAATGACCATGTCATTGCATCACTTGCATTTCATCAAATCTATCTAATCACCTATATTTCAACATTAATTAAATAATCTAATTATTTAATTAATTTCGTCAAATTCATCAAAATTCTTCCAAATCTCCTAAATTCAACATTAATTGAATAAACTGTATTTATTTAATTAATTTCATCAAAATCAACTTTATTCTTCCAAAATTAAATAATTTTAATTATTTAATTAAATCATGATTGTCTTCCAATTTTCAAATCCACATCAATTGAATTAATTAATTATTTAATTAATTTATCTTCAAAATCCTCTTGTCTACAATTAAATAATTTTAATTATTTAATTAAATCAATTATTCTTCCAAATTTAAATAACTCATTCAAATTTATTTAAATTAAATCCCAATCTCTAAAAATAAAATAAAATAAAATATTTTATTTCTCCTTCATCATGCAAAATAAATTAAATCAATTTATTTATTTAATTTATTTAAATCTTCAAGTCTATTCTATGTCTTCTATCTTGTACAAACAATTAAATAAATTTATTTAATTAATTTTCTTCAAATATCTTCCAATTCCTCTAAAAATAAATCTTGTTCATCATGCACATCAAAATTAAATAATTTATTATTTAATTTATCTCAAATCATGCAAAAAAGCAAATCATAAGTTGAGTTAATTGACCTAATCATTATTGTTTTTATCAACTCATAAATTAGAAAACAACATTTCTATTTTTATAAAATCTAATTTTATCTCATGTCTATTCCATGTCTTAGCCAAATCAAGCAATTAACTCAACCAAAAATATCTTTTTGTGTGACACATGGCAGGTGCACATTCATCATGAATTCTAGATTTATCTCATCCATTGATTCCATTGAATTTTTTGGACCGTTGATCGATCTTCATTGAAACCTATATAAACCCCCTTTATCTCATAACAAATCCTCTTCGATCATTTGTTCGCAGGCATCCATATAGCGCATTGAGCACATTGAGCACTTTGAGCACAAACACAATCTACATCCGCTTGTTGCAAACATGGTTTTGCAATTTGAAGAGCAATCTACATTCGACCAAGATAACAATACAATCTAGGTGAAAGCTTTCATTATTTTTGTTATTATTCATTGATTATTTGGTTATTGGCTTAGATCATTATCTTGATGTTATAGGATTGAGTTGTTGATTATTTCATTATTTGTATTATCATTCGATCTCAATTTTATTCCTATACACATTCTACAAACCATCCATCCACCTCACCTTGACTAACTCAAATAGCAAAACAACAAACAAATGCATCCTTGCAAAGTAAAAGTCCTTAAACAAACCTAAAGAAAAAACACCTACTTGCAGAGCCATATGCTATCCTACATATCGATTGCCAACATCTGCTACATCAATCATTTGTCTTATACAAGATGTTCCATTGTCGAAACCAGACCAGGCGTCTTATACGACATATTTGCATTTCCTACAACTAGACATTATCCTATGAATAGATCAACACCCTTTAACGGATATATCGTTCCTACAGTAAGGTTGTTATCTATCAAATCTACCCAACCAATCCCATCTATCCTGAGCAACCTCTTTGGCAAGAGAATATGTTGGTTGTATGTTTACTTTGTAAGTCAGACAATTTGCTTTTTTGGTTTATCTTTTGTTCCTTTTACATTACCTATTCAAAGACTACCTTGATTTATCTATATCTTGGTATGTTGCGATGCAATACGGATTGGGGGCATAGTCATTGCTTTTGTGTGCCATGTTTGAGGAATGATCTTTAGTATCTTTCTTAGCAGCATATTTATCTTATGCATGTGTTACAACCTAGCATCTTACATATTAATATTCTTCTTGCATTTATGTATTGAAGTTTATTTTATGTTCAAGACTATGGCTCATTCACATATCCAACAAGCTTATATTATGTCTAAGTTATCTAAGTTCAAACCACTTGCTTGCAGAGTCAACATCCATGCTCTAGGATATCACAGCACCTTGGTCTTTTATACCTTGGTGGAAAACTATCCATGTGATATATCAAAATAAGGATTGCTCTTTATAAACATTTGTGTAACCGGTTCAACAAGCTTATCCATTTACCCATCCATTTTTCCACATCATCATATAGTTTTTCAAACAAAGATCGGTCAATAATCTTTCTATCATGTTCTATTCTATCTCCACTTTCTTCTATCTATTGTCCAAGTCTTTCGCATACCTACATCACCATATGTCAACCTCCATATATCCAGCCTTGTCTATCTCAAACACAATATTCTAGTCGAACATCAACCCAGTTCTTCTGTTGCTTCCCTGTCTTTCCTCTCGAGGGGGCATCCTACACCAGCTATAGAGGGGCAGCTAGCTACACAAGGGCATCAAAATTGTATCATGTCTTCAACAATCATTTTCTTTGAAGCAACGCTATAAACTGCATTGCATCAAAAAGGGGCAAAATGTAGACACCCAAAAATGACCATGTCATTGTATCACTTACATTTCATCAAATTTGTCTAATCACCTACATTTCAATATTAATTAAATAATCTAATTATTTAATTAATTTCGTCAAATTCATCAAAATTCTTCCAAATCTCCTAAATTCAACATTAATTGAATAAATTGTATTTATTTAACTAATTTCATCAAAATCAACTTGATTCTTCCAAAATTAAATAATTTTAACTATTTAATTAAATCATGATCGTCTTCCAATTTTTAAATCCACATCAATTGAATAAATTAATTATTTAATTAATTAATCTTCAAAATCCTCTTGTCTACAATTAAATAATTTTAATTATTTAATTAAATCAATTATTCTTCCAAATTTAAATAAATCATTCAAATTTATTTAAATTAAATCCCTACCTCTAAAAATAAAATCAAATCAAATATTTTATTTATCCTTCATCATGTAAAATAAATTAAATCAATTTATTAGTTTAATTTATTTAAATCTTCAAATCTATTCTATGTCTTCTATCTTGCACAAACAATTAAATAAATTTATTTATTTAATTTGCTTCAACTATCTTCCAATTCCCCTAAAAATAAATCTTGTTCATCATGCACATCAAAATTAAATAATTTATTATTTAATTTATCTCAAATCATGTAAAAAAGCAAATCATAAGTTGAGTTAATTGACTTAATCATTATTATTTTTATCACCAACTCATAAATTAGAAAAAAATAATTCTATTTTTATGAAATCTAATTTTATCTCATGTCTATTCCATGTCTTAGCCAAATCAAACAATTAACTCAACCAAAAATATTTTTTTGTGTGACACATGTCAGGTGCACATTCATCATTAATTCTAGATTTATCTCATCCATTGATTCCATTAAATTTTTTGGACCGTTGATCTATCTTCATTGAAACCTATATAAACCCCATTTATCTCATAACAAATCATCTTCGATCATTTATTCACAGGCATCCATATAGCGCATTGAGCATACATCGCATCATTGATCACATTGAGTACTTTGAGCACAAACACAATCTACATCCACTTGTCGCAAACATAGTTTTGCAATTTGAAGAGAAATCTACATTCGACCAAGATAACAATACAATCTAGGTGAAAGCTTTCATTATTTTTGTTATTATTCATTGATTATTTAGTTATTTGCTTATATCATTATCTTGATGTTATAGGATTGAGTTGTTTATTATTTCATTGTTTTGATTATCATTCAATCTTGATTTTATTCCAATACACATTCTATAAACCATCCATCCACCTCGACTTGGCTAACTCAAGCAGCAAAACAACAAACAAATGCATCCTTGCAAAGCAAAAGTCATTAAACAAACCTAAAGCAAAAACACCTACTTGCAGAGTCATATGTTATCCTACATATCGATTGCCAACATTGGCTACATCAATCATTTGTCTTATTTAGGATGTTCCATTGTCAAAACCAGACCAGGCATCTTATACGACATGTTTTCATTTCCTAAAACTAGACATTATCCTATGAACAGATCAACACCCTTTAATGGATATATCATTCCTACAATAAGGTTGTTATCTATCAAATCTACCCAACCAATTCCATCTATCCTGAGCAACCTCTTTGGCAAGAGAATATGTTGGTTGAATGTTTACTTTGTAAGTCGGTCAATTTGCTTTTTTGGTGTATCTTTTGTTCCTTTTCTATTACCTATTCAAAGACTACCTTGATTTATCTATATCTTGGTATGTTGCGATGCAGTACAACTTGGGGGCATAGTCATTGCTTTTGTGTGTTGTGTTTGAGGAATGATCTTTAGTATCTTTCTTAGCAGCATATTTATCTTGTGTGTGTGTTACAGCCTAGCATCTTACATAGTAATATTCTTCTTGCATTTATGTATTGAAGTTTACTTTATGTTCAAGACTATGGCTCATTCACATATCCAACAAGGTTATATTATATCTAAGTGATCTAAGTTCAAACCGCTTGCTTATAGAGTCAACGTCCATGCACTAGGATATCACAGCACCTTGGTCTTTTATACCTTGGTGGCAAACTATCCATGTGCTATATCAAAATAAGGATTGCTCTTTATAAACATTTGTGTAACTGTTGTAACAAGCTTATCCATTTACCCATCCAGTCTTCCACATCATCATATAGTTTTTCAAACAAAGATCGGTCAATTATCTTTCTATCATGTTCTATTCTATCTCCACTTTCTTCTATCTATTGTCCAAGTCTTCTGCATACCTACATCACCATATGTCAACCTCCATCTATCCAGCCTTGTCTATCTCAAAAACAATATTCTAGTCGAGCGTCAACCCAGTTCTTATGTCACTTCCTTGTCTTTCCTCTCGAGGGGGCATCCTACGCCAGATACACAGGGGCAGCTAGCTACACTAGGGCATCAAAATTGTATCATGTCTTCAACAATCATTTTCTTTCAAGCAACACTATAAACTGCATTGCATCAAAGAGGGGCAAAAATGTAGACGCCCAAAAATGGCCATGTCATCGCATCACTTACATTTCATCAAATCTATCTAATCACCTACATTTCAACATTAATTAAATAATCTAATTATTTAATTAATTTCGTCAAATTCATCAAAATTCTTCCAAATCTCCTAAATTCAACATTAATTGAATAAATTGTATTTATTTCATTAATTTCATCAAAATCAACTTTATTTTTCTAAAATTAAATAATTTTAATTATTTAATTAAATCATGATCGTCTTCCAATTTTCAAATCCACATCAATTGAATTAATTATTTAATTAATTAATTTATCTTCAAAATCCTCTTGTCTACAATTAAATAATTTTAATTATTTAATTAAATCAATTATTCTTCCAAATTTAAATAAATCATTCAAATTTATTTAAATTAAATCCCAATCTCTAAAAATAAGATAAAATCAAATATTTTATTTATCCTTCATCATGCAAAATAAATTAAATCAATTTATTTGTTTAATTTATTTAAATCTTCAAATATATTATGTCTTTTATCTTGCACAAACAACTAAATAATTTTTTTAATTTAATTTGCTTCAAATATCTTCCAATTCCTCTAAAAATAAATCTTATTCATCATGCACATCAAAATTAAATAATTTATTATTTAAGTTATCTCAAATCATGCAAAAAAGCAAATCATAAGTTGAGTTAATTGACTTAATCATTATTTATTTTATCACCAACTCATAAATTAGAAAAAAATATTTCTATTTTTATGAAATCTAATTTTATCTCATTTCTATTCCATGTCTTAGCCAAATCAATAAATTAACTCAACCAAAAATATATTTTTGTGTGACACATGTCAAGTGCACATTCATCATGAATTCTAGATTTATCTCATCCATTGATTCCATTGAATTTTCTGGACCATTGATCGATCTTCATTGAAACCTATATAAACCCCCTTTATTGTTAGAAACGAAAGCAACACCACTTTAATGGAAATCTAATTCAATATAAATTTCAGCAAACTTTAACTGTGTGTTATTAATGGAGATTGTAACAAAACATAAACCCACAATACAGAAATATACCAGAAGCAGAATAAAGCACATAACACAAGTGTTTAATGTGGAGAAAACCCTTTTGGGTAAAAAACTCCACCAAGAAAGGAGGCCAAGTTGTATTATCTTCACAAAAGGAGATTACAAATACATTCACTTCCTCTATCTTCTAACCTTCACTCTAGCAGAACCTGGGTACCTATAAACTGTTATATATATGCACCTCATCTACTATGCTATGATTTTTTTTATAGAATTTACACGACCTCAAGACATTAAATGACTTATTACAAGCCCATAACACTTGTCAAAAGTCAACAACACAACCTTGGGTGTCCATGGCCAAGAATAGGCTCTTACGGGGTCATAAATGTTGTCATACATGCATCCTACACTTGGAAAAATTTTCACATGCAAGCTTGAACGACTTGGGGCCAAAAATAGCCACTTAGAGCATCTTATGACACGTCATATGCTATTATTAGTGTCAGATTCTTATGACAACTTACAGTTGTCATAGAATCTCTCACACCCTCTTACAACGTCTATGGTGTGCGTCATAACACTAAAAATAGATTATTCCTCCACATGTGTACCCCACTTTGACTAATTACCATTTATCATAGTAAATGACATCTCGTAACTACCACCGGTAACTCTGGGACTTTATGTGCAGTAACTCCATAATTATCGTGGACAGTAAATAATTTTTACCACTGCCAATGAAACTTGTACATCCCTTATGGGTAATTACAAATAATAAATGGAATAATACAATAATGGCATTTACAAGGTTAATGGCACCTTATCCCAACATTCTCCCACTTAACATTATACATTGTAAATCAAGCCAAAGGAAATCAAATGAAAAATAATCAAGCACTAGAAACAAGGCCCATGGCCTCTCTGCACCATACAAACTTCTTTGTGCTCACAGGCTTAGTCAATGAATGTGCAACATTCTCCTGAGTGTCTATCTTCTTCAGCTCAATCTCTCCATTTGCAACCAACTCTCGAATAAAGTGATACTGAACATCGACATGCTTAGTCCGAACATGATACATGGGATTCTTGGCCAAACAGATAGCACTCTGGCTATCACAACCAATCTGAATGTTCCTGCAATCAACACCAATATCTGTACACAGTCTCCTCAACCAAACTACCTCCTTAGAGACATGAGTAGCAACCATATACTCTACTTCTGTAGTGGACAAAGCAACTGTAGGCTGCCTCTTACTCATCCAACTCACTGCACCTCCAAATAGAGTAAACACATAGCCACTAGTGGACCTTCGACTATCCAAGTCCCCTGCCCAATCTGCATCAACAAAACCCTATATGTCCAAAGATTTATCAACACTATCAGTACCAGAATAAACCAAACAATGATCAGGAGTACCTGCAAGATATTTATATACCCTCTTCGCATAGTTCCAATGCTGTCTACAGGGTTAGACATAAATCTACTCAAAACTCCCACTGCTTGGGCAATATCTGGTCTAGTGCAAACCATTGCATATATCAAACTCCCTACAGCACTAGCATATGGCACATTAGACATATCCTCAAGATCATCCTCAATCTTTGGACACATATCTAATGAAAGCTTAGTACCAATGGGTAAAGGAACTCTAACTGTATTACAGTCTTGTTGGCACTAATTTTGGTCTGGATCTGAGCGCAGATGTTGGAGGGTTTTTTCTTTTTGGGCCCTAAGTTTCCTTGTTCATCGCTGTGACTTTCTCTATCGGTGAAACTTCTTTTTGAGTGCTCAGATTATGATTGAACCATCGTTTTGAACCACCACGTTGAACCCTTTTGGTTCATGGTTCAACGGTTCAAGGCTTTGTGTTTGTGTTCGGTAAATGTTCTTTTTGAAGTGCTTCGTTAAGCATTGAACTTCTCGGTTGAACCATCCGTTTGAACCGGTTCGTGGTTCAAAGGTTCGGAGCTTTATGTTTTTGGTTCATCGGAGTGATCGGCATCATCGGCGAGCTATTTTTTGTTCCCTCTGATGTGTTTGGTTTGGCCGATGGAAATGCCATCGGTGTGATATTCATCGTCGGAAGGCTTCATTTGTGTTTGGCCAATGGATGATTATCGGCGTGTGTTGTATTGTCGGTGTGAGTGTTTTGAGTTGTGCCGACGATGGGGGGCTTGGCCGATGGGACCAAGGAGGATGTGTCTATCGTGGTGACAAGTTCTATCGGTGTAGGCATTTTGTTGTTCGCCGATGGCTTTGGTCATACCAACAGGCGAGGAATGTGGAGACTTCATCGGTGAGAGTTTGGTCCATCGGCTGGGGAGCTTTGGGTTTGGCCGATAGTGTTGATATCGCCGATGGAGGGATTTAGAACGAGCATCGGTGTGACTTTGTGCGATTGGCCGAAGAGTTTTTTACTTGCCCGATGGTGTATGTCACACCGACGGAAGGAGGAGGCCAGGGTCCATCGGCGTGAGTTGTGTTGTCAGTGAGCATCTTTTTTTGTTACACCGATGGTCTATATCTTGGCGACGGGCGTGTTTGGAGTGGACCATCAGGATGACTTAGTATGTCGGCGAGGGAATTTTGGGCTAGCCCGACGGTGGTTGTTTGGCCGACGAAGTATGTTTTGGTGGCCATCGGGGAGACTCATATTGTCGGTGGGAGTCTGGAGAGTTAGCCTGATGGTCAGTCTCTGGCTGATGAGGGGAATGTAGTGAAACGTTCGGCGAGACTGTTGAGGTCGGCCAGAGGATTTTTGGATGCTCCGATGGAGGGAGTCACGCCGACGGGGGTGCAGAGTGTAGTTTGTGGTCATCGGCCAAACTATTGATGTCGGGATGAGTTTTGTGGAGTTGGCCGATGGTTCTTCTCTGGCCGATATGGAAGTTGTAGGCTTTCGGGAGGTGTCGTCGGCGAGACTTGATAGATCGGCAGGAGGATTTGGGAGTTGGCTGATGGCCTGGGTCTGGGCGATGGGCTTTTGGGTGAAGGAGCATGTGTCGAGCGTGGCAAAAGCGCTCGACACCTATTATGCAAGTGACTATGCTTTTAAACTACTAAGGTGGTCTCTGCACCATGCATGTGGGATTAATCTCCCTGCATTATTTTGAACCTGTGGTAAACGCATTTTGGCGGGAACTTCATTTTGATTTGCTGCGACTGATTTCTCGATGGCTGCAGGTGGTTGAGCCATCAATGGCGACTGTAGCAGGGATATGGGTGACGGTACAAGTGATTAAACTGCTCGATTGTGAATGAGGACTTCCATACGGTGGCACAAGGCTCGAGGCCTCCCTGTCAACTCTTTCTGTCTCTGCAGCAATAAATTTTGAGCGCCATTCCTTCTGAGGACTGTATCTGGCAAATTTTTTGTCAAAGCCATGTAATTAATGCTGAGTACGCTTCTTTGGCTGTTATAAGCAGGAAGTGTTACTCATTTTAGGTTGTTGAAAACTGGACATTTTGGCCTGTAATAAGATACAACTAGTTTTGGTTGCTCTGTGCAGCAAAACTTGTGAGTTTATGTATCTCCTGTTGTACGTTTTTGCATGAATCCACTGATTTCATGGTCAATCTTATATGAATAATGCTATGTTTGCATGTGTTGTGCTAATTCTGTCTCCAGTCTTGCATGTATCTTTCTTCTGAGTCCAGGTATTCAAGGAATGTCTAAGATTCTAGAACATAGAATTCTTGTGTTGAATGTTTAATCTTTTAACTTCTGCTCAAGGGATAGATTAAACTATTTTCAGATTGAATATTGGGAAGGGTATACTGCAATAGGGATGCCATAAGTATAGATAGCTTAACACTCTGTATTGGGAGATATCTGTAAGGCAGGTATCATATGTATCCCCCTGAAATCTAGTTTTAGTTGTTCATGCTGATCATTCACAGGTGTATGTCTACTGACTCCAAGCCCTGGATAGGCACCAATCTAGCTCTATGTTGAGATTATACACCAGGTCCAGGTTTGCATCCAAATATCAAATCAAACCATTTCATCCTTCCACCTGTTAGTTGTAGGAGTAGGATTAGGATCCCTGCGTACTCTCATACCCAACCAGACATATATGTCCAAGAATGTTGCCAACCTTGTGATTTGTTATACAAATCTTGGTCCTTACGTGAGAGTATTCTGCATGTTGCTGTCAAGTTATATCTTTCTGTCATTGAGCTAGTCAAGGTCATACTTTTATCAAATAGGGACACCCCCCTTGGTGCGGCAGAACCAGAAGTGAAGGGGAGGAGCTCACGCAGCCTCCTATATTCAGTTGGCTGAATCTGCCTGTGCATTAGAACTGGCAAACCCTAATGTTGATTCAGAAGAAAAACCAACAAGTCTTGCAAACTAAACCTCTGCAAAATACTATTCACATACTTACTTTGTGACAACCAAAGCTTTCTGTTAACTCTATCCCTCCTGATCTCCATTCCCAAAATATAGCTTGCAGCACCAAGATCCTTCATCTCAAATGCACCTGAAATTTGGGCTTTAAGCTCACTGACCATACCCTTAGTATTGCTAAAAAACATGTCATCAACATATAAAGCAATAACCAGTATAGAATCATCAACACAATGAATATAAACACAATGATCCTCCTTGCTTCTAACAAAACTCAATTTCAAAACAAATGAATCAAGCTTTTGATACCACATTCTAGGGGACTGTTTTAGACCATAAAGAGACCTCTTTAACCTGCAAACCCAATGTTCTTTTCCTTTTACCTCAAAACCTGTAGGCTGTTGCATATAAATTTCTTTTTCAAGATCTCCATGCAAGAATGTAGTCTTAACATCCATTTGCTCTATCTCCCAATCATAAGTTGTAGCAATGGATAAGAGAAATCTAATAGAAGTCAATTTAGCAACAGGAGAGAATATCTCACCAAAATCAACTCCCTCTCTCTAGGAGTAGCCCTTGGCTACCAGTCTAGCCTTATACTTCTCTAATGACTACTCCAAACTTCTTCTTGAAGACCCACTTACATCCTATGGACTTTCTTCCCTTGGGAAAATGAATAAGATCCCAGGTGTTATTAGAGTCTAAAGCCATCATCTCCTCCTACATGGCTAGATGCCAAGACTCACTATCACTATAGAAATAGCTTTCCTGTAGGATCTAGGTTCATCGTTAGTACTCAATAAAGCATATACACAATGGAAATCTGGTGGGCTATACCTGTCAACTAGATTCCATTGTCTTGTGGATCTCCTCATAGGTGGAATAAGAGACTCTACTTGTGCTTCTGCATGATCATATGCAACAACTTCTTCTGTAACTATAGACTCATCTTCATCAGAACTACTTGAATCTTCTTCTTCTTCTTCACCCCCCAACCAATCATTCTGTTCTTCTTGAGGTGCATCTTGTTGCTCTAACTCAAAGTGCACTCTCTTTCCCTTTTCATCTTTTTCTTTTGGCTACTCAGGGTTAGAAATAGCTCTAAGTTCCCTGAAAATTACATCTCTAGAAAAGAGAATCTTGTGGTTTAGTGGATTCCAAAGCTTATAACCTTTGACATTATCACCATATCTAATGAATGTACACTTTTCAGCCTTTGGATCCAACTTAGATCTCTTTTCCTTAGGCACATGAACAAAAGCCTCATAGCCAAAAACCCTTAAATGTGAAACAGAAGGTTTCTTACCTATCCACACTTCATAAGGTGTCGAATCAAGAGCCTTACAAGGAGATCTATTTATCAAGTAGCAAGCAATACACATAGCCTCTGCCCAAAAGCATTTATCCAACTGTGCATCACTAAGCATACTTCTGGCCCTTTCCATAATTGTTCGGTTCATCCTTTCTGTAACACCATTCTATTGTGGTGTATACGGAGTTGTCTTTTGTCTGATTATACCTGCATGCTTGCAAAACTCATCAAATTCCTTAGAGCAATATTCCCCTCCATTGTCAGATCTTAATATTTTTATCTTTAAACCTGATTGGTTCTCTACTAAGACTTTGAATTCCTTAAACTTAGTGAAAACTTCAGATTTATGCTTCATAAAATAAATCCATGTAAATCTGGATACATCATCAATGAAGGTAACAAAATAACAAGATTTTCGAATAGATTCATTATCCACAAATCCAAACACATCTGTATGAATAATCTCTAATTTCTCTTTTGCTCTAATGCTTCCTGAAGGAAATAATTTTCTATTTTGTTTACCAAACACACAATTCTCACAGAAATCAAAGTGCTCATCAGAATAGGAGAAACCATCCAACAAATTTTTATTCTTAATAGTTTTTAATACATTATTGCTTGTGTGGCCTAATCTACGGTGCCACAACATACATGTATTTTTTAATAGTGGCCTCAAATACATAGGAGGCATTACAAACTGTAGTGACTTCAAGCTTAAACAATTTCCTAAATCTCTTCCCTTTTGCTACCACCAAGTTCCCTCTCACCAATCTGTAGCCATGCTTGTCAAATGTCACATGCATTCCCAAATTATCCAACTTTGAAACTGAAATCAGATTTCTAGCTAATCCAAGAACATGTAAAACACCAGGGAGGGTTTTAATCCTCCCATCACTAAAACACAACAATACCTTTCCTTTCCTGACAATCAGATATGTAGAGTTGTCACCAAGGTAGATATTACCTCCATCATATTCTTCATATGAGGAGAACCATTCCTTATGTGGGGTCATATGAAATGAGCATCCTGATTCAATCAACCAATGATCATTAGAAACAAGATTACATGCAGAAAGTAAAACTTCTTCACCTGCATTCGAGGACTTATCTAAAGCACTCTCCCACTATTTCTTGGGGTTTCTGCACTCCTTCACATGTCCCCTTTTACCGTAGTTCAAACATTTAACTCTATTCTTTTTACTAGGAGTCTTAGACTGGCCCTTGGACTTGTCCTTAGCCCCTTTTTGATCTCCTTTAGGTCTCCTTTCCTTAGACCTTCCCCTGATACTGGGAGCATCCCCTGAACTATCCAAACTATTCTTCCTCAATTCCTATGACAGTAGCACTGAAACAAGAGCATCCAACTTCATATCTGCAAGGTTAGCAAGGATAACATTCTCCCAAGACTCAGGTAAAGAACAAAGAAGTAAGATACATTTACCTTCCTCACTAACCTCAACATCTACTAAATCAAGCTGACTCAGTAACAAATTAAAAGAATTTAAATGCTCTACAACTAATTCACCTTCTCGCATTTTCATGAAAAATAATTTTCTTTTTAAATAAAGTTTGTTTACCATACTGTTGGCTTGATAGATCTCATCCAACCATTTCCACAACTTGTATGCAGTCTCTTCCTTTGCGACATTCAATAGGACAGAGTATGAAAGACACAAGCGGATGGTTCCCCGTGCCTTCTTATCCAGTCTATCCCACTCATCTTGATAGACATTGTTAGGTTTCTTCTCTTTTTGGATAGCCAACCATTAGTTTCTTTCTTCCAACAAATCTTCCATTTTTAGCTTCCGCAACTCACACCCCGTTCTGTTGAACTTCTCAATGTCCATTCAAGAGGTTGATGCAATGGTGGATGTAGCCATAATAACAACACAAGATCTGTAAAACAAACACAACCAAATCTCCCACTGCAGCTACAACCCAAGAGTCAAAGCTAGCCAGGCTCTAATACCAAATGTTAGAAATGAAAGCAACACTACTTCAATGGAAATCTAATTCAATATAAATTTCAAAAAATTTTAACTGTGTTTTATTAATGGAGATTGTAACAAAACATAAACCCACAATATAGAAATATACCATAAGCATAATGAAGCACATAACACAAGTGTTTAACGTGGAGAAAACCCTTTCAGGTAAAAAACTCCACCAAGAAAAGAGGCCAAGTTGTATTATCTTCACAAAAGGAGATTACAAATACATTCACTTCCTCTGTCCTCCAACCTTCACTCCAGCAGAACTTGGGTACCTGTAAACTATTATATATATGCACCTCATCTACTATGCTATGATTTTTTATAGAATTTACACAACCTCAAGACATTAAATGACTTCTTACAAGCCCATAACACTTGTCAAGAGTCAACAACACAACCTTGGGCGTCCATGGCCAAGAATAGGCTCTTACAAGGTCATAAATGTTGTCATACATGCATCCTACACTTGGAAAAATGTTCCCATGCAAGCTTGAATGACTTGGGGCCAAAAATAGCCACTTACAACATCTTATGATGCGTCATATGCTATTATTAGTGTCATAGATTCTTATGAAAACTTATAGTTGTCATAGAATCTCTTACACCCTCTTACAACATCTATGACGTGCGTCATAACACTAAAAATAGATTATTCCTCCACACGTGCACCCCACTTTGACCAATTATCATTTACCATAGTAAATGACATCCCGTAACTACCACCGGTAACTCTAGGACTTACCGTGCAGTAACTTTGTAATTACCGTGGATAGTAAATAATTTTTACCATTGCCAGTGAAACTTGTACATCCCTTATGGGTAATTACAAATAATAATTGGAATAATACAATAATGAGATTTACAAGGTTAATGGTACCTTATCCCAACATTTATCTCATAACAAATCATCTTCGATCATTTATTCTCGGGCATCCATATAGTGCATTGAGCATACATCGCATCGTTGAGCACTTTGAGCACAAACACAATCTACATCCACTTGTTGCAAACATAGTTTCGCAATTTGAAGAGCAATCTACATTCGACCAAGATAACAATACAATCTAGGTGAAATATTTCATTGTTTTGTTTATTATTCATTGATTATTTGGTTATTTACTTAGATCATTATCTTGATGTTATAGGATTGAGTTGTTGATTACTTCATTGTTTTTATTATCATTCAATCTCAGTTTTATTCCTATGCACAAATTCATTAGGTCGCATATGACGAGGTACCTTTCTCATTATCCTGATGAAGCAGTTGTTAAAACTAGCTTGTGTCTCATTTATAGCCTTCTTGATAGCTATGAGTTCATGGCTGGCAAACTTGGGGTCAATCCTATCCCCATATTGCAATCTGACTACCCTCATGAACTCTTCCCAAGAGATAATACTGTTATCAGGGAGAGATTTAAACCATTCCTTAGTACTTTCTTCCAATGAGTGTACCAATAATTCCATCATGACATCTTCATCCTCAATTTCATACTCATTAGTGACATTAATAAAATGCCTAAGGTGCTCTTCACTTGTGACAACATTATTACCTTGAAACCTAGGAATCTTTCCCCTAATCTCATTTGGAATTAGATTGGGAAAATTAGGAATGCCAACGAAATCAAGTTGTTTATACCCTCTCAACTCCCAATGGCTGCCTCAATGGAGGAACTTTATGTGCCTATCTTCATTCTGTGGGCTAGGGTTTTGGACATTTCCTTAATGTTGATTGATTTGATTCTATGGTAACTGATTGTGAACATTCTAACCATGGGCATGATTCATACCTTGTTGTCCCATTTGCTGATATTGTTGTTGTGTTTGATTGTTCTGTTGATTATAGTGTTGGTTTTGACCTTGCAATTGTGCATTTTGATTTCCTTGGTCCTGCTGGGCAAGTTGGGCATGTTGTTGATCAAGCAAAGCTTGCACCTCTCTTTGTAGATATTCCTGAGATGATCAAGCAGGTCTAGCTCATCCTGAATTATTCTTTCTCTTTCCTCATCATCAGGATGCTCCTACTAATTTTCCTTATTAGGAATGGTATCATGTCAACTTCCAAGTGATCTTGTAGGAGAAGTAGGGTATCTCGTAGTTTGATATGTTGCTTCATTCTCATTGGGCATTCCAAATGCTCTCAAATCTGGACCACGAGACCTATCTCTACTTCCTCTGCCAACCATATTCTCATTTCTTCTAACATAATACTCATTCCTATTCATCCTTTTGTTTGTTCTGAGTATGTTATCTGCAGAGTCCTCAGAAGTATATTGATATTGACCTCTCAAATCATCAAATGCATCATTTCTGCTAGAGGTACCTACTTGGTCTTGGGTATTCAATGGAGGCATCACATTTGTGTTTCTTTCCCTCCATCTACTCCTATTTCCTATACTACCAGAGGATTCATCACATCTAGGTTGCTCCTGGTTTCTTCCTCTATTCATTGTGAATCTCTCTTCTTTTCAAACTACAATTATTTTCTGGGTTGTAAAAATAGAGTCGTCACTCTTCTATTGGGAAGAAAATTTAAACAAACATTGTATTTCAATACTATAGCAATCAGAAGTAAAGATTTACTATTACCAAGAGATTCAAATTTTTCAGCCTTCCAATTCAGTCCCTGATAATGGCACCAATCTATTGGGTCCCAAAATATCTTATCCTGATCCCTAGAACATTCTTCAATATTTGAGGCCAGGGATGTCATCAACGAGATAGAAAAGAGGTTCATCAATAGGATAAGGATGATTAAGGTCCAATGGTTGGGAATGGGTAATCTTCTCTTTGCTTCTGGTTCAACTAAGCCAAGGAGGGTGTTCCTAGAGGTATCCCTTAATAAGGATTAACAAGAATGGAAGATGTTGTCAACTATTATTTTAATCCCTAAACATAGTCACTAGATTAAGACAAGCTTGTTGCACTAAAACCTCTATTTAAGCTAATGAAAAGCATGTCCTGCAATAATGGAATGTAGTGGTATGCATGTTTGGTTTTCTAAAATTGGCAGTTTGAAGATTTACTAACAATATTTCTTGGCTTCAATACAAAACCACAACAATGCATGCAATGCTAACTATTTATTTCACACTTGATAAGTTTATTTTAAATTTTTTATGGGTGTGGATGATCACAGGCTTCTTAGACTGGTTCCTATTAGAATGGGTTACAAAGTCCACAATTCAACAGAGGTAAGATAATATAGAAATGAAACAAGCACTTTTTGGATACCCGGATGCAGAAAAGACAATAATCAGTAAAGAATATGCTTAGTAATCCTTCATCAAAATGCAATCATTCATCTACAACCATAGAAGATATCATCACATAGCATGTAATGTTTTAAGAATATATCATATTCATATGATCAATGGTTATAATCATCCCATGAAGTGTGGCAAGAGGAAACCCTAGCTGAAACTTAGGATTTCCTTGAAAAATTACATAAAAAGGAGGAGAAGTTCATACACTGGCTCTTGAAATCAATATAAAACCTTTTATAACCATTATCTTTCCTACTATAGTACTGGAACCTTTTGTTCTTTGAAACCCTAAAGAGCTCTACACTTTGTCAGCTAAAGAACTGCAAGAGACCAACCCTTGAAGACAGTTTTGATCCTACCTTTATAGCCTTCACAACACATATCTAAGAATGAAATAGGTGGGAAAACCCACAACAACCCCACCAACTACAACAACCACTCACTTCACATTAATGGTGATCCCAAAGGTTGTCGGTGTGTTCCCAGGTGGTGGGAGGAGTATGGAACGCAAAAAAGTCAGTCCCTGAACAATTAGGCTTCATAGATTGGGCCTTCATTGAGCATCTTGTACTTTGGAGAAGAAATGAACCATCCAAACCCAAAATACATAAAAGGAATAAAGATCACCAAGGGTTGGGCCTCGGACCTTCTTCCTTTTGCCTTCAAAAAGAGAGGAAGAAGAAAGGAAACTTCACGTGTGTCGCCATCCGAAACACTTAGAAGATTGTGAGCTCACCAGACTTTGATTGTCGGGCCTTCGGCCTACATCCTTACAAAAGGAAAGAGAAAGAGAACACCCCTAGTTGCTAATGCCTTAAATACTTAGAAACTTTTGAATACTCTGCAGGCTTTGACAAATAAGCCTTCCACCTTCTACCTTCCAAAAGAAAGAAAGGAGAAAAGAGAACTCCTGACTTCCACAACCCGCAACACGTAGAAAAAACTCAAAACCTTAGTGCACCTCGACGATCAGGCCTTCCCACTGATGCATGCTCAAAAGAAGACGAAAGGCTGCAAGCCCAACCTCCGACACCTGAAACTCTTAGGCAATTTTGCAATGAACCAAGGCAGATTTTAGAGCCAATAAAAATGGCATGATGGAAGATAGGACCCTAAAACCCTAAAACTTTAACAAAGGTAGAAAATACAAGGAAAAATCTTAAAATTTTTGGGCTTATCCATTTTCTGGGTTTCTTCCTTGCATTTCAAAAGGAACAAGGTAGGAATTTTGATGGATTGGGCAAGATTAGCATGTTTGGGCAACTTGAAAAGATTTTGCAAATATTTGACTTGAAAATAGGAATCTCAACAGGGCATACTTTCATCATCATAGCTACTGACTACTTCACGAAATGGGTCTAAGCAGTTCCACTCCGATCCACGATTGTTGAAGTAATCTGTCACTTTCTCCTTAATAACATCATTTTCTGATTTGGTCTTCCTTTTAGTTTGGTTTATAATAATGGTTCATCATTTAAGAACAAAGAAGTGAAGAAGTTCCTCAAAAAATTTCACATTCAACATGGCTTCTCTACATCATATTAACCTCAATCAAATGGCCAAGCAAAAGCTTCTAATAAAACAATAAAACAAATCCTTCAAACCATTAACAAACATGGTAAATATTGGCAAACTCTACTTTCTTATGCATTATGGGTTACCAAATGAGTGTTCGTACGACCATGGTACAACCTCGTGTATGGTGTTGATGCAATTATGCCCTTGGAGTTAGAAATTCCTTCATTACAAATTTCTCTCAATGGCATTCTTGATGAAGATTCTTACAGGTAACAAGGACTTCAAAAACTTGAGATGCTTGACGAACAACGCATAAACTCTCTCGAACATCTCCAAGCTTATCAAAAGAATATTCAACACAAATACAATGCAAATGTCATTCATCACTCATTAGTGGTTGGCGAATTAGTACTCTACAAAAATCAACACAATATAAATGCTTCTCCAGGCCAAAAAGGGAAGTTCAGCCTGAACTAGTTAGGACCTTACATCATCACCAAAGTCTATGGATCAGGTGCATATAGATTGTCGACAATGAATGGTATGCCTCTCAAAGAAACTATTAATGCTATTCACTTATGTAGATAATATGCTTAATTTTTTGTCCTCACCTTGAAGTTTTCATTACAATCATTTCATTTCTAAATGTTATGCTAGCATCTATTTAAAACACATCATGTTAGATAGTTAATTTCATTTATCTATTTGATATATTTTATTTCATTTGTGATAAACATGTAGTTACCTCGAATCATTAAAGTAGTTTTCTTAGTATTAAAAATTACTTGTTAGCATACATTTAGTTAACTCATACACCATGTTAATTAGATCATTGTAGCATTTAATTAAATAATGTTATCACGTTGTTTAGTTAGACCACAAGTGCATTTAATTCAACATGTGTATATGCTAGGCAATCTAATGGGGAGCGCACAGTGGATACCACAAATCGATGCCTTAATTTTCCACAGTCAACAAACTAACAGCTGAGCTACTGATTCAACTCCATTGACCAAGTCTCTCATCCTTCTCTAAAGCCTCGATGGCATTTGCTCTTAGGGAGGCTCACAATCTTTGGTCAATTCACCAAAAACGTCGTCGCACAGTTTTCCTCCTGCGAACCCTAGCACATGAAGATGCTAGGACATTCTTACTGCGCGAAACCCTCGGTCCGGAACATCTGCACTATCAAATAGGAAAACAAGACAACAAACGGACATATATGGTACATTGAATCCATTCCACTGATTTTGACAGAAATCTCACCAGTGGAATGCTTCACAGGGACATACGGCAGCAATGGAAAATGTGAAAATGAATGGAAATCTATAGTTACGTGATTTGCAGTTGTAAAAATGGAAAACAAATGGATAGAATAGAAATGCTTTATTTCTCCTAAACACAATGCAATCACATTTGATCTGGTTATGATAATCATCCTTCAGTTCATACTTCTGGGCATTTAACAACTCGCCCTGAGTAGTACCACACTAGCTCCAAGTGGCTGGGAGACAACCGACCAAAACTACCCTACTGCCTTATTTTGGCATTATTGCTATTTTTAGCATTATGCTATTACAACTTGACAAATGTCCCCTAAGTCACTTGGGACTTTACAAAAATAGACCTAGCTACAAATTGAAAAATGTGATTTTTGAGGTGCTCCTGCACCATACTCCCTGGGTGAAAATTGTCTCAAGTCCTCTTAGAGACTAACTGTTGCAAATCACCACCCCACTTTTTGATGTCTTCTCCTAGCATCCATGTGGCTTCAGAGTCTAGAAGTCCTTGCCATTTGACCAAGTGCTCAAAATATGTCTAACTTCGGGTCTTCTTGGCTATCCTACTATCCAAGATATACTCCATCTTCGGCGGTTCCTTGGGTGGCAAAGACTGCACCCACTCTGCATTGTCTTGAACAGAATATGCGGTACCTTGGCCTGTATCAGGACTTCTATATAATGTCAGATCAGCAACACTGAATATAGGTGAAATAGCAATGTCATCAGGGAGTTCAATTTTGTAAGCATTAGAACCATATTTTTCTAGAATCTGACAGGGGCCAATTTTTTGCATCATCAACTTACTGTGGCTACCCTTGGGTAGTCTATTCTTATTGAGATGAACCATGACCATATCTCCAACTTGGTATTGCACATCCCTTCTTCTTTGATCCACTCGAGCCTTGATCTTCTGACTATTCTGGTGTAGAGTATCTCTGACATGTTGATGGATCTCTTTCATAGCCTCTGCAAATGTATCAACATGTCTACTCCTTTTGTCCAACCCTTGAACATCTCATAATTCAAAAATTCCTCTAGGATGACTACCATAAGCAACTTCAAAAGGACTTAAACCCGTGCTTCTATTTGTAGAATCATTATAGGCATACTCTGCCTGTGGGAACACCACATCCCAACTACTACCATGTTCTCTTGTCAAACATCTCAGCAGATTGCCTAAAGACCTATTGACAACCTCAGTTTGACCATCAATCTGAGGATGATAGGCTAAACTAAAAGACAAATTTGTACCCAATCTTTTCCACAAGCTTCTCCAGAAATGTCCCACAAATTTGTTGTCTCTATCAGATACAATACTCAAAGGTAATCCATGAATCCTAACAATTTCTTTAAAGAACAAACCTGCAATGTAACTAGCATCATTGGTGGTCTTACAAGGAATAAAGTGCGCCATTTTGCTAAATATATATACCACAACAAACACACTGTCATAACCTGTCCTTGTCTTGGGCAATCCCATCACAAAATCCATACTCAAACTTTCCCAAGGTCTATTTGGTATGGGAAAAGGTTGGTACGGTCCTACATTGGTTGAGATTCCCTTTGCTCGTTGGCAAATCACACAACTCTCAACAAACTTTCTGATATCAGATTGCATCCTAGGCCAAAAGTAAAACCTTCTTACAAGATCTAAGGTCTTATTTAGCCCAAAATGTCCTCCTAAACCACCACTATGTTTTTCCTTCACAATATTATCCCTCATTGAACACTTACGGATACAGAGTTGACTTCCCTTAAACAAAAGTCCATCCTGCAATGTATAATCTGAAAATTCACTATGGAAAGCATTGGCAAACTCGCTACATACTCTATAAATCTCCTTAAAATCTTGGTCCTCTCCGTACAATCCTTTGAGTGACTCAACACTCATACTCTGTAGCTGCACTTCTTGCACTATCAACACTCTTATGCTTAAAGCATCAGCAACCTTATTTGTTATTCCCTTCTTATGTTTGATGATGAAGGTGTAGGCTTGAAGACTTTCTACCCATTTCATGTGCTGATGACTAAGCTTTTCCTGCCCATTCAAAAAATTGAGAGCATGATTGTCAATGTATACAATAAATTCCTTAGGAAGCAAGTAGTGCCTCCATTTTTTAGAGCTTGTACCATAGCATACAACTCTAAATCATAAGAGGAGTATTTCCTCTTGGCTTCATTTAACTTTTCACTGAAGAAGGCTACTAGTCTGCCTTCTTGGCTCAACACTACTCCTATGGCCAGTCCACTTGCATCACATTCAATTGTGAAAACCTTACTGAAATCGGGCAACACTAAGACAGGGAATTTAGCAACTTTCTGTTTTAGATTCTCAAAGCTCCTATATGCTTCTCTCATCCACACAAACTTCATCTTACCTCCACCCTTAATGGTCTCCAACATAGGTTCACAGATGTCACTGTAGTTCTTAATGAATTTCCTATAAAATGTGGCCAACCCATGGAATCTTCTAACCTCTCCTGCTGTCCTGGGTGTAGGCCAATTCAAAATAGCTTCTACCTTGGAAGGATCCATTTTCAAATCACCCTTAGAGATGACAAAACCTAGGTACACCAATTCTTGTTTCATGAAGTCACACTTTTCCAAGTTTATTAGTAATTTATGATCTTGCAGCCTCTTCAAAACAATCTCCAGCTATTTCAAGTGTTCTTCCTTGCTCTTACTGAATACTAAGATATCATCAAGCTAGACTACCACAAATTTGCCTATGAATTCTTGCAACACCTCATTCATCAGTCTCATAAATGTGCTAGGGGCATTTGAAAGACCAAATGGCATCACAAGCCACTCATACAACCCTTCATTGGTTTTGAAAGTTGTCTTCCACTCATCCCTCTCTCTTATCCTTATCTAATGGTACCCACTCTTCAAGTCTATTTTAGAGAAATAGGTAGCACCTCCCAAACAATCCATTAGATCTTCTATTCTAGGAATAGGAAACCTATATATGATGGTTATCCTATTTATTTCCATAGAATCAGTACACAGTCTCCATTTCCCATCTTTCTTTGGGGCTAAAATAGTAGGTACTGCACATGGACTAAGACTCTTCCTTATCAGCCCTTTGTTTAGGAGTTCTTGAATCTATTTTGCTATCTCTTCATTCTGCTGTGGTGTCATTTTATACACTGCCTTATTAGGAAGTACTGCTCCTAGTATGAGATCTATCTGATGGCTAATGTCTCTGATTGGTGGTACAGAATCAGGTATATCCTTTGCAATCACTCCTTTGTAATTGTCAAGCAAATCTCTGACTTCTTTAGGCCCTACTTCTCTCACACTTTTCTTCTTTTCCTCCGTAGGCTTCACAATCAAAGCAAAACCTACTCCACCACCTTCCTTTAGTGTATCCATGAATTCTTTTTCTCCTACCAACATTACACTAGACCCTACATGTTGTTGATCCTCTTTTACCAATGATTGTATCCTATAAGTCGCACCATCCTTTTGGAATGAGTAAGCATTCTTTTCTCCATCATGATGAGCCTTTCTGTCAAATTGCCATGGCCTGCCTAACAAAAGATGGCAAGCATCCATTGGAAGGATGTCACACAAAATCATATCTTTATACCCCTTAATGTTGAATTCTACCCATGCCTGTTCATTGATGAGTACGTGCTGCCCCTTGTTCAACCAACTGAATTTATATGGACTGCTATGGGGTATCTTTTCTAACTTCAACTTATTCACTACTTCCAAAGATATAATGTTATCAGTAGAACCAGAGTCAATAATGACTTTGCAAACCTTACCTTGGATCTTATAGTTGATTCTAAACAAATCCCTTCTTTGTGATGGTTCCGCCTGCACTGGTTCCTTGAGCAGTGTCCTCTTGATCATCAGATTCTCTCCCGTTTCTGATTCTAGATTCACTTCTGGAGATGTCACACTCCTTTCATCTTCTTGAATCAAAGTGGTTCTCTTCTCACCACCATGAGAAGTTGAGGCCTTCTCTGGACACTTGTATGTCAGGTGCCCTATCTGATTGCAGTTATAACACCTCATATTGGAGAATTTGGATCCTCTACCTGATCCATTTGTCCCACCTCTTCCATTAGGCCTTCTTCCTTGGTAGCCTTCTCTGCTACTTGAGTCCCCAATTTGCTCTTCTTGGCCAGACTCACCACTAGACCTCTGGTTAGGGCTTCTTCCTCCAAAACTACCTCTGCCTCTGAAATTCCTTCCACCTCTACCTCTATTGTTCTGCTCACTCTTCCTCTTTATCTTCTCTTCAGCCCTTAAGGCCATCTGGAAACACTTGTTCACTGTGTCTGGTGCTAAGATGCTGATCTCATCTTGAATGTTCATCCTTAGGCCATTCAAATACATGGCCACCTTCTCTGACTCTTCTTCTTGTCTCTTTGATCTGAGACTGAGTTTATGAAACTCTTGTGTGTATGCATTCACATCAAGGTCTCTCTATCTGAGGTTCTACAATTTCTTATACATCTGCACATCATAGTCCAGGGGTAAGAATTGTGCCTTGATTTTGGTCTTCATCCTTTCCCAGGAGGTTATCATATTTTTCCCCTCCTTGACTCTCTCCCCTTGTTCATAATTCCACCATGCAAGAGTAGATCCCTGCAACCTTGCCTTTTCCAACTTAACCCTCTTATCATCAGGGATTTCTTTATATTCAAAATGATTGTTCAATGCCTCAATCCAGTCACTCACTTCTTCAGCTTCCATACTTCCACTATACATAGGCAATCCATCTATGGTGTCCCTATTGACTGCCTTTAATGCATTTAAAAATGCCCTCTGGTCTGCTGGTATCTCCTCTGTCTTTTTACTAGTTTCAGCAATTTTCGCATTGCCTTCATCACTGTCACTTTCATATTCCCTCTCTTTGCCTTTGGACTGCTTGAACTTTCCCAACTTAGATGCAAGCATCTCCTTGATCAGCTTCTTGACGGTGTCCTGCGACATACTTTTGGGAGGCATCCTCTCTGCCTCTGTCTCTCTTTCTTTGTCTGACATAAACATTCACAGACAACCCCCAAACGCCAACACTCTTGCAAATCCTCAATTCAATTTGCAGCCCAAATCTTTTTTTCGGGCTCTGATACCAATATGATGGGGAGCGCACAATGGATACCACAAATCGATGCCCTAATTTTCCACAGTCAACAAACTAATAGCTGAGCTACTGATTCAACTCCATTGACCAAGTCTCTCATCCTTCTCTAAAGCCCTGATGGCATTTACTCTTAGTGAGGCTCGCAATCTTTGGTCGATTCGCCAAAAACGTCGTCGCACAGTTTTCCTCCTGTGAACCCTAGCACATGAAGATGCTAGGATGTCCCTACTGTGTGAAACCCTCGGTCCAGAACATCTGCATTATCAAATAGGAAAACAAGATAGGAAACAGACATATATGGTACATTGAAGCCATTCCATTGATTTCGACAAAAATCTCACCTATGGAATGCTTCACAGCGACATACGGCAGCAATGGAAAATGTGAAAATGAATGGAAATCTACAATTAGGCGATTTATAGTTGTAAAACTAGAAAACAAATGGACATAACAGAAATGCTTTATTTCTCCTGAACATAATGCAATCACATTCGATCTGGCTACGATAATCATCCTTCAGTTCATACTTCTGGGCATTTAACAACTCGCCTTGAGTAGTACCACACTAGCTCCAAGCAGCTGGGAGAATAATCCAAGCGGCTGGGAGACAACCAACCAAAACTACCCTACTACCTTATTTTGGCATTATTGCTATTTTTAGAATTATGCGATTACAACTTGACAAATGTCCCCTAAGTCACTTGGGACTTTACAAAAATAGACCTAGCTACAAACTGAAAACATGATTTTTGAGGTGCTCCTGCACCATTTGTTATAGTTAATTAAATAATTTCAACAAGTTGTTTAATTAAATCACATGATTCATCTAGAAAACAACATTTCATCAATACATGCATCAATTAAATCATTGTCACATTTATCAAACAATCTCATTAGGTTGTTTATTTAGATCACAATTGTATTTAATTGTCACATACATGTTAACTTACCACATTTAATTAGATCTCTGTCTCATTTAATTAAACAATCCATAGCATTGTTTCAATAAGATCATAAATGACATCTACTTAAATCATCATCATCACATAGATACAACAACATAAATCAAAATGTCAAAATGCTCATATATATACAAAGGTTTGATACATAGCCACGACTACAACAAAATGTGGTGTGTCACAATCATACATCAACAAGTGTCATCAATCTACAGGATTGTGGGTACCTGACTCCTTGGGACCTGATCGTTGTTGTGTGATAGATGGATATCTATGCGAGGCTATAGACCTTGAGTGACTCCTAGATACACTCTATGTTTGTAGGTCCCCGATCTCCCCTCTAAACTTTGTTGCCTCCACCCAAGCATCTAAATAGAGTTGTTGTAGTTGATCCCTCTCGACTGGCAACCGGTCCACCTCTCCCTGCAGAAATCTCACAAGTGGATGATCCATCGTGATCACTGGTCCTTCCCTAGCTACCTAAAGATCCTCTAAAGCCTAACCTAGTTGTATCCCAAAGGCATCTCATGTTGCTTCGACACTTGACACCCTCTACATCACCTGGTCTCACTATACCTCAAAGGCACCTCAAGTTGCCTCGACACTTGATGCCCTCTAGATATGCAACAAGCACGAACACATCCAAATGTCACCCTACAGTTTGTTGTGGACTGTAGTTGGCCCACACTAGTTGTTGAATCTACATGGTGGGCACCATCTTCACTAAAACTCCACCCACAAAGTCGAGCCATACTCGTGTACCAACTATAAGATAGAAACAAAAATTGTATCAAAACTCTTATCATATACATCAAAACAAATAAAATTCAACATCTACTATTCTACTCAATCTCAAATCAAAACATGAATGTAAACCTCTTACCTAGATCACTGTCCTGCCAGTTAGGATCAACTAGAGGATTGATGGCTTCTGAGTCTATAGTCATCGACATTATTGGGGGCATCATAGTGGCATCACCGCTCAACTCCCTGTGCTTGTATTGAGTCCACACTCCAAGATGGTAGTGATCGTGATGCACAACATCCAACCCTAGGTCTCTCATCAACAACATCATCATTCTCCTCTCTTAGGTGTCATTTCCCTCCTATTGTCAGCATTGGCAGATCCTCCTCCTCATCACCAACATCATAGTCATTATCTCTCTCCTCCTCTCCTCACTTATCCCCTTGATCCACCCAAGGCGTAGGATTGCTAGTGGGATAGTCCGCTGAAAATACACGAGCAAGACGAGTTGTGCTCCACCAAGTCATGTATGTTGGGCTCACACCCACATCATCAATGTTGGACATGAGAACTGCATTCTATACCTCATCATCAGGATTACTCAATGCAACATTAGCAATAGTGGGGTGGGCCTCATCTCCAAGCCTCACCACACTACGAGCTGAGAGTACATAGGTCGGTCAAGCGGTAGGAACTCTCTACATGTGACCGAATTGTCTCATCACTCAATTGTTGTAGAAAGGCACAACGATGTGATCAAAGTGACCAACTAGAAGTTGATCTTTCTACATCCTTACCTGAAGTCGACTCTAGCCCATTCATGACTTAAGACCTCTATATGGTCTCCATGTGATATCATCAAGCTTCAATCTATCGAATCTAACTCTCCAATATAATAAGTCACCAAAACTCCACAGTCTCCCTAGTGTATAGGCGTGTGCTCGTGGGCATATCCAGATAAGATCTATCAAGAGCCCCACTGACCGTATGCTCGAATGCCTATGCATGGAGAAGTGTGTAGGTCATCAAGCTTTGTGCCTCATGATGCACATAACGCCCTAGATCATGGTATAAGTAAGCCAACATGCTCTGTTCCCAAGAATAAATAGTCCTCTACTCCTCCATCACTCTGATAGTATGAACAAGGCCCATGTGAAGGTGTGTACCTCACCCATCCTATGTAACCATGAGTGCGATGGTAGTGATCAAGATGCAACGTAAGATTGGTGTGACTACAACACCCTGCTCTAACCAAGCTATATGAATGTGCCTTGTAGTGCTTGAGGGCATAGTATGGTCAAGAGAGCACACCTGGCTCGCTTGGGCATACTCCTCTGATCAATAATCATCGATCCTCATGGTCTCACCTCACATAAGTAACCATAGGATCTGGTACATGTCATCCAATGTGACAATCATCTCTCCTGTTGGAAGATGGAAGGTAGAGGTGTCTGTATCCCACCACTCCATGAGCACCATCAACATCATATAGTGATATCTAATAGTTGGCATCATGTATACCCACCATAATCCTACATATCTTAGGTGACCAACCTCTGTGGCAGGAAGAGTCTTAGCATGGCTACGCAACAATGTGTATAAGTGACCGCCTAAATGCTCTCTCATGGTTGGGGGCACTTGCAATCAACACCAAATCAAGATATGTCAATTTCATCCAAACTAAAAATCAAAACATGTTCTAACTTCCAAATTTTAGTAACTTTTCATAGGACACTAGCACCCTATCATGACCCTAGTGTCTTGGCAAGACTCTAGCACCCTAAGAGAACACTAGTGCCCCACGGGGCCTAGTTTGGCACGTAAACTTCAAAAACAACACAAAAATGACAAAAATCAAAAGCTCAGACTCACCTTGCGTGCACATACGTCCTATGCTATGCGATCCCTCATCTTATCCAGCCTAGGAGGTTGATATGGTCATCTGTGTGGCAACGCCATTCTTGTGATCACCTAAGATTCTCCAAACTCTCTAAAAGTGAAAAAGACAAATCAAATAGTAAATGGTGAAAACCTACTTACTATTTATAGAAAAACATCTAAATACTTACCATCAAATTAAAAACACTCTTAATTTAAACCTTCACAACTTGGGCTAGAGAACTCTAATTTTTGTGTTGTATGTTACATCAAAATCTTGCTATCCTCTTTCCCATTATATGCCTTTTGTCCCATAATTATTTTATAAAATGACCCTACTTAAGGCATATTCATCAACTCTCTAGAAACTTATAGTAGAGAAAGCATCACCTTGTTTCTACCTCCATAGAAGCAAGCAGAAACAAGGGGGTATATATCTACATGTGAGCTTCACTCTAGATCACACTCTCATCCCCCTTAGAAGTTTTCAGACTAATACATCTTTCTACCTATAGGATGGTTTTCACTTTTCTAACAAAGTGGATTTACAGGATGTGGTCCCTAACACTGTGGTTTGATAGGTTCCTTGACTGGGGGCTCCATTCTCTTACTCAACAACATTTTGTGTCATTTACAGTATCCTTTTAGGTATCCTTTACATGCTTATTTGCTTTCTTGTACTTTATCTTGCATATGCACGTAGTGTCATACGACTGCTAAAGTGGGAGATAAATGTAGTGTAGTAAAATTATGCTCCCTATTGGCGCAAACACAATCTCACTCTCTATTTGTTACTCACTTTAGTGATCACTCCCCTAGTCCATTTTAGGACCACTTCCCTAGTCCATTTTAGGACCACTTCCAACCTTGACCTTACCTTTTAACTCAAGAGATGTGTTTATGTTACCTAATATTTTACTAATGTCGTAGGCCAGAACCATGAGCAATGTTTGGGTCCTGGTTAAGTCCACGAACTGTGGCCACCTTTTCAATAGATCCCGCTAGGACTAGGGTACCCAACGCCTGAGTCCTGCCTATTTTCCTTGGGATTGTAAGGCACTCTCAAGGTCAGCCTTATCTTGGATGACGTGACCTCGATTTTGACATTTTGTGAATGCACATAAATGGATCTTAAATTCAAAAAAACTTGTCAGATTATGCCCTAAATTATACTTATGATGTCATATTTAAACTAGTTATTTTGTCATTATGAGGTAAAAATGTGATTTTACAGCAAAATTCTACTAAAATGAACATTGATATTGCATTTTGAAGAGGACTTGTTATCTGTTTACTTGTTATTATTGATTGAAACTTCAAGAGGATTGAAGAATAGTTGGAATCACTGACCGATGATCGGCTTGTACCACTTCATCACGATTTGGTATGGTTTCAACCCATTCTCATCTTCAAGCTTTGGTCACTCTCTACTTCATTGAGGTGAAGTTGTAGATTTGAAGTATTTTCCCTTGGGTAACATATCTCTCTTGGGTTAATTATCATTTCATCAATTAAGGCATATAGGAATCCACTCTAACACACTTGAGTAGGGTTTCATTTATTGATTTTGTTTGTCACTGCTCACCACAATCTTAGATACACTTAAGATTTAGAGCACAAACTATTTGTTGTTACTAATCTCGCTATCTATGAGGTAGGAATACCAAAATGGGGTTTTGAATGAGGCAAACTCCTATATAGCCACAACTATTTTTCCTCTCTTTGTGTATGTGCAGATCGCATTCAGGATTTTCTAATAAAAAAGTGATAGGAAATAGAGAGCAAGTACAAAGGTCATCTAACAGAGTTGAATTTACCCAAAAACCCTAGGACCAAAGTGCCCAACACCCAGGTCCTGCCAGATCTACTCCATGTTCTGTCTAATCTATGTTTCTCTAGTTTGCTTTCGTTTTCCATCTTTGTTACAGTCGTCTATGTGTTTCGTCAGATTTATCAATTAGAGTTTTTGTGTTATCTAGCTCTTATCAATTCATTAGTGATCAATCCTTTCTTTACAACAAAGGAACAATGCCTCAAACAACTTGGCTCTCCCTTGTGGATGGTATCCAAGCACCAAATCTTTGTAGGCTTGTGTTCCAATGTTATGTGATGAAGGATTAACGTAGGTTAAAGCATTAATTAGTCTAGATCTCATTTTCCACATAATAGACATGAGAACATGGTTGAATTCAATAAACATCACCTATAAAACCACATATGTGAGATCTATGTTTTGACATATAAGGATTTGGAAGATAACATGAAAACCATGACAAGGTTCAGCACTAAAATCATGCACAGGTCTATAATGACTCTTTCTCTTCTATAGGATTTGGAGTTGAAGAAGCATGGTATAGTTACTTAGAATGTTTTTAATTATGATGACATGTATAAATCCTTCACCAAGGATTGGGGAAAGTTTCTCCATTAGTCTTTGTTTTGTTGTGCCTATTCTTGGGAATGTTGTTTTTTATTAAGCTAGTTCTGGACTTATTGTTGTTTATGAACTGTTAATGTGTTGTTTAAGTGTAGTTTCTGGCTAGTTTTAGATGTGTTTTGTTTATCCCTAGGGTTGTTTTTGTATAGAGATTAGGACCCTTGTTTCTTGCTTAATCAAAAATATATATTGGCAAAAGTGTGGAAAACTATGTTATTTTTTCATAGAGCTCTATTTCGAGGCTAATGGAGTTAGATGTTGGAGACTATCCTATAGAGCTAAAATAAGATCATAATCTAATATATGTAAATCTTGACATACACCAAAACAATTGATAAGGAGAACAAGACCACCACAATCAAAACAAGACACATCTTTAAAGTAAAATCTTCATGACTCAAGAGAATCAAGAACTCTTCAAAGAATCTCTTGAACAACACTTTCAAGAAGCACAAAGTAGTGCAAGTTGTATGACAAATGATCCAATAAACAAAAATATGTTGATTCCTTTAATCCATAAAGCATTAAATACAAAAAAATTATATTTAGACCTGAGAGAGGAACTACAAATACTATTTCGACAAACCCATCCAATATGATTATGTGAGTTACAAATTTTACTTTTTTTGAGCTCCATTGATGGCCATATGGATCCATATAGTCATATTGCCATAATACACTGCCTTTTGCCATTGTTGCATCCTTATAGTGTAATCAATACAAAATTTAGTTTTAATTTTTTTTTAATTTTACAAAAATTACCAGGTATAGTACCTGTGCAAGGATAAAATCAACTTACAACCTACATAGGGTAGATGCCTACATTCTATAGTGGGTAGTCAAGGGGGTCTTATCCCTCGAGCACACCTAGCCCCAAAGGGGCTTAATTGTTGCCATGGAGTCTCCATCATTGTTTCACCTTTGCTAATGTCAACCAACCCTCTGCCAATGAAACTCTACTTTGGCCATGCCACCAGAAAGCCACCTTTGAGCCGCCACTATGCTACCAAAATAGGTGTAAAGGTGTTTTTTTGACATAAGGAGGTAATTTTTTCTGGAAGGCATAGCTTTCAAAATTAACATGGCACTTAAGCACACAAATCTTTTTAACTTTTGAAAATATTAAGATAGTTTCTTGTTCCACTTTCTTTAGAATGCAAAATGTGGTCAAAAAAGTATATGATATCTTCTTGGTAGGTCAAAGCTGACAAATCTGTTAACTAATTGCTAAAAATTGAAGATAGATTATTCAAGGAGATTAGTGAACCAACTGTGTGCATCCCAACAAAGACCTCAATTTTTATTTTATTTTTCCAACACCCATCAAACTAAAGGTGTGCAACTAAATGATGGCGAATGAATTAGCGTGTGCTTAAGGATCCTTATCTTTTTTGACATAAGGAGGTAATTTTTTCTGGAAGGCATAACTTTCAGCTAGAGAGTTAGATTTTTGCACTATTATAGGCATTGGAAAGCTGGTTTTGAGCATTACATAGACATCCACTTTGTTTTCCTAGACTTTACCTCAAGTACCTTAATTTAAATTTGAAGTTAAATTTTATACTTTGGTCTATCCTTTGGAAAAAATGTAAAAAAGTGGCTATTATTTTTTGCTCGGGGGACTTCATTTTTGACATTGAGATACATTCATAGGGTTGTTGTAATCTCCCCTTCATTAGTCTAGTCGACGACAGAAACCCTTCAGCCTATTTTATTCCTGCAGGCTAATTTTGAGTTGAATAAGGGAATAATATTTAATTAAATAAATTAAGTTGTCTCAATTCTCATATTTTTTGAGCAACTTATATTTATTTATTATCTATTTGATAAAGTGACTGCGAAGGGGGTTCAACATGTTATATTATAAAGTCACTTTATTTAGGCTTAAGTGAAATATTAAAAAGGTGAATTAATATTTGACCCTTCCGGAATGTTCTATGTAAAATATAAAAGGGGAGTTCAAAGCTCATTTGTATTATGCTAGATATATTTTTCTTAGATGAAATTATGAGCTCTCACTTGAACAAACCCTAGGATGAAAACCCTAAGGGAAATTAGTTTTGATAGTGCAAGATCTACCCTAGATAGTTGTTGGTGGAATCATACAGGTATCACATTGGTGTTTTTGATGGAGATTTGAGTTTGTGTGGAAGGAATATATTTTACAAATTTATGAAGATTTGTAAGCAAATATAAATTTGCGATTTGACAGAGTTTATGTTGAAGTTCCTAGTGATACTCATAGCTAAAATATATATATAATGGAGGAAGGCTTTGTTAAAACCCTAGCGTCAGTTTTGGAGATTTCATAGTGTTGACACTAGGTATTTATGCCTATTTATCTACCTATAGCCTAAAGGTTTAAAGTAGTTCTTTTGTGTGGCATATAATGTCAAGGGTGAGTGGGTTGTTTGAAGCTAATAAGCTACTACATAATATGGCCACAGCTATTTAAGGAGACATAACTCTTATTTACCTCATGTGCTACATATTTACCCATGGTGCAACCTTATTAAGGCTTTAACACTAATTCCAAGTGTGAATGTGGACACTAAAAAGCCCTTGAATACCATTGTTGATCGGGTGTATGGGACATGGGTCCCTTCAAAATCTTATTGAAGATTTCATAAAGTTTAGAAAGGCTTATGTGAGGTTCTAAACAAGAATCATGGGTGAGAAGGAAAGGATGCATGGACATAAGGAGGTGCCATTACTTTCATGAAGGTGGTCGCCTAGCTTTGAGGTGATTAGTAAACCATTTCTCTGAGAGGTTTACTACTACAACAGCATACAGAAAGTTGTGGACAACAATGGTACAAATTTGTATATCAACCATTTCTAATGCAACAACTGTAAAAGCCTATACGTGCTAATGTATGTATTGGGACATAAAAATTTCAAAATTTTCTTGTACTCCTACCCACCCCATGTCCAACCAAATCAGAAAATCATGTGCCCAAAATCATAATAGCAGCAGATGAATTTTATAAAATCACATGATTTTTACCACAAATATTTGTCTCACCCCTCAGACCGTATATGATAAGGGGCCTTAGTTCCTTAATTTCAGCAAGACCTCGGTCTTCTTTATATCGATCCATGTTCTATGTGAAACGAGCTAGATGTGTATCAACATAAGGTTTATGGTTGGAGTGAAGACTTCAAGAATCTCTGATGAAGAGGGTAACACCGATGACCTTTCATCAGGGAGAAAATTCCCTGTCACGCCAAGTTAATCAAAGCTAAGGAATATCGGCACAAGAAAATAGTATCAGAGGATACTATGAACACTCTCCCAATAGTATAGATCACACCGATGAGAAAATTCAGTGGGACTCTCACCAAACAACCCATGGAATGGATGGAGCTAGTGGCGCATCAAAAAGAAATACACATCAGGGTGAAGAATTAAAGTGTCTCTGACATTATAATGTCTCAGCGACCAAAGGGCATTGTTTCAGCCTAAGTCACACCAATGCATATGGAGGACATAAATCATCAGCCAAAAGGAACAAGTCAGAATAAAGTTTACAAGTCCTATCGAATCGATAGTCACGACGACGATGGATTTCGGTGACATGTTATGGCGATCATTCCGATGAAAGATAGAAAGAAAGGTATCGGGGAAACAACCATGATCAGATAGTTTGAATCAAGTCATCTTGATAGCATATGTTGATCTGATGATGGTAGTGGCCACACTCATCGATGAGACTCTTTCCGACAAATGATAAAGACAAGTGATATCGGTATTAATTACCTGGGTCTTGCCGATTCCACTAACCTGCCCTGTAAAGAGAAGCTGATAAGCTTGTCAACAAGACTCATGCCGATATTCATATTAGAGATTTTAAAATATCAGAGTACAATGATGTTTTCACAACGATGATATAAGTCAAGCCAACAACAGCTATGCTTATTTCTATATTGGGAAGACCTTGAGATATTCTTGTCGATACATACATATATATGTTTTTATAAAAGGGGACATCGAGAAGACAAAGCAAAAAGTCACAGCGACTGAGACATATATAAATGTTTGCACCATAAGAGGTTATTAGATCACCATAACATTACAGATGTCCCACCGAGGAAGGAGGTTATGATGATGTGACACCTCACAACGATTATGAAATTAATGCACTAGAACTATTAATGATAGACCAAGAACAAATCCCCTAAAGAGATATTCAAAATCTTTACAATTTGGTTCAGAAGAATTGTTTGAGAAGGGCACACAAGCGAAAACTTGGAGGAGAGAACGAAGAAGTTCAAGCATCATCTCAGATAATAGGTACATATATAAACCTCTATGTGATAGATTGCAATTTGAATTTTCTACCTAGAATTATCATGGAGACTCCTGTAAAAGGCAAGGGTAGAAAACAGCCAAGTGAAACTAACAAAACTAAGAAACAGAAAATTGTCAAAAGCCTTGACGAAAAAAATGAAAGAAAGAAAACTAAATCAGGGTTTAATTAACCAATTTCCTAGCTCTACCCCTAAAGCCCAAAGGTATGCACAACTCAGATTAGATGTAGAGAAATTAGAGGACAAATACAAATACCTAGGCAATATATGGACACCAATCAGAGGCCATGAGTTATTCAAATTCCATTATGATAGAAGATTCAGGAACAACCCGATATCTAATCCATGGCATTTGAATTTAGGCAAATTGGTAGTCCCTAATGTGTTTGTCAATGTGGAGCTCCTAAAACTCTTGGCTAAACATTACAATCCCAGCCTCAAAGCCATATGCAATCCACAAGGAGAACCTGTTATCCACTTGTCAAAAAATACCATTTGTGAAGTGTTTGATTTAGATGATTTATGTACTCTTCCAATAGTGTATGAAGATTTGGAAAAAGAATATTAGAGGATGGATACCATGTACAATGGATGGAGATTACTTCTCCATAGGCCTAGGGTAGAGGGGAAATAGTGCCTTTTGATGATAATGATGGACCTCCATTCCATGTGTCTTTGTTTGAACTATATATGCAATACATGTACTATTCCATTGGCCAAGTCCTAGGGTCAGAGGTTCCTAATTTTATGTCAATTCCATTAATGGTGATAGCAACAGACATTCAGTGTCACAATGCTAGGCAGTTTGATTATGCTGCTTATGTTTGCAGAAAAATTGATTCCAGTTTAATTGCAATTAAGAACAATGCCCCAACAATCTCTTTTGAGCATTACTCACTCCTCATGCATATGGTGTTATATTATGCCTAGGAAATTGGAATATGGCCAAGTGAACTTAGGATTGCTCAACTAGACAAAAGGGGACAAAAGTTGAGGATATGGGATAGTAGGTTTGCCCATTCTAGTTATATCCATTTTGAATAAAACTGTGTAAAGGTGTTGTATAGATATTTCAAGCATCCTTGTGAATATTCAATATTAGATGAAATAAAGAGTTTTCTCAAACCAAAGGATTTTGGTGGTCCCCCAACTGTCACCCACAACTGGGGGGATTGGTATTGTTTTGAGGATTCTACCATGGTTAGAATTTATGGTTTTGAAGATACCCATTTATATTGCCCAAGACAATTCCTGACATGATTGCCTACTTAGAAATAGTCAGGCAAATGAACTGCTCTAATGTGATGAATTTGAGTGCCTTTGTTAAATAATCCTTCATGCCTAGTACTTTGTGCTTCGGGGATTCACTGTGGTGTCCAAAGAGGGTTATGGTCTCATTAGAGACAAATTAATGCATTACAACATGAGGTGCGCAGAAGCAAGAAAGGGATTTGATCCTGAGGGTTTTATTGATTTAGCCATAAGAAAACAAAACCTTAGTGGATATACACATATCCCATATCCACATGATGACATTTTTAGGAACATGGAAGAAGTTGAAGTTGAACTGGTGATTGAGAAGTATAATAGAGAATTGGATAAGAAGAAGATACAACTTGCAGAGATAGAGTTGTTGTCTTATGGTGATGAGGAGTTTGCAGAAGAAGAAGAGCCACATCAACAAGCAACCAGAATATCCAAACAAAAAATGCAATGTTATCAATCTCCTAATATAGAGTATGATGAAGAGGGGCATAGTGATGAGGATCCGAGATAGTTAGCCTATGATTCTTTTGTTGCAGATGATCAATTTATTCATTCTCAAGAATTTAAATCATTTTTGTATAAATGCAAGGGAAAAGAACTCAGAGAATCTGTTGAAGATGTTACAGCTAACAATGAAAGACAATTGACTGATATGTTGAAAACAACAGTGGACAATGAATTAAAATCTATGACTCCTGACAGAGGAAGATAGTTGCTCAGAGAAGTAGGTGTCATGATATTTCCTAGACTTGATATAAACTCTGCCTTGGTGTTTGATAGTTTTTTGCACAATACTAATGACAAGTATAAGCTCACTCCTAAGGGTGTCATAGAGATGTACATGGGTACCAAATATAACAATGATGAAAATTCACTCATGATATGGGCCTTGTATCCCCCTCACAAGAAAATAGCCATTATAGATACTGAAAAAACTTTTGGGCATGTTATGACTTTGAAAGCAGGGGAAACCAATCCTTTGATTACTGCAGACATTGGCATAAATGTTGCAAAATTGAATAAAGCACAGGCTCAAATGTTGATCAAGGAAAGAGATGCGTAGAAACTGAGTTGTGAAGATTAACAAAAGAAAATGATTTCTTGAAAGATACTGTTAAGAATGCCTTCAGAGGGTCAGTGAAAAGGTTAACCCAAGGAGAGAGTTCACAAAGTGCCAATCACCATCTGTTGATCAGATAGATCAGATTCAGATTGACACACTTATAGCATTATTACAGAATAGGCATGCTAATATGATGCATTGGATGAACAAATTTTGGGATGTCTATTCTGAAAACCATAAGGTGATCCAAGAGCACGAAAGGTTAAATAGCAGGCTTTAGGAGAAAATTCATGAAATACAAAATAGGGATGCTCCTAACACTATAGGTACCTCTAGTGCAAAAGACTTGGTTGAACAACATCAAAAATATCATGACCAGCTTAGGAATGATGCCAAGGAATGTGTTGAGGCTTCAAAAGCAGGTGTACCCATGTTGTTCAGAAATGACAAGGAGCTGAAGCTTAAAGATGAATGGAATAAAGAATGTTAGGCGATGTTACATGAAGCCTTGTAGGCTCTCAAAGATAAATACTCTACAGTAGGGAAGCCTGCAAACATCTGGAGAAGATGGTGAATGTGATCACAAGAAATGCTATTGAGTTTACTGATACACATTGCAGCCAAGAACATCTGGATCACATTGCTTAGATATACTTGTGGCTCAGCATGGCTTAGGATCATTTTCTTTGTTTATTATTGTGTTAATCATTTTAATTCCCAAAAGACATTTTGAAGAGTTATGCCTCTTCACAGGTATTTCTATATAAGTTGGACATATGGTGATCAATGATCATCAGCGGTAGGAAAAATAATAGAAGTTCATAATATTCTAAAGACCATGTTGCAAGTATTACTTTTAAGAAGTTAATAGAAGATCTTTGATTCTGTGGTTTTATACTGGCATTCAATTGTTTGTTGAAACTATTCAGTTATTTGGTTGTCTCTAGTTCTGCATTTCCTTGTTAGTCAAATTGATATATCAAGTATATATTTAATTTGTCAATGCACATTTTTTGTATTTGTGTGATTTGATTAATTGGTTTCCCTAAAAGGAATTAAAATCCTTCTGGTTAGTCACAGTAATCTAGAAGTGTTGATTTGGATCACTAAGAAGAGCCATATAATTAGGATTGTCATTTTGTCTCCAAATTGATATCCTATGTTATTCTTGTATATTTTCATCCAATTGGTTCCTTCAAGAAAGGATTAAAATTCCTTCTGGTGAGTAACAAGAAACCTGATTGTGTCAGTTGGATATTAAGAAGAGTTTTTCAATCATTTCCCTGCACGTTTATACAAGTTGTAAATCAAAACATTATGCCAAACAGTCTGAGTTATCACCCAATATAAGCCACTGGTCTCTATCTTTCATTAGACTCTATTTACCCAACAAGGCACTGGTCTTATCTCAATTCATCATTTAGTTTTATCCAAAATCCATTTATTAGTTGAGCATAGTTGTAAAATTTACCTTGATATTGCTTATACAATTTATACCAATCATCCTTCAGATATTAGATATAGAATTAGCTAGCAAGCTTTCCTCTATTCCACACCATTTGCCACTATGGGTAGATCCATTAATTTAGTCAAAGTACTTACACTCATCCAATCTGCTTCAACTTTTCAAGGTCCACCCGCCTAGGTATAGCAGTGCCTAAAGTGCAAGGAGTCATTAACCTTATAAGTTAACTCCGTCAAGTTAGCTCAAAAACGTTTCCAATCTGATCATAGAGTCTGGCATCCTCTTAGGATTTGCAACCTGCATTTTTGAGACCTAACAGTACCTAAGGATTGAAATCTAAACAAGCTATTTGTAAAGGAAGTCAGCCATATTTTGAGCTGCTCACACACTTGCCCAGCATATAGTTGTACTAAGTTGAAGTGGAAGTTGAGGTTAGAACCGAAATCTATACATCTTTGTATTTTTTATTTTACAACATTATAGATATTCAAATCGTTAATTTGAATCTATCTATTTTATCATACAAACTATTTGTCAAAATACAATACATCTATATCAACTTCTGGTTAATTTCCTCCTTGGTATATGCATGCAATATGTTTGTTAAATTGTCCATATGAGCTAAGACTAATTATGCAAAAGAGATTCAACACAAACAAATATACATCAAACTGCCCACACAATAAACTTAGAAATTCAGTGATAACTAGTAGCATGTGAAGTGTTTGATGAAATGTCAATACATAAAAAAACAAAAAATTTAAGTGTTGTGAAAGCAAATTTAGACCGGGGTTCTTATAGTGGTATTAGAGCCTAGCATCCTGTTAGCCTGTTGGGTTTTGTATTTTAGAAAATAATATTTACATGCAACAATTAATCCATGTAAGATAGTGAAAGGGCTAGAAGGTATTTTGAAAGAGAACAAAAACAATTTAAACAGTTTCATATTTCCAAACCTCACCCAGAAGAGGACACTTTTTCAACAACATTAGTAGCAAGACAACCACTTACAACTATAACTAAAATTGATTCCATGGATAGAGGAGGAAGTGGTTCAAGTAGTGGGATCCCTAAAGGTAGGGATGAGAGGAGGATTGATTTCCTAGTGTGGAAAATGTTATGAATGACCTTGCTCGTGGACAACAATACATGATGCAACAATTTATGCAATCACAATAACAACTAATTACAACAATTGCACAGATGTCCCAAAACATGGATACCCTCAAAGTGAATAACAATAATATTAGTGAAGGAAGTAATTCAGGTAATCACATTACAGGTAGAATAAATACAAGTGGGTCTGATAGACCATTTCAGCCAACCTTCATGCAGAGAGAGGAGGTAGAACCCTCTGAACCTGAAGAAGAGGCATCCTTGGTTGCTGAGGTGATAGCTTTTTATGATGAGTATCACACACTCCCTGAAGGCATTAGAGATGAGTTATCCTTAAACTAGTACATGAATCAAAGGAAGGACAAGAAAAGAGCAAAACAAGAAAAAAGGCCATGGAAACAATAGAAGGAATATCAACATGCATTGGGTAAGCTAGCTCTTCTTAATTTTGATGGTAGTGGGAGAAGCACTCCATGTGCCTAGATAAATAAGTTAGACACATTCTTGACACTTAAACCCATGCCTGAAGATGGAGCAATTAAGTTTGCTACCATGCATTTGGAGGGAGTTGCTTATGATTGGTGGCACCATGGACTAGTCACTCAAAACTATGCCTTGATACACTCTTATGATGAATTCAGCAAGAAATTGATTGGGATGTTTGATAGGAAAGATGCAGAAGTATATTTCCATGAGTTAGCTCAAATTAAATAGAGTGGAAATGTTGATAGCTATGTTAATGAGTTCCAAAATCTTGCTGTCATGGTTTTTGATATATCAGAAAAGAGGGTAGTAATGTTGTTTGTTGAGGGTTTATCTAAAAATATGCATGGTTTAGTGAAGGATTTCAAGCCTACTACTTTACAGGATGATATCCAGATGGCCCTACACCTTGAAACTACTATTAAAAATCAGTCCCAAAAGAAGAGTTTCCCACACAACAAACCATTTTAGAGATCGTTCAACCAACCCAAAAGTATGCCACCCAGGATTGATCAAGAGTTGAAGAATGAGTTGCGTAGAAAGAAGTTGTGTTTTTCTTGCAAGGAACCTTGGGAACTGGGTCACCAGTGCCTTGGAAAAGGTAAGGTACACTACATTGAGGTCACTTCAGATATTGAAGAAGAGGTAAAAGATTCTAGTTTAGAAAGTGAATAGGAGGAAGAACAGGTTGAGCTTGTAGAAGTTGCTATAGGTGAAATGACTCATGATACTATTGCTTCACTTTCCAATGCTCCTAGATATCACCCCTTCATATTGAGAGGAGTCTTGCAGGGACAATGTGTTACCATCTTGGTAGACAGTGGGGCAACTCATAATTTCATAGATGAGGGTTCAGTGGTGAAGAGAGTATTATAGGTGGAAGATTTTCCCAGTTTCAGTGTGATGGTGGCTGATGATTTCTTAATGAGTTACACCAAAAAGATTTCATATTTGAGCATTCAGTTGGGCAATCACACAGTCACTGATGATTTCTATGTGGTAGTTATTGGTGAGATGGATGTGGTGTTGGGCATTCAGTGGTTGCATTACTGGGTAGATATATACAGGATTTTCAAAAGATGGAATTATAGTGCACAGTGAATGGTAAGAAGGTAGTGCTTCGTGCTATGGCAAATGGAGCACCTAGAGTTGTTACAGTGAATAAGATGGAGGCATTGTTTAGGCATGGAGAGGTTGTATGGCCAACACAATGTTTCATATCTTCTAAACTTTCTTCTCATGGTGATAGGCATTATCATGTGGATATCTAGTTTGTACTATATAAGCATAGTGTGGTCTTTGAGGAGATCCCTCCTAGTAGACTGCCAGATAGAGGGTTTGAGCATGTGATCAAGCTAGAGGAGGGCTTGACACCCATTATTACTACTCCTTATCAGCACCCAAAAAGTTTTAAGGAAGAGATAGAGAAGACAATCAAAGAGTTTTTAGATATGGGTCACATTAGGCCTAGCTCTAGTCCCTTTGTTTCTTCAGTTGTATTGGTGAAGAAGGATGGGACCATGTGGATGTGCATTGACTACAGTGCACTCAATAAAAAGACCATCAAGAGTAGGTACGCTATCCATAGGATCAATGAGTTGCATGGGGTTGTATATTTTTTGAAGATTGATCTTCATTTAAGGTACCATTAGATTAGAGTTTGGGAGCAAGACATACATAAGACAACCTTCAGGTGCCATTATGGTCACTATGAGTTTCTGGTCATGCCTTTCGATTTAACCAATGCTCCTAGTACCTTCCAGTCTTGCATGAATCACATTTTCAACAAACAGTTGCAGAAGTTTTTACTTGTATTCTTGATGGCATACATATATATAGCAAGACTTGGGAGGATCACCTTAGGCACCTTCATGAGGTATTGGGTATTATGGAAGCACAATCCTTTTCACCAAAGCTTCCTGTAGACACCTAAAAATATCTTCACTGACTAACCATCTTCTGATGCCATCCATCCATCATCCAATTAATTAATTAAATTTTTATTTAATTAATTACACCTAATCACTCATGTTCTCTTCATCATTGCATCCTTTTAAATTGAATTAATTCAATTAATTCAATGATCACAATTACTAACATTAGCCCAATTAATTAAATAAATATGCAAATGTTTATTTGGTTAATTTTACCATCCCCCTAAATCTAATTAATTAGATAAATTATGCTTATCTAGTTAATTCAGCCTACTGATTAGCCTACCCCTATCCTAGTTGATTAAATAGATATTTTTTAATTAGCTACCCTAGCCTATGTGGTCCCTAGACCTAAGATTAATTAAATGAATCCCTATTTAATTAATCTTAACTCTTAATTAATCCCTTCACTAATTTACTATAGCCATGTTAATTAAACTAATCCCTTGGTTAGTTTGGTCAAACCCCACTTAACACTCATCCCCACATGCCCCAAATAAAAAATTGGCCTTTATTCCACATAAGGCAATTTTTTATACACATTTTGTCCTAAAACTCATTAATGAGTTCTTACACACCTAACATGTCATATTTCACATTTATTAGAATGCTTCCCCAAATGAATTAAAAATTCATTTATAATCCTCACCTCATCCCCAAAAGAATTTAAAATTCTTTTTTAATCCATCTCATCTAACTTCATTAATGAACACCCCTTCCCAAGGTGAATTAAAAATTCAATTTTATTCTCATCCCTCCATTATTGTTGATCAGATCTAAGCCCTCCATCTCACATTCATCCTCATCCATTGATCTCTACTTTCAATTTCAATCATTGGATCAAATCCCTTTCCAAAATGCCTATAAATACAACCTCTCCCAAGCCATGTGAGCATACAAGTTTAGTGTATTGTTATCATGCCAAAATATCTCCATCATCTTCTCATCTAGAGATAGGCTTTTAGTGATTTGTTGCATAGTTTGAGAGAATTTCACATTTAGTAAGCCATGGGTAAAGCTAGAGAGTAAGGGTGCTCTCTCAACCTTATGAAAGAGAGGGATCACATTTGAAGGTATAACTTGTGTTTTATTGCATTTTATTTATGTTTCTCACTTCATTTGTTTTCCTCATCTTCATTTGGCATGCCCAGTGGGACCCCTAGGTCCTTAGCTAACTTTTTTTGTTGCTTGAGTTCTACAAGAAAGGTGTGTTTTGTAGGTTCTAGTGCTAAAACCTCTCAGTTTGGCGTCATTTCTAGGATTTTTTGCGCTATTATTCACTGTTTTGGCACTATCTCGAGACAACATTCATATATATCTTAGAGCTTGTAGTTAGATTTGAATTTTTTTTGGGGTTTTCTAACAAGTTTTTAGGCCTCTTTGCTCTCTGTTTTGATAGTAAACACAAAGAAATAGGGGGTTATAATGTCAAAATTTGTCTAGGGGTATATGAAAGGATTTTCTATCTAACCCTAGCTCATTTTGTTTGTTGTTGTCCTATTTATCACCTTTCTTTTGGTCTTTTGAATGATGCTTGGCAGGGGGAGGAGTACTAACCTTGTTTGAGTTGAGATTTTTTTGAGACTAAAGGTGTTTTTGACGCTTTTTAGGGACACTGCATCGTTTTGGCACTTTCTCAACATAGTTTGGCATTATTGGGCTCAGCAAAACAAGGTAAGTGCATGTAAAAACTTGCTTTAATGCCATTTCCTAATATTTTGCTGCTATTTCTATAGATTTTAGCACTATCTCTAAGTTTGGCTTCATTCAGTCTATCTGTGGCGCCATATGGTTTTGTCCTCTGTTGTTGGACAAAATATTTGCCTGTTAGTATTTTAACACCATTTTTATCGATTGTAGCGCTATTTCTCTATTTTCTGGTGCTATCTATAACTGTTTTGGTGCTATTTTCTATGTTAACTTTTGGGGTCTATGTAGGTCATTAACACATTTTGTAGGGAAAGATAACGTTTGTCAAAAGTAAAAAATCAAACTACTGACAGTTTTCTTACAGGATCTCCTCTTTTTATGTGTGGTTTGCATGTGCCTAGCTTAGAAAACATTTCAATTTGGTGCATTTAAAATAAACCTTGCTTGTATAAACGTAGGAACACTTTGATTTGGGTCATTAAAAAGAACTTAGATTTTGTTTGAAGTGCTTGGTGTGCTTGCACATTATGTTAGTAGATCCCAAGGGATAGAATCAAAGTATCCTCCCCCCTCGCCTTCATAAGTATCTTGGGTGAAGAGAAATGGTTCTATTCTCTTCTTTTTCATTTTCTTAGAGAAGCCTGCCTTTGTGGGAAAAGAGGTGCCCACCGCAAGGGAATGACCTCAAGCGGTACTTTCATTCGATTCGCTATATAAAAAAGGATAAGGCAAAAGCCAACTCTAATCAGTATTAGCGCTTACCGTACAGTGCTAGTTTGAAAGGAGGCATACCTTGTGTATATTAGAGTCCTAGTAAGACTAGTTAAAGTCTTAAGTGGCTTGCTGGATGCTCGTAACGTGCCCATCCCTCGAATATCCCCCACTAAACACCTTTGGTTAGAAGCCTACCCTTTTTGACCTTGTGGCAATTTGTTCAAGGCAACAAGACACATAATCCTCTTAGGATTCTCACCATATGGCTCCCTTGAGATGAGATGGGAATCCTCAACTTAGCATAAGCTATACATAGCTTTTTGGGGAAAGGGTGGTTGTGTCATCCTTCCAGTGCAAGAGGCCCCTATCCATCCTCTCTTGAGAAGACAATATGATGGACACGCTTAGAAATTAGTGTGTTTGCATTTGAGTTGGAGATTCCAAGTTGTGGTTAACAAATCGCCATTCACCTTGACCTTAGGTAGAATAAGCATTATCTTCAAGTGTTTTGGATTGTACTTATACCTGTGGAAATTTGGGCCTTGAGGGGCTTCTTGAACATACACATCACGATTATACTTCATGTCAAACCTTAGCCATTGTATTCTCTTGTTTGGAGTGTTGGTATTGCTTGCCAAGAAACTATCATTGATACTATCTGAAGCCACCAAGATCATTAAACAATTGGAACATTTGACATCACCAAATCCATCATTTGACCTTCCAAGTCCAACGTTTGAGACCAAAATCCAAGAAATTGCCAAAATTTGCCAAAAACTTAGACCAAATCCAAGCAACTATCTCACTTTGGTGCCAAAACTTCTCTATTTTTTGCCTAAAAAATTATCTGTGGTGCTATTTTCCCTAACGCCTTAATTAATTGTTTTGGCACCATATGTCAAATCCCTAGTGCCATTACCCTCTATTTTGGTGCCTTATCCCTAGAATTTGGTGCCATCTAGAAATCAAACTGTACATGTACCCAAAGAATTGTTTTGGAATCCTTGAGTCTTTCTTAATCATAATCTGTGGTCATCTTGTCAAAATCCATCAAAACCCTAATCCACCTTTGACCATAGCTCACAACCATTTTGCCCAAAAATTCATCTATACACCTCCATTGTGACCTTAGAGAAAAATTATTTTGACTATTGGACCGTCCACCTCATTAATCACTAAGGTTAATCATAATCCCTCCTTTCCATCTCCACAATAGTCCAACGTTGCACTTTGATTTTCACTTTTTGGACCTTCACCTCATCCATTTCAAAACTCATCCCAAACCCAACATTTCCCAACTCTATCCAAATCCTATCCATCAAATCCAAAAATCAAAATCACCCAACATCCAAAGCATCAACCATATCCAAATCAACCTTTGAGAAAAAAATTAAATCTAGATATTATTATCCTTTTAAACATCCCATTTTGCTTGTTGGTCATTAGTCTACCTACAAGTAAAATAATCATCCTCCTTTTGCCTAAGGTCATAAGTCTACCTTAAGTAGAAGAAGCATCAATTTTGTAACTCAAAGATCTAAATTTATTTTAGCTTACCTTTTGATTTGAACATCCTTCCCAAACGTCATCAAACCATCCAAAACATCCAAACACCTAAGGTTTTCCTTAGATTATCATCCAAAATCCATTAAATCATCTAGGGTCTTCCTTGGTTGATTGTTATCCAAACCATCTTAGAACCATCTTAATCACATCATCACCTCCCTTTTTCTTATCACCCTCATCATAAAATCACCCGTCATTTTCTTTGGTCCAAAAGTTTTTAAAAAATCAAATTACTCATTTATCATTTGAGGTCCTAACCTCCAAGGTTTATTATCCATACATACCTTAGGTTTTGAACTTTTGAGATTTTCTTCTCTCAAGATAAGAACCTATATCTTACCATACCATACCCATATCACTATTTGCCCTTAGGTTTAGAATTTTGAGATTTCATTCTCTTAAGGCTAAACCTCTATTTTCCTTTAACCACACCTCCATCACCACCTATCTTTGGGTCCAATAATTTAAATCTATTCTCTAAGGTCTCAACCTTCATCCATCCAAACAAATCCACACCCCAAAACCATTGCATGCCCGTGACAAGATCCCAAGCCAAGAAGAACAAAGAAATGGAACCTTTTAGAAACAACTTTGGCATAGGGATGCCTTCAACTGACCAAAACAACGTCCCCATAGTCCAATAAATACTATCATTTGATACCAATGCTATGCTAAATCCCTTTCCCATCTGACTACAAGCACCCCCATCTAACACCAATCAAGTAGATCAAGATGTCCTAGACTTCACATAAGATGTTGATTCCATGGATATACTCAATAGAGTCTTAAAATTGGATCCTAATAGATATCTTGAGTTTCTCCTTCAAAATGGTGCCACCATATCCAATGTCACCACTTCATCCCAACCATCTGCATCCCATACCATACCTAACTCATCTCAACTTTCAAATGTCATTACATCTACAATTCCCACAAACTCAAATGTTACCACATCCACAACCCCCACCAATACATCGACCACACCAAATATCTTGACCATATCAACATCCACCATCACCACATTTGCATCACAAATCACCCTAAACATCCCCAACAACACCACACACCCTAGTACTTCCACAAGTGCTCCTCAACTTGATGCTAACACTATAGCTTTCATAAACCACTTATTCTCACAACCACCCCATAACACATCCAACCCTTCATCCAATTTCACGTATGTACAAAATCCAATCTCCCAAACACCCATCACCTCCTTCACCCAAAACACACCATAAAATCCCAACCAAAATCAACAACTCCCACCACACGTCCTACAACTCTTCGCATACCAACAATACCTCATTCCTCAAAATCAAGTTGCCCAAAACCAAACCTTACAACACCAAACTCCACCCCAAAATCAAATTCTACCTTTTCTCCAACAACTAATACAAAATCAATAAACCTACGTTCCACGACCACCACCACAAGATTTAGCTAAGCATTAATCCAAAAGGTTGACGACATGCAACATGGAAACAAGAGGAAGCAATATTCTTTTGAGGATATTTGCCTATATCCATTTGATAGGACATTATACATGCCTCACTTTCCCAAAAAATTTGAAATGCCCAAATTTGATAAATACAAGGGAAAGGGAGAGCCTAGGGAACACCTTAGGGAGTTCTACGTAGCTTGCTTAGATGTCTCATATGATGATACTTATTTGATGAGACTATTTCCTAGGAACCTAGGTGGCCAAGCCACCGAATGGTTTGCTCATCTTCCTCCCGGCATTAAGACATTCCATGAGCTTGCAGAGAAGTTTGTAAACCATTTCTCCTACAACTATGAGCATGAAATATCAATGATTGACCTATGTAACACAAAACAAAAGAGTGGAGATTCATTCACCACCTTTTTGCAAATATGGAGAGACTTAGCAAGTAAACTCCCATGGCCTATTCCTGAGAAACAACTTGTCACCATGTTCATTGCCAACCTTAACCAAGAAATGGGGTTCTATCTACAAATACAATGCACATCAACCTTTGAGGAGGTTATCGACAAAGGAACCACCATTGAAAGAGCCCTCATTGCTAGGGGCTCCATAAAACTTTACACCAGTGATAACAAAAACAACAACAACAAGGTACCATCAAATGACAAGCCTTGCTTTTGGGGAAAGAACAAGAACACTCTCAATGATGGCATCACCGATGTGAAAGCTGTTCAAAATGCACAAAGTCTAACCCTGCCAAGCACATCCACCACAAATAATGTCAATGTTCCCAAAGGACCACCCAAACAAGATAATAACCCTAAGAGAAAATTCACACCCTTAGGAGAGCCCATTGAAAATGTTTTGAACAACCTCGTGAAGGAGGATTTAATTACCTTACCCCCTATTAGACCTTATGATGAGAATCAATTCAAACCCTCTTTGTTCGATTAGAATGCCTTTTATTAATACCATAGCGTAAAAGGACACAAAACATCTAACTCCATGAGGCTAAAACATTGCATACAAGACCTTATTCATAGGGGAGACATAACTATTGACGAACCACCAAAATAATTGCCAAATGCTAACTTAGGAGCATATAAGGATCCTCTTCCCAATCACAACAAAGGAAAATCTTCTTCATCCAATCAAGCATACAACGTCATACCACCTCCCTCTTCTTTCGACTCCATGGGAAGAATAGAAGATTCTTCCAACCACATCAACACTATCACTATTAGAGCCAAAACCCAAAATTGTGTTGTCACTACTAGTCGTGGCCACGTGTCCATCCGTGGGGCACCCACCAACAACCAACCCTCCACATCCACATCTACCAATCCACCATCTGCTCACAAATACAACCTCCTAGATCATCTAGGGAAAACCCCCACACAAATCTCCATTCTTGAGTCACTCCGCACATCTCCCCTCCATAAGGAAGTCCTCAACAAAGCCTTAATGGAGACACAAGTCCCTTACAATTTAAATGTGGATCAATTCCAAGCCATGGTGGGCCACATCGCATCACCTCACCATCTCAATTTCTATGAAAAGGATCTTCCAGCCTCTGATGACCTACATAATAAATCCCTACACATCAAAGTTTGCATCCACAAACACACCATAAAAAGAGTCTTAATAGATGGTGACTCCGGCCTTAATCTGTGCACTCTAAAATTGTTAAAACATTTGGGATACTCCAATGTAGTTGTGGATACTAGTGAATGCATAACTATTAAAGGATACGATGACACTGAGAGACTGTCCGAAGGCACCATCAAGCTTCCTATCCAAGTAGGACAGAAAATCTTGGAAACCAAATGTCAGGTGCTTGATCTTGATCTTCCCTATAATATTCTTCTCAGCTGACCATGGAACCATGCCATGTAATTAATCCCTTCCACTTTCCACCAATGCTTGAAGTTCCCCATAACAACATGGAAGTTACTATCTATGTCGACCCTCATCCTTTCCAATATTGCAGCTTCTTGGAAGGACACGACCACACCTTCTATCCTTACAACAATGCCACCAAGAAATCCACCTCACAGGCCAATCCTACATCATCCGCCTCGTACATCGATCCCTAGTGAAAACCACTTTGTGGCACTTTTAGGTGAGGAAAAAATCAAAATAAAGGACGTATCACCTAGTGAAAACCTCCATGAGGCGCTAGGAGATGAGAGCATAGGCCTTCTCGAAGTAGCTGAGCTATATCAAGAGAGATCACCAATCTTAGTGAAAGCATTGCAAGAAATGAATCTTGGAATAGAAGAGGCACCAAAAATCACATTTAGAGCAGATTCTATCACAACAAAAGAATGGGACAATTTCTTAGCCTTTTTCAAACAAAGAAGCCATAACTTCGCATGGACCTATGTCAAAATGTTGGGACTAGATCCCACCCTAGTTGTTCATCATCTTGCAGTACATCCTGATGTGAAACTAGTGAAGCAAAAGCTAAGAAAGATGAATCCTCAAATAGCGCTCCTTGTCAAAGCAGAGCTTAAGAAACTCTTAGATGTGGGGTTTATGTGATAGATTACCCCAAGTGGGTATCCAATATTGTACCTGTAGCCAAAGTCACTGGGGGCATCCGGTGTTGCACAGATTTTAGAGATCTTAATAAAGCTTTCCCTAAGGATGACTTTCCGCTACCAAAAATTGACATCATAGTATATCTCATCACCAGTCATGAGATGTTGTCTTTGATGGGGTTTTTCAGGGTACAATAAATTAGGATCGCAAAGGAAGATCAGCATAAAACATTCTTTATATTTCCATGGGGGATATATTGCTCAGTCATGATGCCTTTTAGCTTAAAGAATGCAGGTGCTACATATCATAGGGTGATGACAGTCATCTTCCATGATCTCTTCCACAACATAATGGAAAACAATGTCAATGATCTATTGGGAAAATCCAAAACCAGAGAAGAACACTTAAATGTGTTGGCTAAGATCTTTGACAAATTAGAGTAGTATAATGTGTGGTTGAATCTAAAGAAATGTGTCTTTGGGGTCACTTTTGGAAAGCTTCTAGGATACATTGTGTCGAGAAGAGGAATTGAAGTGGATCTCACCAAGGTCAAATCTATAGATGAGATGCCTCCACCTAAGACACTGAAGCAACTCTAAAGCCTACAAGGAAAACTCCAATCCATCCACAACTTTATAGCACAGCTTGTCGATAAGTGTCAGCCATTCCAACATCTTCTTCACAAAAATATAGCTTTTGTATGGGTTATTTAGTGCCAGAACACTTTTGAGCAACTAAAAGAATATCTTGCTAACCCACCTATCCTCATTCCACCAAAACAAGGGGAACCCCTCCTTTTGTACATTTCAACAACAGAAATAGCTATAGGGGCCTTATTAGCATAGCATGACGAGCAGGGAAAATAAAGAGCTATTTATTATATTAGCTACACCTTAGTGACTTATGAGCTAAATTATACAGTAATTGAATGAGCATGTCTCGCTGTTGTCTCCACTTCATAGAAATTGAGACACTACATGCTCAATCATAAGACTAAGCTCATTGCCAAGATTGACCTGCTACAATATCTACTAACAAGACCAGCTCTTACAAGAAGAATGGCTAAATGGGTTATGATCCTGAGTGAATTTGATATTGAATACACAGAAAGAAAAGTCATCAAAGGATAGGTAATCGCTGATCAATTAGTCGATGCACCAATCCCAACAGAACAACCACTACTTACAGAGTTTCTGAATGAATCCATACTAACAGTAGCGCCAACAACAAAAACATGGAAAATGTATTTTGATGGGTCTTACACGCATCATGGCTCAGGGGAAGGCATCTTGTTTGTTACCCCTCAAGGAGACACCATCCCTAAATCCTACAAGATCACATTTCCATGTACAAACAATGTAGCAAAATAAGAGGCCCTCATCACAGGACTCTGCATGGCAATACAGTGGAAAATTGAGAAGTTGACGGTTTATGGAGACTCCCAATTAGTCATCCAGCAGGTAAACAATGAGTACAAGACCAAGGATGACAAGCTCCTACTCTATAAAAGAATGGTTGATGACTTCAAAGATTATTTTCACAACATCCATTTTGAACAAATTCCAAGATTGAATAACAAAGCAATAGATGCCATGGCCACAATAGGATCATTGGTTGATATGAAGAAAGATAGCAAGAAGTGTGAGTTCCTGATTGAAGAACTCCCCATACTGGCTTATGATATTCCAAAATCAAAATTAGTGTGTGACATTGTTGGTCCTTTATCTCCCTAGTATCAAGAGACTTACATGTACCTTCATGACAACATTATCCCACCAAACCTATCATCCATGCAATGCAAAAGCTTTATCTGCCGAGCCTCCTACTTCACCCTTATAGGAGACACTCTCTATAAAAGAAGTCTTGATGGTACGCTTTTACAATGTCTCGACTCTAGGGAAGCTGAAATGGCCTTGCAAGAGGTGCACAAAGGTATTTGTGGGGCCACTCTAGTGGACCAAACTTAGCAAAGAAGATTCTGAGGACAGGATATTATTGTTCAACCATGGAACAAGACGCTTACAAGTTTGTGAAGAAATGCTTGCCCTGCCAGCAACACGGGGATCTCATACCTGCACCATCATAGGAGTTGCAGCTGATAACAACTCCTTGGCCTTTTTGACAGTGGGGACTCGACCTCGTAGGTAAGATTCACCCTCCATCATCTAATGGCCACAAATTCATTATCACTGCCATTGAATATTTCACTAAGTGGTTTGAAGCCATTCTGCTCACTTTCACCACAGGTATCCAGATAGCCAAATTTATCCTCCATTACATAATATGTCATTACCACATTCCTCATTCCATTATTACAAATAACAGGAAACTATTTAAAAAACCAGGAAGACCACACCCTGTGTGATAAGCTCCATATCCAACACCACTTCTCCATTCCCTACTACCCCCAAAGTAACGGTCAAGCTAAGGCCTCTAACAAAACTATCTTACACATTCTAAAGACGGTTAATGAAGTTGGCGGTGACTGGCACCTCCAACTCAACCCTACCCTATGGCCCTACCTCACAAGTATCTCCACACCTACAGTAGCCACACCATATTCCCTAATATTCAGTTCTGAAGATATTTTACCTATTCAGGTCAAGTTCCTATCACTCAAGGTTTCATTGCAAAATATAATCACTGAGGAAGAGTATCGAGTTGCAAAGCTACATGAGCTAGAATTATTGGATGAGAAACACTTGGATGCTCTCAACTATCTGCAGGCCTACCAAAATCACCTACGAAGGAGGTATAACAAGAAGATCAAGAACCAAAAGTTTGAAGTATGTGTTAGCATACAGTTTTCTCACTGCAAAAGACTCTGATTCACCCAACAAGGCAACAACAAAAAGATGCTAACAAATGGAGAAATCATTGTGAATGCAATGATTCTCCTCTATGTTTGAGAGGGGTAGCTCCCTCGTATGATGGGGGTTTTTATATTTCTGAGTACCTTTGACCAGAAGGTACAAGAAGGTAACAAAAAGAGAGAAAACTAAATAAGGAAAAGGATATCAGTTGTGAACATAGAAATCTAGAAACAACAACATGAAATGAAAGGAACATTAAACATGTATGCCAAGAACAAGTGAAGAGATTATAATCATCAATAAACTAACTAAACATAAGAACAATTAGTACTCTAGAAAGAATGAAGACATAAGAACCTCAATCTCTCTTATTCAACAATGAACTGAAATACAAAGCCTCTAGTTATCTCCTCAACTAAGTTCTCCAACTATATAGGGCAGCAAGAGATAAAACCACACACCTAGTCACTATACCCCCCATAGCTCTCACAGTAGCTCTCATTTGAACAACAAAAAGATCCTTACAAATGAATAGACCTTTGGTTTTATAGACTCCCCCCAGATGGAAGCCCAAAATCTTTTCTCTCCCCAAAAAAATTATGAAAATGAAAAAGGAAAAATGAAGAGTCTTCGGTGATCTTTAGCGTTTCACATTCTCTTCAATTGTATACAACAAGGATTCGGTCCAATCAGCTTTACAAAATAGAGAATGTAATATCTCCATGGTATCATGACTTGGATATAACTTCCTTCGCCAATCCCCAAGGACCAACGTCATCACCATCACAATGCATACATTTCCACCAATATTCACTCTATATACAATTAGACTGATGTAAGTATTCACATTCAGGTGTAGAATCAACATCTTTAATGAAAGTATCTAAATCAAAATAGCCTTGATGTTTTGAAAACTTCAAAGTGTACTCTACAACTGCTTGGCCATCCCTTATTGCAATAGTTTCCAAGAACTACAACATATTCAACTTGTTATTCTCAGAGGACTCTGTCATCATACCTGCTTGCAAAATTTCATCTATAGCAGTAGAGTTTAAAGCATTCTCTGGCATTAAACATTCCTAGAAATTAACAAAAAGCCTCCCCCTGGAAGCAAGAAGGGGTTCCAAAAGTGACACAATATTTGTGAGCAATACTTCTTCTTTAAAGCTAGCCTTCCCAAGTCCAACATGCACAATAGCAGTCTTGTCCATCTTGAAGTCAACTTGACCTTTCTTTTCTTCCCTTATAGCCTCTGCAACATCATTTGTCACAGTGCCAGATTTGGGATTTGGCATCAACTCTTGAGGGTCCAAAACCTTTCAAAACCATTTCTAATGTTTGAGATTGAAAACTTTGTTCATATTACTAAAGCCTATATGTCATTTATGGCATTTGTATTCTTGCCTATAAGAGCTATTTTTGCCAGAGTTGAATGCTTTGATTGATAGAAAACTATAAGAATATGCATCAAGAGTGTAACTGTAGCAATCCTTCCAAGTAACAAAGCAACACCTTCCTGGATGACCGAATGAGGCCTTATAAATTTTGATGCTATAATCACCAGAATCAAAGACCATCCATAATGTGTGCCATGCGTTCCTCCAACTACTCTTTGTGATCAGGATTAGCTAGATTCTCTTGTTGGATCTAGGGCATACAACTGAGAGGGGGGGGGGTGAATCAGTTGTATAAAACTTCTTGTTCTTCCAACACTTGATTCTTTGTTGTTAGTTAGCAGCATATCAATTAATCATTCATGAAAGCATAATACATAAACACAAGAGCAGATGAGTATCAACACATTGAACACCAAGATTTTGACATGGAAAACCCGGTTAAGGGAAAAACCACGGGGTGATTAACCCAAGAATTATTCTCTGTTAGAAGAATAAAGAAAAATGAATGGCACATGCCAATTAGGGCTCACTGCCCGAGCACACTGCTCACAAAGAGGCCCACTGCCTACAAGGAGACACACTGTCTACAAAGTGATAAAAATCACAGTCTTGAACTGGAGAATGACATCTCTACCATGTCTGGATCAGTTCCAATTAAGCCCAAAAACCTCTGTTCTGCCTTTCGCACTTCTCTTCGCTATGCCACACTCATCCACACACACCACGCCTCGAAATGAACTCACAGACCGTTATTTATACAAGACATCGACTTAGGATCAAACATCTAAGTCGGCAAACAATCATAAGAGTATCCACAAGATGAATAACACATCCGGTCGGCCACCACAAGAACATTCGCAGGATGAACAACTCATCCGGTCAGAGCAAGAACTTCATCCGGAAGAATAACTTCAATTCCGGGCTCTACTATCAATGCGGATCAACAACACAACCTCAACACGATCCAGAAGACTTCACAAGCCTGTCTGAATGTCCGGATACATCCGCACTTCCTTTACTTGCTGGAATCTCTTGTCTTCCTCATCTGGAACTTCAAGAACACAGTCTGTCGCCACTGTAGAAGGTACTTCCGGACCTTCAAATCATACATTATCAATGCGGACCAATGACACAACCTCAACATGATCCAAGAACCTTCACAAGCCTGTCTGAATGACCAGGTACGTCCGCATTTCCTTTACTTACTGAAATCTCTTATCCTCCTTATCCGGAACTTCAAGAACACAGTCTGTCGCCACTGTCATAATGCAAGAGGTACTTCCGGACCTCCAAATCATACACCACTCGAGATGGCACATCACAAGGACATCCCAAATACTCTTTCCAATCCGCAGATTAGGATTGTACAATTCCGGACCTCACCGGACCTTTCTGTGATCCTCTGTCACCTCTAAGCACTTGCCGGAACCGGTTCCACACAGACAGCCATAACTTCTTCAGGTCTTCATGCGGACCTCTGAAAACTTGACTGAAGCATCTCAGGACTCATATCTGAAAACCCTTTAATCCGCATCCTCCGGTTTTCAACCTATCTAATATATTTGCCTTCTTCTCATCACTGTTCTTCACTGTTCCTGACTGAGGGTAATTTTCTCAATAGCCTCAACACACAGCTCATCCAATCCTTCTTGTCAATGTAATATGAGTATGTTGACATCAATGACAACACTGGTTCACCTCATACTTGCAACAATCTCCCCCTTTGTCATTGATGGCAACATATGATGTGAAAAACCATCAAGACAAGAACTTCTCCTTTCTGTCACAGCTCCCCCTATCAACAACAACTTTTTACATGTCTTCTCTCCCCCTTTGATCATTAACCACTTGTTTTTCACATGTCTTCTCTCCCCCTTTGACATCAATGGCAAAGGGCTCATACTTGCAATTCTAATACATCAGAATCATACCAGCTGCTCCCCCTTAGTAGCAGCTCCCCATCATCAATCCGGATCACAAGATATGACTGTGATATCCATCGGACTGATGCACATCAGTGCATCTTAGTTTATCACTGGAGGGGCCATGACCCCTAACTTCTCCCGGAGATATTCAAAAGAGTCCTTGGGAAGAGGTTTTGTAAAGATATCTGCAATCTGATCCTTGGAGGGAACATACTCCAATCTGACTTCTTCCTTGTTTACTTGTTCTCTCAAAAAGTGAAATTTGATAGATATGTGCTTAGTCTTAGAGTGCAATACCGAATTCTTAGAAATATTAATTGCACTTGAATTATCACAGAAAATTGTGATAGGCTCCTCATATTCAACTTTGATGTCTCTTAGCATCTGCTTCATCCATAAGATTTGAGTGCAACTACCTGCTGCTGCAATGTATTCTGCTTCAGTTGTAGACAGAGATATTGCATCTTGTTTCTTGCTTAGCCAAGAAACCAATCTCTTCCCCAAAAAGAATGCTCCACCACTAGTGCTCTTCCGGTCATCCACATCTCCTGCCCAATCTGCATCTGTGTAAGCATGAAGAGAGAAATCCGGATCTCTAGGGTACCATAGACCATACTCAACTGTTCCTTTCAAGTACCTAAAAATTCTTTTGATTGCCATAACATGAGATTCTCTAGGATCAGCCTGGAATCTTGCCACAAGACCAACAGCCTGCATTATATCTGGTCTAGTTTGAGTGAGATACAACAATCCACCAATCATTGATCTATATTTTGTCTGATCTGCCTTTGGAGAGTCATCATCTTTGCTTAACTTACATCCGGTTGCCATAGGAGTGTTCATAGGTTTTGAGTCTTCCATACCAAATTTTCTTAACAATTCTTTCACATATTTGGTCTGAGAAATGAAGATCCCTTCTTTTGTTTGAGTAATTTGCAGACCCAAGAAGAAATTCATTTCACCAAGCATAGACATTTCAAACTCACTTTTCATCTGATTTGCAAAAGTTTTGCACATACTATCTCTTCCTCCAAAAATGATATCATCCACAAACACTTCAACAATCAATATGTTTTCATGATCAATTTTGAAATATAAGTTACTGTCAGCAGTACCTTTGTTGAATCCAATCTGCACAAGATGCTTATCCAACCTTTCATACCATGCTCTTGGGGCTTGCTTCAATCCATACAAAGCTTTCTTCAACTTGCAGACCATATTATCATTATCAGACAATTGAAATCCATCCGGTTGTTCAATGTAGACTTCTTCTTCCAGATCACCATTTAGGAAGGCAGACTTGACATCCATCTGATATACCTTGAAGTCTTTGAAGGCAGCAAATGCAAGAAGTAATCTGACTGCTTCAATTCTTGCCACCGGAGCAAAAGTCTCTTCAAAGTCAATTCCTTCTATTTGAGAGTAGCCTTTGCAGACCAATCTAGCTTTGTTTCTGATTACTTCACCAGCTTCATTTAGTTTGTTCCGGAAGACCCACTTGGTTCCAATTACATTCCTGTCTCTAGGTCTGGGAACAAGATCCCAAGTATGATTTTTCTCAATTTGCATCAATTCATCTTCCATTGCTTTGGTCTAGTTTTCATCATTGCAGGCTTCATTTATTGTTTTAGGTTCAATCTTTGAAATCAGACAACATTCATCCTGATTTTGAGAAACATTCCTTCTAGTTTGTACACCTTTGCTTTTGTCACCTATGATCTGATCTTCAGAGTGGTTCAGTCTTACATACCTTGGAATTTTGGGAGTATCCTGCACTGCTGCTTCTTGATCAGGCTCATTCAAACCTATCTCTTCTTCCTGATTTACCGGATCAGGCTGACTCTGTCTCACCGGAGAGGATTGAGGTCCTTGAACACTGTCTTGGTCATCTTCATCAAACTCATAAAATCTTGAAGGCTTCTCAATTCCTTCATCAACTTTCACATTGGTGCTTTCTATCATCTTCCTCAATCTCTTATTGTAACATCGGTATGCTTTGCTTTGAGTGGAGTAACCCAAGAAAATTCCTTCATCACTTCTAGCATCAAACTTTCCTAGATCTTCATCTCTTTTAATATAACACTTGCTACCAAATACTCTGAAATATTTCACAGTAGGAGTGATGCCAAACCAGAGTTCATAGGGGGTCTTACCGATGTTGTTTCTGATTTGAACTCGATTGAGAGTGTAGACTGCAGTGCTGATAGCTTCCTTCCAAAACATTTGAGGAACATTTGCTTCCAACATCATTGTCCTGGCAGCTTCCTGAATGGTCCGGTTCTTTCTCTCAACCACTCCATTCTGCTGTGGAGTCCTAGGAGCAGACAACTGTCTCCTTATACCCTGCTTCTCACAAAAATCAATGAACTCACCAGATGTAAATTCACCACCTCTATCAGACCTTAGACACTTTAGTTTCAATCCGGTTTGATTCTCTACCATAGCTTTGAAGATCTTGAACTTCTCAAATGCTTCTGATTTTTCTTTTAGAAAGGTAACCCACATCATCCGGGAATGATCATCAATTAACAACATGAAATATCTATCACCTTGCAGACTCTTGATTCTTGTCGGACCACAGAGATCAATATGTACTAATTCCAACAATCCGGTAGAAGACTGATCTTTGCTTTTGAAAGAGACTCTGCTTTGTTTACCTAGCTGACATTCTTTGCACATACTATTTGTAGGTTTCATCAATTTTGGAAGATCTCTTACGGCCTGAGTATTGCTTATCTTGATGATGTTATCAAAATTTACATGGCACATTCTTCTATGCCATAACCAACTCTGATCAATTTGAGCAAACAAACAACTTTTATTTGAACCAACCAGATGAAAGATATTACCTTTTGTCTGAGTACCGGATGCAATCTCAGTTCCGGAGTTTGTAAAGATTCTGCATTTTCCATTTTTGAACCGGAGATCATAGCCTTTGTCCACTAACTGACCAACACTAAGAAGATTGTGCTTCAATCCTTCAACATACAGTACGTTACCTGTTTTGCTCTTTCCATCGAAGGAAATAGTTCCCCTGCCTCTGATTCTGCCAGCAGAATTGTCACCAAACTTTACCATTCCTCCTTCATACCTTTCCAAATTCAAGAACTTATTCTTGTCACCAGTCATATGGTGAGAACATCCACTGTCAATAACCCAATCATCCTTTTCTTCCACTTGAGCAGCCAAAGCTTTTTCAACAACTTTGTGATTGACAGATTCAGAGAGTATTGAATCTTCTTCCTTGATGGCAATAAACACCCACTCATTTCCGGATTTGCTTCCTAGTTCTGATTCATCATCTGTTACTCCTTCATTGTCATCTTCTTCGTGAACATAATAGCAATTCTTTTGAAACCTTTGTCTGTTAGTATTAGACCTTGCAGATCTTTCCGGACATCTTGAAGCAGAATGACCAATCTTATTGCAGTTGAAACACTTAAAGGGTAGTTTTCCTTCATACTTACCAGATCCTCTTGGCAGTCTCTTTGCAATGAGGGCTTCAAGTTGAGCTGTTTCTGCTTCTTCTTCTTCCATGTCTCTTCTTGCTTGATCATACCATGACATTTTCCTTGATGAGTTTTCTCCCGGATCAAATCTCTGTTTGCCTTTCACATAGGCACTGGCTTTGAAAGCAGATTCAATCTTGGGAGGATCATCTCCAAACTCAGTCATTTCAAATGCAGCTAGTTTGCCAGCCAGTTGTTCTCTTGTGACAGTTGTGTGGGCTCTGAATTCATCAATGGCAGCAACCTTGATTTTGTAGGCAGCAGGAAGGGATCTTAGGATTTTGCAGACAATCTCATTTTCATCTAAAGTTCCACCAGCATTTCTGATTCCACATACCAGCTCATTCACTCTTGGCATAAAGGTAGTGATGTTTTCATCATCTCTCATTTTCAATCTTTCAAATTTCCCTTTCAGACTTTGCAACCTTGCACTTTTGACAAACTCATCTCCTTCATACAGAAGTTCCAGTTTAGTCAGGATCTCATATGCAGTTGGTAGGTCAATAACATTCGAGAGATCTGAGTCATTCAATGCACTTAGAAGAGCTTCCTTGGTTCGCAGATTGTTTTCAGCTTCTGTGATTTCATTCAGAGTTGTCGGACCACCTTGTGGAGGTACATATGGTTTTGAAACCATAGCCAAATATGCTTTTCCCATACATTCCAGGTGACACTTCATGCGACCTTTCCAGAGAGTGAAGTTGGTTCCATCAAACTTCGGACTATCCTTCTTGTATGACGACATCCTGGATCTCCTCAAGCGGTTAAGCTCCTATCAGAGGAACTTAGCTCTGATACCAATTGTTGGATCTAGGGCATACAACTGAGAGGGGGGGTGAATCAGTTGTATAAAACTTCTTGTTCTTTCAACACTTGATTCTTTATTGTTAGTTAGCAGCATATCAATTAATCATCCATGAAAGCATAATACATAAACACAAGAGCAGATGAGTATCAACACATTGAACACCAAGATTTTGACGTGGAAAACCCGGTTAAGGGAAAAACCACGGGGTGATTAACCCAAGAATTATTCTCTGTTAGAAGAATAAAGAAAAATGAATGGCACATGCCAATTAGGGCTCACTGCCCGAGCACACTGCTCACAAAGAGGCCCACTGCCTACAAGGAGACACACTATCTACAAAGTGATAAAAATCACAGTCTTGAACTGGAGAATGACATCTCTACCATGTCCGGATCAGTTCCAATTAAGCCCAAAAACCTCTGTTCTGCCTTTCGCACTTCTCTTCGCTATGCCACACTCATCCACACACACCACGCCTCGAAATGAACTCACAGACCGTTATTTATACAAGACATCGACTTAGGATCAAACATCCAAGTCGGCAAACAATCATAAGAGTATCCGCAAGATGAATAACACATCTGGTCGGCCACCACAAGAACATTCGCAGGATGAACAATTCATCCGGTCAGAGCAAGAACTTCATCCGGAAGAATAACTTCAATTCCGGGCTCTACTATCAATGCGGATCAACAACACAACCTCAACACAACCTCAACACGATCCAGAAGACTTCACAAGCCTGTCTGAATGTCCGGATACATCCGCACTTCCTTTACTTGCTGGAATCTCTTGTCTTCCTCATCCGGAACTTCAAGAACACAGTCTGTCGCCACTGTAGAAGGTACTTCCGGACCTTCAAATCATACATTATCAATGCGGACCAATGACACAACCTCAACATGATCCAAGAACCTTCACAAGCCTGTCTGAATGACCAGGTACGTCCGCATTTCCTTTACTTACTGAAATCTCTTATCCTCCTTATCCGGAACTTCAAGAACACAGTCTGTCGCCACTGTCATAATGCAAGAGGTACTTCTGGACCTCCAAATCATACACCACTCGAGATGGCACATCACAAGGACATCCCAAATACTCTTTCCAATCCGCAGATTAGGATTGTACAATTCCGGACCTCACCGGACCTTTCTGTGATCCTCTGTCACCTCTAAGCACTTGCCGGAACCGGTTCCACACAGACAGCCATAACTTCTTCAGGTCTTCATGCAGACCTCTGAAAACTTGACTGAAGCATCTCAGGGCTCATATCTGAAAACCCTTTAATCCGCATCCTCCGGTTTTCAACCTATCCAATATATTTGCCTTCTTCTCATCATTGTTCCTGACTGAGGGTAATTTTCTCAATATCCTCAACACACAGCTCATCCAATCCTTCTTGTCAATGTAATATGAGTATGTTGACATCAATGACAACACTGGTTCACCTCATACTTGCAACATCTCTAACATACTAGACATGGATGAATCATGCATGAGAGCATTACCAAATTGTTCGACCATGATAAATGAACTAAGGTTTCTGCATAACTTGCTGCATTGTAGAAAAGTACTACTGGGTATCCATCTGTGGAACACCTTCTTGCCCTGCACCATGCACACTTAGTTGCAACTACTCAACCATCTTAGTGAATGCATGATCCTTTCCAACCTGCCCATCTAGTTCTCTTATGCTTGGATCCAGTGTGTTTTGTATGCATGATTGAAAGTTTCTAAAACCTTTCAGACAAATCCTATTTGTGCATAGAAATGTTTTGATTTTTGGTATGAGCTGGCGGTAATATCCAAAACACTACACACCTTTGTAAATGATTCCACATCTTGCATGTTTATCTGCTGGAGCGTTTTCAACAACAAAATCTGATAACACTGCATTTTCTAATGCTTCCCCTTCTAATTTTATACACAATAGAAGTGGACTGGTGAGGTTGGAGGAAGGCACAGGTGAAGGTGGTGGAATAGTTGCCAGTTGTATTTTCTTTAAAACTTCAAGCCTTTTCAATAAATCCATATTGTGCATATCCAATTATTCATCAAGAAATACCATCTCCCTTCTAAACCACGGCTTCTTTGATTATGTTTAGCAATTCATATTCATATGCATTATTCCCGTGTTTTGCACTTTGAAATTTCTAGAACTTTTCAACAAGTCCATTTTGTGCATATACCATCATCATAGCACTGAAGCACTCATCATAATGTTTTTCTTTGCTTTTGTTTCGCTGGCGGAATTGGGCTTTACAATCGTTGATTGCGCCTGCATGAAAGTTTTAAAAGCCTTTTCAACAAATCCATTTTATGCATATCCATCCATTCCCATTTGGCATAGGCAGGAAATAAGCTGGCAGCGAACTTGGGTTACTAACTGCCAATTGCATATGCTTGAATATTTCGTAAACTTTTTCGACCCATCTATTTTGCGCATACTCTGCTATTATTGCATTTCATTAGATAATGTCCTCCTTTTTCTAAAACAGGCTATGGCCTTTTATGTGCTTTCACGTTTGCATGCCTGTAGTCTTTTCAAATAAATCTTCGAACACCCAGGAGTCTTTTGCCTTCAAACCCACTTCAAATAGCAGTAACAACAAAGTAAGAATTCCTAGATCACTCTTCCAATAACCTCATGCAAAGTGCAATAGATTATGACCATAAGTATGAACAACAGGTGCCACATTCTATATAAACACAAAACTACCTAACCAATACACGTTAATTGAACTTTAAGTTACACTAGATTCTCTTCTGTTAATGCCTTCACCAATGGTTTAAGAGTTGCACAAATGCTTCCAAATGTTCTCAGAGAACACGTTGTGATTGACTCATCACCTCAAACTATTAGCACCTCTTAATCTAACTTGCATGATTCACCTTGGCCATGTTTGTATAACAACTTATATGTCGTGCCTATGCTTGAAGACTCTCGGCCGTCACTATGCTCCTTTGTGTTTGCTTCATTCTGCGCAGCTGTGGAGTTATTCCCACTTTTTATTCTTGCTTGAGAGGTTTTCTTAGCATTCCTCAGGTATTCCTTCAACAAAGGAATGGGTGTGAACTTTTCAGTCAAGAGAAATACAAAAGAAAAATTAACAACCATCAATTTGACTCCCAGTATTGATTAGGGTTCCTGTAAGATCAGGCATTTTTTTATGCAAGCCCAAAAGAAAGATAGAGTTCAAGAAACTAACACTGTCATGGAACTACAAGAACGAGCTTACATAGATCATCTTGACTAAATTTTGATGCTATTCCAAAGTAGTCAAAGTTGTAAGAAGGTCTGACCTTTGAAAGAAATACCATTAGCAACATTTCCCTTTTGATTGCCTACTTGCTAGGTGTGTTGGTTATTCCTAGACTCCAATCCATAAGGTACCCAGGAAAACACAACCAGTGTTGGAGGCCAAGTTGCCTCTTCCGTACTCATTGGGAAAAGTTATGTTGAAAGAAGTGAACTTTGATGATGAGCGTTGCCATGATTGATCCTTAGAAGGAGATATTTTCTAAACTTCTTTACATGTTGATTCCTTGACACTCGTACTATAATCTCTAACTCTACTTGGTTCAATAGCCTTTCATATTCTGCTATGAGGTTTTTACATACCTGTCTTTATTATTGATTTAGTAGCTGAATATCCTTTTTATTTCTATGGCCACCTATTATTCCTACATTCCTTAAAGAATGATTGTGAAATCTTTTAGGCATATTACTGCCCTCTATTATATTTGACAAAGGGGGATGATGAATTTCTAGTGAGCAGTCCTTTGCAAGAAGTATGCTTACTGCAAGCTCAAAACCTCTTCTCTTTATTAGGCACCCACAGTTGATCAAATGTCAAAAGAGTGCAGAGTGCCTGAGTGGAGAGTTTAGAAAGGACACATAAACTTGGATCCCAAGTTCAATAATTTGGGTAACAGCAGGTTCATACAAATTAATATGTAAACCTCATTATCTGTTGAAATATCAAGGACTACTATGACAAACCTTACATTTCTTTCTAAAGCAAAGCAACAATGATCAAGCATGGACATAAAAGTTTGAAATTTTTAGGTTCAAGAAATTGGACAACAACATGCTCTAATTGGGGACTACTTTCCGTGATAGAAAGCAGAGAACTCCAGAATCTCAGGTGAAGACCAGTGCTGATCCATTGGGCAAATAGAGTCAAAGGGAATAAAGGAGACCTTGATCAAATCCAGATTTGAAATGAAATGGAACAACACACACAACAGGGAAACATAAAGCAGACTATGACATCTATGTACCTGGGCTAGGTACAACACACCACCGCTGCCCCAAAGACTATGCAAAGCCATTAACTGGCTGGGAAAAAGATATGCCAGTGTGAAATAGAGGTGCATATTCATGAAGCACTTGAAAACTTAGCAACCTATTGAAAACGATGAATGTAAAACTGAGATTTATGAACGACAAGAGCTCATCGAAATGTGTTCCAAACAACCACCTTTCATCAAAAACTTCCATAATTTCAGGAGAACTCTTTTGCATATCATTTATGTCCTCAATTGAAATCAGATCTAAATAGACTCCTCTTGAAAGAAACTAAAAATTCATACCATGAATAGCAGCCTCATTAGGCATGAATGCAATTTCCCTTTTACTTTCAGAATCTGATTCATGCTTTCCTAATGGGAACTTTGAATTTTTAAATTCACCACCCAAACCATCTTTTTCCACAAACTATAAAGGAGACACAACCACCTCTTCTCCACATATGAAATCATCTTCTGGTGTTTCCAAGCACCATTTTAGACTGTGAATAACATGGGGCTGAACATTCTCATTTACTAAATCAGCATTACTTGCTCCATACCTATTCATACAATCATTCTTCATCCCATGTTTCACAACTTCAAAATTAAATTCAAAATGAGGTGATTCAAGAGTCAAATTGTTGCTAACCTTTGCTTGTAGCTTTGGCTCTTCATGATTCAATGTGGGAACTTCAGCAACTTCACATTTCAACTATGTATCAATCATAGCTTCATTGTCTACACCAGGACTCAGAAAGAAAACATTAGAATTGAAACACTCTTTTTGCAAATTGCATGATGAATAAATCTCTAGAAATGTGACTGTCGATTGTGATTTTTGAATGTCACATTCTACAAGCATGGGATCAAGTTTGACAAAAATAACTTCTTCTCCTCTTACACAAAGAAAATCACCACCGAGAGAATAAGCAGATTGCAATTTATCCATTCCCTCACCATACTCAATCATCATATTATCAAATTATTTAGTTTCATTTTCACATGCATACATTTCGTTCATTGAATCAGCACCATGGGTAATAGGAAATTGAAATGATACCATATGAGCTTGTGTAATGTCTCTTCTGGAAAAAGAATTTCTGAAAATGAAAAGACATGTTACCTCCTCTTGTGATTTTCCATCTTCTTCATCAACAAACCCAAATGATGAGTATTCAGGAGAAGTGCAAAGATTTGATTGTTTCACTTCTTCAGATGTTAAATCAGTATCATCAAAGACAAAGACTTCCATGTCTAAACCATGATTTAAAAACCCTTTTTCATCATCATAAGAAATACTTTCTATCGTTTGGTCTTTTTCATACATATCAAAGTTAAAGATTTCTGATTTAGGAGAAAATGAAGGAATAGATATGGTACCATTCATACCTTCTTTCATATCATTAGAGACACAAGTGGCTACATCTATTTTAATCTCAATAATGTGACCATCTTCATCAAGGAATCCACATTAAATATCATCATTTGATCTTTCCAAGCATCAGTTTGGAATGAGAATGACATTGGGTTCTTCTAATAGTACCTTTTCATTATTCTCTTCAACAAAAGTAGATGATTATTCAATCTCACTCCCTTGTATGCATGTTGAGAAAGATTTTGGTCCTTTATTTTCAGCCTAACTCAAAATTCTTTCTTGTTGCTGATTGTGATCCCATGGCACTAACAAATCTCTAAGCTTGACAAATGTTTGCACAGAATCTTGTTCACCAAAAATAGAAAAGTTATAAGAAACTTGTTCTTCATTCTCTAGTTCTTCTTTGAGAAATCTTAACCTTTCTACAGTTGCCTCTGACTGATGAATCTTTTGTTCAAGGTTTTTGAGAAGGTAAAATCTGTAATGCAAACTTCTGAGCAGTAATGTCTTTTGGCAATCTTTGGATGGATTGAACCTTTTCTTTTCTACTTTTGAGATGCTTGCTTTGAGACTGTTCCATAGTGAATGAAGTATTTCATCATCTTCAGCCAATATCTCTTCAATTGTTGGCATAGATCGTTTTTGGCTTTGGGCTGATTTTTATGGTTTGCTTTGCTTTGAACCATTTTCTGAGTTCTTCAATTAAAATAGAGTCGCCAAAAACTATTAGCATATAGTTTTGTCACTGCAAAACACTCTGATTCGCCCAACAAGGGAAAAACAAAAAGATGCTAGCAAATGGAGAAATCATTGTGAATGCAACAATTCCCCTTTGCATTTGAGAGGGGCAGCTCCCTCATATGATGGGGTTTTTTATATTTCTGAGTACCTTTGACCAAAAGGTACAAGAAGGTAACAAAAAGAGAGAAAACTAAATAAGGAAAAGGATATCAAATGTGAACATAGGAACACAACATAAATCCAGAAACAACAACATGAAATGAAAGGAACATTAAACCTGTATGCCAAGAACAAGTGAAGAGATTATAATCATCAAGAAACTAACTAAACATAGGAACAATTAGTACTCCAGAAAGAATGAAGACATAAGAACCTCAATCTCTCTTATCCAACAATGAAATGAAATACAAAGCCTCTAGTTATCTCCTCAACTAAGTTCTCCAACTATACATGGCAGCAAGAGATAAAACCACACACCTAATCACTATACCCCCACAACTCTCACAGAAGCTCTCAGTTGAATAGAAAAAATATCCTTACAAATGAATAGTCCTTCAGTTTTATAGACTCCCCTTGGATGGAAGCCTAAAAGCTTTTCTCTCCCCAAAAATAATTATGAAAATGAAAAAGGAAAAATGAAAAGTCTTCAGTTATCTTTGGCATTTCACATTCTCTTCAATTGTATACTACAGAGATTCAATCCAATTAACTTTAAAAATTAGAGGATGTAATATCCCCATGGTATCATGACTTGGATATAACTTCCTTCACTAACCCCAAAGGACCAATGTCATCACCATCATAGTGCATACATTTCCACCAATATTCACTCTATATGCAATTAGACTGATGCAAGTCTTCACATTGAGGTGTAGAATCAACATCTTTAATGAAAGTATTTGGATCAAAATAGCCTTGATGTTTTGAAAACTTCAAAGTGTACTCTGTAACTACTCGACCATCCCTTACTACAATAGTTTCTAAGAACTACAACATATTCAACTTGTTATTCTCAGAGGACTCTGCCATCGTACCTACTTGCAAAATTTCATCTATAGCAGTAGAGTTTAAGGCATTCTCTGGCAAACATTCCTAGAAATTAACAAAAAGCATCTCCCTGGATTCAAGAAGGGGATCCAAAAGTGGTGCAGTATTTTCGAGCAATACTTCCTCTTTAAATCTAGCCTTCCCAAGTCCAACATGCACAATAGAAGTCTTGTCCATCTTGAAGTCAACTTGACCTTTCTTTGCTTCCCTTATAGCCTCTGCAACATCATTTGTCACAATGCCAGATTTGGGATTTGGCATCAACTCTCAAGGGTCCAAAACCTTTCAAAACCATTTCTAATGTTTGAGATTGAAAACTTTGTTCATATTACTAAAGCCTATATGTCATTTATGGCATTTGTATTCTTGCCTCTAGGAGCCATTTTTGCCAAAGTTAAATGCTTTGATTGATAGAAAACTATAAGAATATGCATCAAGAGTGTAACCGTAGCAATCCTTCCAAGTAACAAAGCAACACCTTCTTGGATGACCGAATGAGGGCTTAGAAATTTTGATTCTATAATCACCAGAATCAAAGACCATCCATAATGTGTGCCATGCGTTCCTCCAACTGCTCTTTGTGATCAGGATTAGCTAGATTCTCTAACATACTAGACCTGGATGAATCCTGCATAAGAGCATTACCAAATCATTCGGCCATGATAAATGAACTGAGGTTTCTGCATAACTTGTTGCATTGTAGAAAAGTACTGCTGGGTATCCAGCCGTGGGATGCCTTCTTGCCCTGCACCATGCACACTCTGTTGCAACTACTCAACCATCTCAGTGAATGCAGGATCCTTTGCAACCTGCTCATCTAGTTCTCTTATGCTTGGGTCCAGTGCATTTTGTATGCATGATTGAAAGTTTCTAAAACCTTTCAGACAAATCCTTTTTGTGCATAGTAATGTTTTGATTTTTGGTATGGGCTGGCAGTTAAATCCAAAAGGCTATGCGCCTTTATAAATGCTTCCACATCTTGCATGTTTATTTACTGGAGTGTTTTCAACGACAAAAATCTAATAACACTGCATTTTCTAATGATTCCTTTTCTAATTTTATACATAATAGAAGTGCACCGGCGAGGTTGGAGGAAAGCACAGGTGAAGGTAGCGGAATAGTTGTCAGTTGTATTTGCTTTAAAACTTCAAGCCTTTTCAATAAATCCATATTGTGCATATCCAATTATTCATCAAGAAATACCATCTCCCTTCTAAACCACGGCTCCTTTGATTATGTTTAGAAATTCGTACATTCATATGCATTATTCCCACGTTTTGCATTTTGAAATTTCCAAAACTTTTCAACAAGTCCATTTTGTGCATATACCATCATCATAGCACTGAAGCACTCATGATAATGTTCTTCTTTTGTTTTGTTTTGCTAGCGGAATTGGGTGTTACAATCATTGATTGCACCTGCATGAAAGTTTTAAAAGCCTTTTCAACAAATCCATTTTATGCATATCCATCCATTCTCATTTGGCATAGGCGGGAAATAAGCTGGTAGCGGACTTGGGTTACTAACTGTCAATTGCATATGCTTGAATATTTCTTAAACTTTTACAACCCATCCATTTTGCGCATACCCTGCTATTATTGCATTTCATTAGATAACATCCTCCTTTTTTCTAAAATAGGTTGTGGCCTTTTATGTGCTTTCACGTTTGCATGCCTACAGTCTTATCAAATAAATCTTCGAACACTCGGGAGTCTTTTGCCTTCAAACCGCAGTAACAACACGGTGAGAATTCCTAGATCACTCTTCCAATAACCCCGTGCAAAGTGCAATAGATTATGACCATAAGTATGAACAACAGGTGCCACATTCTGTATAAACACAAAACTACCTAACCAGTACACTTTAATTGAACTTTAAGTTACACTGGATTCTCTTTTGTTAACGCTTTCACCAATGGTTTAAGAGCTGCACGAATGCTTCCAAATGTTCTCAAAGAACACGTTGTGATTAACTCATCACCTCAAACTATTAGCACCTCTTAATCTAACTTACATGATTCACCTCGGCCATGTTTGTATAACAACTTATATGTCGTGCCTATGATTGAAGACTCTCGGCCCTAACTGTGCTCCTTTGTGTTTGCTTCGTTCTGCGTAGCAGTGGAGTTATTCCCACTTTTTATGCTTGCTTGACAGGTTTTCTTAGCATTCCTTACGTATTCCTTCAACAAAGGAATGGGTGTGAACTTTTCAGTCAACATAAATGCAAAAGAAAAATTAACAGCCATCAACTTGACTCCCACTATTGATTAGGGTTCCTACAAGATCTGGCATTTTTTTATGCAAGCCCAAAAGAAAGATAGAGTTCAGGAAACTGCCATTGTCATGCAACTGTAAGAACGAGCTTATAAAGATCATCTTGGCTAAATTTTGATGTTATTCCAAAGTAGTCCAAGTTGCAAGAAGGCCTGAGCTTCCAAAGAATTACCATTAGCAACATTTCCCTTTTGATTGCCTACTTGCTATGTGTGCTGGTTATTCCTATACCCCAATCCATAAGGTACCTGGGAAAACACAACCAGTGTTGGAGGCCAATTTGCCTCTTCCTTACTCATTGGGAAAAGCTCTGTTGAAAGAAGTGAACTTTGATGATGAGTTTGTCCATGATTGATCCTTAGAAGTTGATATTTTGTAAACTTCTTTACATGTTGATTCCTCGACACGCGTACTATAATCTCTAACTCTACTTGGTTCAATAGCCTTTCGTATTCTGCTATGCGGTTTATACATACATGTCTCTATTATTGATTTAATAGCTTAATATCCTTTTCATTTCTGTGGCCACCTATTATTCCCTCATTCCTTGAAGAATGATTTTGAAATCTTTTAGGCATATTACTTACATCTACTTTATTTGACAAAGGGGGATGATGAATTTCTAGTGAGCAGTCCTTTGTAAGAAGTATGCTTACTGCAAGCTCAAAACCTCTTCTCTTTATTAGGCACCCACAGTTGATCAAATGTCAAAAGAGTACAGAGTGCCTAAGTGGAGAGTTTAGAAAGGATCTCTCTTAATTTCATGAGACATAAACTTGGATCCCAATTTCAATAATTTGGGTAATAGCAGGTTCATACAAATTAATATGTAGAACTCATTATTTGTTCAAATATCGAGGACTGCTATGACAAACCTTACATTTCTTTCTAAAGCAATGCAATAATTAGGTCTTCATGAATGATCTAGCATGGACATAAAAGTTTGAAATTTTTAGGTTCAGGAAATTGGACAATAGTAGGCGACCTTGTCCTTATGGAGAACTAGAAAAATTTACAAGAGCACACTAAAAAAGGAAAGTTTGAGCCCAATTGGTTGGGATCATATGTTGTTACAACCAGCTATGGATCAAGAGCATATCATCTTGCAACACCTGAGGGGAAGCCTCTAGATGAACCTATGAACATTCTGCTTTTGAAAAGGTTCTACGCATGACTGATCTAGTATCCCAAAGTAAAAAAGTACAAAAAAATTAAAAAACAAAGAATTAAAAAATTAAAAAAATATATCAAGAAAAACCCAAGTTCAATAAAGTCGTCCAATGGTGAAAATCACTTCGATGATGCCTTAGATAAGTACCATGGTGAAAACCTATCTTAGGCGCCATGTGTAGTGGTCGGTTCCACCATCTAATAAGTCTTCTTTCCATCACGACATTCCATATCACGCACATCACATGGCTTGGGATTCTGAAACATCAAATCCTATCCCCCACCCCACATTATCCCATCCAAAGATAATCTGTGGAATAAGGATCCTTGTATGCTTCTCTTGTACAACTAAAATCTAGAAAAATCCAAAAACAATATAAAATACAAAAAATCCAAAAATAATATAAAAATCAAAATCCATAAGAATCACAAAATTATGAAAATACAAAAACAATCTCATCATACGCATCATCTTCCACATCATCACATCCATCGCGAACCATTCCCACATCATCAGGTCAAACTAGAACTACATATTCATCTCACCTGCATCTTAAAGTGCCTTGATCCCACTGACACAGGGTATGTAGGCAATCTGGAATATGAAGGAAGTATCCAATAGTTAGGTACATAAGATGCACCTATCCAACCCATTTGGATGATCCCTTCACCAAAGCAATACACATGCTAAGCATAACATCAAAACATCACACATGCAAAAATCATCAATCAAAAAATCAAACATAAGCATCACACATGGCCTTACTATCCTTTTACCCACCTTTCAAATTTTATCCAACATCCAATCGATTCTTTCCTTAATGGATATATTGTTCCTACAATAGGCAGAATCCATCATCAACACATATCTTGGCAAGAGATACAATGGTTATTTGTGTCATTTTTCTTGGTCTTTTTTATCATTGATTTTTATCTTTTTGTCCTGTTCTAGGAATCATTTCCAAAACTGCCTTGATCTCATTATATCATGGTATGTGGCGGAAAACACCTAGAATAGACATAGTCATTGTTTTCTATATGCTGTGCTTGTGGGTTGATTTCATTACTCCAAGAATAGTATTCATAGCTTGAAGATAGGTCTATTCTAGCATAAATGTTTCCCATTTGCATATCAGGTTAATTATACCTTCTATGCATTATGGGAACTTATGTTATGAGTCCCCTTCCCTCGTCTAGGCAAGGTTATACTACCTTGGGCATGCATGAAATCAACCTATTGCTTGTGAGTCTAGTCCATGCAAATGTTGGATAAACATCATCACCTAGGTCCTTTCATACCTTGGTGAAAAATATCATACTTTGCTATAATAAACCTAGAAATGCTCTCAATAGTATAATGCAAGTACTGTGCCTATCTCATACCATCTCCTTTTCTATCACTACCCATTCAACCATATTATCTGGGCTTAGACTTTTGATCTACCCCCCATCAATCTGCTCTACAAACCTAAACCATCCCAAACCAAATTTCTCCCCTTCATGACGTGGCGTTCAATGACCTAGTATTCCCAAAACCATCCTGACAATCCCCTTTCCAAACCCTCCCAACCCATCCTAAACCTATCTTGACCATTCCCTTCCCCAACCTATCCCCTATCACCTAACCCCATCACCTAGGGTTTAACAAACATAATATGTATCATTACTTGTCCATTTCAGTAATCATTGCACTAATTCATTAACCATTTGCATTATCATAGTCACTTATCGCTATTACAATCATTAATCACTACAACATTTAATCATTGCATTAACCATTTCATGTTCATCATGGAAACCTTTTTTGGAGGACACATCACCTAACAATTTCTATTGCTTGTTCTCTTTCCAACTTTCCCAAAAAACAAAACAATTAAAGTACCGAACATAGGGTAGTTGTTACTTTATATTACATGTGTGTGAGGTGTATTCAAGAGTTAATGATGATGATTTCATGCCTCTCAAATCCAGCTCTCACACAAGTGTAATCTGAACATATATCCCATTTCCCATTTCACTGCCACTTGTCCATTTCATTATTCATTCGTCCATTTGCCCTATCACTTATCATTTTAACATCACATCATTAATCATTGCATTTTTCAACCATTTAATTAATCATAACACATTTATCCATTTGCTTCCATAATATATGTTTATTAATTTGAGCATATATTCATTTCATTACACATTTATCCATTTGCATCCATAATATATGTTTATTAATTTGAGCACATATTCATTTGCATTCATCAATATATGTCTAAACATACATTCCATTACATCTCATATATAATCCACATCATAATCCATAACATAATCCAAATGCATCTCATACATTAACATCATAACACCATCTATATAAAATGCATTCATAATCATAATATACATGCATAAGTATCATAAACAAAGCATAAACCATCACATCATAACATATTCATAACCATCATATGCATATATCATAAATAAACATAGGCTACATCATGTCATCATCATAAACATCCATAAAACCATAATAAACATCTATAAACATCATCAGAGACATTGCTGCAAAAATAATACATCACTCAATGTCATGATACAAAAATTTCTCTAAGGGCCAAAATATGTCAGTACACATAAAAACATCAACCCTAGGCTGATGAACCCCTGGTTGAATCTGTAGGAGATCCTGGGTGTGACTATTGCTGCTGCTATGGTGGCGGCTGTGGTGGCTGTTGTGGTGCCTGCTATGGTGGTAGTTGTGGAGGTGCCATCAATTGATGCACTAACTAAGTGGATCTCTTAGATCTGTGTGACCCAGACATCCTCGACCCACTCCTCCCACTGTAGCTTGGTATCCGTTGATCCGTAGGAACCACAGCATAATAGGCACCCTGATAATACTCAGCTCGTAACCGTGCCTCTAGGAGCTGGATCTGTAGCTGTTGAATATGAGCAGGTGTAACTGTGCATATATTTGGCCAATGCTAGTACTCACCACTATCCCCTACAGTCAACTCACCTCTACCTGTAAAACTACCACTTGAGCATCTACCTTCTGACGTAGGGCTCTCTATGTATCCCTCTCCATGGTGACACTGGCTACCTGAGCCTGTGTCTGTTCCAACTGCACCTGTAGTACGCTAATATCTAGTTGTCTGATCCACTAACCCCATCTAATAAGGCAACTACTCCCTGTAGCTGCACTAGCTCCTATCTCTACCTAATAACAATGTCCTCCAGACTCGCAACCTGAGGCCCGAGAGTCTCCACCTCCTCATCATCTACCTGTGTGCGCCGAGGTGATGAGCGCCCTCTCAAAGTAGGATTAGCTCCTACCCCTGAACTACTAGCCTCCCTAGCCCCAGCCCCTGTGAAGGTCATCTCAGTCTCTGGCACATCCTACTATTGTGTCTGGACTCTGACACAAGGTTGTTGTCCCTATCCCTGTTGTGCCTACTACCAGGTTGGTATCAGCCTGGGTCCCTACTGCTACTATGGTGGCGCTCATGGGGGTAGCATCTATCCCCTTTGACCCAGCTACTGGGGTGGTCCCTGCCTAGGATCCTGTTGCTATAATGCCCGTAGTGGTGGCATCTATCCTCTTTGCCTTCCCTACATTGGTTGCACAGGTAGCTATTGCACTCACCCCCATCCTCTCCCAGCCATAACCTACTCTTAGACTGCAGCTACTAGTATCCCAATGGGATCCTCCTCATCCTCCTCGGCCTCCTCCACAACTATCTCCTCCTCTACCACATCTCCCTCCTCCCTCACGTCCACCATCATATCTAGCTCTACAACTAGATCTAACAAACAGATTAGCATCCATATAGCCCACCACTAGTCATAGGCAGGAATAATCCCTGCATCTACCAACCTGCTCCCCCAATACCAATGCTGGGGTTGTAAGCCTACAAAATCATCTATCGCCACCTGGGGCACTATGGCTGGCAACCATCTCACATCTCGGGCTATCCTAGAAAACACCGCCATCGCCTATGGAAGGTCTTGACGCAACCCAAACTAACGCATCACCTGAGAGGGGAGGTACATGTCAATAGTATGGTGCCCTCGTCCCATCAGATAACATGGCTTAAACGTATAGGGCATATGAATGTGGTCATCATGCCATTGCTCTACTTCGATGTATGGCTACTATATCACCTGAACCAGGTCAACAAAAATCTGCCGCCAGTAGTGCAATTGTCCAACATAAGAATACTAAAGCGACTGCCTGTATATAAAGACATAGGCCTCAAACTATCGTTAGAAATGAGCCCCCTGCGGCCTCGTAATCCCAATATGCTCGAAGGCCCACACATGCAGAAGTGTGACCCCAATAGATAAAGCCCCATCATACAAATATACCACGGTATGCATCTCATGGTATAGCTGCCCAAACATGCATGACCCCCATGCATACACTGTCTCACGAAGTACCATCCCCTCAATCACCTCTCCCCAGCCCACAGGGAAACCCCATGCGCGTCGATTTGGCATCACCAGACCCCTAATCAATGCACAAAGAACCCACATGAACTGATCTGCCCCCGCTACCAATGTTTGATCATAACTCATCTCCCATTGATCCTATGAAAACACTAGGTGGCCTGGGGCAAAGGCCCCATCAAGCGCCACTCGTCCTCTACCTGTATCATACGTCACTCATACTCCATGAATGGGCAACCGCATAATGCAATAAACATCCTCCAGGGTGATGGTGATCTCACCCTTCGGAAGGAGGAAGGAGCATGTCTTGGGACGCCATTGCTCCACTAGGACCGTCATCATTACCCTATGTGCCCGTATGTTGGGCACCTCAGCCACTGTCCTCAAACCCAATCTCCCTAATCTAGCTCATGTAGCTGGGTCAAAACCATCTACCAGCTGCATAACAAAGGGAAAACGTTGCTCCCGTGAAGCCACGATCCCCCCCATCAACTTGCATCTGCCAAATGTGAGTTAAAAACTTGCATTTTCTTTGAAAATTAGTAATAGCGCTAATATTTTTCATTTTGGCGCCATTTTTCCTGCCATGGTGCCAATCCCCAAGATGGCACCACTTTAGCCAGGAATGGCGCCAATCTAGAGGATGGCACCATTTCCTCCTAGGAAGGCACCATTCGAGAGAATGGTACCGTTTATTCTTCCCATGACGCCATTTTGGCACGTAACCCCCATGAAACCCTTCTTCTACCGAAACCTAGGTGCCATTCCAGAGAATGGTGCCACAAATCTAGGGTATGGTGCCATTCTGGTGAATGGTGCCATGGCCTCTCCATTTAGCGCCACTTCCCTGGATGGCACCATTCAAGAGAATGGCACCACGTTCTTCCTGGATAGAGCCAAAGTTGTGACAAAACCCCTAGTGCGTATAGCACCAAACCCAACAATGGCGCCAAAAAACTAGGCTTTGGTGCCAAAACTCCCCATTTCTCCCTCTAGCGAATGGCACCATTCCAACCACAGATGGCGCCAAACGGCTTCCCGTTGGTGCCCAAACCCTAATCAATGTAATCCCAACATCATAAATGCATGAAATATGAAAATTGACAAAGCTAGGGTTAGTCCACATACTCGAGGTCCTGCTATTGGCGATCTCATGTATGTGCGCACTAGCTTAGAAAAATGCTCATAACATGGGTAAGGTGGAATCACCATCTCCTCTTCTCTCTTCTCTAGTCCAAGTGGCTCAATGAGTGCAAATGTGGCATTTTGGGGCCCGCTTTTTCTATTTATAGAAGGCCATGTCATCCTCTAACACACTTTTTCCTCCCCATAGTGCAAAATGTAACCTTTTTCACCTATTTTTCTTCGTGTCATCCTATTTTCCTGTCCTCTATCCATTATTCACCCCCATTTTCTCCTTTCAAGAGCTCACCTAAAAAAAATATTTTTTCACCCGACCTCTCAAGGGGGCATCCCTTATCCATTCCATTCCTTCCTGGGGTAGCTAGGGCAAATTCTTTGACTTAACGCCATAACCTTGCTAGGTCATGACGCCATGTCAAAGAGGGGCAAATGTAGACACCTAAAAATGTCTTCATTGACTAACCATCTTCTGATGCCATCCATCCATCATCCAATTAATTAATTAAATTTTTATTTAATTAATTACACCTTCCAACACCTAATCATTCACCTTCTCTTCATAATTTCATCCTTTTAAATTGAATTAATTTAATTAATTCAATGATCACAATTACTAACATTAGCCCAATTAATTAAATAAATATGCAACTATTTATTTGGTTAATTTCACCATTCCCCTAAACCTAATTAATTAGATAAATTATGCTTATCTAGTTAATTCGGCCTACTAATTAGCCTACCCCTATCCTAGTTGATTAAATAGATATTATTTAATTAGCTACCCTAGCCTATGTGATCCCTAGAGCTAAGATTAATTAAATGAATCCCTATTTAATTAATCTTAACTCCTAATTAATCCCTTCACTAATTTACTATAGCCATATTAATTAAACTAATCCCCTTGATTAATTTGGTCAAACCCCACTTAACACTCATCCCCACATGCCCCAAATAAAAAAAATTGGCCTTTATTCCACATAAGGCAATTTTTTATACACATTTTATCCTAAAACTCATTAATGAGTTCTTACACACCTAACATGTCATATTTCACATTTATTAGAACTCTTCCCCAAATGAATTAAAAATTCATTTCTAATCATCACCTCTTCCCCAAACGAATTTAAAATTCCTTTTTAATCCATCTCATTTAACTTCGTTAATGAACACCGCTTCCCAAGTGAATTAAAAAATTACTTTTATTCTCATCCCTCCATTATTGTTGATCAAATCTAAGCCCTCCATCTCACATTCATCCTCATCCATTGATCTCTACTTTCAATTTCAATCATTGGATCAAATCCCCCTCCAAAATGCCTATAAATACAACCTCTCCCAAGCCATTTGAGCATCCAAGTTTAGTGTATTGTTATCATGCCAAAATCTCTCCATCATCTTCTCATCTAGAGCTAGGATTTTAGTGATTTGTTGCATAGTTTGAGAGCATTTCACATTTAGTAAGCCATGGGTAAATCTAGAGAGTAAGGGTGCACTCTCTCAACCTTATCAAGGAGAGGGATCACATTTGAAGGTATAACTTGTGTTTTATTACATTTTGTTTATGTTTCTCGCTTCATTTGTTTTCCTCATCTTCACTACCAAGTGTGAGTTTCGCATGACAAAGATATCTTACTTGGGGCATGTTATCAGTGCTAATGGAGTGAAGGTCCATCAAGAGAAAATTCAATCCATCCTAGATTGGCCACCGCCGAAGACTTTATCTAATTTAAGAGGATTATTTGGCATGTACAGATACTATCGAAGGCTTGTTAAGGGATTTCACATTTGGGCGTACCTCTTAAAGATCTCACCAAGAAGGGAGATTTCAAGTGGACAGATGAGGCTCAATGCACATTCAACAAGTTGAAGGAGGTAACGAGCAAATGTCCTATTTTGACATTACCTGATTTCTCTCAACCATTTGTTTTAGAATGTGATTCTTCATGTGACGGAATATGTACAGTCCTTATGCAGAACAGGCATCCTATTGCTTGTGAGAGTAGGAAACTCTGTGATGTTGAGAGACATTACTCCACCTATGATAAGGAGATGCTTGCCATTATGCATGCATTGACAAGATTCAGACAGTATTTGGTAGGTAGAAAATTTGTTGTGAGAATAGATCATAATATCTTGAAATATTTCTTAGAGCAAAAGGATCAGAATGAAAGGCAACAAAAATGGGTTAGCAAAATCCAAACCTATGACTTTTACATTGAGTATGTGAATGGGAAGAGGAATGTTGTTGCAGACGCTCTATCCAGGAGACCCACACTTTTCTCTATGTCAAAAATTTTAGCTGATTTGAAGGCTCACCTTTTGGTTGAGTATTCCAAAAATTCTTTTGCATGTGAGCTCATGGACGGTAAGATGCAATATGATAGGTATAAGGTGGTTGGTGATGTGATTTACTACAAGGACATGATATTTTTGGTGTCTGAATAAAAAATGAAAGATAAGATTATGAGAGCTATTCATGACACTCCACTTGCAAGACATCTAGATTATTTCAAGACATATAGGCAGATCAAAGAGATTCTCGTGGAAGGGTCTCAAGGATGATGTCTTGTAGTATGTTAGAGAGTGTGTGACTTGTCAGTAAAACAAGTCAGAACATACTTTCCCAATAGGATTACTTCAGTCCTTGCCTATTCTTGAGTAGAAGTGGGAGAGTATATCTATGGACTTTATCACTGGCCTTCCAAAAGTCCAAGGCAAAGATTGCATATATGTTGTTGTTGACAAGTTAACTAAATATGCACACTTCTTTGTTATTTCATTGGAGTATAAAGCACCTCAAGTTCCAGAGTTGTTTTTCAAAGAGGTGTTTAGATTACATGGGCTTCCAAAGTATATTGTCAGTGATCGAGACAATAGATTTCTTAGTGTTTTCTAGCATGAGCTATTCAGATTGGCTAGTACAGAGTTGACCCCAAGCACTAGCTACCACCCACAAACTGATGGTTAGACAAAGATTGTAAACAAGTGGGTGTAGGGTTATTTGAGCAATTATGTTACGAGGCAGTAGAAGGCTTGGATCAAGTGGTTATATTTGGGGGAACATTGTTATAACACCACCTATCATATGTCGATAGGCATGACTCCATTAAGAGCTTTATATGGATATGACGCTATGTCTTTTGTAGGCTTAGCATTTCATGATAGAAGAGCTCCTAGAGCAAAGGAGATGATGCAAGATAGTCAGGATATCCTTAGGGTACTTAAGGAAAACCTACATTGTGCTCAGAATCAACAGAAGAATTATGTAGATAGGCACAGGGTGGAGAGGATATTTGAGGTTAGTGATCTAGTTCTATTGCACTTACAACCATACATACAATCTACACTGAAGAAGAGTGGTGTATGAAAACTTAAACCATGGTTCTATGGCCCTTACAGAATTGTGAGGAGAGTTGGAGAAGTAACATATGAGTTGGAGTTACTTGAAGGTAGCAGAATTCATAATGTATTTCATGTATCTTGCCTCAAAAGGGCAATTGGGCAGCGTATTGTAACGTCTCCAGAACGTCCACCATTGGATGAAGAGGGTAAATTGATTATGGTTCTTGATGCTATTTCTGGATATTAGGGAGTGAAAGTTGAGAAGTAGAGTGATCAAAGAATATGTGATAAGATGGAGAGACTTGCCTTTTGAGGATGCTACTTGGGAGGGAGATAAGATTCTTGACCATCCAAACTTACAATTACTTCTAGGCAAGCAATTTTGAGAAGGGAGGGCTGTAATGTCCCCTTCATCAGCCTAGTCAACGATGGAGACCCTTTAGCCTATTTTATTTCCATAGGTTAATTTAGAGTTGAATAAGGGAATAATATTTAATTAAATAAATTAAGTTGTCTCAATTCTAGAATTTTTGGGGCAACTTATATTTATTTATTATCTATTTGATAAAGTGACTTCGAAGGGGGTTCAATACATTATATTCTAAAGTCACTTTATTTGGGCTTAAGTGAAATATTAAAAAGGTGAATTAATATTTGACCCTTTAGGAATGTTCTATGGAAAACATAAAAGGGGAGTTCAAAGTTCATTTGTATTATGCTTGATATATTTTCTTGGATGAAATTGTGAGCTCTCTCTTGAGTAAACCCTTGTAGGAGTCAAGGACAACACTGAGAGGGGGGGTGAATCAGTGTTGTATAAATTCTTACAATTTTGCAAACTTTATCTTACAAGACAAATAGAAAGGAAGACATTAATGATTTCTTGAGCTCATATGCAGAAGACTGATAGTGAAAGATGTGAACCAAAAACTTATAAGCAAAACACAAATATACACACATAGAGACAAATTATGACACAAAAATTTTTGGAGTGGAAAACCCTCTCGAGGTGGAAAAACCACTAAAAGTTACCTCACTAGCTTATTCAAAACCTCACTAGTTACATGAAGGTCTCATTGACCAAAGAAGCTTCACTAGCTTTACAAGATGCTTCACTGGCACATACAGAGGTCTCACTGACCACAAGCCTCACTGACCAATTCAATTGTCCTCATCAAAATAATGTGCAAGACATGATTGCTTCTCAAACCGATTTGCACCAATCTGCATACTAGTCTCATTATCTTTGTTCAGTCAATTCACAATTCATTCACCTGATTATCTCTCCATAACAATTTTACCTGATACACCATCATTGTCTTCAAGGTTCAATATGAAAATATGTTGCAACAAGGAGATCATCATTTCTGCATTATGATCCTCACATCAACTTTTCATTCTCTGTATTTACCCCTGCAAAACATGATCTCATACATACAAAAATCATCTGTATCTTCTCAAGGATGTCTTCAATTCACACACTATATATATTCAACCTCTGTAAACATGAAAATTCATGCATAAACATGAACTAACAATATCAGTTGTATTTTTTTTCAATAAAAATGCTTTCAACATTGCATTTTGGTCCTTACCCAAAACTCACTTCATCAATGCACCTGAAAAACCATTATATGCAAATTGAATGTCCTTTCACCTTTCACATTCATATTCATAAGAAAAATCAATTCACCTACAAAAATACTTTTCATATTCCTCATATTCCTTGCAAAAAGAAATTTCAATAATATCCCTTTCATGAATTCAATATTTCATCTTCCCTCCATATTTCTTCATCCATAAAAATCAAATCTCTTTCATCTTAAAAAAATCTCTTCAATTTCCAAATAAATAATTTCTTCAAAATATCATCAATAAAAAATCTTTCAATAAACCATTTAAACCCTTCAACTTCTTTCAAAACAATTAATCTGTACAATCAATCCACTTCAAAAAAAATCTTCTATGTTTTCACATTCAAATCCATTGCCTTCATGAAAAAGCAAAAAGAAAAAATCTGCCTTCTAAAAAGAACAAAAACTCCTTATCAAAAATGGGAGTTAAAAAATAAAGTTTCTAAAATTGAAAATAAAGCCAAAAATATGACTTAATAATCGGGCTTCCTCCTTTGACAAAGAATATTCAACAAGTTTCTAATAATTTGAAGCTTTTCCATGAATAAAGCTTTTCATTAATAAAGCAAATCGATGCTTTTTCAATTTCCTTATAAGATCATTATTCCTTGAAATAAGATTCTCAAATCATTTACCATGAGCTCATTTCACTTAATAAGTAAATTGCTTCACATATGGAGGAGACCACTTTTATAGTTTGAAAGGTAAAAAGGGGCCAGTGATGATAGATGTTGACTACCCCTTTAGTAGGTGAATTTTAAGTGATATGACCTGGGATTACAGGTCAAAACTTAAATATAACAAAAAGAGCAAAATACATATGATGGGTAGAATAAGGAATTTTGCCATGACACTTAAACAAAAACCCTCCTTTGATAAATGCTAAATCTATACAAATCTGATAAAGAGAACCTTTTGACCATTAAATACCTCTGTCACTTTAATCTATCATAAGAGATGAAGTCATTACCACAATTGCCTTGTCATGGGTATAAGAACAAGGTTAAAATGTGAAGGGCCATAAAGTGAACTAGTCAAACTTATGTGAGCATCAATGTCTTAGCATCAACAATTTATGCGATCAAACTGATCAAACAAATCTTGTGGACATAAAAAGATGATCAATCAACTCATGATGATGATCTTATCAAGAAATACCTCCTTATGCAAGCATAAACATGAACTAACATCACTTCTCATAACTCCTGATGATCTTGATGATCTTGATGTCCTGCATAATCAAACTTCAAACTCTTGTCAACTTTATGAAAGAAGATGAAAACCACTATATTCTAAGATGAAACATCTGATACGAAGACCATACCAACATCCATGACAACCTGATATGAAGACCATACCAACCATTCCTGAAATGTGACCATGAAACCATGAGCATCAATAATACTTGAACTTCCATAAAGTCCAAATCTATGAAGAGGCATCCTATTGAGACACTATGACATCATCCTACAAATAATATCAAGACATCCTGATCAAACACATCCTTGATGAACCTTTTTGGCATCAATGACAACCTACTTCCATCAACCCTAGGACGAAAACCCTAAGGGAAATCTGTTTTAGTAGTGCAAGATCTACCCTAGTTGGTTGTTGGTGGAATCATACAAGTTTCACACCGGTTCTTTTGATGGAGATTCAAGATTGTGTGGAAGGGATACATTATACAATTTTATGAAGATTTGCAGGCAAATATAAATTTGTGATTTGATAGAGTTATGTTGAAGTTCCTAGTGATACTCATAGCTGAAATATATATACAATGGAGGAAGGCTTTGCTAAAACCCTAGCATCAATTTTGGAGATTTCATAGTGTTGACACTGGTTATTTATGCCTATTTATCTAGTCGCAACCTAAAGGTTTAAAGTAGTTCTTTTGTGTGGCGCTTAATGCCAAGGGTGAGTGGGTTGTTTGAAGCTAAGAAGCTACTACATAATAGCCACAACTCTTATTTACCTCATGCGATGCCTATTTACCCATGGCACAACCTTCTTAAGGCTTTAACACTAATTCCAAGTATGAATGTGGACTCTAAAAAGCCCTTGAATACCATTGTTGATGAGGTGTATGGGACGTGGGTCCCTTCAAATTATTATTGAAGATTTCATAAAGTTTAGAAAGGCTTACATGAGGTTCTAAACAAGAATCACGTGAGAGAAGGAAAGGATGTGTGGACTTAAGGAGGCCTACACCAATACTTTCATTAAGGTGGTCACCCAGCTTTGAGGTGATTAGTAAATCGTTTACATATTATTTAATGTGTGGGAAGTGTACCACCATTTCTCTGAGAGGTTTACTACTACAACAACATACAAAAAGTTGTGGACAATAATGGTACAAACTTTTATATCAACCATTTCAAATGCAACAGCTGTAAAATCCTATACATACTGTTGTACCTGAGGATTGAAGTCTGAACAAGTTGTTTGTAAAGGAAGTTAACCATATTTTAAGCTACCCACACACTTACCAAACATACACTTTTACTAAGTTGAAGTGGAATTTGAGGTTAGAAATGAAATCTATACATCTTTGTATTTCTAATTTTACAACAACAATATAGATATTCAAATCTTTAATTTAAATCTATCTATTTTATCATACATATTGTTTGTCAAAATGCAATATATCTATATTAGCTTTTGGTTAATTTCCTCCTTGGTAAATGCATGCAATATGTTTGTTAAATTGTCCATATGAGCTAAGACTGATTATGCAAAAGAGATCCATCACAAACAAACATACATCAAACTGCCCACATAATAAACTTTGAAATTTAGTGATAACCAGCAGCATGCAAAGTGTTTGACGAAATGTCAATACATAAAAATAAAAATAAAAAATAAGTGTTGTGAAAGCAAATTTAGATAGGGGTTCTTACAGTTGTAAGGTACATATTTGTTGTATATTGTAATTTTTCACTCTTGGTGTTGGTTGATCCAATGGCTGAATCCTTTTCTATTGAGTGTGTTATGCCACATAAGTATCACACATAGAGACCACAAATGACTCAATTACTCATGTCTAAGGGCTTATGGTCTGCATTGGCTAAAACTCCACTTGAATTCACTAGAGAGTATGAGAGATTTTCTTATAGAAACAAAATTGATGAGGGCATGGGACTTATTGCTTTCCATGTTTCAAACAACTTGTTATATTTCATATTAAGGATTGCACAATGTCAAAGTAGGTATGGGAAAAATTAAAAGAGCTATTTGGTATAGTTAATAAATTCTATGCTTTGCAAATACAGGTAGAATTGACTACACTTTCTCAAGATACTTTTCCCTCCATTGAGGATTTTATTGTGAAGTTCAAATCAATGAGGTCACTATTACAAGGTTGTGGGAAAGATAAGTTTGATAAGGATTGTGTATTCTTGATTCTATATAAGATCAAATGCCCCTTTTAGGTCTTCTCTTCTACCTTTTATTCTACCATGGATGCCCTAGGTGATGCAATTATTATGCCTTCTTTTAGCTCTTTCGTGAACGTCTAACTAGGGAACATGCTAAGCTTATCTAGTTAGATGCACTTCTAAGTTCTAAGAATCAAGCATTAGTGACACAATCATCCAAAGATAAAGGCAAGAAGAAAAAAAACCTAAGATAGATTCTACTTTAGGTGGTGAGAATCCCTCCAAATCTAAGTAAAAGTTAGATCAGAAATCCACATCTTCTTCCAAGTCTGGTGAGAATTCCTCCAAGACAAAGAAGAAATAAGGAGATCCTTGCAATTTTTGTGTCAAAGTTGTACATGAACTATCTATATGTTGGAATAGGTTAGAGGCATTAGAGGAGGCCATGCAACAACATAATATTTATATTTCCAAAAATCATTCCATAGGAAAAGGACCAACCCTTTTTGTATGGGCTTTACATTCCTCTATAGATAGTTGAACATTTGATTCAAGTTCTTCACATCACACATGACTCATTCACATGATCTTGTTACTTCACTTTTAGATAACTATACCTCTCAGATTGTAGTAGGAGACTCTACACAAATTCTAGTTTTGGGACCAGGGTAAGTGTAAGAAGTTGGGTCCACTTTTAGTGGAACACTCAGGGCAAAATCTTTTCAGAAGGGATGGATTTTGACAATATGGCTGACAATTTTTTAGAATTTTTGGATGAAATTAAAACCCATTTCAGATGACAATATCTATTTTAAAACATGTAATTATTTTTAGTGTTGAACATATTTTTCTATTTATTATTTATTTTATAAACAAAAAGATTCATTTTTTTAGAAGGAATGGACTTTGGCCATATGGTTGACGACTTCTTTTAAAGAATTTTTACATGAAATTAAAACCCATTAGAGATGACAATGTCTAGTTTTCAAATATGTAATTTTTTTTAGTTTTGACCATATTTTCTATTTATTAATTATTTTTAAACAAAAATTATCATAAAATTTAAATAACATATATTACTATCTTTTTAATAACTTTTGATTTTAAAATTTTTTGAAAAAAAATTATGTCTAACCAATCTATACACAATAAAAAAAATTATGTTACAATTATTTTAGCTCAAATTATGTTGGTTGTACATGAGGGGTTTTAAAAAATGTTAGGGCTAGTTAAAAAAATTAATTAAAAAATTAATTATCAAAAAATTACAAAAGAATATCTTGACCAAACTTCAACATCATATGCATCTTTCCACAAAAGGAATTAGAAAAATAATTTCATTTCTAGGTTGAATTATGTCGGTCATACACGTGCATGTTTTGGACCAAAACGTACGACTTTTAAAAAGCTACTTTTGTACATCCTGTATAAAACCAACTTTTATCATATGGGTATTAGAATAAATTACATATTTGAAAACTAGAAACAAAATCCTACATTTCATATATTTACATCATATTAAAATTCTATGTGTAAGTGCTTCAAATTTTTACTCCAACTATGGAAAACTTTGATTTTCAAGAAAAAGACTTATGCTTTTTGGCCAAAAAGTGGACCCAACTTCTTGCACTTACCCATCAAGCACAATTTAGTTAGCAAATGGTTGCATTCAAGATGTTATTTTGGTTCTTGAGATTTCAACCAACCTTCTCTCTGTGTATCAAATTTGTCATTTTGGTGATGGCTGGACAATTGAGTTTTCTCCTCATGATGTGATTATTTGAGAGCTTCATGATCCTGAGATTGCTTTTGCTTCAGGGAGTGTTGATCATGGATCACTTTTATATAGGTTTGATGGTATTGAGACTTCATCAAGATCATCCCTCATAACACATGTAGATTCTTTGAGAAAGTTTTTTCATGAATAGTTTGGTCATGTGAATTACAAGTATCTTTAATAGATGAGCACACAAGACTTGGTGATTGGTCTACCTAAGGTTTCATGTAATGAGGGAGTTTGTCAAGTATGTGTTCTTGGCAAACATCATCACGACCCTTTTCCAAAGGATGAGGCCACTCATGCTAAGGCACCCCTAGAGTTGGTACATAGTGATCTTATGTCTTTTTCAACTCCTTTTTCAGGGGTCAAGTATGTGCTCACTTTTATTGATGACTTCTCATGGCACACATGGGTGTACTTTCTTAAGTACAAGAGCAAGGTCTTCACTACTTTTAGAACCTTTAAGGCATTTGTGGAGAAGTAGTCTACTCTTTCTATCAGGATGATTTGCATTAATAATGGGGGAGTATGTGAATTAGGTTATCAAGGATTTTTATAGTGAGCATGGTATTCAACATCAACTTATAGTTCCCTACACCCCTCAACAAAGTGGTGTGGCTGAGAGAAAGAACAAAACCTTATGGGAGATTGTAAATTGTATGATTCAGTCTAGGAATATGACGTCTATCTTTTGGGCTAAAGTAGTCAATTATGTCAATTACATCCAAAACCATGTGCTCCATAAGGCAATGAGGAATATGAATCTCGAGGAGATTTGGTCCCATGTCAAGCCCAATGTATCTTCATTTAGAGTTTTGGTAGTGAGGCTTGGGCATTCATTCTAGATGATCAACAAAAATCCATGGAGAGGAAGAGCCAACCACTCATATTTTTTGGCTACTGTGAGGATGTGAAGGCTTATACGTTGTCTGATCTTGTTTACAAAGTTGTCTTGTTTAGGAAGGATGTCTAGTTTGATGGGAGCTTTCCTCCAATGGATTATTCATCACCAAATTCTCCATCGCTATCCACTCCTTTATCTCTAAAGGATTCCTTATTTCTTAAGGATGAGAATGAAGTTCTAGATCCATCACCACTAGTTGCACATCTTTGTCGCATTGGGCCTGCACTATACTTGAGATACTTGGACCGTTGGTTGGTGATCCTTTAGATTCTTTCCATACTTGTTCATAGACTTCAGGTGTTAGCCTTTTGAGTCATGCCATTTTAGACAGTCATTGGAATTTTAAGATGCTACATGTATTCTTTAGTGGGACATAGTTATGTCAGAGGAGTATTCTTCTTTGATGAAGAATCATACTTGGGATCTTGTTCCTCTTCTTAATGAAAGAAACTTGGTTTGATGTTGTTGCAAGGTGTGGCCCTTGGTCTCCTTGTTTAGTGCTATGCTACGGTGGTTTGTGACAAGGGCTTAACTGCCTCCCGTGCTTGTTAAGTCAAGTGGTTGTATCGGGCATTAACAGGTCGATCTTTTGGTGCAACGACAACTAACAGTTGGTATCAGAGCTGAGGTCACAGGTTCAAACCCCACACTTGCGCTGGGGGGGTTGTTGCAAGGTGTGGCCCTTGGTCTCCTTGTTCAGCGCTGCGCTACGGTGGTTTGTGACAAGGGCTTAATCACCTCCCATGCTTGTTAAGTCAAGTGGTTGTATCGAGCATTAACAGGTCGATCTTTTGGTGCAACGGCAACTAACAGATGCAAGTGGGTGTAATACACCAAATATGCAGTTGATGGTTCTATTAATAAGTACAAGGCACATCTTGTGGCTAAGGGGTTTTCATAGGTTTAGGGAACTGACTATTCTGATACCTTTGCTCTTGTTGCCAAGATGGATTTCATTCATCTTGTACTTTCACTAGCTGGATCATAGGGATGGTTAGTATATTAGATGGATGTGAAGAGTGCCTTCTTGCATGGTGATCTTCATGAGGAGATTTATATGGAGTAGCCTCTAGGTTTTGTGCATGCCTATTAACTTGTTTGCAGGCTTCACCATTGATTGTATGGTCTCAAACAAGCCTCTCGAGGTTGGTATGAGAAGATAGATAGTTTTTTGCTTGCTTCTAGCTTCACATGTTGCCATATTGATGCTACACTTTATGCTTAGAGGGATGGAGACAATCTTTTGATTCTTGTGTTATATTTGGATGATTTGATCCTTACAAGTAGTTCATCTTCCATGATCTAGAGTATCTAGTGAGCATTGATGGAGCAATTTGATATGACAAATATTGGAATTGTGCATTACTTTCTTGGTTTACAGGTGCTTTAGTCTTCAAAGGGGGTTGCCATTTTTAATAGAAGTATGCTCTTGATTTGATTTAGATATTTGGCATGGTTGATTGCAAGCCTTATCTCACACTATTTTAGTTAGGCATTGTGTTGTCTTCCAATTGCATTACACTTATAGTTGATGCTACCTTGTTTCAACAATTAGTTAATAGTCTTTTATACTTAACACATTCACATCTTGATCTTTCCTTTGTGGTTGGACTTGTCTTCCATTTCTCTCAAGAGCCTCATGAGAGTCATTGGAAGACAACCAAATGAATTTTGAGGTATATTTAGGGCACATCTCATATTGGCATTCACTGCACATCAAGAGCTTTTCAGATTGGGCTAGTGATGTTGATGATTAGAAGTCTAGTTCTAGTTTTGTCTTTTGCCTTGGTTCTGGTCTAATTGCATGGTCTTGCAAGTAGTATGTTATTGCATTATCATCTACATAGGTTGAGTATTGAGGTGTAATTTTAACTAGCCAAGAGGTTCTTTGGCTTTGACAGTTGATGGCCAACTTTAGATTTTCTTCTGATCATCCTACTACTCTTTGGTGTGATAATCAAAGTGCCATTCACATTTCATGCAACCTGTAGACACCCTAAAATGACCGTGTCGTCAAATCACTTGCATTCCATTATCTGTCTAATCACTTGCATTGCAAACATTAATTAAATAATCTAATTATTTAATTAATTATCATCAAATTCTTCTAAATCTCCTAAATTTCAACATTAATTAAATAAATTCTCTTTATTTAATTAATTAAATCAGATTCCTCTATTATTCTTCCACAATTAAATAATTTTAATTATTTAATTGGATCATTATCCTCTCTCCAAAAAATTCAAGTCCACATTAATTAAATAAATCCAATTATTTAATTAATTCAACAAATTCCCTCTTATCTACAATTAAATAATTCTAAATTATTTAATTAAATCAAAATCATTCTTCCAAAATCATGCACAACAATTAAATAAATTTATTTATTTAATTTGCTTTTAAATCTTCTAAATTAAATAATTCCAATTATTTAATTATTTCTTCCAAATTATCTTCTCTAAATTTAAATAAATCAATTATTTATTTAAATTACTTTTTCTTCTAAATTTGAGTTATCTCTAATATAACTCAAGCTTTCTATATTTAATAAAGCAAAATATCTTCTTTTCTCATGCAAATCTCTTCTTCTTGTTTTAAATCACTTAACTGATTGCTTTATTCTTTTAATTGATTTATCTCTTCAGTTAACTCATTCTTCTATTCTTGATAGCTCCTCTCATGCAAAAGCAAGCAAAACACATGTCTTCTTCTCATTCGTTGCACATTCCTCAACTTATCTCCTCCGTTGATTCTTCTGAATTATATGGACCGTTGATCGATCTTCCTAGAAATCTATATAAACCCCCCTCATCTCCTTCATTGGGCCTCTCTCTTCGATCGTATTCTCAGGCATACTTAACAGAGCTTCGAGCATACAAAATGCGTTGATTGAACACTATCACGATCTTTTGACATTGATCTCTTGAGCACACTACTTGCTTGTTGCAGCTATGGCTTCGCAACTTCATTGAGCAATCCACATTCAATCCAAAGGAAACAATACAGATTTCGGTAAAAGTCTTTATTTCATTGATTATTTGTCATGGCTTTTATTTAAATTCGTTTTCTTTATGTTATTGGGTTCTTTAATTTTATTTAGTTTAGATTTAATCAATTTTTCCTCATACACATTCTGGCACGCCCAGTGGGACCCATTGGTCTTGATTTAATATAAAATTTGTGGAATTTTTAGTTTGATTTCACAGGTTTTTAACACTTTTTTTTTAGATATCCGAAGATAAATTTTTAAAGGAAGCTTGCTGAGCAAAAACGGACATCACAGTTGCGTTTGGAACGATCGAGAGGCAAAAAAACATATAATTTGACCTATTTCGGTGAAGGTAAATTTTTTTACCTCGGGCACGCAACCCGAGGCCGTACAATCACTGTGGGGTACAAAAATAAATAAAAATATATATATTTTTTTTTTAATTTTCGTTTTTTGGTGAAAGTTTTCTTTTTTCCAAAAATAAAAAAAAAATAAAAAAGCAAAAAAACAAAAGCAAATCTAAAAATAAAACAAAAAAAAAAACAACATGCACATGTGCATGTACCTGCCTGGGCAGGTACTGCACTGACAGGTACAGCAGGTACCTTGTCCCCTTATTTCCAACGTACCCTTTTGTTTGACTTGCCTTTTTAAAAAACTTAAATACATGCATTTTTTTGGATAAAAAAGCACATTTACAAAGAAAAAAAGCATGTAAGTTTTTAGAAAAAGATAAGGGAAGATTTTTTATTTCTAAAAAATCTTTATTTTACATAAAGCCCTTCCAGCCCAGCAGCAGGTCATATCAGTGACCAGGAGCCAGACACAGGGGGCTACGATAGACCCCTCTTCAATGAGATTTTTAACTAATAGGCGATTTTCAAACCTCATTATCTTGGTCATACGGACACGTTTTTCAGTAATTTTTTTTTGAAATAGGCTAGAATTTCATGATCTACATCGTGGTGAAATTGGTTTTTTTTCAAGATTCTCTAATTTTTTAGAAAATTGATTTTCTCACTGCTATCTCTGTCTCGTCACAGTTTTTAGACCTTCCAAGCTGCATAACTTTCACAAACGGACTCGGATTCAGGTGATGTTTTTTTGGAAAGTTGATATTTTTCTGTCCTCTACACAGTGGTAATATTGTTTCAAAGATTTTCTAAGATTTATTTTTTAAGAGCACTCATTGGCCTATCTTCAATCTATGACTTCAAACACTTGCTAACTTTTGAGTTTGTGTGGACCTAATATCACTTGTTGCAGCTTCTTATCACTCAAATAGAGCAAATAAGTTTTCTAACATGTTCATGTAGGACGAGCGTTGAAGAAATTCTGATTTATCTCACTAAGTCTTAGAAACACATTGCATGCTTAAAAGGATAATTGAACAAATCTTTTCTTGCAATCTAAGTCTTAGGAACATACTGCTTTTCTTAAGGGACAATGGACATGTATGAACAAACACCTCAATTTTCTAAAGGACAATGGACATGAATGCCAAACACTTCATTTCATAAGGGACAATTTACAACTACAAACGTGTGTGTGCCTAGTTTAGTTGCACCTTATTTTTCTTATAATGGGACAATTGAACCTTTGTTTGATGCGCTTGCTCTTACTTTTCTGTACTTCCTTTAGAAGGGCCTGCTTTTGGATTGCGCTTCATCCAAAAGGGACGACCCTAAGCAGAGTTTTCCTTTGAACCGCTATATAAAAGGGATAAGGTGAAAGCCAAGTCCTAACCGACGTCAGCCTTACCTTGTGGTGCCAAACTGAAAAGAGGTGTACTAGCTCTTTGTGGAAACGATTTTCACATTGAGCGAAGTGTTTGAAACTCTTAGTAGGATTGGTTAAAGCTTTTAGTAGCTTGTCGCATTGCTCGTAAGGCGTTGGTCCCTCAAAGTCACTAAGAACCATTTTAGATAGAGACTACCCGACCTACCTCCGAACATTGCGGTACTCATCAGTGCAAGGGAAATTGATTTAAACCCTTAAGATACTCACCATTGGCTCCCTTGAGAAGAGATAGTATTCCCTTGGACATAAAGCTCTTGTGACCTACTTGAGCTTTCCAAGGGGAGGGTGAGATATCCCTACCTATCGTCTCTCGCAAAGATACTAAATATCCGACACCTTTATGGAATGATATTTTTATCGACAGAGTATTAAGCTGTGAGCTGATCTACTGCAATGAAACCTTGTCTCTAGGGATAAAAAGTGCTTGTTATTGATTGCAATTGTCTTAGACCTGTGGAAACATTAGGCTTGTTTGGAGCCTTGAACATACACTATCTGTTGTGTCAGTCCTTGTGCCTTTTTTGACCACTTGTTTGCTGTGTTTTCTCTTGCCAAACCAATCCAATCAGAAACAGAAACAATCTACCAAAATTTTGCCTTTGAAAAACATCAGACACTACTTCAGCGCCCCTGGTATTATAGCAGCTCGCCTTTGGTTGTACAGTAGATCGCCTTTGGTCAGCAATAACCCACCTCTAGCAAAACTCTACTTCAGCGCCCTTGGTATAATAGTAGCTCGCTTTTGGTCACTGTAGCTCGCCTTTAGCATAGCAGTAACTCGCTATTGGTAGCTCAGTCCGTCGCCTCTGGTCCACAGTAGCACGCTTTTGGTAGCATAGTCCTGCGCCTCTGGTCAAACAGTATAGCGCCTTTGGTCCAGTACTTTGTGCATCAGAAGTTTTGTCCATTTCTTAAAGCATCTCACAGATTCCCAGCATTACATTTTGTCCTAGTGTATCCCATGGTCACCACTAGGCTACAGCAAACTATGAAATCCAAGCAAGTTGTCCCTAAGAAGCGCAAATCGCCTCCTCGCACACCACAATCAGGTCGTCTCAACATTACTCCCAAGGTGACTCCTAGTACACCCACGACAAAACCAATCAGCTCTCTGAACATGCTGCACATAGATGAACCAAGCAATCCTCATGAGGATAGAACCCCTTTGATAAATGTGCCTCAGTATACCACAGGCTTGCCTCCGGATTTTGTCCCACAAGGTTATATCGTAGATCAAACCCCATCTCAAGAAGAGCGACACTTTGAAATAGGTCAATCCTCTCAAGAAGATGGGCAAGATCTTGATGAATTCATACAAGATCCTAGAGCTATAACTGCCTTTGATAAAATCCTTAGTGAGAACCAGGATCATTTCTTTCGCTTGCTTGCAAAGCAAGGCGCCAAGTTACCTCAAGATTTTGATGTGTCCACTCTCAAGGAGAGCAACAACGCCCAAGAAGCCATACAGGCGGTGCAAACCATGTCCACGGTGACTACGCCCTTACCTACTCAAGGCTCACAGTATAGGAATCCCCTTTTTCAAAACCCAACAGGGGAGAGGCCCATATCACCACTTTTGACTCCTATGGAGATCTATCAAAACCAACAAGAAACTCTCCAACGTCAAGCAGAGTTAGCTAAGCAAGCCACCTTAGCTCGATCAAATGTGCAACCACCTCCTAAAGTGTCCACCCCAATCGCAAGTGGAATCTTGGTTACCCCATCACGCATAGGTTTCCCACCCAATTACAATCTGAGGAACACTTATGTAGCCATGCAACAAGGGTCTCAACAAATGCCACCTCCTATATCATCACACCTTCATGTCTCTCAACCAATTAGAGTCATGCAACCCCAACCACAACATTCTTCTACTCTTGTCCTTAAGCAACCGCAACCACAACATTCTTCTACTCGCATCCTCAATCAACCCCAACCGTCGCAAATCACGTCTACCTATGTCCCTCCTCCACAACGTTCATCCTCGCTCAACTTCTTTCACACATTGCCTAGCCACTCTCAACATTCCCAACATCAGGTTTCCCAAAGCTATGTGCCGCCACCACAACCTAATCAAACGCACTTTAGCTTTCCTCCACCCAATTCTTTTCTTCAACCATCACAAAGCCAACACTCTTACCTAGCACCACCTCCACCTCTGTCTAATCAAAACCTCCAATTCCAATCCAATCTGAACCAAACATACAACCCGTATGTTCCCAATCAATCTTACGACCCTTATAATACCAGTGCGCATGGCTTCCATTATAATCTTCCATACGGGCAACAACAACCACTTTTTGGACAACAAGAGATGTTACCAACCCCTCCCACGACTATGGAGCTAAAAATTGCGGAAGTGCAACAGTAGCTCTCTGATCTTACATTTGGCCACACCAAAAAGACCTTCTCTTTAGAGGAAGTGTGTCCTTATCCTTTTGATCGGTCGTTACCAATGATCCCTTTTCCTCAAAATTTCACTATTCCCAAGTTCGATAAGTACAAAGGAAAAGGTGACCCAAAAGACCATCTTAGGGAATTCTATCTTGCTTGCTTCGAGGTCTCGCACAACGACACATATCTTATGTGTCTTTTTCCTCGCAGTCTTGGAGGTCAAGCAATAGAATGGTTCTCACACTTACCTACGGGTATCAAGTCTTTCAACGAGCTAGCAGAGAAGTTTGCCACCCATTTTTCTTACAACGCGGAGCATGAGATTTCCATGACGGACCTATGCAACAATAAACAGAAAAATGGGGAAACTTTCATTTCTTTCCTTCAACGATGGAGACAAATGGCTAGTAAATTCCCTTTCAAGATTCCAGAGAAACAGCTTGTTAGCATATTTGTGCAGAACCTCAACCAAGAGTTAGGTTTTCATTTGCAAATTCTTAGTGCTACAACCTTCGATGAAATCACATACAAGGGTATCAACATTGAGAAGGCCCTCATTGCTAAGGGTGTGGTCAAAATCTTTAAGGAGATGAAAGATAGTACTTCTCATCAACAATCGAACGATAAACCCAAATATTGGAACAAGAACAAAAACGTGGTCAACGATGGGGTGGTCAACACTAAGCATGTCCAAACATTGCAAACACCGCTGCAACTCTCCAAACCAAGTCAAGCTCCACCTCAACAACAACAGCAACAAAGGCAGCCTTATCCCAACCAACAGCAACGACAACAAGAGCGGCCCCAACAAAATTACCCTCCGCGACGTCAATTCACTCCTTTGGGAGTATCGATTGAATCAGTCTTACAGCAAGCTTTGCAGAAAGGGCTCATCACCTTACCTGATGCTCCCCCATATGGAGAACCTGTCTACAAAACTGCACGTTACAGAGACAATGAATATTGTGAGTTCCATAGGAGCAAAGGTCATAGAACTGCGTCTTGCATGAAGCTTAAGCACCTCATCCAAAACCTCATCGAAGGTAATCAAATCACTTTTGAGGATGAATCACCAGCGCAACACACGAACAAGGATCTCGATATGTACAAGAAACCATTCCCTCATCATGGCCCACCTCCTCCTCAGGATAGAGGTAAAGGTATCAATCATGCTTCCATGTCCTTCGATTCCATTGTAGGACGTTTTGAAGAGAGTCGAGTGTCTACCCTCACCATCAAAGGCAAATCTACAAATTGTGTTGTTACTACTCATCGAGGTCATGTCACCATCTGTGCACCTACACCTAGGCTTCCGGTTCAGTCTGATTATAATCTTGTCGAACATCTAGGGAGAACACCAGCACAGATCTCTATTTTGGACCTTCTACGGTTATCACCTGCACATAGATTGGTGCTAGAAAAAGCCCTCCAAGCGTCTTCCGTTCCTAACAACATAGCAGTCGCAAATTTCCAAGCTATAGTGGGTAATATTGCTTTGCCCTACAATGTGGTCTTCTCTGAGAAAGACCTCCCCTCCCATGATCCTTGTCACAACGATGCCCTGCATATTGAAGTTCTCATCCATAAGCGCAAAATCAAACGCATCCTCATAGATTTGTGGTGCTGGTCTCAACATCTGTTCTTTAAAGTTACTAAAGCAATTGGGATACTCTGAGGATCACGTTAACACTGATCATAGTATTACAATCAAGGGGTATGATGATGCAGAACGCCGTTCAGAAGGTGTTATTCACTTGCCTATACAACTGGGCCCTGTCATGCTTGAAACTAGGTACCAAGTCCTTGATATTGAGCTGCCTTACAACATTATCCTAGGCCGCCCATTGATCCATGCAATGAAAGCTGTTCCCTCCATGTACCATCAGTCTCTAAAGTTCCCCTACAATGGTACGGAGATCACCATCCCAGGAGATCCTAATCCTTTTGAATTTTGTCGTGTCTTGCAAGGAAGCTATAAGAATTGCAACCAAGTGCCTAAAAATGACAAAGCCCTTGAATCCCCTCTTTATGTTGACCCTGAAACTCTCACGCAAGCCTCTACAAGTGAATCTACACCCCTCCCCAAAATCACAACTCGCGTCCGAGATATAGGCTTTGGCACTTATGATATCTCAAGATCTTGTTGTGTAGGGCGGATGCCTCTCTCTCCAAAATCTTACGACAAACCACTCATTGCCAAAGTTATCAAAAAAGCAGCTATTCCTCCCCCAACATTCCTAACCCAATTCCAACATGGACGGTTATTGGAAGAGGAAACTATTGAGGACATCTCTTCTTGGCTCTACAAGGAGAAAGAACCAGTCATGATACCAGTCAAGCAATATGGCAATGGCTTAAGGATAGTGAAAAACATGGGCTATAAAGGCAAAGGTGGCCTTGGGAAATAGAATCAAGGCACTATGGAGCCCATTGTGGTTACAAAGAAGTTAGACAAGAAAGGATTAGGATTTGGTAAGAAGGTACCACGCGCCTCAGACATCGAGTATATCCTCGACGAGGTAGCTGACACTTTTCCCGTCGATTCGACGTCTATAGAGGATATCATCGATGACTCTTCCCTCCACATGACCAATCTATTCGCAGAATCTTCCATTTTTTACACTATCCTCCGTATCCTTAACTTCCACCACCAACACCCAGAATGTCACACTTGTCTACCCTGAACTTATCAATTGGGACCAACAAGGGGCCCCCATTATAGATGTGTTTCAGAATGACGAAGCTCTAGCTGAGTTCATGGGACTTCGGGAAGGTATCCCTCTGGGCGATCACAAAGCAGGTTTTGTAATGGAACTAGAGCCCGCAGCTTATTTTGGTGAGAATGCCAAATCCTCCAATCGCAAAAGTGCAAATAAAGAAAGATCTCTAGGTGAAAACCACACTGTGGCACCTCCTGATCATAAAATAGTAAAAATAAAGGACGTATCCAAAGATGAAAACCCAACTGTGGCACCTGAGGATGGAGGATTTGACCTTCCCTTACCATCTAAGTACCAAGAGAAATCAGCTCTCCTAGTGGAAGATTCTACAGAGATCAACCTGGGTACAGAACAGAATCCAAAGACAACATTCCTAGCAGCATCATTATCTGACACAGAGCACAGAAATCTTAACAGCTTCTTCTTGCAATGAACCATCAACTTTGCATGGACCTATGCAGATATGCCAGGGCTAGACCCTAAGCTGGTAGTTCATTATCTCACAGTTGATCCCAAGGTGAAACCAGTCAAGCAGAAGTTGAGAAAAATGCACCCACAGATAGCTCTCTTGGTGAAGGTGGAAATACAAAAGCTGTTAGATGCAAAGTTTATACGACCAATCGACTATTCAGATTGGGTCTCAAACATTGTACCTGTGTCTAAATTGAATGGGTGCATCCGCATGTGTAATGATTTCAAAGATCTCAATAAAGCATGTCCTAAAGACGACTTTCCACTACCCAACATTGACATTATAGTGGACTTGACAGCAGGTCACGAGATGCTTTCTCTCATGGACGGATTCTCGGGTTACAATCAGATAAGGATTGCTGAAGCAGACCAACATAAAACAACCTTTACTTGTCCTTGGGGCAATTATTGTTGGTGTGTCATGCCGTTTGGTCTAAAGAATGCAGGAGCAACCTATCAGAGAGCAATGACAGTGATATTTCATGACCTCTTTCATCACATCATGGAAGACTATGTTGATGATATACTGGCTAAATCTTCTAGGGTGGATCACATATAGGTCCTAGGACAGATCTTTGACAGGCTTGAAAAGTACCAAGTAAGACTCAATCCAAAGAAGTGTGTATTCGGTGTAACATCAGGGAAGCTATTGGGATACATTGTATCTCGTAGAAGCATCGAAGTAGATCCAGCAAAAGTAAAGGCTATAGTGGAGATGCCTCCACCAAAGAACCTAAAAGCATTAAGGAGCCTCCAAGGAAGGTTGCAGTCCATTCGGCGCTTCATATCACAGCTAGCAGATAAATGTCAACCCTTTCAGCACTTACTCCGAAAGGATGTCTCGTTTCGATGAGACAGCAAGTGTCAGGCAGCATTTGATCAACTTAAAGAGTATCTAGCTACACCTCCTGTATTGGTTCCACCAGTGGCAGACAAACCTTTGATATTATACATCTCCACTACCAATTCGGCCTTGGGGGCCCTGCTAGCACAGAATGATGACACAGGAAAGGAGCATGCAATTTATTACATTAGTAGAACCTTGGTGGGATATGAGCTCAATTATTCACCAATGGAAAGGGCTTGTTTAGCAGTAGTGTTCGCCTCCCAAAAGTTGCGACATTACATGCTGAACCAACACACAAATCTGATAGCCAAGATTGATCCCTTGAAATATCTACTAGCAAAAGCAGCTCTCACAGGCAGACTAGCTAAATGGGTTATGATCCTTAGTGAGTTCGATATTGAGTACATGGATCGTAAGGCAATCAAAGGACAAGCCCTCGCAGATCAACTAGCAGAAGCACCTATGAAAGATACACATCCTATGGTAGCAGACTTTCCTGACGAGAATCTCTTCACTCTTACTACCTCCATAATGTGGAAGTTGTACTTTGACGGTTCTTACACACAGCATGGATCAGGAGCCGGCATCTTATTTGTTACACCTCAGAATGACTACATTCCAAAGTCATATCGGCTAGCATTCCCTTGCACCAACAACATAGCTGAGTATGAAGCACTCCTTATAGGTCTCAATACAGCAGTTTAATGGGATATCACAGAATTACAAGTATATGGAGACTCACAGCTAGTCATTCGCCAAGTCACAGATGAATACCAAACAAAGGATGAAAAGTTGGTCCCCTACAAACAACTAGTGGATGCCTACAAACCACACTTTTCTAGCATCACATTTGAGCAAATTCCAAGAGAGCATAATAAAGCTGCGGATTCTATGGCTTTTGTAGGGTCACTAATTGATATGCCTGCAAATACACAGAAGTGTGAATTCTTGATCGAGCAATTGTTGATACCAGCCGTCGATGTTCCAGTTATTGAAATCATTTGCAAACTTGTTGGTCCCAATTCCCCATGGTACGAAGATATCTATGAATACCTCAAGAACAAAACCTTTCCCCCTAACCTATCATCCACTCAACGCAAAACCTTTGTCCGTCGATCCTCTCGTTACATCATTCTGGGTGATACACTATATCGCCGAAGTCTCGATGGTATCCTCTTACAATGTCTTAACGCGGAAGAAGCCGAAGCTACCTTATGAGACATACACGAAGGTGTCTATGGCGCACATTCTACCAGTCCTAATCTTGCTAAGAAGATACTCAGAACAGGTTATTACTGGCCTACAATAGAGCAAGATGCTGCACAGTTTGCTAAGAAGTGTCTACAATGCCAGCAGCATGGAGATCTGATTCACGCACCAGCTCATGAATTACAACCTGTGACAACTCCATGGCCTTTTTCTCAATGGGGTCTCGACCTCGTAGGACAAATCCACCCTTCCTCCTCCAATGGCCACAAGTTTATCATTACAGCCACTGAGTACTTCACGAAGTGGGTGGAAGCCATTCCTATGACCTATATCACCGGTAAACAAATAGCCAAGTTTATTCTAAACTACCTCATATGCCGGTATGGTATTCCACAAGCCATTGTCACTAATAATGGGAGACCATTCAAGAACCAAGATGTTCATGCCTTGTGCACACAATACAATATCCAACATCGCTTTTCAACTCCCTACTATCCGCAGAGTAATGGCCAAGCTGAGGCTTCTAATAAAACCATTCTCAAGATCCTAAAGAAAACGGTCAATGAAGCTAGTCGTGATTGGCACTTGCAACTCAATCCCGCCCTATGGGCCTACCGCACTAGTATCAAAACACCAACTGGTGCCACACCATATGCCTTGGTCTTTGGCTCTGAAGCCATCCTACCTATAGAGGTCGAGATCCCATCCCTCAGAGTATCCATGCAGGACCTGATCGACGGAGATGAGTATCGCACTTCCAGATTAGCTGAGCTTGAACTACTAGATGAGAGGCACCTTGCCGCACTTAATCATCTCCATGTCTATCAAAACCGCCTCCGGTGTAATTACAATAAAAAGATCAAAGAAAGACGGTTTCAAGTTGGTGATCTTGTACTTAAGGAGAATCAGAGAAATCAAGTAGATCGAGAGAAGAAGGGCAAGTTTGAGCCTAACTGGTTAGGTCCCTTTATTGTGACAGCAGCATATGGATCAGGAGCTTATACTTTAGCTACACCTGACGGCATTCCTCTGGATGAGCCACTTAACAGTGTCCATCTCAAGAAGTTTTATGCCTAATCCTCAGAGTATTCTAAAACAAAAAAAAACAAAAAAAAATCCAAAAAAATTTGTCCTCTGGTGAAACCCTGGCAAACAAGCGCCTTGGATAAGTACCATAGTGAAAACCTGGCAAACAGGTGCTATGCGTAGAGTCAGCATCCATCGTCTATCGAGTCCTATCCACTCCTTGTCCAGTTCACAACGCACCTCATCCATCCACCCATAATAAAACCATTGACTTTGTTTGCATTTCCATCTCCCTATCTAGTATAGCTTGGAAATTTGTCAATGTCCCTCGTCGTCTTCCCATGTCTTGGTCTCGGTCTACAGTTAACACTGTCTTGTCATAGGTCAAGGTTTTCAGTGTCTTCTTCGGCAATCACCCCTACAGTTTTCTCTACCAGAATGGGGGCAACTCTTCCCTTAACTTAGGTCTAGGGGAGGTTCCTTGTTCGTGGTTCGCAATGCATACTTCAATCTTTTCTCATTTCCACAGATAACACCCTTTAACGGACACATCGCTCCTACGATAAGGATGTTATCCTCTCAACACTTTTCCACATCATCACATCAACCAGAACTACATATTATCTCTTCTCAGTCTTAAAGTACCTTGATCCCATGGATATGGGTATGTAGGCAGTCTGGATTATGAAGGAAGTATCCAGTACTCAGGTACATAAGATCACCTCTTCTCCGCACTTTTCCCCCTGCATCACATCAACCAGAACTACATATTATCATCTTCTCAGTCTTAAAGTACCTTGATCCCATGGATATGGGTATGTAGGCAGTCTGGAATACGAAGGACGTTTCCAGTACTCAGGTACATAAGATCTCCCTCTTCCACCTCGATCCATTTCATCACTCTGTCCATAACTACATATTTATCATCCTCATCATTCTATCATAAGTGTGCCTTGATCCCGTGGATACAGGGCATGTAGGTAGTCTGGAATACGAAGGATGTATCTAGTACTCAGGTACACACGATCCATCATTCTCCACCCGTCCCAATCCATTAGCATTCCATCCTTCTAGTCTTCCGTTTGTCAAAATCCATTCGCCTCGACTTGACTAACTCAAGCAGCAAGCTAGCGCATCCTTTCAAAGCAATAGTCCTTCGCAAACCTGAAGCAAAGAAGCTTCCTTCCAGAGTCTTCTACTGTCCTGCATACCGATTGCCAACATCAGCTAAGTACCGCTTAACCAAGCCCTAGATCCACAAGCTTGTCTTCTGCGAAGTGTTCCATTGTCGAGACCAACACACGCGTCTCCTATGACATGTGGCATTTCCTGCAGCGAGATATTGTCTTTTTAGGTAGATAGCACCCTTTAACGGACACAGAGTTCCTACGATAAGGCTATTATCTTTCCTATCCAATCTATCCTGAGCAACCTCTTTGGCAAGAGAATATGTTGGCTATATGTTTACTTTGTAAGTCAGTCAATTTGTGTTATGGTTTATCTTTTGTTCCTTTTCCAATACCTATTCAAGACTACCTTGATTTATCTATAATCTTGGTATGTTGCGATGCAGTATGGATTTGGGGCATAGTCATTGCTTTTCGTGTGCTATGTTTGAGGAATGATCTTTAGTATCTTTCTTAACATTCTATTTATCTTGTGTGTTACGACCTAGCCTCTTACATATTAATAGTTCTTCTTGCATTTGCATGTATTGAAGTTTATTTTATGTTCAAGACTATGGCTTATTCACATGTACCAACAAGGTCATAGTATGTCTAAGGGGATCTAAGTTCAAACCGCTTGCTTGCAGAAGTCAACGTCCACGCACTCAGATATTACTGCACCTTGGTCTTTTATACCTTGGTAGCGAACTATCCACGTGCTACATCAAAAATAAGGATTGCTCTTTATATACAACTATGAAACCATTGCAACAAGCTCATCCATTTACACCATCCATTTTTCCATGGCATTATATAGTTTTCCAGCAAAGATCGATCAACAGTCTTTCTCTTATGTTCTCTCCTATCTCCTTTCTTCTATCTATCATCAACCCAACCTCGCCTATCTCCAACAAATCTTCTAGTCGAGCGTCAACACAGTTCTTCTGTCGCTTCCCTATCTTTCCTCTCGAGGGGGCACCCTACACCAGCTACGCTGGGGCAACTACCTACACTGGGGCATCAAAAAATTGTATTACATCTTCAACAATCGTTTTCTTTGACGCAATGCTACATGCTGCATTGCATCAAAGAGGGGCAAAATGTAGACACCCTAAAATGACCGTGTCGTCAAATCACTTGCATTCCGTTATCTGTCTAATCACTTGCATTACAAACGTTAATTAAATAATCTAATTATTTAATTAATTATCATCAAATTCTTCTAAATCTCCTAAATTTCAACATTAATTAAATAAATTCTCTTTATTTAATTAATTAAATCAGATTCCTCTATTATTCTTCCACAATTAAATAATTTTAATTATTTAATTGGATCATTATCCTCTCTCCAAAAAATTCAAGTCCACATTAATTAAATAAATCCAATTATTTAATTAATTCAACAAATTCCCTCTTATCTACAATTAAATAATTATAAATTATTTAATTAAATCAAAATCATTCTTCCAAAATCATGCACAACAATTAAATAAATTTATTTATTTAATTTGCTTTTAAATCTTCTAAATTAAATAATTCCAATTATTTAATTATTTCTTCCAAAATATCTTCTCTAAATTTAAATAAATCAATTATTTATTTAAATTATTTTTTCTTCTAAATTTGAGTTATCTCTAATATAACTCAAGCTTTCTATATTTAATAAAGCAAAATATCTTCTTTTCTCATGCAAATCCCTTCTTTTTGTTTTAAATCACTTAACTGATTGCTTTATTCTTTTAATTGATTTATCTCTTCAGTTAACTCATTCTTCTATTCTTGATAGCTCCTCTCATGCAAAAGCAAACAAAACACATGTCTTCTTCTCATTCGTTGCACATTCCTCAACTTATCTCCTCCGTTGATTCTTTCGAATTATCTGGACCGTTGATCGATCTTCCTAGAAATCTATATAAACCCCCCTCATCTCCTTTATTGGGCCTCTCTCTTTGATCGTATTCTCAGGCATACTTAACAGAGCTTCGAGCATACAAAACGCGTCGATTGAGCACTATCACGATCTTTTGACATTGATCTCTTGAGCACACTACTTGCTTGTTGCAGCTATGGCTTCGCAACTTCATTGAGCAATCCACATTCAATCCAAAGGAAACAATACAGATTTCGGTACAAGTCTTTATTTCATTGATTATTTGTCATGGCTTTTATTTAAATTCATTTTCTTTATGTTATTGGGTTCTTTGATTTTATTTAGTTTAGATTTAATCGATTTTTCCTCATACACACAACCCAATGGATCATCTATGTATTAAGCACATAGAGATCCACATGCATTTCATTCAGCAACTCATCTGAGATAGTGTTCTTAGCTTGGAGTACTTGCTTACTAAGGAGCTAGTTACAGACATCTTCACCAAGCCTTTCATATCATGTCATTATCTTCGTTTGTGATTGATGCTTGGGGTGAAGGAATTTGTCCTTGGGGAATTTGGTGAGTCCTCCTTCCTTCACTTATACATGTTTCCTTTACATGTTTTCTCTCTTTTGGAGAGGGTTTTTTTCCTGTAGTTTTTTCTCCTTTTCTTCATTTGTGATCTTTTGTACATGGGAACCTCATTAAGACTAGTTGTTGGGACCCATCATTGCATCTTTGTATTTGTTGGTTCCTCCTTATGTTGCACTTAAGGGGGGTGTTGGTGTGAAAAGAGCCTTTATTTATCTAGTTACTTTATGAGTCTTATTCACACCTAGTTAGTTAAGTTTACTTCTAAGGACTTTTCTTCTTTTGTCTCATGTCATAGGATTAAGACACTTGTCATGATCTTAGATTGTCCAATATCCCAAGGTTTCATTCTTGCATATATAAGAAAGGGCTCTCATGTACCTTTTTCAACTTATATATTATATCATTTGGCAATATAGCATTCTTTCATTGCTCCTCTCTTGTATGGAAGTTTTTTGGGTTTGCAAAAGATACTTGCTCCTGTGAGTCCTTTTTATGACTTCTACAACTATAATAAAAGAGAACAAAGAAAATAATAGATATTTAATGATTAGAATATGTCAAGATACTCTATGAGTGGGTTTAGGATAAAGACACCCCTCAATAATCAACACATCATTGAGCTCTTCTTCATGGAGGATATCAATCAAGGAATAAAGAGTCTAGTAAGGGGTAAAGCCCAAAATATAGATGGGATGCGGGCAAAATATTTAAAATGGGGGATTTAGATGTCATCACACCACACTTCAAAAACATTTTCAATCGTGTCATCCAAGAATTCTTCTCAACTGATTGAATGACTAGTGTTGTTATCCCTCTTTATAAAATTAGAGATCAATAATCTGTCAATCTACTGCACTATTATGGTTAGTCCTCTTCTTGGAAAATTTTCAAGAGTATGGTAGAGTATAGAATTAGCAACTAAGTAGAAAAGAAGGAAATGGGTAAAAGGGTAGACATGTTTCAAACCAAGGCAGTCCACTATTGACCGTTGCATCACTCTTAGGTACTTGATTGAAAAATATGGAACACTAAAGGAGAAGAAACTTTTTGTTTCCTTGTTGATTTTAAAAAATCATTTGACATGGTGTTTAGAGACAAACTTTAGAATGGGATGGAGTGACTCAAAATTTGATAAGACTATAAAGTAATAGTTCATATGTTATGTGAGTAGGTTAGGGCTATAATCAAAACAAGTGGAGGAATGTTAGAATGATTTGGAAGAAACATTGGTGTCAAGTAGGGTTTCTTTCTCTCCTTCACTTTTTTTAGGCTATACATTGATAAATTAGAAGAGTAGATAAACAAGACTAGTGGGGAGAGGGGTGTTAAACTTGTTGGATATGTAGTAAATAGCTCATAGTTTAAGATAACACTTGAGGACTTTAGAGCTCTTTTGTTAGGAGGTTGTAATGTAAGTGAACACCAATAAACTAAAATCATGATCTTTTTGTTATGGAGAAAATAAACAAACTTAATTCCTTTTCAAAGGAAGCCCATTGGAAGACATCCAGGAAAAATATATAAGGGGTGGATATTAACTACAAAATAGATGTAGGAATGCAAAAATATGGGACTAGAAAACTAAGAGAATCCTTTTCGGCTTGCTTATCACACTATTTTTTTAAAGATGTGAATTTTGGGGTAGCAGTATGTTAGATTAAAAAAATGGAGGCAGATAGAAAGAATCCAAAAACATTTAATCATAAGCAACCTCAAAATCAAAACTTTGGTTCTGTATGAGATTCTATTAGTTGAAATAGGTACATTATTGTTGGAATCATTGATGATGACTTGAATGTCAAGTTACCTAAAAATATTCAAAATATGGATAAGAATTGTTGGTCTAAAATGGTGATGGAGGAATAGCTAAACTAAAGGAAGAACACCTAGATGAAACTAAACAACAAATGGATGATTATTAAATGGGAGATTCATTTGCAAGAGTATTCATACACCAATAAGGAAATAAAAAAGTATGTGAGAGAAAAATTTATGACTGTTGTGTAGAGAAAGCAAATTGGTCAGAAAAAAGCATAATATATCAAAGAGTTTAATCCCACATGGGACCATGAAAATCCTACATAGGAGCAAAAATTAAGTGGAAGGCAAAGATGTTGATGACCTAGTTGAGGACTAAATTGCATCATCTTAGATGTGAGACCGATAGGGGTATAATACCCAAGGAGAGTGAGAAATCACAACATGTCTATTTTACAACAAGGGGGTGGTGGAGAAATAATGACACTACATCATAGAGTGCACAACCTATAGTGACATTTATATCAAGTAGTGGTGTAATTTTCCATTCTTTTTGGTGATGTGCTTATTTATATAAAAAAAAAGAGAAAGGGCGCTCTCTTGTTTCGAGAAGGTTCTTGCTAACCCTAGCTGTAAAACTTTAGGTTTTGTTAGATCAGGAATCCAATGCATTTGAAGACTGCAACTAGGTAGTCTGGTGCTGTTCTAGCTGGTCCAGAGATGAACAAGAGTGATAAAGAAGACACTCAAGATATGGAGGCCGTTGTTAATTCACAACATATGAAGATGTCAAGTGGTCTGGTGACTACGAAAATGAACATAACCAACTCCAAGGTGAACATGGAGGGCGTTGATAAATCTGAGAAGGTAGCTAATAGCATTTCAATGGAAGAAGCCAATGATGATTCGGTGCTTAAAGAGGCTAGCAACATTGAAATGAGTAGAACCCTAGAATTTCTTCTTCCAGATGAAGTTGTAGAAGTCATTGTTGAATATCAAAATCATTATGTCATTTTATTTTTTTAAGGGGGATTCCATTTGAGTCTGATTTCTATAAGTGGGTAAGGTTGAACTGGGAAAGTAGGGGGTGGGAAATTGAATCTCTAAGGGGGTTAGGAAAAAGATATGTTTCGTGCACCTTTAAATCAGCTGAGCATCCTCAAGCCATACTCCAGTATGGAACCTAGGTCATATGCAGACAAATTTGTTATCTGCAAGCTTGGAGTTTTGATTTTCATCCAGAAGGGCCTTCTAGATCCTGCTATCCTATGTGGATTGAGTTACCTTTTCTTAAATTGGCCTTTAGACCTTTTTTAAAGGATATCATGGTGCAACTCGGAAAAGTAATTTGGTGTAGGTTGAACACTGATAAGTTCTCTAGCCTCCGAGTGCACCCTAGGGTTTGTGTGGAAGTTGACCTTAACAAACAACTGCCATAGTTTATTAAGTTAATTGTTCTAGGGTTTGAATTCAAATAGGCTCTAGTTTATTTGAATAAACCCAATGCATGTTTTTACTGTCGAACTGAAGGTCATCTAATAAGAGATTGTCCTGTCAGGAAAAGTAGAAATTCATAGCAAACCTTGTCTTCTGCCCCTATCATTCAAAATGCCCCTTCTTTATTGAAGCCATCATTTAGCCATCGAGATCCTATTTACGCCTCTAAACTAGACTTGTCTTCTTCACCTTCTTGTTCTAATAAGTCTCCTGCTGAGCCATCTTCTGATGTGGCATCACCCTACAAAGATGTTGTCATGTCTGATGGGTGGCGGGTGGTTAAGAAAAGGAAAGAACCATCTAGTTCTGTCGCTCCTCAGATCTCTCAATCTCCATCTCGTGCTAGACTTCCATTTCCTACTCCCAACCCACTGATGCATACTACACGCGAATCCCCCTCTCCTCCACCTTCCTCCCATCAAAGTTAAAGATCCCCTTCCTTAACCTCTAAAGATAGAATTATTGGAGAACATTTAATGTTTATTACCAATCAGTTTGATGTTCTGCCACAAGAGGATGACTCCATTAACTCATCTCAATCACGAAGTGCAATATCTTATCTTGGAATGTCAGACGGATTTCACTCCCTCATCCAAAATTTAAAGTTAAATATGCAGTTATTAGATGGAAGCCTGATATTCTTTTTTTGCAAGAAGTTAAAATTAGTGATAATAGACTTGATGTGTCTCTATTCCATGTATGGAGAGAAGCTTTTTTCTTTCATACAACTCATACAGATGGAAGAGGAGGTGCTAACATTGGTATTGCATCATGGGTTGCTAAACATATCACTAATAAAGGGGATGATCCTTCACATAGTTGTGTATGTGTTCACACTTTTATTAATGGTCAACCCATTGGATTTTGCTCAATTTATGCTCCTAATAATGCTAAAGATCGGATTGTATTATGGGATTGGATGTCTAAGCATTTACCAATTGTTGATTGGGTGATTGGTGGTGATTTTAATATGGTTGAACATCACACAGATCACAGTTGGTTTAGCCATTATAAACTCAACAGTGAAGAATTTGATAGATGGTTGCTATGTCGTAACTCACTTGGAATTGTGGATCCCATTCATGATAAGTTATCTAGCCATCCTAATTATTGGTATACATGGTCTAATTGTAGATTAGGGGGTGAGAGAAAACTCAGTAGACTTGATAGGTTCTATCTATCATTTAATCTCCAATTGGTCCACAATGCTTCGGGTATTTGTGTGCAAGTTGACTATTCTACTACTCTTTCAGATCATTTTCCTATTTTCTACACTTTTTATGTTTCAGAAGTGGTTAATAGTGTTCATTCCTTGCCATTTAAACTCAATATCTCTCATCTTAAAATACTAATTGCATGGCTACTTTGGAAGGAATTTGGAACTCTATTCCAAAACCACAAGATGGGGAATCATGGATTGAGTGGTGGTGTTCAGCCATTTTGCAATGCATTATGTTTTTGCATTATTTTGGTAAGAGAATGGCTTGGAAATGTAGACGTAAAGAAAAATCCTTAAAAGGGAAGTTGGAACATTTAAGGAAGCAACTTAATGTTGATGTAGGTAATATTTCAACTCAAGCTAATATTGTTGATATTGAGGTTTAGCTACGTAAGATTGACAATTATAGAGGTTTTGCTGCCAAAATCATAGCCCAGTTGCATTGGCTCCAAGAGGGAAATAAAGGTTCTAAATTCTTTTTTAATTAACTAAATAATAAACATCAAAAGAGAAACTAGTGTTATTAAAAATGAGCTTAGTGCAATACATTCTGAAGCTAATGAGATTGTCATGATATTTCAGAAGTTTTATGAAGATCTTTTTAGTGAGAATCATTGTTGGAATGATATTTAGAATACTTTGGAAGATATTGTTAAAAAGTGTGTTCCAAAATGAATTGATTCTAGTTACAGTAAGTTCTTGGAACGTAAGCTGTCTGCGGAAGACTTAGAGTATGCTCTTTTTTCAATGGCACATAACAAGAGTCCAGGTTTTGATGGGCTCCCTGTAGAATTTTATCAAGCTATGTGGCCCCATATAAAAGATGATTTTTACTGTCCTTATTTAGAGGCTTTTGAAAAAGTCTCCTTGGGTCCCACTATTAACAAAGGTTTAATTAAGCTATTGCCTAAGGGGAAGAATGAAGATTCTATTTCCGGTTGGCAGACAATAACTTTATTAAATACCTCTTATAAAATTATAGCCAGGGCTTTGGCGATTCGAATCAAACCTGTGGTTCAAGACATAGTTAGATCTAAAGAAACAGGTTTTTTGGGTGGTAAATTTATACTTGATAGTTTGATTTTGGCTTGGGAAGCGAGTGAGTGGGCTCAACAGATGAGTCAAAATGCCTTAGTGGTTAAACTAGACTTTGATAAAGCCTATGATAGAATGCGATGGAGATTTATTCTTAATATGTTACAATGGCTTGGGTTTGGTCCCAAGATATCATGTGATCATGTCCAAATGCTTTTTAAAGATGCTAATGCACAGTTAATTGTTAATGGTCAGTTATCAGATTCTTTTTCACTTCAGCGTTCAATTAGACAGGGCTGCTCTTTAGCTCCCTTCCTTTATGTGTTAACGACTAATGCCTTAGGCTATCTTTTATAAAGAGCATATCAATTGAATCTCATTTTAGGTGTTTCTATTCCTCAAAACAATGTTGTTATTAACTCTCACTTTGCTAATGACAACATGCTTTTTTTGCAAAACTTTGAAACAGAAATTAATAATACTCTTGAGATATTAAATTTGTACTATTCAGTGTCTGGTTTGCAGCTTTCGCATGACAAAACCGAATTTCTTATGGTCCAATCTAGTCCTATCGCGCAGTGGATCCCTAAGGAATGGAAGCAAATCAAGCATGGAGAAATTACTAGATACCTTGGTATTCCTTTTGGTTTGGGAGTTTCCCTCTCTGAAATGTGGAATTGGTATATATCTAGGCTCAAAAATAAACTCTTCAATTGAGGCAATAAATTTCTTTCATTTCCAAGCAGAATACGAGTTGCTAATAAAATCTTTGTTTATTCACATGTATATTATTCTTCATGTTGGATGTCTTCCAACAAAGGCTGTGCGGATTTCAACAAGCTCATTTGCCTATTTTTATGGACTAATTGGGATGGCAGCTCTAGCTTTAGATATGCTTCATGGGCATATTGCATTCAACCCAGAAGGAAAGGCAGACTGGGAGTGATAGATCCTAAGACTCAAGGGATCTGCTTAACTGCTAAATGGATAGTTAGAATTGTTGATGGTGAAGAACCATGGAAGATTTTAGTACGACACAAAATCATATGTGTTGTTGTTAAGGATAAATGGCGGGAGGTAAGTTGGTTTGATAAGCTCCTTCTTGCCCCTTTTTTTGAATCAAAGCATCTCCTTCCTAACAATCAATCTGGAAAGCCTGACAGAAGGTTTGTCATTTTTTAAGTGGAAAGATTCTTCACTGTAGCATGGCTTTAGTTTTGTCACATCATGAATCTGAGTGAATAGCAATATTCCGTATCAAGTTCAGCCTTTAGCAATTAGTTTCCTAAACATGCTTACATGTTATTTAAAAAGGGTGATCGACAATTTGGAGATATCTGGGATTTCAATTCTTTGAGTTGGTCTCCTTGGTATATGATTATGGAATGCTTTGGGTTGAATAATAGATATAAAAGGTTTTTAATATTTTTACAATCATTAGTCTCAGATGAACTGACAATGAGGCTATGTATGCCTATTTAATGCAATTTTTTCAAGGACTGGAAGTGGTTATCCACCATTCATTTCAGTCAATTCCCTCTTAAAAAAATTTATCTACTCATGTTGCCCCAAATGAAAATTAATCCTTGGTTGAATAAAAAATGGAAATGTAAGTTTAAAGAAAAGTACAGGATCAAACTAAGTTCTCAGATTTGTAAATCTACAGGAGACGACGATGCTAAGGTTTTGGCTTGGAAGATTTTACATTGGAAACTCCCTGTTGGCAATAGGTTGAAGTTTATTTCTATTCAGCCTATGAAGTGTCCTTTTTGTCATTATAGAGACACTATGAAACATATTTTTTGGGATTGCCTGTTCATCAAAAGATAATGGTTTGATATTTTAAAATTTTTGCCTGCTATGTTTGGTCACCGTTTAAATTGGAAAGAGGCTTTATTGGGTCATGGCCTTCATAATAATCTGATTGTTGATTCTATTAGACAAGGAATTTTATTTCATTTATGGAAGACTATATGTTTAGCAGTGTTTTTGAGTAACTTTCATTCATAATTAGCAAGTATAAGGTTTTACTCTAACATCTTGTTCTAGATTGCTTCTTTGTTCTCGCTGCTTCTAGGTTTATCAAAGAAAAATGAAAAGATCACCTTTTAGCTCAATCAAATCAAGTTGCAATTTGCTTCAATTCTGAATACTCAACTGTTGAGTTCTGTACAAACTAAACAAGTGATGGGATGGCTGGATGGTTTGAGTATTGGCATTAGATGATTTATTTTTACGTGACAGATTGTGTTACAGGGCAGGGTTTGTTGTTCCAGTTGAAGATACAAGTACACAACTACAGGGTTTGGCAAGCAATTATCTGTTGATGGGTGTTTTTAGCACACAACAACACAGGTATGATTGTTGGTATCTAACCTATCTTGAAAAGTATCCTACCCTAGGTAAGACTACTCCAAGGTTTCTACAGCTAGGTCTTATCTTGCTTGGAATCTCTCAGTTGGAATGTACTAGCTGTGCCAACAAGGGGTCTTACATGCAATTGATAGATTTGAACACTCCAGACAACAGTTCATGCAAACCCTTTATGATTTCAGCTGATAAGTTGATGTAAAATGCTACTAAAATACCTAAGCTAATAGTTATTTTCAAAGAAAATATAAAAGGAGATAGGGTTTTAGAGAAATCCTAAGTGACATTCACAATATATGGACTGCTGTAAGTAGACAAACATTCTAAAATTTTAACCAGTTTTTTGAGTTACCAAACTAAATGGATGTTATAGCACTATAGAAAATGATGCTATCTTTAATGGAGACTTAGAGATTTTCAGATTACATTCATTCATTAAATACCCAACAATGGCACAATTTAAATTATAAAATGCAATTGAACTAAGCACAAAATGATCAGCCCAGACTAACTTTGCACAGCAACTTACAATCAACAAGCAACTAAAAGTATGGACTAAGAATATTCATCAGATACCTTCAACAAACCATGAACATTGCAAAAGCACAGTTAACTAACTAATGGAGATCAAGAAGCGAACCATAAAAACTAGATAAGCAACATAATAGACAAATTCTTAGGAAATTGCATAAACTTGCTTTGTATTAGCTTCAAATGGCAGAGCATAAAAAATTTGGCATCAAGAGTCCTACAAATAAGAGAGAGGGTAGCCCTTTATATAGGAAAGGCGCCAAACTGAGTTTTTGAATGAACGGTGGAGATTAACTCGACACCGATGGTCCAGATTAAACATCATTTAATGAATTTACAACAACTCATTGCAATCCCTGATTACATTTTGTCTCTTATGAAAAGGACAAAAAATGACACCCAAATACATTGACCCTGGACAATTTGACTACCCATTCAAATACATATATAGAAAAGACCATTTTCAAGGCATAATAAAGACAAAATAGTGTCACATGACCTTCTAAATGTAGTAATTTACATTGGTGACGTGATTACATTTCAAAATATTCAAAAATATGCTAAGGTTCATCATCCAAATCTACTTTATCTTCTTCTACCATTTTGTTGCGGTAGGTGACCCAGGCTGATAATGTTGGATTGATATCTACGAGGTCTGGGTTCTTGAGGTGGTTGACTCAATATCTGAACATCTCCAGCTCCTGACTGTATCGATTATATATTTTTTCCATGTCTTTCTTTCCTTTATGAAATGCATTAAAGTCAGTTCGGAAGTCACTGACTCTATCCAGTTTGCCTTCAACATCTAATTTTGTATCTTCGAAGACCATTTTATGTAGCTTATCTTTACATCCCTTCACATCGTAAGGTGCTAGATCATCACAAGCCATCACAAGGCAGTCCTTTAGGGTGTCATTTATTTCATAAATAAGAGTTAATATATTTTCATCTGCCACCTTGTAGGCTTCCCTAACACTGTCAAAAACTTCCTTCCTCAATTTTATTTGTTGATACCAAGTTACAGCTTTATGCAATCTATCTCCTGTCAAAATATTTTCAGACAGCAGTGTCTGAGCAGGTAAATATCTGATTGCTTGTACTCAAGGGAATATCTGAGATAGTATTCATCAAAAGTCTCACATTCCTCGTACAAGTCTTTCCAATGTTCCCAAAGTTGGCACAAATTCTTATAAAACTCAGTTGCAGTATCGCTTGCTTCACATCCCTTTTCGTACACTTTGATCATAAATTTTTGAGTTCCCATGGATAGAGTTCTGACTTCATCGAGCTTGGACACTTCATCCCTTGACAGCAAAGTAGGCATTGTCCTAACCTCACCCTCAGAATCTACATGTTTTATCAAAAATTGCAAACAGGCTTTGAATTCTTCATTTTGTTGTTTCAACTCCTTCTTCATGAGTTCATCCTTATCTAATTGTTCCAAGATTGTAGAGACTGAACCCATAAACTCATCAACCTTCTGAGTCATTGTAGCTGGTCCCAAGTTTATCGTTGTTACAGTATAATCCTTAGCTCTAACTTGTTCTTTGTTTGCATCAACAGGTGGGACAACTACTTATGCTATCCTGGATCCGGTTGCATCCTTATAAATTTTGGACTACACCTTAGCTTTCTTCTACTTTTTTGGTTTTTGTGCTTGTGATAGGATAGCACTCATATCTAACTTCATAATTTCCACCTGAGGCTGGGGATATGCCATTCTATTTTGTAACCAATCAGGTGTTGTGGAGGAAGATTTCAGGTTCCTTATCCATATCCTCTTCCTCACTTGCAAGATTTCTCTAGTTTACCAATACATCTTTTGATATGCTCCCAAGATTACTTCTGTTGGGTTCTTCTCTGAAGGACTATCAGATATTTCAATTATTTCAGGATTTGCTGCCTCGGCCAGAGGCTCATTAGGTATATCCTTCTCTATCTCTTCATATACATCCCTCTCTGGCTCCTACTCTTGAAGGCCCAATTCAGCACATACTTTCTCTATGCCTAGCAACAGTGGCACAACCAAGGGGGTTGAATATTTGTTCATGGCAACTTGAGAGATAGGGGCAACAGATAATAGAAGCATTGCAATTGATGGCAGGTTGACTTGTGTTAAATTTGCGAAGGTGGTAGACCCCAAAGATGATGGGGTGGAAGAAGTTAGCAAGACAAAAGAAATGACAATGGGTGAAGTTGGCAAGACAGAAGCAATTAGCCCAAAAATCTTTTATGTGCATTCTATGAAACAACTTCTTGCTTACAAACCTCTCCATTACCCTATTCAGATCAAAATGATTTGTTTTGGTGTAGTAATGGAGGTTGAGTAGTTGGAACTCTATGTCAGAGTGTTCAGCAACCCCTAAGGAAGCACATGGATAATTTCCTTTGCCTAGCAGAATAGGGAATTGAACATTTGTCCTGTGCAGATGTTTCAACTTTTCAACATGAGTTATTAGCTGCCTTCAAAAATTCCAAAAGAACTACCTTATCTGTGGGGTATCTAGGCAGTCTGTAGGCTGCTCGAGTGAAACCTTGTACTCTCAAATAGGTGAACTTCTCAAACTGTATATACCACCTTCCATACTTTGTGACTTCATTCATAGCCTTAGTAGATATCCTGAGAGCTGTGTTCCCTTGTAGTAATCTGATTATATACATAGTAAAGGCATCGTTTACTCTCTTAAAATGCATAAGAGACTGGGACAATGTCAATTGGGTGTAGCATTCTTAGAACTTAATCTCATGTTGTTCATCATTTCCCACTTCTACTACTTTAGATAATCTAGGATACTCAATTCTCCTTGCCAATGCATATACTACATATGAAGTCCATCTGAAAAATTGTTTATCTTTGAAGTCACTGAAAGCTTGATGTATGTTATCACTTAGAATCTATGCCCAATGGAACTTGGTGCCTTTTAATATTTCTTCAATCATAAAGAACATCCACCCTTCAAAAGTTGATGTTATGGGCAATCCAAATATTCTGCTCAACAAGGTTACTAGGTCACCTATCTCCTCATGAAAATCACTACTATACAGAACTTGTGGAAATTTGACAAGGGCATACCTCCTGCTCTTTGCCCACTGTTCATTCAAGTGCTTCCTGCATCCATCCACATCCTTCTTGTATGTGACCTCTGAGTTTGCCTTGTTTGGCATGGTCATCACTGGATGCCATGGAATCCCAAAGATTTCAGCTAAGGATGGCAGACTCAGGTCTGCTAACACATCCCCATTGGTTGTTTGCATTGTTCTAGTCATGATGTCATACCTATCTGCAAAAGCAACTATCGGCTCTACACATTGAGCTGATGTAGGGAAGGCAACAACTACAATCCCACTATCTTTCACCTTCTTTGCCCTTGGGGTAGGATTGGGTCCAAACTCTTGGAGTTTGAGATCATCTAGATCAATATGACCCAAGTCTGTGTGTCCTATATTCTTCCACCCAGTAGAAATCTTCATTTTGGGAGGGATACCCTTGAACTCATACCACATAGTTTAGGTTGTTGCAGTCATTTAACCTGCATGACTGGACCTTATAAGTCTTGATGCCTCTGAAATAGTTTTCCCAACTCCCAAGTTTAAGAATCTATGATCATCAAGTTAACTACTACATTACTAAACCATGTTATGCTAAATGAGTCTAATATGCATCCACTAAGTTACCAATGCATATCTATGAAACACACAAGTCTGAATTTCACCAACCATTACATTTATCACATGATCAAATGATAAAACAATCTTACCTTCTTACTCTAATACATGCAATAAATGCTTAAATGCTGCAAAACCCTAATTAAAACATGTAAAACATCATGATTTCATAAATGCAACAATTATTTCCTCTTGACAGACCCTTCACCTTTTCAAATTTCCCTTAGAACAATCATTTTACCAATTTTGTGCTAATTTTGGGATCAACTAACATATAGAAGGTTAAGCGGGGATTTAGAGGTCAACCAACCTGGCGGGGAAATCAGGGTTGTCCGACTCGTTGGTCTATTGGCGTTCAGGTCATTGGGCCATTGTAACACTTTGCGGAGATTTGGTGCATGTCCGACTTACGGAGGTTTTGGATGGGACCGACTTGGATCAGTTGTTGAGGTTGGCCGGTTGAGTTTTCAACGCAAGTTGGAGCCGATGATATTTAGTGCTAAACAAGTTTATTACCTTTTGTACAGATTTTGATGTCATCCAACCTTGCAGAGATTTTGAGGATGAATGACTAAGTCGGCGAAGGTACATTTTAACGCGAGATCAGATGAAGTTAAATTCAACACTTACCTGTTTATCAAATTTTGCAGGAGTTTCCAGTCTTTTAGACTTGAGGGAGAATTTGATATGTCTGACCTAAGTCAGAGAAGACACCTTTTAGCTCCAAGTTGAAGGACAAGGTTTTCAGTTCAAAGTTTGTTTGGATCTTGGCGGAGGTTTCCAAGGTCACCGACTAACTTCAATACAAAGCTTAGGTCAGTCAAATGGATTTTAGCGCGATCTTCAAAAGGTCTATTTTAGAACTTAGCAAATTTCCCTCAATATTTTATTCATTTGTTCGTGAATTTAATGTGTTGAAGTAAGGCTTTCAGTTGTGACTTAATGAATTTGGACTTCACACACAGGAATTTGAAGGGAAACACGTTTAGCAGTTATCTCCCCTACTCATTTCTAAATTAGGGTTTCAAAATTAATTATACCAACCAAAAAGGAAACCCTAATTTATATCCCCTGAACTTAATCTTTCACGGCAAAATGCACTTGAAGAAATAGATTTTGCAAAATTTATGTTCAAATGAAACCCTAATTAGCAAACACAAATCCTAAATGGATGGAAGGAGAACTTACCCATCTTGTAGAGAATGAAATATGTTGAAATGGGAAAGCGAAGAGATCTTTTAGGGTCGAATCCATGGGTCGTGTGTAGGAGGATCGATCTTAACGTCGTTGGAGAGCTCCCTGGTCATTCTTGAAGTGTAAAATGAGCTTAAGACCACATAAAACTCCATTTATTCCCCTTTGTTTAATTGCCATAAATGTAGAGTACAGGTGGTCAGTTGTGGCATTTTTTAGGGTTTACACATAATTCAGACGCTACTGACTCGGCGGAGCTTTGGCATGTTACTGACTTAGTCGGTGCTCAAGACTTTTAGCGCAGGGTCGGTCAGATTCATTTAAGCGTTTTGTAGGGTTTTAGAGATATTCAGACATGCAGAGATTTTGTGGGTCTCCGACTTAGTCGGTAGATAAGCATTACAATGTGAATTCAGATATAGTTGGTTTTATCATTGGGTTGGTGAGTGATGAAAGTGGCGCAAAGGTTAGTCAGGAAAGAAAACAATGCTAAGTTGGAGGAGGGTGATTTTAGCGCAAAGGTTAGATGGAGGCATTTTTAGCGCACAAGACATTCAAACCTAGTTTTATTGAATGCAAACACTTGGACTTAGCAGATTTTGGAATGACCCACTGACATCAATTTTCCAAAATGGCAAGAAATGCATTTGGACCACTTTTGACAACTTAGGAGATGAAAAACCTAATCGATATACTCTAAACCAAAGTTTGCAAGAGGGGGTCCCTATTTTGCAAAATGGGTCATGTGTATGAGGCACAACAAATGGCGACTCTGCTGGGAAATGCTCTGGAGCATTTCGAAGATAAACTATCAGTTTGAACCTAGAATCTCTGTGTTTCCCACACACTAAAAAAGAAAACATGATATCATATCCAAGAATCAAAGATCAATAACCAATGCAACCATCCATATCCTGAAAACCTGAGTGTGTGCAGTTTCATTCATTCCCATCTCTTAGCAACTAAGCTTATCTTAGATCCTTTGCATTAAGCAAAGTGATTAGTACACACCTTCTAGACTACCTAGACATTGCCCCACTGCCATCGAGCATCTATAGCCCTGATGGGTTTGTCTCAGAATTCCACTCAAGCATAACCCCACTGCCAGTCAGGCATCCATAGCCTCGGTAGAGTTTACTTGATCATCCGTCTAACTGAGTTATGATATGTGATTATGTTTTTTCCTTTGTATTTCTTTCTTTGATTAATGGATTGATATTTCATTAAGCTTAAATCGGCAGAGTACAATGCAATACTGCTACCATTATGATAACTCAGCTAGCTAGGTGTGGACTCCCGATGACGGCAAAGGTGGACCTTAGATTTTTTACTTAATGCAAAATCACCAAGACTTACTTAGCTACTTCAAGATTACTTAAAAGTGTGAGAGATATATGGTTAGAAAACATTTCAAGCGCACCAACTAATGACTCCTTTCCAATGAACAGACATCATATTCCCTGGTATAACAGCGGAACCCACAGTAAGACCTAGGCAAAAACCTTAGCTTCTCAAAGAAAGACTACAGATTATTCACCCAACAAAGAAGCATTTGCAAGTCTGCATAACTATCACCACATTCTAGAAACAAAGACCTCGCGCTAAAGCAAGCACAGCGAGCAAAAACAAAGTGAGACAACTAAACTAAGCAAAAGTAAAGCATCTAACAACTACAGCAAATGAAAGTAGGAAAGCAAACTAACTTAATAGCAACCTATCCTAACTGAAGCAAACAAATGACCTAACTATGTACACTAACATGAGCCATTGATTCCTCTAAAGCCTAGAAGTAGTGCTTTAGGAACTGTCCATTGACAGGCAATGGGAGCTCCTCACCAGTAAGGCTCTTGAGTCGATATGTGTTATCACCAAGGATCTCATAGATCTAATATGGGCCCAACCAAAGCTTATCAAACTTACCATGCCCACCCTTCTTCTCATGATATTTATCCCAATACAGAACTAAATCAGAAATGCAGAAGGCCTTTACCTTGGCTCTCTTGTCAAACCATCGTTTCACTATACCTTGGTGCTTAGAAAAGTTTTCTATGGCAGCATCATGTTTCTCTTCGAGCTGTAGTAATTGGGCTAATCGAGAGGACAAATGGTCATTGGTTTCAAGATAGTCTTGCATGAATTGTAGGACAGGGATTCTCAAGTGGATGGGAAAGATTGGCTTGGTTCCATAGGCTAAATGATAGGATGATGTTCCCAATGCGGCTTTGTGTCTAATTCTATCAACCCATAAAGTAAATCTGAGTTGAGTATGCCAATCCCTGATGTTTTTATCTAGCAATTTCTTGATTACTTCAAGCAGATTTTTGTTAGTGGATTCAACTACTCCATTCCCTTGTGGATAGTAATTAGACGAGAATTTTAGAATGATCCCATAATCAAATGCCCAGTTAGAAAAATGCAATGATGAAAAGGCAGGACCATTATCACAAACTAAAGAAAACGGGCATCCAAACCTGGTAATAATATGTTTCTCAACAAATTCACTGACTACCTCTGTGGTGCATTGTTTATAAGCTATAGCCTTAGACCATCAAGTGTAGTAGTTAGTAGCAGTCAGAATATACTTGTGGCCTACAGAGGAGGGCAGATTGATCATACAGATAAAGTCGAGGCGCCACTATGCGAATGGTCGTACCTCCACAACTAGTTGCAGCGACATAGCAACATTTCATTCTCTCGTGGCAGCTGTCTGACATGTATGGCAGGTTCTCATGTGTGAGTAATCATCTTTGAATAATGTAGGCCAGTAATACCCTGCTCGAAGAATTTGATTAGCCGTTGAATGAGCTGATCCGTGACCTGTCCCAAACTTCTCGTGAAAACTAGTCAGAACTTGGGTTACCTCTATCTTGTCTAAGCATCTCAAATAGATCCCTTCATGATTCTTTTTGTAAAGTACTGACCCCTTTATCATATAGCTATTACTTTTTAGTCTAAGTGCTCTTCTTTGAACCAAATTCAACTGTGGTGGGCAACGTTGATTAAGAAGATAAAATATGATGTCTCCATACCACTCATCCTTAGAGATGTCTTCTAACATATATTGCTGGGAGACTAGTCCTGGTCCCACTTCTGCCATTGATCTGGTCAATGCCTTCCCTCTAACTAATTTAATGGGTTGTATCTCCATGTCAAATTCCTATAAAATGGTAACCCATTTTCCTCTTCTTTCACCAAGTTCACTCTGCATCAAGAGTGCTTTAACCACTACATCTGGCACAATGGAAATTACTTAACTTCTTAGAATGTAATGACGAAACTTCTTAATTGCCTTTACCAGGGCATATGCTTGTTTTTCCACATTTGGATACCTTGACTTTGAGTCTTTTAATGGCGTGCTCATGAAAGCAACGGGCCTTTCGTCATCGACTGCTCTCTTCTGTGTTAGCATTGCTGCACAAGTATGTTCAGAAGCAAATGAGTAGATATGAAATGGTAGTGTATAATCTAGACTTACTAGCACTGGGGCATTGGCAATTGCTTGTTTAATTTCTACGAACGCAACTTTTGCTTCCGGGGTCCAATCCATTTTGGCATCTTTCTTCAACATGGCATTTAGGGGTCGAACAATTTCAGCAAGACCAATGATGAACTTGTGTACAAAGTTGATCTTACTGAAATAGGACTTAAGTTCCTTTTTGCTAGCTAGAGGCGGTATCTTGAGGATTATCTGTACTCAGTCTGGATTGATAGATATGCCCTGCTCAGAGATAACATGTCCTAGCAACTTTCCTTCAGTTACCCCAAAAATGTATTTCTTGGGGTTGAGTGAAATCCTATAGTCATTGCACCACTGTAACACTTTCCTCAAATCAGCTACATGATCTTCTCGCCTATCTAAAAACATCGTAAGATCATCCATATAGATTATGATGCACTTTCCAACCAATCCCTTAAAGGCAATGTCCATTGCTCGTTGGAATGTGGCGCTTGCATTAATCAACCCGAATGGCATTCTATGAGATGCGTAGATTCCCCATTTGCATGTAAACGATGTTTTCAATCTATCCTCGTAATCAACCATCACTTGGTTGTAACCTAAATATCCATCCAGAAAAGACATCATTTGGGATCCATTGACAATCTGCAATACTTCATCTAATGATGGCAGTGGATAGTTATCCTTTTCAGATGCTCGGTTCAAATTTTAGAAGTCGACACAAAGTCTAATCTCTCCATTTTTCTTCCGGACTGGAACTAAGTTTGCTACCCAAGCTAAATGTCTGATAGGGAATATTGTTCTTGCAACAATTTCTGCACTTCTTTAAAGATCAGAGGCTCTAATAAAGCATTCACGAGTCGCTGCCTCTGCTTGAAAGGCTTTACTCTTGGTTTGAGTGGTATAGTGTGAGTAATGATCGAAGTGTCATATGTCGTGAGGTCTTCATAGATCCATGCTATAACTTCATGATAATCCCTTAGTGCATGGATGATACCTGTCTTTTCTTCTTTAGCACTGGCCTTTCCAATGAGCACATTCTTAACTTCTTCATCTGTCCCCAAATTGAAAGAATCGTACTATTCACCATGAGATTCTCCTTCTTTTCTTTGGGTTCCCAATTTGTTTGAATCAAACAACCACTCTAACTCTACCATTCCCCATGGGATTGTATTAGTCTTTAAATTCAGAACCCCTTATAAGTCCATTTCAACAGGCTCTGCTTCTTCCTCATCTATTATTTGAGTAGTAAAAACATCCGAAGAAGTGAGGAAATCAATTATGTGTTTGTCATCTTCAAAGACCTAAAAATTTATGACATTATCTGGTACTGATGGGGTGGCGATGAACTCGACAGTAAACTTCTTTAAACCTGCCATAGCCATTGGTTCCAACGTGCTCACAGTCTATGCCAAAGCATCTACAACGTAGTTTTGTCTTCAATGAATCAACTGGATATTGAAACCATCAAAGCATTCAATCAAATCCCACACTCAGTTTCTATACCTATTCAACCTCTTATCATTGCATGAATATTGCTTCCTTACTTGTTTTACAACCAGTCCTGAATCCCCAAACACCTGAATAACTCTGACTTTCTTCTGAAGAGCCATCAACAATCCTTACACTAAAGCTTCATATTCCGTCACATTATTTGTGCAAGGAAACTGCAATCTATGTGATGCCAAATACGAACTTCCAGTGGGGCTGATTAGTTCAAAGCCTGCCCCAGATCCTTGTCTACATCTTGACCCATCAAACCTTAAAGTCTAGAGGCGGAAATCTTTATTGTTGTCATCTTGTCTTATTGATCTTTATCTATTTAACTGAGGTTCTGGCTCCACCTTCTTTGTGACATTTGGATCTTCCTTTGGAGCTATGGGAATTTTCAAGTGTCTTTGCACTTGCTCCACTGCTTCTTGACAAAGTAAACATGTAAACTCAGAATGCGAAGCATCATGTATATGGCACCAGTTTGGCAGCAACAACTCTTCCACCTAGATCTGCTTTCCTACAGCTACTTGATCACTTATAAATTTAGCTACAAAATCCCATAATCCTTTGAATATCCCTATCTTGTCATCTTTTGAGGAGTTCCTTGAGTCTGATTGCACATATGCTTCTGTACTTTCTAGCTTTTCTACAAGCGGGGGATCAGGAAATATGTTGCAGCTTAGCATAAGAATCTCCTCTGCTTGATCAACATGAGGAAGGTAGACACTCAAATCCACTTCCAAAAATAGGATTTCGCTAGTCTGGTTATACTCTATAATCATGTGTTTCATTTTTGGCTCCCTTTCAATGTGAATCTGGGTCACCAATCCCTTCCATGGTAGCCACATATGGGAAAAGTCTGTTTCCATGTACCCATTCAAAGTCTTGGACCAATCCCAACTTAAGAGCATACCATATTGATCTGGAATATCTACTACTTGAATATCTATGTATTGTTGCACTCTAGGATCAGAAGCCAGCTGCATATGTATCCTATTCAATTCACCCATCACATTCACCTCAGTCTTATCTAATTGTGTAACTTTCTTGGAAGATTTTGCTGGAGTGAGACCCAATGCCTTGCAGGCTGACAAAGGCATCATGTTTATGGAAGCACCAGAATCTACAAAGCAGTTGTGAATATTTTTCCCAAATATTCTAAGTGTCAAGAGGAACTGGGGACTTTCTCTCTTGTCCTTGTACAGGGTAACCTTCTATTCAGCATCGGTCACATGAACCCTCTCCTTACCTTTATCAGTGTCATCTTTCACGGGGGTCTCCTTTTGAGGAGCATCTATTTTAATACTTGCACCCATGTCTTGGAAGAAGGTTGTACTAACCTTAGGCACTTTAAGCAGCTCATAGATAGACAAACTAACTTTCATTTTCTTGAGCTCCTCTGCAATATACTGCCCCATCTTTGCTACATCAGATCGTTGAGAACTTTTAATAGCAGCTCCCTGATGCATTGACTGAGGCGTGGCCCTTAGGCGTTCAGGATTATTGGAAGCTTTTGGATCTGGTTGGATTTGATAGTTATTCGAAGGAATGGAAGTAGTGAAAGGACCTTTGGGCTTGCTACTCCTCAGATTGTATGGAGTTTTGTTGTATTGTTGATAAGCATTTACTTCATCTAGCTCTTCTTCCTTAGGCTGATTATCATCTTGGAATGAAAACGTATAACTATCAAGTACTATGGCAGTATCATACCTTTGGGATGGCAGAAGTTCATACCCGGTTGGTGGATTCTCCTATGTTTTAGCATTTTGGAGTTCCATCTAGAAAATGCTGGACGCTATCTAAAATTCTGGACAATCTAGCTCGGAATGGGCATTTATATTATGCAGTCTGCACCAAGTGGACAATGCTACCTCTACCAACGTAGCCAGGAGGATGAGTATCATTATTCTTATTCTCTAGAGGTGATGGTACTCCTCTGTTATTAGGTCTAGTCTTCCAAGATCAATTTGATCGTTGCTGAAAATTCTAATTTTGATAGTGGTTTTGATTCTGATATTGATTCTGGTTTTGGAACTAATTCTAATTTTGATTCCTCTGCTACAGATACACATTTTGATTCCTTAGGTGGGTGACCTCTATAGTGAGCTTCTTCATCTGCTCAGCCAACTCTCTAATGTCATCTCTGTCATCTCTTGCCTTAGCTGCTTTTGAAGATTGGAGAAAGGGCATTTGGACTGGAGGCAATTCAACTACTGGATTTCTTGGGTGAACCACCAAAGCCTGTGTTGTAGCTGGAGTTGGAATTAGGTTCATTATAGGGGTATGATTGGCTAAGGCTTGGTTAATCATGGGTATTTAGTTTGGCATTACTACCAGGCCCATGTGATTCAATGGACATGTGCCTGTTTGTCCTAGCTGGGTGCTTATAGTGACAGCTTTAGTGTATGCTTGAGCTAAAGTGGCTGGAGGTGGGTTGACTCTTCGCACAAACATAGAGGTAAGCCTATCTAGGGCTGCATAGTAAATTGGTCGGGCTGTAGCTTGTCCTATGGCATAAGGATCTTGTAGATGACTAAAAGCCTTTTGGAATCTATTATTAAAAGAACTCGTCAGCTCACCCTCACCTTGATGAATTTCCACAAAAGACCTTTACAAATCTGCTGGGGTAGTTGGCATTTAGAAACAGTTCAAGAATGCAGTCTTCAAAGCCAATCAAGAACATATGGATGCTGAGGGCAAGTTAGCAAACCAATCATAAGCCTCGTCCTGCAAAGAGTAAGGAAACAATTGGTAGACCACGTCTTCGTGTTGTACCTAAAGCATAAACATGTTACTTTCAAAGATTTTAATATGCTCACCTATAGTTCTGTTTGGATCATTTACCTAGAACTTGGAACAAAACTTGTTGGGGTTTTTTTGGCATATCATGATAGTCATTAAACTGAAATGGGGACTAGTTATTTTCTACGAAGAAAGCCATGATCAAAGGATTGATTGGTGTTGCTGCTGTGTTCCTTGGGACTGATTGAGCTCTAGGTGCCCTTGGTATTCCTTGATCTCTCCTTGTTCATCTGAATTCTGTCAAGGATAGTAGTTCTTCTCCAGCTGAGCTAGATCTAGTATGTCTCTGTCTGGTCCCCAGACTTGCTGATTTGCTGGAGGGAAATTTTAGCTTGGTTCGGCCCTACTAGTGCCAATTCTGTTGATGGGTGTTTTTAGCACATAACAACGCAGGTATGATTGTTGGTATCACACCTCTCTTGAAAAGTATCCTACCCTAGGTAAGACTACTCCAAGGTTTCTACAGCTAGGTCTTAGCTTGCTTGGAATCTCTCAGTTGGAATGTACTAGCTGTTCCAACAAGGGGTCTTACATGCAGTTGATAGATTTGAACACTCCAGACAATAGTTCATGCAAACCCTTTATGATTTTAGCTGATAAGATGACGTAAAATGTTGCTAAAATACCTAAGCTAATAGTCAGTTTCAAAGAAAATATAAAAGGAGATAGGGTTTTAGAGAAATCCTAAGTGACATTCACAATATATGGATTGCTGTAGGTAGACAAACGTTCTAAAATTTTAACTAGTTTTATGAGTTACCAAACTAAATGGATGTTACGGCACTACAGAAAATGATGCTATCTTCAATGGAGATTAGATTTTCATATTACATTCATTCATTAAATACCCAACAATGATGCAATTTAACTTATAAAATGCAATTGAACTAAGCACAAAATGATCAGCCCAGGCTAACTTTGCACAGTCACTTACAATCAACAAGCAACTAAAAGTATGGACTAAGAACATTCATCAGATACCTTCAACAAACCATGAACATTGCAAAAGCACAATTAACTAACTAATGGAGATCAAGAAGCGAACCATGAAAACTAGATAAGTAACACAATAGACAAATTCTTAGGAAACTACAGAAACTTGCATTGTATTAGCTTCAAATGGCAGAGCATCAACACTTCGGCATCAAGAGTCCTACAAATAAGAGAGAGGGCAGCCCTTTATATAGGAAAGGCGCCAAACTGAGTTTTTGAATGAACGGTGGAGATTAACTTGACACTGATGGTCTAAATTTAACATCATTTAATGCACTTACAACAGCTCATTGCAATCCTTGATTACATTTTGTCTCTTATGAAAAGGACAAAAAATACCCCCAAATACATTGAACCTGAACAATTTGACTACCCATTCAAATACATATATAGAAAAGACCATTTTCAAGGCATAATATAAAGATAAAATAGTCTCACATGACCTTCTAAATGTAGCAATTTACATTGGTGATGGGATTACATTTAAAAATATTCAAAAATATGCTAAGGTTCATCATCCAAATCTACTTTGTCTTCTTCTACCATTTTGTTGCGGTAGCTGACCCAGGTTGATAATGTTGGATTGATATATGTGGGGTCTAGGTCCTTGAGGTGGTTGACACGATATCTGAACATCTCCAGCCCTTGACTGTATCGATTATACATTTTTTCCACGTCTTTCTTTCCTTTATGAAATGCATTAAAGTCAGTTCGGAAGTCACTGACTCTATCCAGTCTGCCTTCAACATCTAATTCTGTATCTTCGAAGACCATTTTATGCAGCTTATCTTTACATCCCTTCACATCGTAAGGTGCTAGATCATCACAAGCCATCACAAGGTAATCCTTCAAGGTGTCGTTTATTTCATAAATAAGAGTTAATATATTTTCATTTGCCACCTTGTAGGCTTCCTTGACACTGCCAAAAACTTCCTTCCTCAATTTTATTTGCTGATACCAAGTTATGGCTTTGTGCAATCTATCTCCTGTCAAAATATTTTCAGACAGCAATGTTTGAGCAGGTAAATATCTAATTGCTTGTACTCGAGGGAATACCTAAGAATAGTATTCATCAAAAGGATCACATTCCTCATACAAGTCTTTCCAATGTTCCTGAAGTTGGCACAAATTCTTATGAAACTCAGCTACAACATCGATTGCTTCACATCCCTTTTCGCACACTTTGATGTTCCATTTTTTAGTTCCTGTGGATAGAGTTCTGACTTCATCGAGCTTGGACACTTCATCCCTTGACAGCAAAGTATACACTATCCTAAGCTCACCCTCATAATCTATAGGTTTTATCAAAAATTGCAAACAGGCTCTAAATTCTTCATTTTGCTATTTCAACTCCTTCATGAGTTCATCCTTATCTAATTGTTCCAAGATTGTAGAGACTGAACCCTTAAACTCGTCAACCTTCTGAGCCCTTGTGGTTGGTCCCAAGTTTACCGTTGTTACAGTATAATCCTTAGCTCTATCTTGTTCTATGTTTGCATCAGTAGGCGGGACAACTACTTCTGCTATCTGGATCCGGTTGCATCCTTATAAATTCTAGACTGCACCTTAGCTTTCTTTTGCTTTTTTGGTTTTTGTGCTTGTGACAGGATAACACTCAGATCTAACTTCATAATTTCCACCTGAGGCTAGGGATATGCCATTCTATTTTGTAACCAATCAGGTGCTAAGGAGGAAGCTTCTTTAGATACCTTCTCATTGTCTGTGTTAGGTGGCCCTTCAAGTAATCTTTGTTCCTGTTCAGGTTCCTTATCCATATCCTCTTCCTCATTTGCAAGATTTATCTAGTTTACCAATACATCTTTTTGAGCTGCTCCCAAGATTTCTTCTGTTGGGTTCTTCTCTGAAGGACTATCAGATATTTCAATTATTTTAGGGTTTGCTACCTCAGCCAGAGGCTCATCAGGTCTATCCTTCTCTGTCTCTTCAAATACATCCCTCTCTGGCTCCTACTCTTGAAGCCCCAATTCAATACATACTTTCTCTATGCTTGGCATCAGTGGCATAGCCAAGGGGGTTGAAGCTTGGTTCATGGCAACTTGAGAGATAGGGGCAACAGATGATAGAGGCATTGCAATTGATGGCAGGTTGACTTGTGTTAAATTTGCAAAGGTGGTAGACCCTAAAGCCTGTGGGATGGAAGAAGTTGGCAAGACAGAATAAATGACAATGGGTGAAGTGATGGACAAGGTAGGCAAGGGGAGAGAAGGTGAAAGAATGGTAGAAATAGGGGACAAAGTAGGGGAAGTGGAGAATGAAATAGAATATATGGAAGGCAAGGATGTGGTGGTGATGGAAGAAAGTGAAGAGGCAGCAATGGAGGAAATGGGGTTGCTAGGGGTGCTTGAGTCCACTGCTAATGGACAAGAGACAGTTGAAATGGCAATTGCGGGTGAGGATGTAGCAGAGGTATCTTCCTGAATAATAGTTCTGGGAGAAGCAGGAGTGATAGTGGAAACAACATGGGAAGATGTAGCAGTGGGAGCATTGGGGGAAAGCACAACACTTACAACTGGGGTAGCAGGAGGTGGAGAAGCTATCAAGTTGGTGTTATCAGGGGTTGCAGTGATGGCAGCTTCCATAATCTTGCTAGTACCCTTCACTCTAGCTTTCTTTGTTTTCAACCCTTCTCCAGGCCCACTAGGCATATCTCTCTTCTTTGATGCTCTTGTTTTAGTAGCAGGTGGCATGTCCTTCTTCTGTACCTTAGGAGCAACCCTTTTCACTTTCTTATCTTTTTCTACCAAGGGTACATGTTCTTCACTATTTGATATCTTGGCAAGCCCTTAAGTTGGCTCTGCTTCATCTATTACCTCTATGGGTGCATCCTCTTCTCCTCCAGATTCTTTATCAAACTCAAGCTCAGTGTATGTTAGTTGTATTCCTTGTCTTTCCAAAGTAGTAATCTGTCCTCTTACCCAAGCTTTACATAGTTGGATTGGTTCTTTCAACACGACATCCAAGGAACTTTCTTCAGCATTAGCCTAATTAGGCAAGGGGATTGGCTGATGGTACTGTGCCTCCCAAGCTCCTCTGTGCATCACATTTTCATCATCTTCTAGCTGATCCAGAACTGCTATAATGTGGAACTTTCTTATGAAAGCCAAGGATAATCTGGAGTGGGCTCTTTTCATGACTTCATAGTCATCCAAGCAATTAGCCTAAAAACCTTCTATGTGCATTCTATGAAACAACTTCTTGCTTACAAACCTCTCCATTACCCTATTCGGATCAAAATGATTTGTTTTGATGCAGTAATGGAGGTTGAGTAGTTGGAGCTCTGTGTCAGAGTGTTCAGCGGCCCCTAAGGAAGCACATGCATAATTTCCTTTGCGTAGCAGAATAGGGAATTGAACATTTGTCCTTTGTAGATGTTTCAGCTTTTCAACACAAGTTTTCAGCTGCCTTGACAATTCCAAAAGAACTACCTTATCTGTGGGGTATCTAGGCATTCTGTAGGCTTCTCCAGTGAAACCTTGTACTCTCAAATAGGTGAACTTCTCAAACTATGTATACCACCTTCCATATTTTGTGACTTCATTCATAGCCTCAGTGGATATCTTGAGTGCTGTGTTCCCTTATAGCAATCTGGTTATATACATAGTAAAGGCATCATTTACTCTCCTAAAATGCATAAGAGATTGGGACAATGTCAATTGGGTATAGCATTCATAGACCTTAATCTTATGTTGTTCATCATTTCCCACTTCTCCTACTTTAGATAATCCAGGATACTCAGTTCTCCTTGCCAATGCATATACTACATATAAAGTCCATCTGAAAAATTGTTTATCTTTGAAGTCACTGAAAGCTTGATGTATGTTATCACTTAGAATCTGTGCCCAATGGAACTTGGTGCCTTTTAATATTTCTTTAATCATAAAGAACATCCACCCTTCAAAGGTTGATGCTGCGAGCAATCCAAATATTCTGCTCAACAAGGTTACTAGGTCACCTATCTCCTCATGAAAATCACTCCTATATAGAACCTGAGGAAATTTGACAAGGGCAGACCTCTTACTCTTTGCCCATTGTTCATTCATGTGCTTCCTGCATCCATCCACATCCTTCTTGTATGTGGCCTTTGAGTTTGCCTTGTTTGCCATGGTCATCATTGGATGCCATGGGATCCCAAAGATTTCAGCTAAGGATGGCGGACTTAGGTCTGCTAGCACATCCCCATTGGTAGTTTGTATTGTTCTAGTCATGATGTCATACCTATCTGCATAAGAAACTATCAGCTCTGCACATTGAGCTGATGTAGGGAAGGCAACAACTTCTACAATCCCACTATCTTTCACCTTCTTGGCCCTTGGGGTAGGATTGGGTCCAAACTCTCGGAGTCTAAAATCATCCAGGTCAATATGACCCAAGTCTGTGTGTCCTATGTTCTTCCACTCAGTAGAAATCTTTGTTTTGGGAGGGATACCCTTGAACTCGTACCTCATAGTTTGGGCTCTTGCAGTCATTTAACCTACATGACTTGACCTTATAAGTCTTGATGCCTCTGAAATGGTTTTCCCAACTCCCAAGTTTAAGAATCTATGATCATCAAGTTAACTACTACATTACTAAACCATGTTATGCTAAATGAGTCTAATATGCATCCACTAAGTTACCATTGCATATCTATGAAATACACAAGTCTGAATTTCACCAACCATTACATTTATCACATGATCAAATGATAAAACAATCTTACCTTCTTACTCTAATACATGTAATAAATGCTTAAATGTTGCAAAACCCTAATTAAAACATGTAAAACATCACGATTTCATAAATGCAACAATTATTTCCTCTTGAGAGACCCTTCACCTTTTGAAATTTCCCTTAGAACAATCATTTTACCAATTTTGCGCTAATTTTGGGGTCAACTGACATGTAGAAGGTAAAGCGGGGATTTGGAGGTCAACCGACTTGGTGGGGAAATCAGGGTCGTCTGACTCGTTGGTCTATCGACATCCAGGTCATTGGGCCATTGTAACACTTTGCGAAGATTTGGTGCATGTCTGAGTTGCAAAGGTTTTGGATGGGATTGACTTGGATCAGTCGTTGAGGTCAGTTGATTGAGTTTTCAATGCAAGTCAGAGCGGGTGATATTCAACGCTAAACGAGTTTATTACCTTTTGCACGGATTTTGATGTCATCTGACCTTGCGGGGATTTTGAGGATGACTGACTAAGTCGGTGAAGGTACATTTTAGCGTGAGGTCAGATGGAGTTAAACTCAATGCTTACCTGTTTATCAAATTTTGTGGGAGTTTCCATTCTTACAGACTTATGAGAGAATCTGATGTGTCCGACCTAAGTTGGAGAAGACACTTTTTATTGCCAAGTTGGAGGACAAGGTTTTTGGCGCAGAGTCTATTTGGGATCTTGGCGGAGGTTTCCAAGGTCATTGACTGACTTCAATGCAAAGCTTAGGTCAGTCAAATGGATTTTAGCGCGATCTTCAAAAGGTCAATTTTAGAACTTAGCAAATATCCCTCAATATTTTACTCGTTTGTTCCTCAATTTAATGTGTTGATGTAAGGATTTTAGTTGTGACTTAATGAATTTGGACTTCACACACAGGAATTTGAAGGGAAACACATTTAGCAGTTATTTCCTCTACTCATTTATAAATTAGGGTTTCAGAATTAATTATACCAACTAGAAAGGAAACCCTAATTTATATCCACTAAACTTAATCTTTCACGGCAAAATGCACTTGAAGAAATAGATTTTGCAAAATTTATGTTTAAATGAAACCCTAATTAGCAAACACAAACCCTAAACGGATGGAAGGAGAACTTACCCATCTTGTAGAGAATGAAATATGTTGAAATGTGCAAGTGAAGAGATCTTTTAGGGTCGAATCCATGGGTCGTGTGCAGGAGGATTGATCTTAAAGTCGTTTGAGAGCTCCCTGGTCATTCTTGAAGTGTAAAATGAGCTTAAGACCACATAAAACTCCTTTTATCCCCCTTTGTTTAATCGCCATAAATGTAGAGTACGGGTTGTCAGTCGTGGCATTTTTTAGGGTTTGTGCAAAATTTGAACGCTACTGACTCGGTGGGGCTTTGGCATTTTACCAACTTAGTTGGTGGTCAAGACTTTTAGCACAGGGTCGGTCATATGCGTTTTAAGCATTTTACGGGGTTTTAGAGATCGTCAAACCTGCGGAGATTTTGTTGGTCTCCGACTTAGTCGGTAGATAAGCATTACAACGCGAAGTTAGATACAATTGGTTTTAGCGTTGGGTCAGTGAGTGATTAAAGTAGCGCAAAGGTCAGTCAAGCAAGAAAATAATGCTAAGTCAGAGGAGGGTGATTTTAGCGCAAAGGTCGGATGGAGGCGTTTTTAGCGCAAAAGACATTCTATCCTAGTTTTGTTGAATGCAAACACTTGGACTTAGCAGATTTTGGAATGAAGCACTAACATCAATTTTCCAACATGACAAGAAATGCATTTTGACCACTTTTGACAACTTAGGAGATGAAAAACCTAATCGATAATCTAAACCAAAGTTTGCAAGAGGGGATCCCTATTTTGCGAAATGGGGCGTGTGTGCGAGGCACAACATTCTCATTTTCTGATTCTCCAGCTGGATAAGATCAAGTCACAAATCAAGAAGCTTCAAATGACAGAGATTAAAAATTGATTGTAGTCGATGATTGTTGGCAACATTCGGTGGTTTCTTCACTGTTCTACTGTGTTTCCTTCTTCTTTATGATTGACAGCTGAAGGCAAACAAGTTTGGGTGGAGGTTTCTGCTGTTCCAGCAATTTGCTTTCCATTTTCTTTTGAATGCCAGCTACTGTATTTTTTTGGCAATCAGTTTACTGTTGCAGTCATTCTATGTTGAACTGTCATTTTGTGTTGATTGGAAGGTCTTGATGTATTGTAAACTATGGCAGCTATGTTTCAGCGCTATGCTGTTTGCTCTGTTATTTGACTGCTTTTTTCTTAACATCAGACTATTCTTTGCAGTTATATGTTGCCTTATGTTGTAATATTCCTTGCTTTGTTTCAATTAAAAAAAAAGTATGGAGATAACTTGAGAATGGAAAACCTAACCACCTTGTTTGAAGAGGTGAGGCTAGAGAAAATGACAAACTTTTTGATCAAGATCAATAGTAGAAGATCTAAACATCAAAAAAGGTTTGGAAATTTCATAAGACTATTTGGGCAGTCCTTGTGACTTGTGGTTGTGTTTATTATGTTGTTACAACTCCTAAGTCCCATATACTACTTGATCTTATGAATGTTATTAAAATCTTTCATCTCATTTCATTTAACAATATACTAATTTTTTTGAAACTCTCATTTTAATTTTTTTAAAAAAATTGTTATATGCCTATCCATAACCCACAAAAGCTTAAAATCAAAATTAAAAGTAAATATAAAATTACATCAAAATGAATTCAAAATTTGAATCGAGCATTGGTACCATTTAAAAAAAAAAAAACACAAGATATGGAAAAAATATCGCATCCAAAGGTTATAAAGCTCTCAAACATGTACATTCATTTCAACATTTGGGCTTAAGGATAGGACTACTGAATATTAGCTAAACGCATCTTCTGTACTCATGCAATGACTGCTGCCAATCTTCGGCTTCATTTTTTCCCTCTTTCTACTAAAATTTCCAACAATTTGAAAACCAATAAATGCTTATTCTTCTCCGCCAAATTTTGTTCTTGTTTGCCCAAAATTTATTGCAGCAGAAGAAGAAGTAGTGGCAGGATAACCAGTCCCCCAGTAGATTTGGGTATCGGTAAATTAGAGGTAGATGACTGCTCAGTTACTCATAACAGATGGAAATCAGTGGCAAAAAGAAAAGTGGCAATGCGTGTTGGTTACGTTGGGACCAGTTACAAAGGCAAGTTATTCCTCCTCCTCCTTTAGTTATATCATTATTAATCTTTAAGCTTCTACAACAGGTTCATGACATTTGTATATATGCGTACATGCTCAAAATTGTACCAATACTTGTGTCAATACAAATTCGTTATCCATGCGGAGAGTTAGGGGCTGCCTTATTAGTGTGGGGATTTGAACCGGGATCACTCTATTGTTGTCTCAAAATAAACTTGTGTAACTTTGGGGGATTTCAATTTGGGTCATTTCTTGTTTTTTTTTGTGTAAAGGGATTTGAACCTGAGTTGTTTTTGTATTGTGAACCTGGGTCATTCATCTAACTTCAGGGAATTTGAGCCTGGGTCACATTCTTATAATTTCAAGACAAGGTTGTTTCACATCAGTTGGAGTTATGAGCCACTTTATTGATGCGGGGATGTGATTCGGATCACAATATTATTATTTCAATACAAATTGTTTACGTCTATTGTCTTATTATTATAGATGATTTGAAGCTGGTGACACTTTTATTTTTTAAAGATAATCTCGTTACACATGACATCTGTTGGTTTTATGGGTTGCCTTATTGTTATGCTGGTTTCGGACCTGGATGCTCTTTTTTTTTACAAGATGACTTTTTTACATATCTGTGGGTGTTATGGGATGCCTCATTGTTAGTTTTTGATCGCTCAGCTGCCGTTCTTTTTCAGCTGGCGCAGCAGCAGTTAGTCTTAAAGCTGGGTGCAGAAATATCCGATCTTTAGTGCATTAAGCTACTATAGATGGGCACTTTATTTAGTGTTACCATTTCTAAATCTCGGTGCAGGTGTCATGTCAACTCTTTGATGTGTTTTTTGTTTTATTTCTTTTTTTTTGGGCGCAGGAGTGGTTTTTTTGGTCATTTTTAATTGAGATTCTAAGTGATGAAAAAAATGTGATACGACTTGTTGATGATTATTTTTAGACAACACAACAATAGAGTAAAACACTGCGTATCCCACTCTCTCTTGAATAAAGTCTCTCAAAGGCTAAGCTATGTGATCCAATGAGACAACTTCAAGGTTCCTTATTCGTGATTTGCATTGGATAAACTCAGTGAATACATGTGATCTTGCTGATAATCACAAAGGGACTTATGCAGACTTCTTCTTACTTCATTCAACTTATTTCTTCTTTAAGTGTAGATGATATATGTACAATGCTTCAATGATAAAGAAAAAGAAAAAGATAAAGGTTCAGAGAAACTAATCTAAGGTCAATGAAGCAATGGTGATGCATGAATAGACAAACTCCTTAATCAACCTAACTCCACTTCGCCAAGGGTGCCTACAACTACATGAAGTTGGTGCAATCTCTTAAGGATAGCGAAAAATTTTCAAATCATGAAAGTTTATACAAGCACCCATTAGACGACGCAGTTCAAAATCCACAATCGAACTTAAGCAAATTATACTGAAGCTTAGACTAGCTTGACACAACCCTTCACCAACGATGAATGTCAAAAGCATGAGCTAGGAGTTGATCAAATATTCAATACAACATGCATTACATCAATGAGCTTCTACTCTACTTCTAATCTACTTAGAAACATCTCTCCACTTCATCAAGATACAGGAAACCATGTTATTTCATAAGACAACACTTAACACCAAACAAGCTCCAATGTCTTTGCATTAATCTTAAAAAATATTTACAACAACTTCAAGTACTCTTAGAGAATTTCGAGAGTCTCTTCTATTCTACTCTACTACTCTACTTGCCGACTGACTATTATTAACTTTACAAATGAGGCAACAAGGCCTTTATATAGAAGTTCAGAATTACAATGAATGGTCTGGATCAATTAAGATAGCCAAGGGCTAGGATCATGCCATCTCAGCAAGTAGTTACAACAATTTGCTATTTTTAGTACATAAGATAGGCAATGAAGGCACGTTTTCCAAGAAGATAAGGATAAAATGGAATCTTCAGAGAATCTTCCACATAGGCATCCTCTTTTGCTCTTTGCTTGTCGAATGATGTGGCGAACTGTGATTGGCGAATAATATGTATATGCCACGTAGGTGCCACTTCAGCATACTCCCAAATTGCATCATCTGTATGATGTCTTCGACCATTTGAACTTGTATGTTTGGGATGTAACTTTGTTGACTTTGCCTTGTTCATTGTAAGTTGAATGTGTATGATGCTTGTTGCTCATTTGTATGACTTTGTGTACTTCTTCTTGTAGGATGTATATTGATCTTCTTTGTGAATGCATCTTCATAGATAGTAGTGTAGATGATGATGATGCTTCATGGAGTAGGAGACCTCTCTGATACTTAAAGATTGATAGAACTTAAAGCTTGATGGATAGATGTCTTTGCTTGATGCAGATGATGAAGTGCACTTGAACAGTGAACTTGATGTGATCCTTTGGAGTAGTAATTTGATGTTTCTTTGTAGTGACTGCCTGTCAACTTCACTCCTCGCTTGAAGGTGACTCCGAGCACCTTGCTCCTTGATCGACCCTTTAGTCCATTGACGTTTCTGCAACATAAGGAAAGAGGCAATATCAATCATTGGCTTTATAACAAAATAATCATTATTAAACAATTTCTAACACTTCCATACCTAAGCACATTGAAAGCCAAATTGGTTGATTTCTTGAAAGCAATCATAAAACTCAAACTAAGCATCACACTAAAAGTGGTGCATTAGATGCCAATTCTATCCTCTGGTTGGAACTTCACTTTAGCAAATTGCAACCAACTCCTTATCTTGGCGCACTAGTTCATAATTTCATCCCTTGCTTAAAAGATGTCCTAAAATTTGAACTAAATAACACTCCAATAATGGCACAATAGATGGCAATTCTATCCTCCTAAAATTTCATAAATTTTGCACTCTAACAATCAAAATAAACCCCCTCCATCTTGGTGCATTGGATGACATTTTCATTCTTCGGTTAAAAATTGCATTTTAACAATCAAAATAGACTTCTTCAACTTGGGCGCATTAGATCAGGATTTTGTTCTTCACTTAAAAAAACCTTAATAAAATTTGAATTTAACCTCACATGGGAGTGGTGCACTAGATAGCAAATTGGATCCTCGCTTAAAAAGTCCTATAAAATTTGAATCGAACTTCACACCCTAGTGGCGCATTAGATGAGGAGTTGAATCTTCACTTAAAAAGCCTTCATAAAACTTCAATTCAACCTCACACCAAGGTGGCACATTAGATCAAGATTTCATCCTTCGTTTGGAATGTCACCTAAAATTTGAATTAAACCACATATCAATGATGGCGCACTAGATGGCAATTTTGATCCTTGTTTGAAAGCTCTCATAAAACCTCACCAGTAGTGGCGCATTAGATACAAATTTCATCCTTCGATAGAAATTTCACTTTTGCAAATTACAACCAACCTCCTTGGTCTAGGCGCACTGGATCAAGATTTTAATCTTTCGTCCGAAATTCTTCATAAAGCTTGAATCAAACCACATCAATAGTGGCGCGTTGGTTGGAGAATTTGTCCTCCGGTTGAAAAGGTCTCATGAAACTTGCAATTTAATACCACACCAAGGTGGCGCATTGGATGGGGAATTTGATCTTCATCTTAAACGCTCTCAAAAAATCTTAACTTAAGCCTCATACATGAGTAGTGCTTTGGATGAGGAATTGGATCTTTGCTTAAAAACCTTCATAAAACTTCAATTCATCCTCACTCAAGATTGGCGCACTAGATGAGGATCTTGATCTTCTCTTGAAAATTTCATCCTTTGCAAACTATATCAGCCTTCTTGATTTTGGCGCATTGGTTGAAGGATTCATCCTCCGCTTGAATAGCCTCTTGAAATTCGCAATTTAACACCCTCATCCCTTGGCGCATTAGATCATGATTTTGATCTCTGGTAGAAAGTGGCGCACTAGATGAGGGTTTTGATCTTTGTTTGAAATTGGCGCATTAGATGGCAAATTCGATCTCCCGAAATAAGAGCGCACTAGATCAAAATTTTGTCCTCCTCTTGAGTACTTAGCCATTTTTCAGTATTCCTGGGTGGAAGTATATTTAAAAAATATATTTGAGCATATACTTTAAATATTTTTGAAATATACTTCCAGGATGTTTGAGATAGGTCCTGGATCCATAGGATTTAACATGCAGATTATAGAATTTGGAGGATCCACCAGATTTCAGACTTAGTCAAATTTTAGGATTTTTCAGGATATCAGACTTAGTCATTTTCAGGCTCTCAGAAACATCCCAGAACGAAAGCAAATGACTCTTGAATAGAAACTCGACAGAGAACTCCCCTTAGATTAAAGAACAACCCCTGACTTCATCATGAAACAAACTTAAGATGTCATCCAAAACTCAGGCAAAGCATTGGAGCTCAAAAAAAAGGGGGTCCCCATTTGCAATGGGACGATGTGTGATTAGGTCACAACACGACTCTAGCTTTGAAGTGCTTTAGTTCTGTTTTGTGTGCCCAAGTCAGTAGGGCTCTTTAGTGACCATGGGCACTCACTTTTGTAATTCAGGAAAATTTAGAAAAACAAGAATATTCAGACAACGTCACAACATATATCATATAATATAATTCTGATTTTATTTTATTCATCGGTTTTGTACTTTTAGCAAATTTGTTTTCAGGTTAACGTACTCAGAAGACAACAATTTTGATTGACATTTCAATTTGTTGATTAGGTTATTTTTTTGAGTGTAGAATCTGCTTACCATGGTTTGATTTTTAACATGGTATCAAAGCATGATAACTGAAATCTTCTAGTCTATGAATGGAATGTGCTGCTACTTGTGAGAGGGAGTTGTCAGAAAATTTCAGTACTCTTACTTCAGCGATTAAAGTAACCTGGACCTATGAGAGGTTGTAGGGTGTGATCATTGCTCTAATTGCTCCAGTGATTGGAGTGTTGATCTGCACCTTTGATAGGCTACTGATATGATTTATTTTTAGATGGTTTGTTTAGTTTTAGCGTGTTTCAGCAGTTACAAACATGACTAGTCTTGGTCTCAAAGAGTGTGATCGCCTAGAGGGCACTTCCAACTTTACACCTTGGAAGTGCAGGTTATAGAGGCTATTGGAAGAAGTTGATCTTTCGGTCTATGTGGACATTAAGGTTTCACCTCTTGCTAATCCTATTCAATTGGCTGAATATAACAAAAAGTTGGCTAAGGCAAAGCTAATCATCCTAGTTTCAATGAAGAATCATTTGATCTCTCATAGTGTAGGGAGGAGGATAACGAAGGAGATGTATGATGCCTTGATCACTCTATATCAAAGAGTGAACATCTCTCGTAAGATGTTGCTGAAGAGCAAGCTTAGTGACATACATATGAGTGACATAGATACAATGGCCACCTACCTAATGAAGATTATAGGACTTCGTGATCAACTCACTACAATTGGGGTAAATGTGGAGGATGAAGAGTTGGTTCCTGTTGTTTTAAATGGGTTCTCTTCATTTTGGGATCCGTTTGTTCAGGGTGTTTGTGCTCATGAGAAGCTTCCCACTTTTGAGAAGCTTTGGGATGATTTTATCTAGAAATAAATCAAACTTGAATCTTCTTTAGTTAAAATGGAAGGTAGTCAGAACCAAGCTCTCATCAGGAAGATGAGGAAAGGTGGCAAGAGAGGACCTAGGAAGGGTTATAAGGAAAGAAGAACGACTCAAATTCTTTTGAGTAGGGGAAGAAAGACTTGAGCCATATCAAGTGTTTCAAATGACACAAAAAAGACCACTATGCTTCTCTAGGGCAAGCAACAATAGCAGTAGTAGTTTATATGGAGTACAAAAGCTTCAGAAATTGATGAGCTTTCATCCAGGCTTGAGACAACGTTCTCTAGAGTGTCATGCTTATCCACTAACACCGTTTTTTGGTGTAGGGTGGTATGTGGATAGTGGAGTATCAAGACACAAGACCTTCAATTAGAAGGTTTTCAATAGACTTCTGGAGCACAAGGTAGGTGCACAGGTAGAGATTGGTGATGATGCTAATTGTTTCTTTCCGTATGCTTTCAGGTGATGTTTTTGAACTCAGTTATGGCAGATCTGATATGTGGCTAAATTTGATGATCAACAAGTTATCATTAGAAGTCATAGCTTGGAACTTGGGGTCAAGTATTGGCCAGAGGTATTTAAGAGGGAGGTTTTTATAGGTTGATTGCTGATCTGATCAAACATGAAGCCTTGATACATAACAGTGACAAATTGTGTGAGATTTGGCATAAGAGATTTGGCCACTTGCACCATGGAGCTTTACCTCTCTTGATGGATATGGTGCAAGGATTGCCTAACTTCAAGGGACAAAATACTGGAGTATGCAAGGGCTATGCACTTGGCAAGCACATCTAGGCTGCTTCTCTTAGCAGTTAGCACAAATCAAAAGGGATTGTTGATCTGATTCATTTAGGTGTTTGTGGACCTATGTCAACAACTTCATTGGCAGGAAACATTTACTATGTTTCATTTATTGATGCTTCTTCAAGGAAAACGTGGATTTATTTCATGAAGACCAAAGATGAAGTTTTTGGAAAATTTCAAGAGTTCAAAGCTCTTGTGGAAAATTAGGTAGGTAGGAAGATTAAGGTTTTGAGGTCTGTCAATGGAGGTGAGTATATCTCCAAGGACTTTGACACCTTTTGTAAAGATGCAAGGATCAAAAGGGAGTTGACTCTGCCTTATAACTTTTAGTAGAATGAGGTTGTAGAGAGGAAGAATAGGTCCATTATAGAGATAGCAAAGACTATGATTCATGACTTATATTTTACCCATGTTTCTTTGGGCAAAGGCATGGAACCGTTTAGTGTACATATTAAATTGGTGTCCTCATAGGGTGTTGAAGAACAAGACTCTAGAGAAAGCTTTCATAGGAGAGAAACTTGATGGTTTTCATTTTTGGGTGTTTGGGAGTCCTTTTTACTTTCATGTCCCAGAAGAGAAAAGGACTAAGTTTGAACTCTCTAGCCTAAAGGGCATCTTTTGGGATACAATGAGGCTTCCAAGGCTTAGCAAATCTATGTTTTGTCACAATGAAAGGTATTAGTGAGCTGAGATATGAAATTTGATGAAGATGCTTGGTTCTCCAAGTCACAGGATCCTCCCATGGAGGTTGATGAAAATGAGTAGGTTGCTGTTCCAAGTTCTGTAAAGCAAAATACAATAGTACCAACTGTAGATCAACATTTTTCCAGTACAGTAGCAGATACCTTAGTGCCACCTAAAACAACTAGGCAGCCTAAATGGCTTACTCAAACATTGAAAGAGGCACAAGAAAATGTGGGAGCACTGAAAACTTCTTTTAGAGTGAGTCATCCAACTAAGAAGTTTTTGAGTTATGTTGCTTTGATGTCTTCCATCATTGATGTAGAGCGTTCTAGTTTTCAAGTGGTAAATTTTGAGCAAGTGTGGCGAGATGCCATGACAAAGGAGTATAACTCCATTATAGCGAATGATTTTTCAGAGATTGTGCCAAGATTAAATGGAAAGTCAATGATTGATTCTAAGTGGTTGTACAAAGTGAAGCATATAGCAGATGGGGGTATAGGAAAGTTGAAGGCCAAATTTGTTGTAGAGGGATCCCTCATAAAGACTAGTTGATTATGATGAGACTTTTGTTCCAATTGCAAGGTACACTTTTGTTAGGGTAATTATGTTTCTTGCATCTCATTTTGGTTGGTCTTTATATCAGATGGATGTAAAAACAACAATTTTGAATGGTAACATAAAAGAAGTATATATAGATCAACCTAGAGGATATGAAGTGCATGGGCAGAAACCCATGATAGCAGTGTAGAGGGATGCTGCTGCCCCTCCTGAGCACTCCTGACTTCTTTTGCTATAGTTTTGCAACTTTTTGGGCTATTCTATCTTCGTTCCCTAGTCCCGTTTCTGCTTGTAGAATGCTCACGTAGCCTCCAAATGATGAAATAATGTGAGCTAAAGTTTGGTGAAAAAGGGGAAAAGGGCGTGTTGTAAAGTAGACTGCCTCAGTCAGTCCCTATTTGGTATATTTCAACCTTCACAATAGCACATTTTGAAAATTGCTTGTGTGTGCAGATCTAGTGTTCGGTGATTGTTGTGTGTGCAACAATAGTGATTGTACAAATACACTCTATGGGGAAGATTTACCACAAGTGGTGTGGGCTTGTGATGGATTCAATAAGGAGATGGGAAAATGATCACAATAGGATGTGCAAGAGGGTAAAAGGCTTCAAATCTAAGGGTGATGACAATAGAGAGTTTATTTAGATTTAAGATGGTTATGGTGAAGGGGGTTGGGTTTTTAATGGATTCACAAATGGAAAACTTATGATGAGAGTTAAATAGGGTATGGAAATGATCATAAGAGGGATGCAAACAAAGAAGGAATGAAGGAAATGTTGCAGATCTAAGGTAGGAGGCTATGGCAAGGACTTTGGACCTATGTTGCAGGGTTCGCTTGCTAGCCTCCTGGGTGCGGGTGTGATTCGTCCCAGGTGTGGGTGCGGTGCGCCTGTGGGTGCGGGTAGGGTGTGTGCAAAGGGGGGTGGGTGTGTCTTGGACGCACCCGGGTTGTCTAGGTTTGCACCTGGTCTAAAAAAGCAGTACCCGCGGCGCACCCGGAACGCACCCACGCCCACGGTCTTTTTTTATTTATTTATTTTTAACTTAAAACTCATTTTTATAATTTTTTAATCATTCTAAAAGGCGGAGAATTTAGTGTATGTGCATTCCGATTGCACTCCAAAAAGGCGGAGAATTTAGTGTATGTGCATTCGAACTTGCGCCTCCTTTCGCACAAAAAGCAAGACTATAAGGAGAGGGAATCAAAGTTGTGGGATGGGGAGCCAGAGCAAATCGACATGGATGCTTCTACTTCCCAATCCCAACATGTTGCACTTGAGGGATCAGAGAGCGAGCACACTTTTTCAGCGAGTGGCAGTGGTGTTGGTTGTGGTTCTTCAAATGATCCTGCTAATGTCCAAGTCCAAGATGATGATGATGATGATGTGGAGGATTTAGCAAATCCATATGATGATTAACACTTGTCATTTGACATTGAAACAATGAAAATTGATTGTTGAACATGATATTATTATTTTGAATCTTGTTATTGAACTTGAAGTTCGAGTTTTATGTTTTATGATATTCAAGTTGATGGTGGTTTTGTTGATTATATGATGCTATGTGGTGTTCTAAACTTTATTCTTGCATTTCTACACTTAATTCTTGCTTCTATGCTTAATTTTTTTGCATATATATATATATATATATAAACGAACCCAACCCCCAAAAAAAAATTTGGCCGAACCCGCGAACCCGAACCCGCACCCGCACCAGCAACTTAGCTTTGGACAATGGAGGAAAGGAAAATGGAGGTTTATGGATTCCAAATGAAAGGAGAAATACCAAACTATGTTAGGATGAAACATCATGAAATCTAGAAAGGATCCATGGTAGAGGAATGATGAATATGCCCCCAAACTTGCAAGCTTCATATTTATAATACTCTGCCGTTGCACTCTCTAATGGTGATTCTGTCTATTCCTTGTGTGTTCAAAGGAGAGAAATTTCCAAATTCGGTAGAATGAGTGATTGGAGGGTACAAACAAGATTAAATTTGAACCCCTACTAAGTTTTAAGGTGAAGGAACATTAAAATCATAGTAAAGATTAGGGCATGAATGAGTGGGAACTTTCACTTTTTGTAAATTCAAACAGGGACAATAGTGTTGGGTAAGGCACTAGTGTCCTTGGGTGCTAGTGACCTTGATAGCTTTGTTCATGAAAGTTTCTGGGGTGTCTGGGGATGGATTCCTATGCTCTGGGGTGCTTGCAATATCTTTTTGTGATCACTTGGAACGCTAGAAGCAAGTAAATGTGGACCTAGAACACAATAGAGAAATGGACAATAAAATGAATTTAAAAATGTAAGGTGGAGATTACAAAGTAGGTAATTTTCAACCTTACAAGCTTCTCTCCTCCTTCCTGCTAGACCAAATTGAACAATTTTTGTTGAATAATGTCATGCCAAATTGCCCTAAGCCAATCCCTTGTTTGTTGCAATTAAAATTAGTATTTGTTAAATGATCCATATGCACGTGGGCCCTTTTGTTTTTTTAAATATATTTTCTTTCCATTAAATAGTAAAACAATAATAAACATAAAGCCAATTAATTAGTAAAATGGGCAAACAAAATAGACATTAAAAAGTTAGACCACATGAAAGCAAAGGATCCCAAGGAACCATAGTTAAGGATATGATTGAGGTCATGTAAACCTAAAACCACAAATTAACAATTATCTTGGTCAAATGCAATTCAACAATAATAAAATCAAGGTGAGTCCAAGGCTCAATGCCTATATCATGCACCAAAGCACAAGGTATCAATGAAGCAACTAGGTACATACCATTTTAGCTACCATATTAGGTGGAGGGTCATTTGTGTTGAGTGATTGTGATGTGGGCTTGTAGGTAACCATTATGACCAAATCCTAGACTTTATTATGTATATCCTACACCATCTGCACATTTTCATTGTGCACCAACTGCACGTTCCTATGTTACCATGGAGCTTTGGCCAACGAGAGATATTTCTTGTGAGGGCATGCCCTTATTTGCCTTTATGAGGGATGCTTAGATGGAATGGGCTGTTTGAAAGGTGATTAGCCAATGGGCCATGGTTTGTTACAGGACCGACTACATTGAGAACCAAACCTATGTGAGAACTGCATGGCCTTGCATTTAGATCCCGTTTTGGAGGGACTCATCTAATAGCGCATGACACATTGATCCAATTGGAAATGAGATCATGCAAGTGTTGGCATTATAGGGCTTGGATTTGAGTATCCACCATGATATTGGATATAACACAAACATGTTCATCCCATGAAAACGTCTAGATAGAATTGATGGGATATTTCCATTGTTGAAGAGAGTAAAATGCACAATTTTTGCCAAAGATGAAATCTTGAAACGAAGGGAAATGTATGTTGATTGACAAGCATAGCCCTATCCACATTTGTATAAAATTTATTGAGATGATATCAGAGGTTGACCTTAGCAGGCCTTGGTGCTGTAAACTTCAAAGAAGTCAATGGTTTGGGCCAAAAGTCCCCCACATATTGTTTATATAACTAATTTCACCCAACTGTGGCAAGAACGAGTGCTGCTAAAACAGTGACGTTGCTACAATGAACATATTGAGTCGTAAAACTTTGTTTGCTATATGCACATAAATAAATTAAGGCTCTATGAAATGAAATTTCAAGAACCTTAATTTTATGCAAACATGAACTATCTAGAGTACAAGCCCATGCCAAGTGGCATTCATCGAAAGCTTCCTATCAAAAATATTGAGACCATGTAAAATAACATTCATGAAACAAGATTGTCAAGGGTCATCACAAAGAGTGACCCAAAATATTGGCTACAAATTTTTTGTCTGTTGTATTTTTGAGTAGATGTTTTGCTTTTAATAAATATTTATTATTAGCGACATAAGTTTAAAGTCTCTTAAAAGTTTCATCCTCCCACATTGACAAAGCCCTATCCAATCCCTTAGAATGTGTCGGATTGTGGGAGTGTCTTGAGGAGGTTTGGAGAAAAGTTTTAGGGTTTCCCCTAGGTAGAGAAACTATAAGTTGTGACTTGGTATACTGTAATGTCTCGAAACTGAATTTTATAGGAAATATGTAATTTAAATTTTTTTTTCTGATTATGGAAAACTGGAAATAAATACTAAAAGAAAATGTTGAATTATGTAATCAAACCCTAACTAATTTATGGTATGAAAGAAGCTGAAAATGAATTTCAACAATATGCAAATTGTTTTTGTATTTTCTGATATAGAAGATTGAAAATAAAGGCTAAGCTATGAAATTGAAACCCTACACTAACAGCGATCGGCAATATGTAACTTTCAGAACTATTGATAGCTAATACAAAATATGCTAATTAAACCCTACACTGAACAGCAATAATAAATTCAGAATTAATTAAAACAAGGTACAGCATACAGCATATAGAAACCCTTCAAGGTCAGATCTGATTTATGGTATCAATTACTGATGAAAAGCAATAGACAATCAGCAAATCCAACATTTATTACAGCAATTAGTAGATCAGAAATAGGATGCCAATTTATCCATTTATTCCATGCAAAATATAACAATTCCACTCACAGTACTGTATGGACCGTGCTGATTTAAATTATTGTTAATGATGCCAAGCAATTTGATCAGATTAGGTGCTTGCTGGAAATGGTGCTACAGCAAACATAAATGCCTGATATTGTATGGCGGCAGTTCCCCAGGCTGGCGGCTGTTGTAAATGTTGTACGGCGGCAGCTAGGACGGAGTATCAAAGGCCCGAAAACCCTGCCGAACTGCTGTCAAAACCCTAGGCACAGCAATATAGGGATTCCAAATATTGAAATTATGCTGAAAGATGGCTGATCACAAATAGGCGCAGCAATATTAATCTCCAACAATGATAAAATGCTGATTTGAATTGTTTCCAGCTGGATTGAAGTGCAACAATAAACCATAATACGATCCTTGAATAGAATTGCTCCAAATGGCTATGAGGGTTTTTGTCCCCAAATCCAAATTGAATCCAGGAGGGTTTTCATCCTCTGGAATTCGCACACCATGGGGTTTCGTCCTTGAATGCTCAAATCTGAAAATTGAATTCAAAACAATGACAATGGATGATTTTGCTTTGAGTATTTGCCTTTCCTTTATAGGTGCCTCCATTTGGGCCCTCAATTGCATTTACTTTTTCCACCAAGTGTTAAAATAAAACATTTTTAAAATAAAGTATTACATAGGCCTTACAATTGTCTCATTTAGACGATCACTACCATAATAATATTTAAATTGCCCATATGAAAAGATGATTGGGTCCCATTGAAAACATTTCCCTTATTTTGTCCTTTAGCCTACGGGAAATAGGAATAGGCTACTGGTCTTCAATCAAATCCTTCATTTTTGAGAAGGGGACATGAGCATAGTTGCAAAACTCACAAGTTTTTTTGCATGATGAGGTTTTCCTGCAAGAACTCGCCGGAATTACTCGCTGAGTCAAGGGGGGCAAACTCGCTGAGTTTTCGCCAAAAACTCAGCGAGTCCGACAAAAAAACTCAGCCGTGGAAAAAATAGACTTCTGCGGCCGCTAAAAAGGCAATTTCATTTCATTTTTTCACTCATTAGTTGCTCTCCTTCATGAAAAACACCCTCCCAAGCGTTTAGCACATATTTGCAGCGATTTTGCATCAAGGAAACAAGACTTGAAGAGGATTTTGATCAAATTTCAAAGGCAAATTGGATTTCCAGGTAGGTTTTTTGATTTTGATTTTTCTTTCTTTTTTAAAAATTTTTTCTTCATTTTTGCTGCATCTAAGTTTAAAAAAGATCATGAATGTAGTATAAGAAGGTAATAAATAGATTTATATTGATCAAAACAAGATTTATATTCATCAAAACAAGATTCATCACCCTTTTTTTACATTTTTTTTTGATATTTTGAATTGTTTTCACATTTTTTTCAAACCCTAGTTATTTTTTTAATTTGAATCCTTTTTTTTTTGAAGAAAATGTTTAGAATCTTAGATTAGTTTAAATTTTTACTAATTTAAAGTAATTTTTTGATTTTTTCATTGTTTTCACTTTTTTTTCAAACCCGAGTTTTTTTTTTTTTGAATCCATTTTTTTTTAAGAAAAATGTTTAGAATCTTAGATAAATTCAAATTTTTACTAATTTAAAGTAACCTATATTGATTTAATCTAATTTAGGTTTTTTAATTTTCTATTAAAAAACTAACAAGTTGTGCTTTCACTTTGTATAGAGAAGCTTCTGCATCCGGTTCAGCCTCAGGCTCTGCCCCATTCGTGTCGCCATCATCATTTGTAGGCACTTGTCTTGTAGGAGCTAGAGATCCTGTTTGGAAATATGCCTATTAAGGATTGGACCCTGGCTTAGTTTATTGCATTAGATGCGAAAAAGTATTTCTTGGAGGCATAAACCGCCTCAAATACCATCTGATAGGCATCAATCATCATGATGCCAGGGCTTGTCCTAACACCACTGAAGAAATAAAAAGACAAATGAATGCCATACTTGCAGCCGCAGAAGAAAAAAAAATTACAAAGGGAGAGGGCAAAGGCAGCCATGCAAACATCCATAGCTTCTTCTCAAGGTTCTCTAGTCAACCTTGAGTCGGATGATGATGCACTTCAGGGCATAGTGGGTTCTCTTCGTGGTCCACGTATTTGAAGCAAACCCACCACCACCGCGAGCCCTTCATCTACTTCTAGTAGAGCACTAGGATCAACACCTACACGCACGCTACATGATTTTTTTGTGCCTAGAAACACACTTGGAGCACAACCTTCCTTAGAGGCAACTGGGTGGAATAGGAGGTGCATGAGCAGACAAACATTGCTTAATGCTGATTTTTGGTATTTCAACAACATCCCTTTCAACATGGCAAGTTCTCCTTATTAGTAGAATTTGGTTACTGCATTGACAGTTGTAGGAAAAGGCTACAAGGCGCCTTCTCGCACAGACTTGAGTTGGAGGTTAGTTAATTTAATTTTTTTGATAAATTTATGCTCTTTAATTTATAGCAATTTATGATGAATTTAAGCTTATTTTTGTTTACAAATTAAAATTGTGTACTTAATTTCACTTTGTACTTGTAGGTTCTTATGAATGCAAGTGATAGGGCAAGGGCAGTGGTAGAAGAACAAAGAAATGAATGGAAAAAATATGGCTGCACTATTCTTTCCGATGGGTGGACGGATGGTAAGAACCGCACCATCATTAATTTTTTGGTAGCTTGCAGAAATGAAGTGGTGTTTTTGAAATCAGTGGATGCCTCCAACATAGTGAAAAATGTAGAAAATTTGGCTAAAATGTTGGAGCAAGTTTGCATGGAGTTTGGAATTGAAAATGTTGTGCAAATAATTACTGACAATGCAACAACATATGTGGCAGTTGGTAGAATCCTCCAAGATAGATATGACACATTTTTTTGGTCACCTTGTGCAACACATCCTTGACCTTCTTTTGGAGGACATAGGTAAACTTGATTGGGTCACACCGATTGTAGAGGATGCAAGGAGGATCACAAAATTTATCTACAATCACCCTTGGGTTCTTCATTTCATGAGGGATCACACCCAAGGGAAAGAGTTGGTGAGATTCGGTGCGACAAGATTTGCAACGATTTCCTTAACATTGCAAAGCATTCTTGGTTCATTGATGGCTTTGAAACAAATGTTTGTGAGTCCAGCATGGGTAGACTCAACTTATTCGAAGAAGCCGAAAGGAGAGAGGGTTGCATGCATAGTCTTCGACAACCTATTTGCACAAAGAGCTACAAAGATTGTGAAGGTAACTTCAAAACTTTGAATTTAAATTCAAATTGAATATATATTTTTTAATAATGTCTTTCATTGTAAATTTGTAACTTTAATCTTTTTGCATTTTTATATTGGAGGCGTCGGAGCCCTTGGTTAGAGTTCTCCGCTTAGTAGATGGGGATAAAACCCCAATGGGGTATCTTTATGAGGCCATGGAGAGGGCCAATGAGGCTATAAGAAATTATAAGGGGGACAACCTCAAATTTGATCCCATATGGGAGATTATTGATAGGAGGTGGAACAATCAACTCCACCAACCCATCCATGCAGCAGGGTACTTCTTGAACCCCCATTTCTTCCATTTAGGCACCTTCTCAAATCCTAGTGGAGAGGTTATGGAGAGCCTCACTACTTGCATTCAGAGGATGACACCCCAGGCTGAGGTGGCAGACCTCATTGTTGATGAATTGCAAAATTACAGGAAAAGAGGGGGTAGGCTCTTTTCTTGAGACCTGGGTAAGCGAGCAATAAACAATCAGTCACCAGGTATAAAATTTCAAATTTACAAGTTACAACTATTGATAATTTGATAAAATATGTTTTGAACTGTTGACTTTCCTTTCTAAGTTTCTAACTCTTCAATATTTTTTTTTGTAGAGGTTTGGTGGGCAAATTGGGGTGGAAATACCCCAAATCTCCAAAGATTTGCTCTCCGTGTCTTATGCCAACCTTGTAGTGCATCCAACTATGAGCGCAATTAGAGCTTGTTTGAGGCCATCCACACGAAGAAGAGGAACAAACTAGCTCAGAAACGCCTCAACGACCTTGTCTATGTGCAATATAATCTTTGGTTGCGCACAAGAAAGGTAGAGGAAATATCAGGTGATCCAATTGATTTGGATGAGATAGATCCTTACAGTGATTGGACAGGGCGGGATGAGCAGCCTTCATTGTTTTCCGAGGATGATATCTATGGTTTGGAGAGACAGGCAATGGAGGAGGGGGGTGGATTGGGATTCTCATTGGATGACATTGAGGATGAGGAGACTGAGGAGGAGTTATTGCCACCAGCATCTACATCCAGGATGGAGGTTGAGCCACAACGTGTCATGCCGAGGATGGAGGAGCCATAGCAGAGTCCTAGGACTACACCCTCTAGTTCTACCTCTCCCCTAGTTTTCACTATACATGGGAAGAGGAAGATGTAAATTTGTAAAATATATTAATGTAGTATTTACTTTTAGTTTTACAAAAACAATTTGCTATTTTCATTTTATTTCAGACTATTAGTATCAGCGCATTCCACATGAGGATGCCATTTTGTACCCAATTTGCTTTCAAATCAATCAAATACAACTAGACTCAGCTTGTTTCTTTTATGTACTCGTTTATTGACTCATTGGATGCATCTTATCATTGAATTTTGCAAAAAAAAAGTGTTTTTAATGAAATTTAAGCAATTTTGTAAGTTGCCGAGTTTTTGCCGAGTCGTGTTTTTTGGGCTTGGCGAGTTTTTCAACTATGGACATGACATATAATGAGGCTGCAGTTATTGAGAGATAATAGATTGTTAGCTGGCTCACTTGTTTTTAGCTGGGAGCTTTGAATGGGCTTGTATAGTGACTGTGAAATGCGTTTTGAACTTGGGACCTAAGCTGGTCAATAGATGTTGGAAATTGGCCTTTGGAATTATTTGGAGGTTGACATGATGGTTTCTAATCGACACCTATGGTCCAACTTTCCCTTTCCACCTTTGTGTGCATGACTTTGAAGATGGTTTGGGATTCTAGTCATGCCATGAGCAGGAAATCCTTTTCGTTATGATTTAGGGGCTAACATCCAAAGCAATTGTTTTTTTTTAATAGATTAGTTGTGGGTTCTATAGGGGCCCACACCCAGTAAGGAAAACAATTACAACAAGGCAAAAAATCCATGGAGATAACTAAACTCAGAGTAAAATAAAATCAGCACAAAAATGATTGACCCAAAACAGGATCAAACCACCAAAAAGGGGCAACTGCAGTGCCACATACACCTAACTAATCACACCCCTTTCATTACCAACAATCATGACCGCAGGCTCAACAAAATGTTTGGAGATTGTAGGAAAGGTGAAGAAACTTGAGATTTCCAAGTGGCCATCCCTCAGGATAACTCATAAGTTATCCATATATAGAGCAAGGCCTTGATTGAACAAGGTTATATGGCCAAATCTTCAAAATGCTTGGCACCTGGAAGCATCCATGAACAATCTCTCACTAGACAACACATTCCCCTTTGTCATGTCATGCTCAGCCTCTTCTGAGCTATCCACAAGGCAGCAAACTTCCACAACAGGAACAATTTTATGAAGATTCCATTCACGAGCATCTGGGTCTGCTACCATGGCTTCCAATTTTAGAGTGAAATCCTCTATATTAGAGGTTCTAGTGCACAACATACTAGAATTACCTAACACATCATCACCCAACACTTCTTTGACAAAGGCAAGGGTTGGAAAATCATCAATGGTGAAAGTATGCCACAAATGTCTATCCAAGATAGCTCCGCTGTAGTGAGAGTCTTGCCCATCTTTCTGCATTTCATATAGCATCGTATTGCTCCCCTCAAACCTTCCGTGATCTCCATAGGCCCCTACAAACAAAACATAAAAACCAAACGCAGCCAAGGCAATGCCTTGAACTCAAGACCATCTGCTTTTAAAAAGAGTTCTCACATGAAAACATTTAATGTCTGCATGTAGCATGGATGCTACACGCAGGGTGTATTTGAGGCTTTACAACTGATAACCAAGTAGTCAGCATCCATAATGTCAAAGAAAAAATTTAATTTCCAATGTTTGATGGAGATCAAAAATTAGGAGGCAGCAGATTTTGAGCAGGACAACACGCACTTGAAGAAGCTTCATGACTGCCCACTCCCTGAGAGCTGAACTTAGCTTGGCTGAGAAGGGAAATTGTGAGACTCCAACATTTTCTATACAGTCTGCAACACGATCATTCTCTATAGCCACTTTTGAAACTGATATTATTGAAACTGTTGCTTGTAAAGCCTGCTTCATCAATAATACTCTTTAATTTCCAGTGTTTTAAGCTTCTCCTCAAGCATTCCATAATGATAACTTGCGAATCACCTTCAACCTCTAAATGTTTTCAACCAATTGCTTGCACCTCTTTGGTTCCTTTGAGAAGCGATATAACTTCTGCTTCATTATTGGTCTCCCCCATAAATAAAGGAGCCAGAATGCGAGCGAATCACAAAGACAGCACCAGCTGGGCCGGGATTTCCTTTTGCAGCTCCATCAAAGTTCAATTTTAGAAAACCTTATTGAGGGGGAATCCATATGTTGGCTATACACTTTTTCTTAATGTCGATTACCCTATTAATAGGGGCCATCCAAAGCAATTGTTGGGCAAATTAATGTAAACAATTCTTTGTGTGAGACGGTCAAGCTAGACATGCACACATTTCTGAGAATAAGCAGAATAAGATGTCTAGCTGGTAGCTGAATGTTGTCCCAAAGGTTGAAAAAGCTAGTCTATAAATGCCCAAAGTGGCATGAGAAGTATTGGGATTTCATTCACATTGATATTCTCACTGAAGCACACTCTAAAGCAATGAAATTCCTTGTCTATATGGACACAACTAAGAGGGTTCTACTACAGGCCTCGCAATGGACATCTTTTTCGAAAGACAATGAGTACTTCTTCATGTTCTTGATTGTTGAACGTATGTTTTAAGCGTGGTTTTAGAGGTGATACAATCCACAAATTAGCCTATTAAAGTGAATTGTTTATACCACTGACAATTTGAATCAACTGCATAAGAAAGCAAAAGGTTATCTGCAGAGGATGAGGAATTTGTTTCAAGACAATTTTGGAACTTCTTTGGTGCTGTATTTATTGCATGTCATCACCTGCAGAATTAGTTGCAGTATGCTCTAAATTTGCCATTAATAAGGTTGATCTGCACAAAGTGCAGAATCCCTAATGACAATTAATTTGTTACGGCAGTAGTTGTCCCACACATATTGAGGGAGGAGTTATAAAAATGAAAATTTATAGAGCAAGCTGAGTAACCATGCCCAAAAAAAAAACCTTTTTGAACTCAATTGTTGTAATGTCCCCATTTTGAGCTAAGTTATATTTTCTAGTTGAGCTTGTTTCTATACATGGAGAACCGGAAAGTTGGCTCAACTAGTTTTTTGCTTGAGTTTTATTATGTGAATAAAATAGAAAATGGAATCTTTAATAGCATTTTCTTCTAATCTATTTTATGGAGTTGTTGATGAAATAAGGTGATGCATTCGCCCATGAAGAAATAAGTCCAAGTTAACTTCAAATGGCTATCTAGAAGGATTGACACCATGGGGAGAAGTGTATGCATTGTTTAGTGTGCCCACGCCTTGTGTATTGAGGCGATTCTATTGGATTATGTATATTTGCCCCAGCTTATGAGGATCGCCCAAGGTAAAAGCATTTTTAAATGCCCATCGACTTCATGTGCTAGCCGCCGCCAAAGATAAATCGTTTAAAATAGTGTTTGAAGGGATTCTAAATGCTTGTGCAAGTTTGTTGGGAGACACCAAGATTTGGTGAGGATATTTTAAATGCAAGGAATATCGAATTCAATGCCCAATGCCAATCGCATATGGAGTTGTGATGGAGCGACTAAGTCATATGAAGATTTTAAATGAAAAAACAAGATTTTAAATGTTTGATAGCTCTCATTCCTAGCCGCCGCCCAAGATAGAGAGGAGCTAAATTGCTAAAGGATCGATCCACATGAGAATAGATGTAATTCATTTAAAACAATTAAAGATTGTTTTTAAATGAGTGAGCTCATTGATGTCATTCATTTAAAATTGTTCAAGACTCTTAATTTTGATTGGTGGATTCCAAGCTTCATTCCAAAATGACAAAGAGGAGGAATGCCTATCTTTGGAGAGGATAAATAGAGCTCTTGAACTTCAATTTGCAACTTTTGATCATATGATAAGCTTTTACATATTTGTTCTTTGGCTGGAAATTGCATTTTCTAGTTATTTTTCAAGGTGATGTTCCCTTGAGTGTTGTGGTGATGTTCCCATGACAATCTTTGAGATGTTATCATTCAAATTTCCTCATTGAGTTGAATTTGCAGGTTATTTGAGGAGAATTGGAGTGATATTGACATCATAATGGAACCATTGGTGTATTGGAGTGACTACCAAGGTAGTTGATTGGGTTCATAGTGAGAATTGAGTGACTTTTGCATATTTTTCAAGGTCTAATTTCATAACAGTGAAGACTGATTTTTATGACAGCGGATTATTGATGCAATTACAGGGTTTTTAAGGTGGATTTGACAAGGGTTTGGATATTTGAAGAGTTGCATATGATAGAAGACCAAACTAGACATCCATCGCTTGAGCTTGGAGGTCGATTTCATGAGTTTTCATTGCCAAAACCTTGACTGGGCAAAATTATCACTTTCAACAGTCAGATCAGCCCACAGAACTTTCATATCAGTCAATTGTTCATGTACTTTCAGGGCTGTTATAGCATCATTTGATAGCTAGTTTCTTTCTAGAGTGTTTGGACACTATTTCTTTGTAAGATTTGATGAATTTGGGCACTTTATGTGTATGTAATAAAGTCTGATACAAAATCACACTATGATTGAAATAAACTCCAGTCACTTATCATTTATGTATCTTTCATTTGAAGGCTTCGAATAAGCAAGTATGATGTGGGTTTGATGTTCTACTATTTCATTGTTCATTGGTGATGTTTATTTGTTGATTTGTGCAAGAAATCTTATCTAAAGTTGGCAAAAAAAATTCAGTCATTTAAGGAGGGTATTTTACAATTGTCATGCTTGATACGTGGTTTGCATGAATTAACTATATGGCTTGTTAGGACAATATGGTCACTTACTAAAACCATGTGCAAAGCACACACATTCATAGGATTCTAAATTTTCTCCTGAATTATGGTATTTATCATCACCTTCTCTCATTCTTAAGACCCCTTTTACACTACCACCCCTAACTTTTACCTGTATAGTGATGAAAAAAATGCAAATAATGAACACACTACTCTATTTATCAGTACAAAGGGTTTCCTGTCATGGTTATGAGTGGGACCTTGGAAGAAGGAATGAATATAATCAGATGATGTTGAGATAGTGATATGATGTTTCGGAAAATTTAGTGGAAATTCTATGTCTCTAAAAAATCCTTTCTATGATTAAAGAAAAAAGAAAAGTTTCTTTCTTGGAAATCCTTTGCAGTCCCCATCTTTTCTGTTACTGTTTTATTTTGTGTTTTTTCATGTTTCCGAGTTTCTTATGAGGTTTCTCAGAGGTCTTATTTAAATTTTACACTAGTTGAGAGAAAAGGTCAAAGAACATGAAATTTGGAAAGTAAATGTTCAGTATCAAAGGTTTGGTCGAGTGTGGTATGGTCTTCATAGCCTGCAAGGTCTCTGCATCACAGACTTATTGCATGAGCAGACAGAATGGTTTATAGCATGCATAATCAACACATTCTAATCAAGTAAATAAAACAAAAATTTCATGTTGTGTGTGATGGAATCTCTTTAATGTATGTTTACAACCCTGTACTGTTCTTCTTATTGAATTTGTTTCTGCAGAGTGCACTACGGACTGAATCATATTTGCTCATAGCAATTATATCTGAGGGAAATGTGTCATTTATAAATTAGCTGCCTATGAACTGAGAACATAACTCATTTTTTTCCATAATTAACTTTCTCTTTCATAAACCAAGGAAGTAAAACAATTTTGGACCCATTCTGTTTTAATCACAAAAATACTTAAGAGGAAAACTTTGCATTTGTGTAAGAACTATTTATCTTGTGTCAGGAAGTTATGCTTGTTCTCAGTCCTGCAGTCTGTTTAATGCTATCACCACACTCTCTTTAGAAAATGTGAACTGCTGATTTCTTGTAAAGCTTGTTATTCATATATGAATATGTGTGTATTTTCTTTGCTTTTAGGTTTGCAAATTCAGCGGGATTCTGCTTCTACAACCAGTAAGTAGTCTTTTCTGAGAGTTATATACTCTTAAAACCCTTTCTTTAGCCATTGACATAAATGTTGATTTTAGTATCTTCTAGATTTTATATGCGATCAATATGGTATGTGCACATATCCACTGTTTGCTTTCTTTTCACTTTTTTAGTAATATGATATATTTATGTAAACTGCTCTATATATCCTAGTTGGTTGTTGGTTGCAAATTTGTGTTTAGTTGATCGTCACAAATATAATGATGATACTTTTTAATTTTACCACCCCTTAAGATTGATGAGACCTATTATGCTTGTATAAAAAAAGAGTGAATTCATGTTTTAATGTATTGCTAATATGTTTGAGCATTTGTAATCACAAATCTCTATTTAATTCTCACGAGCCAAGAATTTTTGAAGATGAAATATACTATAAAGTATTCTGATATTTGTAAGAACAAGATAAGTTAACATTAAATGGTATTTGTTTCCATTTTTACATGTGTCACAAAATCTACAAATATATGTCTCTAATGGTGTTTTTGGGTTTCCAACGGTTGGTGTCACTATGGAGATTGTGGATATTAGATATAATTTTTGTAATGCTCATTTTTCTTTTCATGATAGTAGTGTTATATAAAAGCAAAGAAAAAATGTTTACTTGTGGAAATCTCAAAGAACTAATAACTAGATGTTATACGAATTTAAGGTTGATAACATCCTTACGATGCTTCAAGTTGTTCTTTATAATTTCACTAGTGTTATAGCTCTTTTCTTTCAACTTTTATAGATAAACCTTTGGACACATAGGGGTCCAATCCCTAGGCATGTTGCTACACACTTTTGGCGTGCTTTATCATGGCTGCTATGATGCATGGAAGAAGCCTAATGGTTTCAAGGGTGAGATTTGAACTTAGGTTTTATCACGCTAATACTCTTAAAAACTCGCCAAAAACTTGCTTGACTTGTGAGTTCTTGAGAGACAAAACAACTCCTGAGGCACTCGCCCAAAAACGCGGGGCAAGTTTTTTCAAAAAATTGGCAATTCTTTGGCGATAAATTCATTGAGTAATCTCAAGTCAGTATAAAAAAACTCGGTGATAAAGGCAAAAATGGGCCCTCATTTTGCAATAAATGCAACTTCACACAAGTGTGATGAGATTCAAATGGCTTCACATGGGTTCTACTTGTGTTTCCTTCTACTCATGACTTGAAACAAACTTGCAATTTTAATAAAAAGCTTCTGGATTTAGATGCCTTCTGGTGAGTATAAATGCCCGGTGCCCTTCTAAATATCCACATGATTTTACCTTCAATTGGCAAAAACGTGACTGCTAACAAAATTGTGAGCGCTCTTAAAATATTAATATGGATTGCAATTTTTGATTATATGACACTATGATGTGTATTGTGTTGGTGCTCAAACATGCGGGTCCACAAATCCTAAAGACTTAACACTAGAACCTAAGGCCAGGGATATGTCGTGCTTAGGCAATGGGTGAGGCTTATGATCAGACAGTGGTATGAATGGACCAATCGTTGTGAGTGGGTAAACTCACCTTCGTCTTTTGGCTCTACAAGGCCGGGGGGTTCCTTGAGGTCTCAACAACATAAATGACAGCTTAAACACTAGGTCCTTAAGCAACTATACCCAATGTGCTATGAACCCCTATAATTGTCACTAAGTTCATGTCAGCACTAGCTACATACAGACTTATTAGACCTTTGATAAACATATGAGAATTCACTCTTACCTTGCACCCAAAGATGACAACTATACTGTATTTCCCCAGTAGATGAATCCACTTAACCTTGCATTCATAGGGATAAGAGAGAAGAATACACATTCATGATTCTCTAATGATGTTCAATTTTAGAATTGCATAAGGTATGATTGAGTTTACAATACTGAATCATGCAAGCATGGTGGAACCAAAACTCTACTCCTACAACTAGCAAGAGAGATATTGATTATTTTAAAAGATGTTAGCCCTTCACCAATTAGACCAGTGCCTACTCCATTTGGCAATAGAGTCACAAATTGCAAGAAGGAAGAGAATGCAACCACAAAACATAAATGGAATCACATGTGCATCATCATACAATGCATCTCATCTCATATAATGGAGATTCTTCATAATCCAGAACAACAATGCAAAAACCCACATGAAACAAAGGAAAAGACCATTACAAAAGCTTTACAATGAATTAAAATGTTGTCACACATTAATCTAATCCTCTGTTACATTCATACCAACAAATGTGGCAAGAGGGGATGAGTAACTAGGTTCAAACACCACCCTAAATGATTACAACCTGCCTAGAGACATACCATCATATGCATATGTCATTAAAGTCCTTCCAATGCTTTACAAAATGTATTCAATCCCCTAACAAAATGGACTACATCAATTGATGCCCTAGAACACTATTGAGGCACTTATAGTCATCTAATTGGTTCAATGACCAACCCTTTTTACATCTTCCATACATGTATATATGGCATTACAATTCCATGTTGCAACTTGGATGCGGAGCTAGAGTAGTCAACACGTTTGTAGATCGCCCATACCTGCCACCATCATCCACACATCGGTTTGCCAGAGGAACCATGCCAAATGGATAATTTGCCCATGCCATGGTGATGAAAATCCATCCTTGAGGGGTCCACAAGAATTCTTGGGCGGATGAAGCTCTTCAATCCTTCAATTGGGTCAATTCTAGATCATTAATGGCGTCCTAGGTTGTGCAGGGGAGTCGTTGGAACAATATGTTAGAAATATAAGCAGTGTAGAATTGAAATAACAGTGAATTGGAAATAAAAGCACAAAATAGACCACGGATTTACGTGGAAAACCTGGTAATATACCAGGAAAAAAACCACGGGCAAAGATCTCTCAATTTTATTCTCAGAAGAAAATTCGCAATTACAAAACTTTTTCTCATGCCTTGGGATTCAAGCTCGACCACCCTAAATATTCATGAAAAAACAAATGCAAAAACCGATCAAATCTAAAGATAGATTTCCATGCATAAAAGATAGATCTTAGTCGACTGCTCGTCACTGTTGGAATAAGTCAAATTGACTTCACATTTCAACAATAGGCGTTTTCCTGAGAAAGTTGCGGGGTTTCAGGTTTCCAGGGAACCGAGAAACAAAGGAACTTAGGGACCAGGTGCAAAGGTCCCAAGGAAGTTTGGAAACTCGTGAGGGGAAAGGGGGAATTGCATAGGGACGAGAACTGGGAACTTAGGAATAGGGGGAATTGCATAGGGTCACAAGGAAGTCTGGGGTCTGGGAAGGATGCAGGACCGGGGAAGCGGGGTTCCGGGGAACATGTCGACCTCCGAAACAAAAGGAATGGGAGGATTAGGATCCGGGGTCGGAAAAGGATTAGGGATCGGAGAACGTGAACTGGGGTTTTGGGGGAACCGAGAACTCCAGGGCCAAAGGACGAAGGGAGTGGGAAGTTCGGGTTTCGGGGAACTGAGGAACATGAGGACAATAGAACTAGGTGCAAAAGTTCCAAGGACCCTCGGGAACCTGAAAACCCAAAAAGAAAAGAAAAGGGTAGGGAATGCAGACTTTCAGGGTTTCGGGGAACTGAAGGACCTACAGACAAGGTTCCAAGGTTTTGGGAAAACTTGAAAGGGCGAAGGAGGAAGCGGGGAACGCGGAGTTCTGGGGGAACTTGGAACTCCGAGACCAAGAGGAAAGCACTGGGTTTCGGGGTTCCGAGGAACTTTGGAACTTGCGGACAAGGTTCCAAGGACCCTTGGGAACTCGAAAACCTGAAAAAGGACAAAGATGCAAAGGAAAAGCCTGACACTTGGAAATTTTTTGACTCCACGTTGACGTCATGCTAATGTTATCAACACGACCACAGGAACCTTAAAAGAGCACGTGTTGTCGGGGTCCAGGGTTCGGGAGGAACCAAGGACCAAAGGATCAACAGGTTGGGGCAGGTAAAATTCCTAGGCCTGGAACATCCCAATGTCCTAGAAAAACCCGAAAACATAGGAATGCAAGAAAATGGCTAAGGGGAAGCCACACTTAGGATTTTTTGGGCGTTTTTGGCAACAATAGCATATGGCCAAGGCATGGGGAAGGGGCAAAACAACAATGGAGCACATGACTTAAGATTTATTGCAATTTTTGGGGCAGGGTGCCAATGTATTGAACTCACAATTTTTGGGAAGATGATGTTGCAAGAGATCATAGGAAATTTTTCAAGTTTTTGCCAAGTTTTTGTTTAGCTGCCAAGTTCGAGCCAAATTTGGGCTTGCTGAGTCACGAGTTTTTAAACTATGACTATGCCTTTATCACTTAGTCATGTCCATTGGATTTTATCTTTTAATATTTTCAATCTTAGTAATTTGATTATTCTATATCTTAATAGCTAGAGCCTAGGCTAGGCTTAAGACTCTATAGCTTAATCCCTCTTGGATCTCATTAATAGTTGTAGTAGAAGCAAGGCATTCCTTGATCCATAATTCCACCAAAACTTGTTAGAAACTAGGGAATCAAGCAAATAAATTATTGTTCTACTTGGACATCCAAATGATAGTGTTAATTGGGGGAACATTGTTCACAAAGAAATGAAGTGCTGAAATGAGAGAAGCAACACAAACATAATATATTTTTTATCTTGGGAAAACACATTAAGGGTGAAAAACCTAGTTGGTAGTGGTAGTTCTTCTACTAGAGCATATTGCTAAAATGGACAAGTACAGTTGTAAATTATAATATCTATTAACCCCTTCTACTTCTAAGATGTACAATTCTTTAGTGCTCATTTTTGATCCAATAGATGATCAAAACCTATGTTGCTGGTTTGCTGGCATTTGCCCCTAGATTTGGGTTTGGTTCCGACCGGATTCGTGTTGTGGTTGGACGCGGCTAAAATTTTTGCAGGAGATGTTTTAAAGACTTTGGGTTTGTCTCAAACGAACCTAGGCGAATGCAAAATGAACCGAGCAAAACCATGCTGAACTGGCGACGAACTTGTTTGGTTTTGGACGCATTTTATTATTTTTTTTTGCTTTTAAAAATAAATTTTCACGTTTGACTTTGAATATGAAACACCAAAATGTATCCCTAACTCTAAAACTGCCATCTAAACCATTTGAAATTTAAAATACTAAAACAAACTAATTTAGCTCATTTTGATTGCAAAAGAGAAATACCATTCCTTTTTGCTAAACTTTCATTCTTGCTTGTCATTACACAAAGAGAGCTGAAGATTGACCATTGAAGGTTCCAATGCGGTTGCATTGCTATTCTTAAGCATGTGCAAGATGTAATGTCCCCTTCTAGTAAGCTCAAATTGTTCTCAACCTTGCACAATTTCAACTCACAAAAAGGAAACATTAGTACTCCAAATTTTTCTCTTTTCATATCATAATTAACATAGATCCATATTCTTTCCATATTTATCCTAGAATTTATAATTCCATAATCACATAATTCATATTCATAGTCATATTCATACTCATATTCATATTCATATTCATATTCATATTCATACACTTCTCATGTACCGCCTTGAGCATATTCTTAGTCGCCCTCTCATTAATCATTCTTACCTTCCATAGGAGTATAGTCGTGTTAGGGCACAATCATCCCTACGGAGGCCCAAAGGTTTCTCCCAACACTCGAGGTCCTTCACCATTTGGCTCGATGAAACTTCACGCAACACCCGCCATTCTTCATCCCATCGAGAGTCACCTCACGTCGGGCACATTGTTATGAGCTCATAACTACCATAGGCCCAAGAGCTTCACTCACACCCGGAGTTCTTTGTCTCTTGGCTCAAGGGACTTCACACACACCCGGTGTTCTTCATCCACTTGAGGGTCACCTAGGTCCAATAATACATCCCTGATTCGATTTCTACTTTGCTGGATGGTAAGACAATTAATGAGGAGCCTCGAACACCTCTCCCGGTTAGATTATGAGTCGTGTCCTAAAATAGTCTAATGTTCTCATCTTGTGATCCCCCATGGATCACAAGATGCCATGATTTCATAATGAAGCTTGTCGTTTCCATATGTTCTTATCATAGGGTCATCTTGACCTCATACAATAATCACTTATTCACATATGCTTAAATGTCATAGATGTCATATATTTCTATCATAATATTATGTGTATCAAAATCGTTCTCATGTCTATATTTGATCAAATATCCAACTTATGACAATATTGCTTTAATCATATGAATCAAGTCATAATTCACATACTAAAGTGTAGTCCTATATTGTTTGATAGATGATTAGTTTATGAGAACATGTGAGCAATAATTCATATCAGTTTAAACTGTTAAATGTTATTCCTAGAGCATCTAAGGTCAGCATTTAACATCGCAATGTAAACATATATATACAGATCACATTATATACTAGAATGCAGTCATACTTATTCATTTGATGCAGTAGCGTATTCAATAATGTAAATAATATCCATTTTCACTATTTATGATAAGGACCATATACATATTGACTTAATTCAACAGATGAAAGACATGGAAATGACATTATGAATAGCATGTAATTCATACCTTTGAACCTGATTCAGGGAGTTCGCTGATGGCACTTGTATTTGATCTGATATGATGTATTGGATTGATTCCTCCCTGAGCTATCAATTAGATGAGGCACTTGATTCGCTATTTGTCTAATTCTGGGTTCTATTTATAATTTCCTTATGAGTGCGCTGGACTGTGTATAGTGTTTTATCTTTGAATCCGATTGCTAAGATTATGATGGATCGGCTGTAGATAGATATTTCTGCTTCTTATTGTATTCCTGATTTTTGGATTGTAATCCCTTATGATATTTTATGCCACCCAATGCCCTCCTTATAAATTTGGAGGAGAGGCGCAAAATACCAAGAGTCATCTATCTTTAGATTCTCACTCCTCCATAGTAACTGTTATTTGTTAACTCCTTTTTAATTCCAAGGATCGGCACTTCTAGGAGGATACGATCAGCCTTCGTGAATATTATTTTGTCTTTTTCCTTATTTTGTCCTTACTCTTATTTTGTCTTTTCCTCTTGACCCAAAATTTGGCTGTATTGGAAAATGGAGAGAGTCTTAGGATAGAAATGGATTGTAAATGCTAGTATTTTCCAATCTTCAATTGGAAAACTTCGAACTATGAGGGATATGATACAAGAGTCCATTAGCTACTAAGAAAATCATAGAAGATTTTGGAAAAGAGGCAAGTTTATTTTATTTTTATTTTTTTGCATTTTTGTTTTACAAGTGAACTCTTGTTTTGTTTTCAACTTCTTGTTTTCCTTTCATTCTTCTATGAATGTATCACTATGCTTAAAATATTAAACGGGTTAGGTTTTATATATACATATTTTGTTTTCATTTGATTCGAATGTGTTGTTTATAAAACTTATTGCCATAGGAATTACAATGGCAGCTATATTTAGCTCAATGGGCTGATCCCACTTCAAAACAGACCCAAATTCTCCTCTTTGGAAGTATGTTGATATGATACAGCCGGTTCTGGGTGGTGGGGTTTATATTTAGATTTGCAAAGGGCGTGGTGTCAAGTATTCAAGCTCATATAGTTGGGTGAAAGCCTATTTGTGTGGCCTTTTTAGACAAGGCATGAAAGCTTGCCTCGGAAATAATGGTATACTTGTGCCATCAGAGCAAGTGATAGCATACATTAATGAGTAGGAGCAAGCATATGAAGCAACATGCTGTAGAGGAAATCATCCTTTAGCAAAGAGAAGATCTCAAGGAATGAAGCCCCCTAAATCTCTGTCTAATCCTAGTGTTGTGGTAGAGAGCCACCCATTTTTGACTACCCCTGAAGAACAACCCCTTACAAATAAGAAACCAAAGGGACCTTTGGAAATGACATTTCAAAATGAGTCTCAAAAGATTGCTGATCGACACATAACAATATATATCTATGCAAATGGGTTGATTTCAATGTTGGCCACTCACCATATTGGCAAGAAATGATGAGACAAATTAACGAGGCTCCAAAAGGGTACAAGAGCCTGGGTTATGAGAAGGTGCATGGCACCTTATTAAGGGATTCATGGTCTGAGACAAGGGTGTCCCTTGTTTTCGATGGATGGAAGGATGCTAAAAATCGGCCCTTGATTAATGTGATTGCAGTGTCCCTTAAAGGGGCAAGTTTTTTGAGAGCCATGGATTGTGAGGGGGAGGTGAAGGATGGCCAATTTATTGATAGCATCCTTATCACAACCATTCAGGAAGTGGGGCCTTGTAATGTTGTTCAAGTTATAACAGACAATGCAAAGAATTGTAGAGCTGCTGGTTTGTTGGTTGAGGAATGTTATTCACACATCTTTTGGACACCTTGTGTTGTCCACTCCTTCAACCTTATGTTACAAAAGATTGGCAACAAAATTGATTGGATCAAAAAGTTGTATGTAGAGGCCGAAGATATCCGAATGTTCATCACCAAACACCACATGTCGTAGGGCATATTTAGATCATTTTCAAAATCGGAGCTACTGAAGGTAAGTGAAGCAATATAAAATTTTATGTTTCACTTTAATTACTTAGAAATTTATTTTATTAAACTTAATTTGACAATGTTTTCTTTTTTGAAGTTTGTTTTTAATTATTCTAATTTTATTTCTGAATAGGTTGCTGAGACATATTTTGCCTTCAACACAATCTTCTTGAGACAACTTGTGAAGGTTCGAGAGGCACTTTCTGGCATGCTCATTAGCCAAACTTGGTCCATATGGAAGCAAGCCAACACTGAGAGGGCAACAGAACTTAAGCGGATGATCCTAGATCACTCTTGATGGGATTGTGTGGAATATCTCCTTAGTTTTATTGAGCTTGTTCTGAGTATGATTGGTTATATCGACATGGACGAGCTTTGCTTGGGAGAGATATATGATGGCATTGACGTAATGATTGATAAGATGAAGACCATTATAAATGAGAAAGAGTAGGATCTTGAAGAATTTCTTCAAGCATGTGCACATAATTATTGAAGAGAAATGGAACACAATGAACACCTTGCTACATCTTCCTGCCTTGGCATTTAGTCCAAAATACTATAGTATTGAGGTTCTTTCTGTGCCAACGAGGATCGCCCCATATAGAGATTTTGAAATGGCCGAAAGGTACAAGGCAACATTTTGTAGACTATTCCTTGATCTTGATTTGCAGGATGTAGTCATGAGTGAGTTCATTGATTTTGTACACTCCAATGGTCAAAGTATTGAAGCTCTTCGTAACAATTTCAAGAAGGATGCTCACAGTTGGTGGTGCTTCCATGGCCAACAAGTTCAACATCTACAACCTCTCGTGATCAAACTTTTATTGCAAGTAAGTCTAATAATTATTTTATTTTTTATCTTTGCAATTTCATTTATAATTTTTAAATTTAATATTTTTATAATTATAACTCTATCTCTTCATTTTGTCTTAATAGGTTGCTAGTTCATTTGCATTTCAGAGAACTGAAGCACTTACTCCTTCATCCACTTAGTAAAGCGCAACCGATTGCATTAAAAAAAGGTAGAGGACTTTCTTTTGCACAAACAACATGGCTACAAGGAAGGGGACATGAGGTTGTGGGATATTGAGCTAGAGCATACTGACTTGCATACTTCCGCTTCCCAATATGCTGTATTTGAGGAGCCAAATAGCAAGCACACTTTTAGTGCGATTGGTAGTGGCACTGCTTGGGGTTCTTCATATGTTCCTACATCATCTAATGTCAATGATGATGATGATGATTTAGAAGACCCATATGACGCTGAAACCTGATTGTTGAACTTGACATTATTATTTTACTATTTAATTTGAAGTTTGAACAATGAATATTTTATAATATTTATCATTTATGTTTTAAATGACATTTGATTTATCGCGGTTTTGTTTATTATATGATGCTATGTGGTATTCCAAACTTAATTCTTGCTTTTAGGCTGCATATATATATGTATATGATTTTTCAATATATATATATATAATTCCTACTTTAGGCTGCACACAAACACACATATGATTATATATATAATTGCTGCTTTTAGGCTGCATATATATATAGAAAATCATATATATATATATATATATATGGTTTTTATATGTTTTTGTATGGACAAACACAAAACAAACCCAACCCCAGTTTTTTTTTTGCCAGATTCGTAAACTGAATCTGCGAACTAGAACTAGGATTTGAACTAGAACTAGCAACTTAGATTAAAACCATACTCTCCTCTTCTCTACCTATTGTTGTTGGAGCATCCTCCTTGTTGAATTGAAGGATTCTTGAACATAATTAAAAGTGGAAGAGTTAGTTGCTTGCTTCACATTCCATTTGGCATCAATTGGGTCAAAACCACATGTGTGGGTCCATCGATTTTTTTTGTTTTGAAGTCTTTTCTCATTATATATATTTATGATTTTTATATGTTTTTGTATGGACAAACGCAAAACGAACCCAACCCCAATTTTTTTTTGCCAGATTCGCAAATTCAATCCACGAACTAGAAATAGGATTTGAACTAGAATTGGCAACTTAGATTAAAACCATACTCTCCTCTTCTCCGTACAACCCTTGCAAAGACTTGGTCGTACGACTGATCAACCTCTGCATTACGCTAGGTGTAGTACTTCCAATGGCCTGCAACCCATTGATGTCGTACGATTTGCAGAATACAAGTGGATTTTTTTTGGTGCCAAATGCCTTAGTCTCTAGCCGTACTACTTTATATACCTTCTACCTTACATAATTTGCCTTGTTGTACAAGTTGAGGGTTTAGTCTCCAGCATAGCTTGAAAATCAACTATGGAAACGATTTTGAGTAAGGAAAAGTAAAGCATTTCTCATATAGCAGTAGTTGGGAAGATTTTTTTTGCAATAGTCGAACAACAATAGTCAGGGAGAAGTTCTAGTAAGTGCAACAATGGCAGCGAGAGATATTAATGAGGAAACCCCTACATGGTTTAGGCTGAAAATATTGAAAGACTTTGAAAAGAAGAAAAAGAAACCAACCCAACCAGCCACGAAAGAAAAAATCATGGCGGAGAATATCACCTGGGAGAGCTTGCTAGCAGTGGAGAGCCGCACATGGTGGCTCAAGAATCCTATAGATCACCCTTTAAAGGTGGCACTCACAGATTCCCGTGTTGACAAGGTAATTCAAGCCCCGATTTTCAATTTCCGGGATTTTGAACAATTTCTAAAAAATATGGTGGTACATTATTGGAATATGAAACCAAGGTCCAATATCTCAATACCATGGTTACAGTAAAATTTACACTTGAGGATTTTACCAGGGTGTTGGGTATTCCGAGTTGGGGGGTTGAGTTAACTAAACCTTCCCCGAAGGTTACACAGTGGGATAAAGAAGCATATATTAAGCAATTGTGTAAACTAGACTTATCAAAAGAGGCAAAAGCTAGAATATGGGGAAAAGGCAACAGAGGGTTAAGAAAAGATGATTTGGCCAATAATGAGTGGCATTGTATCATGGACGTGATAAAAGGCAGGCTAATAGGCACTACTAGATCATCAGATATCGCGGTTTGGATGGGTGAATACATTGTAGGGCTACAAGAGGGTACAATGTACAACTAGGCAAGAGTCTTGGCCAACTGCATACAGGAGTTCATATCCATGAAACATAAGGCCTTCTATATGATGCAACATTTGATCGCACTATTCCTGGGTGAAGTGCATAGGCAGGTACCATCACTGCAAGATGGCCAATTTCAATCAGATGCTGATTATGATCCAGGATGGCCAATCGTGTTCAGGTGGACGAAACTGGCTACATCAATGGAAACAAAGACCTCTAGCAGGAAAAGGAAGTATCAGATGATGGACACATCATCGGAGGAAACAGGGGAGGGAGATAGCCAAGAGGAAGAAGAGGAAGAGGATACCATTGATGTGTCTTCCTCAACCTCCGCCACCTCGACACCATCACGGGATATACCATTGATATGATACACTCTGCCAGAGATGGGTCGGTCTTCAGTAGGTGCCTAGCTGCTAGCCGTTGATGAGACACTGGTACCGCTAGATAGTGCTCTACATGATAGCTCTACACCCACCACTCACACAGGGTGGTCACTTGAGCCTGAGGGTGCGCATATGGACAGGTGGCTCAGCACACTTGGAGCCGTTGTCAGTGTGATTGAATTTCCTCCTTTGAGCCCCTCTCAGGAAATAACAAAGCCTAAGAATCAACCCAATCAGCTAGTCGTCACTAAACTTCCTACTATTGAGACACAGGGAGAAGAGGTAACCTAGCTAGAGCCAGGCGGTCCCTCGGGAGATCGGGGACCCACAGTAATTCCCTCCAGGAACAAGGGGAAGTCTCTAGTAACAGTGGACTCATCCGCATAATCGGAATCTACTAGTCAGCAGAAGGACTCATCATCAAATTCGGGATCCCAGAGTCCGCAGGAGCTCAACATATGGTTATTTAGACCCGACTGTCAGGATCCACTCGGCACAATCTTGAGATATATTCATGACCTCCAGCCCATAGGAGCAATTATTAATGAGGTTGCTGATATTGCTCGAGGCCCAGATAGTACTCATTCCCTGTTGGTCCTTGAGGAGGCCCAACGTATCGAGAGATTTGTCACGGGGGACTGTAACACAGAGTTTACACGTATTTTCACAGCCAAAGGGTGGCCAGATACATTCAACTCGGAGATGAAAGTGGCCTGGCAGCCTTAGAGGATTGTTCCGTCCTTTGGCAACAACTATAGTCAGGTATTGGCTGCCTTATATACCATTGAGGAACATTTTTCGGGCACTATACTATGTACGAGAGGTTGAGGTCACAAAAAATGAAAAGGTGACGGCAAGGATTAATGAGGCCTCCAGAATGTTACAGCAACTCAAAGAGACCATGGATGAGTGGACTACTCATTATCAGTAGCAATTGGCCCAATAGACCGAGTTGATGGAACTCGAAAGGGCAAAGTCATAGCAAAGGAGTATGCATTGCAAGACATGGGGAAGGAACTAGCAGCAAAAGAGAAAGAACTAGCAGCAAAAGAACAGGAGTTGGCAGCCAAAGAGCTGGCAATGGCCGATCTTTCTACTACCCATGAGAAGACCAAGAAACTGTTTGAGGAGGTCGTACAAATGGTCAAAGTGGCTCGAGAGAGGGAGCTTACGACAATTCATTATTTCAAGTAGTGTACAGAGGAGGTTTGCCGACTACGACACTTGGTTTCTCAACAGCATACTTTAGCTTCATCACCATTAGTGTACACACTGCCAGAGACGTCCCCTCCCCCTCCACCTATTTCTCAATAGAGTCATTTTATGGGTTTTTGTAGTCCTAGTCGTCTAGAAAACGACTAAAACTTTTTGGGGGACAATGTAAACAGGCATTTTGAATAAGTATATTGTATTTATTTTGGGTTGGTTTTGGCGGTGAGGTTAGTTGTCCTCTCGGCAGTTGTGATTAGCTGTAGTCGGTTGTTGGTGGTTGGCATTACTGACCAATTGCCGACTCCCTTATATGCCTTGTATGGAATTGTGGAGGGGACCACAATTGTTCTGATTTCCCTATCACATTGTATGAGAACATATTTTGCATATAATATACATACCAGTTTTGCTGTGAACAGACAATGAGTAAAGTGTTATGATGCTGTTATATTTCATTTTCAAGTATACTCAGTTTACTGTGTGAATTCCAAGTTCAATCTATTAGGCAGTAAACACCCACTTGTTGAATTGAAGGATTCCTGAAGAAAATTAAAAGTGGAAGAGTCAGTCGCCTGCTTCACATTCCATTTGGCATCAATTGGGTCAAAACCACAGGTGTGGGTCCATCCATTGATTTTGTTTTGAAGTCTCTCTCATTAGAGATTGAGCGTTTCTACTCCTAATCCATTACAAATCACACCTCCTTTCTTAGAGAGTTTTTGGTATCACAAAAGCTTATTTTTGTGATATAGTGATTTTTTGATCTGTAATTGACTACAAAAGTAAGATTTTTAGCTTACAAATCACCATATTTACTTATGCTCCAAATTAGAATTAAATGTTATTCTTATGGAAGCATTAATTTAATGCTAAGTTACCGGTCCTGGTACGGGTTCGGGTTCAGGTTCGCGGGTTCGGTTCGCGGGTTCGGTCAAAAAAAAATTTGGGTGTGGGTTCGTTTTGGGTTCGTCCATACAAAAACATATAAAAATCAGAAATATATTCATATTTGCAGCAGTAATTAAGTTCAAAATACCATAGCATCATGAATATGATCATATAATAAACAAAACCTCCATAGTATTAAAAACTAAATACACTACAATGTCAATTAGTCAAACACGAGTATCATACCTATGTGTATGTTGTCTCTACCTTGTATATCCTTGTCACGTGTTGATGTAATGGCCCATGTCAAAAATATATTTTTAATGAAAGAAGTGGACATATTTCTGGTTAGTGGGTTCATTCTGTGTTCTGATTTGTTTATGATTTTATGATTTTCCCAATTTTTAGTTTCTGCTCTCTCTGATTTTTTCTGATCACGATTTTGGTAACATCAGGTTCAACAACATGCATTCTTGCTTGCACTCATTCCCCTGCATTTTTGTTGCTTCTGCATCCCACATCCACATAGATTGAAGAAAGAACTATTAATTTTTTTTGTTTGACAGTGCACAGCTTACATCCATTGTCCTTAAACCAACATGGCAACTCTAAGAAATTTTGAATCCAAATAGTGTTTAAAATCAAGAGTTCTTTAAAAGATTTTCAAGGTCTTGATGTTCAATTACTGAATATTACCAGGGAACTCAAAAGATTCCCAGTTACCAATACTCACTGTTCAATCATATGTTATGATGATGTGCAAGTTCTGTAGTTTAGCTAGTCAATATTAATGGGTTTCGATGCTCAAAACATGCCTAATTAAGCTTCCATTCTTTTAGTGAATCTTCTATTATAAGAGTGATCATAGGGAAACAACGATGACAATCAAGACAAGCAAAATAAATAATAAATACTCATGTTCAATAGCAAATTCTGTCTGGGTTCTGAGCAAATTCTGTCTGGGTTCTCCCGGGTTCGTCTCAGAAGAACCCACAGGGCATTTGAAGGACCCTGGCCGAATCCCCTGGAGGACCGGACCAGGACCAGGACCCGGTTCGAACCGAACCAGTACCCAGCAGTTCCTAGCAAAGAACCGGTAACATAGATTTAATGCAATAAAATTGGAAAAAATAGTGCATGATTGAACACATACACACAAAACAACAATTTTCACTTGGGAAACACCCAATATGGAGGAGAAAACCCAGCTAAATAGGTGCCAATAACACTTCCACCATGATATATTACTTAGAAATAGTACAATTGATGAATTATAATTGTTTATAGCTTCTCCAATTCCCTGGTTGGTTCCAACTGATTGGAATTGTGTTTTTCCAATGGTGGTGCCACTTCTCCCCACTTCCAAGAGAGAAGGCCCATGGAATTTAGTTTCAAGATTCAGAAGTTAGGCAAAGGCAAAGGCCCATGGAATTCAGTTTCAAAGATGTTTGGATTTAGGATTAAATCTCAATTTTGCACCACACAAGAAGCTGCTATCAGCAATCAACATGATGGTATGAAGGAACATGACCCTAGTTACTTGTACGATCCAAACAATGAAACAACTGGCATATTTGTGCCAGCACAGATTCTATAAAATTGCATTTCATGGGCGATATCAAAATTTGCTTAGTGGTCCTATTTTTAACATTGACCTGATGTCAATTCTTGTTCAACCATGTAGAGGAGGAGAGCACGAAGTCGCAATTTCAAATGGAATTTTGTATGTTTTAAATCATCTTTTAGGTTTCAATTGCATGGTTTAGTTTTAGTCTCATTGGAGCAGATTACTTTGTATTAAAATTGCATTTCATGTAATCAGTGAAACATTAGTTAGGGTTTAGTTCATTTTCATGCAATTGCTTTGCAAATTGTATAAATAAGTGCTTTTTGCACATTGTATGAGATAGATTTTAGAATTCAAATTCATTGTTAGCTCTTTTTGAAGCTTTTTAGGTGTTAACATTTTTCAGTATTCAATATCAAAGTTGGAGAAATCGATTGTACTCATGAAAGAACATCAATGAAAATGGCAATTCTCAGGCCTTCCTTATGCTGAAATTGTTAAGTCACTTGGTGTTCGAGTCGTGATTCTTGTGTTCAAGAACATTAATTATGCTTGATTTGCTAATGGATGTTATTGCAATGTGCTGTTGTCTATACTGAATATGTGAACTTTGTGTCGTAGAGAAGTCATTCGTTCTTGTGTTTGTTCAATCTGTCCAATCCAATCCGCGTGTACTTGCCTTGCTCAGCCTCTGCATTTAGTTGAATAGCGCAAGCGTGTAGTCATAGGTTCTGATTTCAGTCAAAAAAGCACAAAAATCGTTGTTTCGCTGTTGAATGTGCGTCTCAGCCTTTCCGCACGCTGCATACCCAAAAAGATCACAAATTTCCTTTTCATTCAACATAAGTATGAAAAACCCGTAAAAAACATTGTACATGTTTGTAATGTTAAGTTTGTTTTATTTTACAGGGAGCTTCCCCTTCAAATTCGAAGAGCGGTTCTACCGCACATCTGTCCGTTTTGCTTTTTCATCGAAAGGTGCGAAATAAAATGCTAACAAAAGCAAAAATTACACCTTCAAGAGGACTATGAATCTAAGGCAAAAATGTCACAAAGTCTTGAGGAGACGGAGAAAATGATCATCAATCTGAAAATTCAAATTGAAGAGGCAAAATGAATTGAGAAAGAGGTAATAATTCAATTAAAGGCAAAAGAAGAAGATTGTGAGAGGTTGGAGTCCGAAATTGTTTCTTGAGAAAGGAACTAGAGAAAACAACTGCTAAGTTGAACAAAAGCATCAAGTTTGAGAAAAGTACAGAAATCTTAGATTACATTATCAATTGCCAAAGGTCACCACTCATTAAGATTGGTCTTGGCTATGAAGAAAATCAAGGGAATACCAAAGAGCCAAAGAAGATAAATGAAGAAAAGATGAAAGGCTACGCAGATGTTCTCAAAAGTCCCATAAAAAATGAAAGCAACAAGAAGAAAGAAAATCATGTCTCACAGAATACTAGTATTCCTCCCAAAGATAACAAGAACAAATTCAGAAGATCATTTCCTTCGAGGCAAGCACATATGACCAGGTTCCAACACTCTTTCTTTGGTTATTGCTTTTTGTGTAATCAATTTGGTCATAAAGCAGGAGATTGTAGGACTCGTGCAAGCAATTTTGGTTGGAATAAGAATAGAAGTCCTTATGGGTTCACAAATAGGAACTATAACTCTTTTGCCCCCTCTAGTAGACTACGATGTTATATGCTAAAAGTGCAACAACTATGGACATACAACACGTTTCTACAGAAGTGGTTTTGTAGAACCTCCCAAATAGGACAAGAAGAAGGATATTATGGCTAAGCACAAGGAGGAAAATACAAAAATATGGAAAGAAAAGGAGAGATCCATGCTTGTGCAAACAACCCTACATGCTCAAAACGAGGGAGACCATTGGTATAGTGATAGTGGTTGCTCAAGCCACATGACTGGAGACAAGAGCAAATTCCTCACCTTGAAGGACGTAAATGGAGGGACATTGAAATTTGGGGATAATGCTACGACGAAGGTAACAAGAAAAGGTACTCTTAGCCTGGCTAATGGAAAAACGAAAACTGAGAATGTTCTATATGTTAAAGGGTTGAAGCATAATCTTGTAACTGTGAGTCAAATGTGTGACCAAGGGCACACCCTCACTTTTCCTACTGAAGGATGTGAAATTAGGAAGGCAGGGAAATTGGTTGCAGATGCGAGTAGAACAGCCAATAATCTTTATATTCTTAGTGAAATTAAAGGTGAAAAATGCTATATGGGACAAGAAGATGAGCGCTGGTTATGGCACATAAGGATGGGGCATATAAACTTTGACAATCTTGTAAAAATCAGCACCAAGCAGGCCATGAGAGATATGCCGAAGATTGCAAAGCCTTCAAATACTATTTGCAAGTAGTGCCAACATGGAAAGCAAACAAGGGCAAGTTTCAAATCGAAGGAGTATACAATGTCAAAACCCTTGGAACTTGTACATACAGACCTTTGTGGGCCAACAAGAACAAAGAGCTTGCAAGGTGAGAACTATTTCATGTTGCTGTTTGATGATTATTCAAGGATGACATGGGTTACCTTTTTAAAGGAAAAGTCTGAAGCATTTGAGAAATTCAAGGCATTCAAGGCCTTGGTTGAAAATGAAATTGGCCTAAAAATCAAGTGCCTAAGATCGGATAGAGGAGGTGAGTTCACTTCAAACAAATTTGAAGAATTTTGTGAACATCATGGGATAAGTAGACACTTTTCAGCTGCAAGGACTCCACAACAAAATGGAGTTGTGGAAATAAAGAATATAACTGTCTAAAAAATGGCAAGAATTATGTTGAATGAGTCTAGGCTACTAGACACATTTTGGAGAGAAGCGGTTCATATAGTAGTCTACATTCTGAACCGAGGGCAAATTAGAGTCAATAATAGTAAAACACCGTATGAACTATGGAAGGGTAGGCCTGCAATCGTGAAGTACTTCAAAGTTTTTGGGAGCAAATGCTATATAAGAAGAGATGAAGATTTAGGAAAATTTGACTCTAGATTTGATGGAGTATTCCTTGGTTACTGTTCAAGGGGCAAAGCCTATAGGTGTTACAATAAGAGATTGCACAAAATTGTTGAAAGTGCAAATGTAAGAGTGGATGAGGAAAGGCATCAAAAAGAAAAAGCACATGAAATTGATTACCAAAAGGAAGCAAGTTGCAGAGAAGAGAAAGTAGAAGAAGTTGAAAATGAGATAAGTGTACGGAAGGACACAAAGACTCCATCTAAGTTTGTTAGAAGAAATCATACAGAAGATCTCATTCTTGGTGATAAAGACATTGAAATCCAGACAAGAAGGCAATTGGCCAATGCATTAGAACATGCAAATCTATCCGTGCTTTCTAAAATAGAACCTAAGAACTTTACAAAAGCAAGTGAAGACAAGTACTAGGTGAGTGCCATGGAAGAAGAATTAAACCAAATTGAGAAGAATGAAACTTGGGAACTCGTCCCAAGACCAAAGGACAAGAATGTAATTGGCACTAAGTAGGTGTTCAGAAAAAAACTAAATGAGAATGGCCAAGTTGTAAGAAATAAAGCAAGGCTAGTATGCAAAGGATATGCTCAAGTAGAAGGAATTGATTTTGAAGAAACATTTGCCCTTGTTGCACGATTAGAGGCTATAAGGATGTTTTTAGCATTTGCTTGTTTTAAAAACTTCAAAGTCTATCAGATGGATGTCAAGTCAGCCTTTCTGAATGGGAACTTAGAAGAAGTATATATTGAACAACCAAAAGGGTTCATCTTATCAGAAAATGAGGATTATGTATGCAAGCTAAAGAAGGCACTTTATGGGTTGAAACAAGCCCCTAGGGCTTGGTACCCAAGATTGGACAATTACCTACAACAACAAGGTTTCAAAAGAGGTATTGCTGATAGCAATCTCTACATTAAAACTAAAGGTGATGATCTATTAATTGTTGTAGTTTATGTGGATGATATTATTTTTGGAGGTAGTAGTGATAAAATGTGTCAAGAGTTTGCCATGGACATGTAGAAAGGAGTTTGAAATGTCCATGTTTGGTGAGTTGTCTTTCTTCCTTGACTTACAAATTTCGCAATCAAATAAAGGGATATTCATCTCACAAACCAAGTATATTAAAGAGATATTGAAGAAATTCACGATGGAGGATTGCAAACCTGTGAGTACAACCATGGTCATAGGATGCAAATTGAGTAAGGATGATGAATCTCCTGAAGCCAATCAAACTCTCTACAGGTCAATGATTGGGAGTTTATTATATGTGACAGCTTCAAGACCGGATATTATGCAGGTAGTAGGTATGGTGGCACGGTTTCAGGCAGCTCCAAAAGAAATCCATGTGCAGGCAGTTAAAAAGATATTTCAATATCTAAAGGGCACTTTAGATTTTGGCTTGTGGTATCCAAGATGTGAAAATTTCACCTTAGCAACATACACAGATGCAGATTGGGCTAGTAGCATTGATGACAAAAAGAGTACAAGTGTAAAATACCCTCCTTAAATGACTGAATTTTTTTTGCCAACTTTAGATAAGATTTCTTGCACAAATCAACAAATAAACATCACCAATGAACAATGAAATAGTAGAACATCAAACCCACATCATACTTGCTTATTTGAAACCTTCAAATGAAAGATACATAAATGATAAGTGGCTGGAGTTTATTTCAGTCACAGTCTGATTTATATTAGACTTATTTACATCATGAAATATGCCATCAAATGTCTCCTTCAGCTCATAGATGAATGCCCAATAACTCTAGGATGATACTAGAGATCATATGAAACTAATGCAGCCCTGGAAGTACACAAATAATGGACTGATATGAAAGCACATCAGACTGATATGACTGCTGAAAGTGATGATTCAACCCAGCTAATGATTTGACAATGAAAACTCATTGAAAAACACCCCCAAAGCCAAGCGATTGATGCCTAGTTTGACCCTTTATCATGTGCAACTCGTCAATCTTCAATAGCTTCATCAAATCCACTCCAAAAACCTTGTAAGTGCATAAATAATTCGCTGTCATAAAATCAGACTTCGCTGTTATGAAATCAGACCCATGTAAATCATGCAAAAGTTGTTCCAAATCACACTAAAACCCAATCGACTACCTTGGTAGTCTCTCCAATACACTAAGGGCTTCAATATGATGTGAAACACTCTTCAAATCTTCTCAAATAACCTGCAAATTCAACTCAATGATGAAATCTGAATGATAACATCTCACAAATTGTCATGGGAACATCACCATAAAACTCAAGGGAACATCACCTTGAAAAATAACTAGAAAATGCAATTTTCAGCCAAAGAACAAATATGTAAAAGCGTACCATATGATCAAAAGTTGCAAATTAAAGTTCAAGAGTTCTATTTATCCTCTCCAAGGATAGGCGTTCCTCCTCTTTGTCATTTTTGAATGAAGCTTGGAATCCACCAATCAAAATTAAGAGTCTTGAACAATTTTAAATGAATGACATCAATGAGCTCACTCATTTAAAAACAATCTTTAATTGTTTTAAATGAATTACATCTATTCTTCATGTGGATCGATCCTTTAGCAATTGAGCTCCTCTTTATCTTGAGCGGCGGCTAGGAATGAGAGCTATCAAACATTTAAAATCTTCCTTTTTCATTTAAAATCTTCATATGACTTAGTCGCTCCATCACAACTCCATAGGTGATAGGCATTGGGCATTGAATTTGATATTCCTTGCATTTAAAATATCCTCACCAAATCTTGGCGTCTCCCAACAAACTTGCACAAGCATTTAAAATCCCTTCAAACACTATTTTAAATGATTTATCTTTGGTGGCGGCTAGCACATGAAGTTGATGGGCATTTAAAAATGCTTTTACCTTGGGCGATCCAAATAAGCTTGGGCGAATATACATAATCCAATAGAATCGCCTCAATACACAAGGCGTGGGCACACTAAACAATGCATACACTTCTCCCCATGGCATCAATCCTTCTAGATAGCCGTTTGAACTTAACTTGGACTTATTTCTTCATGGGCGAATGCATCACCTATTTCATCAACAACTCCATAAAATAGATTAGAAGAAAATGAAATTAAAGATTCCATTTTCTATTTTATTCAGATAATAAAACTCAAGCAAAATACTAGTTGAGCCAACTTTCTAGTTCTCCATGTATAGAAACAAGCTCAACTAGAAAATATAACTTAACTCAAAATGGGGACATTACACAAGTGGAGGTGCATTCTTTCTAGGTAACAATCTTGTATCCTGGTCGAGTAAGAAACATGCTTCAGTTTCTCTATCCACAACAGAGGCCGAATATATAGTAGAAGCATCTTGTTGTACTCAGGGTCTTTGGATGAGGCAAACACTAACGGATATTAAGGTAGAATATGATCATCCAATATCAATATTCTGTGATAGCACAAGTGCAATAAATATCTCAAAATCCAGTTATGCACTCAAGAACAAAGCACATTCCATTTAAATATCACTTCTTAAGAGAGTAGGTGGTAGATCAAGAAGTTAAGTTGGAGTATGTTGCTACATAGGAACAAATTGTAGACATCTTCACAAAGCCCCCACCAAAAGAGACTTTCAAGTATCTCAGACAAAAGTTGGAGGTGATATCCTTTAAATCTAGTCATTAATTTCCTAAGGAGAAGCACAAATTTAGGGGGAGCTACTCATTGCATTATCTTTCAGCTCCGTGAAGACTTTTGCCATTGATGTCAAAGGGGGAGAGTTGCAGAAAGGAGGAGTATTGCAAAAAGGAGGAGCACTAGAGAAAAGGGGAGCATTATATATTCATAAATTATTTCGATATGAGGTTGCCATCAATGACAAAGGGGGAGATTGTTAGAAATATTGTTGTCATTGATATCAAAGGAGGGAAGAGGAAATCGCTAAAGGCCAAAGGCCACAAATCGCTACATTCCAATCTTTAAAAGATGGCCGACTTCATTATGGTAGTGCTGAAATACATTAATTTATTTGAGGCTGATATTAAAATAAAATCATTACTTATTTGAGTCCGACCCCCTCTTGGTAGCGCCTCTCTTGGAATCGCCCCTATTGGGGTATTAAAAATAAAATTAAATAAGTGATAAATGTTGGCCGATCTGCATGTGTTGAAATGCCGTCTTGGGGAAGAATAAAATAAATTAAATTAAATTGTGTTTAAGTGTGAGGCCGACCTCCTTTGTGAAGGATTGCCTCCCTTGTGAAAAGACATATTAGATGGTATTTAAGGAATATCAGATAAGTGTTTTTAAGCAAGCAATGCAATGAATATTGTATGAATTTGAGCAGACGTAGAGCAGAAAAATTATGAAGAGTATTTCAGATCTGTATTGAAGAAAGTTGGAGCAGATTTATAAAGGAAAATATATGTTGAAGAAGGTGATATTAATTTTGTGAAGGAGAGTATATATGCTGATCTTATGAAGAAGGTTTAAATGATTATTATCCATTGAAGAAACTACAAGAAGGTGAAATCTTTGGAGGTTGGTGACTCTCAAAAGAAGAGATTGGTGTCTCTTGCTAAGTTGGTGCTTAGCAGTGGAGATTGGTGTCTCCAATGGGTTGGTGCCTACAAAGATTAGTGAGGATTGGTGTCTCCAGAGGGTTGGTGCCTACAAAGAAGATTGTAAAAGAATATTGATTTTGTTGTGACTAGATTTGGACAATAGATCTAAGCAATCTCTTATCCGTGGTTTTCTCCTGAAAGGGTTTCCACGCAAATCTTTGTGTTCTTAATTGTTAGATCTTGTATGTTTGTGGTTGATTAAGTTTTGAAAAAGTTGAAGATAGTCTTGTATCTTGGTTGAGTAAGAAACATGCTTCAGTTTCTCTATCCACAACAAATGTCGAATATATAGTAGCAGCATCTTGTTGTACTCAGGTCTTTGGATGAGGCAAACATGTAAAATCCCACATGGGGATAGTATGGACAAGTTTGGATTTACGGGCTTTCCAAATATTTTCTACTTCAATTTCTGCTCAAACCCTAATGATTGAATTCTGATTTTTAACAATTTTCAGATTGAAACACTCATAACAACCAATGTAAATCATATCAAAGCATCAAAGGAGCATCATACATGATTCGACCAAGCATAGGAATGAATTACACCATGAAACACACATTGGCAACCATGATAAACAACTCCAATATGAATAGATAAGTCTGCTGCTGTAAAATATGAATATATGCAGTCTTCATATACAAAATATATGTCTAGGTTGAATAGCCACAAGCCTCACAACATAGCAAGTACTACTAGCAATGGTTACATACCAACATATGTCAAAATATGCATGAATATCTTCTCCAATGGAGGGCGCACAAGACTGCAATGCTGCTGATGTAAAGTCTGCCCAAACCCTAACCCTAGCAGCCCATAAAATGCCAAAATCTGCTCTTAGAAACAAGTCGCTCCTCCTCAAGTAGGTGTGCTCCAGCCCTAGGATGATGCCCTAGGTAAATCGCCACCCAAAGATGCTCTCCAAGCTGATATAATTTCTGCCCAATGATGATGAAGTGCAATTGGATGCTCATGACGGAATCCTCACAAGAAGTTAGGGTTTCGTCCAACTCCTTCCAAGAACTTGAGGTTTTCGTCTCAAATCCTTCTCCAAATGATAAACTCCAAATGTTGAATGAATGAATTATTGATGATGATTTCCAAATGCCAATTCAACCTTGTATATATACACATGTATCTCTCCAATAGGGCCGACCTAGGCAAGAGAGATTATAATTTTGAATTGCAAAATTCCCTCCAAGAGGGCCCACCCCCCTTTCTCCATATGAGCGCCCAAAACAAATCAAATTAAAGATATGATTTGTGTATTGTTTTATCTCTCCTTCAAGCGCTAGCCTAGATACAAGGAATATGATGTTTTTATTTCTCCATTGGCTCCAAACAACAAGTGACCTCGTCATTATGATGGTATGTATAATGCAACCTCGATCTTGACCATCTCTAGGCATGAAAGAAGATATTATATCACTTATCCAAACATCCAAGTGACCTCCATATGAGACCATATCGTCTCTTGGCAAAACTATATTAAGTCTCCATATCTCATAGCATATCTCCATAGAAGTAACTCTCCCAAGTAGCTCGCTCCAAGGAAGGCAAATTATCTTATCCATGGTGAGTGCATCAAGGATCTCCGAAGAATATGACAAGTCATCTCCAATACTCAAGATGCCTTCCAAAAATCCCAAAAGGGTGGGAATTAGCCCAATCTCTCTCCAATGGTGACCATTCAAAAAACGGGGACATTACAGTCCCCCCTTCTTGGAATTGCTTGTCCTCAAGCAATGGCAAGTATGTATCTTGTGAGATAGTGTCAAATGACATGTATCTCCATCCCTCCGCATGCCCGGTGGCCGTACAAATCCTCTACTGGTGGCTGCATCCTCCAAGAAGAATGTGAAGAATGCAATGTGAAGTGAACTCCGGTAGTCGAAGCCATACACACTCGAACCCAACCAAGCACCATCCTCCAAATTTTGAAAGTAATCCCGCAACCACAAGTGCAACACTCTCCAAAGCTCCCAAGGTGCCTCTTCTCAGAAATGAAGCCTCGAAGAGAAACATGCCTGTCAACAAGTGGCGAAGAGTGTACTCTTTGGAACATGTCCACCTGTCACCAAGCTTCGGCTACCTCACGCTGTCATCATCCGTATCCCAAAAGTGGTGAAGCAACCTATATAGATCCCGAATACCACCTCCTCCAACTCCAGTTGACCTCCTCTGAATGTGAAGTAGGCCTGACACAGGTGCAAGAAGGTGTGTAATTGCTCCCACAAAGCTGCTGACATGAACCCAAACAATAACCTCATGAAGGCAAATCAGCTCCATGATAGTGGGGAGGATGTCACTCATGACAATGGATGATAGGATATCATCAATGTGCTACTCTCCCAAGATGAGGAGATGATCCAACTCTCCTCTCAACTCCAAAACAACTGCTGTCCTCCCTCTACTCAGTATGAGATCTATGCACCATGAAGTAGAATAATCATCTCCCAACCTTATATGCAAAAGAACCTCATGTATTAGGGCTAGAATATCCATGGCATTGTGCTCACCTCCATCTCCAAAGTCAAAACCCAACTGTGAAACAAACCCTAATGCCTCACAATCAGAAATGGGAACATCTTCATACCTTGGCATGTGAACCAACTGTATCTCGGAACTATGCTCCTCTAATGCAAGTGCCTCGGTATTATGCATTACCAAGCTCGGACATAGGACAACCTTCAATGTCATCAAAGGATCAATAGAAGGATAGAATTGTGTCATAGTAGCATCCAACTCTACATCTTCTCCATGAATGATCAATGAATCATCCCTTATGACTCCCTCTTCAAGTGAAGTCTGAATATTAGTGGCTGATCCACTAAGTGTAGTCTCAGACTCTCTCAACAACTCCACCAAGCTCCCAAGCAGCTACTGTTCGCCAAGAACTCTGAAGGGAATCTATGCACCATGAAGTGGAACAACCATCTCCTAGCAAAGTATGGAATAGATCTTCATGAACTAGGGTTGGAACATCAAGATCTTCATGCTTTCTTCCAATCCCTATGCCATCACCTAGCTAAAACACAAGCATTAGTAACTCCAAACCAAACATCATATCAATACCCTCATACCTTGTGTCATTGTTCAGCTGTACCACCGTAGTATGCCCAACAAAAGCAAGAGCCTCCATGGCATACATCTGAAATAAGGCAGCTACATACTCCACGCAATAGTTATCAATATGATGGAACCCTTCACCAACAAACTCCTCAAGTGCTCCATGAAGGACCAAGGATCCATCCTCATTACGCTTCTCAACATAGGTAGTCTCAACACTAGTGGCTGATCCGCATAGTGTGTACTCAATGATGTCATCCAAAGCCATGATGCGAGCCTTCAAGTGGCTCTCCAAAAGAGGTGTCATCAAACCCTCAAGAAGCAGACAGACAAGATTCTGTACCATACCTCAAATCTGATTGCTCCACTTGCTTAGCCACCATACAAGACTCATGCCACATGTCATGCTGAACTAACTTGGTTCTCTTGGGTCCAAAATGAAAGCCAATGATAGAAGAGCTCTTTCCAAACCCATTCTCGTGTAAGGGCTGCCAACATATGATTATGCAAGAGTGAAAGACTGCTGATCCAAATAAAATGAGAACTCTTGCCATACCTTTTTGTAGTGCCTTTACCCTTCTCAAACCTCTCCTTTATCATTGTTGCATGCTCTCCATCCAAGGCTGATCCAACATGATTCTCTCCATAAAAATCACAAGCCTCAAGGCTGATCCCTTTGGCTGTCATGTCATGATGATGTGAAGTTGAGGAACTGCTGTTGCAATTCAGAAAATCAGACCTAACCTCGTGCCTTTGAAAGATGTCTTCATAGATCCTAATCTCCTCTTCCCCCATGACTCCACCTCTTGCCCTCTTCGTGTTGCATTGTCCTTCCTTGAATGTGGCGGTCATAGAAGTCTAAAGTTCTGATGTGTATGGTGAAGAGTGTGCCATGCTCAACTCCCAATGAAGCTTCTTCATTTGATCTTCCGATTCTTGAAGGGCCTCTTGAGTGCTCTTCAAAGAATCCATAGTGTCCTCAAGCTCCAAGGTGAGCTTATCCACTTTATCTTCGTCCCTTCTCAAAGAGCCAACATATATCTCGCCCATCTTGAATAGATGATCTCTATCCGCAAGTAGATGCAAGTAGTTGTTCTTCACCATAGCCACGGCCTCTTAGAGCTCTTGAAACCTGACAAGGTAAAGATCTTCTTCAAAGTGCTCAAGCCTCTCTAGGGCTTTCCAACACAAACCTGCCATCACTTCGTGAACATGATCAAAATGATCTAGGGCAACCACAAGCTTACCTCCATTTGTCTTCAAGTGATGAGACTTATGAGACCCAAGGCCCTCATGCAACATATCCCGATCATGCCTCCACAAATCAACTTCTTCATGACACCCATGTGTGAAGGCTAAGTCTTCATTATGCTCTATCAAAGGATCTCCATCAAAGTGGTAGGTAGAATCTTCTACCTCATGATCTTCCTCAATGGCTGATCTAGAAGATGTGTGTAGCACTATGACCTCTTTATCTTGCAATGTCAAATCAATCTTATCCAATCCACTTTGATTACTTCCCGCTGAAATTTCTTAATTGTCCTTATGAACAACATTCATCTCAAAGATACCCATACCACCATTCGATTCCATGCCAATATGATGCAAAGGTGATGAAACAATGCTAGGCTCAACCAAAGGAACATCAAATGAACTCATACCTTCTTGTAGCTGATCCCACATGATTAGTTTGTCAATCTCCATGGTGGCAACTTCTTCAATTGTGTAGTCATCATGCTGTCCCATGTCTTCGTTACTTGTAGTCTCAATAGGTGATTCTCCTTCGTCCTCATCCTCATAGGGCAGAAATGTACCTATGGCTTTGTCTTCTTTAGGGCTTGGAGCCCAATCTTTAACATGCATAGATTGATTGATGTCTTGTTCATAATCACATGTAGGTTCTCTTATCTTCTTTTGTAGGTCATAGTCGTCCTTAACCTTCATTATTTTCTTGGGTCCTTCCAACTCCGGAGTTGCTTTTTGAGGTTTATCTTTTCTAATGATAGGCTGGCCCAAAATGTGAAAGTCATCATTCTCCCTGTAGTCATAGTCACACTCATCTAGATCTATATATTGAGATAGAAAAATCCTCATGTCTGTATTACTTTCTTCCATCTCTTTGAGAAGCATAAATGCCTCCTCCATGATATCTTTTAGACCCACAGGCTGGCAAGATCAAGGCTCTGATACCACTGTAATATCCCAAATGGGGATATTATGGACAAGTTTGGATTTAGGGGCTTTCCAAATATTTTCTACTTCAATTTCTGCTCAAATCCTAATGATTGAATTCTGATTTTTAACAATTTTCAGATTGAAACACTCATAACAACCAATGTAAATCATATTAAAGCATCATACATGATTCGACCAAGCATAGGAATGGATTACACCATGAAACACACATTAACAACCATGATAAACAACTCCAATATAAATAGATAAGTCTGCTGCTGTAAAATCTGAATATATGCAGTCTTCATATACAAAATATATGGCTAGGGCGAATAGCCACAAGCCTCACAACATAGCAAGTACTACTAACAATGGTCACATACCAAAATATGTCAAAATATGCATGGATATCTTCTCCAATGGAGGGTGCACAAGGCTGCAATGCTTCTGATGTAAAGTCTGCCCAAACCCTAATCCTAGCAGCCCATAAAATGCTAAAATCTGCTCTTAGAAACAAGTCGCTCCTCCTCAAGTAGGTGCGCTCCAGCCCTAGGATGATGCCCTAGGTAAATTGCCACCCAAAGATGCTCTCCAAGCTAATATAATTTCTGCCCAATGATGATGAAGTGCAATTGGATCCCTGTCATGGAATCCTCACAACAAGAAGCTAGGGTTTCATCCAACCCCTTCCAAGAACTTGAGGTTTTCGTCTCAAATCCTTCTCCAAGAGATAAACTCCAAATGTTGAATGAATGAATTATTGATGATGATTTCCAAATGCCAATTCAACCTTGTATATATACACATGTATCCCTCCAATAGGGCCGACCTAGGCAAGAGAGATTATAATTTTGAATTGCAAAATTCCCTCCAAGAGTGCCGACCTCCCTTGCTCCATATGAGCGCCCATAACAAATCAAATTAAAGACATGATTTTTGTATTGTTTTATCTCTCCTTCAAGCGCTAGCCTAGATACAAGGAATATGATATTTTTATTTCTTCATTGGCGCCAAACAACAAGTGACCTTGTCATTATGATGGTATGTAGAATGCAACCTTGATCTCGACCATCTCTAGGCATGAAAGAAGATATTATATCACTTATCCAAACATCCAAGTGACCTCCATATGAGACCATATCATCTCTTGGCAAAACTATAATAAGTCTCCATATCTCATAGCATATCTCCATAGAAATAACTCTCCCAAGTAGCTCGCTCCAAGGAAGGCAAATTATCTTATCCATGGTGAGTGCATCAAGGACCTCCGAAGAATATGACAAGTCATCTCCAATACTCAAGATCTAGAGCAGACCTAGAGCAGAAAAATTATGAAGAGTATTTCAGATCTGTATTGAAGAAAGTTGGAGCAGATTTATAAAGGAAAATATATGTTGAAGGTGATATTAATTTTTTGAACAGAGCTGTTTGTACTTCTCCCCAAAATTTGAGTCTTGTACATAGTCTTCTCCATAGACCTCCTTAGTAAAAGGCTCCAGCTGTGTCATCATATTAAGAGCTGATATGGGCTTTGAAATAGGTGGCCTAGACAACATGTCCACCACAACATTGGTAGTTCCCTTCTTGTATTTGATCAATATTGTAAAGGCTTGTGGTTCATGTGTACAATAGTCTCTTTGCCAAGTAAGTAGTGCCTTCATTTCATGATTGCTTGGACAAATTCATAAAGCTCTCTATCATACAACGAATAACCCCTTACCATTGAAGTGAAGACCTCTGAATGATAGCAAATGGGTTTGCCACCTTGTAGCAAGATGACTCACATGGCATACCCACTAGCATCCATCTCAACCTCAAAGGGCAGCTACAAGTAAGTCAATGCTAATGTCAGAGTTGAATTCCTACTTTGATACCAAAATTATCCACAATCAACTACAAAACTATGCTTTGTGGCTTACAAATCACCAAATTTACTTATGCTCCAAATTAGAACCAAGTGTTATTCTTATGGAAGCTTAATTGAATGCAATAAAACTGGAAAAATGGTGCATGATTGAACACGTACACACAAGACAACAATATTCATCTGGGAAACCCCCAATATGGAAGAGAAGATCCATCTTGGTAGGTGCCAATGGCATTTCCACCACGTTATATTACTTAGAAATAGTACAATGGATGAATTATAATTGTTTATAACTGCTTCAATACCTTTTGGATCAAATTGCCTAAAACTATGTTTTTCGAATGGTATTGCCATTTCGACCCACTTCCAAGAGAGGTTACATGACTCCTAAACCTTCTTTTAATGCCTTGGACTTTCATCCAGTGCATTGGAGAATTCCAAGTGAAATGGGAAGGCCAAAAGTCATGTCCTTTAACTATCCTCTGTTTTGTGTTGTGTGCCAAAATTGTCGTGTTGACTTAGTAACCAGTGGTTTCGTGACCACTACTCATTTACAGAATTGTGTTGGTGGTTGCAGAACTGTCACTGACATTTTCAAAACCACTTCTCTAAGGAAACCGGTGGACTGACAGTTTCGATTGTCATAAAATTGTGAGTACTTGCACATTTCCAAATTTTGAACAAAACACATTTTCATGTTTCTTGATTCACCTTGATCCTTTTTGGATCAATTTCTCCTTCCATTGTGTGTTTTTTTTGTGTGTAATAGCTTAACAACTTTCATTGTGATAAAGCTCCAATAGCTACTATCTCTTGTGATGCTCAAGAGATGCATACAACAGCTTAACAACTTTTGTTGTGATAAAGCTCCAATAGCTGCAATCTCTTGTGATGCTCAAGAGATGCATACAACATCTCAACAACTTTCGTTGTGATAAAGCTCCACTTGCTGATTTTTTTGAACCCCCATGATGCATACAGCATGCTATAGTGATTGCCATAAATGATCCTCTTTGCATTTTGGAGATCATTTTACAATGCTTTATGAAGGCTATTACCAGGTGGTCCTTCTTGTTGCATCTATGTACAAACAAGGGCATACATTTATGCAATGTTGCAATGAGTGTTTGGAAGTGACTCCTCATATTACAACTATGCACATGCTACAGTTGTGACAAGATTTTGTGAACAATACAATAATGAAATCCATCACTGTTATGCCAAGTTGTAGATTTTGGTTTGGATCCTAGTTCAGGTTTGCAGATTTGGTTCATGGACCCGACAATTTTTTTTTTTGTTTCATTTTGGGTTCGTCAATACCAAAAACATATAAAATTTATAAATGTATTAATTTTTTAACCTAATAACCATAAAACATATATTTAATAAACAAAACAACCGTCAAAAATTCATAAATTCATGTGTGTCTAATATTAAAAGCTTAACCCCATATGTGTGGTCCCCATGGAGAGCATAAAAATTAAAAATTTAACCCACTACTAATGTGTTGGACACTTGAAAAACTGTCAAAAGTAAAGCATGGGTTTTTTTAATAACATGAATCCAGTAATTATTGGTTTTTTTACTTTTTAAGATAAATGTAGCAGGTAATACTCCAAAAACTTCCCTAAAGAGGCTTAAATAATTGCTAGATAAATTTAAAACATTGGTGACACTAGTTAATAACAACACCTCCAAAACTCCATCATTTTTATGCACATACTAATCAGCCATATAGATAAGTAAGTAGAAGAAGGAGAAGCTTTGGGGAACAATGGTGCCGTTAACAGAGAAACTATCTGTATTCTTACCACGTTTTTCTAGGATTCTTTACTACAATGGCACCTTTTGTACAAGTCCCCCACCATTAATAGAGAAACACCAAGGTGTGGGAGGGTTTTTATTATTATTTTTGTTTGTAAAATGTGATTAATATGTTGGGTTCACTCTAGGTTTGTTGTGGTTCTTTTGGGTTTTATCAGGGTTTGGTTCGGTTCCTCCGGGATGAACTCATATTAAATATCATGCCCCCTGTCTGAATTTGAACATGGATCGATCCGGATCACAAACTTGGTTTGAACTAGACCTAGATCTAGGCCTACATACCAGCGAACTAGCAACATAGCTGTTATGCTCTTGGCTGCCCCTTACTTGCACATACAAGTGGTATTGCATTTTTGCAACAATTTGTCAAGCACATACATGTTTACATCTATTGAAAATATTTCGTACAAGTTGTCCATGTTGCTTATTTTGCTTGCATTGTGAGAATACATATCCTCATGCAACAAGCCATCACACCTATCCTTGCTTACAAGAAGTGGAGGTGAAAAATTTTCAACAATTTTGCAAGAAATGTGAAGGCAGAAATCAGTCCATTACCTCTTACATTTTCCTTCCATTACCTCATACATTTTCCTTCTTGCTTGTGGTATCATACTTACCTATTGCAACATACTCTTTGTTTGGTATACAAGTGGAGTTAGAAGCTTGAACACCATTCAATCCATAGGAAAAAAATGGAATGCTAACATATGCCCATACAAATGAGGAGCATTTCACCCTTATCTCCTTTGAGATCAAGTAAATGCTCTATCCAAGTATCAAATGACATACCCTTACCAACCAATGGGGGTGTAGCATCATATAAGAGGTGTTCTCTCTTTGAACTTGGTGGTTTGGTGTGCTTCTCTTCCCTTTGTGGCTGCTCACTTTTGCTTTTGCCATTCTTTGGTTGAAGCTATGGATGACGCTTACAACATTTTCAATACCAATGTCCTCCAACCTTACAATGAGGACAATAGTTGTTAGCTTTACAGTTTACAAGTACTCAAATTAACTTGTATGTTACCTTCTTTGAGTGTGCCTTGGCCTTTCTCTATCCCTTGTTTAGGAGAGTGGCTTCTTATTTTGCTATCCTTACTAGGGAACTTATTCTCCTTAGTTGTATTAGCTTTGCACATCATTTTACAATGGTTACTTATTCCACATCTAGTGCGAGGAACACCAAACCTACATTCTTGTGCTTTATGTCCTTTCCTCTTGCAAATGAAACAAAAGATGGACTCTTTACATTATTTACCCACATGCTTTTTTACCTGTTTCTTAGGCTTGGCTAGTGGAGAAGTAGGTGGAGTGGAGACTCCCCATTTTTTCTAGCTGCTTTTGAAGTGTTATTCTTTTTTCTTCCCTTCTTTGAAGGTGTTTTCATTAGTTGGGGGTTAAAACTGCATGTGTGGGTTCGTCCCTGCAAGTGTGGGTTTGTCGCTGACTTCATTATTCGTGGGAGTGTCTTCTTTTTTGGACTTTTCCTCTTTGTCCTCTAGAAGTAGAGTCTTGCTGTTTTCTTCTCTCTTAGATTGCTGCTCAAGTTTTTCTGTTAACATACAATCATTTAGAGGCTTTACAAAAACAATATTATAGAAAATTTTGCATCCCATGGGCTATCCTTGATTTGTGCATGGTGTAGACCTTTTCTTAGTGCATTCACCAATCTTCATGCTCCCATATCCAAGATCCTCATATGGTGGTCTTTCCTTTATTATGACGGGTTGAAGTATTCCTTGGCCATCCTTACCAAGTCCTCTTCCATTGTATGCCATCTTTTCTAGCAACTTGGAGCCTATACCCTTGGTATGCCTTTTAAACTTGCCAGTACAATTATCATATTTAAAACCATTGAATAAAACATTGGCGGTTTCCTTGCATATCTCATTTGTTTGTTCTTCTTGAGTAGAAATAGTGCAGATCCATGATGAATGCATTGGAAAGAAGATCCGACATAGTGAGTACAATGAATTTCTTAATCTCTAGAAGGGTGAAAAGCTAGAAGAAGGTACATGGTTGTCTGAAGCAGAAGTCTACTTGGGAAGTTGAATCTGACACTTGTGTCATCATCTTTGTGAGCACCCAGCTCACAATTTTATTTTCCCAGCAAGTTTGATGTAGGGTCATCTTGAGGCAACTTAGTTTTTGCACCAACAATGGGCTAATTGTCGTGCTTTTGGTTGGAAGTGTGCATTTTGTATTTTGGTTTGCGGTTCAGTGTCTTTGTGTTTGGGAGCCTGATTCATATATGATGTTATTGCAAAGCTACAATATATATTTAGGAAAATTTGAAGCTATTTTGAAGAAGTTATTGTGAAATTAGGATTTTTACCAAATTTGCTTCCAAAGTTGAAAAACAGCAATTTTTTGGAAATTTTTTCACCAATGCAATTATTGAACTAACGTAAGTTACAGTTAAAATTTGAGCAAATTTGGATTTGTTTTGAATATATTATTTCAAAATTAGTGGGTGACATCATGGTGGGAACTTCAACAAGAAGCAAGAGAGGGTATCTAGTCGCACCAGGGAAGTCTCTAGACATAGAGGATCCATGAGTAGAAGATATGGTGTCCATAGATTTCAAAGCTACTCCAAATACAACCACCATCAAGGTCAAGGAGGAATTTTTTTTCAATAATGGCTTCTAAGTTAGATCTAGTGGGCTTGACCACAAAGGAGGATTTGAAAGGGATAGCTAGGAAAGAAGATATCAATAGGCTTTGATCTAACATCTTCAAACAATATCTTCTCTCAAGAGTTATATGGACCATAGTAGCATTATACTTACATGACAATGACACAGCAAACTGAAAGTATAAATGTAATTCAATTACATAGGTTTAAAATGGGAAAAACACGACAAATTAAAATATGCTAAACCCTATACCCTAAACCATTGCCATTTTGAAAAACTCGGGAAAAACTTGCCTTTTTTTTATTTGCACGTGTTTAACCCATGGTTTTTTCAACTTTGACTTTTTTTTGGTTGTTTGACCCCATTTTGACCAGCGTTGATTGGTTTCTTGACTAACTGGGCTTGCTGGTTCTGATTGCTAGTTCCTAGGTACCTACGGTTAACCGCAAGTTTTTCCTAGTTTAGATGCTTCTATGGTATGGACTCTCTTAAGGGGTGGATTCACATTGGGAAGCAAATGCATCTTCTAAGGGAAATGGTGATTCTTGGTTTGGCTTAGATTGAAATCTAAATTAGGACCAACACCCAAATAATTCTATTGCAAGCTCCCAATCCATTATTATGGAAAGTAAGGTAGAGGAAAACTTTTTGGCCAATAGGAGACAGACATTTTCTATTGTCAAAGACTTAACACCCCATCACGATCCTTCCCTCACCCTTCCAAGTTGATGCCTCAACAAATTTAAGACAAAAAGGCAATAGGGTTATGTTTTCATTGCCACAATAAATATAGCAAGGGACATGTTGATGATTGTTTTTGGACAAGTCAACAATTAGAGTGAAATACAAAGTATCTGACTCCCTCTTGAGCAAAGCCTCTCGAATGCTGAACGAAGTGATCAAACAAGATGACTCCAAGGTTCCTTTCTTTTGATTTTGTAAGAGATAGCTCAGTGACTAAGTATGATTTTGCTGTTAAACACAAAGGGACTTACGCAATTGTTCAAATAAACTGTTGTTTCGATGATTACGGAGCGGACATTGGAGAGTCTAAGTACTACAGCTGATGGCGTATGATTTAGCAATTGATGTTCTTGGTTCTAATTCTAACTAAATGGTAAAAAGGACAAAAGATGTAAGGTTTAGAAACACTAATCTAATCCTAAATGTAAGGATATTTACTGCTTAAGGTGAAACCAACCAGATCCTGTTTTGCCAAGATAAACAACTACACAAGACAGGTGCAATCTTCTAGGGTGTACAAGATGTTTAAATCATTTATGCTCATGAAAGATTCAACAAACATAAAGATCAAATTGATGTCCATTTTTGTTCAGACTAACCATGCACTGCAATTTGCCAGCCGCAAACTACAAATGGTATGAACTTATAGATCTCACCACAAAGCAATAAAGAAACCTTCCATTAACTAAAATAAACTTAAAGAAAACTTGTAACTTAATGTTCGCTTGAAAATCTAAACCACGCAACACTCAGAAACACAAATAGAATCACCAAGGCAATGAATCTTTTATTATCTCAGAGAGCTTTTGCAACAATTTCAGAAATTTCAACCGTACAAATGAGAGCAACAAGAGCCCTTTTATAGACCTCAAAAAGAATGAAGGGTCAAGATCGATCGGCCAAGTAAGCGGACCAGATCAAGCCACATCACAAGTAGTTGTAACAAACTTCTCTTTATTAAATGAAAGAGGCCAACTTTATTAAATGAAGGAGGTTATCTGTATTAAATGAAAGAGGTTATGAAGAAAAGAACAAAGGCACGCCTCGCAAGAAGATAAGAATGATATATCATTATCTTATGAAGAATCCCCATGTGAATATACATCACTAGAAGCTTGGCATTCAACGAACTTGGACACTATTTGCTTGACTTCCTCCACAGGTACACTTGGCGCATTCTGAATGGTTCCTTCAGCTTCAAGTACATCAATTGAATAAAGGCCAAGTGTCCTTTCCCAATCAGTTATTCTTGCTTTGTTGTCGCCAAGGTGGACAGCAAGTGAAAATATACTATCAAGTCTCTCATCTGTAACATCATTTTCCTGAAAATAGAAAACCTGAACTTGTTCTTTCAGATTCTCAAGAGTCATTCCCCCAAATGGATTACAGATCTTCATTAAAGAGGCATGTATTCCATCATGAATCCTTTGAAGCATACTTCTAACTCTTGACATATCTATTTCTATCTTATCCAGCAACTGTCCTTTGATGCGAAGGCTATAATACCAGGAGGAAAAGTTGTATGTTCTACCTTCTTCAATGACTTCAGCATGTAACAACTCATCAATGGATGTTTCCATCAAGCTTTTCAAGTGTGACAGGTATTGATCCTTGAGGTCTTTGAATTCAACACAAGATGTCATAAGTGCAAGTACCCTCTCCTTAAGACTAGTAATCTTATCACTTACTTGCATAATGTCTCTCAGATGTCTAAATGTAGTCTCCTTTGATCTTTTCATCCAATCCTTCATTCTATAAGACGAAGACTTCAACTCATCTAGATGTTCAACTATTTCAGGAGGAAGGAGAGATGGAGGTGTAGTTACTCTTTCCTGCTGATGAATAGGATGCACTAAATGCTGAATGTACTGCTCTAAGGCACGACATCTTTGCTCAGCCTTGATTCTGCCTTTTGTCTCTTGTCTTATGATAGCTCGAGCATTATCAATCGAATCCTGAAGCTCTTCTTCAACTTGCATTCCAGTCAAAGGACCTAGATTGATTGTATTGATGTCATAATCATCAGGTGTTACATCCTCTATGTTCTTTTCAAGTCGAAGAACTGCTACATGTACTTTTCTTACACCTGTTTCATCTTTAGTGATCTTAGAAAGGATATTTGCCTTCTTCGGTTTCTCCTTCGACATGTCTAAGAGTAACTCATCAACTGGAAGGGGAGGACAGTTCTCAAGTTCACAATTCTCTCTGATTCTTTCCTGTAACCACTCTGGTAGTGATGAAAGATCTTGCTGATGTTGTAATTGTCTTCCTTGTGCAGGCAATGATTCCTCTTCAGCCTCATCCTTATCTTCAGTATCTGCTTCGTCGATGATCTCAGTATCATGCGGGCTAGAAGGAACTTCTTCCATTGGAGCTTCTGGAATTACATTCTCAGCAGGTATCACTATGTCTTGATTCAGTGGGATGTCACCTGACTGTCTAGAAGAAGCAGTCTCAATACTTATCCTTTTCTTCTTTCTACTGGATTCTCCTTGAACAATCTCAAGCTGTTACCTTTTCTTTCCCGGTCCTGAATCTTTCTCACTTCCTCTGCTTCGTGAATCTTTACTAGGTGCTTTATGTTGTTCTTGCTGATCCACTTCTCCCATCTTAGTATAAGTGAGTTTCTTACCTTCATCAAGCAAAGCTTGTACTTGTTTGTCTATTTGCTCTTCAGTGATAGCAATAACAGGCCTTATCAATCCTTCATCATCTACCTTTTCTCTATCTACCCAGTTGACTTCATAAGGCAAATTGCAAATTTTATCATATTCATCACCAAGAAGAGCTCTATCACCTTCTAACTGATTAGGAATTCTTAGTACCTTTGTAGCTCTTATCAGATCCCATTTCAATCTTGAACACTTTTTCATCCTGATGTCATCATCATCTATAGCATTAGCCCAGTGATCCTCCAGTTGTTCTTTATGCTTGTAAGAAGAGTAAGACTGCTTGATAGCTCCATGTGGATCAAAGTTTTCTCTCCTCGAATCATGTGGATGCAGATGATAAGCCTGAAGCTCAACTTCTGAATGCTCAGCTGCCTGTAATGATGGACAAGAATAGTATCTACCTAGCTGAAGAGGAAACTGAACCCCTGCTTTCTTCCTTGCTTTCTGCATCTTATGAAATTCTAACAGTTGTCTGGAAACCTCTAGCAACACCATCCTTTTTGAGGGGTATCTAGGTAGTCTATATGGGAATGATGTAAATCCTTGAATCCTGATATAGGTGAACTTATCATACTGGATGTAATACCTTCCATACTGCTTGATGAAGTTCCTGGCAGCACCTGTTAGTCTCCGATGTAGTTCACCTCTCAACTTCCTCACTATGAACATGGCGAAAGCATCATTGAATCTCTTGTAGTGATTGATGTTTTTCAGGTGGAGCTTGTAGTCGGTCATAATTGTAGTCAGTCGTAGTCGGCCAAGTAAATAATCATAAATTAATTAGTGTTGTTATGTTAGGAGTGTTATCAGAAATTAACCCCGACGGTTGGATTGTTATAGAGTCGTTGCCAACGGTTGGTATCTCAACCAACCTTGGCCAAGTTATATATTGGCTTAATACTTTGTAGTCGAGGCGACCCGACGGCATTGTAACATTGTAGTGTAATACTGATATATTCAATGAATGGGAACAATGCTTTATTCTGTGCAATGCTGTTATAATTTCATGTTCTGTGTTATGCACTATACTACTTAATTCTGTTTACTTCATATTCTGTGAAACACACCATATTGCGGTAAACATTTGGCGTCGTTGCCTGTTCGAAAACGGGTCGAGGGTGACAAGTCGATGACAAGTTGAGTCGTCCGATGCCATCGGGTGACAAGTTGATGACAAGTTGAGACCATCGGATGACAATTTGGCTATCGATGACAAGTTGAGTCGTCGAAAACCATCGGACAAGTGGCATCGTTAGAAACAAGCAAACCGTTCGGTGTAACCAGGGTCGAAAAAAAAAAAAACACAATGAAGATGGCATCGTGATGGGGCAGCCGACCGAAGAGCCAGTACAAACAAACGAGGATCAAGACGCTCTGACGGAAGACCTCTGCAGTTTGCAATCGGTCATCTGGGATCAAATGCACGTCAACCAAGAGGTCGACCATCTCCTCACCCGAGTAGCAATTAATGCCCATACAACTCAATAAGGATAAGAATCGAGTACCAAGTGGGCATGAAACACCAGAGGAAAGAACACGAAGATCATTGAGATTAAAGGAACAAGAAGAACGAAGGAAAATACTGAGACAAATTGTCAATGAACATCATCATGCCAACGAAGGAATTTTCAAGACACCGCTGACAAATAAAGAAAAAGGGAATGAAAATGAATTGATAGAAGAAATTGAAAACAGCATATGCCGCATCGGAGAGTTATCCATATCGGACGACGAAGGGCCGAGAGTTGGAAAATCTGAGCCTAAGACCCCAGGGCAGAGGGAGTATCAGAACGAACCTGAGGAGACTCAAGGTGTAGAGGACGCTGACAGAGGACGCGGGGAAGACTCGAATGTGGCCGAGAGTGCAAGTGACGCACCGGGACGTTGCGAGAGAACCAGTCCAGTCAGGTCCAACGCACAAGGAGGGCATCGGGGAAGGATGGTGACTCCATCAGCTGAGAGGCAGAAGCTGCCAAAATTTACGGGGGATGGGTCAGAAGATCCAGTATGACACTGTAAGACGTGCGAGACAATTTGGATAGCCAATGGGCAAGATGATGTGGACTACTGGCTGAAAGCATTTCTAGCGACATTGAGAGATAGTGCCATCGACTGGTACACAGAGTTGGCCCAAGCACACAGGGCATCATGGAGATTACTTAAGAAGGCATTCCAAGACGAATTCAAACTTCTGAGGGATGACAGTGAAATTGTAGCGGAGATCTACAGTACGAAGCAAGGGAAGCACGAGAACGTGCGAACCTACAACCGGAGACTGAAAGAATTGTTGGGAAAACGGAGACTCAGCCGGCCGACGGGCTGAAGAAGCGATGGTTCATCGAAGGGTTGCATCCATCGCTGAGAAAGAAAATGAAAGTCGTGCCTCCGTCATCATACGATGAAGCGTACAATCGAGCGATGGATATAGAGAGTGAAAATAAAATATCCTTCAGAGGGAAAAGGAAGACGGATGATGAGGATAGTACAGATGACAACAGCGACAGTGAGTCCAAGACCGTGCAAGCACTCAGGAAGGACATGATGAGAATGATGAAAGAACTAAAGGCCGACAAGGAGAGTACGAGGGAAGCTAGAGAACTGTGGTGTACAGATTGCAAGGGGGAAGGTCATACAAAGGCAAATTGTCCGAAAAAATTGTTTTGTGATATCTGCCAAGTGATGGGACATTCCATCAAGGAATGCCCATACAATCTGAAAGCAAGGGGTACACAAGTACTCTTCACTCACGGAGAACCGTCAACACCGCCGAACACACCACCAAAGCCCCAGTACAATAGCCATGCATCCCCTAGAGGTTACCAAAGCAATAGAAGTCCGAGAAACAGATTGTAGTACGACAACAAAGGGCGACCTATGATACAGTGCCGACAGTGCAACGAGTGGGGACACTTTGCAAGAGAATGCCCGAACAACAATCAAAACACAATAAATGCATTGTGCAAGTGGTGTGGGCCTGGTGACCACGAAGAAAAAGACTGTTCGAAGCAAAAAGGGGTAAACCTTATCAATCTCAAGGAAAATAATGAAGAAATCTTTGCTATCACCCGAGCACACTGGAAAAAGGCCACTTATCCAGATCCCCGTACGGAAAAAGAAAGACTTCGTGAGGCACGAAAGGAAGTAGAAGCTGCCATGAAAACCGAACAGAGGAACTCAGACAAGAAGGTAACAGCAACCCTACGATCGGAATTAGATAAGAACATAGCAAGTCAAGTATTGCAAACTACCGTACCAATCAAATTGGCAGACCTCCTCCAGAGCTTACCTCAGTTAAAAGTAGCACTATCCAAGGTAATAGAAGGTAACTCGCATGCAGACGAAGCCCACACAACAGAAGATGTTATAGTGGAACCACCGCCAACGGGAGAACAAGTACTCGACCCGAGGTTGCTAGCGGTTGACACCGGGAAGAAACCGGCCGTAGTGCATATGGAAATACTTGGGAGAAATTTGACAAATACAATAGTCGACGGGGGATCTGGAGTAAACGTATTACCGGAAGAAACCTGGAAAAGCCTCGAGAAGCCTACTCTATGGCCACAAAACTTCCAGTTAGTGGGAGCCGACCAGCACGGGATCAAGGCGCTGGGAGTGCTAATGGCTCAAAAATTAAGAATCGGTACCTAGCAATTTTTGTTAAATTTTGTAGTCATAACAGCACAGAATGCATCATACGATGCATTACTCGGCCAAGGATGGCTAATAGCCGCCAAGGCCAACCACAACTGGAAGAAAAACACTCTGTCCATAAAAAATAGGCATAAGAAGTTTGTCATTGACTTGAGGACGCAAACTGTCAGTGAAGAGTTGGCCTTAGATTCTGACTCGGATGGAGGGGACTCGACAGAAAGTGGGAAAGGGCCGATGGAGCCCGATGATGAAGGGGTGCTGGAATTACAGGAATGCTCAGAAGACGAGACAAATTCATTCAGCGGGTTATTCCACTGGCAGATGGAAGATTACGAGTTCTTTCAACCGGAATGTAATATGATTTCAATAAAAGAAGTCGGCGAGAGCTCTCTGATGAACAATGCAAATCCTAGTAGTGCAAGTCCTAGCAATGCAAGTTATGGCAGTGCAATTCTTGGCAAAACTCGGTCGAAGTGTGAAACACTCGGCAACTCTCGGCCGACGAATGAAAGTCTGGGCAACTCTAGGCCGACGAGTGAAAGTTTGGGCAACTCTAGGCTGACGAGTGAAACATTGTTCACGAATGAAGCACTTGATGGATTGACAAACACTCGACCACTTGGTAAGAAGGAACCAGTAATGAGTGACAAAGGGGAGGAAGGCAATAATCAGCCGAAAGTAACAGAGCAAATAGTGGTAGAGACAAGTCGACCAGAACAGACAAGTCGACCAGGAGAGGCACAGAAAGAATGTACAGAGGGTGAAGTGAAGATAAATAATACACTTGCACATAAATTTGAACCAGACAAGGTGATCAGGTATGAAGAGACATTGACAAGCAAGGTGAATTGGGGTGATAAAACTAACGACGGGAACACAACATTGAAAAAATCGGCCAGAAAGAGACCATACAAAGAGAATAAGGACTATAAAGTAATTCTGCCAACTTGCAATTTTTTGGCGATCGGTGAAAAGCAACAGAGAAAAAATGATGTTAAAAAGTCGGACAGTTTGCCGAACTTCCGAAAGACAACAATTATAGTTCCAAGAAAAACAACAGTTCCGGTCCCTGCAGACGATTACAAAATCAATAAAGCCGGAGTTGCAGATCGAGCGTGGACCCCATCGTAGAAAAATAGAAAAATCAGATTCAGGTTGACATGGATGAAAAATTGGAAAAGAAGAAAAAAAAATGTGGGGAAAAATGGGAAAAAATTGAAAAAAAAAAGAAGTCGTACGCCGTGCGACATCGGCAGTACGACCAGGCAGCACATCGGCCGTACGACATCGACCGTACAACATCAGCCGTACGACCTGAGGTGTATGACATTAGCCGTACGACCTGGGCTAACCGGAATTTTTTTTTAAAAAAAAAAAAGAAAAAAAAACAAGTCGTACGACATACGACCAGACCGTACGACGTACGGCCAAGTCGTACGCCGTACGACCAGGCCGTACGACGTATGGCAAGTCATACGCCGTACACCGTACGGCCACCCCGCCCTTTAAATACCCCACTGTGTAAATCTTTCTTAGGAGATAGAAAGTCCAGACAGGGAAAATGCAGGGAAAGAGAGGAAATTGCAGGGCTGTACACTGCTGAAACCGTACTCCTGAGGCCGTACTATGAGTTTTTGGATTGCAGATGAGTGTCCGATTTTGTCAGAAAAATGATGTGTGCAATGAAGGTCTGAATGGTTTTGAAGGTGTTATTTTGGGCTTGGCGGCGGGGGCGCTGCCCCCAGACCCCCGCGAGGGGCGCTGCCCTTTGACCCCGACCTCGTTGGGGGCATTGCCCCCAAACCCCCATCAAATTAGTACTATTTTGATCCAGTGAGCAATGGGGTGCAACATTCGCAGCATTCAGTATGCTATCAGATTGGGTCCCTTGGTTGGTTGGTCTACTGGCAGGTGTTCCAAATGTGTTGGTTCTACGTTTACACAGCTCCTGCTTCAGCATTGTTGTCGGCAAAAGCTTACTTAATGTCACTTGATAGTTTTCTGTCGTCTGGAAGACGACTAATTTTGTGGGGCGGATGATGTAGTCGGTCGTAGTCGGCCAAGTAAATAATCATAAATTAATTAGTGTTGTTATGTTAGGAGTGTTATCGGGAATTAACCCCGACGGTTGGATAGTTATAGAGTCGTTGCCAACGGTTGGTATCTCAACCAACCTTGGCCAAGTTATATATTGGCTTAATACTTTGTAGTCGGGGCGACTCGACAACATTGTAACATTGTAGTGTAATACTGATATATTCAATGAATGGGAACAATGCTTTATTTTGTGCAATGCTGTTATAATTTCATGCTCTGTGTTATGCACTATACTACTTAATTCTGTTTACTTCGTATTCTGTGAAACACACCATATTGCGGTAAACAGAGCTGAGGATAACACTGATGCGAGAGAATCTGTCCCGGCTTTGTACCTACTTGCCCTTTAGCTGTTAGTCCTTTGTAGACTACATTTCTTGCCAAGATATACACAAGGTATGAAGTCATGAAGAAAGACTTCGTTTCATCAAAGTTTTCAAACTGTTCATCCAGGCAGTGGCTTATAAGGCCAGCCCAGTCAATCATCTTGTTCTTTGTAAACATATGATCAAAATAAGTATACATCCATCCTTCGAAAGTAGATGATTGTGGCCTACCTGTTACTCGATTCAGGAACATGATCAAGTAACTTATCTCTTGCTTGAAGTCAGCTTTGTGATACTTAGGGTCTTCTGAGTTGTATATCTTCATCGATGAATCATTCATCCACTTCTTCCTGATTTCTTGCATGTAAACCTTTGAGTTGCCTTCGAACGTCATCTGAGCAGTTGTAGGACATATGAAGACTCCTTTCGCCTTCAGGATGTTGAAGATCTCCTGAATGGCCTCCCTTTGCAGGTAGGCGAGAACAGTTCCATCCTTTGCTATAATCTATCTTTTCTCTTTGTCATAATGCTGAACACACTCCAACACTAGCTCGGCGCTTGGCAAGGCAGGTGGGAAGCAAGCTGCTTGTACAATCCCACTCTTTGCGATGGCTGTAATGTCTTCGTTTCTGGTGATCGCGAGCAAGAAGTCTTTCACTTCCTCCAAGTTGATGTGTCCCATGTTGGTGTCGCCGACATCCTTCCACTGCGTTTCTAGCTTAGACTCCGGTATGTTGGACTTGGCATCCATCTTGATAAGGACTTGTCTCTCCTTGGCCGTCATTCCCATCTATCTGCAAGACTGGACTTGAATGAGTGGATTGAAATAATGGATTTATGAGTCTTCTATATCACTATTATCATGTTATCATGTTTTAATTCAATTTTTCAAGTACAAAGAGGTTTTATGAATGAAGAGCAACATATTCTAAGTCATTTTTCATCAAAGCATTATCTGATTTCAGAATATAAATCTGCAAAATTAAACAAATACAAGGTAATTTTATAAAGTAGAAGTGACCAAAACGTACCTTGTGCCCAATTTCTGCCTTAGCAAATGCAAATTTCTGGAATTTAATGCAAAAATCAGTCTAGAAATGGCAGAATTTAGAAGCAAATTAGCTTTTCAAACTCAGATCTGCCTAAAAAATTGACTTTCTCCTTGCCGATTTCTGCTCCTTAGAAGAAATTGCTGCTTCTCATGTGGTATTCGCTGCCTCCTTGTAAAGAATTATGCTTTAATGAACAAGAGCGCTCTCTTTATATAGTAGTTTGCACTTTTTTAAATGTAGGCGGCTGGGTGAAGTCGGCCTAGTTTGCACATTTAATATTTGCAACTTCAAAAAAAATTTGAAAATACCTTGGGCGCCAAACATTTATGCCCCATGTGGGCGCCAAAAAGAGGTGGTTTAGGTCTAAATGGGCGCCCAACCTTAGGAAGTGCGCCTTCTCTGGGGGTTCCACCTACACTTCATCAAGGGCGCTTATTTTCCTCTATGATGCTAAAACTCTCAAACTCATAACTCAAACTCACCTAGGCGTTCAAACCTTCTCACCTCACCAAGGCGCCTATATGTCATGTTATCATCTTTTATGATGTTCTCATCCTATTAGTAAGGCGCACATCACTGCAAATTACACTTCATTACCTATTCAAGAAGGAGATCACTTATTCAACCAAGGCGCCCAAATGATATCTTTCACAACTGCAAGTGCGCCTAAACTCAGATATATCAATCTAACTCCTTCAATAACTCTCAAAGCCTATTTGATCATATGCAATCCAAGGCACACATAGAGGTCTTTGCTCTTCATACCAAGGCGCTCAATTAGGTGATCTTCTCTACCTCCAAGGCGCAGGAGTCTTCAACTTACCTCTTGAAGCTAAAGAATGGGTGGTCATCTTCAACTCAACTCCCTAAGGCGCATATTTAATGACCTAGGCGCATATTTAGCTCAAGGCGCTCCTTCCTTGCCAAGGAGCAATAGTCTTGTATGTAAGGCGCTCCTTCAAATTGATGATATTTACCAATCTTCATCAAGGCGCATATCTCTTGACCTTTGGCTTCATCAAGGCGCATCTCCACCTTAGGTACTGCCTGCATTCACTAAATGCCAACCTTTTGAAGGCGCTCATTTTTAAGAGCTCCAACACTTCACCCTAAGGCGCCAGATGTATCTAGGGCACTCCAACTAGATCTTCCAATCAAGGCGCTCCAAGACTTACTTCAAGGTGTTATAATTTCAAAGGTGTTGACATTATCTCAACCAAAGGCGCTCAATGATCTCACAGAAGCACTTCATCCCATATCTAGGCGCTAGAAGCCAAATGATTCTTCCTCAAGGCGCTATTTCATGATGATTCACCCTAGGCGCTAGAAATCCTCTTTAAAGGCGTTCACTTTCATCAGAGGCGCAATCATCCCACATCTAGGCGCTCTATCCTCACTTCAAGGTTCCTCCAACTAGGCGCAAAAGTGAAGATACACTCTAAGGAACTCTGAAGGCGCCAAAAGTTCTTCATATGTCTAAGGTGGTAAAGCTTCCTCAAAAATCAAAATCTACTTTAGGCGCTCCAACATCATTAAGGCGCCATCTTGAGTATCCAACCTTCTAAGGCGCTAGACATGGCTCCAATCTCTCCGGACTCAAACTCTCCAAGACAAGGTGCTAGTGATCTCAAGGCGCAAGTTGAGGTATACATCATCAAGGGCGCAAAAAGAGGTCTAGGCGCCCATTCACTCCTTGTTTAAACACTCCAAATCATACCAAGGTGCTAAGGTGCTCAAAACCTTTTCCCATCAAAGCCACTCTCCATCAAGGCATCAATATAGGGCGCTCAATACAAAATAAGGTGTCAGAATCTCCTTTAAGGTGCAAAATCTCTTCAAGGCATAGCTAAAGGTGCTAGATGATGGGCGCCCAAACTTCTTCCTTTTGTCACCTAAGGCACTCAAACCAAACTTAAGGCGCCATAACCTTGTTTAAGGCGCTTCTAGCCACTTCAAAGTCTTTTAAACGTCCATCTTATACCAAGGCGCCAAAACTTCACTTTGCAATCACTCCCTCCAAGGCGCTAACATTTCCTTCACAACGGCTTGGAAAGTCTAGGCGCTCCATTGGACTTGCACCACTAGGCGCCAGTCTACACTAGGGCGCTCTCTCACACATGTAAGCACTCAATACGCCAATCTCTTCCATCATAGGCGCTTGAACATGTCTAGGCAAGTTTTCAAGGTTTTAAAGCTCTTTATAGAAGGCGCTTCAAGTTACTTCAAGGCGCACATACTCCTTATCATGACTCAAGGCGCAATTGACTTGGTTCTCCTTTCTCCTTCCCTAGGCGCCAGAAGTCCCACCTCCAATCCTAGGCGCCAAAACTTCACTTATCATGACTCAGACATTCTTCATCTTGCCAACCAAGGCGCTTATCACTCTTCTGAAGTGCAAAACATCATCCTAAGGCACTTCACTGTCAAAGTCTTAAGGCGCTCCAACTTCTTCCTTTCCCCTAGGTGCTAGAACTCCTAAGTGCTCACCAGATACTCTCTTATTCAAAGCGCAAATCTTCCTATACTATGATTGCCTCTGAAATGCCGATTGACTTGATGTGAGGGTGCAAAGGCTACTCCAGCTCCCAATGAGCGCCTAGTTTGAACAAAGAGGGATAAAGCATTCAAAACTATCCAAACGATCAACCCCTTCCTAACGTCTTCACTGCTCCGGAATACCTTGTCTTCACTGCTCCGGAATACCTTGGCCAAAATGACATATAACAACTTCCTGTGCAAAGCATCTGAGCTCGAAAGAGGGGGTCCCCAATCTGATGGGGTGATGTGTGATTTGGTCACAACAGGACACAAGTGTGCAAAGAAGAATCTTTTCTAAACTGAAGGAGTGACATAAGATGAAGAAGATATAGAGATAGAAGTGACATAAGAAGAATCATTGGAAGAGCCCATACCAACAATATCCTGCCATGCACTATTAGGTATTAGTACCCCACAAACTCTCAAAGTAGTGGGATGGCTAAAAAACAAAGAGTGGCAATATTAATTGATTTAGGCTGTACTCACAATTTCATCAACAAAAGTTTATTCACACATTTGAGTTGCTTTATTTTTCCAGCACTAGAATTTCAAGTTATGATTGTAGATGGGAGTATTGTTAGTTGTTCCAGGAAATGTTGCAATATCCCAAATGGGGATCTGCCCTAAAATTCTGATTTTTAAACTCTGATTTGTGCCCTAATTTCTGAATTTCTGAATTCTGCTCCAAACCCTAATTTCTGAATTTCTGATCTTTAATTTCAGATTCAAACACTTATAACAGCCAATATATGATATCAAATTACATCAAATAATTATGCCAAATGGTTTGCCCAACATTAGAGTTGAAATACAACATGAAATACAACATGAAATACAACATGAAATACACAATATATGATCAATAAAAGCACCCCACAAGTCTGAAATTTTGAAGACAACTCTGCTGTTAAAAATCAGATTATAGAAGTCTGAAAAGTACATCCAATCATGGGCAAACACATGACAAGCATGCCCAGAAAACTGCTGTCCAAATCAGAAGTAAACTCCTAGGGTTTATACATACCAAACATGACAAAATGAGCCTCAAATGATGAGATCGCCCTCCTATGATGTGGTGCCTAAGTTAAGGCTTAAAACCCTAGTGTAAGTGAACACCAAAATGCCAAAATGCTACTCCAGAATGAAGTGCTCAGATCTGCTCCAATGCTGATGCAAAGATGAAACCCTACAATGAAAAAATGCTGCTCCAACAAGGACGAATAGGTCTGCTCGAAATCTGAAACTCAAATCAATATGAATTCTGCCCCAAAATGACAAAATCGACCTCCACCAAGCAAGTCGCTCCTCCCTCAAAAGTGGCGCTGCAATCTGGGGCAAAACCCTAGTCCATTATCAACACAAACTCGCCAAGTATTGCTGTACAAAAAATCTGATCTCCAAATCTGATTTGTATTTTCTGCTCTTCTCCTCAATCAATCAACATTGAAGCACAATTAGGTTCCCGTCACGAAACACAAGGTGAGCTAGGTTTTCGTCCAACTCACCAAGAATCGTAAGGGTTTTCGTCCTTGGGATTCAATAGCCCAACTTTAGTTGCAGCCAAGAGTAAAAACTCATGTGAAAGTATGAAAGATAGATATGTTCAATTGCCTCCAATTGAACCCTTTTTTATACACACTTCTCACTCCTTCCTAGCCGACCTAGGCAAAATATTTCTTTATTTCTAAATTGCCTTTTCCCTCCATTTAGGCGAACCACCTTCATATGACCTTGGGCGCTCAAATTCAAATTAAAGATTTGAATTTAATATTAGATCTCTCCTTATGCCGACTTCTCCTTGGGCGGCCAAAGGGAAATAAAATATTATTTTATTTTATTTTGCTCTTATTTTCCCACCTTCCAACCTCCAAGTGGGTCGCTCCTCTACAAGGCAAATTAATTTATTAATTTTGACTTCACAACAATTACTACAAAATTACACCAAGTCATAATCCATCATCCTTTTGCTTGGCAAAAATAGTTAAATGCGTGATTTAACTACTCAGAGTATTCCCTTGCTTCCTCGACCTAGCCTACAGGAATAAAATAGGCTAGCGAAGACAAGATGGGTGATCACTCGGACAAAGGGGACATTGCAAATGTCACAATATCAAACTTGCTATTAGGGACTTCCTTTTGACTAGCCCTCTGTTTGCCATTGCTATTAGGGTTGTAGATCTAGTGTTGGGAGGATCAATAGCTCAAAACTTTGGGCACCATTGAGATGAATTTCCAAGAGCTCTTGATGTGTTTTCATTTTGAGGGTAAGACATCTGAATTAAGAGGATTGCACACAAAGGATTTGCAAATGATAAGCTCTCATCTAATGCAAAAAAGTGTTAAAAAAAGTTTCAATAGGTTTTGAGGCAAAATTATTTTTGCTAGAGACTCCACCACATCACCAGGATTTGGCATTGTGCAAGATCACATTTAAAATCAATAATTACTTTTTGATTTGAAGCCAATTTTGGTCACGGCACCAAACCAAATGAAGCAACAAGTAGACCAACACCATAGTGAAAGGAACTTTGAAGTGGTAGATTGGAACTTTTTGAGATTGCAACCATATTACATAATTTTGCTAAAGCAACAAAAGAAGGATAATAAGCTCAAACCCAAATGTCATGGTCCTTATCAAATTTTTCAAAAGATTGGTAGTGTGGCATACAAGCTAGTGTTACCTCCAACAAAAATACATCTAATTTTTTGTGTCTTTTGTTTAAAGAAAGTTATTGGACAATAGATTCCAAGATAGATAATGTTACCTAAGCTCAATGAATAGGGAAGAATTATATTGGATCCTAATGTAAATCTCCAGACACACACAAAGAAGTTGAGAACTAGGACAATCACAGAGAACTTGATCAAGTGGAAGAATTTACTCGTCAAAGATGCTATGTGGGACGATAAAGATTTCATGTAGAAGCATCCACATTTGCTCAACGTTGAGGACAACGCTTGTCAAAAAAGGGGAGATAGGGAGCGGGCATGCCATGCCCATAACCCATTGATTGTAGTGGGATATGTGATAACCAACTATGGCTCACATAATCCTAATTTATCATGTCCTTTTTCTAATTAATTGAACTCAGAGGAATTATTAGCCCATTCCTATATTTCTTGTGGGCTAAGGAGAATAATGAGGGGAAAAGTTTATTTAATATTTAATTTGTGGTTTTGTGAATTTATATTTTCTAGATATTTTGGAACAATTAAATATTAAATTTATTATTAATGCAATACCAAATGGGGCATGGGATTCCATGAGGAGATTTGGCATCTCCTAAAATTAGCTGATTCTATGACAGATTTTATGATAGCTTGTAAGAGGGGAGTTATTGCTTATTTTTAGTGGGCAATCTTGCAGCAGTTATGACAAGTGAGCACCATTTGAGGGAAGTTGCTGTAAATAACACTATTTTAATTTATTTTCCAAGAGAGGGGCGTTTGAATTGATGGGCTATATTTATTTATATGCCGAGGGGGGGGGGGGGGGGGGGATTTGATACAAAAATGACCTTTTGATCAATTTACAACTCAACTTTTCTATATGAGAACTTGTGCTTTTACAATTCCTTCTGTGGACGAAAACCCATTGAATGTAGAAATCAATGGATGAAAACCCATTGGTTTCTGAGGGCAATCTTTCTCAAAGGTTGCATTGGAGCTTCAAGGATTTGCAGATTCTTCAAGTTCAGTTTGTGTGTGTTTTTGTAGGTTTTGGAGTGCAGTTTGGTGTGGAATTGATTTGCAGCTTATTGTGTTGTGTTTGCTGCAGTAGTTGTGTTTCAGATGTATTGCTGTTCATTAACCTCATTTTGATCAGCTATAGAGTTGGTGATTCACATTTTGCTATTTGGGGTAGAATATTTGCATAGTTATGGAGCAATTTGTTGTGATTGTTTGGGATAGTTAGTGTGGGGGTTTGTTTCTGGTGTTGGTGTTGTGTATTGTGCATTGTGCTGCTGTTGTAGATCAGTTTGCTACTGTTATTTGTCCTTTCAGATTGGCTTCAGGAGTTGGAGACATTATCTTTCAGATTGGAGCAAATTAGCATTGTGTAATTTGCAATTTTTGTGTGGTTTCCAGAAGGAAACATTTCTAAATTTGTTGCTGCTGTAGTTGATGTTGTATTGGCTGTAATAACAGTCCATATTAGTGTAATCATAGTTGGTAGACTCACTGAGTCTTTAAAAACCCACAAGTTTTTTTCGTTGGCGAGTTTTTCTGATTTAAACTCACCGAGTCTTATTGCCGAGTGTCTGTCGAAAACTCAGTGAGTCCAAGCAGAAAACTCGGCGTGTGTTTGCATAACCTGTCCGCGGCCAGAAAGTTCATTTCATAAACAAAAAACACATCTCTTTTGGTTTGTAGAGCAAAAAACCCCTCCCCAACCAAAAGACATCATTTGCAACGTTCTGCCATCGAGAAGAGTGGATTTAAACGGATTTTTTTGCAGATTTTGAAGGCAAATTCGAATCACAGGTAGTTTTTTGGTTTTCCATTTTTTTTTTTGTTTAATCATTTTTTTTCATTCTTGTTGCAAAATATTGAATCCAAATTGGAAAAAAATCTTCATAGAGCAAAAAGAAGCAAGATTTTTTGCATTTAGATTTCAAAAAACAAGATTCATCGCTATTTTTTTATTGATTTTTTTCATTATTTTCACTGTTTTTTGAAATTTTCAGACCTAGGTTCATTTTTTGATTTTAAATCTTTTTTTTTTTGAAAATAATGTGTAGAATGGTTAGATATAGTTAATTTATTTACTGATTTAATCATTTAAACACATTTGTATCAATTGAAATCAAATTTAGAGAGATTTTTTAATGATTTATCATTTTATGTGTATAATTTAGGTTGTTTTTAATTTTTTTGTATTAAAAATCTAATATGTTGTACATTTTTTTGTATGTGTAGGTTAAATACGCAGTATAATGGCTTTTGCTTCAGGTTCAGCCTTAGGCTTCGCCCCATCGGTGCCCGTGCCATCACGGGTTCCAGGCACTCATCCTCTAGGAGCTAGAGACCCTACATGGAAGTATGCCGTGAGGACCGACAATTGGATCGGTTGTTTGCACTAAATGTAAGAAGGTACATAATGGAGGCACAAATCGCCTCAAAAACCATCCTGTAGGCCTTTCTTGTCATGATGCCAAGGCTTGTCCTAAGACCACAGAAGAGATAAAAAGAGATGAATGCCCTACTTGCAGCTGCCAAAGAAAAAAATTGCAAAGGGAGAGGACAAAGGCAGCCATAACAACAACCATAGCTGGTGGACATGGTCATGAGCAAGTGGAGATAGAGTCTCAATTAGATGAGGAGGCAGTCGCAGATACTTACATTGTGGGCTCTCTTCGTGGTCCACACATTTGTGGCACACCGGCCTCTAGGCCCCCCACTTCCTCTGCTTCGAGTAGAGTGCCACCTCCTACATCTTCACATAGTTTTTTTGTGCCAAGAAACACACCAGGAGCACATACATCATTGGAGGCTACAGGGTGGAATAGGGAGGTGCATCAACATGCCAACATGGCATGTGCAGACTTTTGGTATTTCAATAACATTCCATTCAATGTGGCGAGTAGTCCCCATTGGCACAATTTGGTTACCGCATTGACAGTTGCGGGAAAAGGCTACAAGCCACCTTCTCGTAAAGACTTGAGTGGGAGGTTAGTCAATTTAAATTTTATGCTAAGTTTATCATTTATGTTCTTTAATTTAAATTAATTTATGTTGAAATTAAGCTATTTTTTGTTTATTGTACTTATTTTACTTTGTACTTGTAGGTTGCTCACAAATGCAACCTAAAGGGCGGTGCAAGTAGTGGAAGATCAAAAGAAAGAATGGAAGAAACATGGCTGCACCATTATTTCCGATGGGTGGACGGATGGGAAAAACTGCACCATCCTTAATTTTTTTGGTTTTTTTAAAAGGTGAAGTGTTTTTGAAATTGGTGGATGCCTCCAACAAAATAAAAAATGCAGAAACATTGTTGGAGGAAGTTGTCATGGAAGTGGGGATAGATAATGTGGTGCAAGTCATCACGGATAATGCAGCAACATATGTGGCAGCTGGGAGATTGCTTAAGGATAGAAATCCTACACTTTTTTGGTCACCTTGTGGGGCACATTGCCTTGACCTTCTTTTGGAGGACATAGGCAAATCTGATTTGGTGGCACCGATTGTAAATGATGCAAGGAGCATCACAAAATTTATCTACAATCACCCTTGGGTTCTTAGTTTGATGAGAGATCATACGCAAGGGAAAGAGTTGGTGATATCGGGTGCCACAAGGTTTGCAACGGTTTTCCTAACGTTGCAAAGCATTATTGGTTTGTTGAATGCTTTGAAACAAATGTTTGAGTCTACTATGGCTAGAATCATCATATGCAAAGAAGCATGAAGGAGAGAGGATTGCAACCATAGTGTTTGATAAGCTCTTTTAATAGAGAACTATAGAGATCGTGAAGGTAACCTCAAATCTTTGATTTTAAATTCAAATTGAATATTTAATTTCTTAATTTAAGTCTTTCATTATAAATTTGTAACTTTAAGCTTCTTGTATTTGTAATGTAGGTGATGGGGTCCTTGGTTAGAGTCCTCCGCTTGGTAGATGGGGATAAAAATCCAACGGGATATATTTATGAGGCCATGGATAGGGCCAAAGAGGCTATCAAAAATTATTACATGGGGGACAACCTCATATTTGATCCCATATGAGAGATTGTTGATAGGAGGTGGAACAATCAACTCCACCAACCAATTCATGCAGTAGGGTACTTCCTCAACCCTAATTTTCTCTTCTCAGACAACTTCTCTGATCCTAATGGAGAGGTTATGGAGGGGCTCACGACAGGCATTCAGAGGATGGAACCCAAGGTTGAGGTGAGAGATCTCATTGTCCAAGAGTTGGATCTTTATAGGGAAGCGAGGGGTAAACTCTTTTCTTTAGATCTAGCTATTCGAGGAAGAACCACTCAACCACCAGGTATAAAATTGGGAGTCTTTAAGTTTATTTCACATGCATCTTATAATTTGATAAAATGTGTTTTGACTTTGTTTTCTAACTCTTAAATATTTTTTTTTTGCAGAGGTTTGGTGGAAAACTTGGGGTGAAAATTTCCCACATATCCAAAAAATTGCCCTTCGCATACTATGTCAGCCTTGTAGTGCATCCAGTTGTGAGCAGAATTGGTGCTTGTTTGAGGCCATTCACACGAAGAAGAGGAACAAATTAGCTCAAAAGCGCCTCAATGACCTTGTCTTTGTGCAATACAACCTTCGGTTGCACACAAAAAGAGTAGAGGACAAATCACTGGATCCTATTGATTTGGATGAGATAGATCTTTACAGTGATTGGACAGGGTGGAATGAGCAGCCTCCATTGTTTACCGCGAACGGGATTCTTGATTTCGAGAGATAGGCAATGGAGGATGTGGGTGCAACAGGAGATGTAGGGTTGGAGGACATCCATGAGGATGAGAAGTCATTGCCAGAGCTAGATATTTCCAGGATGGTGGTCAAGCCTCAGCCACAACCTTCCATGCCAACCAAGGAGCCACTGGCACCGCGTACTCGTAGGACTAGAGCATCTACCTCTTCCCTAGCTTTGACTAAATTAGGGAAGAGGAAGGTGTAAATGTTGTATTTAGTATTTACTTCTAGTTTTACTATTTTCATTTTTAGCTATCTATTGTAATTTGTATCAGACTATCAGGCTTTCAGCCATTAGGATTCCGCATGAGAATGCGATTTTGTAATTAATTTGCATTAAAGTCAATCAAATTTAATAGAAAATACTTTTGTACTCATTTATGGACTCACTGGATTCATCTTGTCCATAGTTGGCAAACTCGCCAAAAACTTGCGAGTTTTTTTTCCAAAAGAGTTTTTTTGACTTTTACTTGCAGAGTTTTTCTGAGTTTTAGCCGAGTTTTTCCCAAAGACTCGCCGAGTTTTTCCCAGAGACTTGCAGGCACAGGTATATGTAAATTCCACGGCCAGAAAAGGGTTTTCATAATCAGAATTTAGAATTTTTGAGCTCTACATAGCAAAAAACCCCCCCCCAAGCAAAATAGTTCATTTGCAACATTGTGGCATCGAGAAGATCGGATTCAAATGCCATTTTTTGCAGATTTTGAAGGCAAATTCGAATCCCAGGTAAGTTTTTGTTTTTCCATTTTTCTTTTTGTTTAATCATTTTTTTTGGTTCTTGTTGCAAAATATTGAATCCAAATTGAAAACAAAATCTTTATAGAGCACAAAGAAGCTTCATTTTTGCATTTAGATTCCAAAAAAAAAGATTCTTCACTATTTTTTGTGGATTTTTTCTGATTTTTTTCATGATTTCACTGTTTTTTGAAATTTTTAAACCTCAAAAAAGGTAGAGGACAAATCACTGGATCCTATTGATTTGGATGAGATAGATCCTTACAGTGATTGGACAGGGCAGGATGAGTAGCCTCCATTGTTTACCGCAGACGAGATTCTTGATTTCGAGAGACATGCAATGGAGGATCTGGGTGCAACAGGAGATGTAGGGTTGGAGGACATTCATGAGCATGAGGAGTCATTGCCAGAGCCAGAGCCAGAGCTAGAGCCACCAGCATCGCGCACTCGCAGGACTAGAGCATCTGCCTCTTCCCTAGCTTTGGCTAAATTAGGGAAGAGGAAGATGTAATATGTTGGGTTTACTTTTAGTATTTACTTCTAGACTAGTTTTACTATTTTCATTTTCAGCTATCTATTATAATTTGTATCAGACTATCAGGGTTTCAGCCATCAGGATTCCGCATGAGAATGCGATTTTGTAATCAATTTGCATTGAAGTCAATCAAATTTAATAGAAAACACTTTTGTACTCATTTATGGACTCATTGGATTCATCTTGTCATTGAATTTTGCCAAAAAAATGTGTTTCTAATGAAATTTTAGCAATTTTTTTAATTTCCCGAGTTTTTTGCCGAGTTTTTGCCGAGATTTCTCCGAGTTTTTTTTGACTCTCCAAAAATTGGCTTGCTGAGTTTTTTGTCGAGCCGAGTTTTCCAACTATGATCTTGTCATTGAATTTTGCAAAAAAATGTGTTTCTGATGAAATTTAAGCAATTTTTAAAGTTCATGAGCTTTTTGCCGAGTTTTCGCCGAGTTTCTATTGACTCATCAATTTTGGGCTTGTCGAGTTTTTTGGTGAGTTGAGTTTTCCAACTATGAGTGTAATAATCAGATTTTATGAATAGGAGGTCCCAGTTGTTTCAGTGATAAAATTGTCAAAATCTATGTTGACTAGTTTGTGAAAATTTTTGTTAGATTTGTGTATTTTTGTGGGATTTTGTTTATGCAACCAAATCTGAAATTTATTCACAAAAAAAATTGTTGAGGACATTACATAATTTGAGTCATTTATTGGTTTGTAAGTACATTTATTACGTCGAGAGGTGTAACTACAGTGGCAGCACGGGGTGAAATGGCGTGAGTCTGTTAACAAAAACAACTTTAAAAACATTAAAAAAATTAATAGCCGACAAATGCAACATTAATAATTAAAACATATATAAAACATAAATGTTTGAAAGTCTCGAAAAATAACCAAAACAAAGGTAGAAGCAAAAAATAAAAACAAGAAGTGGCAAAATTAAGAATCAACAACAATCATTTCATGATTTGTTGGAATAATGGTGTTAATCGTTATGCATAAAAAAACATTTACTTTGCTGGAATAATAAGCATTATTAACCATAAATTTATGGCACTATAGTTTATTAGGTTTAGAATTCATGCATCCTCACTTTTAACCAAGATTTTTCTAGAATTAAATTTATGAAGTCATTAATTTATAACATAAAATTACAAGTAATTTTAAACCCTAAATTTTATTGGCTACATTTATAGGGGCTATTTTATATTATTGGTTAGTGAATGTTATTTTATATGTAATAAAATGAAACCCTAATAAAATATAATGTTATAAAATCCAGTGAAAAAGAAATAAATTAAATTTTATTATGTAGAAAATTAAATTGAATTAAATCTATGCCTCCATAGTAAAATCTATAAAATATAACTTCTCCCATTGTTGAATATAATTTGCTCCTTTTTATTTATATGATAAAGCCCTAATAAAATAACATATTAATTGATTGTGCAGAAAACAAAACGAAACCTAATAAAATATGGTGACACTTTATTTTTAGAAATAAATAAAATTTAAATTAAATTTTATTAAACTATATTTTATTAGGTTTTATCACATGAAATAAAAAGGAGCAAAGTATATTCAACAATCTTATTCCAATGGTAAATGCATTATATTTTATAGATTTTACTATAGTCATCAATTTAATTTTTTTTTCAGCATAATAAATTTAATATATTTATTTTTAAAAAACTAGCATATCTATATTTAAAAAATATATCTAAAATACGCCGAGAGATATCCTTCTCGAGGCGCCTATTCCACCTACGCCTCGAGAAGGATATCTCTCTCAGCGTATTTTAGATATATTTTTAAAATATAGATATGCTAGTTATAAGCTAGGTTGGATTCATTGGGATTAGGGTATTAATATTGCCCAACGATGTGTATATATAGAAGGTGTTGAGTAGTTGTTTAGCATTGTATTGCAAATTTAGTTCTTATTGTAAGACTTTTGGAGGTTGCCCCCTTGAAGTTGCTTATTATAATAAAGTATTTGTATCTTCATTTCTATTATGTTCTTCTATTGTGCAAGTAATTTTGTTGCACCAAGAGTCACCCACTGCTAGTTTTAATCACTGAAGATGGGATGTAATGTACAAATGGGAGAGTTGGAGCTAAGGGTTAGAACAAAATGGTTCCTAGGCATAGTTGGCTTGTATAAAAGGGTATACATTATATCATAGAGGGTCTCTACAAGCAAGCTCATTATTCTCATTGGGTTGGGTAGCGTAGGTTGGTTGGGTTCCATCAATTTTGGAGTGGCCCATAGGATGTACATTCTAAAAAATATGTTGAGCGTGTTTTCTTGATTCTTCATTGTTCTTCCTTTCTTCTTGTGGTTTTGTTGTGTAACTCTAGGCAACTGTTAGCTAGTTGTTCATTTGACCCACTTGCAACTTGTGTCACAAGAGCTTTTAAAAATAACAAAAACCCCAAGCCTCTTTTGTTGATCGGTAAAGTAAGAATTATATTTACGTGTCCCTCACCCATTTAAAGGCCATATTTAACCACTACAAAAATATTTGTTTACCAATTACATGATTCGATTATACAAGATCCCAATACAATGAAACATTTTATTAACATACCACAAAAACTAGAAAAAAAAAACATTTAACATATTTCCACGTGTGGGGTCTAGGTATATCCATTGTTAATCCAAAACTGGTTGTCTTCAGCCAACCAAAATCTCATTCATTACACAAACTAGGACTGTCCCCACAAGTCATAAGAAACTTGCTATTGCTAGACCATAGCATAACACTTGCTACGTGCCTAACCAACCACGAATCAATGCTTAGCCAACTGCCGTTCATTGGGTTTGATTGAAGGCCACAACTTTAGGCTTACCATGTGTGGAGGATTCTTGTCTTGCTTCTTAGTCAAGGAGGTCTCTAGCACTAGGCTTGTAGGCTGCCCCCCCTCCACTGTCTTCCTTTACTTGGTCTCCAACCTCAATTTCGCATTAGGCTCCACCACCCTCTTCACAAGAACCTTGAAACCATTTGTCCCAATCTCATGTGTTTGTAGGGTACCTATTATGCATAGCGCTCCATCCTTGGTGGACCACACACAACTCTCAAATGTATTATGTGATTGCCTCGTCTCTTTGTGCTCCTAATGCTCGATATAAATTTTGTTTCACATTTTTTGTCACTTGATGCTTCAAATTGTTCTTTGCTCCCATTTCAACTTCTTTGTCTTTCATAGGTAAGACATGGCCCTTCCTCCAACACCTTATTCTTCAATCCCCATGGAATGATGAGGTTTGACTTGAGCAACTTGGCCAATATCCAGCTATGTACCTCCCCATTATCTATTTGTTTATCTAATCTCATTTGAAAATCATCTTCAATGGATGCACATGTCCTCTTAGCAGTTGTGTTGGCCATGCCACTCTCCTCTATTAGCATTGCAACTATTGTATCTTGGCTACAAATGTGAAATGCATTCCATAGATGATGGTCTAATATTAAGCCACCATTGGGGGAGTCCCTTAAAACAATTGTGCATCACTAAAACAAGCTAGTTATAGGGAAATTCTAGAGTAGAAATGTTGTAGAGTGTAAGCATTGCTTGGAATGCAACACACACAATGAAAATTACCTTGCTTTGCTAATAGGGAAAGGCCTTGAGTGGTTGCTTGTATGAAGGATTCAATGGTTGTGTCAATACATTTCACATATATTGCAGAGTGTGTGTGGCACACTCATCCAAGTCCTTCCATGAGTTTTAAAACCCAAGCAAATCCGCTAAAGATAATTAATCACGCCTTTGCATTTCGTTGGGAGTTGCAACCCAACCTTATATCACTACACTTAACTGTTCCAACATTATTTGCTACCTTGATTACATTTAGTAGTCCATGGAGAGAGTGGCAGTTAGGGCATGCCATTCCCTAGGCAAGATGCTCGTTGCATTGGTTAGTGGTGCCCTTTCTATCTCGACATTGGCTAGCTTGTCTGCAAGCATGTTATATTCCTAACAATAGTGCCCATATTGAATTGACTCCAAGGTGTGGGCATGCAGTTGAGCCTCTTGGAGAATTCCCTCAATTTTCTAGTTAGCCGTCTTGCTTTTTCCCATTGCCTCAATTATCACTTGCGAGTTTCCTTCCAGAATGATCCTCTTGATTCTTCTTCCATCGCCATCTTTATTCCCTCCACTAGACCTATTGCTTCCGCTTCATTGTTTGTTGCCTTAAAGATAAACAGTGCTTTTTAGAACATCTTGCCTCCAGTGGCTCTTGGGTTTCCATGCAATATGCCATCAAAATTAACTTTGACAAAACCTTGTAGAGGTTGATAATTGATAACTAAACAATGCAAAGGTCCTATTCAAATTGTTGAATCATACATCAAAATGACAAAATGTAATAATTTGAATATCAATGATCATTCATGAATTATCATAGTAGCTGAAAATTGGAATCCATTTCAAATTTAAATATTCAAATAAGTAATAAGCTAAAAGTTAAAAGTACCAATTGGAGCCTCATTTTACAAGTGACAAGCATCAAAATGACAAGTAAATTGCCAAAGAAGATATCCATAGTTGTTTTTGCTTGAGTAACAAGCTCAAAAATCAGAGATATCGTCATTTGCAATTGCATATCTATGAAACTCCTCATCACTAGAACTATTGGAAGGAAGTGGAACTATTTCCTCCAATCCTATTTGCACATTGTGGTCATCATCAAGGTGTTGTTGCTCCTCGGACTCTACATCCCATTGTTGCGCTAGGCTCATCCTATACTTAGATGACTTGCAATCAATCAAATGCAAGGCACTATGCATTGCAACAAGCTTTTTTGCTCTTGCAGAGGTAAGTTGGTTCCTTTTTAGAGTGGATAAAGCTATATATGGACCAGTTCCTCTCAGCAGCAAAGGAACTAAACACCTATGTGAGAAGACAAATGGCAAGTGTGCGCAACGGTCCTGGAGGTCCATAGATTGTCCACCAACTACCTAGCTTGACCTGTGCTGAAGTGTGCCTGTCAATCCTTGCTGAAGTTTTGTAGCCCTCTAGTTTGGTAAACTTAATCCAGTCAACTCTGATTTGTGCAGATTCATCTGAACTATACATCTTTTTGAAGGCTTTCATGAGGTCATTCCTCACCTTATGATCATTGATGGGAAGAATTCTTCTAGGTCTTTTACATACCATTTTGGATTCAAAGCGTATGCAGTCATGTGTGGAGGGGTGTTCAACTTCTCCCACCTTTTCTGGATGATAGGGTGAATATGCTCATTATACAACTGTAGGGTGGGGTCTCTCTCACAAATGGCAACCTATTTGGCCATGAATTTTGACACCAAGGGGTTGTGCTGCCTGGGTTAATAGTAAGATGTGGGGAATCAATTGGGTTGTTCCAACAATTCCAATTCCAAGGTTATGTTTGAGGCTGCAATGGTGTATTAGAGGACTATAATAAAGACCGTCATCTATGGGAGAGCTCAAGTTTTGAAGGAAGCCTATTTCCACCTCTTGCAGAGAAGAAAAGAGAGCTTTGTAATTTAGGTAACATGACATTTCATTGATTTTGTTGCTTTGAGGGTGAGGATACTTTATGCCATTTCTAGTGCTGATTGAGTAGACATAGATCTCTTGGCAGTTCTGTGGGATGAGAACAGAGCATTCTGCAGATCTCAACAGTGATATGTGGCAGTAGTGGCTGAAGGGTTGCAACATTGTATGATAGTCATGTGGGGACGATCATGAGTCGTGCCTTGTTCAATTATATGCTGCAGTTTAATTGTAACCATAGATGGGCAAGCATAAAATGCAATAGATAAGAGAGAGAGAAGTATGAGAGATTAAGATTTATTGCTGTCATTTGCAAAAAAATGATTCTGATTTAAATAAAATAGACATGTTGAGTACACATCTAATGTGTTATGATCTTTGTGTAATGATGTTTGCTATATATGAAGTATTGTGGACCCACTTTAAACTTTTTATAAGGAATGAATGGTTACTAACTTACTAGTGCCTAACTTAGTCTTGTGTGTTATTTCTAACTAAAGTTGAACCCTATCTAGCTGGCATATCATCAGTTATTCAATTTTTATGTCAACACCAAACAGAGTTTTGCCCACTTCTATCATGTTGTATGCATCCTAATCTTTCTGACACTTTTGAATAGGGTTATTTCGAGCTACAGTTACAAAATTATGCACTCAACAACATGATCTATTTTTTCTGTATGTTGTCTAAAATTCTAAACATTGTCCTGAACGGCCGCCTGGATCAAGTTTTGACCATTGTTAACCTTTCTTAACCAACTCACAAAGTTCGACTATTCTGATAACAGTATCAGTAGGATTAGTAGTTTGTCATTATGCCTGTAATTGTCATGATTTCAACTAGAGTGCATTTATGAGGATATGCCCTTTCTTATTAATTTAAAATTCTATTGTGAACTTTGACTTATGCACTCTATGACACCATACAAGGCTTTAATCATTTAGTTTTCATTGTCCTAGATTAACCTTTAAAATTGTTTGCATGTGTTTCCTCCAATTGTAATATTGATGTTTTCCTTATGTAGCATTTCTCCATTAATCTATGTAAGCAATAATTTCTAAATAGTTTTCATTTAATCTATTTAAGCAATATTTTAATTAGTTTAATTGATTTCTCTGTAAAGCTCATATTGCCAAAAAGGATATGCTGATAGCATGCTGATGTTAAATGTAGCAATTGAGGGTGAATTGGAGAGAGCTATACTCAAGGCAGGAGGAATGCTTGAACGTAACTATGGAAACCTACATAAAATAGGATGGAGGAGAAGTAGCCGAACAGACAAGGGGGTGAGAATTTTCAGTTAATGAGAATACAATCTTATGATTTCTACAATTTTTTTTCACGAGGAAACAACTTTTATTACTATATGTGGCAAATATCACCTGAAATAACATTTTCCTGCTACTATAATGTTATTTTCAAAATTATTCCAAGAGCGAATATTTGATGACAATGGTCATTTTGTTTGCACTTTCCTGAACTTTTTTTATTAGTTATATACATTTTCATGGTTTCCATTATTTGTGGGTTTGCACCGATTTCACCTCCAGCATAACTGGTGGCCATAAAGAGGTTTCTGCTTCTGATTTTGACTATGCTATATAATATTCATGGCCACTCCAGTATCCACAAAACAATTCTCTCTTCAAATATGAATGTCCCAATGCAAAGTGCAGTTGCTCATTTGCTTTTATGTTTTGGAAAATTATGTTATCTTCAGCCATGCATGCATACATGCACTGCAGTAGTTGCTAAACATAATCACCAGTTAATTTTTTGAGTACTTTTGGATTTTCTTCACTTAATTTTGTTCTAAATAGCCTTTCAGTTCACATTTCTTGTTTGATATTTATCTAATAAATGGTTGGTCTTCTGCAAAGCACTTATTAATACCTTTCTAATGACAGTCACCTTGCTGGAGAGAGACTCAATATTTTATTGTCTTTCTTTGTGCCACTAAATGGCCTTTTCCTTAACATTTTCTGTTTAATATTAATGTTATGAATGACTGATATTGTGCAAAGCACTTATCATTATCATTCTAATGATGTGAGTCAACTTGCTGGGGCAAGTCTTCATTAGTTGATTGTGTTTTCATGGTATTGCCATAATTCTTCATGTTTATTATTTAGATTTTTTTTCTTTTTTATGTTAGTTAGAAAAAAAATAGATAGAACAATATTCCCTTGCATTGGATATCCTGGATAAAAACAAAAAACAAAGAAAACGGGAAGTCACAAAATAGAGGTAGCATTAAGAGGGGATACATAATATTTGTTCTTTTGACCAGTGTAACCACTGATTGAATTTTAGCATTCATATGATTTTTGTTTGTTTTAACTGCAGCACTTATTATGTGCATAGCTGTCAGGTACATTCTCTAGCTACTGTGATAGCACTAAAGATGGAGGTCCCTGATGGTGCATGGGTAGATGACCCAGATGGTACAGCACTTGCAGAGGTTATCAATGAATACCTACCATACAATGTACGGGTTTTCAGCATTTTGCCAATAAACAAGTATGATGGTCACCTATCCATTTAGGAGCATGCTTGGTAGAGTAAAACATATACATACTGAAGAAATGACACATTGCTTCAATTTCAATACATAAAAAGATGTTTTGAATGATGTTTATAGTGTATTACTACATGAAACAGTCTGTTAATTATCAAATGTAAAACCTAATGCTTCTTATGTAGCTGCTTTTCAATCTATAATAATTGGTTAGATAGTAGACATAAACTGCCACTGGTCATTTTCTACTTAAGCATATCATTTTTCTTTTTGGATGAAATAATGCCATTTATTAAACACATCAGATTTCCACAGTCCATGATATTGTGCAATAGAGTTTCTGGATGTAACTGTGTGCAATTTTTGTTATCAAAAAATTGCACAGTTACATCCAGAAACTCTATTGCACAATGCCATTTATATTAACCATATAAAGTTTATAAAAATACTAAATATCACAAAAAAAGATGGGTGGAAAAAGTCACACTCCATAGTCTATGCAAGGTGGGAACTTAAACAACCTATCATTTTGGAAACGAAAACTTTACAAACATGATATTTTATCTTTAGTATCAAATGATTAGAGGTGCTTGTGTGCTAAGTGGGTCCCCTTGCCTTGAAATTATTACCAATATCTGTGATGAAATAAAGTGACTACCCATGGAGGTCATCTTGAGATGACTTAAAAACATACATGGTTAAATCCCACAAACATCATAATTTTAATTAAAATGCCTTCAAAAGCCTTCAATATTAAACACATGTATATATGATTAGGTTGTACTTGGGTTAATTCCACATTGGTTAGAATTGCAAGATAAGGGTGACTTATAAGGCATTGCATGCTCGAAAAGTTCTTCCAATGGGGAAAGGAGCTAGAGGGTGAAAAGACCAAAACGATGATTACATTCACCTTTTCTCACCTTCTAATGGATGCTTGGAGGTGCTTGTGTGGTAAGTGGGTCCCTTTGCCTTGTAATTATTATTAACATACATGAGGAAATTAAATTGTATTAGTGTAATGATCATTCATGGAAGTTATCTTGAGATAACTTAATAACACAAGTGCCAAATCTGGCAAAAAATAAAATTCTAATTGAATTCCCCGTGAAAGCCTTCAATGCTTGACACTCGTACACATTATTGGGATGTATTTGGGTTAATCCCACATTGGTTAAAATTGCAGGATAAGGGTGACTAATAAGGCATTACATGCTCCAAAAGCTTTGCCAATAGGAAAAGAGGCTAGAGGGTGTAAAACTCAAAGCAATGATTAGTTGATTACATTCACTTTTCCTACTCCCAACTAACAAATGCTTGAGGTGCTTGTGTGCTAAGTGAGTCCTCTTTCCTTGTAATTATTACCAACATACACGACGGAATAAGATGTCATTAGTGTGTATGACTGCTTACGGAGGTCAACTTGAAATGACTTAAAAAACACAAATGGGTCAAATCTTTGCAAAAATGAAAATTCTAAAAAAGAACCAGTCCAGTTAAAACTTCAGGAAAACTTTTATCTTCATAGAATATTGAGATTGTGAACATATAGAGTCTAGACCACATTCTGGAGTTAAATAATACGCTTTCTCACAATTTTTGTGTCTGAGTAATTGCTCTATGCCACACTGGTTGATAATTAAATGCACATTTTATTGTCTGATTTCAGCTTATCTTGGTTTTAATAATTAGAAAATTTATTCTGTAGAGTACAAACCATTTGATTGAAGATTTAATAGTTATTTTTGATATATCAGTGATACATAAAAGATTATATGATCAATCAGTGGCTATCTTTGCACAGGTGCTATATAGAGTATGAGGGATTGTAATATACTGTAATCCATAAATATATCCTAAGCTAAATGCTATGTAATATGTTTTGGGTTTATTTTTAGGTGGAAACAGTACTGTAATGATCTGACTCTGATATATATCTTAATTGTAGGGGCTTTGATGCAAGAATAGACTGCACTAGCCGAAAATATATGTACCTTCTTCCAGCTGAAGTTATAGGTATTGAGAATAACTGCAGCCCAGAAGAAATAGAGTGGCATATCAAAGAATTCAGAGACATGTTGCAGATATTTAAGGTAGTTACATTTTGAGTATTTTGAGATGTTTGATTCATCTGAAGACTTGGCTTTTCTTGTGAGTGTGACCAAATGAATCGACTTCCATGTTTTAGAAGCAATAATGTATGACATTTCTGGCCTTGACTTATTGCTTTTTTTTTGTTAGGAAAATTGAGGGTTCTATTGGGGCTTTCACCCATGAAATATAACAAACATATTACATTCGAAAAGCCAGATTACCTGGAGTCAAAAGAAGCTGTAAAACAACTACTATCAACCAAAACAAAAATCTTGAATCCAGAAGACATCATCAAGAGACAACACATTAAGCAAAGTGTAATGCAACCATCCTGAACATGATTATTGTCTCTAGCAAAGTCCTCAAGCTCATCAATATAAATTCCAAAGGTAGTTAACAAACAAGGGTGCTGCTATATAACTCCGATTGAATATTGTACTCCTAAATTAATTAAGAGTTCACAGGCAGTTGAGAACAAACACACTATTGTCTTGTAGAGCTGAGTGATATTAGTAATAAAGAACTATGAAATACCAATAGCATGCAATCTCCAAGGCAGCAAGTTCTTGGGCATGAAGTCCAAAAGAAGACAAAATACTTTTGAAGATCAATGACAAGCCTCTAGAATAATAGTTCGAAGAGAGTAATTGTGATTAATAGTCTAGAAACCTCTCTCGAAGCTTTCATGTTCCTTCACTCTAAACTTACTACGCAGTAAGCACCAACTCCTTGAAAACAACCTATCCAAATTTGCGGCAAGCATGTTCCCAATCACTATAGGCATGTAATTTATGAAGTAATATTTGTATTCTACATATAAAATAATTTTGCACTGAGAAAAACAAGTGAGTCCACACCATATTTAAGAAAGCCTAAATTCTTAAATGCACAACTTCCAAACAAGACTCCTATTCATAGCAGCAAATATCTGGGAAAATCATGAGTAATTGTGGCTTGGACTGGTTGGCACTCCGATCTGAATCTGATTGCCAATTTTTTTGCAGATCCAGGCATGAATCACAAGGCACGGGAAATTGCAATTTTATCGGGAATCACAATTTGGCATGAAATTAAAAAACAACATTTTTTCTTTATTTTTATGAATTTTTGAACATTTTGAAATTTCCTGATTTTTCTTGATTGATTGAAAAAACCTTGAACTTTTGGTTTGTGAGTAAATCTCGAGAAAGATATTTGCTACTATGGTTTTGACAACTATTTATTATTCTCTTTGTTATATATATCTTTTTCTTTCGTGGATTTTTGTAGTGAGAATTGAGAGGTTATACGTGTAATGGTGAACCTTCTTCGGGCTCTTATTATATGTTATCAAGCTCAATTATATGTTGCATCCTCTATTTGGAGGACATCTTTGAGGAGTTCATGGAAGACTAATTTATAGATGGATTATAGTTTGGGTATCCTTGGACATTGGACTTCTTAATTAGAAGGGGTCTATGATCATGCAATACAAACGAGCAATCAAAACAAAATATTTCTTAAGAATTTTTTTCATTTAGCTAGAGTCCACCATGTTGATTTCTTTGGGGATGAGGGTTTGATGGTATACCCATGATCACCTTGCTCATAGGAAAGGAACTTATCTTGGTGTTTTGTTGGGTAAGTTATTGTGTACAAAAACCGAACACCAAAAACATGTACAACTTAAAAATTATCTTTAATTATTTACTATGCTCCCCCAAGTTTCCGGGATGGGGATGGCAGGGGACGCGTTTCTGTGACAGGTTTTTCGGGAGGCCATTTTTTAGGGGATACCTATTACAGAATAGGGAAAATTTTAAAATATATTAAATTTCAAATATTCATATGATAACATTGACAAGGCATTCGTCATATACATTATAGAACCTTAATACATAACATTAGAGGTGAATTGAGATTTCACATGAGAGTCGACAAATGAATCAACAAAATTCAATTGCTTTCATTGTCAATGTCCATATATATTGTATAAAAATTACAACAAAATGGCCAAAGGCTGCAAGTTTCAACTACAAAATGGCAAAAACATAGAAAATATGGCGCTGCCCCTAATAACCATTTGCTAACATTGCATCAAAATCAGAGTCTGGGTCTAAGTTACTGCCACTATGAGGAACTGCCTCATCCAATGGAACCCGAACCAATCTCTCTTGTGTCTCCTCATCAACCTGTGTGGCATCTTCGGGATCAACATCCCAACATGTGGTTGGAGTTTGACGATACTCGGGACTCTATTGATCTTGAAGTTGCAAGGCACCATGCACAATCACCAACTTCTCCAATTTCAAGAGGTAAGACTATTCCTCTATATTGATTATATGAAGTTGTAAGAAGGGTCGAGGAGCAACACCCCTTGCAAGGGTTGAGGGGCAACGCCCCTATCGTGCTCCTTGTTGCGATATAGGGTGGGGTCGAGGGGTTGAGCCACCACCAAGCCTAAATTAAAACCTTTGAAACCACACAAACTTTAATCTTGAAACCAGGGAGCATAGATTATTTAGGCACTATAATCTTGACATTATGTACTACCCCTATGGATTTGATGCTTCTATGACCAGGGATTCAAATTGGGAAAGCTTTCAGAGGTATCTAGGTGAAGACTTGATTTTTGGACTTGTTTCTTATTCAAAATGTAATGTCCCCTTCTAGCAAGCCAACATTTTTCGCAACCTTGAGACAAATTCAACTTGTAAAAGAGAACATTAGTATTCAATTCTTCTTTTATCTAATCATATTTACCACAAGATGTATTTGAACAATTTTTATTATCATAAGCTATAAGCATTCTTTCTTTCACTATATCCATTATACATGTTTCATGATTCCAATTGGGAGAGATATACTTGGGTATACATGGTCATCAAACCACTTGCCCAACGAGAGAGGGTTTATAAAGGAGCAATCGAGGGGTCCATATTTTATTCCTTTGACCGGAGACCAACCCAAATCAAAGGCCCATCCCTTGTCTTGGAGAGGTACTCTAGATCAACACGAGACAAGAGTCTATCCATTACTTGATGGTTCTCCTGACCAACACAAGATAATGGGAATGTATTGGTCTTTAGCCGGATGGTACTCTTGACCAACTTAGGCATCAACCATGATGTCGGTCTTTAGCCGGATGGTACTCTTGACCAACTACAGCATCAACCATGATATCAGTCTTTAGCTGGATGGTACTCTTGACCAACTATGGCATCAACCATGATTATACCTCATTGCTCACCCATATGCCTTCATCTCGATCTAAGGGTTTGGTTGATATGCCATGAACCTCTACTTCTCTTCCTTTTTCATCATGATTAACTTAAATACTTATTCTAGTCATTTAATCCATACCTTATTATCTTAGGCTATGATAATTTGCATTATTATTCATCATGTATTCTATTTACTTAATCAACAAGCTTCTAATCATTTCCAAAGTTCATATGATTCTATTTCCAATTTATATATTTTCGTCATGCCATATCTAAGAACTTCATATAGTTATTCATATCCTTATTCATTCTATATACATTTCTATCCAATCTCTAAATATTCTTATTCTAGTGTATCATCTATTATTTCTTATCATCATAGCATGCTTTCCTTTGCATTTATTCATGGTAAGATTATAATAGTCATTGTCCTGAAGTATATCATTTAGAAACAAGTGACGTACCTTGAGCCTTGATTGAACGCTTGCTGCTGCCAGTTATGTTTGCTGTCCTTCTGTATCACTGTTTGCAGTAGTGTATGATTCGGATCTGAATATAATAGTTTGTATGGGACTTTAGATGATATCTATGGCATTGGGAGGTTTGCCATTTGTATCTGTTATCTTGCTGATCATGGATGATGAATCCTTTTCTTTTAATAGTCATTCCTATGTATTCGTTCATCGTAGAGGGTTCGCTATAGATGTATTGTTGTATATGCCATTCCTCCATATTATATACTGCCCCCTTTCAAATGATATTCTTTCCTTATTTTATAGCCTTTCAAGAGAGGTGTCTATGGTGAATGGTTATGTCCCTTTTGAATAATAATCTTTGCCAAACAATTGCTGTCTTAACTAATCCGTTGGTCTGGTCTTACGTAACTTTATCCATTCCTTGCCTTATGACATTTGCTGTATATAAGAATTGTGAATCGCTGCCTTTTTTTTGATCTCACAGTTAGCACTAAGGATTGGCAGAACCCATGGTTTCTTAGACAAACAATTTTAAATAAAACTTTAGGTCTATGCTGGGATCTGTTGTGACCAAATCACACATCACCCCATTGAAATAGGGACCCCCTCCAACTTTGAGATCCAATGCCTTGCATGAAGTTTTGAGGATGTCTTAGAGCTATTGCACTATGAAGTAAGTGGTGTTTGAGTCTTATAGCCCTTGGATCACCTGATCCTGATAGGCGCCTAGAGGAGAATGCACTTAAACTGCATCAAAAGAAGGATTCCTTGAGTTTGATTGCCTTGAGGATGAGATTGAAATCACTCCAAGAGAGCGCCTTGAGGAAAATGGTAGATGGAGTGCCCTAAGTTAGGAAGATCATCAATTGGCGCCTAGTGTCTAAGAGCCGCTGGAAGTGCAAGTAAGGCCTCAAGTCAGGTGTATGATTCTCAGTGTTTGAAGGCGCATCTCCCTTCACAAGTATAAGGCTTAATAAGGTTAGGCGCATTTTTGAATCCAAATGGTCACATTCTGGCGCCTAGAGGTGAAAGTCAAAAGATCACACATTGAGCGCCTAGAGAGGGATATATTCCAAATCAATTATATGTGAGCGCCTTGACTTGAGGAGGTTTAAGTCACTCCACTTGATGTTGTTTTGATCCAAGATTGAAGAGAATCATCTATCTATAGTAAGGCACATTTCTCTAGTAGCATGAACCTAAATGAGCGCCTTGATGTAAGAACTAGACCTCATCTCCCACCTAGGTTGGAGTGCCTAGAGCTAGATTGCTTGGAGGAGTGAATTTGGCGCCTAAGCATTAGAAACTACCAAGTGCAAGCGCCTAAAGATCATATGGAGTAATCATGGAGTAAAGTTGATCAAGTCTGGGTAATTGGAAGTTAGATAGGTGTTAAAGTCACCAAGAGCATAGAGAAATGGGTTAAGTATGTTTAGGCGCCTTTTGCCTCCAAAACCACCATAAACTGGCGCCTAGAAGAAGATTGGACACTCAAGATTGCGCCTAGAGAGTCGCTAGGAGGTAGCCTTCTGAAAGTGAGAGTAAATGTTTGTTGCAAGGTACATCAGGGCGCACTTTCTAGTTTGGATTGCCTTAAAGAAACGCCTTGGTAGAACCTTTGCTTTTGGCGCCCTCATTTAGGACATCATCACTAGCGCCTTGGTTGAATAAATGATGTTTTGTGCCTTAACTCAGTTCAAACAAGTTCAAACCACCACAAAATAGCGCCTAAGGGAAGAGATGATTATCAAGACAAGTTTTAGCACCCAGAGTGATCTCTGTAGTGATTGAGAAGTATTGTTGGCGCCTAAAGGATAAATGAATTGGGATTGTGCCTCCAATATAAGCGCCCTGGTGTACAATCAAGTTTGGATCAATCATATATGGGCGCCCTAGGAAGCCTTGAAGTTGTGAGTTCATTCTAGCGCCTTGGGTGAAGTAAATCAGGCCCTCCAATGACACTACCTTAGCTCTGGAGTCTGCCAAGCAGGACAACCACTATTTGAGCGCCTATGATGATTCACGCCTTTGATGAAAGTGAGCGCCCTAGACATATTGTGAGCGCCTTGGAGAATGGAGCTCTTGATGACATTTTGAATTTACCCAAGTAAGGTAGGCGCCATTTTCCATCTCCAGAGCCTCCAGTGAGCGCCTAGGAGAATGTTGAGCGCCTTAAGGGACAATGAAACAAGAATGAAATCATCTAGAGTTAGCGCCTAAGTATGACTAGTTTGTGAAAACTCAAATTAAGCGCCTTGATATGTAGTGGATTGATGATGGAGGGTTTTAGCGCTTTAGTAAAGATGAATTGATCACCTTCTGAGCTTTGAATGAAACATGAAGATCAAGCTTGAAATAGCGCTTAGGCTTCAAGGTAGCGCCTTGGAACAATGATGAGCACCTTAATGCATCAGATAGACCACCTTCAAGTTGAGCACTTGGAGTTGTTATTCACTTCAGAGGGCGCCTTGATGTAAGTTGTTGATTTTGGCGCCTTGATGTAAGTTGTTGATTTTGGCGCCTTGTAGTGTTGAAGTGTTGAGGTAATGCAAAATTTGACACGGAATGTGTTTAGGCGCCCTTCTACCTTTGTAACAATCCAAATCTACGCCTAAGTAAATGTTTTAGCGCCTTGAGTTATTGCTCATTTTAGAGGGCGCCTTGATTTGGAGTTATGTGATTTTGGCGCCTTGATATGATCTAAGATTAGCGACATTGAAATCTAGCGCCTGAGTCAAGGGATATGAAACAATGAGTTTTAAGTGCCTTTACTTATCTACCCATACCTCCATAAGCGCTTTGTATATACTTGGAAGAGTTGATATAAACTACCCTTTGATTGGAGTGCCTATGTGAAGGAGTCTTTTCAAGGCATTTACAGTTGCTTAAGGCAAAAAAATGAAAGTATAAAGTTCAATTTAAACCTTAGGCGCTAATTCTCAAGGCACTTCAAATGGCGCCTTTGAAGGCAATCATGCTCTTGATGTAGAGTGAGTGTAAGAGTAGATGATGATAAGGTGTTAGGAATGTTGAGATGAAGTAAAGGGTGTTAGGCGCTTTAATTTGTCATTTTTACCTTCAATTTACGCCTAACACCTAAGGAAGTTCTAAGAGATGAGAACATAAAACATGGGCGCCCAAATGCACTTAAACTTCCACCTTGAGCGCCCTTCACATGGAGTCCTATTCATTTTGGCGCCTAAAGTTTTTTTAAATTTTTTGAAAATTGCAAATATTAAATACTGAAATAGGCCGACTTCACCATTGGCCGACTAGCATTTAATATATGAAGGATTGGTTATATATAGGGGGCGCTCCCCTTTATTTCACATCATTCACATTTCATTCTTTAAAGGAGCAGCGAATTTCCTTGATGGGGCAGCGAATTTCCTTGAAGGAGCAGCAAATTTATCAAAAGGGGATAGTGAAGTTCTTCAAGGGAATAGTGAATTTTGAAGAAAAAGCAGAATTTTTAGGCAGACCTGCGTTTTAGAAGACTGATTTTAATATTTTTTCCAGAAATCTGCATTTTTTCAAAGACAAAACTTGATACAAGGTATGTTTGATCAGCTCTACTTCATAAAAATTACCTTTTATTTGTTTCATTTTGCAGATTTATATCTAAAAAATCAGGTTCTTGAGGATGTAGATATGATGATCTTATTTGATAATGCTTTTGATGTAGAGTGGTAGATATATGATAGCATGAATTAAAGTGTATGATGATCTTCATTCATAAATTGAGTATAGATGAAGTGTCTTTGCTTGATGTAGAAGTTGATGAAGTGATCTAACATGATATCATTGATGTAGAAGACTTGTACAATCTATTATTTCAACCCACTTATTTGAGTCTTGTTTGTAGGTAAATGGGAATGACCGCTAAAGAGAGGCAAGTCTTGATCAAGATGGATGCCAAGTCCACCATACCTGAGTCCAAGCTAGAAACGCAGTGGAAGGATGTGGGAGATACCAACATGGGACACGTCAACTTGGAGGAGGTGAAGGACTTCTTGCTCGCCATCACAAGGAACGAAGACATCAAGGCCATCGCAAAGAGCGGGATTGTACAAGCAGCCTACTTCCCACCTACCTTGCCAAGCACTGAGTTAGTGTTGGAGTGTGTTCAACACTATGATAAAGAGAAAAGATAGATTATAGCTAAGGATGGAACTGTTCTCGCCTATCTCCAGAGAGAGGCTATTCAAGAGATCTTCAACATCCCAAAGGGGAAAGGAGTCTTCATATGCCCTACAACTGCTCAAATGACTTTCGAAGGCAACTCCAAGATCTACATGCAAGAAATTAGGAAGAAATGGACGACTGATTCATCGATGAAGATATACAATTCTGAGGATCCAAAGTATCACAAGGCAGACTTCAAACAAGAGATAAGTTACCTGATCATGTTCTTGAATCGAGTAACAGGTAGGCCTCAATCCTCTACTTTCGAAGGATGGATGTATACTTACTTTGATCATATGTTTACAAAGAACAAGATGGTTGACTGGGCTGGCCTTATAAGCCATTGCCTAGATGAACAGTTTGAGAATTTTGATGAAACGAAGTCTTTCTTCATGACCTCATACCTTGTTTATATCTTGGCAAGAAATGTAGTCTACAAAGGATTAACAGCTAAAGGACAAGTAGGTACAAAACCTAGACAGATTCTCTCACATCAGTGTTATCCTCAACTCCATTTGAAGAACATTAATCACTATAAGAGGTTCAATGATGGTTTCGCCATGTTTATAGTGAGAAAGTTGAGAGGTGAACCGCATAGAAGATTAACAGGTGCTGTTAGGAACTTCATCAAGCAGTATGGAAGGTATTATATCCAGTATGACAAGTTCACATATATTAGGATTCAAGGTTTTACATCTTTTCCATATAGACTGCCCATATATCCTTCAAACAGGATGGTGTTGCTAGAGGTTTCAAGACAGTTGTTAGAGTTTCATAAGATGCAGAAAGCAAGAAAGAAAGCAGGAGTTCAGTTTCCTCTTCAGCTTGGTAGATATTATTCTTGTCCATCACTTCAGGCAGTTGAGCATTCAGAAGTTGAGCTTCAGGCATATCATCTGCATCCGCATGATTCAAGGAGAGAAAACTTTGATCCGCATGGAGCCATCAAGCAGTCGTATTCTTCTTACAAGCATAAAGAACAACTGGAAGATCACTGGGCTGATGTTATAGATGATGATGATATCATAATGCAAAAGTGTTCAAGGCTGAGATGGGATTTAGTAAGAGCTACGAAGGTACTAAGGATTCCTGATCAATTAGAAGGTGAAAGAGCTCTTCTTGGTGATGAATACAATAAGATCCGGAATTTGCCTTATGAAGTCAACTGGGCTGATAGAGAAAAGGTTGATGATGAAGGGTTGATAAGGCCTATCATTGCTATCACTAAAGAGCAAATCAAGGAGCAAGTACAAGCATTGCTTGATGAAGGAAAGAAACTCACCTATACTAAAATGGGAGAAATTGATCAGCAAAAAGTACACAATGCATCTAGTAAAGATTCACGGAGCAAAGAAAATGAAAGAGATTCAGGACAGGGAAAGAAAAGAAAACAGCTTGAAATTGCCCAAGGAGAATCCAGTAAGAAGAAGAAAAGGATAAGTATTGAAACTGCTTCTTCTAGACAACCAGATGACACTTCACTAAATCAAAATATAGTGATACATGCCGAAAATGCAACGCCAGAAGCTACAGTTGAGGAAGTACCTTCAAGTCCACATGACACTGAGATCATTGATGAAGTTAATACTGAAGATAAGGATGAGGCTGAAGAAGAGTCATTGCCTGCACAAGGAAGGCAATTACAACAGCAACAGGATCTTTCATCACTACCAGAATGGTTACAGGAAAGAATCAAAGAGAATTATGAAGTTGAGAAGTGTCCTCCTCTTCCAGTTGATGAGTTACTTCTGGACATGTCTAAAGAGAAACCGAAGAAGAGGGCCACTATCCTTTCAAAAATCACTAAGGATCAAACAGGAGTAAGGAAGGTTCATGTAGCAGTTCCAAGGCTTGAGAAGAATATAGAAGATGTAACACCTGATGATTATGACATTAATACAATCAATCTGGGTCCTTTAACTGGAATGCAAGTAGAAGAAGAGCTTCAGGATTCAATTGATAATGCTCGAGCTATTATAAGACAAGAGACAGAAGGTAGAATCAAAGCTGAGCAGAGATGTCAAGCCTTGGAACGGTACATTCAGCATTTAGTTCATCCTATTCATCAACAGGAAAGAGTTGCTACACCTCCATCTCTTCTTCCTCCAGAAATAGTTGAGCACCTAGAGGAGTTGAAGTCTTCATCTCATAGAATGAGGGATTGGATGAAAAGATCAAAGGAGGCTACATTTAAACATCTGGAAGATATCATGCAAGTGTGTGATAAGATTACTGATCTTAAGGAAAGGGTACTTGCATTGATGACAGTTTGTGTTGAATTCAAAGACATCAAAGAACATTACCTGCCACACTTGAAGAGCTTAATGGAGACATCAGTTGATGAGTTGATACATGCTGAAGTGATTGAAGAAGGTAAAACATATAACTTCTCTTCTTGGTATTATGGCTTTCGCATCAAAGGACAGTTGCTGGATAAGATAGAAACAGATATGTCAAGGGTCAGAAGTGTACTTCAAAGGATTCAAGATGGAATACATGCCTCTTTGATGAAGATCTGTAATCCATTTGGGGAGATGACTCTTGATAACCTGAAAGAACAAGTTCAAGCTTTCTATTTTCAAGAATATGATGTTACTGATGAAAGGCTTGATAGTATTTTTTCACTTGCTGTCCACCTTGGCGACAACAAAGCAAGGATAACTGATTGGGAAAAGACACTTGGCCTCTATTCAGATGATGTGCTTGAAGCTGAAGGAACCATTCAGAATGCGCCAAGTGTACCTTTGGATGATGTCAAGCAGATAGTGTCCAGGTTCATTGAATGCCAAGCTTCTAGTGATGGATATTCACATGGAGATTCTTCATAAGCTGATGACATGTCATTCTTATCTTCTTTGGAAGGCGTGCCTTTGTTCCTTTCTTCATAGCTTCCTTTATTTAATATTCATAACCTCCTTCATTTAATAAAGTTAGTCTCTTTCATTTAATAAAGTAAGAGTTTGTTATAACTACTTGTGATGTGGCTTGATCTGGTCTGCTGGCTTGGCCGATCGATCTTGACCCTTCATTCATTTTGAGGTCTATAAAAGGGCTCTTGTTGCTCTCATTTGTAAGATTGAAAACTCTGGAATTGTTGCAAAAGGCTCTCTGAAATAATATAAGATTCATTGCTTTGGCGACTCTATATATGTTTCGAAGTGTTGCATGGTTTGGATTTTCAAGCGAATATTAAGTTAGATTAAGTTTTCTTTAAGTTTATGTTAGTTGGTGGAAAGTTTCTTTATTGTTTCGTGGGGAAATCTATAAGTTCACACCATTTGTAGTTTGTGGCTTGCAAATTGCAATGCATGGTTAGTCTGAACAAAATTTGAACTTCAATTTGATCTTTATGCTTGTTGAATCTTTCATGAGCATAAGTGATTTAAACATCTTGTAAAAACCCTAGAAGATTGCATCAATCTTGTGTAGTTGTCTGTCTTGGCGAAGCAAGATCTGGTTCGATTTCACCTGAGCAGTAATTACCCTTACATCTAGGATTAGATTAGTGTTTCTAAACCTTGCATCTTTTGTTCTTTTTTTTAGAATTAGGATCAAGAACATTATTGCCAAATCGTACGCCATAAGTTGTAGTACTTAGATTATCCAGTGTTCGCCTCCGTAATCATTGAATCAACAGCTTATTTGAACAATTGCGTAAGTCCCTTTGTGTTTAACAGCAAAATCATACTTAGTCACTGAGCTATCTCTTACAAAATCATAAGAAGGAACCTTGGAGTCATCTTGTTTGATCACTTCGTTCAGCATTCGAGAGGCTTTGCTCAAGAGGGAGTCAGATACTTTGTATTTCACTCTAATTGTTGACTTGTCCAAAAACAAACATCAACAGGATCCATCTCTAATTTTATAACAATTCAGAAATTCATATCAATATTTATCAATCTTCAACATCAGCAAGTTTGTCTCACAATAGGGAACATTCAAACATTTCCAAACTCACAAAATTCCTTTCTACGATTCCTTCTTTATAGTTAGAATACTTTCTTCCTTGCTAGTGCTCCATGGGCCCCACAATTGTAATTATATTCATTATATATATATATATTTATAATATATAATAATTATAATAATATTTAGATATTAAAATGTATATTATTATCTATATTCTATATTTATATATTTTATATTTTTAATTATATAATATAATATATATTATATATTATATTTAAAATGGATTATGTTTGTATTTATATTTATTATTTATAAATACAATAAATATATTACATTGTTAATATTATTATATATATGATTATCATCCAAATTGATCATATTTGGTAAAATCGATGTCTCCGTCTTTGTCATGATATTTAAATAAATAATGACTTAATACCAGGACATGACACAAAATGTCAAATGTACTCCTAGGTTCTATCATGACTCAAACTCAATTCCTGTTTATATGGGAAAAAAATTTAAATATGTAGAGTTTAAACACAGTCCAGCTCAAGTATTTCTGCAAGAGACACTGATGGTTCTTATGTTGCTATTGAGTGGGGGTTGGTCTTCTTGTTCACATTTGACATTTATATTTTCAGGAACATAATCTGGATTTGACTTATATTTGGAGACACCTCTGCGGTTAGATTTATATTATTTTGAGTTACAGGAACAGTCCTTCAGGGTTGGGGAATTTTATGAAATATATTTCAAGTTGATGGGTTAGGGCTTTTGATTAATTGAATGCTAGGGTTTCTAAACTGTGGTGTCTCAAACTTTACCTCTTCCTTAGTTCTCCTATCAAAGCAACATCCCATTTTCCAATATCCAAAACCTTTCTTGTAATTGCTTCAAGTTGAACTTCTGTTCTTCTAACCAGAATAATCATTTTAGTTTGGTCCTAAAGTCCTTGACTCCTTACCTCAATTAAGATTTCTGACCTATGTTTTGAGATGTAAATCTTAAGAGTTTGGCCTTGGACTTTAGAACGTGAGATTTCTCTATGTTTTTCAATTGTTATGTTTTGGATAAGTGCATATGCTGAACATTGTAGGTCTGTTTTGATCCCAATCTTCTGTCTGGGTTAGGGTATTGAAAAAATTGCTGAATTTCTCTTCATGGTTTTGAGAGATCCACCTCACAGGGTCAAGAGTATGCTGCACCTTGAAGGCTGATTTGAAATTTTGATATTTCTTAGACGTGCATACCTCCATTTCTCTTCCAAAGTCATATTGAAGAATCCTTATCTAGAGGTTGACAAAGGGTTTGTAGGAGTTTCCAGAAGCTTGTTAGGAAATTGGTGTTTTACCATAATATATTTAATATACTTGTTGACATAAATAAATATTATTAGGGGGTCATATTAAATAGGTTTAAATAATAATCTAAACCTATCATAGATTGTTTGTTGGGGGCCTGGTTGAGTTGGAAAAACACCCACGCAAAAATTAGAAGATGCGAGGAAACAAGTGGGCTTAACAATAGATTGTGGATCCTAGAAAATATGATCATAACAAACCCTTTGTAATGTCTAAATATCTCACTTTATGTCAATAAAATATACTGGTATGTTAGTTCGTATTGCAAAATTTCAATATGGTATCAGAGCACTGCAATTTTGCAAGCCTGTAAGGATTTGACAATTTGTTATTGTAGAGGGTAGAGATAGCTTGTGCTCCAAGTTGTGTGCCTCAAATTTAAATAGCAGTAAGGAGTGAATGTGAAGACTTCATAAACTGTTGTTTGTATCATCTCTACAAAGTGTAAATATGCAGGCAAGTGTGTATGCAATGGGTTTGGGAGGTTGAAATGCGCTTTACTAAATTTATGTGTATTTCAACAAATGTTTGACAAAATGCCCACTAAATGAAAAACACATAAATAGATACAATATGATTATAGCAATGAAATAGAATTAATTTTCACAACTCAGAATATTGATATTAATGAGCCACTGTATTTCTGATTAAAATATACATATAATTCCAGTGTTGATACAAGTAGTATGTTGATATAAATACTAGAAATATATATATAAACTGACCTCAAACTGAGCTGCTAGTGAAAACACAGAAATCAGAAATAATTTCTGATTAATAATGACAGCTCCCAATAATTTCTAATTTGATTCTAGCAGCTGTAATGGACCTTATATTATTCTGAATTATCCCAAACCCCTTCAAAATACTGTACGGCCCTACATAAATGATGTACGGCCTTGGGAAAGAGTTATCCCAAACGATGCGGCTGGCATAAAGAATATTGTGCAAGGCTACGACTGGGGTAAATAAGGCTATTAAGCCTTAATACTATGAATCGCTCCTCCAACAAAGGTGATCGCTGCCTTTTCTTGGGTGTACGGTCAACTTCATTAAGCCTCAATGTGGTACGACAGCCTTTGAGGTATTTTTCAACAATAAAAATTCTGAAATTCCAATCTCTTCACAAATTTGGCTATGCCAATTTTTTTATAAATCTCCTCAAAATCTTTTAAAATTGAAATCTTTAATTTCAACTTATCCACATACAAAATCTGGAAATTATCTCAAATCTGCAAATTACCAGCATTCAACCAAATTTTCAAAAAATATGAAACAATAAGAACACTCGTGAATCTTGTGTGAATTCACTCCAATATTGGCTAGGAGAAAATTCCTTCCTCGAAACCAATCTCCACCATAGGGTTTTTGTCCTAGGGTTGCAACTTGAACAAAAATGTCCAAACTCCACAACTGGAATAATAGAAGATGAAATGCCAATTGATATGAAAATCTCTTTTCATAGCCCTCTTTTTATAACCCCTTTAGATCTTTTGAGAAATTATATCTTGTAACCACCTTGAGAACTTTCTAGAAAAATCATATTTTATTTTCTCATAAAGTGACTTTATTTTAATTTGCTTTTTGGACCCAATAAGTCACTTTTATAATAAAATAATTAATTCAATATAAGTTGCCTATAAAGGGATAAATTAAGGCAACTTAATTTAATTAATCAACTATTCCCTCACCATACTCCCAATTAGCCTACGGGAATAAATAATAGGTTAAGGGTCTTTGCTGCTCAATCATGCCTGCGAAGGGGATATTACAGTCCTCCCTCCATGAAATTGCTTGTCTTCAAGCAATTGTTGTAATGCTACTTTTCCCAAAGTTATTTTAATATTTTTCAACGGATTTATTATGGTTAATATTTAGAATTAAGATAATTTAGAATATGTGAAGATATCAAAATAGATATAAATAGCAAATGAAAATTTGTAATAACCTCCATCTGTTCTTTTGATTTATCTTTATTAATATTATATTTTTTTTATTTTTTCAGTGATCTTTCAGAACTAGATAGAAGATGCACAAGGGGGTTTCCGTTTTCTTGAAGTGTGTATGTCAGAATACAAGGAATATAACATGCAACTGAAAACCCAAAAAATCTACAACAGATATGAACTAAATAATCAAGACCCAGTTCATAGAATAGCATAAAATGAATAACCATCACATACCCATTTTAAAATAAGCACTTTCAGATTTCTTCTGTTGACGGACCAGCAACATGATAATGGAGTTTTGCATTAAATGAATCAGCAAATGCGAAATAACAATCTACAATCATCAGCACAGGCCCATAGGCCAAAATCGATCCAAGAGCAAGAAAGAACAGCTCCAAAAACTCCCCTAATGGCTGCCCCAAAAATGTACGGCCAGCAAGAGTAGTACGGCCAACAAGGTACGACCAACATAAGGAAAAGTACAGCCAGCAAGAAGGAAAGATATGACAGTCCTAATCTCCCTCAAATTAGTAGATAAATTTAGTCCATTCTTATTTCTCTCAGTTGCACCAAAAAAATGAAGATATATCATGGAACCTCCCCAAAACTTCATCACAATGTGTCCAACTGAAGCACAAATACAGCCCCTAAGTATGGCTGCTCCAAAATCCCCTTGGGTGATCTTTCACACCTGCGGAAGATTGATACCAATGGTGGTATTCGTCACCAAAAGCCTTGGCTGGAAGAAATCCCCCAAACCCTCATTTGCAAAGCAAATAGAAGCATAAAATGTAATATCAAGAATGAAGAATGCTTTTCACTTTGTGCCTTTATAATCTTTCCTCGAGGGTCGACCCCTTTTTTGGAGGGAAAATGCTTTTTAAAAACTTTATTTATTTTCCCACATGAGGCGTCCAAGTCCATGGGTGACTTAATTTGTCTTTTAATTATTTTCTGCTAAGTCACCACTTTAATATAAAGTCCAAGCCATTAAATATAAATATTAATTTATGGACTTTAATTTGGAAGGACAAACGGACTCGGAATCTGACGAGCAATAGACCGGTGGAAAGGTCTCGTCGAAACGCTCCACCTCCAATAATGAGTTTCCCAAAATAGCCAACTTCACAACTTACTAAAAATAGTAAGTCCCAACCAGAATGTCAGAAACCGACCAAATGAACTCCCAGAATTCCCTAACCACTTTGGTTAGTCTATGGGAACTAAGTATAGACGAACTCACTAGGAAAAAGGGGACATTACAAAATTACAATTTGTAATAATTTAATAAGAACTCTAAGTAAATCATTAACAAGACAAACTAGATAACATAATCACATTAACATCAAAGATTATATAATGACCACAATATCTTTTATTATTAATAAGTTTAGTACTTATCTGAATCATTGAGCACTTGAATTGGCCACTCTCACCGTAGGAAGATTTCAGTGGTCTTGGCCCTCATAGCTATGTCACATTCCAGGAGGAACCGGTTCTTATTCAGAACCCATCAGCTCTTATTCAGAAAACACACGTGCTTCCCAAGCATCCGGTTCTTATTCATAACCAATCAGCTCTTATTCAAAAAAACACACATGCTTCCCAAGCACACAAGCCCTGGTCAGGACAATCCTGTGTGTACACTGTACCCTGAGTTGGACACACACTATGTGCCCATTCTCCTAATGCCCATTGCCCACGAAAACCACCTTCTTCCTTGAGTGTTCTCCATGCCCTCTCCAAGTCTCATACAAATGCCTTATATAACCTTTTAAAAGGTGGTTTCTAAACCATCACACCCTTTCACAAAGGTTGTCATTAATAATGATTTACTAAACATAATAATTCCTCCCTTTTAAAATGGGTTTTTCATAATTATTATTTATTTATCTCCATTTTAACCAAAGGATTATAATATCCTTTATTCTTCCATATCCTTTTTAATTATAAAGGTTAAGTAAACTTTATCCTCTTCTAAATTAAATGGTTATTTATAAAATAGCTTTCTTTTCCATTTTGGGGAAAAAGTCCCATAACAATTGTAGATTTGGATGCTGAAGTCCCTGTTCTCCTTCTCAAGTGGGATTTTCTGGAGGCAAATCTTTCCATCGAATCAAATACTCCTTGATGCTCCTACTCAATCTTCTCTCCCTGACATCCAAAATATAGCTTTAGGCACCAATATCAATTTTCCTTATTCATCCAATGGTAGAAGCTTAGGAGAAGGTGGAATATGTTGCCCAAGTGCCTTTTTGAGGAACGAAACATGGAATACATCGTGAATCCTGCTATGCTCTGGCAACTCTAACTTATAGGCAACCTCTCCTATCCTCCTCACAACTATATATGGTCCATAAAACCGAGGCTTAAGCTTCTCTACTCCACTCTTCTTCAAAGAAGACTGCCTGTAGGGCTGTAACCGCAAGAAAACCAAGTCACCAACCTCAAAAGATCTCTCTACCCTATGTGTATATGCATAGATCTTTTGCTGGTTTTGAGCTTGCTAGAGATTATCCTTAAGTGATTTCAGAATATCCTAGCTCTCCTGGACCCAATCCTTAGCCTTCGGTACCATGCTATCAACAATGACTAAATCCATGAAAGATGTAACATCATATCCATACAAAGTCGTGAAAGGAGTCACGTCGATAGACATGTGATGCGTGGTGCTGCAGCAATACTCTACCAAATATAACCACCTAATCCAAGCCTTTTGTTGCCCCGATACATAGTTACGCGAGTAACCTTCCACCCACTTGTTAACAATCTCCATTTGCCCATCTGTCTGTGGATGATAGCTAGTGCTCGGAGTTGACTCAGTACTTGTCAATCTGAAGAGCTCCTGCCAAAACATATTGAGAAACCTGCTATCTTGATCTCTCACAATGTTTTTGAGTATACCATGGAGTCTAAACACCTCTCTAAAGAACAACTTTGCAACTTGAGGTGCCTTATACTCAGACGATATGGCAAAGAAGTGAGCATACTTAGACAATCTATTAACCACAACAAAGATACAATCTTTGCCCTGCACCCATGGAAGACCTGTAATGAAATCCATAGATATACTTTCCCACTTGTGCTCTGGAATAGGTAGGGGCTGCAATAATCTTGCTGGAAAAGTATGCTCTGACTTGTTTTGCTAACAAGTCAAACATTCTCTAACATGCCACAAGACATCATCCTTGAGTCCCTTCTATGTGAATCGCTCCCTGATTTGTTTGTATCTCTTGAAATAACCAGGGTGTCCTATTAAAGATGTGTCATGAATAGCTCTCAATATTTTCTCCTTCATCTTCGACTTTGGAACAAGGTAGATTCTATACTTATACAAAACTAGATCATCCATCACCCTGTACCTTTCATCCTAGATCTCCCCCTCCATGGCATCATAAGCAAAAGTATTCTTGGAATATTCAACCAAAAGATGAGCCTTCCAATCAACTGAAATTTCTGACATCGAGTACAAAGTAGGCTTCCTGGATAAAGCATCAACAACTATATTCTTCTTCCCCTTCACATACTTTATGTCAAAGTCATAAGCCTGCAATTTGCTCACCCACCTCTGCTGACGCTCATTGAAATCTTTTTGGTTTAGGAAGTATTTCAAATTATTATGATCATAATGGCTAACATCTCGTTACCTCCTACCAAGTACTGTATGAATTTAGCCAATGCGTGTATAATGGCTAACATCTCCTTATCATATATGGAAAATCTTTTCTTCATTTCTTTGAGCTTCCTACTCTAGAATGCAATAGGATGTTTGTTCTGCATTAGGACATCTCCAATGCCCTCACTCGAAGCATCACACTCCAACACAAAGGGCTAAGAAAAGTCTGGCAATTCTAAATCTAGACAAGAACTCATGACCTCCTTGAGTTTGTCAAATGTCTGTTGTGCTGCATCTTTCCATATGAAAGACCCCTTCTTGGTCAAGTCTGTTAAGGGTGCTGCCAGCTGTGAAAACCCCTTAATGAATAACCCAAAGAATCCTCTCAAGTGAGACAATGTCTTAGGTGGTGGCCAATCCAAAACGGCTCGAATCTTATCCATGTCAATCTTGCCCCCTTTTGCACTAATCACATGTCCCAAACATAGAATCTTTGTCATCCCAAACTCACACTTAGACATTTTGTCATATAGTGATTGTGCCTCCATAATCCCTAAGACTTCATCAAGACGTCTAATATGGTCTTCCCAAGTTTTGCTATAAATTAAAATATCATCAAAGAAGACAAGTGCAAACTTACGCAACTGCTTGTTCAATACATGGTTCATACATGATGGGAAAGTAGCAGGCGCATTGGTCAAACCAAATGGCATGACTAAAAATTCATAGTGACCATAATGGCATCTAAATGCTATTTTGTGAATGTCTTCCTCTCTGACTCTGATCTGATGATACCCCGATCGAAGATCAATCTTCGAAAAGTAGACTGCTCCATGCAACTCATCGATCCTGGGAATAGGGTACCTGTTTTTGATGGTCTTCTTATTGAGAGCCCTGTAATCAATACACATCCTCATGGTTCTGTCCTTCTTGACCAACGCCACTGAAGAAGCAAAAGGATTGGAACTAGGTCTAATACGTCCCATATCAAGTAGCCTCGGATAGCTTTCTCTATCTCCTTATGTCTTTTTGGATGGTGATAAGGAGTAGTGATGATGGGTTTCGCCCCCTCCTCTAGCTCAATGACATGCTCAAAGCCTCTATCTGATGGCCTACTAGGAGGAATGTTGCCAAACACCAAGCTATGCTTGTTCAATACTGACTGGATATTCACATGATAATGTCTCTCACCTTCTGTAGAAGTCTTTGTAATGTCCCTTTTGTGCCAGCTGATAATATTTTATTATTTTATTTTAAAAAGTAACTTTTTGCCAAAATAAAATAATAAAATTACTTTTGGAGCTATAAAACAACTTCAAGTTTGGAGAATGGAAAGTTGGCAAAATAATTTAAAGTTTGGAGAAGACAGTCATTTTAAAGGGAAACGGAAAAGTAAAATAAATTAACATGACAAATAAAATAATATTTTAATAAAATATTATTTTATTATGGACGTGGACTTGTAAATTGAATAAAAAATAGAAAAGTGAGAAATGATCTAGAAACTTCTCTGAATCTCTTTATAAGGAGGTCATTTCATTGTGAAGGGATCATATTGAGTTTATTTGACATTTGGAAAATTTCCTTTTTCTGTTGTAACTTGGTTCAGCAACTTTCTAAGGACGAAAACCCTTAGAAACAAGTGGTTTGGGCGAAAATCCAACCACTTTAAGAGGTGAATCCACCCAGGGTTCACTATTGCACTTATTTGCATGTTTGAGCATTGATTTGGAGCATCAAAGAGGAAGATATTTGCAGGTTTACAATTGCTAGGGTTTGAAGATCTGAATTACATCTTTGCTGACAGTAGGGTTTGTAGAACATTGGACATTCAAGAAGATAAATTGCAGATCTGGGCACTTTCGTTCACAGATCGTGGGGTATTTGAAGGAGAAATGTCATCTATTTACACCACCTAGGGTTTTGAAGAAGTGGTGCTACATTTTGGAGCGATTGTGGGAGTTTGATGTCATAAAATTGTAATCAGATTTTTGGTTCAGACTTTATCAGAAATTTCAAACTTGCTGATCCAAGGTTTTGAGGTCAAAATTTCATCCATTTGGCCTCTTAATTCATCTAGGGTTTTAGCGCTTCATTTGGAGGGTTTGTGAGACTTGATCATCCACATTTTTGCAGTCAAATTTCATATCAGACTTCAGACTTATATCAGATCAACATATCAAGGATTTGGAGGCATTTTGTGAAGGAATTAGGGCATCATTTTGTATATCAGGTTTCATTGCTGTTATATCAGACCTCTGCTGTTCATTTTCAGTCACCTTTAATTGCTAATAAAATATATCTTTGTATATCTTGAGGAGGCACAGTCACCGGGTATGTGGAACATGTTTTGCTATTCAAATCTTTAATTTGAATAGGGTTGTAATCGCTGTCATAAGTTGTATTAGACCTGGAATCTTTGTAAATCAGACCTGTTACAGTTGAAATAAAGTCATGGTTGATGTGATATTTTGATGTTTATTGAATGCAAAGTCATGTGTTATGTTTCTACCATATTGACATATGTAATCTATGTGAAAACCATTGCAAACAACATCAAAACAAACACTAAACATCAGAAATCAGAACTCAATCACATTACATGCCAAGCGTTTGACAAAATGTCAAACCATTGAAATCAGAAAATTCAGGGCAGATTGGGTAAGGGTTCTTACAGTCTTGGTAGACACAAAACATTGAGCTGCCCATGCAACCTCACCATGTTTGAAAAGAGCCTCCATCTTCTGTTGTTTGAAGAACCATCACCGAAAGCCTCTGAAATTCACACACATAAGCATCAACTGTACCATACTGTTTCAGCTGTGCTAACTCCCTGAAATGCAACTCTGGATTGTTCTTATCAAATCTATCAATAAGTCTTTGACTGAGGTCTGCATATGAATCAATAAGACTATGCCCTTGTGTCACCATCCCATGGTACCACCACTCATGCACATCACCTTCCAAGTGCAATGTGTCATACTTAATAGCTTCGTTCTCAAACATGGGATTCAATGAAAAATATGTTTCAAGTTTATGGATCCATGATCGTGTAGTGCATTTGTTGGAGCCATCAAAGGTAGGTATGGATAACTTATCCAACCTTCATTGCAAATCCTGATTTTGGCTTCTTTCCTTCTTAGGTCTATTCCTCAAATTCAGCTGGCAAAAATAGTCAATGACATTACAACATGGAACTCATCACCTAATGACTGGTACTCATGTAAATAGTCCACAAAGCTCTCACCATCATTCTGTTGTCCTTCATTGCCTTCGGGACTCTCTGGCGATCTAAAAATGTAGGCATCGATGGCCTTGCTGCTGATCCAATAGTTGTCCTGGTATTGTGATTGTTGTTGATTCGATTATTTATAGAGTTGTTGGTTTCACCATTGTTTCCATTATTATTCTGATTGACCCTGGAAGTGTTCATATTCTACAACGTTTGTGTCAACAACTGAGTCATCTGTTGCTGCCCTCTAGCAATATCATTGAGAATTTGTTCAGTGATATTACTATCATTTCTCTCTCTATCACCCATGATTTCATCTCCAACCTGCAGATCTGAAAAAGGAGGTTCTGTTGGATCTTTTGGGAAATTGAACTGACCTCTTCTCAAATTCCATTGATAATACCGTTGGCTCTATCACTAGGCTGCATATGATTTATTTTTCTGCATCACATTGATAAAATGTCCCACTATCTGGCAGGAAAACCAGCTCTGATACCACTGAAATGTGCCTTATTAAATTTTATGTGTATTTCAACAAATGTTTGACACACATAAATAGATACAATATGATTATAGCAATGAAATAGAATTAATTTTCATAACTCGGAATATTGATATTAATGAGCCACTGTATTTCTGATTAAAATATATATATAATCCCAGTGCTGATACAAACAATATGCTGATATAAATATCAGAAATATATATATAAACTGACCTCAAACTGAGCTACTGGTGACAACACAGAAATCAAAAATAATTTTTGATTAATAATGACAGCTCCCAATAATTTCTGATTTGATAATAGCAACTGTAATGGCCCTTATATTATTCTGAATTATCTCAAACCCCTTCAAAAGATTGTACGGCCCTGTAAAAATGATGTACGACCTTGGGAAAGAGTTATCCCAAAGGCTGTGGCTGACATAAAGAATATTGTGCAAGGCTGCTGTTGGGGTAAATAAGGCTATTAATCTTTAATACTATGAATCGCTCCTCCAACAAAGGTGATCATTGCATTTTCTTGGGTGTACGGCCAGCTTCATTAAGCCTCAATGTGGTATGGCAACCTTTGAGGTATTTTTCAGCAATAAACATTCTGAAATTCTAATTTCTTCACAAATTTGGCTATGACTATTTTTATAAATCTCCTCAAAATATTTTTAAACTGAAATCTTTAAATTATCTCAAATCTGCAAATTATCAGCATTCAACCAAATTTCCAAAAAATATCAAACAATAAGCACACCTGTGAATCCTATGTGAATTCACTTCAATATTGGCTAGGAGGAAATCCCTTCCTCGAAACCAATCTCCACCATAGGGTTTTCGTCCTAGGGCTGCAACTTGAACAAAAATGTCCAAACTCCACAACTAGAATAATAGAAGATGAAATGTCAATTGATATGAAAACCTCTCTTCATAGCCCTCTTTTTATAACCCCTTTATATCTTTCTAGAAATTATATCTTGTAACCACCTTGAGAATTTTCTAGAAAAATCATATTTTATTTTCTCATAAAGTGACTTTTTATTTTAATTTGCTTTTTGTATTCAATAAATCACTTTTATAATAAATAATTAATTAAATATAAGTTGCCTATAAAGGGATAAATTAAGACAACTTAATTTAATTAATCACTATTCCCTCACCATACTCCCAATTAGCCTACAAGAATAAAGAATAGGCTAAGGGTCTTTACCGCTCAATCATGCCTGCGAAGGGGACTTTACAGAGGTGTGACGCAAACACTATATAATTAAGAGATTGATGGACTATAGAACTATATGAAAAAAATCCAAAGGTAGGCAAAAAATCTATATATAGTTTTTTTTGTGTGCCAAGAAAGCTTCATTATTTACATTGTGGTGGTTATTTATAACAGTGTGAGACATTACCATAACTGCAATATCTTCTTCAATGCTTAATGAAATTTAATAATTTAAAATGTTTTGGAAAGTTAATAAGAGAACAAAACCCATAAATGTTTTAAAGAGATTGTTTGAATTGAAAGAGCAGTTCGATGCAGAAATGAAGGAATATTTGCTGATATGAATGGCATAGAAGACTGTCATTTGCTTTTCTGGCATGGTTTATAGATTTCAATCAATAATCAGAAGGCCATTTTCATTAGCTGTTGGCAAGAAGGGGTAGAGGGTGGTTTTGGCATTTACAGCAATTTACACCATCTGGATCCCCGCTGCAACCCAGGAATCCGCTTTTTAATCCTTTCCATCACATGTTTGATTAGTCAAAATTAGTACCAAACGTAAATTAAGAGCTTTTAGAAAGGATATTTTGGCCATGTTTTAAAAATATTTTTTATTTGTATAAAGGTTTAGTTTCATAAAAGTTTAGTGTTTAGGTTTTATTTAAAAAAAATTACATAGCTTGGCCTAAATGTTTCTTGTTCTTCAAGAAATAGTATTAATTTTGTATCTTTCAATCTGGGTTGAATCTTCCAGTAGAACTTTGCCAGCATGGGTGGAATTGCATTGTAAGATATCCCTTAAAAAGGTTTTGTTCTGGAGCTTTCATAGTTTTTAGATCTAATTGTTTATATACTCCCATAGTGTAGTTTAGGCTTTAAATGTTGATCGGAGGGTGTGTATTAAATTCATAATATTTTATCTAGAAGGCAGGTCATGATAAAACTTTGGAAGTATGTGTAAAAATGTAATGTAAGTCATCTGGGAAAAGTTTTTGCTCCAACTCTCATGAGAAGTGAGACTTAATTGTTTTCTTGTAAAAATATAATTAAATGCTGCCTTTTCGAAACCGACGAGTTGTATTTTTGGGATGCGCTATTGGTGGTAACTAACATCCTTACAAGTCTTTTGATTAAGGGGGGGAAACATAATCTCATTGTGGAAACAAGTTCCATAAAAGCTATGGTTTGTACCATTAGAGATCCCGTAAGAGATGTGGTCCACATGAGGATATGGATTGACTTTCCTAGCTAATCCAAGTTTTGCAAGAGGATGGAGGATAATTCCTAGTCTTGAGTTTGCTAATAGCTCAGATATTGCTTCATTAGTTTAGTCGCAACTTAGATTGAAGAAGATTACAAAGTTGAAAATGGTGTTCATGATGGAGACCATTCTTCTACTACATAGGAGAGAAGGTTTTTAAGTAAGACCTAGATTGGTTGAAGACCATCATATATGTCAAGTGGAGGCCCATGCCACACTTATTGTGGATAGTTGAGTTTGTTTCTATTCACAAAATGCGGTAAAGATAAGTAAGGCCCAGCTTGACTAATCATATGTGGCTAGTTGTGTGTCCCTAGTCGCAAGGTGTTGTGGTGTGTGTTCCCATTAACAACTTTGAAAGATGAACAACTAAGTGTGTCCCTTTTCATGTGAAGAAGCATAGTGAGGCCACTCCCGCTATCATAACTTTGAAGAAGGGTAGCTAGATGTGTCCCCATTCTTGGTTGAGAGCTTAGTAATGCTATTCCCACTAAGATGAATACTTGAGTGTGTCCCTGTGTATTTGTCCAAGTCCACACGTGAAAACTTTTCTCTTCAAGTCTTAGGACTATGCTGTAATAAAGGGGGAATGCTATGAAATTTGTATTGCACTATGCTATGTTTAATACACTTGGTGACATAAGTGTTATTAGGGGGTCCAATTAGATATGTTTAAATGATAATTAAAATTTCTTATAGTTTGTTTGTTGGGGTTTTTGAGTTGGAACAACACCCACATAGATATTAGAAGAGGTGAATAGATAAGTGTGCATAAAAACAGGGTGTGCATCCTAGAAAATAGGAGCATAACAAACCCTTTGTAATGTTTACATATCTCACTTAATGTCAATAAAATGTACTGGTACGATGGTGTGTATTGCAGAAATGCAACATAGTTGGCAAGTTTACAGAGTTGTTAACCCTCGTTCCCCAAGGGCTTGTCTCTTCCCCATAGAAATTTCAGGGTTGTGTATTGTAGAATTTTATTTTGTGTCCCACCCCTTCTAACTAGGGTTTGCATTTTATGCATCATTTCTTTGCAAATGTATAGACTTTAGAGTATCTCTTTCTTGCCCTCCTTGCCCAGAAATTCAATTTGGTTACCCCTCGACGTTTTTCTAGAGGATGTAAAATTGAATAAATCTTTGATACTACGTTGTAGCTTCCCTAAATGGGATCAAGAAAAAGATAATGCAAATAGAAATATAATGATGGAAATATATGGGTACCTGCACACTTTAAATGGATTTACATTTGCAAATCCTGATGTTCAACACAAGAATGGAGCAACTTTCCACTCGTTAGATAATAGAAATGCAAAATAGACAATAAATAGGGGTTTCCCTCAACTTATACTCAAGGATTTTGAGAAATCCTACAAGCATAGTTGCTTAGAGTCTAGAGTCTAGACCATTTATAAACCCAAAGACTAATATTAGGACCATGGGCTTAGGGGAAAAATACCCCTTAGCATAATGCTGATAACATTTTATGTCTAGGACACAACATCTTAACCCTTGAGGGCAAGTTCAAAAACCTTACATTCTTTTTGAAATTTTACTGCATTGAAAGTATCTGATTTTGACAGCAAAAATGAGTTGTGATGAGCTTTTTAACATGCTTCAATCTCTGTTCCTTTGTGTTCTCATGTGCTGCTCCTTCCTTTTGTGCTTTTCTTTAGTATAATGACAATCTACTGAAAAGGTTATCCTGGGTAGTTTTGTAGTTTAGAAATGCCTCCAAGAAAAATGCTCCTAGTCTCTCAGGGGTTTCATCATGTTGGTACCCTTACAAAACTCAATTCTCATGCTCTCTTCTGTCAGATTTGTTGTCAGTTGATTGTCATGTGTTTGTTAATCCATTCAATTCATGGTATTCTCAGTCAGTTTGCAAACGCTTGTTCTACCCTGATCTTTTCCTCTAACAATTTTTGCAGGGTGAAGTGACCGCCGCAAGCCTAAGAAGTAGTAAACAATGATGATGTTCAAGGACAGAAGGAGAAGCAGAAGATGATGGCAACGATAGAGCAGATTTAAGAAGAAAGAGCAAAGGAGCAGAACAAAGAGAAGTACAGGGCAGATTCAGTAGCTTTTCTGCCATGCAAATGAAGGCAATTATAGAGGGAAAGTTGGAATGAAACAGCAAGGAAGTAAGGCACACTTCTTAATTGGCTTTGCCAATAGATTTCTCCGCCCAAGCCTTAAACCATGGCCAAGGTACTCCATTTATCCATCCAAGTCAATTGAACATGGCAAGTGTTGAGAAAGTCTATGCCTAAGGAAGAGTATGGGAAAATGACCATGTCTAGGCACACTTTTTGGTGGCAACAACTCATCTAAATTCCACGATACACCATGGAAAGGTGGCAATCAGGTTAGTGAAATGCACCAGCACAGTGAAAGGGAAATTCTACGTGATAAAGGGCACATTTTCAGCTAGCAAGGACCAAGTAAAACTCCGCCCAAGTCTTTAAAGTGGGCAATGGGTTGATGAATCCCTGCCTAAGTGAAAGACACATGCAATTAGGGTGGTAAAACGACATTAAATCTCTGCCATGATGTGAAAAATGGGCTTAAGTTTGCAGGGCACACTTTTGGGTAATGATCTACACCTAAAAGATGGAAAATATATAAGTTTTGTGCGCCAATGTCAGAACTAGCCAATGATTATGCATACAAGTGATTTTATGTTGGCATGACCATATAAATATTCCACCCAACATGATGAGAAATTGGCAGGGGACAAGACATGAAGTGGCACGCCTTTTTATATATATAGCCAAGCAGAATTCTGCCCAAAGCATGGCAAATTGGCTAAGAGGTTGCGGGCACACTTTAGTGAGGGTTTAGCCCACTCATTTCTTCTCTAAGCCTGCATCTTCAAGGGCAAAGCCATAGGAAATCTGCACCCATGTTAAAACAGCTAAAGCAACATAAAGTGAGGTGCACTTTTTAGTGGCTCAAACCATAAAAATTTCCACCAAAGACAGTCAAAAAGTGGCAAGAGCTTTAGTGATCTGCGCTTTTGGTTAAATGAAACTTAGGCAAAAAGGGTGGCACACTTTAGAGGTGGTCGAGCCACATAAAAACTCCTGAAGCACACAATTAGTGATGTGTGCCCAAGGCATAAACATTGGTAAAGTGTTTAGTGATCCATGACCCTGTTATTCCTTATTCAAACACTTACAAGTGTGGTGCACCTTTTCCTTGGTCATGCCACTTAATTTCTCTGCCCTATGCTTAGTTAAGTATAAAGAAAAAAACAGTATAAGGCATGCATAGAAGGAATTATAATGCCTATAAAAGAAGGCAATTCATCATTCAAGCTCAAGGCAATTCCTCTCTGATATCTACAGCAGAAACATGACTATTTCTTCTTTTTTTTGTAGGTTTGAGGGTGATTTTCAATGTCTTCAACGAAGGTTTTCTTGTTAGAATATAAGGCTTACTTTTTGTAATAAAGTCACCCTAGTGACTTAGTAATGGTTAATAAATAAATATTAATAAGTTAGGAGTTAGATGTTGGGAGTTGGTTTCCTATGGGGAAGTTAGTATGGGAATATAATGCTTTATAAGCATTTGCACAATACATTGTAAAACAACTTGATGAAATAATATATCTTATAGCTTTTTATTATCCGCAACAATGGGGTGATAATAGCATAATAATCTGTAAGTTTCATTTTATGTGTGCTCTACCATTTTTTCAATCTGATATTAGAGAATTTCATACCTGCCCTATAAAGTTGTGTGGAGTGAGTTGTATGGAAGAGTGTAATGTCCCCTTCTTGCAAGCCAAAATTGTCGCAACCTTGCAAACAATTTCAACTTGTAAAAGAGCACATTAGTATTCAATTCTTCTCACTAAAGCAATATTCATTCTAGATCAAATCCACGATTTCGTCTCAATGCATCGGAAAGTAGACATTAAAAGGTGCAAGGTAATGAAAGAAATCGTTGTGATTGCTTGAGGGCAAGCAATCTCGAGAGGGGAGGCCTGTCGTGTCCCCATATTAAGGCATTGTTTAAATTAAAGATTTAAACGTCATGATAAAGGAGGAGAAATCGTTTCCGTCAAATATAATGTTTGTCATTGTCAATCGCGTATATAAACAATAATATTATTTTATAAATATTTTATATTTATGATATTTATAAATGATAATATAAATACAAAAATAATATTATCAACATTGATATTATTTTTTTTTTGATACGTAAGAAGAGATTATATTAATATTAAAAAGAAAATTTACAACACCTGGTTCAACGAGCATACCGGCAGGAAAGAACCAAGAAGAAAACCTCCAGTTGTAGCTCAGTTTAACAAAAAACCAACTGACACTACTAATCCCAAGAAAATCTACCCAAATTTACTACAAATTTCATGGAGAAACCTATAAGAACAATACAACTAGACGGAAAAACCATTTACATGGATAACCAGCCAAAACTGGGCTATACCAACCCCAACCCTACTCCCACCACCTTCCACCCCGAGAATTGGAGAAAACACCAAAAAAACCCTAGAACCACCAATGCAAGGCTTAGACCAGACAAAACGTCCCTGCCTTCTTCCGCCTTCGACTATGGAAACTGCATCAAAACCGCATCAAAAAGGAGTGGAGCACCCTGCTGGATCAGGCCTCGAACCCCAGCTCTTCTGCTTTGCCCCGGAATTCAGGAATCCAATCAAAAGTTCCATCGTGACGAACAATTTGCAACATTTTCAGAAGGAAAACTGCACCCAAATTCACCTACTCCTTGTGCAGAATAAGCAACATACCCTTAATGTCAAGAAGGAAAGGGAAGTATCTAACCACTGCACCTCCATCCTCCGTTAAGGGAAAATCAGTCGGCCTAGGAAGATCCACACCAATCTCAGCGACCCGAAGGATCTCATCCAAACCCACTAGCAGATTGTCAATGAACAGACGCCGAACCAGCAACCTAATTCTTGCTTTAGGGAGCCCCACATCGAGGAGTGAAGCCAGAAACCGCGAGACATTGGTAGTATCAACCCTATAAAACTCTTCGTCCTCCATGAATGTCTTCCCCAGAACCACCTTCACTCCTAGCAGAAGCAAATCGTCATAAGCCCGTAGGATTCGTTTCAATCTTTGATCCGAAATGGGACCCTTGAAGGCTAACTGTCTTACTTAGCTCTCCAATTGCACCGAAGAACCCATTCCCAGACAAATGAGGCCCTCCGTGGAAATACTCATAATAAAACCAGCGCCACCGCCACCCGCCATTGCTAAGGAACAGGAGAAGGAAACGTGGCAACCACAAACCCGCAATCAAACAAAACCGTCGCTGTCTGCCCCACCGTTGTAATTAAGAAATAGCCTTCAGACATCCCGAACCTTCCACAAAACATGAGTGCGAGGTAAGATCTTAACCCATCATCAAAAAAGAACGTGGAGCCCGCTACCCTCACTTGTGATTGCCAATTCATCGATGAGGAGGCACTCGAATCGACCCTGGTACTTCCACACCTGAATGTGTGGAAGGACGCCCGCCCAACCACCCCTAGCTAGCATTACTGGAAATTTGCAAATTCCTTTAAACAATTACCATCCACACCCAAATTGGAGAGGGCATCCGCCTCCGAATTACCTTCTCTGAAAATATGATTGATTGTAATCGAATTAAAAGAATCTAAAAGGGCAATTGCTTGCTCCAAAAAACCCTACAACCTCCAATTTACTAGCTTACGTGATCTCAAACCATTAATAACCAAAAGCGAGTCCCTTTCTATCTCTAGATTCCTTATATTTAGGTCTTTGCACAGTTTCAGCCCAAGTAAAAGTGCCTGCAATTTAGCACTATTGTTTGTTCCCTCCACCAGACTCTCAGCCAGTCTACCAATGACTTCCCCTTTCCAATTACGAACAATACATCCTACCCCCGAGGGTCCTAGGTTGCCATGTGAAGCTCCGTCAAAGTTAAGCTTGAACCATCTGTGCTCTGGAGGGGTCCAAGTTACCTTAGCCCTCTCAATTTGAGAAGTCCTTGGAGGACCAAGACTTGTAGAGGGGATCAAAAGCCCCTGCTAGTTCTTCCTCATTTGTTCATCCCAAGGAGTATACTTCTTCTTGCTATTATTACTTTCTGATTTTCTGGCATCGAGAACTTCAACTATACTGACTTCAAGCTTATTCAAAAAGGTATGAAGAGGCATCTCTTTCTCTAAAAAAATTCTTCTATTCCTTTATTTCCAGATGGCCCAAATGACTAAAGAAGGGTTGGATATCCATAAACCTCCAAATAAGGAATCCTTGCATAGCCTCGACCAAGCTAGCAAATGATCCAACAATTTATAAGGATGAACTGTCATCCAAAGAAGCTTCGAGCAAAGCCAGTTCCAACAGTTATCAGCAAACTTGCATCTAAGGAAAAGGTGGTCCCCAGTTTCTTCCTCCTGCTTACAAAGGACGCATCTAGAGGGGCCAGCATAACCCAATCTTTTAAATCTGTCCCCGGTGAGGGTTCTTCCTTTAGCCGCGGCCCAGGTGAAGATTCCTGCTTTTGGCAAGCAAAGCTTATTCCAACAAAGAGTGGTAGGCAGGTTCATTTCCCTTCCTGGAGGTGCTTTGAGTGCATTGTATCCTTCTTTGACGCTATAAGAGCCAGAGAAGGAGGCAGTCCACTGCAGTTCATCGGAACCAACCCTGAGGCTGATTTTGCGCAAGTTTAATTCTGTTTCAAAAACCTTTGCTAGCCTGTTATCTATACCAATCATCCTAGCATCCTTCCAAGAGATTGGAGACCCAACCTCGAAAGAGGAAGGATCCAGATAATTCTTGACTTTGCTGCCCCATCTGGCCTTCGTGATCTGTCTTACTTGGTCCAAATCCAGCCTTTCCGCTAACCTGGCATCCCCCCCCCCCAGAATCTTCCCAGAAAAGAGCACTTTCTCCGTTACAGATGTCCCAAGTTAAAAAATTCGCTATCAGAAATCTACACTTGCTGACGAAGTTCTAGATCCTTGAACCCTTTGGCAAGGTATCCATTGTAAAAATACTAGTGTCCTCATCTAGGTATTTGGCTTTAATAATTTTGACCCATCTCAGGTCTGGTTTTGAAAAGATCGACCAAACTAGTTTGGCCCCCAAGGCCAAATGCTGATCCTCCAAACTCTTTAAACCTGTTCCCTCCAACTCTTCGGGTTCACATACCTGTTTCCAGTTGATCAGAGGGAATTTGTGCACGTCTGAATTTCCTTTCCAAAAAAAATCCTTCATTTTCTTGTCCATACTTTTCAAAGTGGCCATCACTAAAGGAAAGCATGACATAGCGTATGTGGGAATGGCTGAGATTACAGCTTTCAGCATGATCAAACGCCCCACCCAAGACAACCACTTACTCTTCCAGGAAGCTAGTCTCCTTTTGATTTTCTCTAGCAAATCATTCCACAAACTTCCTGACCTAATACCTTTAAAACAATATTGATATTATTATATAATATATTAATAAATATATATTTAAATAATAATATAAATATTATTATAATCATTTATTATAATAAATATATTATATATTATATATATAATATATAAATATATGTTATATAAGAATAAATATAAATTAAATATTATAAGTTAATTATTATAAGTATTATATTATCAAATATTATAGATAATATAAAGTAAATATTACTAAATATTATTGAGTATTATAAAGGGGTCAATTCCCCTTAAGGGAAGCACCAAAAACCTTAAAAGAGTAAACGATTAAAGGCTGCATAAGGCAGCGATATAACAAAAAGGTATTAAGAGATAAAGGGCAGCAAAAACAGTGATAAAGGGAGCGATTAGTAAAGGCAACGATGAGATGCAGCGATCCAAAGAGCCACGTACTTTGGGAAAAGACAACTCTTTGGAAGGTATAAGAGGAAATAAAAACATGGTTTGAAGGCCATAGAAAATAAATCGAATCATAATCGGATATATATCTGCATTTGGGAAAAATGGAACAATGGAATATCATTCAGCCAATGACATTATTACATAAGCATCATTATATCCTTGAATAAGAATATTTATTAACTGGACCAGCAAGAAGATTACACACAGATCCATTTATCAACAATTAAAGAAATTCATATATTAATTATCGAACAATTGGATCAAACATCAAGGCATCTAAATGAGAAATTGAATATCATACTTGCATTATGTTTGGAAACGTGTAAATGATAATGGTTAAAGGAATTTATATTGGAATAGGCAAGATAGAGTAAGGCAAATGAAACTGTGGCATGATATGAATTTGATATTATGATTTATATATGGACAAGATAATTGGAATGGAACTCTATAAGTGGTTATGGGCATGGTCATATAGGGATGAGTAAGTGGCCTTGTTGCTAATTTGCCCAACAGTATGGAAATGAGGTTGATAGTTAGGACAGTAATTGACCAACCATGGGTATGGCTCGTGGTGGTGAGAGATCATCCCAAGGACCAATAATAATGGGCCTTGATTGACAAATCAAGGAATAATAATGGGCCTTTCATTGACGAATCAAAAGATGTAATAATGGGCCTTCGATTTAAATATCGAAGGAATAATAATGGGCCTTGGTTGACAAATCAAGGAATGATAATGGGCCTTCGATTGACGAATCAAAGGAATAATGATAGGCCTTTGGTTTAATTACCAAAGGAATAATAATAGGACCCATGATAGTTGGTATGACATTGCCTCCTAATGAGTCATCTCTCATAAGGTGGAAGGTATGATTAACAATAGGCCTAAGGCTATCTCTCCCAAGGTAGATGATGAAATATGGAAAATGGACTCGTGAAAAGATGAAATGCATATAATTATGATTAGTTGAAGTAGTTACATATGGTTATGGTCAAGTATTAAAAGGAATTGAATACTAATGTGCTCTTTTACAAGTTGAAATTGTTTGCAAGGTTGCGAAAATTTTGTCTTGCAAGAAGGGGACATTACAAAGAGGTTGGATGATTCAATAAAACTTCCAGTGGTAATCTGTGGTATTTGTATTGTAGTTGTAGAGCCGTCGCCAAATGTGCAAAATGCAAATATGGATGGTATTGTGAAGGAACATGGGTTTGAAGGAATGTCCTTTCTTAGACTACGTACGTCGTATACACATATCTAATGTGAAGTGTGAATTGTGAGTGAAGAAACATTGGCAACCAATCACGTGGATTTAAAAAATGACTTATTTGCAAATTGTGAAGAGAGGTAGATGAGAGAGAAGCCCTAAAAAAAGTCATATGGAAGAAAGATTGGCATGAAACAACCACGTGCAAATATAAGGATTGCTGAAATTTGTGGGTTGTATGGGTTCAACTCTTGCAAGATAGTGGCTAGGGCACGGGCAAACACAATTGCGTTTTTTCATCTAGGAAGGGTATTTAAATCTATCAAATCCTAGCATGTTTTCTTTTGTAAAAACTTGAGTTTAGAAAAGTTTATTCACAATGATCTTTTCTTTGAGAATGGAAATTCCATTAGAAAAACATTTTGGGGTCAATTTCTACACTTGGAAAGTAAAAATCCAAATGCGATTGATGAACAAGAACTTGTGGGGAATAGTAAATGGGAATGAGAAACCACCTCCAAATGCAAATAAGTTATTGGATTGGCAGAGTAGAGATGGTAAAGCCAAAGCCATTATTGGTCTCTCTTTGATTTTGAGTCATATCATGTAGATTTGGAAAAATCATCCAAGGAAATATGGGAAAATTTGAATAAATTGTTTGGAGCAAAAGTGGTTAATGCAAAGTTTGCTTTAAAGCTTCAGTTATTTATATTCAAGATGGTTGACAGAGTAGCTATGTGTAGCCACATAAGCAATCTGAGATCTCTTATTAGACAACTAGCAGAAGTTGATGCTATGGTAGATTGACAAGGATGCCAAAGCCATTTTGTAGAACAGTTTTCCTTCTAAATATTCCAGTGTTATTTTTACTCTTAGTCATATGCCTTCTCAAACTCTGGAAGATATGATTTTAGCTCTCTTAGTTGAAGAAAAGAAAATAACTGTAGGAAATACAAAATGTGATCAAATGAAGATAAAGGAGAGATTGTTATTATTGCAAGAAAACAGGTCACACAACTCAGAACTGTAGAATTCGATTGTGATGAGCTCTCTAACATGCTTAGAAAGCTCATCCCAAATGTAGCTAATGTAGCCATTGTTGAATCTCCACTGGATGTTGACAATGGTAAAGAATTCCTTGATGAAGAATACATATATTAAGAAGCCCACACTTTGAAGACATGAAGGGATCTAGTGTAGATGAAGTTCCATATGGATGGCTATCTAGAGACAAATTGATGGAGCACTATGGATGTAGCTCAACATGGATGGTTGTCCGATAATTTGAGAGATTTGTAATTCGGGAGTTTGGGGTGGTGGAATCTAGGAACTCGAGAATTCAGATCGGGAGCAACTTGATGCAGATCTACCTGGTCCAATAAGTGTTTTCAAAGAGAAGGTTTTGAAGGATATGTGGTTTTGTTTAGTTATGATGTTTTTTATTTTCCATCAATGTATTTTGTCTTCAATTAGTATGTTTTTTGCTTTCAATTAGTATGTCCTTAAGAGGGGGTGTTAGAATATAAGGCTTACTTTTTGTAATAAAGTCACCCTATTGACTTAGTAATAATTAATAAATAAACAATAATAAGTTAAGATTTAGAATCCTTAAGAGGGGATGTTAGAATATAAGGTATTTTTGTAATAAAGTCACCCTAGTGACTTAGTAATAATTAATAAATAAACAATAATAAGTTAATATTTAGATGTTGGGAGTTAACTTCCTGTAGGAAAGTTTGGAGAAGTTAGTATGAGAATACAATGCTTTATAAGCATTTGCATAATACATTGTAAAACAACTTGATGAAATTATATATCTAATAGCTTTTTATTGTTTGCGACAATGATGCGATAATAGCATAATAATCTATGAGTTTCATTTTGTGTATGCTCTACCATTTTTTCAAAATTTTCAAGGCACCATCAAGGTCTAGGGGAGTTTTTGCTGAATTCGGATTATTGTTTGAGAACCCGAAGGGATTTGCATGACTGTCTTCTTAGTTGCCTAGAGCTTCCAAAGGTAAATCTTCAGCTATTCACAAGAGAGAGAACAACAGATTTGTGCTGGGGTTGACACCAAGTTTTCATCTGCAGCACGTCATTTATTTCAATATATCTCAAAGAGACCTTTCAACAATGTCAATTGCTGTAATGTCCCTTTTAGGAACAATACTAATTTCACCCCAAATTATCAATTTCCAAGCAAACAAAGGTTAGAGAGTACCTTGGCTTGATTTAATTCTTGCAAACTAGTTAGAAAATACTTACAATAATTTTTCACAATCAAGTTAACAAGATCAACAAGCTCATAACGATATTATCTAAGTTGCCGGTATTGGTATCCGATACGGATACGGGGTTTGGGTACGCGGATACGGCAATTTTTTTTTGGCCCGAGTACGGTACGACAATATACATATATATATATATATTTTAATTTATATTTAAAACAATAAACTTTAAGACTAAAAAAACTTAAAAACAGTAATACTCATAATATGATAATTGCCAATAAACAACATAATAAAATATCAAAATACCTCATATTTCATAAATTGCAATAAGGAAAATCAAAATACTCAATTGGAATAGGGATAAATGTAAATTGCAACTTGGCTTTGCATTAGTTGAGTTTGACAAAGGAATTGTGATGTTCTAGAGTACTCATTGAAGGTAATGGTAGAATTTTAGCATATTGATAAAAGTTATTATCAGACCTTGTAAGGTTGTACTTATGCTAATTCAGTTTATTTTATGGGTTATGTTGTGTATTGCTCATCTATGTTGTTGAACATTGCGAAAATGAAGTAATGAGGAATATAGTTGCTTGTTGTAGACTGATCTAAACTACATCTTATACTTAAGATCATTGGGATGTTGTTTAATGTTTTAAGGAGATAAGTTGTTTGCTAAACCATGATTACGAGTTAGTTAATGTATATTGGAAAGTACTTGAAAGAGGATAGTTCTAGGTGATTATTAAATACTTTAGATGTTGGTTGAACAAATCAGATGTCAAGTATTATTATGTTGTTCTATACTTACTAGGTATTATGAACCCCCCTGTTTACCTTGTTAAGTTGAAATCAGATTTATTAACAATAAACTGAGTTAAGATTGGATGTATGTGTAGACTTTGATAACTGTCGAGTTATGATTTAAAAACTTTATTTCACTTTTAGTCATACTTGGATAAATTTCACTTTTAGGGTGAAATAGACTCATTTAGATTTTTTTAAAGTTAAAAAAAGTTGATTTTGACATTATTTTGGGCATCCCTCCCCTGGGTTCTCCTGGGTTCTGCCTAGGTTCTCTGTGGGTTCTTCCCAAGCACCCTGGGTTCTTCAAAAAGAACCCACAGAGAACCCAGGGTGCCTGAGAAGAACCCACAGAGAACCCCCTGGCGAACCGTACCGGTACCTGTACCCGAGCCGAACCCATACGGGCACGTTGGGCATTTGAGAAGAATCCGGTAACTTATATTATGAATCCAACTAACCCTAACCATCTAAGGGACTCAACCATAAAAGAGTTGAGGAGTGTTGACTTTGATAGGGTGTCCCGAATCCTCTACCCCAGGCCCAAGAGCGGATATACCATCCCTCTTGGCCTCATGTGGCGCATGCCATCCATATGAGGTGGTGTACCTAATGAGGCATCTGTTGTTCCGTTCCCCTTCTTCTTGTCATCTCCTTTCCTTTCTCTATGATTGGTTCCTTGAACTTGAGTGTTTATGATAGGAAGATGAGGTCACAAAGGGTGCCCCAAAAGCTATCTCTTCTAAGCCCAAGAGTGGTACCCTTTGTACCCCCTTGGCCCCAATGGGATTTATCAATCCCCCCTCAAGGGGTGGTGTACCTAGAAGAGTGCCCCATCACCGTTCCCCTCTTGTACCACATTCCTCTATCATAGTAACATAACACTCATACAAATATTCATATTAATTCAATATATATAATTATACACAATTATTCATATCAACATATTAATTCAGCATATAAGATTATACACAAACATTCACATTAGTTTAGAAAGCTTATTTGATGATAAAACAATAATACCTATATTAGACTATTAATATGTAAATTTGCTGAAGAAAACAATCATTAGTAAATTATATATTAAACAATTATATTCAACAGCATAGTAAATTATTACTAATTTACCACTGCTGACTCTTCCAATTGCTGCAGACTAAATGACTGTATTTCTTAGATCAGAAATGTTCCTATTTATTTCCTTTTTCTTCCACGATGCCTTTTTCTCACCCTCCATTCTCCATATATATACTCCCGATGGCTATTGGGAGGGTGCGATCTTATTGGTTGCATCCCTTTCTTCATGAGGGATCGCGTCCCTTTTAGACTCAGCCTTCCTTTATTTCCTTTGTTGATATTAGTTGTTTATTCTTATTACTATCTTACGGGGATACAACACTAGTATAGTATTTAATTTGGTTTCATATTTATATTTATATTTCTTATATTAATAATGATGTTTATATTAATATTATATAATATTTAATTTGTGTGAATAACTAATGAATGATAATAATGCCATTATTCTATTTTATAATATATGAAAGCTGCAATTACAATTGTTTATATTTATATAATCATTACTCAAATTGATACATAATATCATCTATAGTTATAATAAAAAATAAGATTGCAAATACTTATGATTGTTCTTAATAATTATGGGGGCATTACAATTGCAAGGCGTCATAAGTAGAGTATTCACATCAGCTTGTTGCAGCCATCACCAAATTCCAATCATCATAGCAAACCATACCATTTCCCTCACCCTTCATTTTAGGGTGCTTTAGGTTGACAAGTCCGATTTTTTTTCACAAGGGATCATATCCCAAGGTTCCTAGAACATCAAGTAGAATTTTTGCCTGATTTTATGGAACCTTCATGGGTCATCTATGGTGGAGGCCAGGGTGGCAAGTTCTTAGATTTGATGCAGGTTTCAATTCTCTAAATGTTGCACATGTTGAGAGGCAGTTAAGGCTTGTAGACACATGTTAAAGGTTTCAGCTTCAAGTCACCAAATCAGGTTGAATGTTGTTGGATTAATGGTGGTAAGAGGATCTATCAAATGATTTCAAATTCCTAGATGGTCATTCATGTGTGAGTTCCTATTTTTAGCAACTACTATTTTCAATAGTGGCTATTCTTAGTGTTCTATTACTCGGTGATGGACGAGAGCCTATTTTAGGCCTTTTGTATTTTATTAGTTGTTTTAGAATTAGTTTGCTTTAAAGTTGTTTTCTTTCCGTTTATTTTGCAAATTGAGGATAGGTTTGCTTTAAAGTGGCACTTTTTGGATATTTTAATATTATTCTTAAATCCCTAAAAGTTTTCTTTGTAACCTATAAATAAGTGCATTGAGCACATAAACTCTTAGTGCCAGTTGAAGTTGAGCTTATGCTGCAGAAGCTGTTATTAAATTATTGTGGAACTTATCTTTGTAATTTCATCAAGTAAATTGAAAGGATATTGCATTTAGTTAAGCTTTGTATTGGTGAAATCTGTCTGTCTAAATTGCAGCTTTGAATGCGGTTAAGTTGTTTACTTCATGAAATCGTGTGATGTTCAATTTGTTTAATCCTCTCTTGTTAATGTGGATCTGCTGGTCTCTGCTTTAGCCAATTAGTAAGCATTTTTCTTTTAATTCATTTCGTTTAGTTGCAAGTCTTAAATATAAAAAACCTCATTTTGAGATAAGTACCTTCAAGTCTTGTGCTGAATCCCCGAGATAAAAAATATAGGTCAAGTTTACTTTCCCATTATTTCCTTTCATGCAAACCCCATTGATAATTTTGTGTAATGTTCACAACTGTAAACTTGTTCATAGCCTTAGGTTTTAGGAGTAGTTTTAGATCTCAAGGAGCCGCTAATTTGAAGAGAGGTTTATGTCGTGTGCTGTTCCATTTTGTGTTGTCTAGCAAGAGACAAATTAAAATACTAACACATCACCAGCAAGTTAGGATCTTAAAACATGGAACTGAACTTGAGATAGGATGGAAACAAACTATTCATTTTGATAGCCTGTGATATGAATTTATGCTGGGTGTAGGACAAAAACAATGGCACAGTTTAACAATTTTGACTCACATTGTAAGAAACTTCATCTAAAGGTTTATTAGTTGAAGGGAAAAACAAATACATCGTTGATGGAATGCAATTCGGAGAAAGCACGGTGCAACTCTACTCTATTAATAAAATTCAGTCATGGAATTGGAAACTAATGAATAAAATGTACAATAGTCTTGTCAGGGAGTTCATATCATTAGATCCAACTAAAGGATAACTTAAAATCCACAGCCTTTTATTGATTCCAATTGTGAAGATTTTTCTTATTATAGTAGTTTTAATATAACATATCTAAAGTAAATATATTGTTCAATAGGATGATTCTTTGGTCTTATAGTGTTTTCCTCCACATCTTGGCTATCTAAGTGCTTGTTTGGTATTTTAAACTGCATTTAACTAAAAAATTGTTTAATGATGTCAGGGGAACCATCCTTTCCACAATTATACTATTCGTGCTCAGTACAGAAAACACTTATCTAAGACTCTTGTTAAAGTTTCAAGGCCAAATTTTTCTGTGGAGGAAGGATCAAACCTAGAGTCAAAGGATTGTAAAAGAAAGCATGGAAGTTCTACAAATGATGATAATAATTTGGAAGAAGAATTATCAAATCTCACAGATTCAAGTGACACTGAAGAGGATCTCATGAATTCCATTCAAGACATTGAATGTGAGTCAAATATGTCAAGTGCACCTGAAGTATCTAAATTTCCTCGTGCAAAATGGTTGCATGAGCGAGATGAAGCTGACTTAATAAATGCTGCTCATTTCAGAAAAATCCTCTCTTGTACCTGTGGGGATTTGGAAGCAATTGCAAATGTACGGTACATAGAGATCAGCATTCATGGAGAGTCCTTTATGTTTCATCAGGTATGTCTCTTGGACTGTACTATAATGGATTTGAAATGATCCAAATTGTAAGTTGCTACAGTACTGTAAACTGTACGGCAGAAGCCCTAGGCCTGAAAGAATGAAATCAAAGTCCGATCTGTTCTGAAATAGAGAGACTGAAATTCCAAATGCTTAATAAGTCTGACACCTCTGGAAAGCTGTTGTGAACCATATAATTGAAACTAAAAGTCTGAACCTTGAAATCTAAAATTAATGAAAGTGCTCTATGTCCAAAGTATGAAAACTTATATGAAATTGTGAAAAGAGTAAAACTTGGATGTGCTAAAAGAAAATCTGAATACTGGATAATTCTAAATCTAAAAATAAGATAATATGCATTGAACTTCCATTTTATTTTGTCTGGTATTATGGTAAGTGAACAAACTATAACATTACTGCAAAAGAACACTACTATAACATTTCTGGAAATTTGATTATAATAATACATTAAATAAAAGAGGAAAATATCCAAAGCAGTGTGCAGGTTGGTTTTGGTCCAAACATCATTATAGACTTGCACAATCTCCATCAAAACATGATGAGTTTCTAAGGTCTTTATAGTTTATACCTATTTATAACTTTACCTTAATGACTTGTTCACTTCATGCATGTGAGATTACTACTTACACATCTACCATATCCCACTAAACAAATACATTGAATATGGACACATTGGCTTCAATGCAGTGTTTCTCTAAGTTTTAGGGAGAATGAAAGTTTTTCCAGATTTTGTACAGCAGGGGGCAAACTATCAAAATAATAGACAAAAATTAATTATTGAATTTTTAACTACAAATAAATAAGCAAATTAAAAGAAACTGAAATTTTAAAATTTAAATACAAAGTGCTGAATTTGCAATCATAATTCATTGATTTGTATGTTGATTCCTTTATGTTTCATACAATCAAATAAATGCTTATTTTTGGATATTTTCATTCTCATTTACATATAGATAAAGCATGAAAGAGATATAATTCTGTAAACAGGAAGAAACAAAATGAAACAATCATTCACCTCCCATACACGTTTACCGAGATCTGTCTATTCATTTGTACATTGTAGTGCATTCATGTCTTGAATTCTTCTATGCACTGGAGTTTTATGTCTGGGATGCCTGACCTACCGATTTGAGAACAAATTTGATATTGACATAAATATGTTTTTTGTGTGTAGTCACTAAGACACTTCAACTTATGTATAAAGTAGGCATGTTTTCATTAAACCAGCTATGTAGGGCTATTTTCAATGGACAACATTTGTGTTTGCTATTGTGCAGTAGGATTTTTCATATATATATATATGATTTCTTTATTTTTTTTAGAAATTAAAAATCATAGTTTTATTATGATGTGGCTTCATTGTTCGAATTCAATAATAGATGGTTGTCTTGTTATCTAATGAATTTCTATTGCCCCTACACGAGACGTAATAGCTTTGTTATGTAATGATTTTTTTGTCCTAAAAGATAAGGAACTATAGAAAACTTTAGGGGTTACCTTTAGGTGGGGGCCTTGGTGGGCCTCCCATATGGTTTTAGGTTTTTCTAAAATAGAGTTTTTAATTATATTGTGGTCTGTAAAAAATGACAGGGATTAGGCAATGTTCTGATATATCATTCAATCCTCTATGTGTTTCCTATGTTAGGTGATATCCCTAAATGGGGGAAGTCCGAAGGATGCACCACTTTTTTCACAATTTTTGAGGATGGAGAAGGGATGTTTCGTCCCTATTGTTGAGCATCTGAGACTAGGACAACCCAAAAACTCCGGGTATGCAAATGTAGGTTGATGAGCCTACTTTCTACTAAGGTGAGGTGGCCCACCATCCCCTAAAGTGGCGCGCCCCTTTACCAAAAAAAAAAAGAGGATAGGCCCAATACCAAATAACAGTTGTCCACTTAGATTATTTTTGCCCCCAACATAGTAGGAGTATTGAAAGCTGGCTTTTTGAATCAACTTCAAATCTTGTTGAGAAAGCCTCTTGTATTAAAAGGTTAAAGATAATAGTGCAGTAGAAACTTTAGGAAAATCCACTGATAGAGAATTAACTTGATGTTCACTTGGATGAGAAGATTTGAATTAAGTTGGTAATTTAGAGGACAATACAGTAGTTGTAGAACTTAATGTATTATAAAGCTGTAATTGAACAAAAACTGAACAAAACATAATTGACAATTACTGAATAGCTGAACAAAATAGAATTTTGTTTCAACTGAGAGCATATACAAACAGGCATACTTTGTAGGAGAGATGTATGCCTTCTACATTGCTCTCATGCTTCAAATTCAGCTATTATGTAGATTTACAACAAAAAAACTGCCTGCCAGATAAATCCCCTAGGCCAGATGGCCTCTCAACTAGATTCTACCAAAAATCTTGGGGTCTCACAGAAAATGAGGTAATCTTGGTAGCTCAAGGATCATGGCAGAACAAACAAATGCTGACCTTGATTGATGCTACTAATCCCCAAGATACTTAAAGCCTCACTGTGAGAACATTATGGAGCAAATGAAATCTGCAACATGATCTGTAAAGTCATCACTTAACTCATTGCCCTGAGACTTAAGCTGCATATCAGATCAGAAATATAGTCATCCTTTGTTCTAGGTAGAAAACTCACATATAAAATAATTGCTATCCAAGAGCTAATACACTTAGCAAAGAAGTACAGCTGGCCTAGAGTCTTGTTGATATTGGATGTGTCAAAGGCTTTTGACAGTTGTGACTGGTGCTTTCTATTTAAATTTTAAAATAATGCAATACTTTGGGTTTATCAAGCAATATCTGAACTGGATCAAGAGTTGTGTTAGCACCGTCATTTTCTCCATAGTTCTTAATAGACAAAAGGGGACTTGGTTTAAGAGGAGATCCCCCTGAGTCCATACCTCTTTATCATAATGGGTGAAAGTTGAAACACACCTCAGATATCTTGCCCAAAATCATTAAGATAAGAAAACACATTGACTACTTGCTACAAATGGTGGAAGCAGATACATGAGATATCAATTTACAGATGACGCCATCCTCTGCTCAACAAGCAACATAGCAGAAACTAAAGAATCTTAGAGCAATTCCGCTTCGATATCAACAAGTGACAGAACAATAGTAGCATTAAATTTACCTGGCATTGACACAGCATTGTAAAAGTATAAATGGAATTCAATTACCCAGGTTTAAAACGGGAAAAATTCGGCCAAAACTCAGGAACTAAAAAACAAGTACTATTTGTAAAAAACAGAGAAAAACTAATTTAATTATTTCATGTCAAATATAGTGCATATAGGTCAAAATAGACATTTTACATTATAAACATGCTATCTATACAAAATTGCATAGGCCTTTAAAAAAATCTATTCTACTTTCACCTAAGATGGTTGATGTTAAAAGCAAACAGCTGCCCTAAAATAGTAGGTCGTTTTGTCATGAAGCATGACCTATTTTAGGGACAGCATTGTGTTTTTCAGCTAAACCCCTGTTAGGGTAGAAGAATCCTCATTGTGTTTTAAAATTTAAATTTTAAAAGGAATCTATTCAAAGTAAAAGAAAAAATAAAATAACCTAACCCTAACCCAAAACCATAAATGTTCAGTCTGCCTTTGCTCTGTATTTTTCTGCCTGTAAGTGTAAAAATGAGCCAAAAAAGACATAGATAAAAAAACTAAAACCACTCTTTGAAAAATTCAGGAAATGGTGTGGCAGCTTTGGCGGGTCGCGAATCAATGGGGGCAAGTCTAGTATTATATTTAATTATGTTCTTGTTGGGAAACTCAAGCAAATTTGATCACTCCTAGGATACAAAGAAGACACTCTTCTATGATAGTCAACAGACCAAATGTTCATTGGTCGGAAAAGTCCAACTCCTAAGATCATTTTTGCAATTGGTGTCTATACATTTTCCAATAACCGATAACTGGACGACCAAATGTTCATTGGTTGGAAAAGTCCAACTCCTAAGATCATTTTTGCAATTGGTGTCTATACATTTTCCAAGCCTTGAAATACCGAATGACATCTAGGGGCAGATAGGGAATCCAAAGAAAATTCCTTTGGCAAGGGACAGATGAGGCATTCAAACATCCTCTTGTGGCTTGGGATGACATATGTGAGCAGCAAAGGTAATCAGAGTGGGGCCATAATCTTAAAAAGTATAAAGGAGTTAAATACAACTCTCACTATGAAATTGGCATGGAAGCTACGAGCCAACTTTCAGACCACTTGGTAAAATATCATCAGCTCCAATTACCCCAAGGAACCTAATGAGGAGCTTTTATATAATCCTGGAGAATGAATCTATCAAGTGTGGCCAAATATATAAAAAATGAATGATTAACTTGCTCAAGTAAGCACCGGAAAAATGGATATTGGAATATAAATTTATTTTGGGTTAGATAGTTTGAAGTTGGAACAGCTATACCCCACACCTGTACAAAACTACATAATCCTCAAATGCATCTCCAAAAAGAGGGGCTTACAAAAGTAGCAGACTACTTAATTAAAGATAAGAATAGAAGAGAATGGATCTGCATCTTCTACAGCAGCAACCTAATTCAGTGCAGCCACGATGTGCAAAACTTACAGAGGCCCTCCTTGAGAGGAAAATCCAAGTTTCCAACAATCAAAACACAACATTAAACAAAGCAGCCACAAAGCAGACTGCGCTGCTGCCTTGAGTTATTAGGATCTAACAAGGGACAACCAATACCTCAAAAAAAATGGGCACTTTCTTTTCTCCCCAAAATAAAACATTTTCTCTGGTTAGTCCTAAATGGAAAAAATCTCACAATTGATCAACTAGAAAAAAAGGGATGTTTAGGGTCAAACAGATGATTTGATTGTAACCACAATGAAAAAACCATCATGCATTTGTTAATTCACTGTAGCTTGGCCGGGTCAATATGGAAAGTTTAAGCAAATAGGCTGCTCCTTCCAGACCCCCTAGACCAAGACATTCCTGCCTGTCTATATCATGATGAGAAAAATATCTGACATAATTGAGGCCAAATGCCAATCATCAAGAAACTAAAACTTGTTGCCCCTGGCTACATCGTTTGAGGAATGTGGCTGAAAGGCAACAAAAGGGTCTTTGAAAATACATGCCAAAATAAGGAGCAAATAGCAAGGATAATAGCAGAAAGCATGTGAAGCACAGTTTTCCATATATACTGAGTGAAGAGATGACAACCCAAGCTCATCAAGTATGATAGTTTGTTGCATCACAAGGAAATGGAATCTCCCATTCAAAATCAATATCATTTCTTTCTCTATTGGTCTGACAAAGCAGTTGGGACCTCACCCTCAAGATTGGCACAAATTAAATTTCAATGGGGCCTTAAAACAAAACCATGAAAATGTTGGCGTAGGAGTGGAAACACAAAATGGCGATTTTATATTGAGCTACTAACAATCAATTGGGCAGTTAAACACAACATAGCAGAGCTGCTTGCCTTGTGCAAGGGTGTCCTTTAGTAAGAGAAAACAAATCCACTAGGCTGATAATTGAAGGGGACTCTAGGGTTGTCATCCAACGCCACATCAATGCCAAGAAAGGAATTTGGACAACGAACTGAAAATGGGAAAATGGGAAAATTTAATATCTCATATAAGCACAATAGACTCTTTCAAAGAAATTTGACTTCAGCACAGGAAACAACACTTAATCAAGTTACAGATAACTTGTGAAAACTGGGATCAATTTAGAACATAGTATTAAACCAGTAATGTGCAACATCTGGCAGTCACTGTCAAGGAAGATCCAGTACTTGATAACCAAGGACTTGATGATGCTTGAATCCCCTTGAGCTTAGAACCCCGTTCATGAAAATTTTTAAATTATTTATTTTTAATATATATGTTTTAAAATATAAGTTGCATCCTAATTATTATTAACTTAAATCCTAGTTTCTTCCATTTTTCCACCTCACTGCCTATTTCCTTATCTTGCAGCCCACTCTAACACTCCCATCCCATTCCACGAACATGACCCCCTTACCTTAGCCCTTAAACTTTATTATTCCCTAGTGTACCCCCCTTAAATCCTTTCAATTGTACTCCTAGACACCATGTTACATTTTTTATTCCTATTGAGGCTTTCTTATTTGCATCGCACCTTTTCAAATTTTGACTCTCAAACCCTATTAAAGCCTTCGAGCCACTTGGAATTTATTGCCAACGCTGCCGCTTGAGCTATTAGCATGTTTGCGTACTCTAATATGTTGTCAAAGGAAGTGTGTTCATCACATATGTGAATGGGCAAATCCAGGAAGATGTGAAAATTATTTATAACGAAGGCTGTATTTAAATACAACATTTCATATTCTTTTCTCCTTTGAATTGGTATGACGCCTGCATTTGATTCAACCTGCAATATTTGAAGGAAAATCAGCTATTTAGAAGGAAATGGGAAGCGTTTGGAGAAAATGAAGGTGTTTTCATTTTTTATTTCCAGCCTGGAGGTACGACTAGTCGGGAGGATCAATGAAACCCAATTAATACAGCCACTTCAATTATTCAATCCACCAGATTACAATTTTCCTGTTAAGAGCGACATCACCACAATTGTCATCATTTTGCATTGCTTAGGTAATACATAATCCTGTTATGTTTGCTATAAATGCACTCAAATCTGCGGGACATTCCAATGAAATTACTTGCATATTGGGACACAGATTTCCATGAAAATGCAGTCAAGGAAGGGCCCTTCCTAGTCTCTCCGAATCTATGAAAGGAGAGCTGGAATATTGTAGGTGCAACTGTCTTAGGTGCAACTGTCTTCATACTTATCATAACTTCATAAGTCCTTCAGAACCTATAGGAGAGTATAAAAGAACATTAACAATAGGAGCAATAGCAAGATGCAGAGCAGCAAGCAAGAACCTATAGCCGTGGAAGAGGATAATGGGGTCTCAGTCCCTATTTACAATTCCAAAGGAAAAGAGCCTATAGAACTTGAGATCGCCACTGATAAATCTGAATCTGGTTGTTTGTCTAAAAGGTCTGAGACTCTCACTCGTTCTCCCAACTCTGCTTTCAGGAATGTTTTGAATTAAAATGTGAGAAGGGTTTATTACTCTGCTGATTATTTAACAAAGGCTGCTGCTCGAACTCTGCCCTGTCTAGCACTCCTGGCCTTGTAATTGTGCAACCCTTAACTACTCCTGGTCCATGAGCACACACTGTCTTTCAAACCAACTCCGTCTGCCCTTCTTCTACCAGGCCCCACTAGCAATATCAATAGAACTAAGCAAAGCCCCAAAGAATTTCCTTGTAGTTCCTCGTTAGTTGTATCATTGGCCAATATCAATAATACTCTTGCTGGGCTGGTCCTTAAATTGGAAGAAAAAGGTGCAGACAATCCAATGGCAAAAGTATAATTACCATCATACTACAGAACTGCATGAGACAAGAAATGGAGTGTTTAAATTTTTTAAGAATCAATGCTTTTGCTTAACAAACAAGAGGCCACTGGTGAAATTTTATTGAAAGAAAAGGAATCGAGACATCTTTCTGAAACCCTTTAGCAAAAACTTGAGCAGTGTGCAAGTTAACAAATGACCTACATCAACACTCCTCATCACTTCAACAAAAAACCTTTCCAAAGGAAATTCCTCTTGTTTACCAAGTTGCATGGAATCAGCAGCTCCGATGACTTGAAGATGATGCTTGAAGTTCACCTGTTTTCCTTGGAAAGGCTTCCCAACAGTTATAAAGGAAAGGATCATGCATGCTAGCAACCCATACAATTCAATGCTTTCTTACGTATCTTTGATCTAAGATTGTAATAGTTTAATATCACTGTTTTTAGTCATGCAGACTTTCGTTGCAGTCCTTTGGTGCATTTACCCAATATCTCTTTTTAATATGCTTTATCTTTGTATTGGTTTTCCTCTAAAGCAATTTTTGTATCTATACGTGTATGCCCCTTGGCCTTTTGGGATATTAGAGGCCATCAGGCACTTTCTTAAATCTCTTTACTTTATAGAGCGTTTTTTTAAACAAAAAAAGTTCTCTTAGATAATGCACCATATTATATATTCATCAATTTGCTATTTTCATATTATCTGTATTGATATACGTAAGTCTTTGAGTGGATTCTTGGCTGATTTATGGGATATATCATATTTTCATAAGAATGTGGCTCCTTTTTGCCCCCCAGTCGTGATGCTATCAACAATTTCAAATTAAATTTGAGCAACCCGAGTGCCAATCTGGTACATAATTGCCAATTTTTGAACCGTAACACAAGGAACTTGGATGGATGGAAAATTTAATTTGAAGGGTAGGGATGGACTATGTGCCCCAGGGGAATGGGACTGAAATTTGGTTGGGAAAGAAAGGCTCAGAAGTAAAAGGAAAGTCATTGTTTGCTGGTGGTATTATGAAGGTGTGCAATCACATTATGAGCTACTTCATTGTGGAGAATGCTTATCAAGTGGCCCTGACTGCTGGGGTTTTGGCTCCCGTGGGAGGCTTGAGTTAATTATAACGCATTCTGTAATGCCGCTGTGATGTCCTGCCATCCTGTGATGTATCAGAGAAGTCATCCTGCCATCCTGTAGGGTAGATGCAACATTACACAAGGTCATCCGCACGAAACAATAGCAGCATGGAAATGATCAACGAAATGAGAGCCTTTATGGAAGCAACCACTAAGGCAATGATGGAACAAACTCAAGCAGTCACGCAACAAACAAAACTATTAATGGAGCAAAGTGCAAAGTCAAATCAAGTCCTTCAAAATGCCATACAAAATATGGAAACCATAATGAATAGTTTCAAGGGTCAAGCTTCAAATGAAAGGGAGGTGATCTCCAACCAAGCGGAAAATTGAAACTCTTCAACAAGCACAAGGATTCCAATACCACCATTCCTACCAAGCGAAGAAAATCCAAGAATGGAAAACGATACCCCCCAAAACATAAGCACGGAAGATATGATGAGAGCTTATGCCAACCTAGAGCTCGAACTAAGAAGAATGGTATCCTTTACCGAATATAGCAAATTCAAAAAGGAAAGAGTTAACAAGAAGAGAGAAAAGACCCGCGAACAAGGACTTGAAGCAAAAGGCCAATAAGGTAAATTTGCCACACTTTGATGGAACCCATAAGATATCTCCGCATGCGTGGTTGCAAAAGCTAAATGACTATTTTCTTCTTAACCCCATGATGGAGAAAGATGCCCTTCAATTCGCCATCCTACATCTAGAGGGCTTGGCCTACGAATGGTGGCATCACGGGAAGCACACTTTAGGCCATGAAACCATTACATCTTATGAAGAATTTTCTAAAAGGTTCCTTAAGAAATTTGATAGGAGACATCCCCAACAAGACTTCAAGGACTTAACTTTAACAAGACAAAAGGGTACGGTAGATGAATATGTAAATGAATTTGAGAAAATAGGCCTCCAAGTTCCCGGAATGGAGAATGAAAGACTTACATTCTTATTTGTGCAAGGATTAGATGAAAAGCTAAGAGGATTAGTGGGAGCACTTAGACCCACTACACTTGATGATGCCATAGAAATGGCAACCCAATTAGAACAAAGCAAACCCTCTCAATCATACACTAAACCTTTCCATAAGAAAGAGAGATTTGAGAAAACATTTCACCGCGAGAATGAGATAAGAGATAAAGATTTATGTTACAAATGTGGAGAATCATGGAAACCTAGACATGTGTGCAAAAAGCTACAAGAATTAAAGGAAAAGGGCTTATGTTTCAAATGTAAGCAGAAATGGGGAAAAGATCACAAATGCGGGCAAATTCATGTCATAGAAGCCTTGTCTGATGAAGAGGAAGAAAGTAAAGCAACTCCAAATAAAAGAAGGAAAGAAAATTGATCTTAGAATTCAATGACCCGAGGAAATTGGAATTGCTTGAGGACAAGCAATCTCAAGAGGGGAGGCCTGTCATGACTCGATGTTTTCCAATTAAAGATTGGAAAGGTTCGATAGATCTCATGCGTTCACATTCCATCCTTGAAAGGCACCAAGTATCCGCCCAAGATCATTATCTAACCAAGACAATTATAGAAGAGGAGAGATCAAACTTAAAATATGCAGGGACTGTGATATACCCTATTATATTGATTATGAAAACCATCCATAAGACAAATTGTATCGATTCCTCTTGTTCCTCCGGCGGTAAGAAGAAAGATGATACTAACTAAGAATTGTCAAGAATCGACTAAGTAATGAGTAATCGCACCAAGACAAACAAGAGAACAAAAGACATTAAAAAATATGATTAGTTATGTGTTGTCAATAACACCGATCGGATGCATTTGAAAAGACGCATCCACAAGAAGATACGACCCATCACAAATTGCGAACCATATATATGGAGCGGAATGCATCGAAGAGGGGAGATAACAATGGAAAATAAAGAAATCAGAAATTGATAAAAGAAGAAGCCGTCGACCAAGAGCATTCAGTAAGCAAGAAGGAAATATAAGGGTAACATATCTGCCATCATCTAGTATCAATGAACAAGTGAAGCAATCAGGCCAATCATATCTGCTTATTATTGCATAACAAGTCTGCCAAACTATAACAACTGCTGCGGCATACCAAATAGATATTATACAAATCGTGTGCACATGTACTAGAAGAACATTCAAGGAATCGGGCACACAAAAAGATCATCTACAAACAGCTCTGCGATCATAGACATTTTATCATTCAGCAGCAAGCAATGAGCTTATGAGGTATGATCTCTTATAACTATGCATAAACCATTAAAGTTATCAAAGTCTGATCTTGAATAATTAAAGTAAATTGCTAAAACATACAGCCATTATTACATGTATGGATTAGGGTGAATTATTATCAAGGATATGCTAAGATTATAATGTAACAATGGCATAGAATGATTATCTAGATTGGTGCAAGAGCACCCCGAGACACTACGAATCAGGAGGATTTTGCATATTCTGTTATGTCCAAGTGTCATGTTTGTAAGGCCTTAGCGCCATATTGAGTCATAGTTAGCCAAGTAACGGCATAGAACATTGAGTCTGTATACGTGTCGTTCAAGATTGTAAACGAACTGAAAAGATTGTAACCGAACGGCAAAGGCAGTTGTAGGGCGGTTCGCCTTCCATCTTTTGTAACTGCTTGTATGAGTCTATATAGTCGGTCTGTGATTCGTTAAGAAAAGTGTGTGAGTGTGTGTGTAGACACAAACGGAGAAAAGATTGTGTATGTATATTTCTGAGAAGGAACAATAAAAAGTTTTGTTTTTGGTGTAATCACAGAGATGTAGATCGGAAGCATTCCACTGGTTGAGATTTCTTCAAAATCAATGGAGTGACTTCCTTAGGAGTAGATTGTTTCCATTCTGTTGAGTTTTTGTTGTGAGTTGTTCGGTTGCAAGTTGTCATGTCCCCAATTTTGGAGTAACTTAAAATTGTTTTAATTATAAATTAATTTTGTAAAGTATTTTATTTACTTTATAAAATTAATATTTCATTTAAGTTACTAAGTAGTACTACACTTTATTAAAAAGTGTTGTGAACAAGCATTTAATAAAGTTCATGTTGTTGTGAACAAGTATTTAAAAAGTACAAATGCAAGCATTTAATAAAGTTCATGTAAAAGCATTTAAAATGCTTTGGTCTGATGTGTACATGTAAACTCTCATTTAATAAAATTAGGCTGGGCCTAATTAATGTAATGGCTTTAAAAGCAAGCCTGAGAGTCATTTGAAGTCATGTCTAAATGTTTTTGACTTGGTTTTTGCATATTGAGTTTATCTCTTGGCTGAAGACAAATTTCAGTCCAATCAAGGTGATGATCCCTTGATAACTAGGGTTTGGTGATGGCCCCATTCCCATTTTGAGAGGTGGATGCAATCGGTATTCACCATTAGAGCTTAATTTTGCAGGTTTTATGGGAATTGAAGTGAAGTTTGTGAGCTATTGTAACTCTTGGTCAAATTGAATATCAACCAAGGTAGTGGATTAGTGAATCGTGGAGTTTATGGCATGTTGTAAAGTCTGATTTTTCATTCCAGTCAGCTGACAAATTGTTATACAGGGTTTTTATGGTCACATTTGCATGATTGGATGATAGTACAAGGTACTTGGTATGTCTAGAGACACAGTGCTTGCATTTGGAGGAGGCATTTTAGCATTTTTTATGAAATCTGGGCACAACTCCGCCATCTACAAGTCTGCTACAGCGAACTAAAGGTCCGATACAGTCTGATTTAGGAGCATATTTCATATCAGGTTAAAGGCATTTGATGTTACACATCTTTTGGAGGCATTTCCGGCATTTCCAGCCCTACCGATTGGTATCTAAGGAGATATTGATGAGAACTCATATGTTATTGCTAACTGAACTATATCAGCACTCTGACAATTTGTAACAGCAGAGAATAAGAAGAGTTTTCAGACTTATTTGAAGTCCTCATTGCATTCTTATTGAGCTGGGAACATCATTCCACCATTGGGCAATCATATGCTAGGATTTGTTATGTTTTTGGTGTACTTTTGTACTTGAAATAAAGTCTGATATAAAACAGTGGAAGTCTGATTTCATTTCCAGCCAATTTGCAATTGATTGTAACTCATTTGAAAGTTTCAATAAGAGACATATTTGATGGTGTGATTGCTTCATTGGATTGTTAATTTTGTTTCGTGTTTATTTGGCTAATGAATGCAAGAAATCTTATCAAATCTTGAGCAAATTTTCAGTCATATATAATAGGGTCTCTTACAGTGGTATCAGAGCATTCAAAATTTCAGTCCAATATCCATTAGGGATATTAAACAAGTTGCAAAGGTTGTCGTTTTTCTATATAAGTTGCAGTTGTTCGCAAAGTTGCAGAGTTGTAGACGAGGCATTGGTGTAATACAACCCATCGGGGAAGGTTTTAGAAGTTATATCGATCGTCGGTGTAACGCCGATAAAAGGTCCATCGGCACATCGGCCTGTGTCTGTAGGCGTTCGCCGATGTTGGGAGTCACGGTGATGAGAATTCCAATTGGCGCATCGGGAGAACGGTTAAGAACTTCGTCGACGTAGGATGTCACGCCGACGGTCGAAGTCCATTGGTGTATCAGTGGGAGGTCGGAAGTATCCGCCGATAGCGGCCTGTCTCACCGACGAGTGCGGTCCAATGTGCCATCAACGTATCGGCCAAGGCCTGTGAGTGCTTGCCGATGATGATGGTCACGCCGACGGAGGTAGTTCGAAGGTCATCAGAGAGATCGGCATATCAGTGGAAGGTTTTTTGAGTGTGCCAACAGTATTCAGTCTCGCCGATGGGAGTCAACAAGCGAGAAGTCGGGGACATGAAGGCATATCGGCATGTCGGCAAACGAATTTTTATACTCGCCGATAGAATGTGGTCTTGCTGATAGGTGAAGGATGTGTGTATTTCGGTCTTATTTGGACCTTGAGAAGGATATTTAAAGTTGTTTGAGCATTAAGCCCTCTGTACTGTGGGTTTAATGGGTCTTCACCCTTGTTTTGAGTGCTTCCACTGTGTGCTCTGCATCATAGATAGATGAAATGCTATATCTAACACGGTAGATAAGAATATGTAATTGTTGAATGAAATATCTTTAATTGCTAATTGATATGTTAACAAAGGAATGATTATGTCCAAGAATTGTACTTTAAAATATGAGGCCAAGAGAGGGCAATTCACAAGATAGTAAAGGAAAATTCTAATAAGTGAAATTCATAACCATGGAATGTTGGGTTGAGAAGTGGGCCTCATTGTTAATCCATCACACCAAGTAAGTGAGACCAAGGGTTTGACAATTGACCAAGGTATTGATGGCTCGAGTTGATAAGCTCTAACCTTCCAAGGCAAGTGAAGAGTGCTTGTCCTAAAGGGGTGAAGAGTACTCAACCAAGATAGGCCCTTATCTCAATTAGTGTACAGTGCTAATCTGAGGTAAGTGGAGATAGGCCCTTGTCTCAATTAGTGTAGAGTGCTAATCTAAGGTAAGTGGAGATAGGCCCTTGTCTCAATAAGTGTAGAGTGCTAATTTGAGGCAAGTGGAGAAAGGCCCTTGTTCCAATTGGTTTAGAGTGCCAATATGGGCAAGTGGAGAAAGGCCCTTGTTCCAATTGATGTATAGTGCCAATATGGGCAAGTGGAAATGGCCCTTGTTTCTTGTTGGTGTAGAGTGCCAAGTTGGGACAAGTGGATAGGCCTTTGACTCTAGTTGGTGAAGATTGCCGTTCTAGATCAAAGGAAGAATAATGGACCTATGGCAAGATTGTACCCAAGGAACCCTCTCTTGTTGGGTGAATGATTGGATTAACATGATTGGCCCAAGTAATGATCTCTTCCAGAAGGAATTATGATATTGTAAAATGAAATAGAGAAAGGCATAATGCATATAAGTTATGATTATAAGGTTTGATTTTATATAATTATGATTTATATAATGAGATAAGAAGGATTGAATACTAATGTTCTCTTTTGGCGAGTTGAAATTGTGTGCAAGGTTGTGGAAATTTTGGCTTGCTAGAAGGGGACATTACAGCGGCAGGATTTCAGAGGACATACCAGACTGTTTCTTGGCCATTTATTTCCCCAAGTTGTTTATAGCTAATTGGGTTTCTGCGCCCACAAAGACTCACACACATCAAATTACAATTTCTTGTGCTTGTTTCTTGCAATTCTAGGTCAGGAGCTTACACAACATTCAAATGATTGAACTTGAGATAAAACATTTCGTAATCCAAATTAAAGGAAAGTTGGAGGAATCTTGTAGTCAAAATATTAGATTATTTTTCACATGATTTAGTCTTTTTCTTCTATCATGAAAGTGTTTTACAAAACGAGTATAGATATCTTAAATGCATCTATTTAAAAGATAGCCCAGAGATATCAGTCTTGAGGTGTCTATATTAACTTTATGACAGAAGTTAGATAGGCATCTCCAAACTGATATCTCTTGGTATTTTGTAGATAGAAATATTTAACAAATTATTTTATTTTTCTATATGAATAATGAATGTTAATATCTATTAAACTACTACAAATACATGTCTATATTAACTTTATGGCAGAAGTTAGATAGGCATCTCCAAACTGATATCTCTTGGTATTTTGTAGATAGAAATATTTAACAAATTATTTTATTTTTCTATATGAATAATGAATGTTAATATCTATTATACTACTACAAATACACAAATAAATAAGTGAATAGATGAAAAAAAGACAACTATTTTATTTACTTACGAGTTATTTTATTTTACTTTTGAACTATTTTATTTACTACATATATACATGGACACATAAATTTTAATTTCAATTTAAGAAATATTTTATTTTATCTACATTGTTTACTTCATTTGAAGAGCTATTTTTTGGTAATACACTTGTTTTACTTTTGTAACTTCTAATTTTATTTTTGGAAAAACCACCATTTATTATTTCCATAATTCTTTTATTTTGTTTTTACTTTGAAAAATGTGGTATATCTTATTTACTTTTTAATAGTTTTATTTGTAGGTATTAAAATTTAATATATATTTAAAAATTTTGATGTCTTTATATTAAAAAAACAAATGTTTCTCTAAATATTTTCTTCTTTCATTTTTCTTTCCAGTCACATGACATGAGATGCTTCTCCCCGGCTGCCACTGTAGGTTACACAAATGATTGTGATAATCGAATGTTGATGGCTTAGTAGTAACTTAAGAACTGAATTTTAAATCGACATCCATATATGTATCAATCGTGCACTAGATCTGTTTTTAATCTAAGCTAAATGCTAACTTAGCATGATTAATCGTAGTCTTACTGCTAGCTGACTGTTCATGTCTGCTAATACTAGGCAAGAAAAAACTTGGGGATCTTGGCTTTGCCTAAGACATCAGTCACAGGTGCCCAAAATAGAGGGCCTAAGATATTGAAATAGTTGATACAACCTTTCGTTTTGATATTTGTAGAGAGAGTGGGACTAGCGTTAAGGGTTTTTGACTATGCTTTAGAACTGTTCAAACATACTGGGACTAATGCAAAGGAAGTGCACTTGACAGTGTGCTATGTTATGGCAGCATTTGTTTCCATGCGGAAGATGCCTTCTCCTAGGAGGCATTCTCTGAAATGAGTACTCCATGCAACAACTACATTGAATAGGCAAAGATCTCTTGGAGGAAAATTTGAGGGAGGAGGAACTAAAATACACATAGGTGTAGTTAGGATCTCAACTCGTATTGGAGGTGCCTCTTCTATAAGAATGCTTCTGAGAAAAAATCTGAAAATTTTTGAGTTCCCAAATGTCACAGGACATGTTTAATTGAATGTTTCCTTGAATGCATACGGTATTACTTCTATTTTATAATTTCTTTCTGATATATTTGTTTAAAATGTGGCGTGGTATTATTTTGCCTACCTGATTTTGCTTTAGTGTAAAAAACATAGTTCTCGAGCTTCTATGGTTTATGTTGATTCCATGATAGATTTTGATGGACCATTAATTGTAAAGATCTTTGTCAGTTTCTGTTATATTCTGCATTGCTAATGAATAATTGTAATTTGCAGATTAGAAAAATGGTGGGAACAGCTGTTGCAGTTAAGCGTGGTTTGTTACCAAAGGATATTATCAAGATTTCATTATTACGTCCTTCTCGTGTTGTCCTACCTCTTGCCCCTTCTGAAGTTCTTGTTTTGAGTGGCAATGAGTTTTATATTCCTGAGAAATTTAGTTCTCCGGGCATACCATCCAATTCTGTGTCTGGAATGTCTGAGATTTCAAGGTTGACAGGATCTGCTAGTATACAAGATAGAGTCGATGATTTCTATTCAACTGTGTTATTGCCAGAACTTGCAGTTTATTTGGATCCATTAAAACCTCTTTGGAAGGGATGGTTGGAAAGACTCAATCAGTCTGCTATTCCAGATGTAGAGATGAATGAATTGAGAAGAGCTTGGATCCAATGGCAGGAAAATCATGTTTCTAGAAAACAGGAAGTAAGCTAAGAATTTTGGTTTTTCACAAATAGCCCCAAGAGTTCTAGTTCTCAGTTGATGTGCACGTTGAAAAAGGACAATGAGATATTGTCTGTCTTAAAATTGTGGTTTGTAATTTGTGGCATAAAATGTAGTAGATAATTTCAGTTCAGGCAATTTTCAAGCACAGTATGTTTGAAAGTTAGTTAACTAATAGCACAAAAAGCAGAAGTAATATTACTCTGACCCACACACTTTCTTATCTATCTCACCATTCAACTCAACTCAATGAAGATGTTTCTAAGATTGAAATCCAAGACCTCAATTCTTGTCCTGATATTAGAATTATGGGATTTGTTTGTTTTTAGAAAATCTTATATAGGAGTATGGTTGAGTGAATTTCATAGCAGCTAGTTCACCAATCATTGATGGCTCTAGAATGTTAAACCTATGGTATATGCAATTGGGAAGAGGTCTCACTAGTTGGGTACCCTATGTTGGTGGGTTTGCTGTGTCCATTTGGAATCATATCAACTAACCAAATTTTTATTGCATGATGAATAAGATATGCCAACATTGCACATCTCGTTTCAAGCATTTATATTAAGTGGAGGGTCATTATATATATATAAAGTTGGTTCATAACGTGAGCATTAAATCATATTTTGGTGTGCCTATATGTCATCACATAATTTGTTATTTTTTGGTGTGACTTGTTGGAATGATTATTTTTTATTCAATTACTAGTTTTGAAGTAACTTTTTTTCCAAACAAAAAAAAGGCCCTTAGATTCCCAAGCACTACCAAAATATTAGACCCTGCTCAACCATTACGCCCTCTCTACATGAAATTACTACTTGAAGAATATGTAGAAGATCATAGGGCCAAGTGGGCTTGCCATTAATTTTTAACTTGTAGTTTTCAAATATATACTTACATACATCAATAGTCTACAATGCATTGGCAATGTACTTTGTCAAGGTGTCAAAGCCCATGGGTAGAAAATTTGAATAACATATAGGGTTAATGGAAATAATTCTCCTTGTAAAATTTCGGAAGAGGGAAGTCTCATATGCCAAATTTGTGTCTTGCTATGTTGTGACCTTCGAAATGACATTTATGTTTATAGTTGTTGTGACCAAATCACACCATCACCCCATCATTGATGGGGACCCCCCTCATTTTGAGTTTTTTTGGTCTGAGTTTGTTTTGTTTTCGCAATGGCCCTGTTTGAGAATACCTGCCCGAATAAAGAGGTTTGAAAATGATTGAGGGATGCAGTGAGTCTATTGAATGCCTGGAAGGAATCAGTAACCAGAAGAATTGAAAATGCCTCAATGACTCCCCCTCCTTTTTCAAAAATTGAATCATGAACCTGAATGAGATGAAATTGGAAAATTGTCCAAGTCTGATTTTTTTTTTTTTGTAGTGCCAATACCCTCAAAAGTGTGATCCTCGGTAGCAATAGGCTTCATGAGTATAGCTTGAATGAGCATTGTAAATGTGCGTAAATTGGATGTTAGAGTTTGTCTTAGAATTGTCAAGTTTCAAACGTTATGCTTGGAAGTCGAAATTATCCGCTCTAGGCAGTGTTTGCATTCACAAGCTTTTAATGATATGCATAAAGCACTCGAGAGTCTGTCTGAGCGCACATTGGAAGAATGATAGCTTTTAAGCATTATGTGTAACATTCTAAAATCGCCGCTTATAATTTTCCAAGCACACATTAGTGATTAGTGTGTAAAGAGTAGAATTTCAATCTATGCATAAGACCTTTAAATGACTGCTTCGGGCCCAGTCCATCCATCTTGCAATTCATACTTGCATAAGAATGAACTTCAAAGGTCCGCTTAAATTCTTCCGTTTTGCAATTCATGGGTCCCATTAGATAGTCTAAGCGCGCATCCAATGTCATTTTGCATATCAAATTATTTGCATCAAATCAGAAATCCCTGCTATTTCTATCGCAACGCATATCTGTTTCATTCTTGCACTTCGCATTTTCTGACTTTGGCATTAAAAGCTTGAATAGTCCGCTCAAATAAGTATAAGCGGACATTTGAGGAGGCTTTGCAAACAATATATCATGCATAAGGCACCAAAGAGTCTGCTCTAGCAAGTCGATTTTGCATTTGCAAAACTCATCATTCCAAAACTCACCTAGGCGCACATCCTAGGTCCCTTGACGCATATTTGTTTCAAGCTTGCATTTCGTATCTTTCAAACTTAGGCATTGAGTCCACCCATCAAAGTCATAGGCGCATATCTGATGATACTCTGCATAAGCGAAATTTCAAAATTATGCATAGCGAGCCAAAATATCCGCTCCATATCCTTTGGGGTTATTATGCCACAAATATGAGGAAGCCGTTAAACGCAAGTTTGGAATCGGGTGTATTTTCTAAGAATGGCCTTATGCATTAAAATCCAAGAGAAATGTCTGAGCACATATTCGTGGCCATTTTGATGTCCATTTATTGCTCCTTCGCATATTTCTAGTCACTTCTGCGTTATGAATGTCGAACACATGGGCGTTTGATAAATTTGCTATGCGTGCATTTACAAGAATCGTACATCTTTTTAGTTGATATCATACAGGAAGCTTGGAAAGGTCTATAGCATGCACCTGGTAAGGTTTTGTAAACTTAACATTATACACAAAGGTTTGAGAGTCCTGCTCAAGCACGTATGATCACATCACCTTGCAAAGTATAAACACTTTAAGTTTTGCTTGATCATTCTTTGGTGCGAGCATTCTGAGCATCACAAGGTCGTTTGAGGGCACCTAGGCGCACATTTGAAAAAAAAAATAGTATTTTCTATTGTTTAATGACGTGCGTATGTGTTCTAAAGGGCCGCCTAAGGCAGGGGTATGGGGGTCGTGATTTTCTTAGAATAGCATTATGTTTTAAAACATGAATAAATCCTCTCATGCGCATGTTTATTTAAAGATTGTATATACTGAGGCATTCAAAATTTGCCAAGATGTGCCTGTAAACCGAGGGTTGTAATTCATAGCCTTAGTATTGTGCATTGCTTTGGAGTATGTCCGACCTGGAGGAGATCTTCAAAGTCTGTAAGTAATTCACACAGGCTCTAAATCAGCGCTTCCCATCATGATTGCATACACGAGTCCGAAGCTGAGAAGTACTAGATCATTGCCAAGCAAAGGAGAACGAATTGGAGTTGGGTGTGCCAATTAGGAAGTAAAGTTGTGCAAATAAAGTCAAGTTTATTCTTGCAAATTGCGAATTATTATCTTTTATTGCAAAAGGACGAGGTGATCTGAAGTTGCTTATTTTAAATCCTGCATGCATTTGGTGGTGAAATTTGTCCTATTTGCTTGATTATTGGGCATCGCTCCAAGATGCTGATGTCATCGTGTTCGTGCAGGTGAACGATGAATGCAAAGAGGAATGCCAAGAGCCGACACATGAGAAGTTCCATGCACAAGAAGTTCATTTCTAGAGGTTCAAGTCTATGATCAAGAATCCAAAGTCATCCATTTCATATGCCAAGCTGAGGGAGAAAGACATCCATCATACACCGGTCTACTCCAAAATTCATGCACAATCCTCCAGAACCAGAATCTTGCACTTCCACAATGATATCATCAAGAAAGTCATGAACAAGAGAAATGAGCAAGTTCATCAAGCAATCCATGAATTACATTTAAAAATATAATTGCATCAAGGACAACATGAAGAAGTTCAAATTTCCCAAGTTTAAAGTTCGTAGCAGCCGAGTTCCAGAGGTGAAAATCCAAGTTCAAAGACTACAAAAAATGATAAAATTTGGGAAAACATTCGGAGCAATATGAACACAAAGAAAATCAAACCAATTTGCTCGATGCTGAGGTGGCATGCGCACAACATTGATCCAATCACAGTCTGCCACATCATCCATTTGCATTCAATGTTCTAAAGATAGTAATTTTCGTAACAAACTGTTTTGTTGTCTCAATCTGGTCCATTGATTCTGAAATCAATCCTGGCCATTCATGTAATTTTGGAGCCTATAAAAGGGCCCATTTCTCTCATTTGTAAAGGGGGAATTATCAGAGGAGAGAGCAGGAATCAAGTAGTAGGACTAGATGTTGTTAGAGTAGGAGGGACTCTTCAAAATCATTGAGAGGATATATGAAATTGTTGTAATCCTACATTTCCAAAATCAATACAAGCTCATTGTTGGTTCGCATGGTGATTTTGTGTGATTGAGAAATGTTAGCATGGTTTCTAATTCTCAAATATGATGGAGAGATGTTTCCAAGTAGCTTAGAAATAGATTAGAAGTGCATTGATGTAATGTTTATGTGGAGATATTTGATGAATTCCTTAATGGTTCATACTTTTTATGATTTGTCGCTGATAAGTCATTTTGTAAAGTTAGCCTGAACCACATTTGTTTTAGTTCAGTTGTGGATGCTTGTTCAAGCTGCGCCAACAGTGGGTGTTTGGATGAAGGTTTACAACATGAAAATCCTTTGAGTTTCCTTAGAAGATTGCATTGACTTCATGTAGTTGTTGGTTCTCATGGCGAAGCGGAGTTTGGTTTCATGAGGAGTTCATCTATCTTGGCATATTTCATTATCTCATTGTCCTTAGATTAGCCTTCTAAACCCTTGTTCTTTTGCATTTTCTTTTTATAGTCGATTAGAGTAAGTTCCACTTCACAAAAAGGAGAATAAAATATTTGATTGGGATAAGGAGTAAATTCAACATAAGTCCCTTTGTGAGTTTCAGCAAAATCACATCAACTACTGAGTCTATCCATTGCAAGTCAAGACCTGACATATCATGAACCTTGGAGTTGTCTCAATTGATCACATTGTTTAGCATTCGAGAGACTTTGTTCAAGAGAGGATAGAATACCTTAGTATTTTATTCTGAGTTTGCATGTGCATAAAAAACACATCAACAGTTACCTTTTATGAAACATAATTGAGGCTTTCATTTGTTGACATGGATTTGTTTTTGATAATTTAAGTGAGGGTAGGGCCCTCTCCCATTTTATTGACAAACTGTGAAGATTACATACAAAGATAGCATACGATAGGAAGATTGTATATTGTGAAGATTACATTGCAAAGATTGCGCAGTCGAAAGATAACCCTTGTTCTTCCATGTTGGGTAGACAAAATTCAAGAGATCTAACAAAACCAACCCTAAGGTATTGTTGAATACAAGACAACAAAATTACCCAACTTAGATGCAGATGGAGCCAAAAAAACCAAGCAAACCCACTAGACAATAGAACATATATCTATAGTATGGATCTATGCCTGACTAATAAGGGGCTATAATAGCAATGTTAACGAAGCACTTATATACTACTGCAAAAAAAGATAGACCATAGGACTCTGTATGATTAACAACCTAGGTTAGGGTTGAAGGAGCCATCCTCACACTTGACCAAAACTACACTTATGGTGAGGAAATGGATAGCCTTCCGCCTTGAAGACATTAAATCTTTCCTGCAGTGAAGACTTCTTCACCAGTCGGGAAAATACCCCCAAAGTCAACTGTAGGTTGGAAAGCCGCAAGCCAACAACCATCTTTGAGAAACCTTTGAATTGCAACCAGTTCTTTAACGATGGAATCCGTTCGAGCTTCAAGTGTACACACTAACTAGATGGAGGAGAGGTTGCAAAATTCATAACTGGAGCACAAGAGCATTGATATTTTCTGGGAGTGGCACGATGGACCTCCTCTTGCTGCCCCACTCTGTATATCTCCCAAACATAAAACTTACCCAGGGCTTTAGTGAGTCCCTTATCGCCCAAGAGTATTAACACATTAGAGACGAAAATAGAAGCAATTTTTTAATTGACATGGTTCCTTGTTGGGCCATTTACATTGATATTCTGAATGTGGTCTCCTTGAATAACTTGTTCGAAGAAGAAAGGATAACAAATACAACGATTTATTTGACTAAGATTCACAGCAGAAGAGCAAGGATTCTGAAAGAAAAAGAGGGCAAAAAGAAGATGTTGTTTGGGCAGCAGTCCCACATAGAGCTTTCATGATTGGCAATGTTGTTGTTTCTCGTGGGTCCTTAAGTTGTTTGGCCTCGTGGACGTTATTAAAAATCTTCATTCATTTATTCTTCTCTAACATCATTCTCCTGAAAGAAGAAAACCTTACGCAATTTGGCGTAGGATATTTCACCAATGAAGGCCATTTGGCAGGTCTTGGAGCTTAGTTTGATAGCCTCCATTATTAGCAAATGGACACAAACTTCACACAAGAGTATGATATAAGTCGATGCAAAGGTTAGTCAAATGTGTTTTGAGTTGGCAAAATGTGTGGAAATAATGTCTGAGATCTCAACTCTCAATATTCCACACCCTTGTCATTAAGAACCTGTAGCTCGAGAAGAAGAGCCTCTGCCTTCGCTTCATTATTGGTCTCGGGGGCAAGTTTTTTCGATGAGGCCTTGATTATTGCACCTTTGGAAATCACGAATAATGTACCCAGTGCCTAAGGGTTCCCTTGTGATGCCCCGTCAAAGTTTAGTTTCCAAATACCATTTGGCGGAGGGATCCATTTGATCATGGATTGATCAATGGAGAGAGTATTTGATGTTGACACCCCATGAACGAGGGTTGACATAAATTTTACTTATGAGTGTCAATAATTTCAATATAAAAAGTGGTGTGAACTATTAATGCAAGAGCATCCCTAATAGAGTTTCACACTTAGCTCGATGAAGTTTGAATGTGCGCTTTCTTTTGGACCATCTTAATAATTTATGGTTGACAGTACCTTGATGCAAAGGTATTTGCTAGTGACTTTCTTGCCACACTTATTGACAAAAGGGTTCTTTCTTCTCTTCTTTTTTGATCATTTGAGCCATGTGGTAGCAATGTGATCTTGCAACATCTTAGATGTCTAGGACTACGTTTGACTTTGCTCCATTGACTCATTATCCAAGACAATTGCCAACCTATTGTCCTTGAGCAACATTAAAATTTCAAGTTGGTTTTCTTGCTTGCACCGATATAAATTCAACTTCACACCAAAACTTAGGGTTGCTATGAGCCTGGCATCTTAGTCGGCGGCAACAACGTTCAATGTGTTGCAAAGATTGTACATCCATATTGATTCACATTGAGTAGATAAGTTGTAATCTTAAAAATGGACCAATTTTGGGAGATTGTCCCAAAATCATTGGGGTCGTAACAAGTTTGTTATGACTTTGATGTGTAATCCCCAAACTCTTCTTGGTATCACTCGCTCCATAAAAGTTCTATTTTTTGAATTTGAATATCATTGTAATTCTGATATGTTAGTTGTGCATTTAGTTATAAGCATGTGTGCCATGTTGTAATGACTCTACCAATGAGAAATAATAAGATTTGTTGTGTTATATTTTGTTTCCATTCCTTGTCCACTATGTTTGAGCTGAGCTACTTGGTTTGGCAATCATTCGTTGGACTGTTGAGCCCGATGAAAGGAAGCAAGGTAAGCAGAAATAACTTCCTACACTAATCTAATGAGGGAAAGTAGTGCAATTTTTTTCTTAGATCTTTATAGTTACAATTGTGTTTCACATTAATAGAGAGATTAACACACATTCACAAGCAAGTATAAATGCAATGACACAAGATATAGGTGGGAAAACCCTTTCGGGTGAAAAACCCCACACTCCAAAACCTGCACAATGTATTATCAAATATGAAGGAGATTACAACACACTTGCAATGCAAGTTCTTCCAGGAGTTGTCATAATATCAAATCTGGAGTAATTCTAGTAGCAAAACAATACTTGCAAATGAACCATGCATCTCCAACTCCAAGCACCTATATATATAGAGAAGTACGAATGGGGGTAGCTTCTAGAGCAAGTCACACAAGGAACTCGTCCAAATCCATGTGGCCCAATTTCCAAGGCCATAAAACATGTGTATGACACTTGTAAGAGATTCTATTTCATCCCTTACAACACCCCAACTTGGGCGCCCCAAATTTGCCCCATTAAGGTATGACAGATGTTCTTACAATGTCATAAAATCCGTTATATATGACAACTCTTACAGCTGTAAGAGAATCTGTCATAACTGACTATTAATAGCAGATTCTCTTACAACCTGTCATAGTCAAACTTGGGCACCTACTTCCTCCATGCAAGATGTTTTCTGACACTTGTCTTCACCTGTCATAGGATCTTCTATTTCTGACTCTTACATGTCATGGATTCTGTCATAGGAATCTGTCATAACTCTTACACGTCATAAACCTCTTATAACACCCAAAAGATGACGACAAATGGCAAAAGTCTTCTACCACAAAGTGGGATGCCTATCTCCTCATATGAGGACAAAAATACACTTAGTCGCCTTCCATGTAGGATGACACATCACCGTGCCAACTCCCACAAAGTGACAAAATAAGATTTACATACAAAATTACAATAATAGGCAAAAAATAATACAACTAAATAATAAATGCTAGGAACTTGCAAAGGTTGAGACACCTTAATTCCCAACATTCTCCCACTTGTCGAACACCTTTCAAGTGCCAATAGAATGACAGGATTTAACTGCTAGGGGTCAAGAGGGCCATAGACACCGAACACCATCTAAACTTCTCTGTGCTCACGAGCTTCGTCAAGGAATCTGCAACATTCACCAAAGTATCAACCTTCTCCAAATTCACCTTCCCATCCTCTACCATATCACGCACAAAGTGGTACTACACATCAATGTGCTTGGTCCTCGCATGGAAAGTAGGATTCTTCGACAAACATATGGCACTCTGGCTATCACAAGAAATGGTAATCTTCCCTGCATCAAACCCAATGTCAAAACACAATCTCTTAAGCCAAATGGCTTCCTTACAAGTATGAGTAGCTGCAATGTACTTCGCTTCAGTCATGGACAAAGCGACCACAGGTTGCCGCTTACTCATCTAACTAATAGCACCACCGAACATAGTCCTGTTGTCAATGTCACCTGCCCAATCTGAAACCACAAATCCACGAATACTCACATAATGCTAAGAACTAGTAGGATAACCATGATAGCACAAGGCATACGCGGAAGTACCCTGCAGATATCTGAAAACTCTCTTTACCGCATCCGAATGTATCTGTCCACGATTAGCCAAATTGGCTAAGGACTCCCATTGCTTGGGCAATGTCTGGTATTGTACAGACCATCGCATACATCAAACTGCCAACTGCACTAGCATAAGGTACTTTGCTCATATCCTCCATCTCAGAAGGAGACTTCGGACAATCTGCAACAGAGAATTTTGTCCCCATAGTAATAGGAACACTCAAAGGTTTGCAATCTGCCATGTTGAATCTCTCCAACATGGTCTTCACATACTTACTCTGGCTCAACCAAAGTTTTATGTTTGCTCGGTCTCTTCTGATCTCCATCCCCATGATGTACCTGGCTGCCCCTAAATTTTTGATTTCAAACTGTGTTGATAACTGAGACTTCAAATCAGAAATCAAACCTTTACCATTCCCAATTAGCAACATATCATCAACATACAATGCTATAATGATAATGCGATCATTATCAAACTTGACGTAAACACAATGATTCGATTTTGATCTCAAAAATCCAATACTCAACACAAAGACATCAAACTTTTGGTACCATATCCTAGGAGACTGCTTAAGACCATACAAAGACTTTTTCAATTTGCAAACCAAATTTTCTTTACCTTTCACAATGTAGTGCTTTGGTTGTGACATATAAATCTCTTTCTCCAAGTCACCATGAGGGAATGTTGTCTTCACATCCATCTACTTCACCTCTAAATCATATGTTGTTGCAAGAGATAATAGGAATCAAATAGATGTCATCTTTGCAACTGGAGAGAAAATCTCATCATAATCAATTCCCTCCACCTGTGAATACCCCTTCGCGACCAACCTTGCCTTATATTTCTAAATGCTACCATCTGAACCAAACTTTTTCTTAAACACCCATTTGCATCCAACAGGCTTTCTTCCTTCAAGCAAAGGCACCAAGTCCCAAGTATTATTCTTTTCCAAAGAAGTTGTCTCTTCTTCCAAAGAAGTCGTCTCTTCTTCCATGGCCTCCTTCCAAGAACCTACATCTTTCATACCCATAGCCTCCCTTATGGTCCTAAGCTCATCAACATTAAAAATCAAAGCAAAAATACAACTAGAATCATGTAACAAATAACCAAACCTTTCAGGTTGTCGCCTTATTCTCATGGACCTCCTCACAAGTTGAGGTTGAGGTTCTTCATCTTCTTCTTCTGAACTTTCAAAGCTGCTAGAGCTCTCCTCATTGTCAGATCCAACTGGTGTCTTCGATTCAACTTTCTCAGGGGTGGGAGGAATTTGAACCACATCATCTTTCTTTTCTTCTTTCTCTGGAAGTAGAACAACAGAAGAAGGATTGAGCTCTTTGAAGATCACAATTTTACTATACAAAACTCTTTCGGCCACTAGATCCCATAGCTTGTACCCTTTCACAACAATGCCATAACTGCTGAAGATACATTTAACTGCCTTGTTCTCCAATTTGGACATCTTCTCCTTAGGCACATGTGGATATGCCTCACAACCAAATAATCGAATGTGTCTTAACAAATGCTTCTTACCAGACCATGCCTCCATAGGGGTCTTGTTAACGAGCGCTGATGTAGGAGACCTGTTAACCAGGTAACAAGCGGTAGCAACAGCTTCAGCCCAAAACTTTTGTTCTAGGCCATCTCCACTTAACATGCTCCCAACCCTCTCCATCAATGTTCTATTCATTCTTTTTGCAACTCCATTTTGTTGAGGGGTATATGGAGTTGTCTTATGCCTCTCAATACCTTGTTCTTTACAAAACTTTTCGAAATCTGTTGAGCAAAACTCACCACCATTATCAGTTCTCTAACATTTAATCTTTCTATCTTTCTGATTCTCTACAAGAGCTTTAAACTCTTTGAATCCTGCAAAGACTTCGGATTTGCTCCTAAGGAAATGTACCCATGTCCTTCTATTGTAGTCATCAATAAATGAAACAAAATATACAGATTTTGAAATCGAAGGAACATCAATAGTACCAAAAACATCAGAGTGAACTAGATCCAACACCTTAGAAAATTTATGAGAACTATGGTAAAACTAAATATGATTTTGTTTTCCTTATATCCAGTGTTTGCAAAAAACAATGTTTTTATTTTTCAGGGTCCTCATACCCTTTTCACCAATATGGCCAAGCCTTTGGTGCCACAACATTGTTTTCTTAGTAGGAAGTTTCATTTCCATAGAATGAGCACCCTTGGGTACCCAGAATGCACGAGCATCAGAAGTAGATGTTACAGTCTTCTTAGCTGCCGGTTCCAATGGTGAGGATGAAGAATCTAAAGCTCTCTTCTTTGAAACAGAGGCACTATTAGACTAAACCGCGCATGCATCAAGCTGAAACAGAGTGCCAATCCGAACACCCTTAGCTAACACCATAGCTCCTCTCATCATCTTGCACCCTCCATTCAAGAAAACAACTTGCACACCCACATCATTCAGTTTGCATATAGATAACAGGTTTCGTGCCAACCTAGGGATATGCAGTACACCATTGATCCCCTTCACTTGACCATCAGGGAATTTGATCAGGACTCTTCCATGACCAACTATTTTCAGGTGAGAGTCATTACCCAGGTACACCTTCCCACCATCGAACTCTTCATACTTCAAAAACTAGTTTCTGTGGGATGTCATATGAAACGATGCACCAAAATCAATTAACCATACATCCTTAGATGCATGTGTTGCCAAGGCAGTGACAAACGCTTCTCCATCATCTTGAGAAGACTTGTGGGAGTCATAATCATGGGTTTTCTTCTTCTTTTTCTCCTCCTTGCAAGCCTTGCAGAAATGTCCAGGTTTGCCACAGTTCCAACATAAAGCCTTGGACTTTCTAGGAGACTTTGATCTCCCACGGGATTTGGATCTTCCTTTGTCTTATTTCTTCTTGTCCTTCTTTCCTTTTTCCTTGGATCTACCATGAACCGCAAGAGCCTCCTTAGTCATTTCGAAAGAATTTTTTTGCATTTCTTTAGACAACAACAAAGAAACCACTTCATCCATCTTGAAGGTGGTAGTGGTACTCCCAATGACCATCACAAGGTGGTCCCACGAATCTGGTAAAGAACACAACAATGTCATGTAATGATCCTCCTCCTCCATCTTCACACCAACAGAGGTCAACTGAGCAACAAGCATATTAAAAGAATTGAGATGATCTGCCACAGATCCTCCATCTTCCATCCTTAGAGAGTACATCTTCTTTCTCAGGAATAGCTTGTTTACCAAGGACTTAGCCTGATAAACATCACCAAGCTTTTTCCACAATTTTTTTGCAGTTTTCTCCTTGTGGACGTTCAGGAGCACAGAATTAGCCAAACAGAGCCTTATGAGACCTTTGGCCTTCCGATCCATCTATCCCAATCTTCTTGTTTCATGCTCTAGGGTTTGGTGTCGGATATCACAAGCCATAAATCTCTATCCACTAGCATATCCTCCATCTTGAGTTTCCACAACTCAAAGTTGCCTCCATTGAATTTTTCGATCTCGAATCTCCTAGATGTGCTTGCCATCTTCTCACTGCAACAAGATCACAAAATGCTCTGCAAGACTCCCACTCATTCGAAGATAACTACAAGAAACCCTCTACCAAGCAACTAGGACCAAAACTGACCAGGCTCTGCTACCAACTGAAAGGAAGCAAGGTAAGCGGAAACAACTTCCTACACCAATCCAATGAGGGAAAGTAGTGCAAATTTTTTCTTAGATCTACTTCCTATTTTCCCTTTCATATTAACTAGCAAGTTGCTTTCTTTCATCACATTAGTCTTTCACATCCTCCCTCTCCTTATTTTTTCCTACTACATTGCCTTTTTCCTTCCTTTTCCTCCTATTAACAAATTACATTTCTACATGTTTTTCCTATATTTTATGACATATTTTGCCACAAATATTTTCTATTTTCTAATTCTTCTATCATCAAACTAGAAAGCATATCATTTTCCAAAAATATTTTCCTTTTTTTTTACCTTTCTTTACTTTTTCCTTATACTCTTTTATTCTCCTCTTATGTACTAACTTCCTACACATTTCACCCATATTATAGGACCCACTTTCCCACAAGGATCTCCTATTTTATTCTTTTTCTATCATAAAATAAACAAGCATACCATTTTTGCAACACTTTTATTTCTTCACCTCTATCTCCCTCTTACACATATACTCTTCCCTTTGACCCACCTTGGTTCTCTAGTACCTTTCATTTGTCTCTTTCTTTCTTACCCTTTCTTGACCATCAGTCATCCATGTTCCCTCTCCTTGATCCACTTTTATCAAGCCACCGATCTCTATTTCCTCTCTTCACTTATATTCTTAGATCCCCTTTCTTATTCTTCTTTTCTTGCTACATATTAACATATTATATAACATATAATTTTCTTTCTTGATCTCTCACATCTCTATTCCCTCTTCCTCTCTCCTACACCCCTTCACTCATTTCCCCACTTTTGCCTCTTTCTTCAGTTTACACCCCTTTTATCTTGAACACTTGACCTCCTTTTATCCTCCTACTCTTGATTTACTCCCTCCTTTAGATGACTCCTTCCCCTATCTCCTATTTCTTCCTCACATTCTTCACCCACATCTTCTTCCACTTTCTTTTCTCCTCAATCTCCTCTTTCTCCCCTTTCTATATCTTCTAAGTCTCTTTATCTTTCTACCAATTCTACACATCCTTCATCTCCTCTTTCCCCTCCACCTTCTACCTTTCCTTATCTTACTTTCTCTTTTTCTCTAGTTTTACTTCTATACTTTCCTCTTCTTGCTCCTCTCCTTGCTCTTATCCCAACATATGTCATAATATATTGTTTGATATTAATGTTCCACATAGTTATTTTATTGATACAACACATTGTCATGCTTTCTTAGATACATATGGTGGCAATAGTGACCTTAGATACATGTAGAGAGATTTTTATCATATATGAACATGTTTATATTATAGAAAATACTTTAATTTCAATTTTCGCTCTTGCACTCCATGGTAGTGATCATATGTGGTTTGATATGCATGGTGTATTTTATGTCTTTTATGAATTTGTACATGCTTTAATATATTATTTCCTAGAAGCCCCTTCTTCCTTCGATAATAACATTTGTTGAAATTATTTTTCATATTCCAAATCATATTATTTCTCACATGGTTAAGGGTCCTAATGGGACCTATAATGATTTATCAAAACAATCACCTGCCTCTTTCTCTCTTTCAATTTTATCATGTTCTCAACATTCTACCTCTAGTTTCACTTATACACCTCCTTGATTTATTATCTATGTGGCCACTTATTCTATGCCACCAACCATTACTTGTCCTTTAGTAGTGGTATAAGGTCTTCCTTATTCCCTTACATGTCTTCCGTCTTCCACTCCTTTAGAGATTGTGCTTCATGTTGATTATTGTGTTGTTAGTCACACTTATGACACATGTCAAAATTAAAAAAATGTGTACATTCCTACAACCCTTCCTTCCCCTACAATTAATCATACTTATCCCCCTCACATAGCTCTAAATAATCCTAAAGAGTGTGATTTGAAGGAACAACTACAAGCAAATAAAATTAAGATATCCCTTTGGGATCTCCTTCAAACTTATCCTTCCCATAGAAACATTCTTTAGTAGGTCATTCAGAAGATTTTAGTGTAACCCATTATACAACCTATTGAAGTGGCATGAGTAGTTTGACCATTATATAGTGCATGAGTCTCTTCCTCTTATCATTGTTGTTGGCTATAAAACAAATTTTATTAAGTTCTTATCGATAATGGTTCTAGCCTAAATATATGTGGCACTGACTTTCTTAGAAATATCAATGTCAACTATTATCACTTACAAAAGTTGGACTTGCCTATTTGAGATTTTTATAATGTTAGTTGGGAGATCCATGGGACCAACACTTTTCCTATCACTATAGGCCCCATCACCCTTCCCAATTAATTCAAGTGATGTTGAGCAAGCTAGCATATAATGTTCTTCTTGGCTACCAATGGATGCATGAGACGTGGCTTGTTCCATCTACCCTTCATCGATGTCTAAAGTCCATGTATAATAATTAGTCTTATATGATATATGCCAATAAATTACCCTTCCTTCATTTCCAAGCTACCAAAGTTTATGTCCCCATTCACCCTTGCACACTTTACACCCCTTTTTCAAACCTTTGTCAAAGAACAAATGCCCACTTCTTATCGTGATACTCTATCATCAATTGGGGTCCATTCAATAGATCCCCCTTCTTCTTTACCATCACATTCAATTGAGAGCCCTTCTTCTCCCCCTTCTATGGATGAGGTACCCATTACTTCCACTTCACCTTCTATTAATGTTATTCCCTTGTCTTGTTTCTCACATCCCCCTAAAGGTAACATCTCTAATTTTTCTATAGTTGTAAAGCCTCTTGCCACTTTTTAGTCAAAGTATCTGTTGGTTCTTTCTCTCTGAATCGGCAGAGGATTTGCCAGTTCCAATGCATAGGCAGATTCGGCCAACAAATACAGGAGGTTGCGTGAGCTGCCTCCCCTTCACTTCTGGTTCTACCACACCAAGGGGGTTATCCCTATAGCTAAAGATTTAACTTTTGACTCGCCTAATGATAAAAAGATTTAGCTTTACAACAACAGGCAGAATACTCTCATGTATGGACCAAGGTTTTCATGATAGATCACAAGGCAGGCAACATTCTTGGACATATCTAACTGGTTAAGGATGAGAGTATGCAGGAGTCCTAATTCTACTCCTACAACTAACAGGTTGGAATAATGAAAGGATTTGTATTTAAGTTTTGGATGCAAGACATGGGGTTTTGGATCATAACTACTACACAGGGAGCAGACTAGTGCCTACCTCAGGGCAAGGAGTCAACTAGACGTATACAAGTGAATGGTTTGCACTGGCATTCAAGTTTCAAGGGGTCAAATTGGTATTTGCCTTACAAACACCACCCAAGACTAAATATTTAGCTACCTTTACTTACACATATCCAAGCTGACATACAATCTTCTCCATACTTAACCTAAAACAATTTAATCCACTCCTTGAATGGAAGTCACAGATCAAGCATGCAATACAGAAAGTCTATATTCTAGAATCTGAGGAACCCTTAGCAACCAGATTCAAAAGAAGCTATGCATACAGCAAATGGAGACAAACAACTAAGCACATGCAATAATGCATTTTTCATGTAAAATGACAATGAAACTGAACATGTGTGCAATCTGCATTCAAAATGCAACTCATAAACTCTAAAATGAGACAGAGCAACCAAGAAAGGCTTTGTTTTCGTTATTTCCTCCAAAATTTTGCCCAAGTCTTCATCAACCTTAAAATGAGTAACACAATTCTGATATATACCAAGAACGTGTACTCAGCAATCCAATATAGTGGCATTTCAAAATTTTGCCAAATACATTGCACCATGAAAATGGCGCCAAGAACATTCAATGCATCCAAGAGAAACAGAGGAAAGAGCAGGTGAACTCGGGAGATGTGCCGCCGTCTGAAGATTTTCCCCCATGAAGAAATTAGCTAGCCTGTCAATCAAGACCCATACCCTTGCAAATTTGCCATTAATGGCCTATCTACCCGCCGCTGGAAGTGCATCAATGGTTTGCGTGCTTAGGATCATTTCCCGCTTGAAATGATGTAGCAGATACAAAGAAATTCCTTCCTTCATTGGGCATTCAAAACAGGGTCGTCGATTCCATCCTCATCGCCAAGATCAACAGCTTCGGTTCATACTAAAAAGTCCACAGCCAATCAAATCACGCCACGTAGGCGCTCTTTTTGCATCACTAACTTTTCCCATCACAATGTACAATTTTGCCTTTTTTGCCTTGTATATGCAAATGCATATACATACAATCACAACATATAAGGTGCGGACCCCAAATCTTTATAAAACATATTGCAATCACATTCGGGTCTGGCTTGTATCTTCCCTTTTGCATATCTCCTTATATATCGCATATACAAATGCGAATATACATACCGCGGACCCCAAATTACCATGAAACCAATTTGAAAGCACCATCGGGTCCCGGCGTTGCATCTTCCTTCTTGCATGTCGGCCTTGTAGATTACATATATACAATATGCAATATACATACAAACTGCGGACGTCAGCTCATTTATCAACTAGATACATTCTTCTTTCACGTCCAAGTTGTATCTCTTCTTCTTTGTATATCTAAACATACAATGCGCTTAATATACAAACTGCGGATTCAACGCTAAATATGCCAAATTTGATTTGCCAGTCAAGTCCACCTTGTATATGCTCCCTTGTATCTTTGCCTGCTTGTACATTTCCTTTGTATGTGCGCTTTGTATATTTGATATACATTCACCCTTGTATGTTTGATTGCATGTACAAACATACAATCGCCTTTGTATGTAACTGGTGGGCCTCAGGCCTTGTATCTCTTTCTTTGCATCTTGACTTTGCATATACATCGGTCGATCGGAGAAACCTTGGACTTAGCTCCCGATGAGACTTGTCACGCTAATGACCCTTTGTACATTGGCCTCTTGTATCTTTTCCATTGTATGTTGACCTTGCATATCTGCCTTGTATATTCGAACATACAAACTCATATACATGCAACCTCTTTGATACAAGTAGGGAATCTGCGATGGAATATTCGATGCATATACAACCCAATATGCATACAAAGATGCATACAATCATTTTTTCATTTTTTGAAGCCGATTTAACTCTTTCTTCAGGCCTGCCAATATACAACTACACTTGCACCTTCAAATGTACATACAAACAGCAATGCATATACAAAGATACATGCATAAAAATGTGAAAGGCCTACAGACTTAGAATTTTTGGGTTTTTTCATGAAAGTGCCTACAAATTTGAATGCTTGAAATCTAAATGTTTATGCAGGCACCAACAGTGGCTCTGTCTGGGGACACATGCCTCTTGCAGGTATGGCGAGAACCATAGATCTCTAGGATGCAGACCAGTCCCTTATCCATTGGGCTATAGAGTCAAACACTACATCAACTTGTATCACAAGTCACATATTTTTTTTTAAATATACTTGGTGGCCCAGGGCCACCAAAAAAGAAAAACCAAAATTTTCCTTTGTCAAATACCCTGTTTTCATCTGATTTCTTCAAATGAAGCCTAAAAACATTTAACTATTTGCAGCACCCAGCGTTGCAATTGATTGTGTTGATGCCCATCTCTCTTTCTTTAACAAATCTACAACAAGTTTTATCAGCATACATTATCATCAATTGTAGAATGTCATCATCATATGAGTCACTAATGTTGTTGGAAAAATAACAGACTCAAATGAATCCACATTAGAATTTTGCCCTTCATAAAATAAGAGCTCCTCTGTATCAAACAAACAGTAATCAGGCACAAGCAACATCTCATAATCATATTCATCTTTATAAACATTTAGATATCCATCATCATTGTGCTCAACAATTTTATCACCAAGGTCCACCTGGAATGCCTCAAGAGAAGGCACAAAGAACTCAGAGTGCAACCCCTCACTGAAATCTTTGTAGTCACCCCAGCAACCAACATTATCCCCAACTGTATGAGCACACACATCTACAACTTGTCCATTCACATCTGAATAGTGACCTTGTTTTTCCTCTTCACCAATGCACTGATAATCAAAAGCAAATTTTTTAACCTTTGCATTGTAAAGGTAGTTAGAATCTTCAAGGAAGCACTCATATTCAGCATCCACATAAATTTCATCATCTGAAAGGCTTACATATGAGTTTGAATGCTAAAAGTCACTAACATATTCACTGCCATCCCTTGAAACAACATCTTATGTATTCAGAGTGAAGCTCTGCATATCCACCTCATATAAATAATCAGGAATAACTAGGATATGCCTATTGCTGCAGGACACAACTTCATGTATATCTTTCATTTCATTATTTGAAATGCATTTTGTATCTGCTGGCTTCTCTTCTAGAGGCTGATAACAATCTTTGTCCTCACCATTATAGGATGTGCCCACATTTTCTACATCTTCTTCATGTTTATGCATCACATCATGACTGCACTCATTGTTCTGAAATACATTCCCCTTTACAAAATCATCTTTCAATGAACACACTGGGAAAGCTGAAATATATTCACTTTGAAAACTATTTTGAAAACTTGTAGTCATGAAACCTACTGGCATTCCATATTTCTGATTATTTTCAATATCCATAGCAAATTTGTAGGCCTGGTGAAGTGTATCTGGTTCTTTATCTCTCAATCTATAACTCATTTTCCAATGAAATGCAACCAAATAAATTGTCAAGCATAATGCATCATTGGGTCTCATATATTCAAGGATTTGCTTGAGCAACTTAATAAATCTAAGATTAAAGGCTGGAACCAGTTCCTCATCTTCCTTTTGGATATTCATGAAATGTATGATCAATGAGGCCAAATCAAATCTTTCACCAAACTGCTCTAGGAATGCAATTTCTAAATCTACCCATGAAGAAACTGAACACACAAGCAAGTCTAAAAATCAGACCCTAGCATCATCCTCTAATGACTGAACAAAAAGTCTCATAACTACATCTTCAGCCTCTACCTCATAATCTTCTATCAAATTACAAAAAATTTGCAGATGTTTGTTTGCAGACTCAGAATTTGATCCACCATATTTCGGCAAACATTTTCTAATCTTATTGGGAATAACATTTGGGTAGCCATATATTCCTTTGAAATTCAGGCCTTGATATCTTTCAATAAAAAATGGTCTTCTTTGAGAGCACAACCAGGACTATTGCTCTATTTGAATCATTTCTAGTGAAAAGATGGAATACCTAGAAATATGTTGTAGCTTTGAATAGGTTCAATCAATAGAGTCGCCACCTCCCACAGAGAGGACAAAATATTAGCAAGGCATCTTTATTTTTTGGATTCATCACACTAGCAGAGCACCACAGGGTCTTTATTTGGTATTGTTGCAACAACTTCACTAGAAACTAGATTTTCCAGTCTTCAAATCACTTGGCTCCTCCCCAGCAGAGTCACCACTTTGTTAGTGACTCGGATGAGCAAAAAGATAACACCTTCAAAGCACTCCCCAGTAGAGTTGCCACTTTGTTGGTTCTTCTCCGAATCGGCAGAGGGTTTGCCAGTTCCAATGCACAAGTAGATTTGGCCAACAAATACAAGAGGTTGCGTGAGTTGGCTCCCCTTCACTTCTGGTTCTGCCGCACCAAGGGGGGTATCCCTATAGCTAAAGATTTAACTTTTGACTCGCCCAATGATAAAAAAGATTTAGCTTTACAACAATAGACAGAATACTCTCATGTATGGACCAAGGTTTTCATGATAGATCACAAGGCAGGCAACATTCTTGGACATATCTAACTGGTTAAGGATGAGAGTGTGCAGGAGTCCTAATTCTACTCCTACAACTAACAGGTTGGAATAATGAAAGGATTTGTATTTAAGTTTTGGATGCAAGACATGGGGTTTTGGATCATAACTACTACACACGGAGCAGACTAGTGCCTACCTCAGGGCAAGGAGTCAACTAGACGTATACAAGTGAATGGTTTACACTGGCATTCAAGTTTCAAGGGGTCAGATTGGTATTTTCCTTACAAACACCACCCAAGACTAAGTATTTAGTTGCCTCTACTTACACATATCCCAGCTGACATACAATCTTCTCCATACTTAACCTAAAACAATTTGATCCACTCCTTGAATGGAAGTCACAGATCAAGCATGCAATACAGAAAGTCTATATTCTAGAATCTAAGGAACCCTTAGCAACTAGATTCAAAAGAAGCTATGCATACAGCAAATGGAGACAAACAACTAAGCACATGCAACAATGCATTTTTCATATAAAACGACAATGAAGCTGAACATGTGTGCAATCCGCATTCAAAATGCAACTCATAAACTCCAAAATGAGACAGAGCAACCAAGAAAGGCTTTGTTTTCGTTATTTCCTCCAAAATTTTGCCCAAGTCTTCATCAACCTTAAAATGAGTAACACAATCCTGATATATACCAAGAACGTGTACTCAGCAATCCAGTATAGTGGCATTTCAAAATTTTGCCAAATACATTGCACCATGAAAATGGTGCCAAGAATATTCAATGCATCCAAGAGAAACAGAGGAAAGAGCAGGTGAACTTGGGAGATATGCCGTTGTCTGAATATTTTCCCCCATGAAGAAAGTAGCTAGCCTGTCAATCAAGACCCATACCCTTGCAAATTTGCCATTAATGGCCTATCTACCCGCCGCTGGAAGTGCATTAATGGTTCGTGTGCTCAGGAGCTTTTCCCGCTTGAAATGATGCAGCAAATACAAAGAAATTCCTTCCTTCATCGGGCATTCAAAACAGGGCCGTCGATTCCATCCTCATCACCAAGATCAACGGCTTCGGTTCATGCTGAAAAGTCCACAGCCAATCAAATTACGCCACGTAGGCGCTCCTTTTCCATCACTGACTTTTCCCATCATGACATACAATTTTGCCTTTCCTTATATATCCAAATGCATACACATACAAGGCGCAAACCACAAATCTTTATAAAACATATTGCAATCACATTCGGGTTCGGCTTATATCTTCCCTTTTGCATATCTCCTTGTATATCACATATACAAATGCGAATATACATACTGCGGACCCCAAATTACCATGAAACCAATTTGAAAGCACCATTGGGTCTGAGCATTGCATCTCCTTCTTGCATGTCGGTCTTGTACATTGCATATATACAATACGCAATATACATACAAACTGCGGACGTCAGGTCATTTATCAACTAGATACATTCTTCTTTCACGTCTGGGTTGTATCTCTTCTTCTTTGTATATCTAAACATACAATGCGCTTAATATACAAACTGCGGATTCAATGCTGAATATGCCAAATTTGATTTGCCAGTCAAGTCCACCTTGTATATGCTCCCTTGTATCTTTGCCTGCTTGTACATTTCCTTTGTATGTGCACTTTGTATATTTGATATGCATTCACCCTTGTATGTTTGATTGCATGTGCAAACATACAATTGCCTTTGTATGCAATTGGTGGGCCCCAGGCCTTGTATCTCTTTCTTTGCATCTTGACTTTGCATATACATCGGCCAATCGGAGAAACCTTGGACTTAGCTGCCGATGAGACTTGTCACCCCGATGACCCTTTGTACATCGGCCTCTTGTATCTTTTCCATTGTATGTTGACCTTGCATATCTGCCTTGTATATTCGAACATACAAACTCATATACATGCAACCTCTTTGATACAAGCAGGGAATTTGTGATGGAATTTTTTATGCATATACAACCCAATATGCATACAAAGATGTATACAATCATTTTTTCATTTTCTGAAGCTGATTTAACTCTTTCATCGGGCCCGCCAATATACAACTACACTTGCACCTTCAAATGTACATACAAACAACAATGCATATACAAAGATACATGCATAAAAATGTGAAAGGCCTACAGACTTAGAATTTTTGGGTTTTTTCATGAAAGTGCCTACAAATTTAAATGCTTGAAATCTGAATGTTTATGCAGGCACCAACAGTATCTATCTTCTCATTCTTTCCTTGGGGATGAATTGGGTTGTTTAGACTTTACCCCTTCTTTATTGGGTAAATATAAAATTAACCCTCACAATTTTGATATTTTTGATTTTCTTGATTATCCTCGCACTTTTGGTCAACCTCCTCAATCTTCTCCTTGTTCATCTTCATTAGCTCCTAAACTAGCCCCAGTACTGAATCTAATTATGTTGAGATTGTTAGTGTATCCCATCTCTTATTTTCCCATGATGTAGATATAATATGCAAAAATGGATTTCACTTTCTTGTTCATGATGGATTTCATGGACAAGATCTAGAATGCAATGAAAAAGGCATTATTGAACCAATCCAACTTGATTCTCAATGTGATAAAGTTGGTCTTGGATTTTGTGTTTCACATGCTAAATGCATTGCCAACACCAAGTTTGGTGGCAATTGTTGTATGGTTTCTCATATTCCTCATTATCTTAAATTAGTCCATCCAAAGCTAATACTTCTTCTCTTGATTATTTCTTCATTAAGGAGTCATGGATCATTTTTGGGGGTCTATTTTTATTCTCCTCTCCATCATGATCATGGCTTCCCTTTTTGCTTTAACAAACATGCCTACTTAAGGGAATCAGTCATGACGGCATCTAATTTTGTTCTTCCTAATGAACTTTAACTTGGTCTTACCACTCTTCCTTTCATTGAATACCACAATACTATTGCCATGAGTTATATCATTGATATTAGTATGGACCCTTTTGACTCTAACAAGATACTTAAGATAGGTGAATGTCTTTAATCTTTCAAGTGCAAGGTAAATTATGACATGCTTCATGATTTTTTGAATGTGTTTGCTTGGATATATGAGGACATGTCAAGCATTAATGAACATGTTGTGCACAATGCCATTCTCAACCATGATACTTAACCTACAAAAAAAATATCCAAAAGATGCACCCTAAGGCGGCCTTATTAGTCAAAGAAAAAATAGAAAAACTTCTCAAAGTAAGTATATTAGACCAAAACTATTCACCTTGGATTTCCAACATTACTACCCTGGCCAAGTTTGATGGTCATATTTTTAGCTACACTGACTTTTGAGACTTGAATACAACATCCCCTAAGTATGATTTCCCCCATTTTGAATAATGACATGATAGTTGACTCTATAACCAACCATGAGCTTGTATCTTTTATGGGTATTTTTTTGGTTATAACCAAATTCTCATTGATCCCCAAGACCAACAAAAGACTTCTTTCACCATGCCTTGGGGAAAATTCTATTATGTGGTCATGCCCTTTGGTCCAAAAGATGTTGGCACCACTTACTAGGGTCATGAACCTTATCCTTTACAATTTGATGCATTCTTTTCCTAAGGATTGCGCCAATGGTGCTTTGGCTAAATCTAATTCTCATGTGTTTGATACCCATAATTTGTGTATCATTTTTTAGTACCTTTGACAATAAAATATGCACCTCAACCCTAATAAATGCATTTGTGGTGTTGATAGCGACAAATATCTTTGATTCATCTTTTCTTGTCAAGGTAATGAGGTTAACACAGAAGATTGATGCAATTGTCAACATGTGCCCTCCCAATAACATCTCTCAATTATGAAACCTTCAAGGTAAGATTCAAGCTATTCATCACTTTGTGGCACAAGTATCCAAATTGCACTCTTCCATTTACACCTTTCAAGAAAGATGTCAAATTTATCTAGAATGAAAAGTTTCAATAATTGCTTGATGTCATTAACACCTATGTTGCTAATTCCCTCATTTTTATGCTAGTTGTACAAGGTCATCCCCTTATCTTATATGCGCTTACCATTGATCATGTCATTGCTGCCTTAGTTGTTCAATATGATGATGATGGTAAAAAGCATGTTGTATATTATGTTATCTAGACTTTCATTCATTATGAGACATGTTACTCTCCTATTGAGAAGCAATCTCCAATTGTTTTATATTCCTCAAAAAACCTTCAACACTATATAATACATAGAAAGACACATGTAATTGCTAACAATGACCCATTCAAAGACATGTCCAAAGACCCTCTCTGGCTGCATTGCTAGGTGGGTTATGTTGCTCACTGAGTTTGAACTTCATTGCATATCACAAGAAGATATTAAAGGTCAATTTGAAGTAGACCAACTAACAGAGTCCCCATCTTCTTCCTTCTCTTCTATTTCTAATGACTTCCCTAATTAGCATGTTTTAGTCATGGATGTTGCGGAAACATGGAATATGTATTTTGTTGGTTCATGGTGTAAGATAGGTTTGGAGGTAGGTGGAAAGGAACCCATTTAAAACTAAAGAAACTTCCTACTTAACATTTAAAGGAGAGTAGTATTATATAGGTTATGGATTTAACATTTTATAAAGATACATCACATTTGCAGTAACATGCAAGTAATATGCAATAGACAAAAACATAGTTGACACAATATTTATCCTAGAAAAACCCTTTTGGCAAAAAACCTAGTAATAAAAGGAATCTCGATGTATTATTCAGTAAGCCAACATGGTTACAATACACTCATCAGAGTATCGCTCCTATGCACATACACCAACAATGTTTGGAGATATTCTAATAGCATAACCTTCTTGCCAATATAAGGTGTCTCATAATCTCCATCCTAAGCATCCAATAAATAGCCAATCCTAAAACCAAAAACCATAAGTGGTTTCATAATCCATTTATTGAAACCATGGGCAAGTTTGGGGGTCCAATCATACATAAAATATAAAGTCCCCACAAATCATGGTGAAACTATAAATGAAATTGGAAACATCACATGTCCTCCACCAATTTAGGGTGTATCATTTTTGGGCTAACTTATCTCTTAGAAAGATGCTCATGCATATCGTAGTTGACTAAGGATCATCCTTGATTTTATTCTAGTCCACCATTAACTCCCTTTCTTCATGCTCTTTCTATAGTAGGCAACTCTTACACATCTTATAATTTGTTATAGTTTCTTTTAGCAACTACCAAGATACTAAATGATACTTACAAATTTCTAAATACATACTATAAGTGACACATAGTGCCACCCCAAGTGGGACGCCCCAATATGTGAACACAAATAATATACAATAAATAAATAAAAAATTAGGATTTGTATGGTGTATGAAATTAAATCCCAACCTTCTCCCACTTGTTATATACCTTGCAAGATCAAAAGGGAACACAACTAATCTATGAACTATCTACTAAGGGTCACAAGGCCCATAGTCGTATTGCACCATCTCTTCTTTGTTCTCACATGTTTCATCAATGCATCTACAAAATTCACTAAAGTGTCAACCATCTCTAGCATAGCCTTCCCATCCCCCACCATGTCACAAACAAAATGATACTGAGCATCAATGTGCTTCGTTCATGCTCAAAAAATCAGGTTTGTTTCCAACCTAATGACACTTTGAATGGCATAGTTAATTCTCAACACTTCGTGACTAAACCCAAGATCTAAACATAATCTTTTAAACTAAATTACCTCCTCACAATAATAATTAGTTTCCATGTACTCTCCTATAGTGGAAAGAGTAACCATATCTTGTCACTTGCTCATGTAACTAATTGCACCACTAGATAGGCTAAAAACATAGTCGTTGGTCAACCTTTTATTGTTTGCATCTCCTACCCAATCTAAGTCCACAAACCCATAAATATCAACTAAGTGCTCCAAGTGATCCAAAACATCACCAACACTACTATAGGAACATTTAACAAATAGAGTACTTTGTAGTACCCATCAAGTATTTGAAGACTCTCTGCAATGCTACATAGTGATCTCTACTAGAATTAGCCATAAACTAGCTCAATACTCTAAGTTCTTGGGCAATTTTTGGTCTAGTGTTGACCATAGCATACATGAGGTTCTCAACTATAATAGCATAAGGAATAGAACTCATATACTCCATTTTACTAGGTGATGACAAACATTGCTTAACTAAAAACTTTGTTCCCATAAAAATATGAACACTTACTAGTTTGCAATTTTCCATGTTGAATTGCCACAAAATAGAGCCAACATACTTCCTTTAGCTCAACCAAAGGATTTATTATCTCTATCTCATCTGATCTTCATCCCTAAGATAAACTTGGTAGCCCCCGAGTCATTCATATCAAAGTATGAAGAAAGTTGAGATCTTAGATCCTTAATCATACCCTTACTATTACCTAATATCAGCATATCATTAACATACAAAGTGATAACAATAAAAATAATAACCATCCTACTTATAGTAAACACAATAACTAGATTTAGACCTCACAAATCCCAACCTTGAAACATAATAAACAAATGTTTGATACCACATTTTGGGTGATTGTTTAAGACCATAAGGGGATTTCTTTAACTTGAAAACAAATGATTCCTTACCATTTACTACAAAGTGATCCAATTGTGTCATGTAGATCTCTTCCTTCAGATCACCATGTAGGAAATTTGCCTTCACGTCCATTTGCTCAGCCTCAAGGTCAAATGTAGTGGTAATGGATAGAAAAAATCTAACGGATGTTAGCTTTTCAACTAGAGTAAAGATCTCACCAAAATTAATTCCCTCAACTTGGGAATATCCCTTAGCAATCAATATTGCTTTGTACTTTTCAATGTTGCCCTCAAAATTGAATTTCTTCTTCAAGACCCTTTTACAACAAACAAATTTTCTTCCCTTAAATAACCAAACCAAGTCCCATGTGTTCTCCTTTAGTGCTGCCATCTCATCATCAATGGCCAATTTTAAGGACTCCCTACCATTAATCTCTGTTGCCTCCTTCATAGTTCAAGGATTAAGAACATTAGTAGACAAAAAAATACATCTATAATTAGGTAGGCTATACATCTCTAGTTGTCTCCTTTGTCAAGTGGACCTCCTCCAAAGATGAGGTGTAGGTTCTTCCTCCTCTAATCTCTCAGAGCTCTTAATACTAGCCTCCTCATTCAATCCATCTTAAACTTTTGGTTGAGTCTTAGGTGCAATTTCCTTGGTCTAAATGGTTGTGGCTAAATTGTAGACTTCACACTCCCTATTGGTCACTCAATTGTAGGAGAAGCTATGATTTCCTTGAAGATTAGATTTTGATTGTACAAAATCTTGCATCATAGGATCCCAAAGCTTGTACCCCTTCACATTGTCATTGTAGTTGATGAAAATACACTTAATATCTTTGTAATCCAACTTAGACTTCTTAGATACATGAAAATATGCCTTGCAACCAAAAATGTAGATATGCTAAAGTGAGGGATTCTTGCTCATCCAAACCTCCTTCAAGATTTTATCAACAAGAGTAGATGTAGGAGATTTATTAATCAAATAACATGTAGTGCTAATCACCTTTTCCTAGAATTTCTAATCTAAATCAACTCCACTGAAAATGATATTAGCCCTCTCCATCAATGTCATGTTCATCCTCTATGCAACTCCATTATACTAAGGGGTGTATGGAGTTGTCTTGTGCCATAAAATACCATTGTACTTGTTAAATTTATTGGACTCCTTTGAACATAATTCTCCACCAATATCCATTCTCAACACCTTGATCTTCATTTTCAGCTAGTTCTCTAGAATGGACTTAAATTTTTTGAACTAATTGAAGACCTCAAATATGTGCTTGATAAAATAGATTAATGTCTTCCTAGATAAATCATCAATAAAAGAAGCATAATACATGAATTTCACAAGTGAGGTTACATCAATTGGACCAAAAACATAACTATGAATAATATCCAAAATTCCTACAAATTTATGAGAGCTCAAATAAAACTAAATACAATATTTCTTTCCATATATATAGTGCTCATAAGAGTCAAAATCAAGGAATAATCAACCAATCCCTCTACAATATTTTTATTTTTCAAGGTCCTAAGACCTTTCTCACCACAACATAGTTTTCTTGGTAGGTAACTTTTTCTATGAGGTAAGAGCATTCTTAGGAACCCACACTACACATCATGATGGTCCTAAATTTGCACAATGCAAGTTTTTATGTCAAAGATGAAGATGCTACAAATCTCACTATAGGTATAACTAAACTATTACATTGAATGTATGTACTAGCATTAAGGATAAAAGAGTTCCAACACAAACGCCCTTTAAAAGAGCCAAAGCTCTATGAACCATCTTGCACCCTTGCTTACGAAAGACTGCCTACACACCTGCATCATTCATCTTATTGATAGCTAATAAGTTCCATGCCAAACCCAAGATCTGTGGAATTTTTGAGATAACTTTGATTCTCTCAATAGAGAATTTGATCTTGAACCTACCATAGCCAATTATATTGCGGAAAGAATTGTCGTTGAGGTAAATGCTTCCACCATTAAATCTCTTTTAATAAAAAATCACTCCCTATCAAGCGTCATATGGAAAGAAGTTTTAGAGTTAATCATCCATGCATCATTGCATCCATGCATAGCTAAAGCTACAACAAATGCATCACCAACATCATCTTGAGAAGTATCCAAATATGAATCATCTAATCCTTTCTTTTCCTTGTTCTTATCCTTGGATTCCTTCTTTATGTGGCATGTCTCACCATAGTTCCATCATTTCACTTTGGACCTACCAAAGGACTTAGATTTGCCTCTAATATTTGACTTACAGTGTTCCTTCTTGTTCTTACCCATTTCTTTTTCCTTTGATCTTCCACAAACAACCAATGCATCTTTCATAGAATCAAAATTTTTCCATCTCAATTCCTCTAAGAGGATAAGTGTAAGCTTGGTGGTTGTATTACTAATTCCTATCACTAGATTGTCCCAAGAATTTGACAAAGAACACAATAGTTTGATACTTTAATTTTCACCATCCATTTGGACACTTATAGAATTCAGATGTGTCATAATTGTGTTGAAAGCATTTAGATACTTGGAAATAGAGTCACCATCACCCATCTTCAAGGAATAAAATTTCTTCCACAAAAAAAACTTATTCGCCAAGGATTTAGCCTAGTACAAGTTTCCCAACTTCTTCCAAAGGGATTTATGGTGGTCTTTCTTGAAACATTCAAGAGCACTAAATTCACCAAACAAATCCTATTTTGGCTTCTACGTTTTTTATCCTATTAATAGAAGAAGAAAAAAATCCCCATCCAAAGATCTCATGAGCTAGCTAGGCTTTGATACCAAATGAAAGAAAGATAGATAAAAAATAAAACAAATTCCTACTTAATCTTCATAGGAGAGTAGTGCTATATAGGCTATGAATGTGACGATTTCATAAAGATGCATCACACATGTAAAGACATGAAATTAACATGCAATAGATAAATACACAATTGACACAATATTTATCTTGGGAAAACCCTTTTGGAAAAAAAACCCAACAATAAAAGGAGTCTTAATGTTTTATTCAACAAGCCAACATGGTTACAATACAATTTTCAAAGTATCACTCCTCTACACATGAACAATGTCTAGAGATAATCTAGTAGTATAACCTTCATACAAATATAAGGTGTCTCATAATCTCCATTTTGAACATCCAATATATAGCCAAGTTGAAAATTGGAAACCAAAAGTGGTTTCTAAATCCATGTGCTGAAACCACAGCAAGTTAGGCACCCAACATGTACAAAATCCAATGTCCTCACAAAGCATGATGAAACTACAAATGAAATTGGACACATTACATGTCCTCCATAAATTTAGAGCATACTACAAGTGACACATAGTACCACCCCAAGTGGGATGCTCAAATATGTGGGCACATAAATAATATAAAAATAATAAACAAAACATTAAGATTTGCAAGGTGTATGACACCTAATCCCAACATAGGTGTGATTCTTATTCCTCTCTCTAAAATAGTTATTCCTCTTTCTTTTTTCCTTAACTTCTAATGCACTAACAACACCACCAAACATGAAGCCCTTGTTGTTGGATTGCAAGTTGCTATTCTATGGGCATCTAATCCTTGTGCATGCATGGTGATTCCTTGTTAGTTGTGTTCCTATGAGTACCAAACAAATTGCATGGGGTATATTACATACTTGATGATGATTTGGAGGTCCAATGCATGACCCACGTAGCATGCTTATTTCTCCTAATAGCCTTTTATACCTTGATGGAATTTTTCTCAACATCCTATTACCCTTCCTCAATGTTCTCCATCCTTGTTTTCCATTCTCCTAGTCTTCCTAACCTTTTTGCCTCCTTAAAACCTTGTTTCCTACCTTAAGTTGTAAGGGTGCCTAGGAGACCTCAGGGTCACCCAAGTGATGAGGCTTTACTTTGTTCTGTTTCTCTTGCTTAAGTTCATACTTTTCAAAGACATTCCCAGACTTTCACATACATCATCTATGCTTATGATTATCTTTAAGACCAGAAAGCATTAAAGAATAGTACATGATATGTTTTTTATATCGGTAAGCTATAAAATAGGGTGTAGATCCCTATTACAAAAGGCCATGAGGGCAGTAAAATAGGCCAACACGCCACAGACAATAAAATAATAGCAAACTAACAACTACTAAGCATATTAGAGAAAATACAGAACCAATACAAAATAAAGACAAGACTAGAAACTACTTAAGCAGCATGTTCCATTCCTCCATGAGCAATCCAAGAAGTTCATCCTTGCTAGCAGAGTTTTTCTCCTCATCCTACTTTCCAGCCTTAGTATCTTGTAGAATAGCCAAAGAGGTAGTTGCATGATGGGTCACTTTGGAGCACAGGCTTGCCATCACCCTCATCTTATCTTCAAGAGCGGTCATGCTCTCCTTCAAATCATTCATATCTTGTTTAATCAAACTGTAATGATCACACTTTTCCACACTAGTAGCCTCCTTACTCAGAGACTCCATAACCTCCACCTCGTCATCTACAATGTCATAGAAAGCATTATTCAATTCTTCAAACAAACTAGCTCCCTCTTGTGCCGCTTGCTACTTAGGGTAAACTTAACTTCCTTTATATCCACTTCCTCTTTAGGGTCAGAAGCCGAAGAGTAGTCAACAATTTTCATCACTAGGGTCTTTACACCCACCAACCTACTTGAGCGGTGGATGCTCAACCTTCTCACAGACTTACCCTTAACTTTTTTCTCTTTACCCTTTATAGTCTACTCTTCCCCCTTCTCCTAAATAAATAGTGTGACCCCCTTTAGGGAGAGCTCTGTAGGTTATTCACCCACAACATATTTCTTACCCTTCTTCTTAGCAGATTCCTCAGGCTCTGGATGCACACTTATGTCTCTTTTCTGCTTCTTCTCACCGAAGTGAGTAGGGTTGTTTTTGAGGTCACACAAACCCTTAGCTGCCACCTTTTAGGCTTAACCAGGGGACCCAGACACACCACCATCAGGGGTGGCCAACTCAGATGGGCCCGATAGAGAAGAGGTCTTTTTCTAGGTACCATGAAGGGCTTTGACCCCTTTCTTCTTATGGGTTCGAGATGTTGAACTTTCTGCAGACGAGTCCTTAGGGTTCAGGGGGACCCAGTAGGGCCAAGGGAATCCTTAACAGAGGGATTAACGACCTTGTCTTTAGGTTGGATACCATATTTGACACTCAACGAGATATTATCATCAGACTCATCATCGTTGACCTCCTCGACAAAGCATGCTCTAATTGGCTTGGGAGGGCACAAGGCAAGATGAAAGTGAAACAAACGGAGGATCAAACCTTGGTGGATTGGCACAACAACAAGGCTAGGGTTGTTAGAGCAAGCAGTTTTGGCCACTTTCATAGAGGATTCTAAGGAAGTCAACAAGTAGAAAGGGAAATTTATGAGCAATTTATGGAGGAAGTGGTTCAACAAGGCAAAGTAATAATGATAAAAACCAGCCTTCCAACATAATGTATTTCATGATAAGGAAACATACCTTATCCCAGGGTAGATTAGACTTTCCATCTCAAAACCACCTTGCAGCCAAATGGGTGTCTCACCTTCTTTGAAAAACCTACTCATGCTCTCTGGGTCTTGGACTTTGGTCTATTTTTTTAGCCATTTTCCTTCGCATCTTAATCATGTGACTTTGGCAATCATATCTTCACTAACTTCAAATTGAACTCCTCCCACTCGGACTAACCTCGCTTCATCCCATGGCATGGTAAAATGAACTGAGAGGTTCTCGTCGTAGCCAGTGAGGCACTCCAAAAATGAACTAAGGCATCCCTCATAACATATGTTCCACAGCATGGCATCAACCTTGAATTCAGCACAGGATGAGGGTTTTGTTCACACCTTATTGCCTCCCATTGATAATCTCTTTAAAGCCCTCAAAAAAGGATCACACTATAAAATCCACCACAACCAGAAGTCTTGGAAGCTGTTGTAGAAATTCCTATTATTGTAGGCATGAATATAATTATTAATCTAGCACCTAAGACCATTCAAAATGCTCGATCTATCCTTCCAAATGTCTCCTCTTTTCAAATCATAATTGTTGCAGTTATGAGAAATGTGCAGGCTATAATTTGGGATGTTCACCACCAAAGTTTGAATTGGCCCCATGGACTAGCTTGGCATCGGCCACATGAACTTGTTGACATAGCCCCTGATGATGTGGCATTCCCCATCTATCAGAACATTATCACACATCATCCAGGCACTCATAGTGACGACCTCCTACTGAATCCTTCAATAGTCACTAACCATCATAATATAGGGCATAAGAATATATATTAAAATATATTCTAAATAATAAGAGTTTCTAATCACCATTATAGAAGATTAAACTTGAGCCTCCAAACAAATGGGTTCTCTAATGCTTCTAGGAAGATTGTTGGGATTCCTCTAACATCTCTTGGGGAATAAGTTAATTCCCATATTGGCCATAGCATCTGCCAACTAGCTACCTTCTCTATAGGTATGTTTAACATCAAAAGCATCACGGTTGTCAAGCTCCATTATTAACCAATATATTGATGCAGAAACAACATGCACACTACTCAATGGACCAACAGATCCTATATCAAGCAACCGACTAGTTATATAATGTGTTACATTTACATTGTCAAACCATGGAATTGTATTCTTCTTGGATGGTGCTTGTAATGTGTGTATAGTTGAGGATTCCTAAGTTTTATTCTAGAGGTTGTGTAGGGGAACTAAATAAAGCAAATGCAATACTCTAAGTAAAAAGGAATAATAGAAAATAACTAAGCTTATCTAACACAACGATAGTCAAAAGATTCTTTGTAACTTATATGTAAGAGAGCAACTATCAATTGGTTCAATCGGTGATCACCTTGACTCAATGGACTTAATAACAGAAATTACCAAAGTTAAACTAATTCACATTACTTACAACAACATACATCAATCACACATTTATATTTAAACATACAATTTATAAACAGGGTGGAGAAACACAGTACCTCAAGTGGCTGGCTTGAGTGACTATGATCCCACAAGATCTAGCTAAATCTCTACTGAATCTTTGTAGTCATTAGCAGAACTCAAAACACATATTCCTTTATTGAATGCAAAGGTAACAATGATACAATAAAATATGATACTATAATCCAATCTAGCTAACCAAGATCAGCATTGTCTATATAAATAAAAGCTACTGAACAATAAATGCCACTACTATCCATTATCCCACATCATAGGAAAAGACTCTATTACAGAGGAATTAGAAATAGGAAACTAACTAACATAATGGCGGCATAGATAATACAGCCCTATTGCAACTCTATCTCTTCATTATCTAGGACAAATAATCAATGACTTAGAAATAGAACAGAGAACATGTTCTAGATTCCTTCATCATTTAGGATTGCATCATTCATTGAAGGTTAACCATTACGGAGTCATGGATAACTCATCCCAATCACTTCAGGATTTTCTTCCTTCAGTTGTAGGTACCTATATCATCTGCTATGGATATCAGCATCTCCTTTGGCTGCGAGTTGTCCAGTGTTCTTCATGGTATGAAGCTATGCTCTTGTTGCATGAGGCGTTAGTACACCACATAGTATTTATGCATCACTATCACTAAAATCAACATAAAATACTAACATATTACATGAACAATCAATCATCCAAACGTAATTAATTAACGACATATTATATATCATCTTCATGCTTCAGTGTCTTTGGGATAAACATAGACATAATTAATACATATATGAGTCTAGAAATGTCTTTGGGAAATAGGTAATTAAAGAAATAAAAACAAGGCAAATCATGGTCTCATCCAAGGCCAGGAAGGAGCTGCTTGATGTCTTGTATATTATCCACAATATGCCAGCCAACTCTAGCCTTCTCCTGGAAAGCATCCAGTATAAGTTTTGAGTCTCCTTCAGTCATAAGATTCTTGACTCTAATAGCCAAGGCCACCTTAATACCCCATAAGAGACCCATAGCCTATGCTACATTATTGGAATTTTCTCCCAATCCCCCGCATAGGTAGCCACAAGCTCCCCCTTAGCTGATATCAAGACCCCACCACTACTAGTTGGGCTTGGGTTCCATTTAGTAGCACCATCAAAGTTAAATTTCGTCAATCCTTCAATGAGCACCCACCTGGTGTTTTTATAGGCTATCTTCTTGGAATTGTCCACCCTACAGATGTGGGGAGAGATACTCCATTTATTAATGATACTAGTTTCATACACACTGGGGGGAGTCCACTACTTTCAAAGTGTTGTTAGAGATATTTTCCTGCAACAATTTAGCAAATATGCAAAAGACTTCCTTGGACAATTTAGCTTTATCTCTAAACAACCTATTGTTGCATTCCTTCCATAGACCCCAAGCCAGGATAGGAGGATTTCAGCCTAGAGTTCTCTACATATAGGATGGGAAAAGGGGGATGACCAACACTTCAAGACAATAGGAAGGTAAATATTCATACTCCAATAGACACCAAGGTTCTGCAAGGTCAAGCTTCACACCTCCCAAGAGAATTCACAATGAAGTAGACGGTGGGGGATAGACTCCTCCTTCATACAAAAAGCCTCTGATCTTTAGGTTATCCATAGTTAGAATCCTATTGTGCATCACAAGCCACCAGAAGTGATTAATCTTGGGAATAAGGTTATGATTCCAAACCTTACCCCAAAAGCTATAATCCTCATTGTAATCCAAAAGCAAGTTATAGGCAGACCTAATAGAGAATGACCCCACCTTGTCTTTATCCCACAACAATTTGTCATCAGAGGGAAAGATAGGAATCCTGGACCCCTGGAGGGTTTGTTACAGATCCACAACAGTCATCATAAGATCCATTTGTCTCTGGTAGCAGTCTGACAGCTGTTTCCAACCCCTACCTCCTAGCATAATATAGTTTTTAGCCAAGTGCCCAAAAAATTAGTAGCCCTATCAACCAGTCTTCAAAAGCTCTGGATACTATAGAGGGGGTAGTCCTTTAGCTAGCTATCTTCCCAGAATTTGTTGTTTCTATCATCCCCCAACTTCCACTTGATACCATTCTGCAAAAGGGTTCTACTCTTCAACACATTATTCCATATAACCAATCCCTTGGGGATAACAGTAGCATGAAGGAAACCATAGGGGATATTATTAGATAGATATTTAGCTGTCATAATGTTGCACCAATCCTTACTGTTGCTCAAGAAGTTCCAACCAATCTTAGCCAGGAGGGCTTTGTTGGTCCAATGGATTTTTCTAATCTTAAGACATCCTTGCAATATAGGTATACACACTTTATCCCAACTGATCAAAGAAATCCTCTTCTTCTCCTCCACCCCTGTCCATAAATTTTTTTCATGAATCCTTTCAAAATTCTTAGCAATATATTTAGGGATTGAAGAGGGATAAGAAGTACATAGGAATTCCCTGGAGAGAAGCCTTCAACAGTTGATATTTACTTGCTTGACTTAGCAACTTCCCTTTCCAACCATCCAACTTCTTCTAAATCCTTTCCAGAATGAAGTTCCAATACATGGGAGAAACATCTTTGATAGCTAAGGGAAGGCCAAGGTAAGTTCCTGGGAGTTCCCCACTAGAGCATCCCAAAATCCCCATAATTTTCTGCTACAAATCAACCCTAGTGTTGAAGAAATAGAATTGACTTTTTCATAATTAATGCATTGGCCTAACACAACATATTCATTGAGCACCTTCTTCTATCTTCTGGCCTCCACCACCAAGGTAGACCCAAAGAGGATAGTGTCATCCACAAATTGCTGAATGGCGGCAGGGTCAATTGTTGAAGCTTGTTTAATACCACTAATCTCCTTATTTCTCAGCAGCTTCATAATGCTTCTACTAAGAACTTCAGCCATAAGAATGAAAGGTAAGGGGATAAAGGGTCCCCTTGCCCAAGCCCTCTCCCAGTATTGAAGAATCCCCATGGGACCCCATTAACTAGAACAGAGTATTTCATAGTGGTGACATAGACTTTAATAAGAAGCGGGGTTTTATCTTGGAAGCCAATCTTCTCAAGGACTTTAAATAGAAAATCTCATGCCACCCTATTATACGCCTTAGAGATATCCAATTTGAAATCCATACCAGGCATATTGTTCCTATCCATAGAGTGGATAAAATCATGAGTGGAAATAGCAGCATCTAGAATTTGTCTACCCAACCAAATCCCTTCTGATTACTATTGATCAGGTGGTCCAACATGGGTTGTAATCTGTAGACAAGGATCTTAGAGAAAATCTTGTAGACAATGTTACAAAGGCTAATGGGCCTAAAGTCCCCCATACTGATAGGATCGAATTTTTTGGGAACCAGTGCTATAAAAGTATTATTAAGTTGCTTCAGTAACTTCCCATTCTTGAAGAAATCCTTAGCTACCTCTAAAACATCATGTCCCACAATATCCCAAAATTCCTTGAAGAAGGAAAGAGGAAGGAAAGAGCTTTAAAAGCTCCCATTGAAAAGAGGCACAATCTCACTTCCTCTTCAATCCCCTGTTTAGTAAGGAGGATATTGTCCTCTTCTATCAACTAGGATGGGATGCTATCCAGTAATTCATATCTCTCCATACATTCATGTGAGGCTAAAAATTTCTTAAAATAGTTGGCCGCCACTTGTCCCACATGGAAATCTAAATGCACCATGGTCCTATTCTCGTCCATGAACCTAACAATGTTGTTCCTTTGCCTGTGTCTCATGGTAGATTGATGGAAGAAGGTAGTATTTCAGCCCCCCTCAAGAAGCCATTGCACTCTGGATTTTTGTTTCCAATAAATTTTCTCCTTCTTCAGTAGTTCACCCCATTCCTTCCTTAGGGACTCCTCTTGTTGCAGAGTAACATCTGAAGTGTCCCCTTGGGCCATCAGTAGTTGAATGTCAGGCAGGTTAGTAGAGATCCTCCTCTTATTCTCAAAGATATTCCCAAAAGTACACCTATTACATCCCTTGACTTTAGTTTTCACAATGTTCAGTTTCTAGGCCAATCTAAACATAGGAGAGCCTTCAATTGAAGTATTCCACCATTCAACTAGTTGGTCTCTGAACTCCTAATGTTTAGTCCACATTATTTCAAACCTGAAGGGATAGGGACCCTTGACCTCCCTATCTCTCCAAGATAAAAGGAGGGGATTGTGGTCAGAGGTCATCTTGGGGAGGGCTTCCAAAAGGTAGGAGCTAGTAAAATCCCAATTAGAAGTGACCAAAAGTCTATCCAGTCTAACCTGAATCATGCTATCACCTTTCCTTCTGTTGGTCCAAGTGAAAAGTTGCCCTTGAAGATCTATGTTCATGAGGCCAACATTATTAAGGAACTCGACCAATTCAATCGTGTTGTAAGTATAATGCATAATGCCCCCAACCTTTTCTAAAGGGTATAGAGGGGAATTGAAGTCACCAGCCAACATCCAACATTCTCCTTTGTTATCCCCAACCAAGGATGTAAGCATTTCCCACAACTCTTTCCTAGCATTTCTTTGGTTGGGGGCATAGATGTTAACCAAGTTCTAAGATTTGTAGTGAGTTGACATATTGACTCGTAGAGTGTTCTTGCACCAGGAGAGGGAAACCCCTTTCACCACATTATTGTTCCACATAGTAACAATACCCCCCGAAGCTCCCAAAGAATCACTTATACAATACTCCACATTGGGCCAAATACCTTTAACAATAGAATGAAATCTTTCTACCTTCATCTTGACTTCCTGCAGCAGAAGAATGTCCACTTTATTGTCAAAAATGTAGTTCTTGTCCAGGAACTACTTTTGGGGGCTATTAAGCCCCCTAATATTCCAAGAAAGAATCCTTATTTTCCTTGGAACTTCCTAGATCCAATCTCCAAAGTCCTTTGTCTACCCATCGCAATATCTCTATTGATAGCTTTCTATTTAGTTTCTCTTTAGGTGGGCCTCCCTACCTTGGGGTCCACACCCACATCAGCAGTCTTTCTCCCTTGGCTTCAACCTTTCTTTTTAGTTGTGGTCTGACCCTCTGAATCTGGGTCATTGCATGACTTGCTTGTTCCCACACTCAGGGATAATAAAATGGGATTGTTTCTCGATGACGAGAAGCCCTTCAACTTGCTACTATTTCCCTCACTATCCGTTGGGCTTCCAATCCGTTTGAAAATAGATTCTAGGATAGGGTCCACACCAAACTCCTCAAAACTTCTTGTCTTTAAGTCAACATTAGAGGTCACCACCTGGTGCATTTCCCCATCTTCTAGATCCCCCTGCAAAGAAGGGGAAACAACCTTAGGAAGGGGAGATAGTCGTTCCTCTTGACAGGGTTCATCTATTGTTGAAGGCCTATGAGAATCACCCTGGGAGTGGAGTTCCCCAGGCCTAAATATTTCACAACACCATGGAGCAAGTCTTTGTCTTCTTCCCCCTCCACATCCCCTTTACTCTCCTTTTGAGGGGAGCTGATGATGTTTAGAATATCCTCCCTAAAAGGGTAATCCTCTTCGTCCCATTTATCTTGGTCTCTCATTTTGGAAGAGACCTTTTTTCATGGATTTACATTGAGTTACAAGGTGCCCTTTTCTATTACAGTTCTGACAAAAAATTGTGGCATTCTCATATTGAATGGACTGAGTCCATTGGCCAAAATTTAGATTCAACTTTTATGGAGTTAGGTAGAGTTTTATGAATATCTACACTAATATAAAAGCAAGAAAATACTAACCTGGACTTATTCTTAGTGGTATTATCTAGAGCAATGAAATTCCTAAAGGTGTTAGCAATCCATATAAAGACTTCTTCATCCTAATATTCCAGCGAGAGCCCAGGTAACCTGACCCAAACATGAGTTGTTTTGTTAAGATCTGCAGCAGCATCAAAACCCAGCCTCCATTTACAAAGAGAAAGGTTGTGTTTACCATACATCCACAGACCTCCAACAAGAATAGATATGAGGTCCTCTCTGGTAGTAAACTTGAAGAGGAGCATTCCCCCAGCCATAGCGCTCACCGAGATGCTTCCCTTCACTTTCCACTTGCTTGCAACCCATCTCCTAACCAGATGAATATTTGGTCTAAAGGAGAACTTACCAACTAGAGCTTGATCCATCGAAGAAACAATTCTCTCCATAGTCAAATCTGGGAGTTTAAGAGTAGATCCACACTTAGTCTCTAGCAGCTAAGGGATAGTGTTCAGGATCTCTCGGTCCTTCTCCCCCAAGAGGACATTCTTCCATGTGTTGTGAACCAATGCATCACCCTGGGTCATGGGTTTGGAGTGGTAGCCTGAGGCATCACCAGGGTTAACCCGTACTAAAAGGGAGAGGGGAGGGGGGTCAAGGGGTCCCCCTAGGTCTGTCGTAACCATGGCCAAATTCAAAAAATGCAAAGGAAGGAACAAAGCGTACAGAGTGCACATGATATGTTGGTGAATGACTATGTGTAGATTAATGCTTGTTCATAAGATGTGATAATATTTTTTGTTAATTATGGTATTTTGTGATGTATGAATATTATATGGTGAAACTAAACCTTGTGAAGCAAGCACATGGTTACCTGTGATGGAGACCATCTATCAACCTGCAATAAAGGAGGTGTTTTATCTACAACAAAGAATGTAGTTACCCGCAGCCAAAGAAGAAGGATCCCAAATTGAGTGGGCATGAGTTAACCATAACTCCTCCCACTACTCGATAGTTTTGTCTTCAATAGTTGACACAGTCATGATAATTAAGAGAGATCAGATCGTGGTTTATGTTCTATTTTTGTTTATGATTGTCTCCATGTTAAATAAGAAGAATCATAGTGGGACTGTGATGTTTGATTATCTTTGTAGTAGTTAGTTTCCTACTTCTAATTTGATTAGAATAATAATAATGTCTTCTCCCTATATAGGAGAATGGACGAGTGTAGGATAATTTGTTTAGAAGTTTAATTCAATTAGGAAACTCGAATCTTGTCTATATATATTAGATTTTGTATACGACAGGAAGGAGGTTAGAGAGATTGTATTATCAAGCTTTGTTATTGTATTACATCTTCAAAATTTAATAAGAGAATATAGATTTGGATTCATTCAATGAGTAGTTAATACAAAAGTGATCTAATTTAGATTCTATTGAGATTACAGTCACTCAAGAAAGGGCCGCTTGAGGTAATTGTAGTTCTCTTGTTAGTTTATGTTCATTAGTTTATGTTGTTAGTTAATATTGTTGATCTACATTGTTGGTTTACATCGTTAGTTCATTGAGTTATTATAGTTTATTGAATCAAGGATTTTTCAACGTGATCACCAACTTAGTGTATAGACTATTTCTCTATTATGATTTGCATAGACTATCTTTCTACTAAATGAAGTATTCATTATTCCTTAACATCATTACCTACTTGTAGCAAACTGTTATTCCTTGCAAAGTAGAATTTGTTTCTTTCCCCATAGTTTGTTGCTATGCACAACTTCTAGATTAAAATTCAATAATCCTTGACTGTACATACAGTATGAGTACCATCCAAGAAGAATATGATTCCCTGGTTTGACATATCAAAATGTAACACATTATAGCCATTAGGTTGCTAGATATATAGGATTTGTAGGTCCGTTGAGTTGTGTGCATGCCCTTTCTGCATCAATTTATTGGTTAATAATGGAGTTAGACAAGAAACCTATGTTAAGTTGTAGGTGACTTGTCCTAGTAGAAGGGATGACCCATACCCTAACATGGGTGACTCTTTCATGTTTTAAATTAAGCGAAAGATGCTTATTTTTCTCTAGTTTTCATCTAGTTCCCCTCCTAATGGACATTTTTTTCAATGCTTTCTTTCCCACTTTCTTTCTTTATTTCATGACTATATTTATCTTGTTTTATTCCCCTATCCTCTCTATTCATTTCCTACATAAAACCTTGTTCACTCATTCATAATCAGAGCAAGGAGAGTGAACAAGTAGAGCTTTCTCGCACATTGAAGCTTTGTGAAATTCCTCTTCATAAGATAGATATGACAGGTTGCCTCTGTAATTCTTTCAAGTACAATCTCTACATCCCATCCTCAAGAATTTGATCACTATAGGAGATTGCATGCCTCTCTAAAAGCCTAATTCTAAATCCCCATTCCTAGACTATCATAGGAAGCTAATGGTATCTTCTGTAATGTTACCTTCTAGCAAGTCAAAATTTCTTCAACCTTGCACACAATTTCAACTTGTAAAAGAGAACATTAGTATTCAATCCTTCTTACCTCATAATATAAATCACAATTATATAAAATTAAATCTTATAATCATAACTTATATGCAATATGCCTTTCTCTATTTCACTTAACAATATCATAATTCCTTTTTGGAGGAGTCTATTACGTGGCCAATCATGTTAATCCAATCATTCACCCAACAAGAGAGGGTTCCTTGGGTACAATCTTGCCATAGGTCCATTATTCTTCCTTTGATCTAGCATGGCAATCTTCACCAACTAGAGTCAAAGGCTTATCCACTTGTCCCATATTGGCACTCTACACCAATTGGAAACAAGGGCCATTTCCACTTTCCCATATTGGCACTCTACACCAATCGAAACAAGGGCCTTTCTCCATTTGCCTCAAATTAGCACTCTACACTAATTGAGTCAAGGGCCTATCTCCACTTACCTCATATTAGCACTCTTCACTAATTGAGATAAGGGCCTATCTCAGTTGAGTACTCTTCACCTCTTTAGGACAAGCACTCTTCACTTGCCTTGGAGGGTTAGAGTCTTATCAACTCGAGCCTTAAATACCTTTGTCAATTGTCAAACCCTTGGTCTCACTTACTTAGTGTGATGGATTAACAATGATGTCCATTTCTCATTCCGGCCTCACTTAGTAATATACATTATATTTTCTTATTCAAGTAAGCCTTTCATATCATTTCCAATTGTTCTCATAATTCTGTAACCAATATATATGTTTTCACCATAATTATGCCTTATCTAATAATTACATACTAATATTCATATCCTTATTCTATGATATAGCTATAATGAAATCCATTTATAAACTTACCATTTATTTTTAATAGTTATAAATTGACGTATTAAATATTCATAAATACTTACTTACCTGTTGTAGCTTACCTCGGATTCCTTACCTTTTGTTGTCGTCTTCTTTCTATTTTCCAATGTTTTCCTTGCTCAATGGAATGACTAATATAATTTTTATTGTATTGTTGCTGTTGTTTATATATTATATAATATATACTTCACCCTTTTTCCCATCATACACCCTTATGCCCTTTTATATATTTCCAAGGGTTTACCGTGGGGATATACCCTTTCTAACGGTTGCGGCTTTAATAATGTTTGTCTTTTTTATTATTATTATTTATTATGGTGTCAACCAATTTAATAGCCGCATACATACTTTTATTTATATTTGATTATCTTATATAAGATCATTGATTTTGTTTCATAGGAACTACTTCTCTCACTTTAAATTAATTTATATAATTATAGTATAGGATAATAATAATATTATTATTTATTAGATAATAAGTATGAATAATAATATATATTTACTTAAATATATATTTTTTCATCGACTTTTAGATGTTTAAATCTTTAATTTAAACAATGTCTTAATATCGGGTCATGATAGACTTTATAATATTTATAATAATTAACTTATAATATTGTATTTATGTTTATTCTTATATATATATATATATAACAATATTTATTAATATTTATATTTATAAACATGTATTGTTATATTATAATCATAATAATAATTAATATTAATATTTATATTTATTATTATATTATTATAATAAATGATTATAATAATATTTAAATTATTAATATTTATAATAATATTTAGAATATTTATAGATAATATCATATAATATTATATATATTTATTAATGGACTATGGCTAAATCTTTAATTTAAACAGTGCCTTGATATGGGGACATGACAACCCTCCCCACTCAAGATTGTTTGTCCTCAAGCAACTATAATTAGGTATCCTATAATATTTTATAACATTATATTTTATTGAGGTGTATGTAACAATAAATATTTTGAGCTAGTTATTTAATGTTACCCATAGATGAAAATAACTTTGTCAAATATATTACTTTATAAGAACTAAACATCGATATTTTAATTATTTTATTTTACTATTTCATTTAGTATATTTACTTAATGTAACTTTATTGTTATTAAGAGTTGTTTTATTTATTTTATTTTATTTTACCTTATTTACTCATTATTTATTACATACTTGTAAGTAAATTTAAATTTTTAATGTTGCATCATAACATAGTAATTTTTTATTTTTTAATGTTGTACCATAGAATTTTTATTTTTATTTTTATTTTTTAATTTTTTATTTTGCAACGAATTTGAAGTTTTAATATTCCAGCAATATGAAATGATTTACGTTTACACCATTATTCCAGCAAATCATGAAATTCATAACTGCGATTTTAGTTGATTCTTGTTTTTTTTTTTTGAGAATTGGAAGTCAACTATTATTCACAGGATGGCAGGATGACTGCTCTGATACCACTGTAATGTCCCCTTCTAGCAAGTCAAAATTTCTTCAACCTTGCACACAATTTCAACTTGTAAAAGAGAACATTAGTATTCAATCCTTCTTATCTCATAATATGAATCACAATTATATAAAATTAAATCTTATAATCATAACTTATATGCAATATGCCTTTCTCTATTTCACTTAACAATATCATAATTCCCTTCTGGAAGAGTCTATTATGTGGCCAATCATGTTAATCCAATCATTCACCCAACAAGAGAGGGTTCCTTGGGTACAATCTGCGATAGGTCCATTATCCTTCCTTTGATCTAGCATGGCAATCTTCACCAACTAGAGTCAAAGGCCTATCCACTTGTCCCATATTGGCACTCTACACCAATTGGAAACAAGGGCCATTTCCACTTGCCCATATTGGCACTCTATTCCAATTAGAATAAGGGTCTTTCTCCACTTGCCTCAAATTAGCACTCTACACTAATTGAGTAAAGGGCCTATCTCCACTTACCTCATATTAGCACTCTTCACTAATTGAGATAAGGGCCTATCTCGGTTGAGTACTCTTCACCTCTTTAGGACAAGCACTCTTCACTTGCCTTTGAGGGTTAGAGCCTTATCAACTCGAGCCTTAAATACCTTGGTCAATTGTCAAACCCTTGGTCTCACTTACTTGGTGTGATGGATTAACAATGACGTCCATTTCTCATTCCGGCCTCACTTAGTTATACATTACATTTTCTTATTCAAGAAAGCCTTTCATATCATTTCCAATTGTTCTCATAATTCTATAACCAATATATATGTTTTCACCATAATCATGCCTTATCTAATAATTACATACTAATATTCATATCCTTATTCTATGATATAGCTATAATGAAATCCATTTATAAACTTACCATTTATTTTTAATAGTTATAAATTGACATATTAAATATCCATAAATACTTACTTACCTGTTGTAGCTTACCTCGGATTCCTTACCTATTGATGTGATCTTCTTTCTATTTTCCAATGTTTTCCTTGTTCGATAGAATGACTAATATAATTTTTATTGTATTGTTGCTGTCGTTTATATTATATAATATATACTTCACCCCTTTCCCCATCGTACGCCCTTATGCCCTTTTATATATTTCCAAGGGTTTACCGTGGGTAAAAGGATATACCCTTTCCAATGGTTGCGGCTTTAATAATGTTTGTCTTTTTTATTTATTTATTATTTATTATGGTGTCAACCAATTTAATAGCCGCATACATACTTTTATTTATATTTGATTGTCTTATATAAGATCATTGATTTTATTTCATAAGAACTACTTCTCTCACTTTAAATTAGTTTATATAATTATAGTATAAGATAATAATAATATTATTATTTATTAGATAATAAGTATTAATAATAATATATATTTACTTAAATATATATTTTACCAAAGCAATTTCACCGACTTTTATATGTTGTTTAAATCTTTAATTTAAATAATGTCTTAATATCGGGTTTAACTTATAATATTGTATTTATGTTTATATATATATATAAACATGTATTGTTATATTATAATCATAATAATAATTAATATTTATATTTATATTTATTATCAATGATTATAATCGTTATTTATATTTAATGATATATATTATATTTATATTTATATTTATAATATATTTATTATTATATTTATATTATTATATTACTATAATAAATGATTATAATAATATTTAAATTATTAATATTTAGAATATTTATAGATAATATCATATAATATTATATATTTATTAATGGACTATGGCTAAATCTTTAATTTAAACAGTGCCTTGATACGGGGACATGACATCTTCTTCCCAATTCAATCTCAATTCAATCACAACTCAAATATTCTCTGTCCATCAAGGAATTTACCCCAAGGATGGAAGAGGAGAAGAGATCAATAAAAATTGGACCCTCTAAGTATGCAATTACAACACTTGGAAATGAAGCTTTAAAGCTTCTTATGGGGTTTTTTTCATTTAAAAGCATTTTTATTTCTTTAGTAATAAGATTACAAATTTACCTAAGTAATGTAGCACTATTGTTGCTTCTTGGTTAGATTAAATTTTAATTCCCTAGGTAAAGATAAATTTAATTTACTTTCTTACATGTAGAATAGATGTAGCTTTGGAAATTCTTGTCATAAATCTAGAAACTCTAAAAAAACATAGTTTATATTGCACGCAAAAGTCATATAGTTAATTAACTCACATTTCATTTCAGAAAAGAAAAAAAGGAATTAGATTATCTTTCTTTCTTGCATGCATTTAGTTTAGTCTTCATAGAAAAACATTAAAGAAAAACAAAAAGAGAAATAAAGTCCTTGATTCCAACATGAGGCATCCAATAGACATCAATAATCATCAAGAAAAAGTGAAACATCACAACATCAACTTCAACAAAGAAAAATTCAAATCAAGCAATCATTATCTTTAAAATTCTTTATCTTTCACTTGGCTTTTTATATCAAATGTGTCCTAAGATTAAACAAGATTGGGTTGAGATGATTCTTGACAAAATTAAAGAAAACATACCCACACTTAGAAAATCAAAGAAATTAATGAACAAAGATGGATAAGGGAAGAGTCTCACTTGAGTGAACTCACTTTCTTAGATAAGGTCATCACACACATTGATGCTAGATTTGCAGTGCGAGCAGCATGAAGACAACATTTGAACACCACAATAATTCAAGCAACAACCATTCCACATTCACACCTCAAATCAACACCACAGTCTACCACTAGGAACTTCTTCCTCATGAAGTGAGTGAACCTATTTCTGCAACCCCTACTCCACACAACTATTTCACTATCATCTATGAGATCCTCTTTCCAAGAGAAGAAACTGATCACTCAAATTCTCCTCTACTTAGCTGGATTTTTTCGAAGAGTAGGAGTAATTTGATCCATGCCATCAACAAAGATGCAACACACAATGCATGTGCCTTTTTGAGTCCACCTAATTCACTTTTTGGTGACCAAATTTAGAATGTAATACTGCCAAGTAACTAGCTCCTTCCAAACCAAAGAAGATACCCCATCATTATATTGTGACTTAGCTCTTTCTCTTCTTTCTTTCCTATCATTATATTGTGACTTAGCTCTTTCTCTTCTTGCTTTCCTATCATTATATTGTGACTTAGTTCTTTCTCTTCTTGATCTCTTCTACTCTAATTCTATTAACATAGTACCTAGAAAGATAATTGTCACTTAGGTTCCATGGCTAGTGCCACTTCTTTACTATCCATGGTTGATTCAAATGGGACCTTCACCCTTCTAATTCATAATGTCACCACACTAGCTATCAAAAATGCATTTTTCCCCCTTTTTGTGTGCAATGTGATCACTACTTAGGAATGGTATGTGGACATTTATGCTTATCTTGATACATGAGATTTTTCACCTAATTCTACTAGAAATGTTTGCGTTCACATTTAAAAAGAGGATTCCAAACACATTATTTCTTCTCATATAATATATCATCATAGCTATAACAACCTCCTCCTTTGATGTTTGAGACATGATGAAATGATCATTACATTACAAGAGGCATATACAAGTGCCTACAATGGGAATTTTAGTGGACGTTACTTGGTACAAAAGCTTCTTCATATGGTTTATTATTTATAAGCCATGGAACAAGACTACCATGCCTTCATTAAAAAATGCCCCACCTACTAAAAACATAGTAATCTCATTCATGCTCCTATATAGGAGCTCTGGCCCCTTACATCTCCTTGGCCCTTTTCTATCTAGGGTTTGGGCCTTGTGGGTAAAATTTCTCCCTAGCAAAGGGCCACTTTTTAATTATTACTACCATATATTATTTCACAAAGTGGGTGGAATCTATCCCTCTAAAAACTACCACTGTGTTTGATCTCTTCAATTTAAGTGATTATATTTTCTCACAATTTCAGCTACCCATTGCTAATAAATTTAATAGTGGATCATCTTTTAAAATTTGTGAAGTGAAGAAATTTCTTGATGGCTTCATATTCAACACCATTTTTCTACTTCATACTATCCTTAGTCAAATGCCCAAGTTGAAGCTAGATTTAATACAACTAAACAAGTTCTTCATAAAACAATGGACAAACATGGTACTAATTGTAATTCTCAACTTCCTCTTGCTTTGTTGGCATATCTCACTAGTGTGCATACTATAACAAAACATACTCCATATTCTCTTTTCTATGGTGGTGAGGTGGCCATGCCCCTCGAACTCAAGATCCATTCTTGAAGTGTCTCTCTCCATGAATTAATTAACAATAATTCATATCATGAGTGTGACATCCAATAATTGGAGATGTTGGATGAGTAGCGGGTCCATGCCTTACAACATTTTTTTGCATATCAAAAGAAACACTACCGTACTTACAATAAATGTGTTTTCCAATGCAACTTCCAAGTGGATGATCTTGTCTTCAAGAAAAATGAGAAAAATACAAATGTGAAAGAAGTTTAAAAGTCCAGTTTCACCTGAATTGTCCAGACCCTTATATCATTACCACTTTTTATGGCTCATGCACCTATGGCCTTTCTATTCTTGATGGGACTCCTCTCAAGGTGCCTCTTAGTGCTACTCAATTGTGTTGCTTCTACTCTTAGATACATTTGCATTGCATTTTAAACCTTTTCTCTTGACCTATTCATAATTCTACCTTCTAATTCTTGGGTTATGCACATGTGGGTTCCTCTTTCTTATTCTATGTGTTCCTGGAACCCACTTGCTCCTTGATATTTTCATTGATACTTTGTTAACATCTTTCCAATTCTCTCTATCTTACTACACTATATTTCTATTTCTCCTATGTTATATACCATGTTACATTCATTTTATATCACATTCCTCTTTATTAAAAAGAAAAAAACATTACATCTTCCCATTACAAACATATAATCATCACAATACAAAAACATAATTAAAATAAAAAATTGCAATTATATATGTATATATACATATATATACACATATGTACATACATACATACATATCCCACTTTCAAAATACATCATTGATATCGAACACATACATAAAAAACATAATACATAATATCTCCATCTATGATGGGGGGCCTATTGGATCCCTTGGAGGCTAACTAGGCACAATTATACTGAGTTGTAGACTATTCTTATAATGAAACATGTATATGGTTGTATAACCTACTCTTTCTTTTAAATCCTGAATCCTTGTTGTCTGCAACTTCCTTTTTGTAACTCCACTCCACGAAACTCGATACCTGTAACCTGTAATCACAAAGAAGTGTGGGAGGGGTTGTAATATTTAGAAGCTTGCCTCGGCCAAGCCCTGGAGAGACATTCAAGTCTTCCAAACACTGTTGTCAGATAAGAGTGCATATCCTGACAAGATAGAGGCAAAATCTAAATGATAAATGATAAAAAACACAATAGATATCATCTTGAAGTGTAGATCTCACATAAATTAAGGCTTTTCAATCACATGAGAAGATGATGTCAAATTTGCAATCACAAACACAATAACAATGCTCTGCTCTACAACAATGAATATCTTGAAATCACAAAAATGCATAAAGTTTGTAATTCTCTTCTAGTTTCTAAATGAAAACATAAACATGCTTATATATGCAACTACAAAGATTCCCGCTGAGAATTTCATAATTCAAACTTGAGATGTCGGCATAGGATGTAAATAATGGTCATAAATTTAACCTTAAAATTTTCGGTAGACCCAAAATAGGGCAGGACTAGAGCGCTAATGCCCAAGTCCACCCTACTATTTTTGTTCAAGGATCATCCAAATAGCACCCCCTAGGTCCTATTTGCCATAAGACTTCAGGGGTTTTCTCATCAGGAGTCAAAATAATTATGCAAGATGTTCTAAATGCATTCTAAGGACCCGAGAGCTAAACCTTAAGAGGGAAAAGCCCCCAAGGGGACATTTTCTGACATAACATTTAGCCCCCACTTTAATGTATGTATAAATGCAAGGCCAATACATGCATTGAAGTATGGTCAACAAACACAAAAAAACACACTAATCATGGTGAAGACATGCCAAACACATTGAAGATAGTGACATGCATGCAAAACACGAAGACAGTTACAGTCACGTAAAACACAGAAAAGATAGTTATAGTCATGCAAAACACAGAGAAGACAACATTGAAGACACAAAACACAATGAATACAATATATGAAATGCAAATGCAAGTATAAGGAAAATAAACACACAACCCAAATGCAGGAGGAGCTCATCGCCACCAATCTTGAAACTACGTAAGGGGCAACAAACATGCTAAACAAATCTCAAAGTGTAGGAGGAGCTCATCACTACCAGTATTGAAACTACACTTGAGAACAAACACGCCATACAAATCCCAAAGCATAGGAGGAGCTCATCGCCACCAGTCTTGAAACTATGCTTGGGAACAAACACGTCATACACACACACACATGGAAGACATGGAGAAAACACAATAGACAAGCAATGAAAGAAACCTATTGCTAGGTTCACAGCCATCTCAGGCACATTACAGGCACACACCAATGATTGGGCTTCGCCACAACAATCATCGAAGACATGATTAAGGGTTAGGATAGTCTTAGATTTGCTCCCTGCCTACTCAGAGGACTTTTAGAAAATGATAGGATGTGCAATCTCCTCGAAAAATACACCATCCCCGCCTCTACAAAGGGCTTAAGTGATTGCAATATAAAAGAAAGAAAGATGTGCACTCACTCAGAGATACAACATCTTGCCTCTGCAGAGGACTTCAAACATGCTTCATTAGTACCAAAATCATCAGACAACTTACCTTATATATGCCCCACTTTAAGGTGGTTGATATCATGTACCAATATCAAGCACATTAAGGTAAAGAGAAAACACACAAGGGAACATGAGCTCTCACAAATCCCATGCCCCCCAGAGGTGACATGTACTTTATGATCACCAAATGTTCCCACAAACACACAATTTTCTGCAAGAAAAGGTGTTAGCATCCATATAATCTTGATAAACAATAATACATGTAATAATTCACATAGAGAGCCAAGGAAAGCAAGATCCAAGATAGACAAAGTGTGTGGAGTAGCAGTATTGTTATGTTTTGTAAGTGTGATAAGACAACATCAAGATATCACATGGAGTGATTCTACTAGCCAAGCATCAGATAATATATATCAACCCCGTCGTCATGTATGGACTAGGTTTATTTTTTGATTTCTCACTGAAGGGACACTAGGTCTGTATCAGTATAATACATTTTTTGTCATCTACCAGCTAGATAGAACCACTAGAGGAAGGTAAATAATAAATCAAGAGAGGAAAAACAAGTGCCTTAGGGATAGTCACGTAGGAGGGTGCCCCCAAGTCACCAACCGCAATGCTATGTCCGTTAGACACAACACACAATAATGTAAATAGAGGAGAAGCGATATAGAAGAATGATGATACAAATAGAAGAAGGGTCACAACATAGGTAGTCTGCTGGTATCCTTGACCTTACAAGAGTATCAAGGGTCATCCTAGGAAGCCTAAACAACACATAACACATCACAGGGGAAACACAACACAGAGGTAAAGGGTTAGAAATACTTACCTATAGGGACAACTGAACTAAGGGTTGTCGACAAGCAAATCATCCTCTTCCCAATCTCAAATGCTAGAGGAAAGAGGTGTGTAAGGTACCATAGCACAACTTGTGTTCTTGTCTTCCAATTGTTCAGTGTTAAGTTTGTCTCGGTTTCGTTCAATGTTAGGCTGAATGTTTTCTTGTTGAGTTACAAAAGCTTCTCTTCTCTTCCTCCTTTCTCTTGCTTGTCTATTCCTTCTTGTCTTACTACTTATCACTTCAAAGGAATTGTTATGTTTTTTCCATAGAGTTTTGCACATTAGAGGAGGAAGCACCATGTTCAAGTTTCATTGGTCTTGTTGAAATGTTTTGTTGTCGATGAAAACTTCCTAATCCCTGTAAGGATGACAGGGGAGGAACCTCAGCATAAATATCATCTCTCCGTGGACGAGGTGAGTTATGAAACTTCCCCTTGTCCACTTCTGTTATGTCGATTATTTCATCATAATGGTAATATTCTGGTGTTTTTATTATGTCATCCTCTAATACTACATCTTGGCGAGGGAGAGCATTGGGATGAAAGAAAGGTAAAGTGGTGTTGAAAGGTTCAGGTGTTGTATTATTACTAAATCTATCCATAGTCTTCTCATCTAGGGCTCTTGGACATTCAAAAGTGGGATAACTTATGGGATCATCATCATCATTATCATCGTCGATATCATCATCATATGTTATAGCTATTAGTTCCAAACTATTAAGAGAACCTTCACAGTCATCATTCTCAGTGTGTTTTATTAATTCTTCTACTACCCAAGGGTATGTATTGATGAGAGACATGAAGTTATCAAAATCAACTACATATTCAAGGATTTCAAAGGAAGAGCACATAAATATGTCCTTGTGATACATAGTTTGTATATAAGTAATGACATAAGGATTCATACTAAGAAAGTTGTAGAGGAAGTTTGTGATATATGCATGTAAAGATTCCAAAGAGAAATGAGAAAAGGATGCCATGTGTATGTTTTCAAATGAATGCCAAATCATAATTTAAAGATTTTCAACACTTATGTAAGAAACCAATGCAAAAGTATGTATGAATATGACCTAAAATGCTTGATTTTTCACCTTTTTTCAATGCAAATGAGTGAAAGAAGAGGTGTTGTAAGGAATTTCAAGAGGTATAGAAAATTATATATCTAATAACAACCCAATGATGCAATAATATCCTTCACAACTTGCCTTTGATGCAAGTCTAGAGTGATGACAAGTCAAAACCTAGTGAAAATACACCTAAAATATGCAAATTTTCACCAATTTTCAATGTAGAAGACTAATAGAAAGGGTGTTGTGAGGAATTTTAGGAGGGGAATCAGATTATAAACCTAATATCAGTCAAATTATGCATAAAAATCCCTCACAACACACTTGTAATGCAATTCTAGAGAGACGATAAGGCCAAATCTAGTGAAAATGCAAGGTTTTCAAACCCTAGACATGAAATTTTGCAAGAAAGAAACTTTGATGCAACACTACTATTATAAATCAGTCCTAATAAGTGTTTGAAAAGGGTAGTAAAATCTGAAACAAGATTTTGACTACAAACCCTAGCTAATGCAAAACTAGGTTTTTATGAAAAATGCACAATTTCAAAGCAATTTTTGACAATTTAAGCATGGAAATGCAATGCAAGTGAATACTAAATGATGAATTTTTGTAATTTAAATCAGATCTAATGAAAATAACAGAAATTTGATAAAATTAAATGCCAATTAATTCAAATTATGCTAAAATGCAAGCCTAAGATGCCAAATTTTTCAATTTTTTCAATTTTTTTGTAATTTTTCAAATGCAATAAAATGAATGATGAAAAATAAATTTCAGATTTAATGCAAAAATCAGAAATTAAATAAAATTCAACTAAATTAATGCAAATTATGTGAAAGTTCAAAACCTAGAATGCAATTTTTTTGAAAAAAATTTTTTAAAAAAATTTTTGTAATTTTTCGAATGCAATAGAATGAATGAATGCAAATCTACCAAATAACACTCAGCAAGGTGCAAAAATTCCAAAAACACGGGTTCACCAAAATGTTTAGGGTTAAAAAGGGGGGATGGTTTGTTTTAGGTTTCAAAGGCAAATCCTCCCTTCTCACCAAACATTCAAGGGCGTATCAACCGAGTTGAATCTCCACTAAGCGAGAGCAATAACCTATCAAGTTGGGCTACCACTTGGAATGATGAGGAAGCTCAAATGTATCAAACAATATCTCAATTTAATGCTCAATTACTCTTAAAACCCTAAATAATCAAAATAGTAAGCAATTTAATGAATTATAGCAAATCCCTTTAGGCAAAGGTGAAGGACAAAGATTGTTAACTCACTATTTTTTGAAATTTGGAATACAAAATAGCCGAGGACACTGGCACTAGCGCCCCTGTCTAAGGTACAGTTTTCATCACATAATTTGAATCTCCTTTCGACACTGATCTGCACTGTATCTTCCATTTCTTCTTTGAAAAAGATGGAGGACACTGGCACTAATGCCCTTGTCCTGAAATGTTCACCTTTGTCCTCTTTCTTTCAAATCTCAAATCCTTGTTGTCTGCAACCTCCTTTCTGCAACTCTACTCCATGAAACTTGATACCTGTAATGTACAATCACAAAGGAGTGTGGGAGGGGGTTGTGGTGTTTAGAGGCTTACCTCGGTCAAGCCCCAGAGAGACATTCAAGTTTTCCAAACACTATTGTCAGATAAGAGTGCATATCCTGATGGGATAGAGGCAAAATCCAAATGATAAATGATAAAAAAACACAATAGATATCACCTTGAAGTTTAGATCTCACATAAATGAAGGCTCTTCAATCACATGAGAAGATGATATCAAATCTGTAATAACAAACACAATAATAATGCTCTGCTATGCAATAATGAATATCTTGAAATCACAAAAATGCATAAAATTCGCAATCTTCTTCTAGTTTTTAAATGAAAACATAAACATGCTTATATATGCAACTACAAAGATTCCCACTGAGAATTTCATAATTCAAACTTGAGATGTTGACATAGGACCTAAATAACAGTCTGTTGTACCCAACCAATTTTTTTTGCTTCATTAAGGCATTTTGATACAAGTCTAGAAAATTTTTCGTCAAAAAGTCAAAAAAGCAAAATTTCTAAAAATAAAAATTTCTAAAAATAGACGTCGAGTTAGGTTTTCTAGGTTTCTTGAGATATGGATGTTGGCAAAACTTTCTAAAAATAGAATCTCCAAATCAGATGTCGCGCTCGATTCTCATTGGTCGATTTTGCTTCACGATCGGCGCGGTTCAGACGAAATCTTCAAACAACCAAGTTTTCTCTACTGGGTCATTTTGGCTTTTTCACAAGGTGAAGCATGAACTCGAAAGTCATCAACACAGAAAAGTTCACCTTCCAAAACTCTTCGACGAGTTTCCAACGTTGTTTCAACGACGCAAAACTGACAAACGGTCATCGACTCGACGATGCACGCAAAACAATGCAAGATGGATCCAAGGTGAATTGAAAAGTTAGAAAATCATAAAAATGGCTAAGTCTAGTGAAACTGGGCACCCCAGGAGGCTTGGGGCGCCCATCTTCTCCTGTGTTAGTTTTTTTCACATTTTTCAAGAAACGTCGAAAATGTTTCCGTCGGCTCTTTTCCGGTTGGTCAAATGGTCAAAGTCAGTCAAAGCTAGGATTTCATCATAGATATGTTTAGACTACTCAGATCACCCTCCGTCCCACCTCGACAGTCGTCAAAACGACCGAAATCAAAGATCAAACAGGAGCCGTGGGCACAGAAATCGAGAAAAGGTACAAAATTGAAAATTTTTGAAAATTTTTCTAAGTGTTGGGCAACCAGGCGCCCCAAGAGGCTTGGGGCACCCAAACTCTCCATACTTAGATTATTTTTGATGTTTTTCTTGAAAAACATGAATCTCCTTCCGTCAGCCCGGTCCGGTTCAGTGTTGATCAGTTTGGCACATTTTTCGAGGCAAACAGAAGGTACAATCAGCTTAGTTTTCATCAAGCTTGCATGTTTTCCAGATCATCAGACTCATTTTCATCCCAGTTGATAGAAATTGACAGCCAAATAGGGGTCCTGTGCCTCCAGAACGCGCACGCAAACCAAGAAATTGGAAAAGTTGAAAAAACTAAAAAAATGGCTAAGTGTTGGGAAACTAGGCACCTCAGGAGGCTTGGGGCGCCCAACTTGAGTAGTGTTAGAATATTTTCATGTTTTTAGTGTTTTCTGACATGCTTTGTTACCAATCTTCGCCCGTTGGCAGTTTTCGAGAGGTCAAACTTGGTCAAATGATGTCAGATCGTCGAACAGAGGCAGGGGATGGAATCTCAGTTGATCAATCTCCAAAATGTTAGGATCAGTCAGCTTTTTCAGTTCATGATGACATTTTTCCACCTTGTCAAAGTTAGAGACAGGCCATATTTGAGTCAAAACGAGTGTTGAAGTGTCAAAAATAAAGAAAATTTTGTTAGCACTTCTTCCAACTCGTGCATTCGATGACATCATCAAAGTAGATATTTTTTGTCATCTTGCACATGAAGCCATAGGCTCCTACAAAATAGGGATTCTTCCTATTCAAAGACATCCACTTGGATTTATGCTTTAAAAGATGCTTTCTTCATGGATGAGGGTGAAGTTTTCTTCTCACACAAATAAAGTTGCTTTTTCGACCAAAAGATTTATAAAGACAAGCTTTGGGCTTCTTTATTTCATTATCTTTTGCAGGTTGCATCCAGAGGAAAGATTTTATTTTTCTTTCAATGAAGATTCGAAGACCCAAACCAGGTGCTTTTTCAGTGTTCTTCATAGATTCGGGTTGAGGAAGAAAAGAGGCTTGCTTTTTCAGGGTCCTTGTTTCAAGGAGATCATTTTTCAAAAATCTGACCAGAGCTTTTTCAGTTTTCGTCGAGATGGGTCCATCCAGATTATCATCCTCTTGAAGATTGGGAGTTGTGCTTTTTTCAGGAAACTACTTTTTTCCTGCTTTTTTGAGAAAATCTCCGCTTTTTCTAAATTCGACAATCTAGGTTGCTTAGAAACAGAATTATCTACAAAACCCATGTGCCAGCTTTTTTAGCTCACACTCTGCTTTTTCTAAAAATCAACAAATAATTTTCAGCCATCTGTCCAATACTTTTTCCAACATAGGCGTGTTCACAGTCGATTTTCAAATCTTCCAATATGCAGTACTCTCCAACACAAATCAGGCACAAAACAGCATTGGTTCATGATTACCTGAAAACTTGTGAAATAGACTTACATAAAGTACTTCCAGTAATCAATTTACACTCCTTGGAGGATGCGAGAAATAATGCTATCAGGAATCTTGGACACTCCGGTTTGCTTGCAGCGGCATCCTTTCCTATCACCGTGCAAAGTATCGAGTTTGTGATTACTTGCGTGACACATTACAACTCAGTCACAAGAGAAATTCAGTCAGGTGATGGACGTGTGCTCTGCAGCTTGAGGCGAAATGATATTGAAAAGTGTTTTATAATACCTATTTGGAGAGAGAACTTAACTGTTTCACTTGAAGAATGCAAGAGGGTTTGGAACAATGATAAGGAAAAATACAGAAAAAAGATTGGTCAGAGGTGGTTGAAAGAAAAGCAGAATATTATGCCAAGAAATGTTAGACGTGGAGAATTCAAGGAGGAGCATGCAATAATGATTACTCTACTAAGTCGTATCACGGGTCAAGCAGATGCAAACAAATTTCAGCCTTGGATGTTTTACATCATGTCCCAGATTGTTGATGGAACCGAATTCTATGATTGGTCGGCACTAATCAGTGATAGTCTCCACCAACAAATAATTGATTTTCAAAGGCTCATGAATTCCACCTGATATCATACCTTGTGTATTTGATGGCTTTTCAGAGTCAATTCAGAGGTTTGAATGTTGTTGGAACTCTGGGTACTCAGCATGTGTATCATCATTTCCCGCAGTTAGAGATCTCTCAAGCTGAACGACATTACAGGCAGGTGAATGATGCATTCTTGATGCATGCAGTGCGAGACATGGACAAAGAGTTACATATACGGTTTTCTGTAGAGGCTAGAATAGCAATGGCAAAATGGGCTGATTAGTTTATCCAATTTCCTACTTTTTCCTACATCAGAGTATATGGCTTCTTAGGAGAGCCAGCCATGTTGCCATGATATCCTACAGACGAAATAACATTTATGGAATTTTTGAGGCAAGCTTATGAAGTGCATACATTTTTGCGTAACAGACGCAAGACTGCCTTCAATTTTCCACTTGGGATGAGCATTTACAGATGTAGATCTGGAGCAGATGCCAAGGCAATCGGTAATGAATCATCTAGATATGGTCTTAAGTCTTTCGACAGGAGATCTTCATATGATCCCCGTGGTGTTTATGCATCACATCTTGGTCAGAATTGTACGCACAAGTTTGCAGTTGAAGACTTCTAAGCTAATTGTGCCGATGAGTATGAAGTGTGAGGATGCAGTTACAGCAGGATCACTCTTCAGCAAATGTCTGATATCCTATTAGAAGACATAGAGGGTTTGACAGAGAGTGGTGAAGTTCTACTTCCCACGTATTTCATAGACCAAATTGAGCAACAACCGTTGCCGCCAATTAATTGGTCAATAAAAGAGAGCACTTCCATTGAGGAGAGAACAAGTCGAGTGGTTAAAAACAGTTTGATATTCTTGAAGACTAAGAGGAAGGATGATATTCCATTAGCAGAGCCGCCAGTTGTGCGACCATCAGAGCCTTCCACTTCCAAGCCAAAACAAAGAGTAAAAGCTATGAGTGTTCTCCCAGAGGGAACAAAAATGGCAAAGTTAAAGAGGAAAAAAGACGAGTCTCCAGCTCATGTCCAACAGGAACATCCACCAGTTGAACCAAAAGCTCTTGTTGAAACAATGCCGCATGTTGAAGTGTTACCTTCAGATCATGTATCTCCACCTTCTTCACCGATCCCTTCCCCTATTCACATAGATTTAGAGCCAGATTCACCGGTTCGCAACTTTGATGCAAGCATTGATTCATCAGGAGCTGATGAGGTGAGAATCGAGTTTCCAAGAGAGGATGGCTCATCCTGGCTTGAAAACATTCTGGGAAGGAAGAGAAGAAAGCCCTCATATCAGCTGGATTTAACAGAGCTAAAAAGCGTCTATCAAGACACACCAGACAAGCAGTTGAAGAAGTAGGTTCGCATTAAGAAGAATGCGGATGGAGAAATAACTCTTGAGACTGCAACACCTCCAGAAAATAGAAGTGCTAATGATGTCGAGGTTGATGATTTCATAGTTGTCAAAGCTAACCTTGGTAGAAGTACTCGCCATACAGATGTCAATCCCTTCGAGGTTGCAGCGGATAGCTTGAAGGAAAGGGTGTTGAGAGATGGAGAAGACAAGGCAGCTCTCAAAGCTGAAGTTCGACAGTTGCGGCAATACATTTCCAACCTTTTCCATGGCACTTCACAGGTTGATTTACTTCTTCCACCAAATCTTGGATCACCAGCTGATTAGCGGCATTTCAGTAAGTTGGTCCTCTATGGGAGGCACGTGGACAGTTGGGTAGAAGAATTTGTGACCAAAGGGAGAGTTGTACTTGCAGAGCTTTATCAGTTGAAGTATAACGCTCATGATTTATGCCAAGGCATACAAGGGTCGCAGCAGATCATGGTAGAAAATAGGCCGGTGTTTGAGATCATTATCTCCGACTTGAAGATTGCACTTGATACTGTTGATTCAGTTGAAGATAAGAAGACAGTTTCTACTTGGAAAGCGCAATATCTTTTCACAGTAAAAACTTATGACAGTATGAGTTCAGAGTTGACAGAATGGAAAGAAAAGGTAGTCGGCATCCTCAAGTTCGTCAGATCCTTTGTCTCTCAAATCCCGTGTTCATATGAGAAAGAAGATGGTACCCTGCATGATCTCGGGGAAGTACAAACAGAGTTCCAGACTCTCGTCCGCAACAACTTTAATGATGATATCAATGCCAGTAAGATGAGTCGTCTTGCTGCAATGACAATGAAATTTGACAAGGCTGCGGGTGAAGTTCACGAATTTCTTCAGATGGTTGCCAATGGTGAAGAAATGTTAGAGAATCAAAATATTGTTCTAGAGAGTATCAGTGTTCTTGGCAGAGATGCGGTCACTCACTTTTTAGAAGATATTGTTTCCCAGAATATCAACGGATGACATCACCAAAAAGCTAGAATGTTGATGAGGATGCATTCCAAAATAAAGCAGCTTTAAATCAGATGCTTTTTGTTTTAAAGCATGTGCTTTCATCCTAATCTCATCCATTCTATATTTAGAAATAAATCACCTTGTGATAGATGGAATCTTCTTTGCTTTAAAGCAGATTACTTTAAAGCATTTGTTTATTGTATCTTTGTCTTAGAATAGTAATAAAGCTTGCAAGTTGGCAAGTTAGGGTTAATCAAGGAGATTTTAGGGTTCCCTACTCTTTTGATTTTAGTATAAATAAGGGCATCCTTGCCCATTGTTTGTAAGGACTTTGGTGATAACATATTTTGTTGTGCCTATCCTAGCCTGCAAACATTGTTATTCCAAGTGTTTGTTCAATCTGTGTTCATTGTAAGGGAATGACTTTTGTGATAGCAAATTTGTTGTGCCTATTCTAGCCTACAAACATTGTTATTCCAGGTGTTTGTTCACTTTGTGTTCATTGTTCTCCGGTGTTTGATCGCTTACTGTATGCCTACCTTTTGCTGCAATATTGTTGTCCTAGAGTTGTATTAAACTTTGTGATATTGAATAGAAGTCTCATGCCTACTTTGCTCTGATATTCTATATCGATTCATTAAGTTATCATCGTTAGATGTGTAGCTTCTGTAGCTTTCATTTTCAGCTTTCATCATTAAAGTACTTTTAGTCTTGTGGTGTAAATCTGGAGGAAAACTGCTTAAGTTTTTGTGTTAACAATCATTCCTCGTTCACTTTCAGCTTCCTTTGCTCTGAATTTACTCAGGAGGTTGAAAGTGTCATTAGTCTATGCTAGTTGTAGTAGAAGTTTTATAAAAAAGGAAAAAACCTCTTCTGCAGCGTTTAGAGTTTTATAACCTTGTGCTCTGCAGCTGAGAATCAAAAAGAAGATAGTCGAGGTTTCACTTAATTTATCTTTTTAGCGAACATCAGCAAGAAAGGGAACTCCCCCTTCTAATAGGAGAGCAGTTTATCTGTGCATAGTTGTCCGTTTCCAAATCGCATACCAGAGGTGCGAATTGAAACACCAACATGGTCATAAAACTAACATTAAAATTTAGGGCAGACCCAAAATAGGGCAGGACTAGGATGCTAGCACCCAAGTACACCCTACTATTTTTGTTCAAGGATCATCCAAATAGCCCCCCCTAGGTCCTATTTGCCATAAGACTTCAGGGTTTTCTCATTGAGAGTCAAAATTAACATGCAAGATGTTCTAAATGCATTTTATGGACTCGAGAGCTAAACCTTAAGAGGGAAAAGCCCCCGAGGGGACATTTTCTGACATAACAAAGGTTAACTTGGTTAATGATGATTTGGGAATGTACAAATGATTAATTAGTTGATTAAGTGAGATTATTTAATCAACTGACGATTGAGGGGGAAAATAGATGAATTAAATAAATATTCCATATTTATTTAAGTTTTGGGAGAATAATGTAGGAATGGTTTGCTTAATTAAATAAATGCTAATTTATTTAATTAAAATTGGACATTAGAAGAAGTATTGATTTGATTAATTAATTAAATAAATGGTTGCAATTTATTCCAGGGATTATTTAATTAATGTTGGAAGAATAGTTAGTTTAAATAAATAAATAAATAAAATTTATTTAATTAACTTTAGAGAAATAGTTGAGTTAATTAAAAAATAATAATAATTTAATTAATTAATTTTAGAAGTATGATTTGAGATTGAATTGGTGACAACATAAATGTTGAGAGGGAACTTCAAGTGTCTACATGTTTTCCCCTATTTGAGATGACATTATATAATGTGTTTCAAAAAGAAAAATAAAATATAGCACTTTCAGAGGTGAGGAAAAGGGTGACAGAATGCCCCAACTAATGAAGAAAATGGAGTTAGTGAATGGAAGGATGATTCCCCCTCGAGATATTAGATGAGAAAAAATAGCATGAGTGATTTCTTAGAAGGGGAAATAGGGAGAAAAAAGGAGAAGAGGGCAAAAAATGGTGAGCAATAATGAAAAATTGGAGAAAAGGGCGAAAAAATGGAGAAATGGGATGAAAAGAGGTGAAAGGTGGTGAAAAATATGACAAGGGGGGCAAAATTCAAAAATGGAGAAGGGGGGATGGGGGTGAATAAATAGGGGTAGGGGGTGAAAACTATTCATTTTCACTCCCAACCCATAGTGAATCAAAGCTAGAGCAGAGAAAGTAATAGAGTAGAGATGGAGCATGTGCCACTCTAGGAGCATCATGTAGAGCACGTGAGGAGCTACAAGCAACCACTGGGCACCAATATACGGGTATGCATGATTTTTTTTGGATTTTAGTGTATTTATTAGCCATTTATAAGGGGAGAAGTTAGGAAAAAATGTGTACCAATCCAGATAATGCATCCTAGAATGCACGCATGATGCCTTGTGGCACATGTGTGAAAGGTTGTGGTGTATGTAGAGCAACAACACGTGTTTGTGGGTTAACACATGTTCGTGGAGGGTGAAGTGTGAGCACAAATCTTGGCCTATGTGCATTTGTGGAGAGAGGCATGCATGTATTTTATGGAAAAGCACATGCATTTCATCTTGACATGGATGTGCTCAAGTTGAAACATATGCATTTCGCACTGAAGCATGTACATGTCATGGTGAAGTGCATGCATTTAGCATGCAATAAAATGAGAAATCTAACATGGTGGTGGGTTGGATGTAGGAGTGGTTGGTGACACTAATGACCTAAGAGTGATGCTTTCTAGTATTAGAGTTGATGGGGGATTCAAGGAGCATGAGTGGGTCATACTAGATTTGATCGGGTTATGGTACATAGCTTAGATGCTAGTGATCAAAGCACATTGGGCACTACTGACTATGCTTGTAGAGAGATGGAGGTTAGAGATGAGAATGTTTCACCTTCCCATAGGAGAGATGACCATCATGCTAGAGGATGTATAGAAAAATTCAAGGATCTTGATCTATGGGTGACTAGTATACTATCGAGCCAGGGATCTAGAGGCATCACTACATAGACTATTCAGGAGGATAAATTTTTCATGAGAAGAGCTATTGCTATATAATAATGTGTGCAAGGAGATGGTAGATGACTTGCCCCTAGTGATGGAAACTCTTGTTAGTGGAATCTTGCTTCTTGACAAGATTGAGAGGTTCTTTCCAATCAGGTTGGCCAATTGTGTAGCAAACATTACAGAGTTGGAGTAGTAGTTTGCATGGAATCCTTGCATATTGGCTCAATTATGCAGAGACTCACATTTAATTACATATAAGGGGATAGAGCATTGCCTCAATGATGTTGCTATAGATTTGGGTGTGGGAGCATATTGTAGAGCTCTTACCAATGGGAGACAAGGTGGCAAGGGAGATCAAGGAGTCATATGTGTTCTCGTTGGCTACCCATATTCTCTAATACCAACATCTAGGGGATATGCCACATTATCAAAGGGTGTTGGATGATTTATAGGTAGGAGATGTGGTATGGAGGTCATGGTTGTAGTGTGAGGGGTTTAATGAGGACATGTTCTATCAGTGGTTTGTTTAGACATCATGTGATATAGTGGGGAGGAGCCACCATATTATAAAGCAATACAAGACTAATCAGGTACTTTGTTAGTTTGGTATCTAATAGGGAGTGCCGATAGGTCCACATTTGTTCATGTAAGTAGTACAAGAGATAGATTAGTGGAGGGCTTGTAAAGCGCCTCAAGTGGTAGTGCATAACTAAAAGGAAGCAAGGTATGCGAAATAGCTTCCTACACTAATCTAATGAGGGGAGTGATATGCAATTTTTTCAATCGTTACAGTAACATAGAAGAAGATACACAAATATGAAACATAAACAATACCACAACACATAATATATGTGGGGAAAACCTTTTCAGGTATAAACTCCACACTCCAAAGCACAACCCAATGTATTATTCAGTAAACAAAGTATGATTACATTAAAATTTCAAAGCCAAGCTCTTCCAGAAGTTCACCACTATGTAGTAGTTTGGAGAAATTATGGGAGCATAACAGTACTTGCAAGTCAATTATACAACTCCAATTCCAAGCACCTGTATATATAAAGAAGTACTACGAATGGAGGTAGCTTCTAGAGCAAGTCAACAAAAGAATCTCATCCAAATCCATATGGCCCAATTTCCAAGGCCATAAAACATGCAAATGAAACTTGTAAGAGATCCCATTTCAACCCTTACAACCCCCAAACTTGGACGCCCCAAATTTGCCCAAAATAGGTATGACAGATGCTCTTACATTGTCATAAAATCTGTCATGTATGACAACACTTACAGTTGTAAGAGAATCTATCATAACCAACTATTAATAATTGATTCTCTTACAACTTGTCGTAGTCAAACTTAGGTGCCTACCTTCTCCATGCAAAGATGCTTCTTGACACTTGTCACACCTGCCATTGAATTTTCTATTTCTGGCTCTTACATGTCATAGATTTTGTCATAGGAATCTATCATAACTCTTATCCGTCGTAGACCTCTTACAACGCCCAAAAGATGTCGACACATGGCAAAAGACTTCTACCACAAAATAGGACACCTAAATCTTCAAATGTTGACTTGACCATCCTAGTCACCTTCCAAGTGGGATGACATGTCAACATGCCACCTCACACTAAGTGGCAAAACTAGATGACCACTATTAAATACAATTTAAGCAAATAAATAAATGTACAATTACATAATAAATGCTAGGAAATTGTAAAGGCTGAGACACTTTAATTCCCAACATTCTCCCACTTGTCGAACATCTTTCAAGAGCCAATAGAATGACAAGATTTAACTGCTAGGGGCCAAGAGGCCCATAGACTCCGAACACCATCTGAACTTATATGTGCTCACAAGCTTCATCCATGCATCTACAATATTTCTCAAAGTGTCAACCTTCTCCAATATCACCTTTCCATCTTCTACCATATCATGAACAAAATGAAACTAAACATCAATGTGCTTTATTCTAGCATGGAAGGTAGGATTCTTTGCTAAGAAAATGGCACTCTAACTGTCACAATAGATAGTAATCTTCCTTGCATCAAAACCAATGTTAGAACACAATCTCTTAAGCCAAATGGATTCCTTACAAGCATGAGTAGCTACCATGTACTCTACTTTTGTCATGGACAAAGTGACCACATGTTGTCTCTTACTCATCTAACTAATAGTAGCACCAAACATAGTGAACACATAAGCACTGGTGGATCTCCTACTATCAATGTCACCTACCCAATCAAAATCCACATATCCATGAATACTTACAAAATGCTGAGATCTAGTGGGATAACTATGATAGCATAAGGAATACTCAGAAGTACCCCCAAGATATTTGAACACTCTCTTTACTTCATCCCAATGTACCTATCTAGGATTAGCCATATATCGACTAAGGACTCCCATTGCTTGGGTAATGTTTGGTCTTGTACAGACCATCACATACATCAAATTGCCAACTACACTAGCATAAGGAACTCTGCTCTTATCTTCCATCTCAGAAGGAGACTTTGGACAATCTGTAACAGATAACTTTGTCCCCATCATAATAGGAACAGTCAAACATCTGCAATTTGCCATGTTGAATCTCTCCAACATGGTGTTAACATACTTACTCTGGCCTAACCAAATTTTTATGTTTGCTCTGTCTCTTCTAATCTCCATCCCTAGAATGTACCTAGCCGCCCCTAGATCTTTCATCTCAAACTGTGCTAACAACTGAGACTTCAAATTAGAAATCAAACTTTTACCCAATGAACAACATATCATCGACATACAATGCAATAATGAGAATGTGATCATTGTCAAACTTGTAATAAACACAATGATCTGATTTTGATCTTAGAAATCTAATACTCAACTCAAAGGCATCAAATTTTTGGTACCACATCCTAGGAGGTTGCTTCAAACCATATAAAGACTTTTTCAACTTGCAAACAAGATTTTCTTTACCTTTTACCATGTAGTGCTCTAGTTGTGACATATAAATTTCCTCCTCCAAGTCATCATGAAGGCATGTTGTCTTCACATCCATCTATTCCACTTCTAGATGATACGTTGTTGTAAGAGATATCAGGAACCAAATAGATGTTATCTTCGCAATGGGAGATAAAATCTCACCATAGTCAATTCCCTCCACCTAAGAGTACCCCTTCGCAACCAACCTTGCCTTAAACCTCTCAACACTGCCATCTGAACCAAACTTCTTCTTGAACACCCATTCACATCCAACATGTTTACGTCCTGCAGGCAAAGGCACCAGATCCCAAGTATTATTTTTCTTCAAGGAAGCCATCTCTTCTTCCATGGCCTCTTTCTATAACTTCGTTGATGAGGACCGAGTAGTCTGAAACACGTTTGGAGTTTTTACCTTGAATTATTGAGCATATTCTTCATGTCCACTCACTTCTAAAATTATTTTTTCTTTTTAGCACTGCTATGTTTCCCTTGATGTTGAAGTATTGCTAAGCCATCATTATGTTTTCACAAAATCTTAGGGTGCATCTTTATGAGCTTCTATTTAACTAGCTTAGCATCAGGATGGACCACAAGGTGGTGAACCATAAAGGGGGATCTAATCTAGGCATGTCTACATAAGACCAGACAAAGATATATGTATCTTTTTGAAGGATTGAGGTGATGGTTTCTTGTTCAGTAGATTCTAGGGATGCTACTATGGAGGTGATATTTGGTGTCTCTTCGAGTCCAAGGTTAACTTCTTGAGTGTCCTCAATTATAATGGTAGACTAGTCCTGCCACTAGAGAGATGCTAGGGGTAGGTTGAGTTCCTCATCTATCAACGCCTCATATAGGTTTTCATCAATAAAGACATCAATTTTGCATTTTCTTTCTGTGTCGAATAACACCTCAAAGAGGTTTTCACTAAGGGACTTTAATTTTTTACTTTTTATTGTTTTATTTTTAGGACTAAGGAACTTTGTTTGCTCCCCAAAGTATGTGGGTGCATCAAGGTCAATGTCAAATCCTTTCTTGTGATCTTTTTCAAGGATATTGTCACATAGCCCCATAAACTCAGTGATAGCATCCTCATTCAGAAATGTGTTTAAAGACACAAGATCTTGTTGGTCCCAATCAATTAGTTTAGGGTAAGTGAGTTGAAGGTCAATGGTGTAAATTGAGGTTTCATGGAATAAGTTGGTGATGGTGATATTGTTGAAGGAGTCAATGATGGTCCTTACTTTAAGGTTGCCAATATTAGAATAAGTTTCTTTCACAGTCACAAAAATGTCATGAGGCTTGTTGGATTCCTCACTAGGGAGTATGTATCCCATCCCTCGAGTTTTGATGTGTCTTTTTACATGTTTTGATGTGTCTTTTTACATGGATTGATTCAAACACGCCTTCCTCATGGAGGCCAAGGCATCTACCTTTATAATTCATGTTTTTTCACATATGGAGCATTGTAGGGTAGTTTGCTTGTAGGAAACAAGGTACAAATTTCTCATCTCTGTACAACTAGGAGATACTAGAACCATTGATGTCCTCATCGACCGAAATCTCACTATGCACAAAGGTAGTGGTACCATATTGCATATTGTTGGATGTCTTCTTCAATTGAGGTTGTAGATGACCATAAGATTGTGGAGATAGAGGCAACTTACCAACATGAAATGCATCGTGCAACTCATTCTCCCCATAGCCTATGTTAATGATCTCAACCTTGGAGGTGTTATAGGGTTGCTTGTTCATGATGATGCAAGGTTCTCAAGATCAATGTAGGAGGTGGATGCTTTGGCTTTATTACTAGGACAATGGTTGGCCTTGTGATATGGTCCTTCCAACATTTTATAATCTTGGAAGGGATGAGGGTTAGCAGGAATGGTGACTTCCATGCCATTATGAGGGAATTCAAAGCATTAATGCTAGGTGGAGAGAGTAACCTTGCATGGCTTGGATCCATGGGCAATTGAGGAGGATATTATAGGGAAGGTCAAGATCAACCACGTGACATACAGTTCTTTGCAAGATGGGACCCTCATGACTGGGAAAGTAAATAGTACCTTCTAATTCTCTCTCTACATTATCATAAGCCTTAATGGAGATTATGTGTGGTTCTAGATCATCTACATAGTATTCCAATTGTTTTATGAATCTTAGAGTACACATGTTCAATTCAGATCCATTATCTAGAAAGACTCTTTTAACCTTATGTTTTGAGATGAAGACTTCAATATTGAGGGGATGATTATGGGATGGCTCCAAAGGTGACATCATTTTTGCTAAATGTGAGTTAGTAAGAGGAAGATAATTGGTTAATAAGGGCTTGAAATTAATCGGGGTCAATGTTGTTAAGAACCCTCAACTCCTAAAAGGCACATTCTAATATTTCTTGATGAATGTTAGAGGTTCTAAGAAGCTCCAAGATGGATATATGTGTTGGAGTTTTCTTGAGATACTCAATGAAATATTGGGTGGCCAGAGTAGATAAGGAAGCTCCTTGAACAATGACACAACCACACATCGTGGTGAGAACACAATCAAAGGATTTGATCTTTGATGGTGGCAACATGCATATTAGCCTAGTCGATATGGCCAACAATAGAGTCGTAGGAAGAGGAGGCTTTTTTGGAATGGATGTTGTGGGTGTGATTATTCTGATTATGGCCTTGCTTGGATGTGGAAGGTTGTGATATGTTATGCTTTGGAATAAGATTTTGAAATATTCCTAATGAGGTTCATTTATGTAGCCTTTTTCCTATACCATAATGACCACCTTTGTGCTCCATTTTTATACCATATCATGACTTTTTTAATATTTTAGTTGCATATGATTAAATAAAAATAAGGGATATTAATTAATCTCTTAGGTAAAATAAGATAAAATAAATATTTGATTGTACTTACTAATAATTGTAGTCATTGTGTAGCTATAGCTATTGTTAATAATAGCTTTTGAAGCAACATTAACACCAAGTAAGGAAGTTTCAAAAATGGGTCGTAACAAAAGAAAAATTGTTGATATTCACATGACCATTACTCATGCCAATAATCTACAATTGGTTAAATGATAAAAACCAAATATTATTAGAGATGGAACTATAATCATGAAAGATACAACTATTTTTAAGGATTTCTTTTGTCCTCTCTTTTTGTTAAGGCTATGACTTACCAAACTTGGGCACATCCAACAAATATTTGTTTCCACAATCTTCTCACTTGTAAAATAGTTTTGTGGAGAGGCATGAATCTAGGGAGCATTATGTAAAGTTAGTAAAAATTTAATACACCTTGTTTCTTATATAATGTCATAAGAAATGTCATGAGGAGAGGAGAATGTAATCTTTTTTAAATAAATCATATTATATGCAGCTCGTGTTTTGAAAAGTATTCAGTAATCCTTCCAGCCACTGCCTGGATTGAGAGGAGGGCCTCCTCTCAGGAAATGCTAGTGATGTTTTCTTAAATTATTTCATGTGTGTTTGTTTTCATTTCATAGTTGGTAAATATTTTTCTGATTATGATATAAATAGTATACTTCATGTTAATTATCTATCTTGTGTATGATCAATAAAACATCTCAAGAAATTAATTATAAAAATCTTTTACTTATATTTTAATTTTAAATTTCTAAGAATTATATTGAGTTTGAAAAATCTTTATTTTTACTATAGTTATAGTACTACTCACCTATATACGACTGTTGTAGCTTTTTGCAATGTTGTGACTTGCTCACAACTCCTATAGTAGCCTCAATAGTTTTTGTAGTAGTCTATAGTTAGTAGTTTACAAACCCTATAGCAATGTTTACAATTCTTGTAGTAGTTTTAAAAGAATGATTTTGCTTTCATTTTTAGAATAGTTGCATTTCATTCATACTCACCTCACTACGTGCAACCCTTGCACAAATAGCCACTACACCTTTTATAAGTTTATGCCCTCAAATTGACACAAGGATCAAATTGAATTTTATTTCTTGTATAATAAATCTATCTCATAAATCTACCTCAGTTTTAACATATCATTTTGGTAGATCATTGTTAGGGAAAAGTGTTAAAGGCCTATTAGCTTGGTGAGTTGAGTTAGGACCAACACGTTAGGAAGAAAACTCATATGATTTTTGATATTGCCTAAGTGATTAATCCTAATTTGTGTTGTATTAAACCATATAGGTGCATTAGTTAAGCTAGGAGTGGTAAGGGTAGATTTATTGTTAACAAAATATTGTCAATAGTTGTGTAGGTACATCTATTAAATAATTATTAATCACGTATCAACACCACATGCTATGAGCTAATTGGTGGACAAGAAGCAACCTAAACTTGATTTAAATTTGATTGAAGCAAGCCAATTGGTTCCACATTCCTCTTACCCACTTCACCTTTTTAATTTTTCTTCTTCCCCCTTTACCAAAACTGGGGTGGACTTGTAGACCTTTGCATTTCTTACCTCCAGAGGGCGAAGGGCAATTTTTTAGCCCACAGAGGCCTTCAACAACATCTTTGCGAGATTGGCCTTGGGACCCACCAACACCCCCAGAATCTAAAACCATAGGGGCTTGACCAGTTTGATGGGCCCGAGGGGAAGGGGTATCCTTCTTCTTTTGGAGTCTAGAATCAGGGATGGCAAGAGAGTTAGGGGAGCCATTAGGATTTTGAGGGTCAACATCAACATGAGACGGGGCTTTATTTTTGATAGGGCTACCATATTTAACATTTAATGGGATATTGTCATCTGAATCTTCATCCATGTTTTCTTCAATTAGACTAGCCTTAAGAGGTTTTGTAGGGCAAATGGACAAATGAAAGTGATACAGGCAAAAAATCAAACCTTGGTGCAGGGGAACAACCACCACTACCAGATTACCCTCCTAGGTTTTCCTAGTCAACTTGACAGAAGACTCAAGGGAAGAGAGCAGATAGAAGGGAAAGTTCACTGAGATTTTATGTGTAAAATGGTTCAACAGGGTGAAGTGGTAATGCTAGAAACATCTATAGTGACCCTCAAGAGTAATAAACTTCATAATAAGATAACAAACATAGTCCCAAGAATTTACCAGGTTCTCACACTCAAAGTCGCCTTACAATTTGACCTACTTCTCACCTTCACGAAATAATTGTTTCAACCCCTTTGGATCTTGGACCTTCGTTTACTTATTCAAACTTTTGCCCTCATGATGTAGGCCCATGGATTTAGCTATGGACTCTTCGAAGACCTCAAATTGCACCCCACCAACATGCACCTTTCGGTCTTCATCCCATGACATAGTGAATTGAGACAGATTCTCATTGAATCTATTCAAGCACTCCATGAATGGAGTTATCTCCCCTTCATAAGCTATGTTCCAAACTTGAGAATCAGCTTTAAACTCCACACAACGTTAGCTTTGTTCTAACTTTTTCGCCTCCCTTCATACTAACCTTACCAAACCAGCAAGAAGAAATGCAATTATAAGACTTAGTGAATTGCAGAATGCCTTCGAACAATCTAGAAATGACTTGATACTCATAATAATTGTTGCAAACGATGCTACTTGAACTCCCAAAAATGTCCTTCAAATTCCTAATCATGTCCGGGACATTATTTCCTTCATTATGCGACTCGTGCGATCTCACAACATCTAGAGTAGCCAACAGAGTATGAAAAGACTTAGGATGCTAGCTAGGTGACAACTCTTGGGGATCACTGAGTTGGCAATAGTCCACGTGGGACTATTTGATCCAGTCCAATCGGGTGTGATGCACTGTACTGAAGGTGACGTCATCCTTCTCATGCCACCCCTTGTAATGAAGGTATGACATAAAGTCATGAACTAAAGAGATGAGAAAGGAGATTTTGGCCATGAGGAATTAGGAAGAAGCCTCCTGAATATTATTTCTTATGTTCGGAGGAAGATTAGAAATATTCCTCTAACATCTGATTGGGTAGAGATTGATCCCAAAGTTAGCCATGAGGTCTGCAGTATGGAAAACTTCAATGCCTCCTTAATCTACAAACCAACCCTGGCTTTGTCTTTAACGGCTTCAATGATTAACTTGGAATCACCTTCAACCACTAGGTAATTGATACCAATGGCAAGGGCAACTTTAAGGCCCCAAAGGAGGGCCATGGCTTCAGTAACATTGTTAGTGTTCTCACCAAGCCCCCCACAAAGGCTGCCATGAGGACACCCTTGTCAAATCTGAGAACTCCTCCCCCACTGGCCATTCTAGGGTTACCTTTAGTAGCACCATCAAAGTTGAGCTTGGACCAGCTAGTCGGGGAGGGGGGGGACCATCAAAGTAATATTAAGTTGTTACTTTTTAATAAATAAAAAATTAAATCATTAGACTACTTATTTTTTCTTTTCCTTTAATTGAAAAAGGGGACATGACAGTTTGCTCTTCCCAAAGATTGCTTGTCCTCAAGCAATGTCGGTTCCTCTCATGACTCCAAATACTAGTGTCCCAAAACAATCTTAGGAATTTGGAATTCCCAATCCTTGAACCCTCTTGTGACGTATTTAGCTTTTGCTATGCCACTTTTCTATTATCAAAATTTGTAGAAGATATCTCTTCATCCATCTGAAAGAGTGGGTTATCTAAAAAACCTTGAAAATTATTCCTATTTCCCTATTTAGCCCAATCTTCGTATTGACCCAATTCTATGCAATTTTCTTTAGAAGCTATCATTTCTGATTCCCAACTAGTTATGTCATTTGTATCTAAAGCTCTTCCTACAAACCAACCTTCATTAAAAAATCTCACTTTATTAAGAACTATTGCTTCTGAAACCTTAACAAACTCAAGCTCACTTTTAAGCCTTTCAATTTCTTCAGCTGAATGCTTTTCTTCCTTAGCCTAAGCTTTAGTCTCTTGTTCTTTATAAATTGCTACAACAACTAGTTGATCTTGAGCCTTTTGTAATCCAATACGGGTCATTTCTGGGGAGTCCTTGGTTGAACTAAGCTCCAAAGGGAGTTCATCAACCTTTTCTTTCATCCCTTCAGATGCAGTTATGGCCTCTTCTACCAAATTAATGATTGTGTCTCTATCTTCGATCAAGTGTAGATATCCTAACTTCATTCTTTTCAAAGTATTAATACTTTACTACTTGCAAATCTACAAAAGTAATTGTTTGCTACTTTATTCTTCCCCTCAATTTGGGCACTCTTCAAACTTAGAATTAGATTTTCAATCAGCTTTTTCATGCTATCTATTTCTGATAGAACTTGCACCTCTTTCTTCATTGTTACCACTAGTGGCTTCTGCAACTCTTTGGGCCTCTTCTCAATTTATACCTTTTGCGCATATGTAGATGTAATCTCGTGTGCTCTATTAAAGTTATAATTCTTAAGAAGATTCTGAATCATTAGACTCAGACTTTCTTCTATGGGTGACTATTTTATTTGTGAACTCATTTCTTTACAAGCATCATAGGCTTGACCATCAACTACCTCCTTGAAATCATTATCCTTCACATCACCCAAATGGTCCATATGCTTAACATTAACTATTGATTTAAATTTTTTTAGCAAGCTCAAAATCAACATTAGAAACCACTAAATCTTTTTTCTCATGTGCATGGATTTCAACAAAGTCACCTTGGAACTTCTTTCCATATGCTTCTTGACTCAAGATATTTTATGAGTTTCTCTTTTTTTTGGTGCCTCTGATAAAATAACATCATCTTTTTGCAAATCATCTATCAGTGGCATGGATTCAATCCTTGAAGATTGACAGTTGTGTTCTAGATAGGATCATCTTTCTCACTTATGCATTCAACAAGTGATGCTAACTCTTTGACTTCATTAGGATGAATCTTTGACTAATTGACAAACTCAAATGTGAAATTAAATTCTATACCTTTCATCTGCATGGTGGATTCCTCCGAGTTGTACTTCTTTTCACTTTCTTACAAATTTGATTTTTCTTCTTTCTTATACTTTACCATCACAATTTCTTCTTCACTCCTTTGAGGTCTTGATGTATACACCAACTTTTTTGATTTCATGGTCTTCCTTTCTAGATTTTCATTTGATTCTTTATCTAACTTAACTTTTTTTCACTTCAACATTCATGACTTAACTCCCATGTTTCTTTGCATGAGAGGCAAAGATTTTGCCTTCCAAGTTCATTTTTGTTGTCATCTTTCTTTTTTGCAATAAATGAACTCTTCTAATGTTGGCTAAATTGAGGTGTCTTAGATTGGAATTTGTTCCAAAACACTGAAGACTCAAGTTTTGGCTCTTCTTCCTTCAAGAGTACTTTCTTGGACTCTTGCTTAAGTTCTTTCCAACTCCTTTGTGTTTCTAATAATGCCTTGTGATTGTGATTTGCATCGAATTCCTTCTTTAAAATCTTTTGTTGAAAAATATTAGGAGTGGGACTGACCATAGAATGATTATTTGTTGGATGACTCCGTTGAGTAACATTGTTTTGATTTGAATTTACCACAAACATTCCCATAGTCCTTTGGACCGTTCTCTCCAATTCCCTCTCACTTTGTTGAAGAGATTAAAACAATGAATCAATCTTATTTTTGTCTCCCATGATTTTATAAACCCTCGAAGGTTAGCAAGAAGAAGGCTCTGATACCACTATAATATGCCCTTTTAATATTTTTTCCAATATTCTAATTTTTCTATTAAATATGCAATTATTTTTTAAAATGATTTCTATTGCAATATTTAAATAAATAAATTTGATTTCCAAATTGAAATTACAACCATAGATAGTATTGAAAATGATATGAACAACAAATGCTTTTTATTTAATATTCAATAAATATATTGTAGTTGAATATATTTATAAAATTCAATATAATATTAAGAACCGGTTTTAGAATGGTATTGTTGAAACCTCAAATTAGATTATTTGAAATTGTATGACACCTTTCCCTTGTTAGTATGACTACTAAAAATCCTTCCAAAGGCTATGATCTTCCTTAAATATCAGCGCACCTCCCTTTCCACAAGGTATGACTACATAAAACTTGAGCACCTAGTGCAAGATAATAGATTGACCCTTTGCAAACTAGAAACTCTTCAAATCACTAAAACTAGAAAATGCTATTGAAGCTCTATGCAATTTCTGGGTGGAATTACCGACTAGAATCTTAAGAGTTTTTGTTCTCAAATTCCCAAAGACCTCAAAGGTTTTCATCCTTTGATCTTTTGGTAAAGATGAACATAAAATGCTCAAGCTCTCCAAAAAGGGGGTTTTTGATAATAACATATCATAACAATTATGAGGAATTTCCTTCCTTTATAAATCTTCTCTTTTCTACTTTTTTTCCCCAAAAGTTTCCTTCTTGCAAGATCTCTTAAAATCTTATCAAAGATCTTTTAATATCTCATTAATATGATCTATAATACAAATACTTATTATTATTTTAAGGTGGGTGGATGGGTGGGAGTCCTTCCACATACCCCCTAGTGGAAGGACTAGGGCTTGGAGGCAACGAAAGGCTAGGTCAGCTCCCCATCGACACGGTGGCATATCTCATCTCACCTCTCTCGATCATGGATGGGACTTGGTAATCATTAGAAGTCCTCCTAGATGCTAGTCCTCATTACTTTGTCATCCTTTGATGATGGTACCTAGCATGCAATGGATGACGAAACATGGCAGTGATATGGTGCAGTTAAGAGTTTGATGCAGGCTTCGACAGATTTCAGTACCTCTTTCATTTTTGGCACGGGAGAGCTACTCCGTCATTTCAATTTAGGAGGAAAATCATTGTGATATATGGGGAAATTCCATTGCCTCATTGGCACGCAAACCGGCACATACTCCTCTTAAATGTCTAAGTCTCCCCAATGGTCTTTTAACCACCTTTAGCAGAAGGAAATCCCTCCTTCCAATGGCAAATTTTGCAGAGATCTTCGATGGATACCCCAGCAAGATTAGTTGGTAAGAAGAGATAAATGGATTTTCTTGGCACAATTTCTGACCTTCGGCTCTCGAGGATTATGAGAACTAGCCATCCCTTGGCAATTGTAGTGACCAAAAGGATTCTGGGCAAGGATTTCTTGCAAACTAGGGATTATTATAGAGTGAATATTGATGTTTCTTCCTACTTCGTTGCCTCACTGCTAGACCTAGGCGAGGAGAAGTCTATGGTTATCCGTCTTGCGAGGGAGCTTTTCAAGCCCAAGATGCTAGGTGGTTTGGAGGAGGCAGTCGAAATGGCCAAGTTGGGGATGGGTTTTTCGTGAGTCTGTGATTATGAAAAGTGTTTGGCAGGAGCAAAAGACATTCTGTGGATCTCGTTTCTGGGCAACTTTGTTGAGACCTCTTTGTTTGAACACTGTGAGAGGGTAGAGGAGGGGTGCAGCTTCCTAAAGCGCTTCTATAACCTTGTGAAACTGCGCGAAGTGCAGTGGATCTATGATTTTGTAGACCTAGTTCGAGCAGAGGAAGAGATGGTGGATCTAGATTAATCTCCAGATTCAATTAGGTTTCTCTTTTTATCTAGCAATCAATGGCGACCATGTTACTCTAGTTTCTTGCTTCTGTCAATAAAATGTATATAGTTTAACAGTCTGGGTATCTGGTTCGAGGACTAGGTCTCCTTAGTATTTTGATGAAGTTTCAGGTGATTATGCAATGTTCTCAGCCATATGTTGGCTTTTTGGTATCAGGCCCTACGTGGCCACTTCAAACTATTACCAGTATGGGAAAGGGATTACAAAACTAAATTAGCCATGGTGGCTCATACAATGTAATTTTTTGATACTTCTATATATAATATAATACTACTTATCGATTAAAAAAAATTCTTTTAAGCCATCTCTTTTTAATATTTTAAAATAAAATATAAGGATAAACTTAAAACATTAATATTAAAATTCCATGTTTATGGGTTTGATGAATTTTAGGAAGATAGGTGTAGATAGTTTAATTCTAGGTTTGGGTTAGCCACCTAGTCATTGTTACGCTCGAACACTTATAACTGTGCTAGAAAAGTTAATTTTGTATGTTAAACTTTGGTTATTTTAATTCTAAGGGAGCAGTCCCCAAGACTGCAATTTACCAATATAAAAAAACATTATTATTAAAATTATTTTAATAAAGTAATATTAAGTTGGACCACTTTTTATTAAAACAAAAAGTAAATCATTAGACAACTTAAAATATTAATTTTATTATTTCTTTTCCTTTAATTGAAAAAGGAGACATGACATAGTGTGAGATATATAATCATTTTCAACGTGTGTATAATTAGCATTTGTAAGTTGAGAAGCATGACCATCATTAGTATTATCCTGTGACAAAGAAATTAAAACATCATTATCGGCCACTTAAGTGTTAGGAGTATCCTCATGAAATAAATTATCAAGGTGCAAAGAATAAATATCCTTATCATTATTATTATTACATGAATCATGAACCCTCGATGCATCTTTAGAAGTGGGGTAAATAACTAGAGTTGTATAGAGTCACAAATAGTTTGTACATTAGAAACATGAATTATACCCTCATTATCATTAATGTTGCCATAAAGTAGAGATTCATCAACCACATCTTGTGAAGAGAAAAAATTATTGCCAAGCTCATCACTAAATAAATTATCAATATACCATGAACCAAAAGATATAGAAGGACTACCACTAGTGGTAGAAGGAATACAAGCACTAAGAAGCACATCACTAGGATAGTCATAATAGATACGTGGGCCTAGCGAGAAGACATCTTGAAGAGCCTCATCAACAAGACAAACATAATCAAACACATCACTATGCTCCTTAAAGAAATTGTAGCAAGAGATGCACATGGAGAATCCATAGATGCAAGAGGCGAGCAATCATGTGATATAGAAAGAATATGCTCACTAGGTACAATGTCACATGAAGCAAAATATATTGATGTATCATGAAACTGAAGGGATACATAACCAACCATCATACTAGGAGAAATAATAATCATGAAGCATGTATACAAATAAGGAAAACTCATCTAAGGTGGAAGGAAAATAATCATCATGAATATATCCATAGAGTTAATATGAGATGTAAAATGACTATCATCTTAGAGAATATCATCATGATGTAGACTTCTCATAAGATGCATAATCAAAGGGATCTGAGTCTAAAGGTATGGAAATAGGTTTATCATGACATGTAGAAGGTATAACATCAAAAGGCTCAATACCATCATGAATAGATAAGAAAGGTGTAACCTCATCATATAAAGTATCATCTAGATGTGTTAGTAGATAGTGGAGCTAAATCATTATCATCCATCACACAAGAAGTATAACCATCATGAAGCAACCACATGTGAAGGAGAAAACAATTAATGCATATCACATACACAATCGTCACATATCTTATCACTATGAAATGAAGAGTGCTCAAATGTAAAACATTGTGGTGCTCATCACTATGACTAGTCATAATAAAAGTATGATCAAGATGAAGCTCATAAACAAGTGAAGTGAGTATATCTAAAAGAGAAGGGTGAACAATAACCAACTCTATGAAGGAGGAAAATTCACAAATATGAAGAATCAATACCTCCATAGAAAAGACATCCCCATCCATATGATATAAAGAAATGACAACATTAAGGATGAATGAATCAACTAAAACAAAGCATATGGACACATACAAATTAGTAAGACATGCGAGGATAGAGACTAAAGGTAAATGTCCATGATAATCCATGATAAATAATCTAGCAATAAGAACCACAACACATAAGGGTGGGAGGGTAGAGATAAAATATATATCAAACAATCAAGGTCCAAATTTTAATCAAAATAGAATAATGAGGCATAAGGGAGGGTGGATCCAAACCCTATTCAAATATGAACTAAAAGATATACTATTAGAAATATTAGATTTGAAACCCTAATATAGAAGGAATAAACCCTAAGGATAAACCTTGAGGGAGTAAGATAAGTCAAGTTCACAAAAATGTAAAGAAATAAAATACCTTTTCAAATAATTAATGGTAAATAAATATCTAATGCAAGGAAAGAAAGAAATACCCTAGATATATGAGCTGAGATTAAATACACTATTGAATTAAATGCTTAAAAATAAAATAATAAAATAATGGTACTTAGTTGGAATCTTGATAAAGACATATTGTGATAGATATTGCAACTAATTTTCCCAATTGTTATTAACTTATGTGATGTCAAATGGATGCCTCTGAATCTGTAAATTTTCTATCAAATGTTGTGGGCCACTACCACTAGTATGAAACTAATATCTATGAGTGAGGATCTAACCCTTGTCACAGATGTAAACTTGTGCATATAGATTTGAATTACATTGAAATCTATCTGTCAGAATTCTATTTGCCTTGATGTTTGCACCTATTTTTGTAAAAAGGCAATGTTTTATAGACACCACTAAAGAGTTTGCTAGGTGGGGGGAGGGGTTCTCCCTTGGTCAAGCCCCTATTACCAAGTCAACAATACAAAACATAGATTGAAGATAATAGGCAGTTATGCAATATGCTTAGATGATGATGTAAGCAAATGATTCTATGATGATGCTCAAATGATAATGCTACTAGAATCTTAGATAATTTCTTAATGATCTAAAAGTGAATTAGGGTTTGTCCTTCAATACAACACCCTAGAACATAGGTTAACATTTTCATGCTTTAGTTAGCTCATAATGGCTAGTTAGAGGGAGTTGGAGAGACGCAAATTTAAACTCAAATTTTGAAAGTTTTGGAATCATTTCTACACCCACAAAATTGAATTGGTTTAGTTTTGTGATTGCAAATCTAACAAGGAAATGAGCGGGTAAATTGAAGGTTGGAACTAGTTTTTAGGAATAAAATTCATGGGATTAGATAAGGATCAAGTTGTTTGCCAACTTCCATACTAGAATATGCCACTTGTATTGTAGTCATTTCATAAAGGATGCCCTAGTCAAAGTAAGTCCAAAAATGATTGGAAAAAGTGTAGGATATGCAATTTTCACCATTATTTATATAAACCTACTATACAAATATAGGCATCACAAAAAGGAGAAGGGATGACATACTCATTCACAACCAATCAACCATTATGTTAATAAAAAGGCCATTTGCACATCACTTCATAAATTTTAACAATGTCATAATAGATTATACATATTAGTGTTGTATGCATGAAAATGATCAAAGGAATAAGAAGATAAATGCAATAAACCCAATACCTTCACCCTCAAACCAATCTGCACACTTCGATAGAATGGAGTAGAATGCATCCAAATCTACTAGTTTTGTTCTCTATGATAGAATGATTGATATGTTGGTTACTCATAATTTTTGCAGCATAATATTATTTTTGTCTTGTGTTGATAATAGTTTGGTTGAGGCTAGATTTATAGATTTTTGATGATGGAGGGATAAAGATTTGATTTTGGAGACAAGATTTATTTTTTGATTTATTTGACAAAAGAGAAAACAAATGATAAGATAGGATATGAGAGGATTATCTAATTAATTTAATTAATTAGATACACACAAGTTTAAAAAATGAAAAAAATCGAGAAGAAGATGTGATTTGGATTTTTGATTAAATAAATATTTAATTTATTTAATTAGTATTAGATTATAATTTAATTAATTAAATAATAAATTATTTAATTAATTAAAAATTGAATGAATTAATTAAATAATGTGGAAGAATAAGGTTGAATGATTGAAATTAATTAAATAATTAATAATCATCTAATTAATGAAAAGAATGTGGGAAAGTGAGGGTGTCTAGAAGTGTCACCAAACCTTCCAACCAATATGGAATTAATTTTGAAGGGCAGTGTAAAAATTCCGTTATTCATTTCCAAACTATGCTGGAGGTCGTTTGGATTTCTATAAGAGAAAACAATTAACAGTCCTACATGAAGCTTAAGCCATATTATAGTTGATATGGGCAATGCTCTGAGACGATGGACGATGGAGCAGGAGAAAGAGGCATCCGTTTATTAGGTGAGCTGGAGTTGCTCCTTCACCAAGATCCTCTCATGTATGTCCTCTTCCATTTTTTAAACTTACTTTCAATGGCTTTTCGATCAAATAGATTTCTGTATTTTCCCCATCTATGACAATCAAGAGAAATAATTATCTTTGAATTGTATTAAATGCTTATAATGCGTCTCGATTCTCTCTGCTTGTTATGTGGGGCTAATCTGATTCACGATTCTGATAATCACAAATTTAGCATGTTACTCAGACTTCATTGTTGCAACGACACCGTTCTACTAGTTATGTGTTGTAGAAAAGACTCTTTACAGCTCTCCTATTTAATACTACATAGTACATTCCTTGAAAAACTTTTAAAACAGTTGAAAATCAGAAATATTTAGCAAAACTGTTCCTAGCTACTTATAGTGTCTGAAATTGGTGTTTATCATTATCTATAGGCTTTAGTGTCTCACCCAATTACATCCAACTTGTTTATTCTGCTTTCGCTGCATTTAGACTCTTATAATTATGTGGTTCTATCATGGCTGCACCGTGGATATTATATTTGAGTCCTTTGCATTAGACCCTAATTGATGGGTTGTGATGTATCTTAATGCATGCAGATCTGGTAGCCCTGATACACACACATATTATTCTCGATTGTGTGATAAACTGTGAAAGATTTCATTAGGCGTTCACGTCTGCGTCAATGAATATTCCACTTGTGGTTGTGCCCTTGGAGCTGAGTGAGTGATGACAGAGGATGCTATGATGGCAACAGATAGCAAATTCTGAGCTTGGAAACATTAATAGAGTAATGTGCATCTCATTATGCCTTCAATACCGAACATTTTCCCTTCAAATTTTGAATTTCAATGTTAGAACTAAAAACCAGCTTGGAAAATGAAAGTGGCATGGCACGAGCATATTCCTAAATCCTTCCCAGTAGGTTTGGGGTAGCATGATATGGATATCTACTTTGTTGTTGTGTCCTTGGGGAGAAAGAGTGAGAGCGGAGGATATGCTATGATGACAACGAATGGCAAAGTCAGAGTTTGGAAATGTTAGAGTAATGTACATGCGTGTAATTTGGGGCAGCAGTTTATCTGATCAGAAATGGATGCAAATGGAAAGGATCTAAAAGCATCTCATCATTAGCAGTCTTAAAATTAAGACTGCTGTCCCATATGAGATTTTATTGGCTGAAACAGGTCTGTTCCCTTTAGAGGCGTCGGTAGTGGTTCGTCTGGTAAGTTACCTAAGGAAGATTCAAAATATGGAAAGCAACCGTTGGCCTAAATTAATCATGGAGGAAAGGCTAAATAGAAGAAAGAAGACATGGAGGAAACAAAATGACAAGTGGTTAAAGAAATGGGGCATTAATATGCAGGAGTGTCCGCATGCCAACGAGGAAATAAAAAAGTATGTTAGAGAAAAATTTAGACACACCATGTGGACCAATCAAAAGGGATGAAAAAAAGCTTATTATATCAAGGAGTTCAACCCCACGTGGGACCATGTCGAAAAGGCCTACATAGGGGCAGATATTAAATGGAAAACAAAAATGTTGATTGCACAAATAAGGACTAGCTCACACCGTCTTAGATGTGAAACAGGCAGATGGCTGATTCCCAAAGAGGAGTAGGAAAATAGAATATGTCTCTTTTGCAACAAAGGTGTGGTGGAGACAGAGTGGCATTTCATCATGGAATGCTCGGCCTACAACGACATTCGGGACAGCTATGTACGCATCTTGAATATCAACAGTTTAAACACCTTGTTTGAAGAGGCGAGATTGGATAAAGCTGCAAACCTACTGATCAAAATTCATTGTAGGAGATCCGACCTCGAAAGGAGGATTCAAACTGTTTAGTGCATTGCTGCCTGGTTCTTTGGCTCGCGTTGTGCTGTTCTGGGTCCCTTAGGCTGCTGTGGCCTCGTGGATGTTATTAAAATCTTTCATTCATTCATTCATTTGCCCTTTAGAATTTGAATTTCAGAGTTGCGAATTAACAACGGCGTGGAAAATGAGAGTGACACAGCATTAGCATATTCCTAAATCCTTCTTAGTATGGTTGAGGTAGCATGACATGTATACCTATTAAGCAGTTGTATCCTCGAGGGTGAATGAGTGATGGCACAGGATTTAATAGCTGCGACAAATGTCAAAATCAGAAATTGGAAATGTTAAAAAGACTAACGTATATGTCATTATCTATGCTACGAGGTATCACATGATGCCTTTTAATACTGAAAATTTGTTCTTTAAAATTTTAATTTCAGTGTTACAACCTAAAAACAACATGGAAAATGAGAATGGCATACCATAAGCATATTTCTATATCCTTTCCAGCAGGTTGAGTTGGCATGATGCGGATACTTAGTAGTTGTGACCACAGAGGTGAATGACTGATGGTGGAGGATGCTACAGTGACAGCATCAAAGTTTGTAAATTATTAAACAAGGGTTCTATCGGGGACCTTACACTTGGAATAATAGCGAGTACAAGCTATGTACCCCAGGGATGTGCCCCCTTCATTTTCAGGCCTGTGTCCTATAGGGGATGTTTCTGGGATGCAAGGGTTGGAAATGTTCCCCAGCCATACCCAATTTGCAAAAAAATTAGGGAATGTCCCAGGATGCCTTTTTTTTTTTTTTTTTCTAGTAAATGGCATGGCCAGCCATCCCTAGGATGACCAGGGGATGTCTAGATGTCCCTTGACCATCCCAAGGATAGCTAGCAGCCCCCTATGGCCCAGTAAAAAAAGAAGCAGATTAAAAAAAAACACAGAATTGAAAAAAAAAGGGATGGGGTGGCCCACAAGGACCTCCATACCCCTTTACACCTACCCTAACCCTAAAACAGCCACTATGAGGGAAAATGAAAAAACTTGCAGCATAGTAGTTTTATTCATTTCAAGTTTCGGCAGTCTTCAACCCTTTACCTCCAATGGGTTATGGGTAAATTGATGAATCAATGGATGAACCTTATATGAAATCAACTTAAATAGGAACTGGTTCATATGCAATCGCTGAAGGTTCCGCTATTGATGCTTTCACTCAATCAAATGCTAGGGCGGCTGGGTACCATATACATTGGGATAGGAGGGCCTCTCCATCCCTATCTGTGTGGTGGGGCTTTCTAACTACTAACTATGGGCGAGTTATTGACTATGGATCAGTGGATTAAATTGTTGAGCGATATGGCAGTGGTTTCTCTACCTTCTAAGTCCGGTCCCCTAACAACTAAAGGAGTGGGTGGGCTATAGTTCTCCCCATCCCTTCCCCCCACCCCATTATAGTAATTGCACATGTTATGCATAGAATCTGGCCCCCTGTTCAAAGTGATGGTGTTGAGCCCTTCCCCTTCCCACCCGATGCCGTTTTTGAATAACTAAACTTCTGGGCCAAGCGATTGAACTATATGCTGCAAGGTAGAGTAATTGGTCAACTCGTCAGGCTCATGACCTGAAGACTGAAGTTAAAATCTTGCCCCCGCAAGGGCGGAGCACTCTATCTGCTATTGCTCTCTCTTTTGACATCTAGAAGGCCCCTTTCTATATTTGTGTAATATCCCAACAGATATCTGCCCTAAAATTCTGAATATTTGAATTCTGCCCTAATTTCTGCACTTTAGTTTTTATGCCCAAAACCCTAGATCTGAAATCTGATTTTCTGTTTCTGAATTATAAATGATTTTGGCAGTGAACAAATGTATGCCAATTGCTCAAATAAACATGCCAAATATGTACCCTTATGGAGATAACATCAACTATGAATTCAACCACATAATACGACCATTCAAAATGCAAAACAAAAGACATATAATTCTGATTTCCTGAATAAATAACTGCTGCTATGAATCAGATTTTCCAGAATTGCAAATGCATCAAGTTTATAGGCTCAAACATGCCTGAATATATCCCAAATCTCTGCTGTTACAAATCAGACCTAAACAAAGGCTCATACATACCAATGATGTTGAAATGACAACTCACAACCTCCCAAAATGATAGCAACAGGTCTGCTGCTAGGGTTAGGGTTTTAGAAATCCTAAGCAAAGAGAAATCAGCCTCCACAAACAAGTTTGCCCTTCACAAGTGGCGATCCAAGTCTAGGGCTTAGACCCTAATACCATGTGACCAAAAACACCACAAAATATTGCCACAAAAAGGTGCGATCAGGTCTGCTCCCAAAATTGTCAAATTCTGCTCAATGGTGACAACCTACTGCTGCTCCAAGATGATGAACAAGTCTGCTCCAATCTGCTGTAGACTTCAAGCGCTAAACTCCTCCATTTCGCCCAAAGCAGTCCTCAAATGGAATTCGCCCTTCCTTGAATTGTGGAGGTCAAGTGTAGGGATTAAACCCTAACAAAATGCTGATCTAAAGATATATAATCTGCTCCGAATATCTGATCCAAGTCTGCTCCAAAAATGATATGCAAATTCTGCTCCAAACTCGTAATTCTCCAATGAAGTGCAATTGTGAACTCCGTATGAATCCACCTCCGAGATGTGATTGGGTTTTCGTCCAATCCACCTTCTTTCCTCAAGGGTTTTCGTCATTGGAAAAGTATTGCAAACAAAGTTGTAGGTCCACGATGGGAAAATAAAGAAACCAGCTGAATGATGAATGCCCTCCAAATGATCCACAACCTCTTGTATTTATACATGAATTTCACCTTCTACAATTGCTGGCTGACCAAGGCAAAAGTACTATTTTTTATTATTTTTTTCTCCTCAAAGAGGCCGACCCTCAGATAATTTTGGCGCTCAAAATAAATAGTTTATTTTATTGTATTTTCTTTTCCCTAGGCCGATCTGCTCCAAATTAATAACTGCCCTTTCACATTTTTTGGCCGACTCACCTTTGTCACTATCATGGCTGACCCAATTTCAAATTAAAGATTTGAAATCATTCCTTGACTTCATTTTGGCCCACCTTAGGCTAAAGAGGCGCTCAACTTCAAAAGATGTTTCTTTATTTTTTAAATCTTATTTCTCCTCCTCCAATGGCTTGTTTCTCCTTAAAGCCATTTATTTTATTAGCATGGATTACATCAAATGGCTACAAAAATATGACAAATCATTCCATGCACTCAAATTGCCCGCCAAAAATCATGAAGTGTGGAAATGAGCCCATTAAGTCTTCTCCTGTGATCACTCTGAAAAAAAGGGACATTACAAATTGTTGGCAGAGATGGAAGGAAGATGTTATACGAGAGTTCCTATAGATAGTAGGTTTAGGCTGGTGATTTGTAGGTTCATTAATGAATGATGGGGTTCAGAGGCCCTACTATCTATAGGCGGACTGCACAAAATAATTATAATCACAAGAACAAAGAAACTGAATTGAAAAAACAATAAACTCTACTTGAGTGAAGATTTGTGGGACTACTTTAGAAACTGAATCAATAGCAAGTCGACTCGGTTGGTTCCCAAAATCACTACAACCCAAAACCCTAAAACATTACTCAATCACCTAGGCTAGGGGTGTCATCAAGGTGATTGGAAAGAAGTTTGTTGACAAGTTTGGGGCGATTTTGGCCAACTTACAGAAGTGGGTAGGCTCCTTTGCACTTCGAGCTCAACTAGGCTTTGGAGGGATATTCCAAGGGGTATACCTTAACAAATATTGAGTTCAAACAAGATGAACAACTAAAAACCAATTGACAGCCAAACCCATCCCGTTATCTTGATCCCAAAATTGTCATTGAACCAAGAACAACTGGCTTTCACAAAACCCCTATATAGCTGATGTAATTGTGCATGCATGACCCACATGAAATAGATTCATTTATGTTCACTTGAAATAATTCCTTGTTTATATTGACAGTCAAGGATGCACAAAAATAATGATTCTTCCCCTAAACCACTGGTTAATGTTTTTGTTTGTTTAAAATGATGTGAGGTTGATAGGAATGGCTCCAGACTGGTGCCTATTCTATGGGCAACAAAGTCATAGCTCATTAAGAAAACAACAAACTGAAACCAAAAGAACAATGAGCTATGTATTTGCATACATCATAGAATATGAGATTTTGAAACAAAACATAGTTAGTAATCCAGAAAATAACTGCATATATCCATATATAACATGAGAGAGATTATTACAAAGCTTGCAATATTTTTAGAATGTTGTCACATTCATCTGACCCAGTATTACATTCGTGCCATCAAACATGGCAAAGGAAAATACAAACTGCGACTGAGAAATCTTTCTCGGTACATACCTAATGACCTGGAGACATTCTATATCAAAAACCATATGCAATATCAACTCCTTTGACTTCACGGGTCTGCACTCCTTAATGAGTTGAACTGGCGTTTCAATGGTTGCCCTACAACTTTCTGTACTTGTAAATGTCTTTTGGAGACCACACACAAAACCAACCTCCTTGAAATGAGTTTCAATCTTCTTTTTATATCACTTGCAACTCATATTTGATGTTGGAATGGGAGGGAAGACCTCAACAACTCCACCAATTACATTAAAAACATTAAATTCAACCACCCACTTTGCATTAATGACGATCTGGAGAGTTGGCGGCTCATTTCTGGGCCTTCGGCGGATGTTGGGTTGGCGGGAGGACTTAGGACTTTTGGACCCTTTTGGAAAAAGTCCAAAAAGTCCTGGTGGGTCTTGAAATCCCAACGGGACCAAAATGCCGAAAGTCAACCGAAAGTTTGACCCGAAATTGCATAAAATACTTAGCCCTTTCCTCAAAAAATTCCTGAAAACTCATTTTTTTGCATCTCCAAATTCACCTTGAAAAAATAGGGGGTTCGAGAAGATTTTGGACCAGGACCAAAACTCCCATCGAGCCCCGGAGTCCCGCCGAGACCTTTTCAGTATACCGTGGGGGGCGAGAGAAAGTGGGGACCGGGTTCACAGGAGGACTGAGAACTTTTGGACCTTTTTGCAAAAGGTCCAAAAATCCGCTCGGGTCCCGAAATCCTGCAAGGACCGAGTCCAAAAGTCCTTGCAGGTCCTGAAATCTCGACTAAATAGTATATTTTAAAATAACATTTAAGTACTATTTACCTTTCTTATACTTTAAGTTATTTTAAAATATATTGTCAGGATGTTTGAGAGGGGTTTCGGATCCATAGGAGATAAAATGCAGAATCTAGAATTTGGAGGATCCATCAGATTTTAGACTTAGCCAAATTTTTAGGGTTTCAGGGTTTTAGACTTAGCCAAAATCAGGGATTCAACAACATGCATCAGGGTAAAGGCACAGGGACCACTTAGGAAAATTTTGAGGAATTTGACAAGGTGGTGCAAATATGAGGCTGAAAACCTGGGTGCCGATAGACTCATTCAACAAGGAATAACTAACAAACTTTTTAGATAAGGAAATCTTTTTGAATCACCAATTGAATTCACATGGGGACAATGAACAGACAGACATGATAAATGCTTCAAAGAATGGGTGGCTATGCAAAAATGGAGATAAGAAAGTATGGAGACCATGATTTCCAAGGCTTGATGAATGAATTCTAGCCACAACCAAGCGCAACAATTCAATAATTTAGAAGAAGCTATGATTTTCAAGATTCCCACAAGCTACACACAAATTAGAAAAGAATTTAAGTTTTAATATAGACAGATAATCCATGAATTTTTGGGATAAGTGAATAGAGCAATCATGAAAAGGAAGATTATAACAATATCCAATCCAGATTCACCAAAAGAGGGTATGTAGTTGCCCATTTTCAGCCAAAATAGTAAAGTGAAACCAACATGATACCATACTACATGTGTAACAGTAAGGAAATTGAAAGGATAGAGATAGAGAAGTGAATAATATTGGATGAGACTATTCCCTACAGCAATATGGGGATGTAATGTCCCTAATCCTAAGTATGAGGGTGTTTGAGTCACTTTCTAACCTTAGGTAGGATTTTAAACTTTCTTATCCTATCATGCCATCCCTTCATTCCTTACCAGTATTAGATATGTTAAAACCCCGATCCTCGCTCCCTCGAGCATTGGGTATATTCAAAGCCTAATCCCTGCTCCCTCCAACATCAGATATCTCCAAAGCCCGATCCCCGCTATAAAGTCCTTTTTTTGGCACATAGATCTTTTGTGTGCATTTTGCCCGTTCCTAGTCTTCAGGAGGCTATTGACTTTGTTTGAGAGGACTCCAACGTTCTTGGAATGGCCGTGGCTTAGTTTTATAGAGCAGTTGATTATGGCATTGAGCTCAGTTGGTGTTAGGATTATAGTGATGCTTGCTGAAGCACTTTCGACTCTCCGGTTTTCTCTCCAAACTTCTTGGAGAAGCCATCTATTTATAGTAAGTCACCTAGTTGGTATTTCATCCCAAACCTTCAAGATCATGTTGGTATGATTTATTTTGCAATTCTCTTCAGTTTGCGATTTTCCGTAAAATTGGGTGAACTATTGAGCTATTAATTATTAAATTCACTTAAGTTATCTAATGTCGTAAATATTTTAAAAGATAACTTAAGTGTAATAGCTCTTCGGAAAGGTAATTAAGTGTTTTAAAAGATAGACACTTAAAAAGGGGACCTGGCACATTAAATATTAATATTATTTCAAATAAAGGTCTTTTGGAGAGGAAAATGAGCTTTTTCCAAAAAAGCAACGAAAAAGCAAAAAACACTTTTTCTTAAAATAGCTCCAAAATGTTATAAAAGGGAGTTGGAGCTCATTGTTGAGGGTTATGCTATTGATATGATATTGTTACTCTGTTGGATTGAACTTGCGTGTTCTTCCATTATCTCTTGAGGACGAAAACCCTCTTGTAGATTCTCTTGAGGACAAAAACCCTCTTGTAGATTGGGTGTGGTTTCATGTCAGAAACTACCATTATGCTGAATGTTTTGTGCCATTGTTATTTGTGTGAAGCTCTTCCAGTTTTTCCTAGTAATTTGGAGATTCAATTTTCATATTGCATGTTAGTGATCAGCACTTGCATGTCAATTCTAATGGTTGCATGTCAATAGTCGATGGTTGCATGTGTGGTATCAATCATTGCATGTTATTGTTGGTGATTGCATGTTAGTTCTAATGGTTGCATGTCAATGCTCGATGGTTGCATGTGTGGTATCAATCATTGCATGTCAGTTCTAATGGTTGCATGTCAGTGTTTTTAGTAGAAGATCAGTGTTGGGACAATTTGCATCATTTGGGTACTTCAGAACAGCTATCAGTGTGAAGTTTTGAAGTGTTTCCTTTGCTGTTCAAACCTGATAAACAATATATTTTCAGTCACAAGTCTGAAATCAGTGTTGTTTTGGGTTGAATAAATCAGATTTGTGGACTATTCTCTGCTGGTTAGGGTTTGCAGTGTTTCATTTTCAGACCCATAGCCTGCTGCAATTTATATCAGACCTGTGATTTTGCTGTTACAATGTTTTTAGAAGGGTTTACAGTTATAGTTTGAGCTTTCTTCATCATCTACAACACTAGAACTTTGTGGGTATGACTTCATATGTTGTTTGGATGATTTTTAATGCCATTTCTTCATGATTTCAATGCTACAACAGTGACAACAGATTTATCTTTTTGTGAACGGTTGCAACAGAATGTATAATTTGAAAATCAGAATTATTTGATATATTGCAACTTACAATCATTTGTGATAAACATTTATATTTCATTATTGGGTGATTGTAGCCCTTGGATGGTAATATCACCAATGGGATTGATATTTTCTTGTTTATGTTACTCACCCCACTGAATAAGTGGTTTCATTGTAAAGGCTTCCCGCTGAATTAGTGGATGTGCCTATGCTTTTCTTTTCAGTACTCCCACTGAATAAGTGGATGCCCACTGAACAAGTGGAACTTGTTATTTGTTGTTTTGTATTTTAATTGCTAAGTCTAAAGCACTTGTATGCTCTCACATTGCCCATATCAGGAACTGGGTGATCAGAAGGTGTGGACGAGTTACATGGTTGCATTTGATTTGCTAACACTGCTTGATAATGTTGAAAAATTGGAAAAAAATTTGGGGTAGAACATTACACCCGCTCCCTCTAGCATTGGATATTTGAAGTCGATCCCCGTTGTCCAGTTGCTCTGCCTATCTGGACACATGGACCTTTGCATCCCATTCCCTCAAAACCTCGACTTTGGACTTGTAGAGAACATAATGCCGACATACTAAATGGAAATACATTTTAGTGACATCCCAACTCCCAATTCCCTAGTCCCTCTTACCATTGCATCCTACGAGTATGCATTTCCCCGGACCCTTGCCTTTAGGCATGCTTTTCCTTGGACCCTCATTGTTCGGACAAAGGATTTCATCTATCACCTTGGTTAATTGGGGACGCCATTAATGTGCCTCAATTTGATTGGGAGAAAAGGGTGAGAAACTTTCAAATGCCGATCAACTTGTGCGGACCACATGCTAGGCCTTCAAACTCTATATAAGGCAGGCAACTTCATCAGTTTGGATCATTTTTGGTCATTGCTATCAACAAACCCTAATCTTGGTTCAAGCACTTGTGTTCATCTATTAGATTTGAGGATGAAACCCCTTAGGTTTTGGAGAGTAGTGGACAAAACCTCATTGGTTTCCTAAAGTTTGGAGTATGAAAACCTTTTGGATTCTTGAGGGCAGCTTCATACGGAGGTTGCCTCTGCACTTCAAATTGGAGACTTTTAGCAGTTTAGAAGATTTCAACATTTGGGTATTTACAGAGCATATTTGTGATTGCTGTAGCAACAAATCTTTGTAATCACTTGCAGCATAAATGTATTTGAATCATAGTTTCAAGACTCGCCCAGACTCAGCGAGCCCCAGGTCGAGTCACCGCTGTCAAGTCTAGGGGGCTCGAACATGGACTCGACCGAGTCCCGGTGAGACTCGCCGAGTCTGGGTGAGTCCCGTTAGACAGACTCGGCCATCGAAAAAAAGATTTTAAAGGGAAAAAAAGTAAAACATAAAAACATAAAAGGATTTTAAATTGTTTTTAACTTATATTTCCTCTACATCCCTAAAAGCAACTTCATTTCATTTTGTTGGCAAAATAGGAGGAGAAAAGAGAGTTGTGAGGAAAAATAAGAGTGCATTGTAGGGCAACCAGCAAGGAGGTAGACCAAAAATCCATCAACAAATTGCATTCGGGTAGCTTCATACTCACAGTTGGTGCATTGAGAGCTCTCTACTAGTGATTGGAAGGAGTTTGCATTTCATTTCAAGTTTAATCTGAGAGGAGGATGGAGCACGAGCAGACATAGGCACAACTGATGTTGGTGAGGGTGGCATGGAGTCACAGGCAAAGATTATGGCTGCTACATCATTCAAGACCTACCATTTATGCATTCGTAGGAAGTCAAAGGATGCAGGCTCCTCTGAGCCATAGACTTCTGGTTATTGTTTTGATATTTCATATTTGTTTAGAACATTTGATGCCATGGATTTCATATTTCATGAGTTTTGTATACATTTGATTATATTTATATATCTAAGTGTGCTATTTCCTTCAATAGCTCAGCTACAATTTGCGTTTATACTTATGTCATTGATGTATACTAGTGTATGTGATCAAATTAGCTTCTATTTGATGATGTTATTGTGTCTTTAAGGTTTATTTAATAAAGGGTGCATGAAACAAGTTTTAGATCCTTAAAAATCCCTAAATTTCTTGGGTTTTTTTGTAATGTCCCCCATCTAGCTCATTGCACTAGTGGACTGGGGTTAGCCTATAATTCGACTTCTGTAGGCTAATGGAGATGTATAGGAAGTCATTCCAGGGACTTACTATTTATAGTAAGTCAAGAGCTGAGCAGTTGCTATTTTTGGCAAGACAGCATGGGTGGTCATAGCACTGGGATTCATGTCATTTCAGGGCCCAAGGTGATATAAGTTGATATATAAGTTAAATTAAAATATTTAACTTATAATATATGAGATATTGAGTCACTTTAAGTTATAAGGTAATATTACTTTATAAAGTTAAGTTATAACTTAAAAGTGATGTGACTAGGAGGTGGGCGCCCCTCATGGAGAGACAAGGGGTTGTTTTTAAATAAAAATAAATTAAAAATTCCCTCTCTTGGGTGTTGGGGGTTTGGAGGAGTAAAAAGGGGAAAAGAAGGCTCATTTACCTTATGCGAAGAACATTGATGTGGCTCTCATATTGAGATATTGTTGTGCTTTGGCTTTGGAGCTTGGCTCTAGGGTTTGGAGATCGATTTGTAGAGACGAAACCCTCTGCAAAATCGCCTTTCCTCGTGTGTGCAAGATTGTATCAGGAAGGGGAGTTGGAGACTTCATTCTGGAGTTTCACACGTGCTTTCATTTGACAGATTTGGGAAGAAGTTGAGCTTGTATTGGAAGGATTTGATGGAGTTTGTAACTGCAGCCATGGACAGATTCGAAGAGTGAAGATTTGAATGATTTTGTGTGAGTTTCTTGCTGTTATATCTCCCTCAAAACAGGCTGTACATCTGCCCTCTTGGGCCGTACCATTTGTGACTGATATTAGGTCGATTTTGGATGAATTTTAGTTGCTGCTCACTTGCCATTGGCTTGCCATACATCTGCAGCAATTTCTGGTGATAGAATGAAGGGTTTAGTTGCTGATTGAAGCTGCCAAACAGTCCCAGCAGAGGCCGTACAGTTTGAGCATGGACATGGGTATTGTAGAAAATTAATACTTCCCTTGTGTGGACTGCAAACACTCAAAACTTGGGCGATTGGAGATTACTATTGAGCTGCTCATCTTTGTGAAGTCATACCTCTCATTTATTGGAGTTTGGAGCACTTTTTTGTGCATTGTATAGCTGGTCCTCTATTAGCATCTGTATGAAGTTGTAAAACTCCATCTGGGTATGTACTTATAATTCATATCTTGGCCAAATACAATCTGGGTCATTGTTATTTTGTGAATATCTCTTTTAGTTTTTATGGGTTTTCAGTATATTGTTTATTTCATATGTATTTCATGCAAAAATCGCACATGCAAAAACATGCAATGAAAACCTAAACCCATAAACATCAAAAAACACAAAAACACATTCAGAGCAGACATATACAGAGGGGTGTATGTTACATTTTCACTTTGCCAAGTTTGCGCCGAGTCTGGGTGCCGAGTCTCGAGTCACCCTCGCCGAGTCCGCGCCGAGTTCGAGTCTCGAAACTATGATTTGAATGAAATATGTAGTTCCAACTAGTGTTACATGTGCAAATCTATTATGTGTTGTGGGTATTTCATGTTTTGCTATTTCTGCAATCTATTGCCAAATATTTTGGTGGTATTTCAGATCTGAGTATATTATATGAATATTTTAGCTAAGGGTCATTACAAGGGATTTCAACAATGATGGTCATAGAGGATGTAAAGAGAACTAGTTCATGAAAAGATGCAACCTGCGAGATAACTTAACCATAGAATTTGATCTTCTCTAGAATGCTAGCAACATGCCCAACAAAATATATATTTTGAAACAAGAAATATCTAAGCTAATAAACCAGTATATAGAAGATTAAAAGAGCTCATTAAGTATAATAGAAAATTAAAAGAGATTGTTAAAAAAGCAACAAGTGGGATACGAAATGGCCTAAAGACAAAGTGATTTACTGAAAGACACTAATATATTTAATACTGAAAATTTTGTAAAATGAATAAAGCAATTAAATTTTGTTAATCTGTTTGTTGATTCTCATTTATTAAGGTTCTATAATGTATATGATGAATGCCTTATCAATGTTATCATATGAATATTTGAAATTTTCTATATTTATAAAATTTTCCTATTTTTTCAATAGCTGTCCCCTATTGTCATTTAAAAACTGGCCTCCCAAAAAATCTATCTTGGAAATGCATCCACCCATCCCTTTCCTGGAAACTTGGAGTAACATAGAGTACAAGAGATTACATGTTCATGAATGTGCACAAAACAAAACACCAGCAACTATAGCAAAAGATATAAGGTTCGAGCAAGACAAAAGTGAGCCAAAATGAAACCAGATACAAAAACAAAACATAGATCACACAACTAAAGTACTCCCCAACCTGCAACACCTCCATTAGCCTCCTCATGGACCTCCTTCCTAACACACTTCCAGACTATCACGGAATCTGTTATGAATCTTTTTACCCAAATAAAATCTGGATTATTATTCCTTTGCATTTGTGAATGGGGTAAAAGAGTTGTTTTTTTATAAAAAATAAGTGTTTTGTTGATATGAAGAACCAAAATTGCACAGGAAACAACCCTAGAGAATTGGGGAGTACGAAATGATAGGTGTACAAAAATTAAGCCAAATCAACAAGTATGCCCAGCCTCTTGATCCGAGCCGTTTACCAGATTTTCATTTTACTTTGATTGTTGATTCCAGGGTGGATTGTTTGCCCGTAGCTATGCTTTCAGAAGTCTCTTTAGATCTAATTTTTGCATTCTTCTTTCTTCCCATAGCTTTTTGGCTAGTGATAGGAGAAGCAAAGGGAGCATCATCCTCCACCATTTTAGTGTCTTTTGCTAAACATTCAACTTCAACATTGTCTTTAACTGTTAATGTCTTATCATCAATTAGTATCTCATCCTTAGGTAGTGTCTTCTCTTATGGAACTTTCACCTCTTTAGACACCAAGTCCATAGAAACACCTAATTTTTCTATACGATCTACATCTGGGGATAGGACAGAAAAGGGGTTGGAAGAAGAGGGGTCTCTAGCATAAGCATTCAGATTTTATTTTATCCGGCTGCTTATCCTATCAGCTTTTAGAAATTCCTCTTTTTGAGCCTCACTCATAGTTCTGAGACTCAAACTCGGCACGGACTCAGCAAGAACTTGGCAAGGGTGACTTGGCTTGGGACTCGGGACTCGGCGCAGAGTCGGTAAAGTGAAAAACCCAAGAAATTTAGAGATTTTAAAGGATTTAAAACTTGTTTCATGCACCCTTTATTAAATAAACCTTAAAGACACAATAACATCATCAAATAGAAGCTAATTTGATCAGATATAGAAGTATACATCAATCACATAAGTATAAACGCAAATTGTAGCTGAGCTGCTAAAGGAAATAGCACACTTAAATATATAAATATAGTCAAATGTATACAAAACTCATGGAATATGAAATCCATGACATCAAATGTTTCAAACAAATATGAAATATCAAAACAATAACTAGAAGTCTATGGCTCAGAGGAACCTGCATCCTTTGGCTTCCTATGAATGTGTAAATGGTAGGTCTTGAATGATGCAGCAACCCTAATCTCTGCCTATGACTCCATGCCACCCTCACCAACATAAGCTGTGCCTGTGTCTGCTCGTGATCTATCCTCCTCTCAGATTAAACTTGAAATGAAATGCAAACTCCTTCCAATCGCTGGTAGAGAGCTCTTGATGCACCAACTGTGAGTATGAAGCTGCCTGAATGCGGTTTGTTGATGGATTTTTGGTCTACCTCCTTACTGGTTGCCCTACAATGTACTATTATCTTTCCTCACAACTCTCTTTTCTCCTCCTATTTTGCCAACAAAATGAAATAAAGTTGCTTTTAGGGATGTAGAGGAAATATAAGTTAATTTTTTTAAAAAATCCTTTTATGTTTTACTTTTTTTCCCTTTAAAATCCTTTTTTCGCTGGCCGAGTTTGTCTGACGGGACTCGCCCAGACTCGTCGAGTCCGCCAGACTCATCGAGTCTCGTCGGGACTCAACCGAGTCCAAGCCCCCTGGACTCGGCAGGGGTGACTCGACCCAGGGCTCGCCAAGTCCGAGCGAGTCTCAGAATTATGGCCTCACTAGATTTAGGCTTTTTAGTGCAGTGTTGATGGTTGTTTTGGCACATCAACGCTAAGTAGAATGATGATCACTCTACCTCTCCTGAAAGGTAACCTAAGCAATGTTCTGATTACCCCAAGGTCCCTGTTAGTTGGGTCACAGCTGTGTTGGAGTAGCTAAGTGGTCAATGTGTTAGTTTATTCAAGGGGCTTGTGTTGGTAAGATGACTCCTGGATCAAATTGTTTTGTCTCTAAAATAGACTGATATTCTCTTTGAGTTTAATCCCTAAATCTAATCCTAAACTAGTTTACCTTAAAGAAAGAAATACAAAAGGGAGTAAGGGTTAGAAGTTTCTAAGCTAATTAAGATGGTTGGACAGCATCTGTATTTGACTTTCACCTCATTCAGTAAGGACAAGATCAAAATAGCCTGCAATGTAATGATTAGTATTCCACACAACCATACACACTACAAATGCAAGATTCTAAGGAAAGACCGAGATATCAGAATAACAAGTGTGAAAACACCATATTTCATGCGCAGTATTCAAACACTATTCATCAATCTCTCATTAAGATAAAGCAATTAAGCAGTGGATCTCATCAAAACTCACCAAATGTAACTGAAATATGCAAATACATTACCATTTCTTATTAATTGGCACCAAATTGGCAGATTACAAATGACAACAGGATTCCCACACCTCAAATGCATAACAGTTTGCCCTTACACGCCTTCTCAAAATTACAATATGCTAGCTTTCTTGCGAAGATCTCTCTATATTCCCCTCCCCTTCTCAAAATGGAGATCCTTTATTTATATCTATCCCTGACACCCAAAATGCAAAATTTGCTAAAGGTTGGCCTTGCCTTGCTTATGGTGCCAAGGTCTCAAAATTCAAATTCAAAACCTACACGTTTTATCCTTATTAGATCTTTTAGGTCCATATTACATTTCAAACCCCTTCATGGGTTGGGTTATTGCAAAAGAATAAAAGAATGGAAGAGTGAAGAACAAGGATATTATGCCTCTGGAAAATGAGCTCTATAATTTAGAATGACCTCATTTATGTCATTTCCATTAGGCCCTTGGTGATACTTCATCTTGACTTGTTGAGAGAAAGATGACCGTTTGATTTTGGCATGAAGCCTTGCAAGATCAACCAATTGCTACTAGAATTTTGTAAACACAACTTTAAGTCTCATCAAATTATCAATGCCTTGCTCTGATAGATGTTGGTGAAATGAACTTGTGAACTCTTTTACAATCCTGGCTATAGGTAGGACCACAAAGGATCTGTCCTTGAGAGTACAGGGAATGGATCCAATGAATGCTTCAATATTGCTCATACCTTGTTTCGCTGCCTCAGATCTTGTCTTGATCTTATGTTTACACTTTTGCAGCACTTTCACCCTCAATTTTCCAGCTTGCAACCATTCTGTTGCTAAACCCTTATCACCTTTTTCAAAAATACCAAGGCGAAATAGCTCATCTGGAGAAGTTTCCTCCATCTTCTGTAAAGCTGGGAGATATTCTTCCCATGTCATTAATTCTTCATTAGTGGAGCCCTCCAATTCCCATGCCTTCTCCATCTCTCCACCGATATTGTGATAAGCCTTCATGGCTTCTTTGATAGTGTCGCTCCCAAAGGTCTCTAGTGAGTTCTTCCATGAAGTGGCGGTAGGGAAAATACCCAAGGGATCGGCCGGTTGAGCATCTTTATTTAGGGCCTTCAGTAAGGCCAGTGTAGGGGTGGTTGAGTCAATTGGTCCCACTAGATGTGTAACATATGCAGTCAATTGAGTCACCTACTTCTTGAGTTCTTCTTTTGTGATTTCATCCTTCTTCATCCTCTCAAGAATAGCAGAGACTGACTCTGTCAATGCATGCTTATCTTCTTCTCTGGTTCGGTGACCTAAAACCACTTGCTAAATATTGTAATCGCCAGGGGTCATTGCTACCTCTTCCTTGTCCATCAGTGGAGTAGCAATGTGAGCAATACGGACTCCTTGGGCATCATTGGTTAAGTGAGAGAGTGTTCTAGCCCTCTTCTGCTTAGGTTGGGCCTTCAACACCTCTGCAATTGTGGCAAGGTCCTCCTCCTCAACATATGTCCTTTTTTTTCTCCTTTGTTTTGTTCAACCAAGTCGGGAGACCTGCTCCTACTGTTACTACTCTTGGAGGAGAAGTGTGGGAGGGGAACTTTGTGGGAGATGAAGGAGTAGACCTTGTAGGTGAAGGGGTCAATACAATAGTCTTCCTTGATTCTTTGGACCCCTCACCTTGCTCCTGCTATGGAGAGGAGACTATGTCGACCACATCATCCAAATTTTCAATGTCCTACAGGCCCTCTGCTTGCACTCCAAGGGATTGTTTCTCACTATCACCCCTAGGCTGAGTTTCTTTTTCAGGGCCCTGTGGGAGTGATGGATCCTGAGTCTAGGTAGGAGATGGATGGAGTGACTGATGTGATGGAGAAGCTGGAGACTAGGAAAGTGGAAGAAGAGCCTGTTGAGATGGTTGTGGTTGTGAAGTCGGAGGGAGTGTAGTTGGTTGTTGAGGAGATTGAGGTGATGTGAGGGGAGGAGTAGTAGGGGACTCGCCCCTTTTTGTTTTCTTTTTCTTTTGTTGCTTTTTGGGCTCCTTGGATGGGTAAGGGTCAAACATGGCATAGGGCTTCTTGAGCCATTCCCTATTCCTCTTGTGCACAATCTCAACCCTTTTGTCAATGGACGGATCCTCCTCCCTATCCCAGCTGATATCATCTGGGGGATGGTCAAACACCTTATCTTTGTTATAGGAAGGGTCTAGGACCTTTCCATCTTCCTTCATCTCCTTAGGGATCCTAGGGAGGTCACTTAGGCTCAAATGTTTCACTAGTGCAAATTCAGCCTAAAGTAGTCCTTCATTCTAACTTCATGATCATCTTGATAGCTGATGCAAGTGGGGCCGCACACCCTCACATGCTCTCACATTCTCATATCCTCATATCAAACTAAGTAACACATTTTTTTTCTACCTAACACCTGGATATGCTTCTACAACTTATTGGCAAAATCATGACAGGAAGTATAACTGCTAATACAACAATATTACGAACAAAAAGTAAAGGAATTCAATCAAGGTTTCAATATGGTACGAAAACAATCAACATACAATTTGTGTTCGAGGTGACAGAAACTACATTAGAACATAATATAAACAAACTTCCAGGCAATAACAATACTCGAGCATTTATTTATTACTTCAATATACATTGATATCATTTTACTCACATACTACCCGATTTCCTTTCTTATTCCAAACAATTTGTAACCAACCAAATGCTTCCACATGTTCAGTCCCTCGATCTTCTTCACCCATTTTCTATTCAAGCCTTCTCTCTTTCCAATTGTATCAAAACTTCATCTTTGAAATCGACTCTTCAACTAACCATCCTTCCTATTTGATCACTCTCCCTCTGTTCGACCTTCCTTTTACTCTCTTCTTCTCGGCCTCCGCTTGATTGGACTTCTTCCATCCCCTTCAAAACTCCTCGTGACCTCCTTATATCTCTGTTATGACATATCATACCATCCCCCCATGATCCTCCAACTAATTGGGTCCTACCCGAAACCTTCGTCCTGACCGTTTCCCAACTTCCCCCGGCCAGCTTTGCAACTTCCTCTTGGTCGGTTTGGTGGTTTTCCTTTTTGTCAGTTTGGCGATAGGAAGTAACCAACGCCCCCTCAACGTCCTCCAAAAACAAATTGTCTCCAAGACTAAACTGCCTCTAAGAGGCCGATACGACTAAGAGGGAAACAAAACAACTAATTATCACAAACAGAACTTAAAGCATCAACTAAGCAAAACAGTTTAATGGGGATGCTCCTGCATCAGACTCCCTAGGAGACAAAAAAGGAAGCATGTGCTCCTGCACATGAGGCTGCCAAACAAACTCATTTGTTACTGTTTTCTTCTTCCTCTTCTTCCATAATCGTTCTGGAATCATCATCAAGTGTTTTCGACATTGTTGTTCGCAACTTTGTTTGACTCTTACCAATTTATTTCCACTGTATGCTATCCTCCTCCAAAGTCTTCTTACCCATTCATCCTTACATATGACAGTACAATCTACTTTCAAAAATTTGATGTATTTCGTTTCTTCTAATGCATTCATTTGATCCACTGGGCTGACCATTTTAATAAAAGCATCCTTCCACAGTAATTTAATTTGGACTTTACCATACACACTACAACTCCCAATATCTGTCATGTCCCAATATTAAGACATTGTTTAAATTAAAGATTTAAACATCATGATAAGACGGTGAAATTACTTCCGTAAACATGGTGTTTAGAATGATAGAAATAATTGCATATAAACATATATTACTAATATATAATATCCAACGAATAATATTAAATAATATTATTATATGGATAATGTTTAATATAATTTAAATTTAATATATTTATTAACAAGGATATATTATTATATTTATAAATAACAAATATAAATATTATTCATATATTAATAAGGTATTATTATATATATTTCAATAAAGATATTATATAAGGTATCCTATATATATTAATAAGAATATTATAGGATATTATATTAATAAAAATATTATTATATATATTAAATCAGGTATTAAATATATTAACACCCTATCAAGCAGCATCAAGACAATAATGCTGTAATAATTCATGTATGTTAAGGCAGTAGTTAATAAAGACAAAGGTGTTACATTGAGAAAGGTGCGATTCCTTGTAGGGGTGTATCTTTTGGAAAGAGATGCAATCTTTCATAAAGAAAGATATCCATTATGAAGGTATAGAAGATGGGAGGAATTGAGAGTAAAAAGGGGACCATGAATACGGGGAAAAAAGAAGAGTCAGCCCTCTATGTGATAATTATTATATATGATAATTAGTATGGATAAAAGACAGCAATTAGGAATTAAGGCAGCAGTCCCTACTTTATAATATTAACGAAAAGGTATGATCTTAAAGAAGGGTTTGTGACTTTTGGAAAGAGGTGTATTCCTTGTTACTCTAAGAATATATATATGGAACGGATAGGGAATGGAAGGGGGATAGATATTGATCAGGAACCATACAGAAATTTAGTACTCAGCAGCAATTACAATCAGAGATTAAATATAATTCTAATTTGCACTAGGAATTACAACCATCAAGGATATATGCAGCGAAGAAAATAAGACTTTGGGAATACAACGATAATCATTGGAGATTGAGTAGAATGATGAAATGAATAATTATAAAAAGAAGATCATTCAAGGAGAGAAGTGGAGCAATGAAGAAATAATAAAGAGATGAAAATATATATGAAGATCATTCTATGAGATAAGACATAGAAGTAATAAAGATATATCAAGTGATAGTGTGTGGAACGATGAAAGTGTGGAGATCAATAATGGAGTGTGGAATGTAGAAGAAACATCATACAAACATCCTTATGAGAGAAAGATGACATGATTATTATGTTGAATATGATCTTAATGTGCATAAATATATGGTTTTAACACTAATGGAAAATAGAAGAATATGAATGTGATGAGATGATTAAGATATGAAAATGAATTATGTACTAATGTTCTCTTGTTGCAAGTTGAAATTGTGTGCAAGATTGCGGAAAAATTGGACTTGCTAGAAGGGGACATTACAATATCCTTATAAAACTCTGTATATATGACATTACCCATCTTTCCAAATTTCCCATCATGCAACATATCTAATGTTAATAAATCAATGTCTTCAGTTACCTGTTCTTGTATCTCCACAACAAAGCCTTTATAGTCTTTCATTGTCCCAATCATTTGTACATCTTTACCAAAGCCATCCATTGCATTCACTATTTCATAGTCTCCTTTTGTATCAAACAACTCATACTTGATTCCTCCATTTTGAACATAATTCCCAATGTCTTCATGAAAATCTGCTTTCATTATTCCAGATTCTTGCCTTAACTTTTTACCATTCAACATAGCAAACAAATTCATAACAATATCTTTATGCATATTTACCTCTGTTTTAATCGCTGCACCAATAGCTGCAACCTTCCTTTCCATATCCTTCGCTGTCCTACTTGGATTCATAACTACATTAGTAATCTTTGCCCTCCACTCTTACTCTATCTCAGAAAATTGTGCCCACAATTGATCAACACTAAGATTGGTTGTTGTTCCTTTTTCTAATTCCATCTCTGCAATGTCTTCTTCATACTCCTATTTGTCTTTACCCTTTTTGATCACTACTGCTCCAACATAATCTGCCTTGTTTTCTGCTGCTCTCTTATTCAATTCTCTCTTTGTGCTCTCTTCATCACGAATTTATTCAACTTCTTCATCTAGTATTTCTTTACCTTCCTCACTCTTAACTACTGCTGCTCCAACATCTTCATTGTCTGCTGCACCTCCTTGGACTCCGTCATAATGCCATGTTTTCGTTGTCCACTCTTGTTTTCTGTTCTTTTCATCCCATTCCTTGTGTGTTCTGATTTTCTTGTTTTTCCTTTTTTTGTTTTCCATTTTCTTTTTGTATCCACCTCTTCTCATACTTTTTCCATTTGCAAGCTTCCAAAACTCCACCTCACATTCATCCATTTCATATTCACTGTTGAATTCAACATCCCTCTCATCTTCTTCTTTCAAATTCTCAATCTCAAAAGCATCGTTCTTACAAACATCTGAATTAATTTGCTTACCTTCCTTTGTGCTTGTATTTACTGTAACCTCCAACCAATCTGCTCTTGTAATTGTTCCATCTTCTTCAATTGCATCACCTTTTTCTTTTTTATACTCTATTGGTTTCATCTTGGTCCTTTGCTCATTGGGCTTGACCTCTTCTTCACATCTTCTATTCTCTTGCATTGGCTGCTCCTCACTATATCTTGCAACCCCACATTCTTCTATTGCTACCTTATGCTTAATTACCCACACTTTACTTCTCAGATCGTTGGACTGCTGTCCTTTCATTGCTGCACTTATTTTGCTTAATCCATGCTCTGGTTTCAGCCTTAAATCATCTTCTCTAGGCCTCCTTGCTTGCCAACTCGTCCTAAATTCTGGTTTCCATTTATTCATGTGCATATCTTCCATCCTTTGCACCTGCTTGTCAATACAAACATAATCAACAATACCTACTTCTTTATATTTTAACTACTGCCCCTCAACAATCTTTTTCCTTTGCCAACATGGAACTATATACCCATGATCCCTGACAACATTTAAACATTCCAATTTCCTCCTCTCCCTATCAACTTGTCTATACATATTCGTATCTCTACATTCATGATCAAAAACAACATTTTTACCTTCATTTGTATGTGCAAGAACTTGTTGTCTTGATTGTCTTCCACCATGGGTTTCTTTGTTTTCTAACTTTTCCTCTTCATAGGCATCTTGTCTTGCATCTGCAACATCCTCCAATGCATCCTGAAACTCTGGGGTTCCTTCCTCATTTTCATTATCATACTGGAAATCTTCAGCATCAACCTTTTCTTCATCCTCAGGTACTTTGCAATGTACCTTTGCTGCCAACTGTTGCTTTATGCCTTCTTGGCAAACTGCTGCAACTTGCTTCCTTTCTTCCTCATCAACATCCCTCTCTACGGGTATTCTTTTTGCCCTTTCTCTTTTCAACTCCAAGGTCTTGTTCTTGACATTCTCCACAAGATTTATCATACCTGCATACACATGCTCACATACAACATTAGTAATTAAAACAAGAGACCAAAATGTCTCTATGAGTGCCTCCTTCCTAGACACTCTCCTTTTTTCATTACTCTCCTTCTCAAGTGCTGCTTGTTGCACTTTTTCCTCTTTCCCTCTTTCTTTCTTATCTCTTCCCATGTTCTCTTAAATAAGAACTTCCTTCACCTCCTCTGGTGTACGTTGTTCACTGGGCAACTCTCTGCTGTCCCACCCTCTGTGGTTTCTCTCTTCTCTTCTCAAAACATTCATCCTCTGCCTTTTTCTTCGTTCCATAATCATCTTCATAGGCCACTTTACTTTCTTTTCCATGGGCCAACACCAAAAATATTCCTGGCTTTCTTCTTCATACCATTGTTGCATTGCAATCTTGTACTTTTCTAAATCTTTTCTCAATTCTGCTATCTCTCTTTCAAAATCTGCATTTTGTCTTGCCTTCTGGGCTTTCATTCGGTTCTTCTCTCCAGGACTTCCTTTCTTATTTGTCTTTATGCTTCCTTTTTGAATTTGTTGCCATATTTTCATATCCTTTACTTTTTTTTTCACAATCTTCTTTGCGACACCTTGCCTAGGGCCTTCTTCCCTCTATCTTTTGGAACCTGGGCTCTTCAACAGCCTGTCATTCTGCAACACACTTTCCTTAATATCAAGAAAAATAACTAATTTCCCTGCCCAGATCTTTTGGGCTCTGATACCAGTTTGATGCAAGTGGGGCCGCACACCCTCACATGCTCTCGCATTCTCATATCCTCATATCAAACTAACACATTTTTTTTCTACCTGACACCTGGATATGCTTCTACAGCTTACTGGCAAAATCATGACAGGAAGTATAACTGCTAATACAACAATATTACGAACAGACAGTACAGGAATTCAGTCAAGGTTTCAATATGCTATGGAAACAATGAACATACAATTTGTGTTCGAGGTGACAGGAACTACGTTAGAACAAAAAATAAACAAACATCTAGGCAATAACAATACTCGAGCATTTATTTATTACTTCAATAAACATTGATATCATTTTACTCACATACTGCTTGATTTCCTTTCTTATTCCAAACAATTTGTAACCAACCAAATGCTTCCACATGTTCAGTCCCTCGATCTTCTTCGCCCATTTTCTATTCAAGCCTTCTCTCTTTCCAATTATATCAAAACTTCATCTTTGAAACTGACTCTTCAACTAACCATCCTTCCTATTCGATCGCTCTCCCTCTGTTCGACATTCCTTTTACTCTCTTCTTCTCGGCCTCCGCTTGATTGGCCTTCTTCCAACCCCTTCAAAACTCCTTGTGACCTCCTTATATCTCTATTATGACATATCATACCATCCCCCCACAATCCTCCAACTGATTGGGTCCTTCTACTCGAAACCTCCGTCTTGACTGTTTTCCAACTTCCCCGGCCAGCTTCGTAACTTCCTCTTGGTCGCTTTGGTGGTTTTCCTTTCTGTCAGTTTGGTGATAGGAAGTAACCAACGCCCCCTCAACGTCCTCCAAAAACAAACTGTCTCCAAAACTAAACTGCCTCTAAGAGGCCGATACGGCTAAGAGGGAAACAAAGCAACTAATTATCACAAACAAAACTTAAAGCATCAACTAAGCAAACCAGTTTAATGGGGATGCTCCTGCATCAATAGCCCAATGATCCTCCAGTGCATGCTCATGTTGGTACCAGCTTCCTATCAGTCCAGACTAACCCACCCAATAGGATCAATCTTCTCCTAAGGGAATCATACAGCTTCAAGGAGAGTGGAGCCATCTCAGCCTCAACAGACCTAGTATTTATTATATTTTGGCATGAATACTCCACAATTTTGATAGGGAACTTAAAACTGCCCTTGTGCTTACTTACAATCAGCTTGTAAACCTCAGAGACATGCCTACAGATTTCCAGTAGAATAATCCTGTTGCTTGGGTACCTTGGCAATTTGAATGGGGCCTGGTGGAAACCCACTACTCTTCTGTATGTGAATGTTTGAACTAAATGAACTAGCGGCCGTAATTGGTGAGCTCTTGAGCGGCTTCTGCCGATAGCCTCTTGGCAAAGTCATTCTCCAGCCCTCGGATGACTGCGTAGATGAATGCATCATTACAATACAAAAAGGTTTTTGGCTTTCGTGGAGCTCCAACTATGGAAAGTGGTCAAAGACCAGGGTTTCTCCCATTTGGAGAGAACCAACTGCTGCAACCTTGGGAAGCTAGCTTGATAAGCTAGAAGGTAAACCAAATAGGAAGTCATGTAGAATTCTTGGGTCACTACCACCTCGAATAGCTGTTCATCTAACTTATTGCTAATTAAGGTGCCCCTGTCTATCCTCTTCCCATCTATTACCTTCATGTAGAATTGGCACATCCCTGGATGCCACCACTCAGCAGAGGGCAACTCGGACACTCAACTAGGGAAAGTGATAAACAATTTTCCATCTACCTTGAATTCACTCTTGGGTTGAACGGGGGCCATTCTCAATGGGTGCTTCCTTTGTGCAGTAACGAGATGCTCATTCATATAACTAGTAGCTAGCTTGATCTTGGTGCTATAAAATTTCGAAGTAGAGTTCACTAACATCTTCTCATACTCTGCATATGTGGGTAGCCCAAAAACCTTCTCAATCATGTCCGAAGAGATGTCAAGAATCACTTGCCTTGTAGACCCCACAATCTTATTCTGACCAGCCTTGTATCTCTGTGCACATGCTAACACTAGCTCGGGAGATTGTAGTGAGATGGGAAAGGTGGCTGCCTGAAATAGCCTAGATGTTTTCATACAACGTACTTGAAATGATCTGCCATTCTCCCTGCACACCTGCTGCAAGAATGCCCACACATCTGATTGACCTAAGTCCATATATCCGATCTTAGGATGTGTAGTGAATATCTTGGATGGCGGTAGATACCTTTTGAACTCGGACTTGACCTCTTTAGTAGGCACTTCTTCCTCCATTTCTGCAAACAAGACCAAGTTATCCATCAAGATACATCAATAACAACCTACGTCAACCCCCCATGGTTAGCATAGTGCAAATCATAGGGAACTGAGATAGTATAAAATGAGATCAAGATAAAGAGACAATATGCATTCCTGTAAAGTATTGGGAGTCGGGGGGTTGGGAAGGACCTTTATCATTTTCAAGGTGGAAGGGGAAGATAGGAAGGCTCGACGACAATGTCCTGAAAAGTATAGAGAAGTGAAAAATGTTGAGAGTTGGGATTGGGGTTGGAAATGCTACTCAGACACTAAAGATGCTACCCAAAAGCCAGCAAGCCCAACACCGCGATTCGACAAAAGTACATAAGTGAAAGTTGTCGGGGGTTGGGTGTCGGGAGGGACTTATAATGCCTTCCAAAATGGAAGGGCAAGGTGAGTATGCTCTACGACATGGTCTCGAAAGGTTCGTTCAGAGAGGATCGTCGGGAATTTGGAATCGGGAGTCGGGAATCTCTCCTACCTACTTCCCAAAATGAGAGGCATAACCATGAAGACCCGAAGCCACAGTCCTGCAAGGCTATCTAAGGGAAGATCATTGAGATGGGGTTGGGCGAGACCTCTAATCACTTTCAAAATGGAAGGCAGAACAATGAAGGGCTGATCCCCGTGATCCAAAGGATCATAAGGCAAGCAATATTGGGAACGGTGAATCAGAAAGGACTCAAAGAACACGACAAACTAACATCCTACAAAGACATGATGTCACAAAAACAACCTCAAAAAATTCGCCAAACCCCAAAATGGATCAACCAAGGAAAATGATGAATAATTAAAAAAAGGGACAAAGGCAGCAAAACAAAAAACGATACAACAAGGAAAAAAAGATGGCAAAGACGTGAACCCTACTCAACAGCATACACAGGCAACCCATAAACAATTCAAAATGCAAATGAATAAAAACCAAAAATAAATAAAACCAACTGGCAAAACGGCTATGGTGCTCAAGAATCTGCAACTGACCCACCAGAGACACTTGCAGTTAGCAGGGATCCGTTGACGTTAAGCACACCAGCAATTGCACTCAAATAGCACTAGGGTTTCACAGCCAAAGCTCAAACACAAGAAAGCAAGGAAAATGAAAATGAAGGAATCGAAAGAAAATGGCAATAAAACCCCTTCTCGCATGCATGGGAAAACTGCAATAAATGCAGCATCGAGGGTAGGTCGAGTTAGGTCATATCTTGCATCGGCTATGAGAGCATCAGGGTTTCCTCCTATCCTAGGGCATGCCATATGAGTGACCACCGAAAGTCCGACGTAGGTGACACACAGACTCCGACACTATTGTCCTCGGGGGTGGGGTGTCAGGAAGCTTCTATGCTCACGAAAAAATGATCAACCCCGATAGGCCGAAATGCACCAAGACAAGAAGAGAAGAAACACAAAGGGAAATGCCGGGCCTTCGGGGATGATTCTACTGTCGTACAAGAACGACAAACCCCAAAAGTTCCACCAAGAAGCAAAAGCAAAGGGGAAAAAAGGAAAAAAAGGAGAAACAAAGGAAGGCAAAAGAAAAAAGAAAAAAGGGGGGGTCCTCATTTTGCCCAAGCCAAAATGGGGCGTGTATGTGTGAGGCACAACATGTAGTTTCTTTGAAAATTCCCATACTTGTGGTAGGAATTGCATTTGAATGGTATACGTTCATAACTTCTTAGTCAATCTTTTGAGTGTAGATAAAATCTTTCATAGTCAGATTGATGGATTTGGGGAGTCCATTGAAAAGATCAACTTACACATAGACATGGGCAAGTGAATAATTCTTTTCTTTGGGCAGCACCCATGTCTTATATTTCCTAATAGCATTTCCTATTTCCTTCAAAGCTTCTTCATTCCATAAAAACAAAGGAAAATAGGGGAGTCTTACCTAGATTGGCACCAGAGAGAGAGTTTCTTTTGTTGGGTCAAATGCAGGCATCCAATGCTCCAAGTACAAATTGTAGGAGCCCAAAAACCAAGGGCCATTTCAAAAAATCAAATCTCTCTCTCCTCTTTAACAAAAAATGTTGCAATGAAAAAGCCCCTCCCATACAATGCAATGTCAATATCCCCTTTAATATTTGTTTTCTATTCTCTATTCACCTAGTTTATCAATGATTTGTAGGATGGCTAAGCACTTGTAAACTTACCAACCAAATCTTCCTCAAAATACTTACAAATCAGATCTATTGATTCCCCACATGGGATGTCTATAGCGTGAATGTTATACCAACATTTGATCATTCGAAGACTTTCATTGCTCTGTCCAAAATTGGTGTCATCTGCAGCAGCAACAAATGTGTTCAAATCTGAAGATGGTTTCAGCCCAGTGCCCTCTCCAACATCTCTGTAGTAGCAAGGGGCGATGGGGGCGAGGTAACCAGAAATCGTGAAATACACAAGAAAAATAGGCCGCAAAAGATTGACATAACTATAGTAAATCAGTACATGCCCTTAATGAACATTAAAGCCAAGCAGTGCATGCAAGAAATCGGGAGAACCAACAATGAGATGGAGAATTTGGCACCAAGCAAACAATGAACCAAGGCGAGAGGGGCTGAAGTAGAGCTAGGTGGTCTCTAGGCTTATCGCCCAAACCCTAATGCAACCTCATTCCCACAAAGCATACTTTTCTCTCCGTCTCAACACTTGATAATCAACTTAACTAACCACATTTCTTGGGTAAAAGAGTTGTTAAACAAAACAACATTTGTAATATGATTAATAAATCAAATGGTGTGATTAAAAGATTTGAAAGGGTATGTTGGTTGATCGACTCCCTTGGAAAACTATATATTTGCTTGCAAACATGGATATTTGGCATTGTGGAAATCTCTTGGGTGATACCATAAGGTAGGCACTAGGCATTGGAGCAGGGCATGCCCAACCGAGGATATAGGCTATACCTTGGAATGGGCTGCAGTGAATGAATATTGGATATTGTTTTCCTCTTGGAGTGTGGTCATGCCTTGTAATGTCCCCTTTTTGACCATTCTTGTTTTTCTTACTTGTACACAATTAGATCTCTTAGAAAGGGACATTAGAAATATTAAAATCAGTATATTAGATAATAATCAGTTCATAACATACTTCAACATACTTATTGTCCCCTAAATCAGATCATTAAAACTAGGGACTAATTGGTATTCATAATATACTCGGTGATTACTATATCCAATCCCCAATCCTTAATCTAACCTAATCATCAACCCTACGGGATGGGTGTAATGTCCCTAATAAGAATTAGACTAATTTTATCCTAAACTATCAACTTCCCAAGCAAACAATGGATATAGAGGGTACCTTGGCTTGATTTAATCCCTGCAAACAAGTTAGACATCTATTACAATAATAACTTATCAAGTAGAGTATCATGATTAAACATTAGTAAATCCATAGTAAATTAGTTAACCCAATTATTAAACCTTATCTTGGGGTGCTCAACCATGGGGGAGCATGGAAGAGAGTGACACGATGGGGTGTCTTAGCTTCCCTAGGCCTCAGGGTGGACCATCCCCTAGTCCTCATGTGGCGCATGCCATTCATATGAGGTTGCCTACCTAGTGAAGATTCTAATTTATCCGTTATCCCCTCACCTTGCCACCTTTTCCATTTCCCCATGATTGATCTCCCTTTATTGTTACACCATGATAAGAGAGTGAGGTTACGAAGGGTGTCCTGGTAGCCAAACTCTCTAGGCCCAGAGGAAGTACCCTTTTATGCTAAAGGCAGTACCCCTTTGGTCCATGTGGGCTCATCTTGTCCCCCTCGGGTGGCGTACCTAGAAGAGGGCCCCGTCACTGTGCCCCTTTTGCAATTCTCCCTTCTCCCATCATGGTGGAGGTATGTGCAGAATGAACTAATCAAATTCACGTTTACAAATAATCACATCAGCAATAATAATTTATGAATATGCTACCATATGATAATAACAAGCATGAACCATTAACCATATTTAAATTATACATTAAATTCTCATATGAATATCCTACCACAAATATCTCAATTCAATGCCTCTTCTATATATATCTTGATGGCAGATCTGTATATATGTTTCTGTAAGATACCCAACTAATTCTACCAAAATTTTTCCTTACTTAGACAATTTTACTTGCTATCAACTCATCAACTATTTCAACAACACAAAGATATACATCAAAGATAACTATTTGAATGAATCAACCTTAAGCTGGGTACTTGTTTTATTACTTGATTCAATCAACTCACAATGTCTTATTACATGAATAATGCTTTCAATGGCATGAAGTTACACTTTATTCAAATGGAATTACAAAAGCAGGCCTTGGAGCCTTGATGATTACAATGGGCGCCTATACTTGATCGACTCAATTGAACTCAACGATGTCAACTGAATGTCAACACCTCACAGTACAACAAGGGAGCATCACCTTGTCAGTTGAGGGAGCATCACCCCAACACTTGAAACTCGCAGGCCTCAAGATTACAAGCTCAACAGCTTTGCAGAGAGAATTTTGTCAAAATGCATAGATGCAAATGAATGAGAAGGCTCCTCCTTTTATAGGCCTTCCAAAGGCAATGAAGGCACGTTTTTCTATGCACAAAGAGGAACCAAGGCACGTTTCCCAAGAAGCATATCCAAGGGAATATTCCATCTTATGACTCATTCTGAGTTGGCAAGCTCATCTAGAGACCTTGACACGGATCCCGAAGACATTCTGTCGACCAATGAGAGCTCAAGTTCTGAATCATCTTATCTTAGGCGCAGTTACAAGTGTTCTTCTATCTGGGCGCCAAGTTGAAGTATCTGGAGTGCCAAGCGCGCCTATCATGAGGTTGTGCCTACCTAGAAGGAACTTCTAAAGGTTGTTGGTGTGATCATGATACTTCACTCACCCAACCTGCCCAAGGCGCTCACTGAAACTTGACCAAAATGCTACTTGATGTTGGGCGCCAGAATGATGCTTCATGGACACAGAAGTGCGCCTTGCATGAAGATTGACTTTCCTTGGTGTTTCTTCAAGATTTGATGTTCAGGGAGGTGGAATGCTTCATCTGGAGGTGAGCAAGTACCAACTTGAGATGATATTGCGCCTTGCTAGGGATAGGCGCCAAATTGAGGATTGCAAAGAGTCTAGGCGCTAATTGAAGGCTCATTGATAGTTCTCTGATAGCGTTTGATGTTGCTTCTATGCCTTGGCGCCCATTTGAGATAGTTTTTTCATGAAACTGCGCCTTACCATTGGTGGGTACCAATTGAAGGTTGAAGAGTCTTGGTTGTGCGCCCTGGCATCTTCCACTTCTTCTTTTAGTTCACTCTATAGCTGGGCGCTAGAACAGGGGTCTTCAGTTAGAGTATGCGCCTAGAGTCTTCTAGGCCAAATTCAACCTAGATTGGCGAGGTAGGAAACTTCTTGAAGTTAAAAATATCTTCACCAATCAATGCGCCATTCATTCATCCTTTAGAAACTCCTGTTCTTGCTTGGGCGCTCATTTGATCTTGGCATTGTGGAGCTGGCGCCTAGGTGTGGAAATCTCATAGTAGATATCAAATCTTCATCATTTCAACTAGGCGCCCTTATTGAAAGAGTTTAACCATGTTAAGCGCCTCCCTTCACAAGACCATTATTGAGTGCCAGAAGTCATCCTGAAAGCTAGGCGCTCATTGTAGCTTGTTTGATCAGGAAGTGGCGCCTTGATCATAACTTATCATCCTTTCAAAGATCCTTGAGAGCAACTTGACTTTAAATGATCATTATCTCACCTTCTGATGGAGCGCCTTGTATCTAGATGACTTGAGAACTTGCTCCCACCTTAGGCGCACATTTGAAGAAGTTTCCACTGGTATCTTCTACTTCAAACTTTCAATCTAATCCATCTAAGCTAGGCACTCAAATGGAGGAATCCCTGAAATGAGGTATTGGCGCCCTCTTGTGCTAGGCGCTCCTACTAGATGATACAACATGATACTAGCGCCTAAAATAAATGGGCCCTCTTCATCATCCAATTCATTTAGAAAACTTCAGTTTGGAGACTTATCAATCTTTTCCATCAAGGCGCCCTGTTGGATGTGCTCCCTAACATGCTTCTGAGCTAGGCGCCACTTGAAGTTGGAGGAAAGAGAAAGCCTTTGATGATGATGTGATTGTCATATTGCACTTCCAAACCCTGATAGCAAACCTTAAGTCCTTAGGCGCTCATCTAGGAAGTCTGATGTGAAATTGGCGCCCAGACTTCAAGAGTCAACTTCCTATTAATTTTGGCTTCCAGACTTAGCCAAATTTCAAGTTTCTGACTTTGTTCCTGCAAAACAATAAAACGGAGTTAGTCAAAAACCAATTCATTCCCTTATCATTCTGAATTAGCCTCCGGGAATGAGCAATAGGCTAATCCATTCTTCACTTGATGATCAAGCCAGAAACGGGGACATGACAGTTTCTCTCTTGATCCCCTTATTCCTCACACTTCTTTATCGTCTTATACCTCTCCAAGTAAGGCGATCCACGAGGAGATACACCTTTTCACAATAAACAATACCTCTCTTGCTGATCGCTATACTTAGCAAATCGCACCTCTTTAGTTCTTAACAAAACAAACTTTTGTCTTATGCAGAAATCACATCCCTTGTTCTTCTTAATCACACCTTTTTGTATGTCTCTTGATCGCCCACTTATCTATTAAATAAGATGCCCCTTTTATTTGGCATATAGCACTTATAGAGGGAGAGTCCGCTATCCTTTAGAAAACATATTTATTTTAAAACTATCCACCCAAAGGCGCCAAAGGGAGTCGGCCATCACAGCAATTTAAATCTTTAATTTAAATTATACTTAATCTATATCACCCAAGGAGAGTCAACCACATATATGTTTTAAACTTTGGTGCTTCTATTTATGTATTTAAATTACATTCTATATTGCCACTTTAGTATATTCTTTAAGTAAGACAATCTTTATTCTATTCATGAGGTCGGCCTCCATGTAATGTATGAGAAGGTGTAATGTCTCATTCCAAGGACATGACATGCCTTGATAAATCTTGCATCTAGTTAGCAAGAGAATAGAGCAACCGAACCTAGCAAAAGAACATTTATGTGTTTTAAATAATTTCTTTTATTGAATGTTTCTACCGTTCCATGAGAATTTAGAATTTAGCACTGGTTGAAATATTTATATTTTTTCTTGCATTTTATCAAGCTAATTATATTTTTTGCTTACCTGTGTTTTGAAAAATCTGGAAAACAATCTTAAGTACTTTGAAGTAAATCTTAAATAGTTTGGGAATTTGGCCCATTATAGAATCCTTGTTCAAAGGTCCCGAGGAATTGCACTTTGTGAGGTTGGAGAAAATTACTTAATGCAACAACTCCTTTTGTTTAGTGGCCCTTTGACACAGACCACCTTCCAGTGAAGGTGGAGTGCACAAACTAGACACCTTCAAGAAAACATTAGGGTGGGAAACATCAAAATTTTCACAATCAAATTGATGTTTGCTGATAATTTTTTACCTCCACCAGCCCAAATGAAACATCCTTTAACTCTTGTTTTAGGGCTCTCACCTCAGCCCTAGACATAAAAGCCGAGGGTGTAGGGGCCAATTGAGGAACCTTACCCAGCTCCTCACTCTCCAAACCCACTGAGCCACCTTCCTCTTTAATAAGCAGCCGGGAAATCAAAGCTAGAGCAATGAGTCCAACACCTTGCTTTCCAAACTACTCGGAAACTTCTCTGTGATAGATGCCCATAAGCGGGCAATCTTTGTATCTTCCACTCCTTTAGGACCCAATACATAATAATAGAGAAATTGCTTCAGGAAACAAGCAGTGAAAATAGACTTAAGCCTTTGAAGACAAACAAGCACCTTAAAATGGGATCTCTACGAATTGTGGCCCCCCTACATGCAATAACAAAAGAAAGCAAAGACGAACCAAAGAGAGTACACTAGAAAAGAAACCATGACAAGCTACCAAAATGCAGACATAACCAAACCCTTGTGCAAGAAAATAAAGTCAATAGGGGATTGTGCATGAGCGAAAAATCATCTCTAGAGCTGCCTAAATCTTTCACACCCATGCCAATAATAATTCTAGCGATAGGGAGAAATGCCCAAACAAAACATCATTGTCGGGGAAAGCAAAAAGAACGTGGCCAAAAAAGAGATCCTAGTCCATGGGCCAAAAGGCCCAAAACCAAGGTGCCACGTAGGGGAAGCACCAAAAACGAAAAGGAACCATCCAAGACTAAGAGAGATCATCTTGGATTAAAGAAAATAACCCCTCCCACGTCATCACCTGGTTGCTTAACAAAGTAGAGAAAGGGGGTTGATCAATACCTTGATTTGCTAAATTTCCCACACAATAGATGTGAAGGAAAAAGATGTCATCAGAAGAGGAACATAGGACCGATGCTTCTTCTACCAAGCTATTCAAATTCCAGTTTTGGCAAGTCCACTTCTGTAAATCCAAGATGACTACCAAAAAATGTAACATCACTATCCATAATGCTCATAATGTAACATAAAAATGTATCATAATCAAGAGATTAGTTAACAAGTTGATCGAGCTAATCAAATTTAACCAAAGGAAACATAATCCTTTCATCAATTAAGCATGTCAATCTAATCATGATATAACAAAGCTTACATTTTAGTAAACATTTACAATTCTTTAGTGAATAACCATCACTAATCAAGTAAAAAATATGCTCAAGGAATCATAGTTCAATTAATAAATTACAATAGACCCTCTGGTCATAAATGCGAATACTGTATCTGGAACCAATGACATCTGTCTTCATAAGCCTCGGCTTGTCTCATGCTTGGAAAGGAGAGCATCATCCTGATGCTTTTCCTCCAACCACGGACTTACGGTCCCCCGCTCAACTTCTTATCTGGAAGTGGCCCTACCCTTCACGAAAAGGTTAGACATTAGAAACCATTCGGTTAGTCATCTGAGCATTTGGTGTTGTGTCCTTCCTAATGTCTCACCGTCACACACTATAGATCCACTCTAACTTGTATAACACTACTGGAGACACTAGGCCATTTGGAACAATGTGGACCGACAATGCATGTAGAGACGGATGCATTACTTTGTCCAAAGTTTTACATACATACACGTTGCACAATGAACGTCGTTGTATGTCCACCACCCTAACTCGACTTATACGCTGTCATGTCCTACAGTAAGTTCTCATAGACCTTGTTCTTTAGGTTTAGTATGAGCGGGATCAATTCGACTCATTGTCCATACTTGGACATTCGACTCCCATCATAAGTTGGTTACAACTAAATAGGTTACTTTCGTAACGAGGAACTAGTGACTCCTTGTCACCTTGTTCTGCTTTCATTTCATATCAAAATTGACCATTTTGACCACCTTGGGCTCCTATGGTTTGCATTTTCGATAACAAATCATCATATATGATGAAGTCAAATTTGCATACCGTGCCTTTGGTTTCTTTATGATTAATAGCTCTTATAATCTTTATGAGCTTTAGGTGTTAAACACCTATTCTATTAGTTTACACTTGAGTAAATAAAGGAATTATAACTCAACAATAACCAAAAAGTCTTAATTTAGACACAAATAGAATAAGCTTATATTATTCTTTAAGCACAATCAAATTGTTACGAGCTGAGACCATGTTCTCAACTGATCTCGTCACCTCCATAATCGAAGGTTCTCGTATACAATCTTGACAGTTTAAATAAACCTTATATAATTCACAGTCAACTTTCCACACAAGCCAAACTTGATAATAGTTTAGGTGTTGTAAACACAATGAAGTATAATTGCCTTTTCGGTTGTCATCACAGTCGAGTGACTGTATAATTCGTTTATAGACTATAATCATTACTGGAGTTATTCAATATTCCACATCGAGAGCATTTAGACTCTCACTTTGTCATCATATGATGTGTGCTTAATATGCTTTGAAAGCATGCTCATCCATAACGGCTTCGAGCTTCGGTTATCATAAAATGTGGAATGCATTACAGTTGGGTCGAAAGACCTTTAACTCAAGACTCTTTTCATAAAGCTCGCCTTATGGCCTCGAGCTAGGGTCACAATAAAACCATATTGCAGTCTCTGCTCGGCTTTTAAGCCTCAAGCTTAGTCATAGGAAAGATTACCAAGTATCACTGCTCGGCCACCCGGCCTAGAGCGTAGTCTCAAGAAGAGTTTATAATGTTTCATTGCTCGGACCTACGGCCTAGAGCGTGGTCTCAAGAAAAGTTTACTGTGTTTCTTTATTCGGCCTTGCAGCCTTGAGCTTGGTCTCAAGAAAGATTATTGTGTTTAGATAGCGCAACCTTAATGGCTTCGAGCCTATTCTCATTACAAAGATAACTTGTTAAGGCTCAGCGTTAAGGCTTTGAACCACTGAAAGAAATAAAGTTTTAGAATAATGTTAGCTCGGCCGTTTCGGCATGGCAGAGATAATATAAACATAAAATATGGCATGGCCTCACAGGTCTCGTGCCTCTGTGTTCAACATATAACAAGTAACATCGTGCCATACGAACTCAGGCAGAAGTTCTACAGAGTTTAAAACTCATTATACAGAAAGTAATTGGAAATTTTGTCCACCATTTTACCTGGACAAGACTATCAATCGAGATGCAGTTCCAGTCTGCGACTTTTCAAGCTACTCCCAGCTTCTTATCACCTAGTGTAATCTCAGAAACGTTTCGTCACCTTCTCTCCAAACCCCAACAACGAACCTCCTCTCAGCAAAAAGTCCTTTTACAATTGAAAACTCAAAACTTGATAACCGGCGACTCATGGCATGCCGATTTGGATGGTAACTACCATTCCACTTGGTAGGTTCCCACAAAGGTGGCTCAATCCAGGCGTCATGTGCCTGAAAGGGATGAGCTCAAAGCTCTCCTTCAATCCTCAAGGTCGACTATTAACAATTTAATAGTATTCGATAGTATCGAATATTAAGATAAGTAAAATAATAACAATATTATTGCAATCAACCTTTAAAGAGGTTTCATCCTTACTTAAGGATTATCACTATAAAATTGAAATCACAAAATGATTCATATCAATATCATCGATTATCGGGGTCGAGTAATACTCCCCCTAAATCGACTATCATCCTTAGTCGAATGACTAGGGAATAATATCCTCGAGAACAAAAGGATAATGAGAGACCTCGTCTCTTAACACGATTGTCTCTCAACTAGAGATGAGGTTCCAAGAAGTTCGTCTAACCGTCTCAACTAGTCGTGAAAGCACCAAGGAGATAATGACTTACAAAGATCATGAAAAGTAATAAAGGTGACATGACACATGACAACTTACGAAAGGATTAAGGACACAGAAGTTGATACTCAGATGGCTAATCAACCTTTTGCTTTCCTAACGTCTAACCTTTCCTCCAGGATGATATTGTCCTTCCTTCGAACCAGAATGATATTGTCCCTTCTTCGAAGGCCATTTATTTTTTTCCTGTTCACACTCAGGACCACAAGGTCATGATCAGTGCATCATTATCATATCTCATAATATAAATCATTTAATTAACAAAACTATTTAACATTGGTAATTACTTCATAATCAAAATTAAATCAGATATTTCCACAATATCAATTCTGTTAACTATGACTAATCCTCCTGATTATCATGCCAAGTTAAATGATTAAGTCTAATTGTAAGTTGGGGATGTAACATATTCCCCCCCATAAGAATCATTGTCCCCGATGATTAATTGTCTTTAAGATAAACCAACATAATATGAAAATGTTTTCAAAAGCATAATATCAAGTGTCTCAGAAAATATGAGGAAATCTAGCATGGAAGTCATCATAATTTTCTCAGGTGGTGTTTTCCTCTGCATATTGGTCCCATTGGACCCTGCACTGTGTTACTTCCTTGTTTCGTAAGCATAGCTTACGTGTTTCGAGCACCTTGATGGGCTCGATCACCATCACTCCTGGGTCCTTCACCTGCAAAATATTCCAATCAAGCATATGAATTTGATTATCAACAGAGTTAAGCTTTTTCAAATAGGAAACATGAAACACATTATGCATCATGGCAAGTGCTGGCGGTAGAGCAATTCTGTATGCCACTGGGTTGACTTCTAGAACTTCAAATGGGCCCACGTATCTTGGTGCCAACTTGGACATCTTTCCAAATTTGATGGAGCTTTTCTGTGGTTTTACCCTTAGGAGAACTTTATCTCCCACAGTGAAATGCCTTTCAATACGCTTTGCATCTGCATAACTCTTTTGCCTATCATTGGCTTCCGCTAGCCTCCTTTTAATCAAATGGACTTGTTCTTCCATCTTAGATAGCATTTCTGGACCAAGGCTAACCCTATCTTCTCGCTTATCCTAGCTTATAGGGGTTCAACACTTTCGTCCATATAATGCCTCAAATGGTGCCATCTTAATAGCTGAATGATAAGAGTTATTGTAGGCAAATTCCACTAGAGGAAGATAATTCTCCCACTTGTATTGCTGATCCATGCAATACATCTTTAACAAGTCCTCCAACACTTGGTTCACCCTTTCAGTTTGTCCATCTGTTTCAGGATGATAAGCAAAGCTTATGTTCAACTGTGTACCAAGTGAAGAGAACAAGGTTTGCCAAAATCTAGATGTCGTCCGTGCATCCTTGTTTGAGATAATCTTCTCAGGAATGCTATGCAGTCTGAAAATCTCTTGAACAAATTTTCGAGCAACGACGGGTGCCCCGTCCGTCAAGTCTCCAAGTATAAAATGGGCTGCTTTGGTGAGTCTATCCACCACAACCAAGATAGCATTGTGCCTATTCCTTGACATAGGAAGCCCTTGCACAAAGTCCATGCTTATAATTTGCCATTTCCACTCAGGAATTTCATGAGGGTATAATAATCCTGTTAGGTGTTGGTGTTCCGCCTTCACCCTTTGGCATTCAATACAAGTAGCTACAAAATTTGCAGCATCCCTCTTCAGTCCTTTCCAAAAATATAAAGGTTTCACATCAGCGAGTAACTTGGTTACTCTAGGATGCCTAGAATATGGTGCAGAATGAATCTCTTTCCAAACCATATTCCTTAACTCTACTGAGTTAGGTACATACATCCTTCCTTTAAATCTTAATAACCCATCTGGTTCAAGGTTGAATCCCTCATATTTCGGATTCTGTGGATTCTCCTCAAGGGCCTGTTTTACCTGCTCGTAAAACTCATCTCCCTTAGATTTTTGTAGCACCTGATTCCTAAAATCAGAATGTATAGAGATCATAGAGGAGATATGCCTTCTCCTACTTAAAGCCATCTGCCACTCGATTTTCTTTTCCCTGAATATATTTAATCTCGAAATCATAATCCGAGATAAATTCTAACCATCTTCTTTGACGAGCATTAAGATGGGGTTGAGTGAACAGATACTTGAGTCCTTGGTGATTTGTTTTTAACTCAAATGGTTTTCCAAGCAGGTAGTATCTCCACATTTGAAATGCGTGAATGACTGCTGCCAGTTCTAAATCATGTGGGGCATAATTTTGTTCATAGTTTTTCAGTTTGCGTGATTCATACGCAATGACATGTCTATTCTGGACTAGTAGTCCATCTAGGTCTTCCCCTGAGGCATCGGTAATGACTACAAATTGACCTTCTGGGTTAGGTACTTTCAATATTGGGACTGAAGTCAATTTTTCCTTCAGTAGGTCAAAGGCCTCCTGGCACTTTTCTGACCATTCAAACTTCTTGCCCTTTCCTTGCAAGGAAGTTATTGGATGTGCAATTTTAGAGAAGTTTTTCACAAACTTCCTATAATGACCAGCAAGGCCCATGAAACTTCGGACCTCATGTACATTTCTTGGTTTCGGCCATTCAGAAATAGCCTTAATCTTGGCTGGATCCATAACTATCCCCTTAGCCGAAATTATATGACCCAAATACTGTACTTCTTTCTGAAAGAAAGTACACTTAGAGAGCTTGCCATATAACTTATGCTCTCTTAATCTCTGAAGAACAATTCTCAAATGCTGCATATGTTCTTCATTCTTAGAGTAGATCAAAATGTCATCAAGAAATACTAAGACAAACTTGTCTAGACAGTCTTTGAACACACTGGTCATAAGATTCATAAATGCCGCTGGCGCATTTGTCAATCCAAATGGTAGGACAGTGAATTCATGATGTCCATATCTGGTTCTAAAGGTTGTCTTATGGATGTCTTCATCCTTCAACCTCAATTGGTGATATTTAGATCGAAGATCGATCTTGGAAAATATTGTTGCACCCCTCATCTGGTCAAAAAGATCATTGATGCGAGGTAAAGGGTATTTGTTCTTAATGGTTTCTTTGTTTAACATGCGGTAATATATGCACAACCACAAAGTGCCATCTTTCTTTTTCACAAAAATAACTCGCACTCCCCATGGTGACACACTAGGTCTAATCAACCCTTTATCTAGCAGGTCTTGTAGTTGAGCCTTTAACTCCATTAGTTCTGTTGTGGTCATTCTGTAGGGGGCTTTAGAAATAGGTTCTGACCCAGGAATAATATCAATGGCGAAATCAAAGGCTCTTTTAGGGGGTAACCCTGGTAGTTCATCTGGAAATACATCCTCAAAGTCTTTGAGGAAAGGATACTTGTCCATATTTGATCTTTCCTGACCTATGGACTCCTTCATCCCAACTTCATTAAGTTTTTGGGATTCATAAAACATTAAGTCATCTTGGAAGTAGGTTTCCTCTGTTTCATCTATTTTGTCCATTTTGACAGCAAATAGTTGGCATCCTTTTCTCTGTGCCCTTTTCATTTGTAAGGCGAAAATTTGCCTTAGTTTGACTTCCCTAGGTTTCCCTTGGAGAAAGACTTTGTTTCCTAAATCATCCAGACATTCTATTGTTTTGGCATAATAATCAACTTTGGCTTGATGTCTCCATAGGCAATTTATCCCTAAGATAACATCATATGAGCCAATTGGGGCTACATAAAGATTTACTTCCGTGGAAAAGCTTGGAAGTTCAACTCGAGCCTCAAACATGCACTGCTCTACCTGAGCCTTGGTGTGATTTGCATATTTTACAAACCAAGTGTTTGCCCTGAATCTTGCTTTTCTAGGTATCTTATTTACAATTTTGGGAGAAATAAAACATTTCGTAGCACTTGCATCAATTAACACTGAAATCGGAACTTAACACTGAAATCGGAACTCCAAATAAAATACCTGTTGTCTCTACGGGAGTTATTTGGTACTTGGCTTGTCGGTTATCAAAGGCTGCATGGATACGTTGCTGGAACGCCACTTGTTGGGAGGGTAGAGGATTTCCTCTTGGTTGCACTCCCTGTGATTTGTTGGGACACTGATTGGCGTAGTGATCTCCGCCACAAGTGTAGCATCCACCAGCTGGTCCTCACCTCTCTTGAGGTTTGCCAGAATTGTTTCCATTCTTCCTGGAGTGGTTGTTTCCCTTTTTCTCTCCCCTAGACTCAGCTTGTTTATTTTTGGCCCTTTTGTCATTCTTCTCAGAATATTCCTGTTTCTTCCCCTTTTTCCTTGAGGATTGAGAAGACTGAGACTAGTTATATCTCTTACGATTTCTTTCCCTATAGGCTGACATAGCTTTCAGGTTTTGTTCTTGTCTGACGGCCTTCTCGTAGACCTGTTCCATATTAGTTGGACTGTGAACATTAACCTCACCCCCGATTTGGGCGTTCAACCCCATTATAAACTTCCGAACACAGAATTTCTCATCTTGCTGATACTGCAGCACATACTTTAACAGTCGGGTGAATTTTTCCCAATATTCATTTACAGTCATATCAACCTGTTTCAGGTTTTGAAAGTCTATAAGTTTTTGATCATAAAACAGTTGAGGCAACCATCTTTGCCTAAATAGTTCTATGAACCTGTCCCAAGTAAGGCTTGTAGACCTCAAGCCTAATTCCATCTTTTTGTTCATCCACCATGTGGATGCTTCACCCGCTAGCTGAAATGCTCCCCACACAGCTTTGGTAACCTCATTATAATTTCTAATTTCAAAATACTTATCCATCTCCGTAAGCCATGCCTCCGCAGCATCTTTGCTTACGGATCCATCAAATTTAGGTGGCATGACCTTTTTTATGTCATGAGACAGTTCCATAGCCATAAGGCTCCTCTTATTCCCTTCCTGTCTAGTGGCGGAGTTATTTTCTCCATGCTGGCTTTAGGTGGTGTCATTATGGCGTTCCTCGCCATCACCCCCATCATAATCATCTCGCCTGTCTTCTGATTGGCCTCCTACTTTATGTTCGAGAGTTTCCACCTTCGCCCTTGTTTCTTTCAACAAAGTCAAGATTTGGTCTAATTTAGACTCGGATTGCCTTGAAGGTGCTCCTTCATCTCGGCTATCCTCCATTCTGGTTCTAACTCAAACCTTTACTGCAATCTACTTTTTCCTGAAGTTTGCAGATTAATCACAGATTAGTTTTTCCATGTTAAACAATTCATTCATTTTACAAATCTATTCACATTCATGTAATCTTTAACAAGAAAGGAAAGATTGTCAAAATTGTCATTGCATTATGTTGTACCCATACAAAATTTTTCGTATATGCATATGAATGTCCTAAGAAGATGTCCAAACACACCTCCCAAGCACCATGTAGCATTGTCATTATTGTGCTAACCCTGCAGGTACAAGACATATCAAAAGATAGTGATCTAAGGCTCAAATGGAGGGAGATTCTGGCAAGCCAATCAAGCCTGGAGCTGTGAAAGAACATCTAGAAGCGGAGGCCAAAGTGATGGATCGAGGACCAAAGTGACAAAGGAACCAAGGAAAGCAATGCAAACACATCTGGCAAATCAAAATTCAATTTTGAAAATTTGAAAAATTTCGAAAATTTTTCTAAGGCATTTTTGAGCGTTTTTGGCTAAGTGTGCTCCACCTTGGAGCATGCTTCATGAAGAAGAGGCTTCAATAAGAGCTTCAAGTGTTATGAGCCTAATTTCCAAACTTCAAGGCTTTCCATCGTCGAATGAAGAAGTTACGGCAAAAGAAACTCCTCAGGCAGAGACAAATGACGTTGATCCAAGCAGTCTTCATAAAAAAGGGCTAAGGCAAAGTTCAAAGTTTCCGAGGCCAAAAGTCATGATGAAAAAACATGGAGAATGGTGAATCAATCACGAGGTTGTCATGGAAATCTCAAGGCAAAAGATCAAGATCTTCAAAGGCCAAGAACGAGAAAATTGAAGAAGGCAAAGGGTCTTGGAAAAGGTGCCTATATTGGGCTTTTCACACGCCTTTTGGTCACATCAAAAAGGTGCCTATATTGCCTACTTTGCACGCCTTTTAGCCACCTCAAAAAGGCGCCCATATTGAACAAATTGCACTCCTTTTTAGGCTACCTCAAAAGGCGCTCATATTGGCCATTTCACACACCTTTTTGGTGCCTTGGAAAAGCGCTCATTTTGGAGAAAATGCACTCCTTTCTATGTCTTGGAAAAGGCGCCTATTTTCACCTTTTGGCATGCCTTTTTGTCATCTTCAAAAAGCGCTCATTTTGCCCAAAACTCATGCCTTTTTGACCCTCTCAAAAAGCGCTCACTTCACCTATTTTGCACGCCTTTTGGGCACTTCAAAAAGGCACTCAAACTTGCCTAAACCCACGCCTTTTGAGGCTCTTGCAAAAAGCGCTCTTTTTGGGTTAAACCCACGCCTTTTTGGCCTTGACAAAAGGCACTCAAATTGAAGGATTTGCACTCCTTTTCAAGCGTTCTAAAAAAAGACAACATGCCTCCATTTTGGCGCCCACTTACAGGAGAGAGAATGCTCAGGAGAGAGAAGATCAAAGGCTATAAATAGAGGTTTACCATTCACTTCTTCACTCTTTTTTGTTGCATGGAGCTAAAAATAAAAGCACTCTATTTGTGGAATAAAGCACATTGAAACCCTAAGAAGTGAAGTCAAGCTATAAAGGAGATTCTTCTTCATTGTTATTATCATTTCCAAAGGCAACTTGAGCTTGGAGACTCCATTGATGAAGGTTTTGAAGCTTTTGAAGGCAGATAGAAGAGGTTTAAGAAGAGGCACTTCACCTAGAAGGCCATGATCACACATTGTTGCATCATTCCATGCCTTTTTCTCACACCCCAAGGCACATCCACACATGAGAATGCCATTTCTTCACGTTGGAAGCCATTGATAAGGGTTTCAAGCTTTCTTATTGCAGGTTCGAAGCACTTTTTGGGCCAGCAATACATTTAAGGGGCAGATCTGTAACTTCAAGGCACTATTTTCTTCATCCTACCTCATCTAAAGACATTTGTGCACACTCAAGCGGCAGCGCCCAAGTCGAGGAGGCCATTTTTGGAGATTTTTCAAGCTTTCTTCTTGCTGGTTATGACTGTTCAAGCCCAAAATCAGCACCGACAGCCAAAAGAAAAGTGATTTTTGAGGCCTTTATGTTCAATTTTTCTCATTTCTATCACACACCCACCTCGGGAAAAGGCGTTTTCCATCATTCTTGACCGTCTAGAGCTCAGATCTGGCAAATCTTTGAAGTTACAACTATAAATTTTCACTTTCCAAAGCCAAAAATATACATTTTCATGAAAAATCAGAGTTGGACAGCGAGAAGAAAAGCTTGATTTTTGAAGACAAGTATAAAAAGGTCTGATTTTGCCTTTTTTAATGCGGGACAGCGAAGGAGAAAGCTTTTCCAAGCCACCAAGCAACCATGCAATACTCTTCGATCACCAAATGAGGCTAAAGTTGATGAATTGGAGGGAAATCTCAATTCCCAGACTTAGCCATTTTTTCAGTGCTTGCAGGAGATTCTATTTTGGGCAATTGGAGGGATTTCCAAATAAGTTTCTATTTTGAGAACTGACTTTGCCTTTCAAAGATAAACTTATTTTTGGATTTGTTTTGGAAATCATGCAAAATATTTTAAAGTGGAACTCAAGGTGTAATAACATGCAAGTTCAGTTAACTGAATTGCATGAGAGATATTTTATTATTTTAATTGCTAATAAGCTTGCATGCTTCCCATGCAACATTAGGGTTAGGGTGGAGAGTGTTAGTTAACTCTTCCTTTTATTTCCTTGCATCTTTGCTTTTTAGGGTATAAATAAGTGTTTTTGCACAAGCACCTGAGAAGAGGTTTTGATGAATTTAGAATTCAAACTTAGATCTAGATTTCAGCATTCAAGAGCTTTAGAGTTAGTCTTTTTCAGTATTTTGTATCCAAATGTCAAAATTGTGTTCAATCAATGAATGAAAAGCAATGGCAATTCTTATGCCTGTCTTACGCTGAAGTTATTTGTCAGATGTTCATATGATTGTGAGTTCGTATTCATTCAATGGAATTTACTATGCCTGTTTTGCTTCTAAGTATCCATTGATATGTGTTTTCTTCTGTGTTGAGGGTGAAATCACAACTTTGTATTATTTTTGCCTTCATCATTGTATGGTGTTATTTTGTCCAATCAATCTAAAATTGTGTACTTGCTTTACTCAACCTCTGAATTTCACTGAGTAACGCAAGCGTGTAGCCTAGGTTTTGTTTCTAGTCAAAAAGCATAAAAATCTTTGCTTTGCAGTTGAATGTGCGTCTCTGCCTTCTCGCACGTTGCAAAAACCCAAAAAGATTGTAAAGTTTTTAGTTAAGTTTTATTTTATAGGGAGCTTCCCCTCCAAATTCGAAGAGCGGTTCTACTGCACATCTGTCTGTTTTTCTTTCCCACCAAAAGGTGCGAAATTAAACACTAACACATTACAGTTTCCATTGGATTACATATAATCCACCAAAATTACAAAATTGTAATTACACCTTGCTCCTGCAAGTCATTTACAATTTGGGATAGCTTCCCATATTCATGTTTTCTTTTCAATCTTAGGAGGTGAGGATACACACTGGTATTCCTTCACATCCTCTATAGGTACATTACAATCTTTAGGGTTACTTCCCTCAGCTGGTGCTTTAGGGGCAGAGGGTGTTTCTGATGCTTCAGTAGAGTTAGGGGCAGACAACCTTTCAGCTTTCCTTAACTCAGGTGCTTGATACGTTTCATGGCATTAGCGAAAGTTTCCTCATCAAATAACCATACACCTACCAAACATCCATTCTGTTCAAGTTTCTCCTTCATGGAGGCTCGTGCCTTCAAGAATTTTTGTGGCATAGGTAACGTCCATGTTCCGTTACCTTCTTTCAAGGTGTGGTTCTAATTTTTACCATTCTGGCATAGAACATCCAAACATTAGCATACTTAATGTTGGATACAATAATCATCAAGTAGTGAGCTCATTAGGTCCATGTATTGAACATGGTAGCTCTGATACCATATGTAACATCACTATCCATAATGCTCATAATGTAACATAAAAATGTATCATAATCAAGAGATTAGTTAACAAGTTGATCGAGCTAATCAAATTTTAACCAAAGGAAAGATAATCCTTTCATTAATTAAGCATGTCAATCTAATCATGATATAACAAAGCTTACATTTTAGTAAACATTTACAATTCTTTAGTGAATAACCATCACTAATCAAGTACAAAATATGCTCAAGGCATCATAGTTCAATTAATAAATTACAATAGACCCTTTGGTCATAAATGCAAATACTGTATCTGGAATCAATGACATCTGTCTTCATAAGCCTCGGCTTGTCTCATGCTAGGAAAGGAGAGCATCATCTTGATGCTTTTCCTGCAACCACGGACTTGCGGTCTCCCGCTCAACTTCCTATCTGGAAGTGGCCCTACCCTTCACGGAAAGGTTAGACATTAGAAACCATTCGGTTAGCCATCTGAGTATTTGGTGTTGTGTCCTTCCTAATGTCTCACAGTCACACACTATAGATCCACTCTAACTTGTATAACACTACTGGAGACACTAGGCCATCTGGAACACTGTGAACCAACAATGCATGTAGAGACGGACGCATTACTTTGGCCAAAGTTTTACATACATACACGTTGCACAATGAACATTGTCGTATGTCCACCACCCAAACTTGACTTATAAGTTGTCATGTCCTACAGTAAGTTCTCATAGACCTTGTTCTTTAGGTTTAGTATGAGTGGGATCAATCCGACTCATTGTCCATACTTGGACATTCGACTCCCATCATAAGTTGGCTACAACTAAATAGGTTACTTTCATAACGAGGAACTAGTGACTCCATGTCACCTTGTTCCACTTTCATTTCATATCAAAATCGACCATTTTGACCACCTTGGTCTCCTATGTTTTGCATTTTCGATAACAAATCATCATATATGATGAAGTCAAATTCATGGTGCTCAAGGCATACCGTGCCTTAGAAGAATAGATTGGTTTCTTTATGATTAATAGCTCTTATAATCTTTATGAACTTTAGGTGTTAAACAACTATCCTATTAGTTTACGCTTGAGTAAATAAAGGAATTATAACTCATAACAATAACCAAAAAGTCTTAATTTAGACACAAATAGAATAAGCTTATATTATTCTTTAAGCACAATCAAACTGTTATGAGCTGAGACCATGTTCTCAACTGATCTTGCCACCTCCATAATCGAAGGTTCTCGTATACAATCTTGACAGTTTAAATAAACCATATATGATTCACAGTTGGCTTTCCACACAAGCCAAACTTGATAATAGTTTAGGTGTTGTAAACACAATGAAGAATAATTGCCTTTTCCGCTGTCACCACAGTCGAGTGATTGTATAATTCGTTTATAGACTATAATGATTACTGGAGTTATTCAATATTCCACATTGAGAGCATTTAGACTCTCACTTTGTCATCATACGACGTGTGCTTAATATGCTTTGAAAGCATGCTCAGCCATAATGGCTTCGAGCTTCGGTTATCATAAAATGTGGAATGCATTACAGTTGGGTCGAAAGACCTTTAACTCAGACCCAGAAAAGAGTTTATTTTTATAAATCTCGGCCTTATGGCCTCGAGCTAGGGTCACAATAAAACCATATTGCAGTCGTTGCTCGGCTTTGAAGCCTCGAGCTTAGTCATAGGAAAGATTACCAAGTATCACTGCTCGGCCACCCGACCTGGAGCGTAGTCTCAAGAAGAGTTTATAATGTTTCATTGCTCGGCCCTACGGCCTAGACCGTGGTCTCAAGAAAAGTTTACTGTGTTTCTTTATTCGGCCTTGCGGCCTTGAGCTTGGTCTCAAGAAAGATTACTGTGTTTAGATAGCTCAACCTTCATGGCTTCGAGCCTATTCTCATTACAAAGATAACTTGTTAAGGCTTGGCCTTAAGGCTCTGAACCACTGAAAGAAATGAAGTTTTAGAACAATGTTAGCTCGGCCGTTTTGGCCTTGAGTCATGGCAGAGATAATATAAACATAAAACATGGCACGGCCTCATAGACCTCGTGCCTCTGTGTTCAACATATAACAAGTAACATCGGCCATACGAACTCGGGCAGAAGTTCGATAGAGTTTAAAACTCATTATATAGAAAGTAATTGGAAATTTTGTCCATCATTTTACCTAGACAAGACTATCAATCGAGATGCAATTCCAGTCCGCAACTTTTCAAGCTGCTCCCAGCTTCTTATCACCCAGTGTAATCTCAGAAAAGTTTCACCACCTTCTCTCCAAACCCCAACAACGAACCTCCTCTCAGCAAAAGGTCCTTTCACAAAAGTGAAAACTCAAAACTTGATAACTGGTGACTCATGGCATGCCAATTTGGATGGTAACTACCATTCCACTCGGTAGGTTCCCACAAAAGGTGGCTTGATCCAGGCATCATGCGCTTGAAAGGGATGAGCTCAAAGCTCTCCTTCAATCCTCAAGGTCGACTATTAACAATTTAATAGTATTCGATAGTATCAAATATTAAGATAAGTAAAATAATAACAATATTATTGCAATCAACCTATAAAGAAGTTTCATCCTTACTTAAGGATTATCACTATAAAATTGAAATCACAAAATGATTCATATCAATATCGTCGATTATCGTGGTCGAGTAATACTCCCTCGAAATCGACTATCATCTTTAGTTGAATGACTAGGGAATAATATCCCCGAGAACAAAAGGATAACGAGAGACCTCCTCGTCTCTTAACACGATTGTTTCTCGACTAGAGATGAGGTTCCAAGAACTTCATCTAACCGTCTCAACTAGTCGTGAGAGCACCAACGAGACAATGACTTACAAAGATCATGAAAACTAAGAAAGGTGACATGACACATGACAACTTATGAAAGGATTAAGAAGGACATAGAAGCCGATACTCAGATGACTAATCAACCTTTTGCTTTCCCAACGTCTAACCTTTCCTCCAGGATGATACTCTCCTTCCTTCTTCAAAGGACGTTCATTTTTTTCCTGTTCACACTTAGGACCACAAGATCATGATCAGTGCATCATTATCATATCTTATAATATAAATCATTTAATTAACAAAACTATTTAACATCGGTAATTACTTCATAATCAAAATTAAATCAGATATTTCCACAATATCAATTCTGTTAAGTATGACTAATCCTCCTGATTATCATGCCAAGTTAAATGATTAAGTCTAATTGTAAGTTGGGGATGTAACAAAAAATCTCCTTCGACTATCAGCTTTTTACAACCCAAAGAAGCTGCCAAAGAAATGCCTACAGCAGCCGCTCTTCATTCAGCTATGTTATTAGTTTGAGAGCCCAAGAAAAATGATCCACCATGAACAAAAGAGCTCATGGAATCTCTAAGAAGAACATGTCCACCAGTCAAACCCGATTGCCATGGGAGGTCCCATCGAAGTTTAATTTCCAAAAACTATTAGGGGGATGAAGCTGTTTAGCATTAGCTTATACAAGTTTCTATCTCTTAACCCATTAACAGGGTCAAAGTTTTAAAATGTTAAAAGAGTAATGTTCATGTCATTATCTTCACAATGAGGTATGTTTGCATCTTGGAGAACTTAGAGATTGATTTTGGGGCAGATCTTGGTGGGCTTAAGCCTCTTTTTACAATGATGATGGTCTACTAAATTTTTGTTACAGATTAAGCTTTGTTTGGGAAAAGATTCAATGGTGTTATTTGTAGAATAACAGTGGTAATCTTTCATATGAGCTCATTCTGTCATTGCCTGTCTCTGTGCTAGTTTTGGTTTGTTTTCTGCCGCTTGGAGCTATATTTTTGCAAGATTGTTTCTGGGCTTTCTTCTCTTCTATAATTTCAGTTTAGGGAGCATTGGCACTTGGGAGTTTGTCCCTTTTATTGTGCCGACTGCTGTATATAAACATTTATTGTGTTTGAAAGAGTGAATTTGCTGAAGGGAGAATTAGAAATGTTGTTTTTGTTGCTCATTAGTTGCAAAGGTGAAATATTGATGATTTTGTGATCATATATTTGTCTATGCATGCATTATACCCTGGGTCAGGGCTAAAGAGACGAGGGTGATGTCCTTACTTCTGCTTTGATTTTTGGTGGAATAGGGCTTGAAGTAAGAGCGTGTTTCTGTTTGAATCTATCTTTATTTGGACTCCTTAAAAATGAAATCTTCATTATTATGATATTTGTTTCCTTTTTAACACTGAGATTTGGGGATTTTACCTGAAGTATTACATTCTCTCTTCTCATCCTTTTTGGGTTGAGTTGGAGTATTTTTCTCTTGAGCTGGGTTGATAGAGACACAATTGGCTCAACACTGTCATCCTCAGCATTTTATATTTTATCAATATCCTCTTCACCCCCATAGGCAAAGGTCCTTAGCATGATGGCCACAAGAGGAAGGAGAGTACTCTTGCTTTTGGCTGCATGGCATGGACAAAGTACATATGGTGGAAGTCTGGTCAAGCATATCTCTCTTCGTTTAGTTTTAATTTTTGGTTATCCATGAGATGTGGATGATGTAATTGGGATTGATATGGTTTTAACTTTTTGCGTATTATTTTTTAGGTGGATGAAAAGTTGAAATTTAATAATGATTATCAATGTAAACTATAATCTAGATGCCCTATTTTATTTTTTTCCAGTTTCAAGTACGATATAATGACTTTCTTATAGAGGTTGAGTCTAACCCACACTATCTTGCTCTTTACTGTGTATCTGCACAAAAGTTTGATTTGAAAATAAATTGCAGAATCACCTTCATGTCTGTAAAACAAACCTACTGGTGCATGTTTTAAATTTTAGTGAGATCTATACAATTGAAATATGTTCAGAAAGGACTTGGGTTGTGGATCATGTTTCTGTTTGGATTAATATACGAACTTAGATTAGTTTTTTTTTTATTGACAAAAAGTTTAAATGGCATTTCATAAGCTCAGATAGCACTCGTTTTATAGATCTAGTAGTTGTATAGGTGTTAGATAGTTTTCATTGTTAGGTGTTCAGAGTTGTTAAGAGCATTCTAAGGTTAGTTTTATTAGGTCTTCTGTAATCCTTATAAACATTTACTCTGACCACAATTTGGACTTGTCTTGCCAGGCCTGTCATACAAACAAATGATGATAACGTAACTTTTTTCTTGGAAAATAAATGCCTGTCTTGCATTGATGTTTGATAAATATTTTTACATGTCAAAAGTTCTTTATTTCATTACTAATTGCTTGTTTTTAATGGCCACCAGAAATGAAGTGGGGTTTGTACATCCTTCTCAATTGGCAATATTCCATCCTCTGGAAGGAAAAGAAGCTATTGCATCATTTGGTGGAGACATGCAAAAATCTGTAGTTGGTACGACGAATATAGTCATAGCATTTCAATCATCATTCTTTGAAGGTTCTATAGGAAAACCAATTTTTTTGCTTGCTGCAGATGGAGATACAAAACCCAGCGGAGAGGTATCTTACGATAGATCTGTTTTTTGGAGTGGAGATCATAAGCTTGCCATATCTGTCCAGGCTTTATCTCCTCTCTATAAGACTGCAAAATCTGCTTATCTATCTGCATACCAGCAGTATGAACGTCTTGTTCGCTCCTCACAAAACAACCTTAATTTGCCTTATGTATATGAGCCAAAAGGTTCCTCAGAAACTGTTGGACAAGATAGACATACTTTGGATATAGAAGCTGTAGAAAATGAACTAATGAGCCACAGCAAAGTCTTAGTCTTATTAAGCTGGGACTATGCTAGTGCTTGGAACTCCAGGTACTTTTTGAGTTTTCCTCTTCCTCTATAAAATACATGTGTTGTTTAGAAGAACCATTCCTTTATTTTTCTATTGTTTTATTCCTCTCATTCATGATTGTAGTACAAAGCTTCAGTTGGTGCAGACCAAACATGAAAGTTTAGTAGAATATGCATAGGGGTCCCCTAATTTGATTTTTTGGTCATTAGCCAACTTACAAGACACTCAAAAGTTTCTGGTTATCAGCTCTTATAACTATTGATACTTCATTTCTGAATGTTTTTAATCAATTTCACATGAACAACAACATTCTTCTTGGATGCAATGATGTGAAAGAAATGAGATGATAATTTTAATTTTTTTTTCAATATTGTAGAAAAATTCCTTAAGTCACATAAGATTTAAATTCATACTTGGATGTTGCTATGCAAGCAGATGGAATGTGTTCATTTTGTATAATCTTTTTTTATTTGTTTTGTTTTAAAATAATACTTTTGAAGTCTCCTAATGCATCTTCCTTTTTTTGGCTTTGCACTAATCCAACTTCTTGCCATGAGAGTACAATGGATATATGAGATGCACAAGTTCATCAGGGATTGTTTAGGTGATTTATATTTACTGAATTCAAAAGGCATTTTTCAACTTTAATCAGGCTCCTTAATATGATGACTTTGTTAAACAGTGCTACAAGTGTTCTATTATATGTAATTATTTAGTTCATGCGATCACTTATAATTCATGTGACTCCATGGCACCACTTTCACATCCTTGTTGACTGCTTCGATCTGTTTGTATCTGGAACTGATATATTAAATTCATAGAGACTGGAGTATGTTGCTTTCCAAAAATATGCATTGCCATCTATTCCTTATTTGTTTTATGTCAATTAGTTACAATAATCTAAATATCTTTTTACTAAATACTTCTGCAATTTCTTGACATTGTCTTGTGCAATCAATGTAAATAGCTAATTTTTATAGTGTCAAAGCACAAATGCACAAAGAAGAATGCTGCAATGTCAAGTTACACTGTGGTTAATTTTTGAACACTGAAGCTAAGAGATTTTTGATGAATCAATATAGACTTACTTTCTGACAACAAAAGGAGCATGCTTGTTGTAGACTGTCACGCAAAGCACCATGAAATAGCTATAAGCATTGAGGATATTTAGCAAGTAGAAGGTAAAATGATCTAGAGGAGAGTGAAGATGTCCTAATGATATAGGCATACACCCACAAAAACAAAGAATGGGAAACTAGCTGCTTCAACTAAATGGATGCAAGCAGGGTTTAAATATATTTTATAAAACAATCTTGTTGCTGGCAGGATAAGGCAAAACATCATGCAGGGTGCACAAGATCCAAGCATACAAATGAACATCTTAGTTAGTTTAGTGTACGTGCAGTTAGAAGGCTCATGTGGAATAATCCATGTTGGAGGAGAAATATCTACAACAGCTATTTAGATTCAATTCCCAATGTAATGATTTAGATGTTTGGTGACAATAGAAACTTAATAATTTAGCTGTTAATGGTGGTCTTGTTCTTGTAATCTCCAGCTTGCATCCAATCTTCGTCTAGAGCCTTTACTAGTTCCTTTGTCCAGACTCCAAGTATCAATCGGTTGATCCACATTTATTATTCTGACAAGGAACTACGCAATAAGTACATTTTGTAATTCTGTAAAAATGTATCTATCCTGGAATGCCTATCCAGACAGCAACTATTCTCTCCTTGCAGAAAATTCCATTATAGTTGTCAACCTGCAAGCTTCAATGCTTTCCTTTGTGGGATTGCAATGCATCTTCAACAACAGTTGTACACATGGATCTCTACAATGGGACCAATATTGGCTGTTTACCCCATCTGCAACAATACTACAAACAGACCTAATTTACTCCAAGACTTGTAGTCTAGTTTTGAATTTTCAGCAATACGCTTCAAGAAAATTACCACCAGAAGAGCAGCATTCACCTGAGGCATGCACTTGAATACATTGAATCCATTCAGCCAGTCAAATAGAATCCAAAAACAAACGATCAGTTCATCATGAGATGGAATTTATGACTGGGTCAATATGTGCATTCCTCAATGTGATTTGTTTATTTCAACATCATTTTATTCAATCTCTTGTAGATACAAATTCATTTAAAGAACAACATCATGAATCTGTACGTATCCATCAATACACATAGAGAATTGACTAAATAGTGTTTTGTATCGATACTTAATTGAGTAATCTATAGAAAATTCTGTTATAGATCAGAGACCATATGAATAATTATCACTCTAATATTCATTACAAGAGGCAAAAGGGTGCAAGGCCTCTACTTTTCTTTAGATGAGCTTTACAATCAGGTGGCATTATAGAACAAAGAAGTGTCAATAAGTCTTTGAAGTTGAATATGACATCTATATTGTAGTCCCACCAACTGGCAAATAATTGCGGAAAACACGTCAAAATTTCCAATCAAAAGGGTACTATAGATATGTAACTTTAACTAGCTCGCAACACCTCAAGCAATGTTGTTAGGCCCATGAGCTTTTTAATTTGTCCCTTTCAGGACAACACAAAATGGAACAACGTGGAAGGATAAACCTTTCTTCAAATTAGAAGGGGAAGCTCCCTTGTAAATAAAAGTAAAAACCCTAGAAATTTATGCAATGGAAACAACCTGTCTTTTTGGTTCTCAAGAATGGGCACAAGGCTTATCTGTTGTCTTTATTACATCTTTAGCATGTTAATAGTATATGTGTTAATGAATAAATAGTACATCTTTAGTAGAGTAATAATGATAGGGTTAGTAAATGTTTAGGGTGAAAAATGCTCTCCTTGTATGGTTAACTGCATACAACAGCAAAAGAATTGCATAAAATTGTTGTACAAGTGCATTCAACATTTAAAAAAATGCCTCTTGTGACTATCTTAGTCACAGTTTCAAACAACAGAGCAGAAATGAGGCAATTGAACAATTCCTCACAACTGAAAGGAACAAAAAGAGGCTTGAATTTACACAGCTGATGCAATGTCCCGTTTTTGGAAAAGATGAAGAATGACTTGTTATGATGCCCTAAGGTGGAGCGACCCAATTGGGGAAAGGAAAATAGAGGAAAGATATGGAAATGACCTTGGATAATTGTATTATGCCTTAGAAAATACACAAGAATGCAAAATAAATTCTTTTGATGATGGACGACCTAGGAGAGGTCAAAGGAGGTAATTTTGAGATCCCAAGGAGGTTCGCCCAAATTGGGAAAATTATTTTTAAAATAATAAGTGGTATTTTCCTTGTAAGGTGGCTAGAAGGAGGTCGGCCTTGGAAGGAATAAATAAAAAGAAAATAAAATGTTTTCTTTATAAGTTGGGCGCCCAAGAGGAGGTCGGCCTTGGAAAGAGAGATAAAGTGAAACAAAATAAAAGATACCAAGGCCAGGTCGGCCCTCTTTGAGAGGGCAAAAGTCATGTATAAATATGAAGTCATTTGGGCATCAATAATCATATCTTTTCTTCATATATTTTGGCTGCAACTTTAGAGCAGCATATTCGAAGGACAAAAACCCTTGAGAATATAAGGTGGATTGGACGAAAACCTAATCTCATCTTGGAGGTGAATTCATACGGAGTTCACAATTGCACTTCATTGGAGATTTGTGGAGAAGAAGAGCAGATTCGCATATTCAGATTTTAAATCAGCGTTGGAGGAGATTCTTCTTGTGGTTTGTGTTGTTTGGCTCTAGGGTTTTAACCCTAGGTTGGAGCGCCACCCTTGAAGGATCAATTTCGTGGCATTTGTGTTCATTGGCATTAGGGTTTAATCCCTAGATTTGTGCGCCACACTTTGGAGGATTTGAGCAATCAAGACATTTCATTTTGGAGCAGCATTGAAGATCTTTTTAGAGCAGCCTTGGAACATCATTTTGGAGCAGCATCTTGGGCAAGTTTATGTTGATATTGACCTAGGGCTTCACCCTAGAGAGGAGCGTCATCATTTGGAGAAGGGCGATTTGGTGTTGAGGGCAGATTTCACCTTGTTAGGGTTTTCTAAACCCAAAATTCGGAGCAGCAGCCGGGCGCCACCATTGTATGTACAAACCTATCAAGAGGTCTGATTTATAACAGCAGAAATCTGATTTGTAATTAGGCATGTTTGAGCCTATTCATTGGATGTAATTGCATGATCAGAATTTCTAATTTGTAGCAGCAGACTTCTATTCTCAAAATCAAATTTGGTTGTGGATTTTGAATGCCCTACATTGTGTATTTCTTGGTGTAATTCATGCTTATGATGAATGTCAACTTGTAGTTTCATTTGCCATCATTTTTGCCATGTTTGGATGGGTTTTATGTTTGCTGGAATTAATTGTTTAAGAGCAGAAAAATCAGATCAGAAACTAGGGTTTTCAGCTGAAACTAAAAGTGCAGAAAATTAGGGCAGAAGTTTGAAAATAAAAACCAGAATTTTAGGGCAGATCCCATTGGGGATATTGCAGCTGAATGCCCAAAATTCCACTAAATGTCAAGCTGCTAGCCTGAAAGCTCTGTTGAAGCTTCTATTCATGAGGACAATTGAATCACACTCTGTATAGGCCTGTTCCTGTATGTGCTGTCCTCAGATGGAACCCTCAAGATGGTGAGCATGTTATAGAGGAACAAGAGCTGGAGAATTATGCCGAGTCTTTCCATAGCCCCAAAGGAGTGGCTAATATCTAACATCTGCTACGCTGTTTCTCCTTGCCTTGATTTATAATGCCTCAATTATTAAAAAGACAATTTCTGGTACAGTTGGTTAGTAAACTGTAATACCAATGTTTTGAAACTTATCTATTGTGCAGCTGTCCAGTATACTCAAGACAGTTCTTCATAGTTGGTACACAGGCTTTTAGTTTGTTATGTCTTTTCTGTTTTTGTTTCTTACACTTCTGGTCTATTGTGAGCTGTTAGATAGAACAGAAAATCATCTGTAGCCGGCTTTTCTTCTATTGCCCCTTTACTTGTCCAGATAAGGGCTTGGGTTCATGTTAAAAGTTCATTTACTTTTTTTTTGTTAATATAACCCTGGTTACGAACCAGGGACAAGAGCAAAAGCTAGAGCCGAGCTCTGCATAATCAGTATCATGTATTCATATAAGAAAAACTGTATATACTATGGCCTTATCTCCCTTCTTCATAGTCTATTTCTAATACTTTCTATACTATATCTCATAGTTTGCAAACTCTTTGATTACTCTCCGAGTTGCCGAGTACTCGCAGGATTTTTTGCTCTGCAAGTACTCACAAGGTTTATTCTCCAAGTTTTTTTGCCAAGTATTTGGAAAAACTCACCGAGTTTTTGCCAAGTACTTGCCGGGACTCACCAAAACTCGGCGAGTTTTTACAAATACTTGACTTGTTGCGTTAGCAATACATCAAAATCGCGGAAAAAAACACCAAAACTCTGTTTTTTTGGCGATATAAGCATTGTTTTTTGCCTTTTTAAAAAATTATGAAAATGGTGTACGTCGTGAAGGTTTGTGTGGTTTTGAAGGTCTTCATTTGGGAATTACCCCTCGACCCCATTGGGGGCATTGCCCCCAAACCCCCAACCAAACTCATTTGGTACATTTTCTTGCTGTATTTTGCATAAAATTTATGTTTTTTTTCAAAAATTTAAATTTTTTTAAAAAATTGAAGTATTTTTTAAGTTGTCGAGTTTTGTCAAGTTTTTGCCATGTACTCTCCAAGTTGGAAATTTTTGGCTTGCCGAGTACTCTCCTAGTCTGAGTTTTTGAACTATGCTATATCTATCTAAAAAGTCTTAATGAAAAACAAGAAAACTACAGGGGAAGGGTCAAATTACACATGCCCCTTCCCCTCAACATTAAGCTTACAATTTTTCACAACCTCTTGACCTTTAGACAACACCACCACATCAGGGTCCTCGCCACCAGAATCCACCGCTACTCTTGGACAACATTGTAAATCCGCAGTAAAGGAACCCATTGGAAGAGTCACCCGCAACCCCTTTGCCAGAGTCTCCACCGCATTCTGAAGGCTGGCCATTCTGCACTTGATGTTGTGCAAATGGTCCATCAAGCAGTCATGATACATATCCATGTGGTTGTCTACCTCAAGCATATCATCATGCAGAAGGAAAGAGGTAGCCGCCGTCGCCATGATTGTGGTGCAGGCAAGCGGCTGTGCACCATCGAAGGCGCTCCATCGACCCCTGGTATATCTAGGATCCATCAGAAAACCTGCCATAGCCTCCCCAGTCTTGTCTTAGGCAAACCATCGACATGTTTCGCCACCCCCCACATTCACACCATCCACCTACGCAAACATGGATTTTCAATTTCTTCTTCTACGAATTGCATTAGATATTTGACTGCCTCACCCCCCATCACCCTGCGCTTACGCTTCCGGCTGCGTTCCACACCTTCTTGGCTTTTACCTTATTCAGAAAGCAACATTCAGCCTCGTACAGTCACTTCCCTGCTGTCAAAAGCCATCACTACCTGCCACCTCAACTCACAAAAACCAACTCATAGAAGACAGTTTTCAAACTACCAATAAGCCATAGGAAAATGACAAGATAATAAGTGACCTCCAGAATCATCCACCGTGTGGCTTAATGAGCCATCAATACTCTCGTCCCATCGCTTTGAATGAAGCAAGTGCTGGACGCCGTCACCCAATGGCACTTCAAGCAATCATTCTGCTGTCCTTCTCCCTCATCACTCTCCTTCGCCTATCTGATGTGGAGCTTACCTCTTATCAGGTGAAAGTTCATTTACTTATATATATATATATATATATTCTCTTTATTTCTTTCATCAAAACAAGAAAAGGAGCTGTTTTTAACAGGAGATGATCTTTATCTCAGTCACATGCTACTTAAGCTGTGATTGTGATGTGTTTTTACATCCTTTTTACTTTTTTAATACATGTGTTGACCTTTGCCAAAGAATAAAATTAGGAATTGATATCTAAGCTAGTTAAATTTGTTAGGTACAATTTTTAAAATTCTCAGTTACTTGCTAAGTGAAATTAGCTGCAAGAAGAGAAGCAAATGTTATTTTCTTAGTTTCAGGAGAATGTAATATTCTTGGTAGTGCTATCTTTCTCTAATAAAATATCTGTGCTACGAATTGTGTAATCCTCTACCTAGAAGTGTCATCAGGCTCAGGAATCTAAGCTGACTTTGTGCTATTTGAAATACATAGTGCAAATGTCCCTTGTGATTAGCTTCAAAGCCCATATCAGATCTGGTTACAGTGCTTTTCATATCTTGCATCATTCAGCAAATCTTATTGGCACATTTGTGTACAAGTTGTAATATGCATGATTTATATAAAACATAGTTAATGATGTTGATCAGGAAATGGAAACATAAGAAAGTGTTTTTGTTGTGTTTGTTTACAGAAAGCGGGTGATCTCACAGAAACCACTCAAAGAAGTGTATTGTGCAGAGCTTCAATTATCAGCACTTGTTCTATCTTATGCACCAAAGAGTGAGCAAGCTTGGTCCTACCGGTAATATGATAATTACACCAGTTCAAAATTACCTCTTAATAAAAAATTATAATAGATTTGATTGTGTTACTGTGACTATACATATGCTTTATGAATTTTCAGTAAAAATCTAAGCAGCCACAACGTCCAATAAAAACCTTCTACTATTTACAAAAGCTTTTTTCTTATTGCTTGGTTCAATTTTTTTTCCTTTTTTTGCTGACTAAATGATGGTTTCTCCTGGTGCCAGAACTGGAAAAGGTATGAATGAATTGCAACTGTCCTTTTCATTAAACATCAGTGGTTTTAGAAAATCACAGAAGCACAAACTGTTATAAACAATTTTTTACTGGTGATGAACCACCAACTCAAGACTTGAAATTAAAAAAAAACAAGACTAGCTGGATCACGACTTTACTACCATTCCACCTGCAGTGTGAAACAAAGAAAAGTACCGAAATGAAAACAAAATTTAAACATGTTCCAGAACAAGAATTTCTTTGCTGGTTTGAAGACATGTCAATTGATTCTCTTGTGAGCTGCATTGCATCAGTCCATGCACTTGTACTCATCAATCTTTTTTGTGATGGTGGCTGGAGGGAGGTTAATATGGGCAGGAGGGATAGCCAGCTCCTTCCCTGCAGGTTGAACATGCTTCACCTCGTCTAAGCTAGTTGGTTCTCTGTTAGAGCATATGCTTCACCTCGTCTAAGCTAGTTGGTTCTCTGTTAGCGCATACTTTAGCTTGCATCTTGTCCTTAGGTTTAAGATTTGCTATCTACTGTCCAGAACAAGTGCAAATCAACTAGTCCAATGTAATGCCCCCATTTTCCGAGTGATTACCTAGCAGAATTGGCTAGCCTATTCCATTCCCATAGGCTAAGCCGGAGGGCTAAGGGAATAACCTAATTGGCGAGATTTCATGCTTAGCCAATTTTGTAGGGCAAAATGACAAAGTTACCGATCCTGGGACTGGTTCAGGTCCGGGTATGGGGGTTCGGTTTGCGGATTCGGTCCAAAAAAAATAAAAATTGGGTGTGGGTTTGTTTTGGGTTCGTCCATACAAAAACATATAAAAATCAGAAATATATTCATATTTGCAGCAGTAATTGAGTTCTAAATACCATAGCATCATAATTTTCTTATTCCTATTAGTATTACTATTATATAATTATTGATAACTTGCATAATATGATAATTATTGGACGCCAAGCTTTATCCATGTTAGAAACAAGGAATTCTTAAGAATGCTAGTTTTTCACCAAATTTATTAGATAAGTGGGTAGATATGTTAAAGTAATTGCTATTTGTTTCCCCTTACAATACTAGGCTAGTGTTTGGATGTGTTGTCTTGAGACAATTGTGCTTATCCATATTCAAAATTGATACGACAATGTTGTATTGAATCCATATTCGGTTATGGCTTGAAAAATTTGGTGTCTCAGATATACATCTATCCATGAGTCAGATACACACATACGGATATGACATGGACACCAGAGCTGTAGGTGGATGTGACACAAATTATGGTGTGCTAGATATGTGTCCTGATATCTATAAGGCATGGGTAGTCTAGAATATTTGGAAGCCTAGAGAATGAACTTATGCTTTGTTACTTATGGTGTGCCAGATATGTGAGTACAAAGTCTTGATTTGCTTTGTTACTTATGGTATGCCTAGATAATACAAAGCATAAGTACCAAGTTCTGTCCTCAAATTCTAAAAAGGTAGGTTGCAAGTACACTTTGTGATTATGCTTTATTCTTTTCCTAAGTGCTGTAAATACCATTGATATATGAATCATAACAGAGATAAAGATACAGCTAAAATAGTCTCTCACACTGAATAATAACCCCAAGAATTTGCCACATCATAAGAAAAACTAGTTTATCATATCCCAAAATATTTAGAATGCATAAGTTTATTATCTAGGCACACCATAAGTAACAATGCATAAGTTCTGTCCTTATCATATCCCAAATTCTGTCCGGGTTATCTCGGGTTCTTCTCGGACAGACCCATAGTCCGAATGCAGGACCCTGGGCGAATCCTCGGGAGGACTAGACCAGGATTTAGACCGGGGCCGAACTGGACTGATACCCAAGGGTTCCCAGGGAAGAACCAGTAACATAGCAAAACGATCATAAGGGATGACTTTGTATTTGTGGATTTATTGGAGAGTCAAAGTAATTTAAATAATTTGCCCTAGAGATGAGTGACTAAGGGAGAAAAAAGAAAAATGTAAGAAAGAAGAAAAATGATGGAAAATGACTTAGGGAGTTTGAGGAAAAATAAGAATAAATTAAGGTAATTTCCCTCGGAGATGAACGACCCAATTGAAGGTCAAAAACATGATGTATGAGTTGACTAAGTGGGTCGCCCCACTTGGAGATTGGATAAAATAAATAAGAAAAATAAAATACCTTGCCTAGGTTGGCCAAGGTGAAGGAGAGACAACAAAATAAAATAATTTATTGAGCACTTGGGCGCCTAACATGAGGTTGGCCTCATGGGAGAGGAGAAAAAAAAGAAAATAAAAGGAAATATCTAAGGTGGTCGGCCAGCTTGAGGAGGAAAGGGAATTATGTATAAATATAAGATGTTTTGAGGTCATTTCATCATCATTCATTCATACTTTCTCATTGAGTTTATCTCATTTGGCTGCAACGTTTGTTGGGCACGAATCTAAGGACGAAAACCCTTGTGATTCTTGGTGAGTTGGACGAAACCTTAGCTCATCATTGTGGTGAACTCATTACGGAGTTCAACTTGCACTTCATTGGAGATCTTTGGTGGATTGGAGCGTGATTGCATATTCAGATTTTTAGATCAGCATTGGAGGAGGATTTCTTTTGGCATTTTGTGAGCACATTGTATTAAGGCCTTGCCCTAACTTGGAGTGCCACCCTTGAGAAGGGCGACTTGGCTTTTGGACGCGATTTCATCATTGTTGAGGGTTTCCAAACCCTAACCCTAGCAGCCGCCATCATTCACTCAAGCGCCATCATTTTGGAAGGTTTGTGGAGCATCATTTCATCATCCTTTGGTATGTACAAACCTATGTATTAGGTCTGATTTGGACAGCGGCATTCTGGGCTACGTTTGTCATGTTTTAGCCCTTGTTTTGGATGTAATTTGCAGACTTCATATTCTGATTTATAGCAGCAGATTTTTATTCAGAAAATCAGACCTGGTTGTTGTAATTGGCTGCCCTACATTGTGTATTTCATGGTGGATTTCATGCTTGTGATGATTATCAACTTGTAGTGTCATTTTCCATCGTTATTTGTCATGTTTGGGCATGTTTATGTTCACTGTAATAAATTGTTTAAGAGCAGAAAATAAAATCAGAAATTTGGGCAGAATTCAGAAAATTAATTTCAGAATTTTAGGGCAGATCCCATTGGGGATATTACAGTGGTATCAGAGTTTTGATCTTGCCAGCCTAGTGGGTTTTATATGTGTGCTTTGCATTGGTGATCATCTAATGTTTATGTATGAATCCCAAAGATAAATAATTTATCACATACAGGAGAAGGCAGTGACTTGTTGATACAAGTTTTGAAGAAGAAGCCAGCATGGGTGATAGAAGTGATGAGGAACCTATCTTGAAGGATATCTTCCGAGACATTGCTAGAGGACAACAAAATCTAGTACAAATGATGGCTCAACTTATGCAGAATAACGCGAGTAATAATGGAGGTAAAAGAAGCAATGGACATAATGATGCTAGCACTTCTTGAAATAATGGCAGCACTCCTATTCATGCATCTCATGCATCCGTGGTTAGGCCTCTCATGCCTACCTTCTTGGATCAGCAAAGAGCTCTTGAGAATGATCCACATATTGCAGCCGAGACCTTTGATGATTACAAGAGAGAGTGGTTAGCATTAAGTGCAGAATGTCGAGCCGACTTGTCCTAGCCGAACTTTTACAATGTAAAGTATAGGAACAAAGATAGACCTAGAGGAGAAAAAGGCAACAATAACAATCTTGAGTGACAAAGAAAATTGGGTAAGGTGAACATCACTCCTTTTGATGGTTTGGGTAAAATCACGGCACGAGCATGGATCTAGAAATTGGATAACTACTTCACATTGAGCCCTATGTTCGAGAGAGATGCCATACAGTTTGCTACTCTTCACTTGGAAGGAGATGCTCTAGATTGGTCGTACAATGGTATGGTGACTCAAGGTCATAGCCTTGTCACTACCTATGTTGATTTCTCACAGAGATTGATTGATAGATTTCATGAGTCCAATCTTGAGCAATTTTTCAGAGAATTGGCACAACTCAAGCAGGAGTCCGTGGACACATACATCTCCGAGTTTTAGAAGCTTGCCATGTTGGTTCCTAATGTTTTAGAGACTAGATTGACCTATCTTTTCATTAAGGGTCTTGAGGAGCCACTTCGTGGATGGGTGAAGGCCCTAGATCCACCATCTTTGAAAGATCCCCTACCAATTCTGATCTGATTTGTACCTTGCTGTTCTGAATTTTCTGATTTTTGTTTGAATGGTTTGTTTTGTGTTTTTGTGTTTTCAATGCATGTAGAGTCTTGCCATGATATGTTAATGAAAAGGTAACATAATAACATACAAATAACACCACAAAGATGACTGAAATTGATTGGATCAACAAGCAAACTATATCAAATTAAAGATATGAGTTACGTGACTTAATTTGACATACCCGATTATTGAAGCTTGCTAATTACAATCGTGAGATGATGGCTGATTACAAACAGTCAGGTCTAATTATAAAATCAGACTTATAACAACATTCAAAGTGATTCAATGATCCACAAATCACTCCCAAACCTGCAATAGCTTCAACCTCTAACTGTAGCAGCCAAGTATGTTGAATTCCAATGACCAAATAACTGTAGCAAGCTGTCCAAACCCTTGTTTAAGGCCTGCAGAGATCAGATCGTAAATCTGAACACAAAATGAAACCAAATGATGCCCAAACGGAAACCCAGTGTAGATTCCCCTGTAATATGAATTGGGTTGTCGTCCAATCCACTGTCCTCTAAGGGTTTTCGTCCTCAGAAGAGCTGCAACCTGTTGAAAACTCTATCCACAGCTCCAAACCTGCATTTGTGTTTTTAGAAAATGATGATTGAATGACCAAAAGAGAGCCCCATCCATTGCTTTATAGATTCCATCTCCATTTTCCACTAATATCAATAAAATATTCCCACTAAAAGGGTATGCCCACCTTGAGGGTCACTTCCTCATGAAAAAGAAACACCATCTTTTAAAAACAACATTATGGCTACTAGGATGGGGACCTTTTCACTATTCTCCTTCTAATTCTCTGTTACTGTTCACTTTCACTATTCATATTAAGGCAAACCTTTAGTTTTTTCAATTCAACTCTTGAAATCATCATCTAACATCAAACTGAAGGTCTTGGAAGGTTCCCTGCAAAGCTCCAACACTCTCGGTCGGGTCCCTTAACCAACCTATTGACCTACGGAAACCCAATAGTAGGTCAACCTCTGCTGAAGTCTAGGCAGTCTAAGGAAGGGACATTACAATCTTTGAGAGAAGACATCAAGAGGGCTCGAGGTATAAAGTTTTCAGTGCCATCTAAACCTATGTTTTAGAGTAAGCCTTTCTCTTCATCTAGGCAAGACCCGAAGAAGAATTTTTAGAAGGATTGGCCTAAGAAGACAACACTAGACTTAGAATCGAAGAATGAGCTAAGGAGAAAGAAGCTTTGCTTCTCATGCAAAGAGCCTTGGGAGAGGCAAGGCATACTACGTTGAGGTCACTTCCGATGTTGACGAGGAGATTCCCGACACTAGCTTGGATGGCGATAAGGAGGAACAACCGTTGGAGCTTGATGACCTGGCACAAGGTACAATTGCTTTCCTATTAGGTGTTCCTAAGTATCTGAAATATCCCACCCAGGGTATTTGCCAAAATTCTAATTTCTCGAATTTTTGATTCAAACCCTAATTCTGATTTCTGATTTTTTTGTTTCAGATCTGATTACTTATTAGAGCCACTTATTATGTCAATATCAACATAATCATTATGCCAAAACACATGCCATTGCTATAGATGACATACACATAAATTCAACTCCAAAACGATGCCAAAAAGCTATGAAATCCAAATCAGAATGCTGCTGTCATAAATCAGAATTTGTAATGGTTTCGAGTACATCAAATGCAAATGGCAAACATGCCAAACAAAGCCCAGCTAATATATGCCATAAACCCTAGGGTTTATACATACCACATTCATGCCAAAATGACCTCCATGAAGATGAAATCAACCTCCAAATGGTGGCGAACCAGCTAGGGCTTGAAAAACCCTAATGACAATGAGTCTCTATCCACTCCAAGGCTGCTCCAGTGATGATCTTCAGGCCTGCAATGGTACGGCTGGGGTTTGATGCTCCCAAGTAGACAAAATGTTATCCAAAAACCCTCCAAATCACTCTCAAAGGTGGCGCTGCAATATAGGGTAGAAACCCTAGGCAAATGAAGTCTTCAAGCACCAATTTCAATGCTCCCAAGATGGCGAATGGATCTGATCTTCTGCTGATTATAAACTGATGCAACAATGTGATGCAAAACTCCTCCAAGATGCCAAATTCGTCCTTATGAAGCAAATCGCTCCTCTCCTATGAATGGTGCTCAAGATCTGGGGTTAATTCCTAGCCAAATCTCAACACGAACTCGCTAAATGATGAAGCTATCAAATCTGATCTGCAAATCTGATTATGCAATTTCGCACTTCTTCGCCAATGAACACAATGAAGTACAAATTGATTCCCGTCATGGAATCACCACATGATGAGCTAGGTTTTCGTCCAGCTCACCATGAACAACAAGGATTTTCGTCCTTGGTTCAATGCTCAGCTTTCGTTGCAGCCAAAGAGAGATAACTCAAATCAAAATGCATAAAACGTTCTAGATGATCAAATGTCTTCCAAGCAACTGTTCTTTATACCCATGACAAATCTCTCCCATAGCCGACCTTGAGAAGACAAATTCAAATCTTTTCCCTCCAATGAGGCCGACCAACTCAATTCAGCTTGGGTGCCCAAAATCAAATTAAAGATTTGATTTTAAAAAATAATATTTTATCCTCTAATTGGAGTGTACCATTTCAAGGAATAAAATATTATTATTTTATTTATTCTTTGACCTCCTTGAGCGCTCACAATTAAATAATAAAATATCATTATTTTGTTTATTATTCTGGCCGACTTATTCTCCTCCTTGGGTGCTCAAACAAACAATAAAATATTATTATTTTTGGGCGACTTATTCTCCTTGAGCGCTCAAAATTAAATAATAAAATATTATTATTTTATTTATTCTTTGGCCACCTTAAACCCTAAAATGGGTCGTTCCACCTCAAGGAATAATAATTGAATATTTTTGACCCATCAACAAATAATATAAAATTATATCTTGTCAAATCCCAAGCTCGCCATGTCTAGAAAAATTAGTTGAGCCCAATAAAATCAAACCTCCAAAAATTAAGGCCAAGCCGGCAACCAAAAACAAAGCTCAACCTCAACATTCCTTTTCCAAGTGAATTAGCCTACGGGAATGAAGAATAGGCTAACTCAACCTCCGCTAGGTGATCATGCGGGAAATGGGGACATTACAATATCATCCTTTTAGGGTAAGAGGAATTGTGAAGGGACAAAGAGTATCTTGTTTTGGTGGATAGTGGTGCAACCCATAATTTCATTGATGAGGGCTTTGTGGTCAAGAGAGGACTACAAGTAGAGGAGTTTCTTGGATTCAGCGTCATGTTGGCGGACGGATTCAAGATGAGTTGCACTAGGAAGATCTCACAATTGAACATTCAATTGGATAACTATGCATTTGTTGTTGAGTTCTATGTAGTGGGAATTGGCGAGACAGAGATTGTTTTGGGAATCCAATGGCTACAATCACTTGGTAGATACATCCAGGATTTCCACAAGATGGAGCTTGAGTTCACATCCAACGGTAAGCAAATAATATTGAAGGCAATAAACAATGGTACACATAAGGACGTGACAGCCATGAGGATGGAGGTTCGGATCAGCCTTGGCACAAACATCATCCCTAGTGAGGCATGTGATTTTCAGTTGGATACATCTATTTGATCAGCACTTGATGAAGAGCATTCAACGATGAAGGAAGATGTGCTTGAGGTCCTTGAAGACACTACAAAAAGGTATGAGGCAAATCCTGATTTTCTGATTTTGAACAGTCCGTTGTCTTCACATAATCATGAGGTGGCAGCTATAACACATGAAGATGATAGTGGTAAGAAGTCTTACCTTGTTGACACTCAAGTTTTGATGGGTGAACATGAGGTAATGATTGTGGATCCAAGCCATAAATGGTCTGATTTTTTGCATCATGGCGTAGAGGATGTCAAGAGGACTCAAAGCATGTGTGAGGAGTGGCTAAGGAGAGCTAGAGAAGCCAAGTTGTTGGCTGTCCAAGCAAGACAACACCTACAGAAGGTCAAGGAACAATGCAGTCATATAGATCATGAGAGGCAGCAGAGAGACATTTCTTCGATCCCTATTTCTTCCAACGGAAGAAGCTATGAAGGTTGAGCATGTGCAAAATGAACCTCTTATGGTAGTAGAACACAAGGAGCAATCAGATTTGCACGGACTTGATGAGAGGTATGATTCATAAATTTCATTTGGTGCAAATAATTTTCATCATAAGGTTCATGAGTCTGTAATAATCAACCCCCAATTTTTTCAAAATGAAACAATGAACAAGGATAATCAAGGTTAGCACAATCATGCATGAACAACTAAATTGCCTCAACATTTTTGATCACCAAGTTCCCAATTTGGGCGAGCTGGGAGCATAATGTGTTTTGGCTCACAAAGATGAAGAATTGTGCAACAAGATAAATACATCCATTTGCTAGTGAGCAGGCATCCACTTATGCAGTGGGCATTCACCACTTATTCAGTGGGTAGATGAAATAAAAGAAAGGACAATTCAATTCTCCACATTGGTAGTTGAACCATCCAGGGGCTTATTAAGTTTGTGCTCATAAAATGATTACAAAAGATGCATCAAACTGTATGTCACTAAGGAAAAAGTCATTAGATCTTCAAACAGCTATGAGTCAAATCTTTGTAGCACAATTTATACCCTGCACAAGTCATTAGTATCAGAATCACATACTATGAAACTGTCCATAACAAGTTATCACATTAAACTCTGCTGCTCAAATCTGTGACACCAAAAACCAGTACTTTATGATACTGTATGACAGCCTGGAGCATATAAGTCTGTTCATAGAAGAACATATTCCTCAAAGATCATCTCTAAAACTGCCCCAAAACTGTTATCATTCATTTAACCATACCACTGAAATATAGAAGACTGACAAACAGTAAGCAATCTGCTCTTGGAGTGCAAACAACCACCTACAGGTCTGTACAGCCCTGAACCACAAGATCTCATCAAAGATTTTAAAAGGCTGTCCAAAAATTCAGAGAAAGTGATTTAATATCATTGCAATCACAAAGCAATCAAACCCCATCTAATACTTGCATCAAACAACAAACATCCATGCTCAAATTCACAAGTCAAGCCTAATGATGTACGGCTGCTGAAAAAACATAAATCATTAAATGTTCCTATAAACTGCCCAGAAATTCAGAAGAAGTGATCATAAGTCCTTGTAATCACTATACAATTACATTCCATATAATCTTGGCATCAAACAACAAACATACACCTTCAAAAGATCAAATCGATTCTTGGAGCTTTACGGCACATGAATGGTATGGCAGCAATAAACTTAATTTAATCCAACTTTAAACATCACTGATCTAGCTCAGACATGGACGGCAATACCATACAAAGGAAATCCAATCATCATAAGCTCCAAATAACATAAGGAGGAGCAATACAAAATTCTACCCTTCATGAAGGTACGGTTGACTGTACGGTCCAGCAATGAGAAACTCCAATTATTATTGCCTCATTGACTAATCACAATCATTCTCCAAACAAACCAAAAATCTCATATAAATATCATTAAAACATCAAATAAACAAACACTCCAAAATCTCCATGAAACTCCATGTGATTTCTGTGTGAAATCACCATTAATCTCAAGAGGGTTTTCGTCCTCAAGAGCATTCAACATGAGGGTTTTCGTCCTCAAGAGAATATGGAAGAACCCCAAGTTCATTCCAGCAACATTTCATTGCAAAAATCCAAGCATGACCTTCAAAATGAGCTCGCATTCCCCTTTATATATGCACTTAGGAGTTACAAGGGAAATGAATTGTTTCTTGAAAATAATAACCTTTTCATTAGGACTTAATTAGTTTTATTTTTCTCCACTTAAGGCTCCCTTTTTAAGTGCTTAAATAAAAGAGTATGCTTTCCCCTTTCTAATGAGCTATAACACTTAGGTATTAATTAATTATTTTCACCCCCTAGGAGCTTAAGTGAAAATAATAATTAAATAGCTCATTAAATCCCCTGACTTTGTGGAAAATCCTAAACTTAGGCGAATTGCAAAATAAATCATACCACTGCCTTCTATGATGTTTGGGCTAAAGAACGGTGTCATCTGGGTGACTTACTATAATTAGACAGCTCCTCCAAGAATCTTGGAGAGCAATCTGGGAGCTCGATCAGACTTTTGAAAACGTCATTGTAACCCTGGACATCTACTGAGCTCAATGCCATAGAAAATGATCCATTAACACAAGGGAAACCTATATAACTGATCTGCAGACTGAACCACGACTACAAGAACATTGGAGTCCTCCCAAACATGTCGGATAGCCTTTGAGAGACTAAGAACAAGACAAAATGCGCATAAAAATCTATGTGCCAAAAAAAGGGACATTACAGTCCTCCCCGCTCAATATTGCTTGTCCTCAAGCAATACAAGCTATCCAACTGAGATACCTGCATTATTATCAATAATATACCTGGATCCCAAATTAGTCTCAAGAATGCTTCACACCGCTTCTACTACGCCACTCTGATATATCTGTGAACTGCACAGTTGGTACTCCGCTTACAACTCTGAAACATTCTTTCAATCACACATATTTTTGGATACCACACATCATTAACCCCAAAAATGAAAGAGTTAGCAATCATCAATACAATTATTCAACATGAAACTACTGCTGGGAACCAAAATCTGAAATGCTCCTCCAAGGAAGAACATAAATCAGCTTGAACACAAGCTGAAAGCAACTCCATACAGCCATGAATCACCTGATTTTCATCATCCATAAGAGCAATATTAGCTGAAACACTTGATCTTTTCAGCTGAACCATTCTGTCATCCATCCAAAAAAAGCTAGAAACAATTAAAAGTTCAATCTCATGGCTGCAAAAATCAGAAATAATTTCATAAAATTCTGATTTCAGTAATTTAATAATGGGACAGCCATAACAAAACTAATATCTTATGAAAACAACATGAAATTTAGGCCATTTCCAACCAACATACATCAAAGTCATGACCAAAATTTCTTTCCAATCCATGAAAAAGTATGCAATTGACAACTTATGATGGCTGATATGAATAAGGACAGCAGCTTCATGATAGAAATTAGACTCCACAATCATCCCTGAAACAATTCTCCCATCATCACTATCCTCCACAAAACCTTGAGGATAAAGTCTATTATGAAAATAAGCCATCATTGCACTTAACTCATTGCATCCTTGAACCTTATGCGGAACTTGAACAACTGATGAAAACTTCCAGTTGATGAAGTTTCTATGCACAGTAACATTCCATGAGTGCTTTTCACCAGGATCCCATATCCTGTTACTATCCTCCTCCATGTTACTTACATCAAATTGGTCTTCATCATTCAACATGAGGAGTGAATTATCCTGAGTTAACTCAACTTCCATCATGAAAAAGATTCATCAAATGGTTGGAAGTTGTTTTCATCTCCATGTTTAGATAAAACATCATTTTGCTCTAACTCTGCATAATCATACTTAGGGATTGTCCTAAGTCAATATCCTATTGGATCAATTCAGGCTTTTTAGTTACCATCTTGATTTCATCTACTCTTGTCACTATGTCTTGCTCCCTGAATTGATGAACATAAACAAGCTGATTTTCAGCTTCTAAGAGAGCTATTTGGGTACTCTCTATAGAATTTGTAGTTGATTTGAGCTCAACTTTAGCCTTTTCTTTTCAAAAGATCAAAGATCCGACCAGCAAACTCAAGGACATGATCTCTATCAGAAAGCAGGTTCAAATAATCAGATTTCAGTGTTTCTAGAGCCTCTTTGACAACACACTAATCTTCTAGTGAAGATCCTCTTTCCATGCCCATTTGTCTCCTTTCAACTTGTGCACTCCAAATGTCATCTTCAACAAACTTATGGATGCTATCCAAGTGTGTTAAAGATTGAAGAACCTTATCTTCAGTGACCAACAACTGATTCTTGAAATCAAATGTTGCATCATCAATGGAGGCTGATCCGAAATCTTCAACAAGCTCCCCTTCTGCATGCTCATCAACTGATTCTTCTGAAAAGGCAATTGGTTCTTCTTTTTACATAGGAAATGAATCTTCTTCCTCATCACTTTGATCAAATGATATGGCAGCATCAAATTCAAACGTTGAATCATCACCAATGGCTGATTTAAAGTCTTCATCAACATACTCGTCATCTAGGTCCTTTGAGGAATCAATCAGTTCTTTACTTGGCATGGGGATTTCCAACTCATAATCAAAACTACATCCACAAAGAGGGTGAAGATGCTCTTCATTAGGTGCTGTTCTGAAAATTTCAGCAGCATTAATTTTTGCACCCTTTGTAAAATTACCTTGTTCCATATCCTCATCAAGATACTCAACTTCAATGCTCACAGGCTCGGATGCAAAGTCTCCATCTAACAATCTATCAATCATGCTCAATCCATTCTTCAATGTAGTGGCATGTTCAAGGTCTTCATCAAATGAGGGACTTGCAAAGTCCATCACTCCAGGCTCCTTAACTTCATCAAAACAAGGCTCAACTTCACTAATTTCTGCTGTAGTCTTCCCCAAATCAGCTAGCTCCTCTATGCATGCTTCTTGATTTGTGACCTTGTCTTTATCATACAAAGGCTCAAACTCATTTTTTCTCGCTATCAAGACTTCATCTTCTTTATTCTTGCATTGGTGATTAGGCTCCCAAAAATCTTTGCATAGGAAACAAAGATTTCATCTCCTGAGTTCATTCTTGCTGTCCTCTTTTTTCCTTGAAATGGAAAAGTTCTTTTTCTGTTGGCTGGAAGATGATGTCTTAGCATTGAATTTGGTCTTTGCCATTGAAGTAGATAGCTCAGGATTCCATAAAGATATTTTCTTCTTCTCATCTTCATTCCTTGTCCTTCGGATGTAATCTATAATGCCTTTTTTGTCAAGATCCCCCTTGATTATTTCCAAGAAAGCATCCCAAGAGATTTGATGCTTAAAGTCATCTGGTAGGCCTTGGTACTCTTCAATAATCTTGTGGCCTCTTTATCATACGTCCTTCGATCTAACTCCTCTTGAATAGTTCTTTCCAAATCAGCCTGGCTCTGTCTAAGAGACTCAATCAAGACATTTGTCTCAATTCTTTTCACCATGAGATATGCTATGATCTCACCTTCACTGAACAATTTCTTTCAGCTGCCAATCACTGAACGTACATGCAAGTGCTGATCACTCGCAAGGCTGAAAATTTTGACCCACAACTGCAAATTGCAAGGAATGAGTAGCTACCCAAAAAGGCTGGCAAGATCACCAGCTCTGATACCACTATAACAATCTACCCCTAAATTTTTTCAAAATGAAACAATGAACAAGGATAATCAAGGTTAGCACAATCATGCATGAACAACTAAATTGCCTCAACACTTATGATCACCAAGTTCCCAATTTGGGCGAGCTGGGAGCATAATGTGTTTTGGCTCAAAAAGATGAAGAATTGTGCAACAAGATAAATACATCCATCTGCTAATGAGCAGGCATCCACTTATGCAGTGGGCATTCACCACTTATTTAGTGGGTAGATGAAATAAAAGAAAGGACAATTCAATTCTCCACACTGGCGGTTGAACCATCCAGGGGCTTATTAAGTTTGTGCTCATAAAATGATTACAAAAGATGCATCAAACTGTATGTCACTAAGGAAATAAGTCATTAGATCTTCAAACAGCTATGAGTCAAATCTTTGTAGCACAATTTATACCCTGCACAAGTCATTAGTATCACAATCACATACTATGAAACTGTTGATAACAAGTTATCACATTAAACTCTGCTGCTCAAATCTGTGACACCAAAAACCAGTCCTTTATGATACTGCACGGCAGCCTGGAGCATATAAGGCTGTTCATAGAAGAACATATTCCTCAAAGATCATCTCTAAAACTGCCCCAAAACTGTTATTATTCATTTAACCATACCACTGAAATATAGAAGACTGACAAACAATAAGCAATCTGCTCTTGGAGTGCAAACAACCACCTGCAGGTCCGTACGGTCCTGAACCACAAGATCTCATCAAAGATTTCAAAAGGCTGTCCAAAAATTCAGAGAAAGTGATTTAATATCATTGCAATCACAAAGCAATGAAACCCAATCTAATACTAGCACCAAACAACAAACATCCATGCTCAAATTCACAAGTCAAGCCTGATGATGTACGGCTGCTGAAAAAACATAAATCATTAAATGTTCCTATAAACTGCCCAGAAATTCATAAGTGATCATAAGTCCTTGTAATCACTATACAATTACATTCCATATAATCTTGGCATCATACGACAAACATACATCTTCAAAAGATCAAATCGATTCTTGGAGCTTTACGGCACATGAATGGTACGGCAGCAATAAACTTAATTTAATCCAACTTTAAACATCGCTGATCTTGCTCATACATGGATGGCAATACCATACAAAGGAAATCCAATCATCATAAGCTCCAAATAACATAAGGAGGAGCAATACAAAATTCTACCCTTCAGGAAGGTACGGTTGATTGTACGGTCCAACAATGAGAAACTCCAATTATTATTGCCTCATTGACTAATCACAATCATTCTCCAAACAAACCAAAAATCTCATATAAATATCATCAAAACATCAAATAAACAAACACTCCAAAATCTCCATGAAACTCTATGTGATTTCTGTGTGAAATCACCATTAATCTCAAGAGGGTTTTCGTCCTCAAGAGCATTCAACAAGAGGGTTTTCGTCCTCAAGAGAATATGGAAGAACCCCAAGTTCATTCCAGCAACATTTCATTGCAAAAATCCAAGCATGACCTTCAAAATGAGCTCGCATTCCCCTTTATATAGGCACTTAGGAGTTACAAGGGAAATGAATTGTTTCTTGAAAATAATAACCTTTACCCTAGGACTTAATTAGTTTTATTTTTCTCCACTTAAGGATCACTTTTTAAGTGCTTAAATAAAAGAGTATGCTTTCCCCTTTCTAATGAGCTATAACACTTAGGTATTAATTAATTATTTTCACCCCCTAGGAGCTTAAGTGAAAATAATAATTAAATAGCTCATTAAATCACCTGACTTTTCGGGAAATCCGGAACTTAGGCGAACTGCAAAATAAATCATACCACTGCCTTTGGGATGAAGAACAATGTCATCTGGGTGACTTACTATAATTAGACGGCTCCTCCAAGAATCTTGGAGAGCAATCCGGGAGTCCGATTAGACTTCTGAAAACATCACTGTAACCCTGGACATTCACTGAGCTCAATGCCATAGAAAATAATCCATTAACACAAGGGAAACCTATATAATTGATCTGTAGACTGAACCACAACTACTCCAAGAACATTGGAGTCCTCCCAAACATGTCGGATAGCCTCCGAGAAACTAAGAACAAGACAAAATGCGCACAAAAATCTATGCGCCAAAAAAAGGGACATTACAGAGTCACACCATCTGGAGAACCCATTGAAGGCTCAAGTCATGGCTGAGGAGGGGGTAGTTGTGCATACACTTTATGGACCAGCACATAATGATATGTATGCATGTGTAGAAGAAAATATTTGTGATTCAGGTTTGGTTGGGAATCTAACCACCCTTGGAGAGCTCAATGAGTCTACTTGTGTTTTGACACAACATCGTCATGATGACGCTTCTTTGATGGCGCATGAGGTTTTCCTAATTTCAGGACTTAACGCATGTGAAGGGAATGTCATGGAAGCATTTGATTTTGAGTGGGACATGCTTGGAGATGATGAGTTTCAGTTGGACTATACTTATAGTCTAAGGCATGAAGTGGAGTATGAGAGCAGAAATTTTCCAGCCCTAATCCATTGGTTTCTAGCTCACACATTGTTGGTTGATGGCTGTTCTACTTTGTTGAGCATGAAGTTTCCAGGGTATGCATTGATGATGGCAGTTGTTTGGATGGATTGGAGAGTTTGGGATTGCTACTACAATGTTGGAGGTTTGCATGGTGATGAGATTCTATCATCTTATGACAGCATAGGTACTTTTGACACCAACATAGGTATTATTTTCAGTTTCCTTAGTTCTGTTTTGATTCATATTAGCAGCCTAGTATGGATTGGCATGTTTGTCTATGTACATGTCATAGACATTTTTCACATCCATAGGAGATCATTCAGATTTGGATGGATAGTTGGTGATAATGACAGGATTAGAGATATCTATCTCTTCACTTTCAGTTGGTGTGATGTGTTGATGTTTTTTTCTTGCACATGCAACGCAAAATAAAATACTCACGTACTCTATCCTCTCTTGAACAACATCACTCAAATGCTAAACCAGGTGATCAAATGAGTGAATTCCAAGGTTCTCTTTAGTTCTTTGGTGTTGCAACTTTGGATAGCTTAGTGGTGATGAAGTGATGTTTGCTGTTTTTTTACAAAGGGACTTACACAAATGTTGAACAATCAGGAAATTTGTTCTCTCGGACACAAGGTGATGTTGTTTCTTCCAAGGTTCTACACTTGATAGCTGATGATATGGTGCTGAAATGCTTATTCCTAATCCTAACAAAGTATATGAAAATAGTGCAAAAGAGAAAGGGTTCAGGAAATTCTAATCTAGATGCAAGTAACTATCATCAGTTCATTAAAATCCCAACCACACTTTGCCTCGCCATGAGACAATAGCTACGTGAAGGTGATGCAATCTTCTAAGGAAAGCAAAAAGTTTTCAAATTACTTATGCACATGAACTTCCACAAACATGAAGATGAATGAACATAAGATAATCGAAGTTAGGCTTGGATGAAGTTCAGACTAACCATACAATACAACTTGCCATTGACAAATTATAAATGATATGAACTTAGGATTTCAATTATGAACTAACAACAACCACTTCCATAAACATAAAATGAATATGCTAAAAGTAATCTAAGTTAAACTTATGCTATGAGTGAACACTTATAGAAACCATGCAACAACCCAAAACAATACAAGATCACCATGAAGAACTCAACAATGAACTTGAATCTATTTTGGCAGAGTTGTGGGACCAATTTCTCAAGTCTTCCCCCTTTTCAAATGAGAGGAGAGAGGGGCTTTTAGCCAAGATTCAATTGAGAGATCAATGGCTCACAATGAGACAACAATGCAAGGTAGGTACAACAACCGCCCACAATAAATGCCAAATACATGAAAAGAGGACGTGTACAATAGTCAACTAGACTCCCACTAAGGAAGCCTCTAGAAGATGCCTTTCTTATCATCCCCCTTTTAGAGAAGATGCATTGAATCTGGACACTATTTCAACAATCCCCTGCATTGGTACACTTTGCAAACTTTGGATGGTGCCTTCAATGATTGCCAACTCACTTGTGCTTGTGGCAAGAGTCTCTTCCCAATCCGCCATCAATGACCGAAACACGCCCATGGAGGCGGAAAGTGCATGTGTGTCATCCAGGTGCTCCTCTGAAATAGTGCCAGTGCTCCTAAAGTAGCGGGCATGCATCTTTTCCCTCAACACTGTTGCATCCACATTCCCTTTATGATCGAATACCTTCTCAATTGTCACGAAGACCTTATCATAAATATCCTGGAGCACACCCTTTGCATGAACAACTTCACCCTCAATCCCTTCCAAAAGTCGATCCCTTGCATTCAAAGTGAAATACCAAAGGGAGAAATCATAAACAGAACCAGGTTCAATCACTTGGCCATCCTCCAAAGCTTGCCTCGGAGTTTCCATCAAAAGCTTCAATTGTGGCATGGTCTCATCCTTGACAACTTTGAATTCGGAGCATGCATTATAAATGGCTTGGATTCTATCATGGAGTGAGACGACTCTCCCATGTGCCTGTATTACTTCCTCAATAAACTCATTTGCCTTGTCTTTATAGTCCTCTATCCAAGCCTTTATTGCTTGAAACGTTATCCTCATATCCTCCAGGCTTGCACTTGACTCGCTTGAAAGTAAGGCACATGGTGTAGGAATTCTTTCCTCTTGACGAATAGGATCCGCTAAATGTAGAATCTAACTCTTCAATTCCTTATTTTCTCTCTTCAATCGATCCTTCTTTTCTTGTTCTCTATCCAATCTCTCCTTGACGACCCTAACTGAACCCTCAAGCTCTTCTACTTCCAGCTTCTTGGTGGTTTGTCCCAAGTCGTATGTCATCACGTCATAATCTTCGGGACCAATTTCATCCACTGTCTTGTCCACCTTTGGGATTGCAACTTGCACCTTCCTTGAACCCGATTCTTCCCTAGTGATCTTGGACAACTTCTTTGCTTTCTTCTTCTCTTCCTTAGTCCCAATCTTCTTCAAGAAGTCCTCCGAACTATATACTGGCTCGCTTTCAATTACGGGTTTCTTCTGTATGGCTTCTCTCAACCATTCAGGTAATGAAGAAAGGTCTTCACTAGGCTCTCCAAGCTCTTGTACCTCTTGCTGCGTGGGCAACATTTCTTTGCCAATTTCTTCCTGTGGGGGCTCCATGTCTTGGTCCTCCAAGTTGTCCTCAATCATGATCATTTCCGGCTCCTTTGGAAGACTAGAAGGAACTACCTCAATTTGAGACTCCAAAGATTCATTGATGCTCCTTTGATGCTGTGTCACAGGGATTTCTTGGTCGTCCTTCCTTATTTCATCTTCCACAATTGATATCGCATTGACCTGTGAAGAAATTTACTTCTTGCACGAGGGAAGTACTGGCTGACAGTGTGCTAGTCTTACTCTTCTTCTGCGTTGGCATGTCTTGTGAGCTTTCTTGTTGCCTTTTCCTCTTCAATTGTGCATCTTTCATGGAACTATCATTATGGCTTCGTTGCTCACTTTCTTCATCTTCCAACTCATCCGTGGTCTCATCCTTTGATTGCTGAGAGTTTCCACCTCCCATCAAGTTGTATGACAAGGGTTTATTTTGCTCCTTCAATTTCCTTGTATGAAAGTCTGTCCACTTGTATTGAAGATGACCCTTTCAATTATATCATCATGATTTGTAACCTCTGGTTCGGACCAATTGAGTGGATGAAGAGGCTTATGCTTTATTTCATGATATGGCGGGAGAACACAGTCTCCATCTTCCTCGAGCTGATCAGGAATACTAAATACTTTAGATAATCTCACCATTTCCAAAGAGAACCTTGAAAACTTTCTTTTCCTTATATCAAAAGCATCCACTGTGTTCGCCCAATGGTCCTCTATGTCCACTTTGTGTTTATATTTCTTGCCACAAACCTTACTAATTGCATGGAATGGGTCAAAATTAGGTCTTGTTGAATTATGTAGTACAAGGTTGTATGCTTGTAGCTCCTCCAATGACTTCTCAGCTGCTTGTAATGACACACATGACTCTTTCTTCCCTAATGAGACCGGAAAAGTAACCCCTATCTTCTTTTTCTTCTTTTGAATGCTGTCATATTCTAACAATTGTCTTGTGACCTCCAAGAACACCATCTTATCAGTTGGGTACCTTGGCAGCCAGAAAGGATACGATGAGAAACCTTGCACTTGAAGGTAGGTGAACTTTGGGAATTGCATGAACCACGAACCATATTTGCCTATCAAGTTCATTGCTTCTTGCGACAACCTTTTGTGAGTGCCTCCTTGAAGTGTTCGCACAATATGCATAGAAAAGGCATCGTTGAACCTCCTGAAGTGTGCAATGCTTTCCAAATGCAACTGCGGGTAGCACTCGTAGACTTTAACTTGCCCTTCCTTGTTGCCGACTATTCCTCTACAAGTCAATCCTGGATATCTCCCATTCCTTGGCTGATTGCGCATTCCTCAATTGCTCATCGATGTTGTCGGAGGCGATTTCTTCCATGAAATAGAATATCCAATATTCAAAGGTTGAAGCTTGAGGTAAACCCATGATTCTATTCAGAAACACAACCATAGCACCATATTCCGGCAAGAAGTCGGATTTGAGAAGTTGATTCGGCAATTTGGTGGAATGATACTTAGGCTTCACCATCCAACCATCATTGATAATCTTCTTGAAATCCTTGGCCTCAGATTCATAATACTCCACTCCTTTTTCCTTGGTGGCATGTAGGGTGGGCTTGTACATCGGAATGCCAAAAGTGTCCGCAATTGCTTCCTTTCTAAGATATGCCAACACCTTGCCCTCGGATGTTCTTACTTGTCTTTCTTTGGGATCGTAGTGTAGAGCACATTCCAACACTAGCTCGGAGCAATGCATTGTAGGCGGGAAACATGTGGCTTGAACAATGCCATTTCGAACCATTCTCTTGGCTAACGCTGAAGCATTGGGTGCATACAATCTCTTCTTGACTTCCTCCAAGTCAATGTGGCCAAAATTTGTGTCGGTTAGATTCCTCCACTTTGAAGTGATCTTCATTTCCGGCAGCAATCCTTTGAATTCTCTCCTCATTTGAGCTCTTCTTGAGTTATCGTTACCCTAAGCCTTCGTCTCCTCCGTTGACATTTGCCTAGCACGTGAAAACACTCCAAGGGAGACAATAAAATAGTAATCCTTTTCTTAAATCAAAGGCACATGTCATGAGAGTTTCCTATAGCCTAGTGCATGTGGGAAATTAGCAAGAAGAACAATGCACTTAAGTACACAATCTTTCACCTTGATTAGCAAGAATAAATCCTTTAATTTGACTCAAAACTGAAAGAAAGATCAAGAACAACAATTGTCATACAAATCCACTTCCAAACTTGATAATTTTGGTGCAAAATATAATTTCTGCTGTAATAAGTTTACTTTCTGCTGCAATCTGCTTTATTTGTTTGTTTTGAATTGGTGTCTTATGAAATGATTTTTATTTGCCTTTACTATCAATCTCAAATGCCACTTTCACCTGGGTCGGCCTCCTTTGAGAGCAATTTTGATTTAATTTTAATTTTGTTTTTGAAATTTCCTGATTTTTTCCTCTAGGCCGACCTATCCCAACCTGAGCGCATATGAGGTTTGGTATAGCACATCTCATGGTGGGCGCAAATGACAATGTGTGAAGAAAACTTACCTATGCTGAGCGCACTTGCTTTAAAGAAGATTTTCCAAATGATGAGCGCCTATCAGATAGGTTGAAGAAATCCTCCAAGATGGGCGCATATGTCAAGGAGTGAGGAAATTTCCTCATGTGGAGCGCATATGACAGTGGATGAAGAAATCTCTAAGGTGAGCGCATAGTACAGGAGTTGGAGAAATTTTCCTAAGGGTAGGTGCATATCTAAAAGTTGGAGAAATTCTCTAAGTTAGGGAGCGCATTTACATGACTAAAGTGAAATTTCTTCTACTTCCTTTGAGCGCATATCCATATACGAAATGCAATGAGACTTGGCTGATTTCTTGTTTTGTTTTGCACTGCAGAGTGATCATGAGCAGGATTCCATATGTGAACTGCAATTTTTGAGTTGCATTTCAAGATTGAAATGCAAGGTTGCTTGGACCGAGTTCCATGGGTAAAGTAGAGTATGACTTTTCCTTGAGCACAATTCACCCATTATCATGCAATTGATCAAAGTGGAAGGCACAGATGGCATGAAGTCTTGCAATTTCCTTAGTGAAGGACGCATATGAATGATGATGAGGAAATTTCCTGCATTTGAGATAGGCAAAAGAAGTTTTCCTCTTGATGAGCGCATTTGGAGGGTGTAGAAGAAAGCCATTGAAGTGGAGCGCATTTGCCATGAGGTAGAGAAACTTTCCCAAGGTAAGCGCATTTGACATGTGATGAAGAAACCTCTCAAGGAAGGGCGCATGTGCAAGGATGAGAGGAAATTTTCCTCAAGAAGGCGCACTTGCCAAGTGATGAAGAAATTTTCACTTAAGGCACACATGACAGGTGCAGAAGAAATTTCCAAGAGGAGGGCGCCTTTGCAAGGTGTTGGAGAAATTTCTATGAGGTAGAAATGATCTTGAGGCAGGCGCATATGCGAGGTGATGGAGAAATGTTCTTAAGGTAGGGCGCATATGCCAGGTGGTGGAGAAATGTTCTTATACTTAGCCAAATTTTCAACCTTTTCTCCCATTTACACAATATCTTAGGTCATACTCTACGAATTTTCAAATGATCATTCCATGTTCTCTTGAAAAGGCCCAAGTTTGTAGTTTTGCTCCTCCGATTGACTTCGACTCGACTAAGATTGCCATGACTCGGCAAACCTAAAGCGAAAAGAGGCATCTCCATTTTGCTCAATGGGGCGATGTGTGATGAGGTCACAACATGGAGTGATAATTTGGGATCCAAGTATTGGTGTGATTGGTATATTTCTTCATAGGGATCTTGGTGAGTTGCTTCACAACCTTTGGTTGAGTGATGTTTATATCAGAGCGGAGTAGCGGAAGGATTGGTGCAGGTGGTCGTGCTTCAGAGATCGTATCATAGATCACTTGTTGCTACATAGGTAGATTGCATGGAGGAGGAGGAAAATTTCAAGATTTGGGGAGTGGAGCCGAATTGAGTTCAAATGTGTATGGCTAGTTTTGTCTCATTGCTGGCCATCGGAGCTCACTTTGCATATCATTCTTCATATTCTCTTTGAGAGATGTAGCCACAGGTTGAGGAGCACAGTGATCACAGAGTACTTGACTGTATGGAGAGACTTGCCACTTGAGGATGTTTTGTAGTATCTAGGCTTGCAATTGCTTGTGCGCAAGCAATTTTGGGAAGAGAGGACTGTAATGTCCCCATTTTCTGAGTGATCACCTAGCAGAGTTGGCTAGCCTATTCCATTCCCATAGGCTAAGCCGGAGGGCTAAGGAAATAACCTAATTAGCGAGATTTCATACTTAGCCAATTTTTTAGGGCAAAATGATCATAAGGGAAGACTTTGTATATTTCTGTGGATTTATTGGAGAGTCAAAGTAATTTAAATAATTTTCCTTAGAGGGAGAAAAAAGAAAAATGAAAGAAGGAAGAAAAATGATGGAAAATGACTTTGGGAGTTTGAGGAAAAAAAGAATAGATTAGGGTAATTTCCCTCGGAGATGAATGACCTAATTGAAGGTCAAAAACATGATGTATGAGTTGCCTAAGTGGGTCGTCCCACTTGGAGATTGGATAAAATAAATAAGAAAAATAAAATACCTTGCTTGGGTCGGCCAAGGTGGAGGAGAGACAACAAAATAAAATAATTTATTGAGCACTTGGGCACCTAGCATGAGGTCGGCCTCATGGGAGAGGAGAAAAAAAAGAAAATAAAAGGAAATTTCTAAGGTGTGTTGGGACTCCTATTTTTCATGCCAAGTATTTGCAAAATCTTGCCAAGTTGCCCAAACAAGCTAATCTTGTCAAATCCATCAAAGGTCCAACCCTGTTCTTTTTGAAATACAAGGAAGAAACCCAAAAAAATGACTAAGTCCAAATGTTCTAAGTGTTGTCCTTGTATTTTCTACCTTTGTCGGAGTTTCGGAGTTTCAGGTTCCTGTCCTCCATTGTGCCTTGTCTGTTGGCTCCAAAGTCCAAGGCTCCAAAATTTGTCTAAGTGTTAAGTCCTTCTAAATCACCTAAGTGTTTTGGGTGTTGGAGATCGGACTTGCGGTCTTTCGTCTTCTTCCGGGAAGGCGGAAGGAAGAAGGCTTGAGGCCCGACCCCCGGTGCTCTTTTTTTCTTCTTTGTTTTTTGTGTTGGGCGGTTCTTTTCTTTCCCTGCAAAGTGCAAGCTGCTTAGCGAAGGTTTGACCTCTAAAGTCCAATTTGTCGGAGGTCGATTGACTAGCCTTCCATACTCCTCCCACCACTTGGGAATGCGCCAGCAACCTCTGGGACTGTTATTAATGCGAAATTGGTGGTTGAAATCAATGTTTTTATTGCAGTTGGTGGGGTTGTTGAGGGTTTTCCCGCCTATTTCACCCTCATGTCCGAATTGTGAAGGCTATAAAGGCAGGATTGGAATTCATTTTAAGGGTTGGTCTTTGGGCAGTTCTTCAGGCAACAAAGTGCAGAGCTCTGTAGTGTTTCAAAGAACAAAAAGTTCTAGTTCTCCAGTAGGCAAGATACAGGTTATGAAAGGTTTCGTATTGATTTCAAGGATCAATGTATGGACTTCTCCTTCTCATGTAATTTTTCAAGGAAATCCTAAGTTTCAACTTGGGTTTCCTCTTACCACGCTTCGTGGTATGATTGTAACCATTGATTAGATGAATATGACAAATTCTTAAAACATTACATACTATGTGATGATCTCTTCTATGGTTGTAGATGAATGATTGTATTTTGACAAAGGATTACTAAGTATATTCTTCATTGATCGTTGTTTTTCTTGCATCTGGGTAGCTAGAAAAGTGCTTGTTTCATTTCTGTGTTGTCTTTCCCTCTGTTGAACTGTGGACTCTATAGCCCATCATAATAGGCACCGGTCTGAAGCCTGTGATCACCCACACCCATCAAAATCTAAATCGAACTTATCAAGTGTGAAGTAAATAGTTAGTATTGCATGTGCTGTGGTTCTGTGTTGAAAACAGGAAATATTGTTAGTGAGTCTTCAAAGCATCAATTCTAGCAAACCAAACAAGGATACCCGCACCTTCCATTATTACAGGAAGTGCCTTTCATCAGCTTAAACAAAGCTTTTAGTGCAGCAAGCTTGTCTTAATCTAGTGATTGTTTAGGGATTAAAACAATAGTATGACCTTGAGAATATTTTCCATTATTGTTAATCCTTGTTAAAGGATAACTTTAGGAACACCCTCCTTGGTTTAGCTGGGCCAGAAGTGAAGGGGAGATTGCCCATTCCCAACCATTGGCCCTTAATCATCCTTATCCTGTTGATGAACCCCTTCTCTATCTTCTTGATAACAACCCTAGCCTTGAAGATTGAAGAATGCTGTAGGGATTAGGATAAGCTATTTTGGGACCCAACAAGGTGGTTGGCCAGCTTGAGGAGGAAAGGGAATTATGTATAAATATAAGATGTTTTGATGTCATTTCATCATCATTCATTCATACTTTCTCATTGAGTTTATCTCATTTGGCTGCAACGTTTGTTGCGCACGATTCCAAGGACGAAAACCCTTGTGATTCTTTGTGAGTTGGACAAAACCCTAACTCATCATTGTAGTGAACTCATTACGCAGTTCAACTTGCACTTCATTGGAGATTTTTGGTGGATTGGAGCATGATTGCATATTCAGATTTTTAGATCAGCATTGGATGAGGATTTCTTGTGCATTTTGTGAGCACATTGTATTAGGGCCTTGCCCTAACTTGGAGCACCACCCTTGAGTCGACATGGCTTTTGGAGGCGATTTCATCATTGTTGAGGGTTTTTTGTCAAGTCCCCATTTCTGGCGTGATCACCAAACAGGGAACTGAGTTAGCCTATCATCCCTGTAGGCTAATTCATCAAAACAAGGGAATATTCTAGTTGAGCTGAGGCTTGGAAAAGATAATATTGTTCAGAGGCTTGAAGAATGGAATGTTGGCTCAGCTAATTACATTGGCGAGGATGGAAAAATGAATTAATGCAATTTTGCATTAATTATCCAAAGAAGACAATTGAATAATAATATTTTATTATTATTTAACTCAAGCGCCAAGGAGAAAATATAAAAATAAATTAAATAATATTATTTTTAATATTATTTAATTTTGACGCTCACTTGGAAAAAAGGAATAAATTAAATAAAATAATATTTTATTTAATTTGGGCGCTCTTTGTGGAGATCCAAAAATAAAATAATAAATAACATATTGGATTTAAGCGCCACACTGAAAAGAGGGAAAATATTAATATTTTATTATTCATGTTGGAGTGCTCAACCTTGGAGATTTAAAAATATAAAGTATTGTATTTTTGATTATGGCGCTCACCTTGGAGATTCAAATAAAAAATAAAATAATAATTTGCTTTGGGTACCCTTCTTGGAGAAACAAAAAATGAAGGTGTTTTCAAATTGAAAGGAGGAAATTCAAATTCAAATCTTTAATTTGATTTGGCGGAGATCCTAGTATAAAAAAAGGCTTTGGAGTCTCATTTCGGCATCACGATTACTTTGGCAACTTTGGCATTTGTTTGCTTGATCTTCCAAGGACGAAAACCCTTGCGGAGTTGTGTGTTGGACGAAAACCCAATCACACTTGGAGGCAGATTCGTACGGAGTTTACAATTGCACTTCATCGAAGAATTGTTTGACCTTCATAGATTGATCATTCGAATTTGGGTCGAAGACCATTGCTGAGTTCCATTGAAGATTCTTGCATTGCTTTGAAGACATTGAGAACCATATCATATGAGCGCTGAATTGCATGTTTTTTTTGGAGTGCCAATTTGTGGGAGTTAAGCGATTTCCAGCCACCACCATCATATTGAGATCCACTGTATTCCATGCTCAACGCCATCCTCTATACATGCCGATCTGCTATATTGGGGCAGCGCTACCTTGAGATCAGCGATTTGGAGTGAAGGTCATCAAATTACACATTTAGAGGATCAGCGAGCAGTAGTTGAGGGAGATCGCATACTTTGGGAGGGCGAACTAGTATATTTGGTGGCAGCGATTTGCATACCCAGACAGCGATCAGTTTGCATACACAGATCATCACTCTTGGGGACAGCGATCAGCACTATCACTTCAGCGAATGGTCATCATACTTGGACGCTGGGCATTTTAGAGGTGTTCGCCATTGTTGGACTGCACTTTGATCAGCTGACATGCTTGTCATCATACATAGACCTACCTGCAATTGTTGTCATCCAAAGGGTAAGTGAAAAACAATCATCTATCTCTGATTTCCATAACAGCAGATCATACTTGTAATTGGGCTGCCATAAGCCAGGAAACTGATGTAATAGAATCTATGAACAAATCTGAATTGTTTGATATAATCTTCATCACAATCAGCCTAGTATGTATTTCATGGTGTAAACAACTAGGGCTTTGATCGAATATTTGCATTGATATGTAGATGTAATTGCCATTAAAAATAGATGATATAAGTGTGTAATTAAACTCCAAGGAATAGATTCAGATTTCAGTCCTAGGGTTTATTTTAAATTTGCAAGATTCAGAAATTTACTTCAAGAACCTAGAACGGTACATGACAGTGGTATCAGAGCTTGGATCCTACCAGCCTGCAGGGTACAAGTGGATTGACGAAAGTCAAGTCTTATTCCAATAGCATTTCGTGCATAAGATTTGTAGTTAAAATCCGCCTATATTAGGTTGTGATTTGACTTGTTCTTATCCGAGTGTTATGAGCGAAAAGATTGACTTAGTCGGGGTTAGTTGCTATGCATACATCATGAGATCAAATTCCATTCAGTCAACACTATAGAAGGATTGCAGAAATGGATAGACATTGAAGAGTTGGAAGTCCACCAGGGAATGATATGGATAAGCATTTGAGGGAACAAGAACGAACAAATAAGAATCTGGAACAAATGATGGCTACTCAAAATCAAATGATACACTTAATGACTCAAGCTTTGGGTAATGTGAAAGTAAATGGTTCACCAATAGGAGTTGGCAACATGGTAGGTACTCCATGTAGTGAGAGATCAAATGTTTCTACGGCGGATAGACCCTTCCGGCCTAAATTCCTTCCTAGTGATAAAGAAGAGGAAGTTGTTGTTGGGAAGGACAGGAAAAGATCAGAGGTAGGGCAAAGACCTAAGAAACATCATGAGGGTCCAAGTGTTGGAGGCATCATGAGTAATTTTGCCCAAATAAGGCAAAAGTTTATGCAGTCACAAAGGAGTTTAGCTCGTAGCTTGCAGCAGAATGAAGATTCCCTATCAGGACAATCTAGGTGCTACAACTACTCATCTACATCGACAAATGAAATATCCAAAAGTCTCTATGATGAGTTTGATAAGAGTAATGTTTGGGAGCATAATGAACCAACAGTCATTGATCAAACTATAGAAGAACAAGGTTCTAGAACAACCGTTGACGAAGAGCCTATTGTAATTGTTCTAGAGGTCAAATAAGTGCTGCTTGGTAATCAGCCACAGGGAGACACAAGTCCTGTTAATGATTCATCCCTTGAGCATAACATTACCCCATTATCTCTACAACACAGTGGCATGGAAGATGATGGACAAAATGACTTGGACATAGTGGATGAAATCCCTTTTGTATGGCATGATGGAAAGGTTCAATCTAGGATTGAGAAAGATGATGTGGAAGGTGTGGAAAAGAACATCGTCTTAGATTTGAAGGAAGACCTAACATGTCAAGAAGACTTCAAGGAGATTGAGGGTTATGATTTTGCCCTAGCTCCAAAACAGAAATCAGATGAAGAAGCAAAATCAGAAAAAACTGTTGTCTATGGCAGACACACCTATGAGGTGTTCTACACATGAAAGGGCAAAATTCAGTTATGAGTTGGATGATACAATTTTTTGGGACAGTCAATGAAGGTATGTATGGAAGGACGTTCGTGGGACAAAGCTACATACAAGATATGTCATTCCATAGTAAGTTTGATGATCTCTATTTCATGCACACGATCACATTTGATGACTAACTATTGAGGGTGTATGAGAAACATTTATTTGAAGAGTTTTTCATAAAGACTAAGGGCTGGTCTAGTAAGAAGATCCTACAGTTTGATAATGTATGGTTTGTCATGGACTTTATACCTTGGAGTTGGTTTGAAACTATGGGACTCGCATACAAGAATGAATCAATAATGTTGAGAGCTAGTGAAGATGTAGCTATACTCACATGTTTTCAGCAAGATAAGGATTCACTTCTTGCATCAACTGATAAGGAGCACACTTGCCTTTGTAACGTTCACAAGGTAGAAGGAAATGCCGTCACAAAATGTGCAAAATCAGTTGTGAATGGTGGCAACTCAGAAATTTCAGTATAGAGTGAACAAGGAGGGCTGGATAGGAATGATTTGGCATTACAAGATGTAGCTGTTCATACACTCTCTAAATCAGCTATTGAAAGAGCTCCTGAGGTAGAAGACTGTACTCATTACTTTGATGGTGATCCATTGAGCACACATGTTGAAGACCTAGCTTTCACACGGGAGGGTAGTAAAGAGGTTGTCATGATAGAAGCCAATTTGGAGATGCATGTTCATGAAGACAAATCTGAAATGTAGCAGGAAGGTTTTGAGCCTCCTAAGTCACATCACTTGAAAGGGCAATCGAAGGCAAATGATAATCAGATTGTGGCAGCTGTAACTCACTTTGATGATATCCATAAGATGAGAGCAGATTTGTGTTGTAATACACTAATGGATCATGATGGTTTTGAAGGAGGTATATCTCTTGATGATTTGCACAAACTCAAGGAGGCCTTGGCGATAGTAAAGTCAAACTACCTACACTTGCTGAAAGGGATCATCTCCTCACACTCGGTGAGATAGTGGATGTCATTTGTTTGTCATATGTTTGGCATTTGGATGGTTAAATTTCATGGTTGATGTCATAGTGGATGTTATCTACATGTTTGGCATGTTTTTATGGATGTTTGACACATGTTTATTGGCTGCCCATAAGTGTTTATGCTTCAGAAAATAAAATCGGAATTCTAGGGTTTGAGCAGAAAACAAAAATCAGAAAATTAGGGCAGAAATCAGAATTTCTAGGGCAGATCCTATTGGGGATATTACATCACTATAAATTGCATATGCTCATTACATTAATGATTTTTGACTTTTTATATGATTAATAAGGACTTTATTGTGTATATGCAATTAAGCTCTCATTATTATAAGTTGCTCTAACTATAAAACTTCACTAAGTACATAGATTGCATTCCATATCAGGCTAGCATGTGTCTTATTCCATTCTTGGTATTGTGCTTCAACATGCATGCAGATATTTTGCCTGAACTCAATTTTCTTGGCATTCTCTTGTGATTGTCTTCATAATGTATCCCCATTTAGATGAGTTTTGGTTCTCTTCTATCTGCACATTAAACTATTAACTTAACAAGTAGTTAAATTAACCAAAGTTTATCTTGTGGCATTCCTTTAAATTAATGTAAATTTGAATAAACAACTAAAAATTTGTATCCTAGTTGACACCTGTATGTTCTGAAACTCTTTTTATTATCATATTCCACACATACAAGGAATGCCATCAACAGAAATGAGCTGCGAAGCATATGGGTCTTATAGTTGGAACTTAGAACTTCGACCATATTATTTAGAAATTTATTTTTGGTTTTATGGAAGAAAATAATGATCTCTCCTGTGCTTTCTTATGGTGTCGAATGAGTACATTATACTGACTTGCTTCTCTTGTTTTGGTTAGTAATTTTGGCTATATATGAAATTACAAATAATATGTAGCTGAAACATTCATATTGTATTGTTTACAGTTACTGGTTGATCGGACTAATCATCAGTGGCATTCTAGATTTGAAGGAAGTTCATTTGATTTTTGAAAGTGAATCCGTTTTTGTAGAACATATCGTCGAGGTATGCTTTTATCTATAGATCTTTGATTTGTTAATTTTTTTTCTTTTTCCATATTTAATGGCTGCCAATCCATTATGGTTAGAGCTGGTCAAAATAGATTTACATCTTTACTTTGTAGCCAAAGCTAACTGGCAGAAAGTAAAAGCTTTTGTCTCCTTTTCTGGTACTCAGGCCTTCATGTATTGAAGAAATTTTTTACCATGTTGCAGATTGTGTTTCTATATGGTAGACCTTTACCTTGTCATTTTTACTAGAGGATAGATTATCTCAATCTGTCTTTGTAATATCCCTAATGGATATTGGACTGAAATTTTGAATGCTCTGATACCACTGTAAAATCCCCTTCTAGAAATGACTGAAATTTTTTGCAAATTTAGATAAGATTTCTTGCACACTTCAATTAAATAGCTTCACCAAATGAATAAGGAATTGTAGCACATCAAACTCACATCAACTTTGCATATATGAAAATGAAACATGAAATGTCAAGTGGTTGGAATTTATTTCAGTCCATGTTTGATTTTATATCAGACTTAATTACAAATCAATTGGAAGCCCAAATACATCAAACTTTGCATACAACTATAGCCCAAAGCCTCTAGAATGATGATGGCTATCAAATGGACACAGAACACTTTTGAAAGAGCTTCAATAAAATTCTGATGTAAACTTTCTGTATGCTGATATGACTGCTGAAAGTGTTTCTGTATGCTGATATGACTGCTGAAAGTGTCCCTTTTGCCCAGCCAAGGGTTTACAATGAAATAACTCCTCCAAATGCATTCTATGGATGCATAGGAATGTCTTCTATCAAGAACCACTCTTCAATCTTCAAACCCTTGATCAAATTCACCTAAAAAGCCTTGAAATTCCAATGTAAAGTTGCTGTTATAAAAATCAGAACCCTGCTGTTGCAAAATCAGACCCTGCAAAATATGAAAATACCATCCAAAATGTACTCCAAATTCACTAAACTACCTTGGTAGTCAATCCTCTACACCAAGAGCTTCAAATAGATATCAATGTCACTTCCAAACTCTTCAAATAGCCTGCAAATGTAATCCAATGATGAAATCTGTATGACAACATCTCACAAATTGTTATGGGATCATCACCACAACACTCAAGGGAACATCTCCTTGAAAAATAACTAGAAAATCGGAATTTTCAGTCATAAACAATAATAAAGAAAACATACCATAGCATCATTCATTGCAAAATGAAGCTCAAGTCATCTATTTAAACTCCTCAAACTTTGATGTCCATCCTCTTGGCAATTTTGGAATGCATTTTGAAATCCATCAATAGAAATTAAGGAAATGGAACAATATTGAATGATCTTCACTTGAACTGCTTTCATTTAAAACAATCTTCAATTATTTTAAATGAATTTGCCTCCTCCTCTATGGATCGATCCTCCTTAAGCTTGGCCTTTGACACTTGCATTGAATTTTGAGATTGCAATCGTTTAAAATCTTCCTCTTTGCTTGGGCGATCAGCTACATGCATTTAATTTTGTGTTTGAAATGCATTTAAAATCCTTCTAACCTCCAACTAGTACTTGCAATGATTGGGCAATTGCATTAAATAAACCAATCTATTCAAATGCAAGCATTTAATAACCTTCAAAGCATTTAAAATCTTGATCCTTGACATAACTAACTTGGCATTTAACTTATGAACTTGCATTTAAAATGCTCCTCTATTCTTGCTTCAATCCACAACTACCTCATGTGCATGCATTAAATGATGATATTTGCATTTAACAAAAACCCTCAACCGCTCCAATGCAAATATTTAATAATAAAATTTGCATTTAAAATATTTTCAAAGCTCAATATCAAATTAAATGCAATCATTTAATTTCCACAAACCCAATCGACCTCATATTCCATCGATCCAATGCAATCATTTAATAAATAAATGTTGCATTTAATATATCCTTCCTTCATGTTTGGCGGCCAGCTATGAATCATATGCAATCATTAAAAATCAAAACCAACCTCATAATTGAAAATACAATTCCAATATTGCATTTCCCATGTAGCTCAAAAACACGCTTAGCTCATAATTTGGGACAGTACAAGTCCTCCCTTCCCAAGATTGCTTGTCCCAAGCAATCGGAAGTGTCAAATGAGCATCAATGAATACCAGGATCCCAAACCCATCTAACCTGTCCATGCAAACTCAGACATACCATCTCAAAATTGTTGATGAAGAAGATCCTGGGACCGCTTCCACTGTCGCATAATGTAGCAAAAACATCCATGCTCAACCTCCAATGACACATCCATATCATGAAGCAATTTGATACCTTGCTAAAAGAGATTAAACTATCATACTCATCCTCATATAACTCACTTGTTGAAGCTATGTTAACATCAAATCCAATCACCAAAGCATCATCACAATAATACCATATCAAAACATAGGCATACTCACTAAATCCATTATGAATAAGAAAATTCATCAACTCTGAATCAAATGATTGTGTATCATTAAGAATGTCATGTTCTTTCCTATCCATATCTTGATTCTTTATCCCATGTATCTCATGATTCATTTGCTGGAAATCATCTACCCAATAACTGAAAATCACGTCCAAATGAATACCAATGTCATCACTAATGTTCAATGGGGAGTAAACAACATCCATAGGCCATCTTCCAATGAAGTAGACATGATCCAAACCTCTACAAAGCTCCCGAACAGCTGCTGTCTTCCAAGTGTCATGAAGGATCTCTATGTTGAATGTAATAAGACAGCCATCTCCTATCAATGTATCATGAATTAAGAATGGAACATCAATGCAAATTTGTTCACTTGTATACCCAATGTCACTATCCAACTCCATACAAAGCTTATTTCCCATATGCCACATGTGTTGAATCCTCTTTGTCTCAATCATACCATGGTGTATCAAATCAGAAATCTTAAGCCTTGGATAATCCATATACTCATCATGTGTGATGACCAATAAAGTGCCAAAGGTAGGAAGTGTCTTCCCACTCTCATTCTTATGAACAATAACTACCATCAACTGATTTTGCAAAGGAATAGTACTGCTGCCCTCAAACAAATCAGGGATTATATCATGCCATTCAACTCCATGATCAAAATCTGCCATCTCATTAGAATAATCAACAATGACATCATGCCACTTTTCTTCTTCAAATGCTGATCCTAAGCAAGAAACTTCATATGCATCACCTATGTCTTCTTCATGTGAATCACATTCTTTATGGTTGATCATGTTCTCTTTATCATCATGAAGTGTCATGAGTTCTTCATGTGAATCTTCTTCCTCATGGATAATCTTTGTGACAAAGACTATGTCTTGTCCTTGCATGTATGATTGAACACCAATGGTATGCCCTTCATGATTGATCATGATCTCAAGTTAACTCTCAAATATATGATCATCAACAATGTTAGTCTCTTCATGAAGAACCATACCTTCATCTAACATAGCTGATTTGTCTTCAACTACCATGTGTTTTTCTTCAATATGTGGCTGAAGTGTACTTGAATCCTCATACTCTTCATCACTATCCAATGAGTCTTCATTATACCACGAACACTTGAACTTCATGTAATCATTAAAACTGATTCTGTTCTGCACATACATAGGAAGAGCATCATACTTGTTTATCAAGGCTGTCAATTTTTCTTCTATAGATTTGTCAACTGTAGGTGTTCTTCTTGTATTCATGGCTTCAGCTTTTCCTTCAAAACAAACCCATAGGCTGGCAGGATCATGGCTCTGATACCACTGTAATATCCCTAATGGATATTGGACTGAAATTTTGAATGCTCTGATACCACTGTAAAATCCCCTTCGAGAAATGACTGAAATTTTTTGCAAATTTAGATAAGATTTCTTGCACACTTCAATTAAATGGCTTCACCAAATGAATAAGGAATTGTAGCACATCAAACTCACATCAACTTTGCATATATGAAAATGAAACATGAAATGTCAAGTGGCTGGGATTTATTTCAGTCCATGTCTGATTTTATATCAGGCTTAATTACAAATCAATTGGAAGCCCAAATACATCAAACTTTGCATACAACTATAGCCCAAAGCCTCTAGAATGATGATGGCTATCAAATGGACACAGAACACTTTTGAAAGAGCTTCAATAAAATTCTGATGTAAACTTTCTGTATGCTGATATGATTGCTGAAAGTGTTTCTGTATGCTGATATGACTGCTGAAAGTGTCCCTTTTGCCCAGCCAAGGGTTTACAATGAAATAACTCTTCCAAATGCATTCTATGGATGCATAGGAATGTCTTCTATCAAGAACCACTCTTCAATCTTCAAACCCTTGATCAAATTCACCTAAAAAGCCCTGAAATTCCAATGTAAAGTTGTTGTTATAAAAATCAGAACCTTGCTGTTGCAAAATCAGACCCTGCAAAACATGTCATTTACTTCCAAAATGTCCTATTTATGCTACAAATTCGTTATCATTTTTCCAAATGACTTGTGAATAATGGGATATGGCTGATGGGTGATAGCAATTATTTAAATCTCCAAAACTGATTGAGGTGAACGAAGCTCTTGCTTTAAATGATCACAAAATACATCTTGATATTTGTTTTCTAAGGAAAATATCAATTTATATTGACATGGATTGAAAAGACTAATCAGAGTACATGAATTACAGATTTTTAGTGATGCACATTGCCTTCATACAAATTGTATTTCATCAGGTTCGAAATAACAATTAGGATCCATAACGTCTAGAGTAGATTAAAATCTAAGCATTAGGGGCTGTCACATCAAGATTTCTGTACACAATGGAAAAAACTGAAAAATGCAAAACAATACTGACTATACTAATACCCACACATATAACACAAGAGCTCATAACTGTAAATCCAGTTGGTGTAGGATTGAACCAGACCATTGCTAAACCACATCCCAAAGCACAGATGCCCATTGATGTTCATTGCTGAAAACATTACAAAATTATCTAGCGTTTAGCCAAAACATAAATAATACAAGGATCTAATCTCAATATATAATATGGTGTCCCCATTAGTTACCTCAAATGGGGATTCCAAACCAATGGCTCATGAGTTACCTCAATTAATCCTTGCCTTGGTCAGTGAAGATGAGTTATTTCAATTGAACCTCACTAACAATCAATGCAGAAATGAATAAATTCAAATGGACTGGGACCTGCAATCAATCATTTGTTACATGAGTAACCTCCATAAACAGTCATCATAAACACAAGGAAACTCAATTGAGCCTTATAATTAGTCTTTAGGAACATCTGTAACCTCAATGCAACCTCACAATCTGCCCCTAGGGACATGAGTAGCTGCAACTCAACATGCAATGAATAATTAGGTTCTTGACCAACCTCATTTGAACCCTATTGTGACCTAATCACACATCGCCCCATTGCAAATGGGGACCCCCTTTTTTTTTTAGCTCTGATGCTTTGCATTAAGTTTTTTGATGATATCTTAGGTTTATTGCATGATGAGGTCAGTGGTTGTTTGAGTTCTCTATCTAGTTGTTATTCAAGAGTCATTTGCTTTCATTCTGAGACCAATCCTAATGCATGTTTGAGATCCTGAAAATGACTAAGTTTGGTATCTTGATATCTTGAAAATTGACTAAGTCTGAAATTTGGCGGATCTTCCAAATTCTATAATCTACATGTTAAATTCTATAATTTGGGAATACGTTGAGATGGCACCTACATGGCAAACACTCATCATCAAGCCAATCACAGTTCGCCTTGTCATTCAACAAGAAGGAAGCCAAAGAGGATGTCCATGTGCAAGATGCTCTAAAAGATTCTATTTCATCCTTATCTTCTTGGAAAGTGTGCTTTCATTGCCTCTCATATGTACTAAAAATAGCAAGTTGTTGTAACTACCTACTGAGGTGGCATGCTCTGAGCCCTTGGCTATCTGGATTGATCCTAGCCTTTCATTGTAACTCTGGAGCTCTATATAAAGGCCTTGTTGCCTCATTTGTAATTATTAGATATTAGATAGTAGTTTAGTTGGTAGGAAAGTAAGAGTAGAATAAAAGAAACTCTCAAAATTCTCTGAGAGTACTTGGAGTTGTAAATATTTCTCAAGATTAATGCAAAGACATTGGAGCTTGTTTGGTGTTAAGTGTTGTCTTGTGAAATGACATGGTTTCTTGTATTTTGATGAAGTGGAGAGATTTTTCAAGTAGATTATAAGTAGATTAGCAGTTCATTGATGTTATGTATATATGTATTAAATATTTGATCAACTCCTAGCTCATGCTTTTAACATTCATCGCTGGTGAAGTGTTGTGTAAATCTAGTCTAAGCCTCATCATTTGCTTAAGTTCGATTGTGGATGCTTGTTTGAGCTGCGCCATCCGATGGGTGCTTATATGAGCCTTCATGATCTGAAAACCCTTCGCTATCCTTAGGAGATTGCACCAACTCCATGTAGTTGTAGGCATTCTTAGCGAAGTGGAGTTAGGTTAATCAAGGAGTTTGTCTATTCGTACATCATTATTGCTTCATTGACCTTAGATTAGTTTCTAAACCTTATCTTTTTCCCTTTTTTTATCATTGATACATCGTAAATACTTCATCCACACTAAGGGAGAAATAAACTGAATGAAAGAAGATGAAATCTACGTAAGTCCCTTTGTGATTATTAGCAAGATCACATGTAATCACTGAGTTTATCCACCATAAGTTATAAGACAGGAACCTTGGAGTTGTCTTGATTGATCACTTTGTTTAGCATTTGAGAGGCTTTATTCAAGAGAGAGTGGGAAAGTTAGTGTTTTTACTCTATTGTTGACTTGTCTAAAAACAATCATCAACAAACCCTATAATTAGTTACTGGTTACACGACTAACCTCAAGTAGACCTACTAGCAAACACAACCTTTCATCAGTCTTAGGGGCATGAGCAAACTCAATGGAACCCTATATATCATACCATGACAAAAACAAACCATTTATGACATTTTGTAAAAGCTTTGAAACACAACAGCTATAATTCTGCATTTGCAATTAAGCACAATATTCACACTAATCAAAACAATACATATTTTGAGCTTCTTTTTGAAAGAAGTACATCTTATTTATTCAAATAGAGAATATATCAGCTTAGCAACATGATTATAAGGGAAATCCAGCCTTATGAAAGTTAGGAAAGATAACATCCGAGTTTGTACCTTGAGATGAAGAGTCGATATTCTCATGAAAACTAGCAAATATGACTTTGGCAAGCAAGGTCAAATCTTGGTCGAACATTCTTAACTTACCTAAGCTGAGCAGGGAGTTGTCTTGCTGACAAGTTTCCTTACACCTCTTATAGAGAAAGGAATGGTGATGGTGTGGTTGAGAGCCAAATGAACAACTATCAACCACACAGTTGGGTTAGAGTGCAGTCACAAAAGAAATCCATAATTGAGCATATTGAGGAACTTAATTTATTTGTTTTGCATAAATATATACAAAGACAAATACTTTCTAGAAGGAAACACACACCAAAACTTTTAGTTCTATTGCAAATTCAAATACATTACAAACCTTGACATGTTTGGCCTGCTTGATCTTCAACACCCAACTATCTTTGCTTTCAATCTCGCCCATCCTTCTTTTTCTTTTTTCTTTCTTTGAATATACTTTCTTGATGCGTTACTAATAATACCCAGTGTTAAGAACGATCATCTTAAGTGCACCAACATTGAATCTCTAACTTTGAATGCCACTTCTCTTTGCAATTCATACGCTTTCAGTTTTCTACTTCTAACTATTCTTCTATAGTTTCTTTTTCACTTGCTCATGCACTTTTCACATATATTTTTCAAAGCTTTCTTCTTTTGCACTTCTTTTTTCTACCTCTAGAAGGTTCATCAAATCTGCCACTTGCCTTGGTGACTTCCCATATACAATTTGAAATTGTCTTTTCTGTTGAACTGTTCACTCCTTTGTTATAAGTAAACCCTGTTGGCTCCCAAAATAACTACAACGCAAAACCTTGTTGGCTCCCAAAATAACTACAACCCAAAACCCTAAAACATTTCAGAAATCACCTAGGCCATGGGTGTCGTCAGGGTGATAGAAAGAGGTTTATCAACAAGTTCTGGGCGATTTTGAACAACCTACAGGAGTGGGTATACTTCTCTGCACTTCAGGCTCAGCTAGACCTAGGAGGGATATTCCTAGAGGCATGAAATAAAACACAAACATATACAGCCATACCCAATGTATACTTGACCCCCAAAGCTGTCACTAGGTCAAGACAAACTGACTGCACATGCCTCTGTATTAAGCTGATTACTGCACTATGCATTTGCACCCAAACATGGCAATACTATACTCCTTGAAATGAATCCACTTAACTTCTCATACACAAGATACATAGTGTAGGCATACATGCTCATGATTCACAAGTGATTCGGTTTGTTTTGCTGTAATGTCCCCGTTTTGAGCTAGACATGTGTTTGGGTTGAGCTTGGGCTTTGAAGGATGGACAACTATAATGTTGGCTCAACATGTGATTTTATTGGGATTTTGGCTAGTATTATTTATGATATTTTTCATAAAGCCAAAATAATAGCATTTTCAAGCCAAGGGTGAAAAAGTGAAGGATGGAAGAAATAAACGTTGGGCAACTTGAAGTTGAAAAAGATAAAAAGGTGGAAAAAAGGAAAATAAAATGCAGTCTTTAATTGTATTCTATTATTATTATTTTATTTTCCTAAGGAGAAAAAGAAGAAAATAAAATATAATATTTTATTAATTAATTATGCCAATGAGAAAGGTGACGCCTACAAGGAGAGGAGAAATGATTAAAAAATTATTATTTAATTGGCCAAGGAATCAACGCCCAAGGTGAGGATTAAAATAATTAAAAAAATGTTATTTTTCTCCTAGAGGAAATTGGCACCTAGGAAGATGGGTTTTAAAAATAAATATTTTATTGGTGGGTGTCCAAATTGGAGAGATAAGGGAAAATTAAAAAATAATAAAAAAATGTTTTAATTGCCCAAGGCAAGTTGGCGCTTGAGGAGAAGGAGAAAACATTTAATAAAATATAGGTTTTTTTTCAATATTGATGTCCAAGGGAAGTATTTAAAATAAATAAATTATTATTTTGTTATTTTAAATGAAGGTGGTTGATAGATGAAATTCATTTAAAATTGTTCAATTGCAAATGACATTCATTGGTGGATTTCAAAAGTTGATAAAATTTGGCTCATTGGGACACCTAGGGTGAGAGGAGCATAAATAGAGGCATTTGTAATCAATCCATTGAATAAAGAAGTGAAGTTTGATTCCGGGTATGTTCTTTTGTGGTTTATATGCTTTGTTTAGCAATCTAATGTTGATATTTCATGTTCTTATGTTGCAAGTTGATCATATGTTTTGAAAATATTGAAAGAATTGCATAAAAGTAAACTCAACAATTTAGGACAGCGAAAGAAGAATCCAAAAAAAATTGTGTAGACAAGTCGGGGTTTTTACAGTGGTATCAGAGCTTACTTCTGCATAGTTAATTTAGTAAATATCCTATTCGGGATATTACAACTTTAATTTGAATGAGTATTCTATATCAGTTGTGTTGTTATTGTATTGGATGCATCTAGAAGTTCATTGAATTGAATGCAAGAGACAAATTGACTTAGAATTTCTTGATTACTCTGGAAGCTGCCCATATATATAATTGTTATCAGTTTTAGGGTTTCTTTGTAAAAATTGCAAGATTTAGGAAAAACAAAAATTATTAGAGTTCATTATAATCAGAGTTTAACTAATATCCTAAGAATTGTGGTATCAGAGCTTGAATCCTGCCAGCCTATGGGGTTATGAGCTACTACATCAATCCACTTCCACATCATTATCATAGAAGGACAGGTACAAATCAAGACAATATGGGTGATCGAGAGCAGGTAGTTCATTAAGGAAGGTTAGAAGAGATGACATAAATTTTGTTGATATATTTAAAGAGGCTATAAAAAACAATCAGCAGATGATAAATGCCTAAAAGCAATCCCAACAACGATTGAAGACATGTGAACAAAACTTGCAATGGTGGAAAGACTACCTATAAAGGCAATCTAATATAAACTCATTTTTCTATGATGAGTTTGACAAGTGTAATGATTGGGAGAATGGTACATCAGTTGTCATTGATCAGCCTATAGATGAACAAGATTCTAGATAAGCCATTGAAGAAAAACATGTTGTAGATGATTCTACTTTCTATTGTGATGATGATTCCTTGATTGAGCATGATCTTGACTTAGCTTCACAACATGGATTATGTGAAGATGGCATGAAGGTGGTTGATTTTGAGATGGTTAATTGTGAAAACATATCACAAAGGTATGAAGGTGTTGTACCCAATCAAAATTTTTGCTTCATTAAGGCATTTTGAGAAAGTCTAGAAAAGTTTGAAATAAAAAAGCAAAAAAAAAGTCAAAATTTCTAAAAATATAAATTTCTATTTTTAGAAAGTTTCTAAAAATAGACGTCAAATTAGGTTTTCTGGGTTTCTTGAGATACGGATGCTGGCAAAATTTTCTAAAAATAGAATCTCCGATTCAGGTGTCGTGTTTGGTTCTGATTGGCTGATTTTGCTTCACGATTAAGGTGGTCCAAACGGAATCTGCAAAAGATCAAGTTTTCTCTACTAGGTCAATTCTGCTTTTTTCAGAAGGCGAAGCACGAGCTCCAGAGCCATCAATGGAAGAAGTTCATCTGCCGGAGATCAGTTTCAAGTCTTCCGGGCTGTTCAGCTAACGTAGAACTGACGAACAGTCGTCGATTTGACGAAGAACGAGAAACGGAGCAGGATGGATCCAGAATGGGGAGAAAAGTTAAAAATCCTGAAATTTGGCTAAGACAAAAACCAGGTGCCCCTGGGGGCCAGGGGCGCCCAACTTTTCATTACTTAGATTTTTTCGCGTTTTTCAAGAAAATGCTAGAAATGCCTCTGTCAGTCAGTTCTGGGGTCAACAAAAGCAGTCATATTGGTCAACAGGCCCTAAAAAGCTCGAATCCATGTCAGATGTACCTAGGCTATCAAGTCCATCCCTCATCCAATGGCAGTTGACTGGTGAAACCGTGAAATCAGCGACAAGGAGCAGCTGCCGGCACGCAAAACGGAGCAAATTGTAAATAGAGGTTGGAAATCATAAATTTGGCTAAGGCACAAAAAACTAGGTGCCCTTGGAGGCCAGGGGTGCCTAACTTTTCATGCTTTAGAAATTTTTGTGTTTTTTGAGAAACATCAAAAAACCTCTTTCAGTCCGTTTCCAGGTGGTCAAACTCAGTCGAAAGCTTGAAAACGTTGGGATTTCATCTCAGGTATGTTCAGACAGCTCAATGCACCTCCTGTCCTAGTTCTGCAGTCATCCGGACGACACAAAACGATGATCAAACAGGACTTGTTGGCATGGAAATCGAGGAATGCAGTGAAAAATTGAAAATATCAAAATTTTTCTAAGGCACAAAAAATCAGGTGCCCCTGGAGGCCAGGGGCGCCCATCTTTTCATGCCTTAGTTATTTTTCCATGTTTTCACAGAAAACGACAAAAACTCCTCCGTCAGCCTGGTCAGATTTACAGGAAATCAGTTTGGCACATTTTTTGAGGCAGATAGAGGGTACAATCAGCTTAGTTTTCATCAGGCTTGCCTATTTGCCAGATCATCAGACTAAGTTTTTCTCCGACAGGCAGAAATTGACAGCTAAACAGGGGTCTTCAGTCATCGGAACGTGCATGCAAATCAAAAATTTGAAAAAGTTGAAATTTTCAAAAATTGGCTAAGGCACAAAAATTAGGTGCCCCTGGAGTCTGGGGGCACCCAAGTTTTCATGCCTTAGCAAATTTTCATGTTTGATAGTTTTTTCTTGCAGCCGCTTCCAAAACTTCGTCTGGCGATAGGTTTTAGAGGTCAGATTTGTAGTTGATCGTTGTCGGATCATCAGTCCGAGGCCCGGGATGGAATCACGGTTGATAAATCTTCAAGGTGCCCTGATTTGTCAACTTTTTCAGTTAATGGTGACAATTTGCCATCTTGTTGAAGTCAAGGACAGGCTATACTGGAGTCAAAACGAGTGCAAAAATGTCGAAACAAATGAAAATTTGGCTAACACTTTTGCAACCTCGCGTGTTTGATGACATCATCAAAGAAGATATTTTTCATCATCTCACACATGAAGCCATAAGCAGCTATAAAATAGGGATTCTTCCTATTCGAAGATACATACTTGGATTTGTGCTTTAAAAGATGCTTTCTTCATGGATAGGATTGAAGCTTTATTCTTTCACAAAGAAAGTTGCTTTTTTGCCCTAAAGTTCTATAAAGACAAGCTTTTGGCCTCTTTTATTTCATTACTTTTATTTCATTATCTTATTTAAACAAGAATCATGCATTTATGTAGGACATTTATTAGTCTCATATTTATTTGAGTTCATAAGACCTCTGCTTTTATATCTCATTTATAATGGATCATCTTTTCTTACTTATATGCAATTCTAAGACTAATCTTAGATTGCTATTTTCATACATGTAGATTCCTAATAATATTGATTTATATATTTATTCTTTTATATATAATAATCTTACCATTTATTTTTACCAATTATAGATTGAACAAATTAAATATAAATACTTACTTACCTGCTGTAGCTTTCCTCAGATTTCTTACCTATTGCTGCCGTATTCTTTCTATTTTTCCAATGTTTTCCTTTCTCAATGGAATGACTAATATAATTTTTATTGTATTGTTGCTGCTGTTTATATATTATATAATATATACTTTCACACCCTTTTTTTCCCCATCATACTACTTTATGCCCTTTTATATATTTCCAAGGTTTTATCGTGGGTAAAAGGATATACCTTTCCAATAGTTGCGGCTTTAATTTAGTTAACAAGGATACATATTAATAATGTTTGTCTTTTTTATTTATTATTTATTAAGGTGATCGCTGGTGTCAACCAACTTAATCGTTGCACAAGTCTTATTACTTAATAAACTTGTCTTATAATAGTTGTAATTATAATCGTGGCATACATACTTTTATTTATATTTGATTGCCTTATATAAGATTCATGAGAACTACTTCTCTCACTTTATATTAATTTATATAATTATAGTATAGGATAATAATAATATTATTTATACAATATTGATGTTATTTATATTTATTGCCATATATAATATAATAATAATATTTATTAATATTATATTTATAAACACGTATTGTTATATTATAATCATAATAATAATTAATATTTATATTAATATTAATATTTATATTAATATTAATATTTATTATCATATATTGTTATTATATAATAATAATATGCTATTTTAATATTTATATTTATATTAATGATTATACTTGTTATTTATATTTAGAGTATTTTTAGATAACATCATATACTATTATATACATTTATTAATGGACTATGGCTAAATCTTTAATTTAAACAGTTCCTTGATATGGGGACATGACATTTAAATCAGATGCTTTTTGTTTTAAAGCATTTGGTTTCATCCTAAGCTCATCCATTCTTTATTTAGAAAGAAATCATTTTGTATTAGTTGGAGTTTTTTTTGCTTTAAAGCGTTTGTTAGTTGTAATCTTTATTTTAGAATAGAAATAAAACTTGCGAGTTGGCAAGTTAGTTAGGTTAAATCAAGGAGATTTTAGGGTTCCCTACTTCTTTGATTTAATATAAATGAGGGCAACCTTGCTCATTGTAAGTAATGGTAATTGTGATAGCAAAATTTGCTGTGCCTATTCTAGCCTGCAGAAATTGTTATTTCAGCTACTTGTTCATTCTGTGTAATCTGTTTCCAATGTTTGATTGCATATTGTATGCCTGCCTTTTGCTACAATATTGCTGTCTTGGAGTTGTATCAACTTTATGATATTGGAATAGAAGTCTCATGCCTGCCTTTTGCTCTGATTTTCTATCTTAGATCATCTAGTTTTGTTGTCAGATGTGTGGCTTCTGTAACATTTATTTCAGTTTTCATTATTAAAGTACAATGGGTCTTGTGATGTGAATCTGGGAGAAATTTATTTAAGTTTTTGTGTTACAACAATTCATTCCTTGTTAACTTTTAATCTCTTTGCTCTGAATTTACATAGGAGATTAAAAGCGTCATTTAGTTTAGGCCTAGCTATAGTTAGAAGTTTTAAAAAAGGAAAAAACCTCTTCTGCAGCGAAATAGAGTTTAATAACCTTGTGCTCGTAGCTGAGAATCAAAAAGAAGATAGGCAAATTTGTTTTATCTTTCAAGCGAACATTTAGCAAAAAGGGAACTCCCCCTCATAATAGGAGAGCAGTTTATCTGTGCATAGCTGTTCGTTTCGAACTCGCATTCCAGAGGTGCGAATTGAAACGCCAACAGAAGGCAAATCTGATTTTTTGAACGACAATTCTATTTCCTCCCATACTCATCAAATAACAGCCAAATCTATGATAGCTATGGGTCATGAATTGTCTCATGAAGACACATGTGACTCACATAGAAAGACTTGTATGTGATTAGCATTGGATGGTGAGCAGTTGATTCAAGGTGGTGTTCCCTTGATTTATTGTGGTTTGGTTATGTGCCCAATCCACCATGAGAGGTGAATTCATATGGAGTTCATCATTGGGCTTTATTGGTGACTTTTGATGGTGTTTTTGCTTCATTCAAGCTAGGATTTGATAGGGATCTTTATTTTCAGCGTGCAATGGAGTTTGGTAATCAGATTTGGCTTTGATTTTGATGCATTTTCATGAATAAAGGCTTGGAGAGGGTTTAGACATGGATCGTTTGGCAAAGGAGATTGTTTTTGGTGATTTTCTTCATCCGTACATGGTCTGATTTTTGTAACAGCAGTTAGCAAATTAATTTCAGTTTCAGATCTGAGAAGTGTTTGGCATTTACAATAGGGTTTCATCATCAACATTGCTTCCTAACCCTAATCGCCACCCATTGGTGCATGGCCGCTTGAGTTTGGAGTGTTTTCTTGGCATTTTAATTGGCATTTGACATCAGGGTTTTTTGACAGCAACAGATATAGGTTTTATTCAGTCATATCAGACCTCCAGTTGGCTGGTACAGTTGCTATTCAGTCATACCTAGTTGGGCATTTCATCAATAATTCATAGAGCTTCATCTTTCATTCATAGTGCTAGGGTTTGGGCTTATGTTTTGGCACTTTTGGATGTAAATGAAGGTTTGAATTTCAAATCAGACTTGACTGATTGTACTTTCCAGCCCTCATTATTTGTAATCAGCTTTCAAATTAATAAAGAAAATAAGCTATCATTGCCAGGTATGTTCATCTATGTTTATGAGAGTTGTTTGATTGCCTAATATCATTATTTCATGTTCATTTATTGTTATTTGGATGTATACTTGCAACCTTTCAATCTTTATGATATTGCAAACCTATTGTTGAAAACCAAAGTTGAAAAACCTAAGTACTTTGCAAGAAAAACAAATCAGAAATTTTCAGACCAGCAAAGGAAAAATTTCAGTTAGATAAGACAGGGGTTCTTACAGAGTGTTACAACATATTTGAGAAAAGAATAGAGGCAAAAATGAAGTGTAAATCAGATATCTTTTGAAGAGTATGTGCTGCCATATGAGAAGGATAAGTGTGTGTATATATATATGATAAACATATGTGAAGATTGAGAGATTTGAAGATTATGCTGAGATAAAGAAGAAGACTATGCTGAGATAAAAAAGAAAATCTAGCAGAGATAAAAGGAAGAGTTTGAGCAGAAATAGAGGACGAGTTTGGGCAGATCTCAAGGCAGAAAGTTATGAAGAATTGATGCTATGATTATGCCCAGTTTTGTGTGAAGAAGTGGTACATAGTTTGGATCAGATTTGAAAGGAAGAACATTGTGGGAGATTTGTGAAGAAAGAATAATGAGTGATTTGAATAAGATTTTAAAGGAAGAACGTTGTGTGAGTTGTGATCAGATTTGTAGAAGATAGTGATCAAGATCTGTAGAAGGTTGGTGCCTTAATGAGAGATTGGTGTCTTGTTGATGTGTTTTCCTTGCACGAACAACGCAGCATAAAATACTTAAGTATTTTATCCTCTCTTGAAAAGTCACTTCAAGATGATCGACTTGAGTCAACTCCAAGGTTCAAAATATCTTCTTTTACTTGACGAATGAGGATAACTCGTGGCAAAGATGTGTTTTGCTGTTTCAACAAAGGGACTTACACTCACTGTTCCATGGCAGGAAAATACCATTTACACTCGCACAGGTGATAACAATTGCTTCAAGGCTACACGCTATGATAAACTTATGATATGACAATACAACTCTTGATCCTACTTCTAACAATGTGTTTTAAAAAAAGTGCAAAAGATGTGGGTTTAGAGAGAATATCGAATCTAGGTGTAAGCTATCATCATCAATTCATGGAAATGTCAACCACACTTTGCTTCGCCATGAGACAACAACTCCACAAAGGTGATGCAATCTTCTAAGGATAAGCTAAAGGTTTTCAAATTGGTTTATGGGCAATCAAAGTGAGGCTTGTAGATGAGTTTAGTCTAACCTTACACTATAATTTGCTAGTGACAAATCATAAAAAGTATGAACATATAGAGATTTCACAAATAAATTGAAAGACAATGACTTCCATGAACTAAATCCAACAAACTTTGAAAGAAATAAACTAAGTTAAAACATCTAATGCGAGTGAGTACTTAGCAACCATGCAACTTGCAAAGAGAACACAATATCACCATGAATAGCTCAACAATGAACTTGTATTAATCTCAGCAATGTCTTAGCAACAACTCTAATTAGCTCAAAACTCATATACAAAATGAGGAGGAATGAGGTTTATATAGACCTCAAAATACAATGAATGGCCAAGATCAATTTGGATGCAATGGCCGAGATCATGCCACATCAAAGGTGGTTACAACTTTCTATTTTTAGAAATATGCAAGAAGCAATAAAGGCACGTTTTCCTAGGTGACACCTTGGCGTCTATGTGGACTACCCACGTGGCATTTCTTTCTTATGTTTATTCTTCTCAACCAATGCCATGAACTTTGGAACAACCTTCGCCATGTCAGCAACTGGTACACTTGGCACGTTCCGAATGGTTCCTTCTGCCAACATCACATCTTGTGCATGCTCGTCAATTGTCTTCTCCCACTCAACTATACCAACTTGCTTCCCACCAATGAATGAGATCAAGGAGTAGATGTTCAACTGTTCACTAGAAATGAAGTGAGTAGTGTTGAAGTAATGTGAATGTATGTAATTCTTTACATTCTCTTGAGAGATCACACATATCATCCATCACACCAACTATCTTGTTACGAGCGCTCTGGAGTATACTATCTACTTGAACACAATCCATTTTAACCTTGTCAAGAAGCTGCTCTCTTACGTACATAGTGAAGTACCAAGTAGAGAAATCATACGATGAACCTTCTTCAACTACTCCTCCCTCTATCAATGCTGACAATGGAGTATTCATCAAATCTTGCAAACGTGGCATATAATTTTTCTTGACCTCATCGAATTTGGAACATGCTGCTGAAACTGCTTGAAGTCTTTCCAACAACTGAGCAACGGTTTCATACTTTTGGGTAAGTTCTTCAATGAATGCATCTATTTGGTTTCTAACTCTCCCTATCCAGCTTTTCAGTTCTTGAGAATACCTTGTAGATGAGCAACGGATTCTTGTGAAAGCATGGGAGGTAGAGTAGATGTCCCTTCACGCTGCCGAATTGGATTCATCAATTGTTGGATATATTGTTTGAAGGCGAGGTTTTCTTTCTCCAATAGATTTCCTCTTTCCTTTTCATGCCTCCATCTTTCTTTGACCACTGAAACTGATTCCTCCAATTCTTCAAACTCTTGCTCTTCTGTTGTTGGTCCCAAATCCACAGTGGTTACATCGTAGTCTTCAAGAACAATATCATCCACTGTTTTGTCTACCTTTGGCACTGCAATGTGTACTTTCCTTGACCCAGAACTATCCCTTGTGATCTTGGAGAGTCTAGTCGCCTTTTCTTTTCCCTTATCTTGCCTTGTCCTGCCTAACAACTCTTGTATGTTAACCTCAGGCGCTACTTCGACGACTGAAGTCTCCTGTACTGTCTTCCTCAACCAATCTGGCAAGGCAGACAGATCTTCTTGAACACCTTGTTCTTGAGCTCTAGCTTCTGACTCTGATGACGATGCTTCCTCATCAGACCCTTCAATGTGCATATCTATTTCATGTGTGACAACTTCTTGATCCTTGGAGGGACTTGATCGGAATTCTTCAGCTAGAACCTCATGCATGTTTGCTTGATCTAATGTCTGTGGAACTCCTTGGTTTTCTCTTTCTTCATTCTCCACTACTGATGTTACATTCATATCCTGAGAAGGACTACCTCCTTGTCTAGAAGAAGTACTAGCTTCAGGTCTTGAACTCAACTTTATCTTCTTTCGACTACTCTCTCCACGTGAGTCATCCAGATGCTTCCTCTTGCCAGGCTGAGCTTCTTCTTTGGAGCTTACACTATATCCACTAGACTCACTGTGGTGTTTGCCGCTAGACTCACTATCATCCACTTCCTGTGATTGACGCAAGTCGGCTTCCCCCATCAAGTTATATGTGAAATCTTGATTTGCATCCTTGATCTTCTTAACTTGACGGTCTGCATACTTCTTGGTGATATGTATGACTCGCTGTATCCAATCATCATGACCAACTTCTCTTTCAACCCAATTGATAGTGATAGGTCCTTCCTTATCAAACAACTTTTGCACGAGGAACCTGTCAGTCTCTTCTAGCTGATCGGGAATAGGCATTATGTTACATGACCTCACCAAGTCCCAAGCCATCCTTGAACATCTCTTTTCTCCAATGTCCTCATCATCAGCTGCATTTGCCCAATGATCCTCTTGATGCTCTTGGTGCCTAAACCTCTTTCCAAATGCTTTCCGAATTGTGTTGAATGGATCAAAATGGTCTCGACTTGTGTCATGAAGCACTAGATTGTAAGCTTGGAGTTCATACTCTAAATGTTGTGCAGCTTGCAGCGTTGGACAAGTCTCCAACTTTCCAACTCTGATTGGGAAGCTAATTCCGGTTTTCTTCTTATCTTTCTGAATTTTATCCCAAGCCAGTAGTTGCCTTGTCACCTCCAGTAGTACCATCTTGTCAGTAGGATACCTCGGCAAGCGGTAAGGATAAGATGAAAATCCTTGGATCCTCAGGTAGGTGAACTTCAAGAATTGGATGTACCATTGTCCATACTTGCCAATCAATCTCTTTGCATCCTTCGATAACCTCTCATGCATATCACCTTGAAGCTTCCTCACGATGAACATGAAGAATACATCATTCACGCGCTTGTAATGGGCTATGGACTTTAGCTGCAACTGTGGGTAGCAATCATACACATTGAGTTGTCTGGAGCCGTATCCTATATCACCTTCACAGTTCAATCCATCATATCTTACACACATCGCGAGGATATAGATAACATATGAGCTCATGTAGAAAGTCTTTGTCTCTTGCAACTTGATCATTTGCTCATGAATGTTGTTGCTTATGATGCCGGCCCAATCAATCATCACCTCACCTTTGACGATCTCTTGCATGAATAGGAACATCCATGTGTCGAATGTCGATGATTGTTGACAACCCATGATTCTGTTCAAGAAGATCACCATGTAGCTGAACTCCGGGATGAAATCTGATTTGTGAAGCTTCTTCGTCTACTTGCTATGATGACTTCTTGATTGCTTCACCCAATTGGCGTTTATCTCTTGCTTGCACTCACTTGTCACTCCTTCAAATACCTTTTGAGCTTGCTCTCGAGTGTAGATGGTGACCTTCCTATGCTTCGGGATGTTGAATGTTTCGGCGATGGCCTCCCTCCTCATGTGAGCTAAGACTTCTCCATTAGATGTTTCAATACATCTAGTCTCTTGGTTGTAATGACTGACGCATTCCCACATAAGCTTGGCACTCGGCAAAGCGGGCGGAAAGAATGCGGCTTGGACGATTCCATTGCGGAGCATCTCGTGAATGACCTTTTAATGGGTTGGCTTGTAGAGCTCCCTCTTAATCTCCTCCATGTCGATGTGGCCTAAGTTGGTGTCGCTCACGTTCCTCCACTTAGACATGATCTTCGTCTCCAGCATGACTCCTTGCTTATCACTCTTGATCAAAGCTTCTCTTTCCTTGGCATTCATCAGCTACCTCCTACAAGAGAAGACAACACGTGTTAAAAGGCTGATGTGACACTTGATATAAGGATTTTCCTAACATCTAACTCATCTCCTCATGCATGTGGGATAAAAGCAATGAATTTCAAAACAACATACCTTAGAAAAAAATTAGAATTTATGAATAAAATCAGAGTTCTAGAAGTCTTGACTTTTGAAAACACTTGAATTTTTTGACCTTCTCTTGAAAAATCTGCTGCTCCTTACTGCTATAAGTCCACTCTGCTGCAGATCAGAATTGATTTTTTGATTTGTTTTTGATGAAATTTGCAGAAATGAACCTCCTTATATACCAAGCACTGCCATACTCCAAGGCAGGTCAGCCTAGTCAAAGGTGGTCGGCCTAGAGAAGAGAAAACTAAAGTTTTTTTTTTAAAAATTTCCATGTACATGTGCTAGGAGCGCCCACCTTGGGCGGGTTTGGAGGTGTCAGATGGAGAGTGTCATGTGAATGACATGATGTTGTCCTCTTGAAGGGCTCAAGGCCGCCCAACATGGGCGGATTTGGAGGTGTAAGGATTTTATTAACAGTGATTTTTAGCTTGGTTTTGACAACATAAAACATCTTCACTTGTTTCCTTGCTGATTTAACCTCCTTTTAAAAGTATAGAAGCATGGGCGGATTTAGAGAGAGTGTATGGAATGAATGTTGTGGAGAAGATGCATGATGGTGGAAGTCACTTGACAAGGCGGTCTTGAAGGGTGTGCATGGAGAATGTGTTGTGGAGGAGGTGGTGTTGTCTAAGTGAAATGCTCAAGGCCGCCTAGTATGGGCAGTTTGGAAGGTAGTGCATGGATTTTAACTTCATTTGATGTTCATTTCTTCCATTTGATAACTCCTTTCTATCAACTTCAAGACTTAGTGAAATCTTGAGATGCTTGTGAAGTTGAAAGACACATCATGGAGTTTAGGTGATGATGTCCATCTGTCTTGGTGAAATCTGCCTAGGAAGGGCGGGTTTGGAGATCTAGTAAGGATTTTGCCATGTGAGCACTCTCTATCTTAACCTTGACAGTCTTCCTCCACCTTCATGACTTAGTGATTTTTCAAACTTCTCTCTCCTTGAATGACCCTGCATGGATGTGAAGCATCATGGTGAGTTGGAGAGTTAGGATGGAGTAGTTGCAATGCTTAGACATCTAACTCCAGACTCACCTCTCAAGGCCACCTAGGAAGGGCGGGTTTGAGAGTAAGCCTTGGACTTTTGACACTTAGAAAGTTTTCACTCTTTTCAATTTGATTATCTCATCTTCTTGGTGTCATCTTGATCATTCTCATCAAACAAACTTGCAACCTATGTTGTTCTTCACCTTGGGCGGTTCTAGAAGCAGTGTTTGGAGTGTTTCATGTCGCAGGAGATACAATCCACAAGGACCTCTTGAGGCCGCCCAGGTAGGGCGGCTTTAGAGGTACCCCTTGGATTTTAACTTGAAACTCACTTAACCTCTTCAAACTTACAAGCTTCCATAGGAATTTCATCATCTTCTAATACTTTGTACTTGAAACACTCTAAAAACTTGATTACTCTCTCCTTGGGCGGGGTTGGAAGTGTTGTCTGGAGAGATCCATGTGATGGTGAAGACATTATCCATGACCTCATGCCAAGGCCGCCCAGTCTGGGTGGGTTGGGAAGTGACACTTGGAATTTTGCTTAGAATCCTCTTAACTTCCTTCAAACTCATAAACTTTACTTCAAATTCATCATATCTCAGTGTTCTATGCACCAAAACCTCAAAACTTAACCATTTTTCTCCTTGGGCGGATTTGAGGGTGTTATGCGGACAAAGTCTTGTGAAAGTGATGACACTGTCCAGAAGAACTCTGTGAGGCCGCCTAGGTAGGGTGGCTTGGGAAGCAGTGCTTGGATTCTTCCTTGTAGTGCCCTACAATCACTCAAACTCATGAAATTTACCTTGAAGCTCATCAATTCTAAGTCCAAAACCTTACAAACTTTGATATCAATCCTTCTAAAGCGTATCTGGAGACTCTGACTGGAGAGATGTACATGTAGGAGACTTGAATCCAAGACTCCCTGCCTAGGCCGTCCAGTCTGGGCGGGTTTAGAGGTAGGGCTTGGAATGTACCTTGTAAACTCCAGTCTTGATCATTCAAGGTGTCCTGTGAAAAATTCTAAGGCATGACATGTGTCTGACTTATGTCCCTTTTTGCATGTGTTTTGAACCAGAGCCTAAGCTAAGACTCGAAAACCTAATGAAACCTAGGCAAAAATAGGGGGTCCCCATTTGCAATGGGGCGATGTGTGATGAGGTCACAACATGTCTCTTACTAGGTTGGTGCTCACGACATCTACAAGTGGGGATTGGTGTCTCCAGTGGGTTGGTGCTCACAAATCATATAAGAGGGGATTGGTGTCTCCTGTAGGTTGAAGCCTACAAAGATTGTAAAAGAGATTTATATATAAGCAATATTTTGCCGTGGTTTTCTCTCGTAAGGGTTTCCACGTAAATCTTGTGTTCTTGTGGTGCATCATTGATAAATCTTGTGTGATTGATATTGCTGTGGTTGTTAAGTTGTGAAAAGTAAAAGTTTGTATTATACCGATTCACCCCCTCCCCTCTCAGTATAATTTTGTGTTCTTCACCCTTTCCTTACAATTGTTAATGTTGTCATCAAATACTCCCAATATGGACTCTTTTCCATGTTGAAGGGAAGGCTGTGGTAATACCAAAAATTTGTGCATGCCTTATTTGCTTCTTTGTGTGCCTCTTTGTTTCACCCTATACCTTACAGTGAAGGTTGTACTCTAGGTATGTTTCTAGGCACAATAAACCCCTATGGTTGATCTCTGCTCGAGTTGGATGAGGTGGATGTGACATGTATGCGTGGACTGTGACTAGAGCCCACAATGCTTGCCATATCTACATTGGTTTTTGTTGCAAATTAGGAGCAATTTGTGCTTCTATGGGTGCTTGTGCTCTAACCTCCAATTTCTTCTCATCCAGTAATGTAAGAAGTGCTATTATCTCTCATTTCACCTCTTTTGGGGTAGTTGGACATGCCTTGGCATCGCTATTAGGAATGCCTACAAGATGGTATTTGAGTCGATTGATGCCTCCATTAAGCTTCTTTGTGCATTAGGTGCAAATCACACTCTTCGCTATTTGTCCCATTATGGCATGTTTCCAAGTGGGGTCATGGCTTCCACTTGTTGAGTCTGAACCTAATGTATAGTTGGATGCCATTGTATACTAACTTGCAACATTAATTAAAAACAAAAAAATAGCATTAAAAAAAAATTATAACAATTTGAACATGATTTTTTTTTAAAATCATGTAAAATTTAAATGCATTTGAAAAATTGAAATGTAATATGGTAATTGAATAGTAATCGAATTAATGAATTTGACAAAAATAACATATTTTAAACCTAAAACATAAACCTTTATTCAAGAAAAAAATTGATTCACATAAACTTGTGTAATTGTAAATCAACAAAAAATTTACATAAATTGAATTCAATACAATAAAATTTGTAAATTTTACATGCTTAGAAAATTAGAAATGATTTATAAATTTATATGCTTGAACAAAAAAGGAAAAAAAATGAACTAACCTAGTGCAAATATGAAATTCTAGAAAATTGTTCTTCAAATCCGATAAAAAATCCTTCCAATTTGCTCTAGAATGCTCTAATGTTGTGTGTTCAACATGGGTGTATAGGGCTTATAAAGCCACAAATCTACCTTTTTTTTTCGCGTTTCTGGCATAGCGCAAGTCAAGGGCTCAGACCAGCCAAGTGAAAAACTTGCCACAACTCTGCGAAAAGCTTGGTGAAAAAATTATGCGAGTTTACTCTAAGGTAATTCAGCGTTGGGAAATTTTGGCATCGCCGAGTTTGCTAACTATGCTTTGGACAAACACTTAGCCTACTGTAAGATACCCAACTAATTCAACTAAAATTTTTCCTTACTTAAACAATTTCACTTGCTATCAACTCATCAACTACTCAACAACTTAAAGATATACATCAAAGATAACTACTTGAATGAATCAACCTTAGAGATTGGTACTTGTCTTATCACTTGATTCAATTAACTTGCAATGTCTTATTACATAGATAATGCTTTCAATAGCATGCAGTTACAAACTTATTCAAAAGGAATTACAAAGGAAGGCCTTGAAGCCTTGATGTTTACAATGTCTTCCCCACTTGATCAACTCAATTGAACTCAATGATGTCAACTGAATGTCAACACCTCACAATACAACAAGGGAGCATCACCTTGTCAGTTGAGGGAGCATCACCCCAACACTTGAAACTCGCAGGCCTCAAGATTACAAGCTCAATAGCTTTGCAGAGTGAATTTTGTCAAAAATGAATAGATACCAAATGGATGAGAGAGCTCCTCCTTTTATAGGCCTTCCAAAAGCAATGAAGGCACGTTTTTCAATGTTCAAAGAGGAACCAAGGCACGTTTCCCAAGAAGCATATCCAAGGGAATATTCCATTTGATGACTCATTCTAAGTTGGCAAGCTTATCCAGAGACCTTGACACGGATCCCAAAGACATTCTGTCGACCAATGATAGCTCAGGTATCTACAACTACCTTATCTTTTGACTAGGCGCCATAATTGCAAGGTCCTCAATGCTAGGCGCCAACTGAAGGGGGTAGAAACCAGAATAGGCGCCATCCTAAGCTGGGCGCTTCCTTGAGGTAGCAGAGACATGGATAAGCGCCTGATGGAGTTTGGAGACTCCAAATGTTCTCAAAACACTTAATATTACTTAGTGAAGACCTCTTAGTCTCTAGTCACCATCTGAGGGCTGGAAAGAGGAGAATTTGACATCCAACTTACTTAGGCGCAATTTCTAGTGTTCTCTTGACTTGGGCGCTAGATTTGGGGTTCTGCAGAGGTTTTGGCGCCTGGAGAAGGATTAGACATTTTCCAACAAACAGATGCAACCTTTGAGTATGGATTGATTCCTTGAAGAGAGCGCCCATATCAGAGTGTTTAAAACTTGCTTTTTAGTCCTCATCTTCATTGAGGCGCATTTGTGGGTAGGACAGGATGCAGATTGGCGCCTTAGGAAGGATGTGGCCTTTCCTTACAAAAATCTTCACCTCAAGCCATATCTTCTGCCAAGCGCCTTTCAAATTGAGTGAATTGAAAGATCTTTTCATGCTTAGGCGCATCATGGTGTCTGTGGAAAGGTGAATTGGCACCCCCTCTTGAATGGTTCATCCCCATGCAAGTGTTCACTTCTGGAGGCACTGAAGTAAGTCCAGAACATCATTCTAAATGATTTGGAAGGTTTGAAGTCCATTCTATCCATGAGGCGCATTTTTGAGATGAAATGACATGGGTTTGGCGCCCAGTCTTGAATTGCCCAAATCTTCCTTGAGAGCGCTCATACTTGAAGTCCTTGAAATGAAATGAAACACTTGTCTTATCAAGTGCCTTGGCTTCTTGAGGAGTTTGGGAATCATTCACCCACTGGAGTCTTGTTTTGGCACCTTGAAATATCTAGGCGCTCATTCAATGGCGTTTGACCTCAACTTGGCGCCTAAGAAGACTTTTACTTTCTTCAATACCTAACCTTGTCTCCTTTAGTCAAAACACCTCTCATCAAGTAGATTGGAAGCATCTTCTAGGTTAGGCGCACTTTTAGGTTTGCACAAGAAGGAATTGGCGCCTATACTTGAAATGATCATCTTCCCTGCAAATGCTCTCATTTGAAGTCATCAAGGTGAGTTAAGATATCATTCTTCATTAGTGCCTTGACTGAGTGGGAAGGTTGGAGGCTACTTCCTTGATTAGGTGCACTTGAGTGGTTGATGGATCATGGAATAGCGCCTAGTCTTCAAGGTACAAAGCATCTCAAACACTTTGTGATTCATATGACTCCACAAAGGTTCCTTAGTACTTCAAACACTTTTGCTTCCTCCTTCATGTTTGGGCGCCCATCCAAAGTCCTAAAAATCATGATTTAGCGCCTTGTTGCTTTTAGGCGCCCACTCTGGATTGTGCATCTGGTGATTGGCGCCTAGAGTGAAAATGCACTCATCTTAACTCATTTCACCAAGGCAACTTGATCATGAAGACCAAACAACTCTTCCTACCAGAGCGCCTAGCCACATGTTGGAGTCAGTTTGGATGAAAAGGTGTGCCTAGTGTCTACTTAATCATGTTCTTGAAGATTTTGCAGAGTTGGAGTCGCTTTGAAGATCAGAACATTCATTCCTCCCAAAGCGCCCTAGTTGATATGTTTGAGGTGCTTCAAAATATGATGTTTCTATGCTAGGCGCTCATCCAGGAAGTATGATTTGAAATGGGCGCCCAGACAACTTCCTACTTATTTGGCTTCTAGACTTAGCCAAATTTTGGGTTTCTGACTTATTCCTGCAAAACAACAAATTAAGTTAGTCAAAAACCAATTCATTCCCTTATATTTTAGAATTAGCCTCCGGGAATGAGGAATAGGCTAATCCAATCTTTACTTAATGATCAAGCCGGAAATGGGGACATGACACCTACACGACGTAAAAGTTTAACTTTCAAAAATTTGAAAAAATACTAATGGATAATTGGAATGTTTGGGTCATAGAAACAAGGCTCGTCCAGACTTGCCCAGACTCGGCAAGTCGCGAGCCGGGCGAGTTTGGGCGAGTTTGGCAGACTTGGCGGTCGAGTACTTGCCCGACTCGGCGAGTCTGTCAGACTCACCCAGACTTGCCAAACTGGGCGAGTCTCGATGTCATGTCCTGTTCTAGGTTCAAAGCAATTTTTTTTTACTTTGCTATTTCAAAATGAAACCCTAGTACTGAAATCTGAATTTATTTCCGCCCTCTTCAATTTTATCTTCTTCAAGCATGAAACATAAACTAACTTTGCAAAATTACAACATGAAATGCTCATTACAATGTAACAACAACATATGCAAAACTTCTGCTCCCAAGTATAGTGAAATTACAATCAATACAGAGGCTTCAATTTGGCCTTACAATGCAAATATATGACTGCTGTCTACAAATCAGAAAGTAGATGGGCACAACATACCAATTATGATGTCAATTACAATGCAATGTAGATGAAATGCCTATTGTAGCAAATCAAATACCCTCTAGTGCTGATTGCACCCTTCACTAGATGATCGCTGTCACTATGAATGCAAACTGCCACTGTTATTATCTTCAAATCAGTCTTCAAGCAGAGCTCTGACCTTCTAGTGACTGTCGCTGCCTTAAGAGATGCAGATTGGGCAATACAAGGATGATTCCACTCTTTAATTCCAGCACAAACCCAAACGTATCCCCTTACTCAAGATCGCTGCTATCACACTGATGAATATTCCTTGGAATGGCGGCGGCTAGGGTTAGATGATGCAAGGAAATAATACCAAACAGCCCATGTCCTCCTCCAAGCAAGGCGCTCCACTAGCAATGTGATCTTCTATAAATTCGGTGCTCAAGCAATGATAGATCTTCAAGTCTTCAATAAAATGCAAAGGATCTTCAATCAAGGTCTTCAATGAATCTTCAACAATTGTCTCTGACCAAATCTTCGAATGATGAATCAATGATGTTCAAACAAATCTACAAGTCTCCAATGAAGTGCAAATGTGAACTTTGTATGAATCCACCTCCAATGATGCAAATTGGGTTTTCGTCCAATTCCACCGATGTAATCGAATTGCCAAGCAAAATGCCAAAGTTGCCAAAGTATTCGTGATGTCGAAATGAGGCTCTAAAGCCTTCTTTTATACTTGAGTCTTCGATGAGGCCGACAATTCAAATTAAAGATTTGAATTTCACTTTTCCCTCCTTGTCGGCTAGCAACCAATATTTTATTATTTTATTTCTCCAAAGAGCCGCTCAAATTAATAAAATAATATTATTTTATTAATTTATTCTTCTTCCAAGGTTGAGCACCCAAAATCAAATATAATATTATTTTATTTAATTTATCCTTCTCCCAAAGTGAGCGCCAAAATCCAAGAATCAATATTTTTATTATTTTCTTTTTCCTCTCTCCAATGTGGCGCTCAAATTAAATAATATTATTTAATTTATTTTATTATTTTCTCCTTCCTTGGTGCCATCATTAAATAATAATAAAATATTATTATTTGATTATTTTCTTTTGATAATTAATGCGGAATTGCATTAATTCATTTTTTCCCATCTTTGCCAGTGTAATTTGCTGATCCTTATAAATCAACATTCCATTCTCCAAGCCTTTGAACCACATTATCTTTTCCAAGTTCAGCCAAAATATTCCCTTGTTTTGATGAATTAGCCTACGGGAATGATGATAGGCTAACTCAGTTCCCTGTTCGGTGATCACACCGGAAATGGGGACATGACACCCGATGGGAAGACTCGGCCAAGTCAATGAAAAATGGGGGAAAAAAACTATAAAAAATGGAAATCGGTTAAATGTAAAAGCGTGACCCCAGACTGCCAGACCTCCGAGAGGGGCACTGCCCCCTGACCCTGTTGGGGGCATTGCCCCCAAACCCCCAAAGGGGCATTGCCTTTGCCACAAACAAATTTTAGGTAGTGACTTATCACCCATCACAATAGAGGAGGCTGATCCATAATCAGGTTGGATCACTGAGGTTGAGGATCTTGTCTTCAGTGATGAGGACCTTGCATGGGTTGACAAGGTGGATAGAGAGGCAGAGGCAGTAGCCATGGAAGAGGAGGAGGATAGAGCACGAGCAGACACCTTGGATGTTGGTGTGAGTGTCTATCATGTCCCCATTTCCGGAGTGACTTCACATGGAGTTGATGATTACCCTATCATCCATTCCCGTAGGCTAATGTATTGGTAAGGGAATGATTTCTAGTTTGAGCTTGTTTCTATACATGGAGAACCAGAATGTTGGATTATTTCTATACATGGAGAACCGGAATGTTGGCTCAACTAGTGTTTTGATTGATTTTGTTCAAGTGGACAAAAGGGAAAATGAAATCTTCAATTACATTTTCCTATATCAATTTATTCTTCCAGTTGATTGGATAAGGAGGATTTTCATTGTTTGATGTGCTTTACATGGATCAACTCAATAATAGGAGTAAAGTTTGAATTGTTCATTGTGCTCAATGGTTGCAAATAGGACCAATGTCCATCGACTATGAAGGGAATGCACTTTCCAATGACAAATCGGCCATCAAGGAGGATATATATGTATGTATGTTTGCATTGTTTCAAGTGCCAACCCCCCAAGGAGTAATCGATTTGTATTGGAGGTGAATTTGCATTGTTTGTAGAGCCAACGGATATCAAGGTGGAACGATTTGCATTGAATGAAACATTGTTACATTGTCAAGTGCACCAATTGCCATAGGAAGAGTTGATTACATTACTAAAATCCCAACGGCCAAGAGGAGAATCAGCGCTCAAGGTGAAAGTATATTTTAATTGCAAATTGATAATTTTAAATGCTAAATGCTATATCTACATGGCCGCCGTCCAAGGGAAAAAGGCATTTAAAATATTGTTTTGAAGTTTTTAAATGCAAACAAGAAATTGTTAGTATTCGCCCAGCTGGGAGGATCGATTAGCAAAGAAGAGGAGATGTTTGTAAATGCAAAATGATGAGTTTTAAATGCCAAGCAACACCTCATCCAACCGCCGCCCAAGGAGAGATAGTCGATTTGCATAGAGAGGTGAAATTGAAGGAGAAAGCATTTAAAAATGACCTAGATTAATTTTAAATGCTTGTTTTGACAATGTCATGCATTTAAAATAGTTAGGTTGAAAGCAATGCTATTGGTGGACTTCAAAATATTTACAAAATTGCTCAAGGAATGGACGTCCAGCCATGGAGGAGATAAATAGAGGCTTCCAACTTCATTTCACAACTATTGATGCTTTGGTATGTTTTCTATTACTTTTGTTTATAGCTAGGAATTCCGATTTTCAGTTGTTTTGCAAGGAGATGACCGCTTGTTTGATATGGTGATGGCCCCATATCTTTGTGTGAGGTGTTATCATTCAGATTTCACCATTAGTGCTTGAATTTGCAGGTTTAGGAGAGTAATTGGAGTGTGTTTGATATCATATTGAAGCCCTTGATTTATTGAAGACACTATCAAGGTAGTTATTGGGGCTTATGACACAATTGGAGTGACTTTTACGCATTTTGCAGGGTCTGATATTTTATGACAGTGAGTTATTCACATTGTTACAGGGCTTTTGAAGTACATTGGACAAGTCTACAAGGGCTAGGAGAGTTACAAGTGTCAAAGGTGCAATCAAGGACCCTATCGCTTGGCTTGGAAAGGAGATTTTGATGCATTTGAAGTGTTTGAACATTGACTGGGTAGAATACACACCTACATCAGTCATAACAGACAGCTGTACCTTTACATCAGTCTATTATATTTGCATTTCCAGAGCTGTAACACTCAATCCAAGTCTAGAGGATCATTGTTTATTGTTGGTATATTGATATTGAAGCCATAGAAGACATTTGACAACTATTTTCATGATGTTATCAAGTCTGATATGACTGGAACAGTGACTGTAATTTCGTGACAGCAGTGTGTTATTTGATGTTATTTCATTTTCTAATCAATGGAGATGCTCTCATATATGTTGTTGTGTGTTGATGTTTTATATTGATTTGTGCAAGAAATCTTATCTAAAATTTGAGAAAAATTTTCAGTCATTTGTAGTAGGGTCTTTACAGTGTCATTGAGACAGAGGCAGATATCATGGTTGCATCATCATCCAAGGCCTATCTTAGACGCCCACACATGACTTGCCGTGATATTGGGCAAAGTGAGCAAGCTCTTGTGAGCCATAGACTTATATTTTAATAGTTGTTTTGAACTTTTGATGCCATGTATTTCATATTCCTTGAGTTTTGTATACATTTGACTAGATTTATATATCTAAATGTGTTATTTCCTTCAACTAAAATTTGTGTTTATACTTATGTGATTGATGTATACTTGTGTATGTGATCAAAGTAGCTTCTATTTGATGATTTTATTGTGTCTTTAAGGTTTATCTATTAAAGGGTGCATGAAACAAGTCTTAAATCCTTAAAAATCTTTAAATTTCACGTGTTTTTCAAATTGCCGAGTCTTGGGCGAGTCTGGTTGCGAGTCCGAGTACTCGCCAAAAATCACCTTGGTGAGTCCGGGTCTTGTAACACTGGTTCGAATTGAGAAGATTTTCAGGTTATTACCAATGTTAAGTAACATCGGAACTGCTCATTGTAATGTCCTCAATTAAATTTTTTAGTAACTCTCTGGATTTCCTATATTTCTAGACATTTTTAAAAAAATGAACAGCTGGACTGCTGATATAAACCCTTGATGATATTGAAACTTGCACACGTTGTCACTAACCACCATCACATTCAGGTCTTTATGAAATAGCTAACGATTTCAACTGAGATAATGATGCTGTTATACTAGAAATGATACCGAAGTTTAATTCATATTATCCAAACTCCTATCAGCTAGCAGCAACACCAATGATAACACCTTTGTATTAGAGCATTGGACTTACAAACTGCAGTAGTTTCTTTTTTATTTGATGCAACAACCCCCTCCAAGTTCCTAGTCGACAACAGGCAGCAAGAGAATATATACTTGGGATGGTTTCCACCAAACTTGATCTCAATAAATCATCTCCAGTGACCAGTAGAGCGTCCAAAGTATTAATCTTTGATGCTGCGCCCACTTCATATAGGCAGACCAAGAGAATATTCTATCAGCACCTTGTTTCCCTAAAATATACAACAGATTATTTCAGGCTTTATTTCAACTGATGGCAGCAGGAAATATGTGAAGGGCCCCACTCTAGTGATGTGGTAGGCACCAATTTGAGCAATGCCTTTAGGACATTAATGTGCTATGAATGCTATGGAAAGAGAATACCTCCTTAAATATTAATCGCCCAACACAAGTTGTTGGCCAGAATAAGTCAAGGCTACAAATGACATTAGAAATTGTCTACAATAGTAATCGCCACAAGTCAAAGTTTATTGCTGTGATCCACATTGATAGGTGTTCGGCAGATTCCTACATGGAAAGATGCGGCAATGTCTTGTGAATACAACGATTTATGTTAGGGCCCCACAATAATAATGAAGCAATTTACTAATCGCAAGGGTTGTAACCAATGGATAATACTATGATCTAAATATACACAACAACAATATTGCAAAAACAGTAAAATATACAACCAACAATACTCAGAATAATAATAGAACAACTATCTTATTAGTTTTCTTCAAACCATCCAAGTACAAAGCTGAAGATTTGAGACTCAACCAAACTGAAAAACAACCAAACCGAAACTAAAAATCTGCAACCTCTAGCAATATTACTGATATGACAATTTGCTTGCAAATCCAAATCAAACACTTGCGAACAACGAGTGCAAGTGTGATTCTTGAATGGAACTGCCTCAATTGAGCAAGAGGGTTTTCGCCCTTAAGCCCATAATGGAAACCGAAGGGTTTTTGGTCTTTGGTCGCTAGCACCAAGGGGTTTTCATCCCTGAATGCTAAAGAACTCCAAATCTGGAAGGAATAGTGAAAAATGACATAATTTGAAAATCGGATAATTTGCTTGATGCCTTTGCCTTTCTTTTATAGTTGTCTTTTTCGGGCCCTCCATTTAAAAAAGAAAAAAATATTTTCCCTCCAAGTATTTAAAAATACTTTTTAAATTACATCCATAGGACCCCTTTAAGAATTACATTTGAATAAAGTGTTAAAACACTTTTTAAAACATTACATAGGACCTATAATGTTATAAAGTGACTCGGGCCCAATATTATAGTTTTGGCTCTAAAAAAGGGGGACATGACACTTATTCTCTTTGCAAGCATTGAAATGCAAATATAACAATGTAATGAAGCTAAATGATGCTAATTCCAAACTGAAAATTAAAAAAGATACAATCAAGAAAGCCTAACCTGTCAAATGGACACTGCCTTGATGAGTGACAGAACAAGATGATGTGGTATATGTGCTGGAACATTGTGTCCTCAGAAAATGGTCTCTATAGGGCATGAATCATGTAAACTGTCACAAGAAGACAAATTGAAAGAGAAGCTTGGGGTTAAGAGGTCAGTTAAAAGCACTATGACAGCAGAATAAGGTTCATTGAAAGCAAAACTTGACAGACTAGGTCTGCAAACATTTTTTTTGATCCCCCATGATCTCAGATTCTCAAGTACATGCATATTTATGTATCCAAGAAGGAATATGACTAGCAAGAATCTCATCTAACGACCTTTGGTTTCATTTTCCTCATCTCTTCATTTCACCTTCTGGAATCTATAACGAAGCCTTATGTTTGCAGACAGAATTGACAAGGATGATTTCAGGACTTCTGAAGGCTGTTCTGAAACTGCTCTTAGTGGCTACCTCTCTCTAGAAAACCAAGGAAGAGAAAGAGGATGAAACCGATAACATGTCAAAATGCAAGATGATCACAAGCATGTACCAGCAAGCTAGTCATATGGCAAATAAGCTCAAACTGGCATCAATGTGATGAAGCCAATAAGCTGTGAAAAGATGACAATCTAGGACAAATTTGACAGTATGCATTAAAAATTTAGAGATATAAGATCATCAGCAGACGCATGTAGCATAACTTAATGCAATTTTTGGGCAAGGGCTCTAAGGAATTGTGCTCATTGCTTTATGGTGAGAGAATGGAGTCACATGACAGCTATTTACCTATTGAGAGGGGGGTAATGGACCAGTAGAGAGGTGTCCTAGTGGGTGGTTTTGCTTATTTATATCTTTCTTTCTTATGGGGTGGGTTTGTCCATTGCATAGCTAATGCAATACTTGATGATCATGGTTTCTTGCTTGATTGAGTTCACATGCTTTAGACCAACCATAAAAAAGCAATATTTGTCTTCTCATGTTTTAGAAGTAAAAAATTGGTTCATAACAAGTATTATTCTATACCATGAATTTATTGAATATTATATTTATTTGATTTGTAGTGATGGGATGCTATGATTTTGCTATGAAATTTCTCGAAATACATGTCAAGGTGTTGCCTTGCACACCATAGCTTCTTTTTGTTTCAATGGTTGATTGAGGGGTATCTATTCTACCAAAGGCAACTAGGGTTTGCATCTAGATGGGCAGACTTCAACTAGAGAAGAACCATGGCAGGCAATATAAAGTGATTAAAACTTTATTAAACATGGCCCTTTGGTGATGGAATCTCTTTAATTTTTATTTAGGATCCTTTCTTTAGGTTTTTTCATTCAGATATGTGTATGTGAGAGGGAGTAAGGGGTTTCATACTCATTGTTATGTCTGGGTCACTTAAACTTTTCAAACAACAATTCACTATCTTGTGCATTCAACCTTGCTTAATTTTTTCCTTCTAGTGTCAATTAACATTTTTCTGTCTTTTGCCATCAATAAGCAATTCTAAGTCTTGATAGATGATCAAAAGCCATTGTGCCTTCATACATTAACAATGGTCATGTAACAATTAAATGTGTGCATTTGTTAGTAAAATATAAGTATGGATTTTTTCTTTTAACACATTCAAATTTTTGGTGTATTAATTGGATCACTATTCTTAGATTTATTTTAATTCATTCCCAAAGATGTTGGTTATCTTTGGATGTTCAAGATTCCATGATATGGGATCCAAGAAGACTTGCTATAGAATTCATTTTACAACTTTCTTTCCACGGACATTTTTTATGTCAATGTATCACATGCCTTAGAATTTTGACCAGAGGCAAATGAATGCTATTACCATGTTTTTCCTTTTAGTACCCTTATGGTGAACTTGGATAACATTTTGTTAAATCTTTATTGTCGTTCATCTTGGTATATTGAAATTGTTCAAAGATTTTATTGACTTTATGACACCTCTATTCAGGAGATTCTTTTGATTGTATAAAATGCAATGAGGAAAACTATTTCAGCCAAGTCATAGGATTATTCTATATTATTTTGTTTCTTGGTAATTATTTGGCTTGATTTTTCATGTATTGTAGAGATCACACATGAACTATCGAGCATGGCGCCACCGATGTCGACTTGTGAACCATATGTTAACACCACAAGTAAGATTTTAACACCTATTAGTTTTCAGAAATATGCACATCATAAATAGGGCATTTGAGTCAAAAGCTAGAATTTTAAGAAGACAAAATATAAAGAAATAAGTTGAGACACACCGAATAATATGGGCAGAAATATTCTAGCTAGATGATAGGAACTCAGTTGATCCATTGCATGGTGTGATTGTTATAGATCCATCACCCATGTGTAATATTCACCCAATATCTTATTTTTAAGAGAGACATTTAGAGATGTTTATTTATATGAAGTAATTTTTCTTCCATTGACTGCTTGAATAATATAGGGAAGAGAGACCACAGTTTGCCAAAGTCTTATGTTTATTTGTTAATGTTTAGACTCTAGAGGGATATAAAAGAAGCATGAAAAGAGATCGATACAGAAGTACAAAGTGAAATGTCTTTTGTACTATTCAAATATGTTTGTTTACAAGAAAAAATTTGAATGGTTCCGAATAACACATACAACTACTCAAGCAATAAGCAAATGTATTAGGAATTGGATAATTCTCAATATATTTCTAATACCTCCCTGAATATTCAAATTGTGTACATTGTCTATTACAAGGGGTCCTCTTAACTTGCTCAAATTTGGCTTTGGATATATTATACCCATATGAAATTTTTGTATTGTGTCAAATTTCCAGCTTAAAAACTCTGTCGTCTCCTCAAGCATGAGTCATGTTTTAGACTTTGCCCTATGTGTCTATGTCGTCTTTTCTTTTGTATCTTTATAGGAATAATGAAGAGAGCTTTCAAGCACATCTGTCATGGTGGAGAAAAGGGTCTAATGGTGAAAACATTATGAAGATTCATCAAGGCATCAATCTTCATTGTTTCATTATGGATAAGTGCCCTTAAGTGTAAAGAAATAGAGTGGTTCCAAACACAATGTCTCGTGTAGTTGAGTGAAGTGTGCCATATGATGGAGAGGTTATGTTTCAAACAAAGATCTGCACTAGTAAGATTGCACCCTTGAACAATAGATGAATGATTTTTGAATGCAAACCAAAAACGTGTAATGCTTTAGAGTTTAGACCATCACGGGCCTAATAGAGGATTAGAAAAAGTTCAAGTGAAAGACCCTCTTCACATGTAGGGAAGTGCTCCATACAATGTAATGACACTTTTTGGAAGGTAATACTGAGCATGTGCCAAAAGTTATTGATACCATAGTTCGCAGACTCAGCAAGTCACTGAATACTCACTAAAATTTTCCAGTACTGAGTTTTCATAGGGTAAACTTGTAGAGTTTTTCTGTTGACTTTTTGCAGAGTTGTAGCGAGTTTCTCAGTGAGTCCAAGCCCTTGACTCGCACCATGCCAGAAACGTTGGAAAAATGTGGATTTGTGGTTTTATAAGCCCTATCTGCCCATGTTGAACACAAACAACAATATTAGAGCATTCTAGAGCAAATTGGAAGGATTTTTTAGGGGATTTGAAGAACAATTTTCTGGAATTTCGGATTTGCACCAACTTAGTTCATTTTGTTTTCCTTTTTTTTCAAGCTTATAAATTTACAAATCATTTCTAAAATTTTAAGCATAAAATTTACAAATTTTATTGCATCGAATTCAATTTATATAATTTTTTTTGTTGATTTATAGTTACACAAGTTCATGTGAATCAGTTTTTTTGTTTTAAATTTTTCTGAATATAAGCTTTACATTTTAGGGTTAAAACATGTTATTTTTGTCAAATTCATTAATTCGATTACTATTCAATTACCATATTACTATATCAATTACCATATTACCATATTACGTTTCAATTTTTCAAATGCATTTAAATTTTACGTGATTTTTAAAAAAAAGTTCATGTTCAAATTGCTGTATGTTTTAAATTTTATTTTCTTGTTTTTATTAATGTTGCAGGTTAGTATACAATGGCATCCGACTCTACATTAGGTTCAAACTTAGCAAGTGCAAGCTGCTTTATTGGAATTAAACCCCCTGGAAGCTGTGACCACATTTGGGAACATGCCATAATGGGCCCGGTAGCAGGGAGTCCGATTTGTACTTGGTGCATGAAGAAGCTTAATGGAGGCATCAATCACCTCAAATACCATCTTGTAGACATTCCTAATTGTGATGCCAAGGTGTGTCCAACAGCCCTAGAAAAGTTGGAATGATAGATGTTAGCACTTCTTGCATTACTGAATGAGAAGGAATTGGAGAGGGCTAGGGCACAAGCAGCCATAGAAGCCACTATTGTTCCTAATTTGCCAGCGAAAACCGATGCAGCTATGACAAACATTGTGGGCTCTAGTCATAGTTGACACATACGTGGCACATCCACCTCATCCAACTTGAGTAGAGCTTAGTCATAGGGGTTTATTGTGCCTGGAAACATACCTAGAGCACAACTTTCACTGCAAGGTATAGGGTGGAACAAGGAGGCACACAAAGAAGTAGCTAAGGCATGAGAAAATTTTTGGTATTACCACAACCTTCTTTTCAACATGGCAAAGAGTCCATATTGGGAGTATTTGGTGATAACATTGATAGTTGTAGGCTAAGTTACAAGGTTCAAATTCGAGTTCGAGTTCAGCAACAATAAAATTTGGATTAAATTCAGCAAGGCGAGAATTGGAAAAAAAATTCGTGATTAAATTCGCCTTATAAAATAATATTATATTAAATTTAAAAACATTATAATAAATTTAAAAACATTATAATATAGATATGTTATAATTAAAAACTTTGTTGTATAAATATTAAATATGTTATAATAAAAAACTTTGTTATATAAAAACAAAGCTTTTAATTATAACATATTTAATAATTAAAAGTCATGGATTAAATTTAATTTTAATTTTAACATATTGAGTAAAAAAACAAAATAAAGTCATGGATTAAATTTAATTTATTAAATTCTATATTAAAAAAAATGAAATAAAACAAAAGCTTTTAAACAAAATTAACGAAGATGGCATGTGATGTCCCCTTCTCGAATGTGCCCTAGAATTATAATTTCAACAATAGAGGGTTAGGGTTATCACCTTTCAATATAAATATCTCCTTGGATAATATAATTTTGAGTTGGAATCCTGCATTCAAAGACATTAACAACATATACAAATACATATATTCTTTTATAATCATTAGGGTTAGCAACATCATAATCATAATCAATAATAATGAATAAGTACATAGATCCAAATATCTATCCTCATACTTTAACCATGTTTATGCCTCATGATATACTTTGGGAATGGCAACATCGAGCGTGGTCGTTAATCTAGCCCAATCATCTATCCTAGTGGAGGAGGGGAAAATATTATGTTTAGAGCGTTAGATAATCGTACTCCATTGTCGTAGGCCCAAGGGTTTCATGCTCCCCTGACAATACCACCACTTGGCAATCACCTACCGTGTGAGCCATTAAATAATAAATAATAATAACAAACTGTACGTTCCTAACAACCCAAACGTCCTCATAGGGGCAAAGGTGAAAGATTAAAAACGTGGCAAAGTCGCGCTCATCCCTCGTATATCATGAGTTAGGTTAGCATAACTATTAAGGTTAATTGTATGAGTTAGAGAGATCGTACCAATATGCAATTTGTCTCCTTGGATGATTTGAGATGCTCAAGTGATCTTATGGATCACTAAGATAATGATTTCTTATGCAAGGTGGTTCCCTTAATAGGAACTAGATAATATTCCACCTCTATTGGATGGATATGAGTGTGGCAGATTGCTGCCTCTAATTATATTTGAATTTACTTGATATATATGTATATATATTTATGACTGTCTTTCTGGATTGCTGATGCTGATAAATATTCAATATTTGTCTTATAATACAATGAATGATATTAATGCTGATGGATATTGCAGATCGAATGCTTTGTGATGAGAGAATGAATTGTTTGATGGATATTGCAGATCGAATGCTTTGTGATGAGAGAATGAATTGTTTGATGATTGATGCTTGAATGATGGAATGAATGATATCAACTCCCACTTATACTACCCCAAGGGAGGTGATTCGTGTCAAAGATACATCCTTTCATAAATGAGATGACTTATGTTTGATCGCACCCTTTCCATAAGGAATTGCTGCCTATTAAACAATAATTACTGCTTCTAAGTAATCGTTGCTCCCAAATAGACTTGATGATTGTAATATGTATTAATATTATTAATTGACCACTGTATTTTATAACTATTATATAACTATAAGATATGGGCTTCATTTGTATTTCTTGACTTGGGCGCCAATAGTGAAGTCAACCAATATTAATTTATTTTAACTATTATGTGTGATCAGTCCTATGAAGGAATTCGCTGCCATTTAAGGGTGATTGTTGTTATTTAATTAAATAAGACAGTTTGTCTGGTGTAACTATAATAATATTTAAATTGATAATATTTATATTTGTATTTTGTACTTATTATTTATAAATACAATAAATATATTATATATTATATTTTAATTATTTATATAATAATATTATTTAATATTATTCATTAAATAATATATATTAATAATATTATACATACGCAATTATCTCTATCTTTCAAAAACACCACACCTCATCATCTTTTATCATGATGATTAAATCTTTAATTTAAACAATGCCTTAAAATCGGGACATTACAATCCTCCCCACTCAAGATTGCTTGTCCTCAAGCAATCTAGGGTGCCTCAAAGTTGTTGTGATTCTAATTCAATCTCTTCGAGGGATTGTTGTTAGTTTTCTTGTCTCAATCCAACTGCCAATGTTTAACCTTCCTTTGTGATGAGAAGAAGTCATGTTTTGACCTAATGATGATAGAGAAACATGCCTTGAGGAGTAATTGATTATATGATGTAATGGAGAGAAAATTTGTGATCAAGAATATTTGGTAAGCATTTATTTGATTTTGAATAGTAATGTAATACAAGTGTTATAGATAAATATGTAGTTAATCAAGTGAATGTAGAAAGGAAAATCTTTTCAATGCTTTAAAGAAGAAATTGGGAACATTGAGAATCCAAGATTAGAGATTCTAAAAATAAAACAATATTGATGAAAATCTGAAAGATAAATCTAATGGTGTTGTAGAGAGGATAAGTTCGGATCTTAAATGAGACCTTGATTATTGAGCAAGCTGTAGATATGTAAACTAATCACTGAACGATAATAAGATAACATGGAGAATGATCCTGGGATTTGTGGGTTATGGGCCCATAATTTAACTTAGCATAGGTTTATGTAACAACTTTGTCGTAGCTTGATAGGTATTGATTTTATCTAAGTTACTCTAATCAAGAGAAGAACTTGAAAGGAGACTCTTGGAAGAAATCATCTAATAAATGTACTAGGTCAATTTGTAAGCTACAAGGTTGATCCGTGTATTGTTATTGTTTCTGTGAGTGTGGGATAGATCATATGTGTTATGGATTTAGTTAAGCATGGTGATTTGGTCCTAAAGGGATAGAACAAATTTGTTCTTACCTCAAGCTTCAACCTTTGATTATGTTATTTTCTTGTGCTATAATGCTCATCTTTGAGACTGTGATGATCATTTGGATGTTGTAATATTTAATAAGGCTTACCTGAGAATGGAATAATGTAATTCAGGTTCAGTACTATTGATCAGCGATGGTGTTGTTGATCCTCAAGGTATTTCAATTCTCCTATAGATTTGCACTTATCATGAGCATATTATGAGGACTATTAATCTTTGCTGATTATCAGGCTACATAATATTATGTTATTAAGAAACATTGATGGACCATTGAGTAGATGATCCTACTGTTGCTTTGAAGTATTTACCATGTACTCTTTACTTAACATCATTACTATATGTGAATGTGATATCCATGTCGGAGGGACTACTTGGTAACCTTTGTCATGATCTATTTTGTTGCTATTTTGACTATGATGATAGTAGTACACTTGGTGGTTGAATATTCTCTCTGTTGTCTTTAATATCCCTGATGGATATTCTCTAAAATACTGATCAACAGTTGTTATTTGAAGAAACGTCCACCCATAGAAAATTATAGCTACTATCTAGCTTCATAGATGGCACAATATCAAACAGTTTGCAAGATGAAATAGATTGTTCAAATTAAAGATTTGAATGCATCAGTTTTGTGATTTACTTTAGGATTACAATCTATCAATGACAGACTTCAGAGATAACCACAAACATACCAATAGTAATACTCATATCTGCTAATCCTCATATAGTGTATCACTGCCTTCCAATATGAACTTGATGATTGAGATTGCTGATGATTAAATGAGATGCCAATCGATCCTTAGTATCTGATGTAGAACGGCTTTAGCTCCTCTAGTAGATTGATGCCTTGTTCATATGAAGGATAAACCTTCAACTCTGTATGCCATAACAACTACAATCCCTATGCTGGCCCATGAAAATCCCACGCTCACAGATATATATACCTCCAATGATGAACTTTGAGTTTAAGGTGATATTAGTTGCAACCAACTTGATATCGCTCTGTATAGGATTGAGGTGATTTACCAAATCTGAGTGTATCTCTGATTGAGGTGCGGTGACTGGAAATGATGAAGTTTGCGCTCAGACTTATTCGCTGTTCCAATTGATGATCAATGTTTAGAATGGTGAATTCATGGTGTGTGTGATTTCTTTTGGAGACTCCGTGATTTGCCTTGGAAGAGTATCAAAACTTCACGCCAAACCTCTTAAATAAATAGAGCTCACAATTTTCCCTGTGGCGCTTCTGAAATATGCATGATCTCCTTGTGCGAGCCTTTTAATTTGACATTGGATGATATTGCTGGGACCACGATTTCAGCTATTTCCCTTTGATGCGATAACCTTCAGATAGATGGAACCAAGAGCCCGATGCCTTCAATATTATATATGCTCCTTATATATACGGCAGTCCATTAGGGAATTCAATCGTATGAAAGTATATATAGAAAAGACTCTAATTTGCATCAATCTCTCAAACTTGGGACCCACGCTCACTTCATATTATAAATTTCATTCATACACAAATCTTCAAAGGCATTCAAAAACACTTATTTCCTTCAATTCGCACTCTAATTCTCTAGTGCCTGGCCCACAAAACACTATCAAAGAGACTCTGCAGAAATGCGTCAGAAATTGTCCCCCCTTAATGCAACAAATATAAATATATATATATATATTCTAAAATCTGAATATTCATAAACTTAACACCAGAGATATATATATCGATTAAACATTGGCAAATTTATATTGACTAGACAATCAATAAATTTGCAGAAAAAACCCCTCCACTTTTATTAAATCTTCAATGCAACTTGTAGAATGGTCTCAATCCACTTATTGAAATTCCAAATACAATGAAGTTCAGTTGAGAACCCTGGATGATTTCTCCTCAATTATTCAGCAAATGCAAAGAAAATCCCTCTTTGACATTGACTGGATACAACACAAGAGTCATAGACTCAAACTGAAAACCAAGACATAAGCATCTGAAAAAGCATGCTCAACAATGACTCTCAGGCTTCCTTTTAAAGCCATTACATTAATTAGGCCCAGCCTTACTTTATTAAATGAGAGTTTACATATACACATCAGACCAAAGCATTTTAAATGCTTTTACATGAACTCTATTAAATGCTTGCATTTGTACTTTTTTAAATGCTTGTTCACAACACTTTTTAATAAAGTGTAGTACTACTAACTTAGTAACTTAAATAAAATATTAATTTTATAAAGTAAATAAAATACTTTACAAAATTAATTTACAATTAAAACAATTTTAAGTTACTCTAAAAGTGGGGACATGACATTGTCTCAGTCATGAATGGGCTGGATGATATTAGATAACCTTGTATTTGTCTGAATATCTTTTGGCTCTTTATGGTTTTATTGAGGATCATTTAGCTTTGCCTCGTATGATATGATGTAATATTTGCACTTTGCTGTGACTAGACTATCTTGAGACCCTGTATCAATTCCATGACAATGTGACTGATCTATAGTATTTAATTAGGTATTGTCATCTATGGGATGCTTATTGTGATGCAGACCTAACTAAGATCTTTTCTCATTAAATCTACCTTATGATTGTATGGAATCCTTTCAAACTCTGTTCTATGACAATACCATTGTGATGTTAGTTAGCATCTTGCTTCAGGCTGGACTATCATGTGAAAGGCATTGGTTCAATTCTGTATGGAATTTATGGACATAGAACCTTGTAAACTAGAGCCTAGAATGAATGTAGACGTAGGGCATTGGTATTTGTATTAAGACACGAGTTTGTCAGACTTGTATAGGTTATGACTGTGCTACTCATTATTATGTATCAAATTTATTATGGTAGGCCATGAGTGCATCTATCTTTATGATGGTGTGTCTTGCACTTTAACCGAGGATTGTGATCTCACTATAATTGCTGTTAGATATGTCTTAATGCAAGATGAGGTGGATAAAATCAGTGGGTATGTCATTAAGGACTCTTGTGCTTATTATATTTCAAAAATTGTAAGCCTTACTAGGCGTTGATGCATCTAATAGGGTGTTCTCAATCCCTTAAATGGATCAGGATGATTGGGTGTAATTGGGTTTTAATTGTAGAGACTCTAGAGTTTTGTCTTTACTGGATTGATGTCCTTCCTTTGTCCATTTGTGTAAGTAACTTGTATCTTTTTATTGTAGAACATCTTGACTATTGTTGCTTGTAAACTTCTCAATTTAACCCAGAATTGATCCTTGTTTGTCTAAGACAATGTAATTTAGATATGATTATTTTGGTGGGATTCCTGGTGCCCAAACCTATGGTAGAGATAGTTTGGTCTTGAAACTTTGTGCATTGGTTTGCTAGTGAAACTAAGTCATACTCATAAACACTCCATGATTCTTGGTTTGAGTCTCATCACTTAATGTACAAACATAGGCATTTGCTTGGTAAGAACCTTGCTAAGAGTTGACTGTTTTGCAGTAGTTGGATATGATCCCATTATGAGAGCACTGTAGTTATGTGAGGAATCTATGCACTTATTACCAAGGAAGCAAAAATCGTTTGGAGATAAAATCAGCAAACCAAACGTATAAGATTTTTTCAATAAATCGGGAAAAAATCGGGAAAAAATCGCTAGGGGTAAAAATCGGCAAATCAAAAGTATAATTTTTTTTTTCAAAAAATAATGAAAAAATCATGAAAAAATAGGGAAAAATGTAGGAAAATACAAAAAGGAGAAGAAACCCTATTGTTTTTTAAATGATATAAATTTTATAATAGAATAATAAATAATATTTTAATATTATAATATATAACTATTAATAATGTAATATATAAATATAATAATATTTGTAATATATTATTATATTTATAATACATATTAATAATATAATATATAATATTAAATTATTATAATATATTAATGAAAAATATAGATAAATGATATAAATATTATATTATAAATATTATAATAAGATAATAAATACAAATAATATATTATATATTAATAATATTAATATTATATAATATTATATTAATGATATAAATATTATAATAGAATAATAAATATTATATTTTAATATTATAATATATAATTATTAAAAATATAATATATAAATATATTAATATTTATAATATTATTATGTAAAAGACCCTTCTAGAAATGACTGAATTTTTTTGCAAATTTAGATAAGATTTCTTGCACACGTCAATTAAATAGCTTCACCAAATGAATAAGGAATTGTAGCACATCAAACTCACATCAACTTTGCATATATGAAAATGAAACATGAAATGTTAAGTGGGTGGAATTTATTTCAGTCCATGTCTGATTTTATATCAGACTTAATTACAAATCAATTGGAAGCCCAAATACATCAAACTTTGCATACAACTATAGCCCAAAGCCTCCAGAATGATGATGGCTATCAAATGGACACAAAATACCCTTGAAAGAGCTTCAATAAAATTCTGATGTCAACTTTCTGTATGCTAATATGACTGCTGAAAGTGTACTGTTTGCCCAGCCAAGGGTTTACAATGAAATATCATGAAATAATTCCTCCCAATGCATTCTATGGATGCATAGGAATGTCTTCTATCAAGAACCACTCTTCAATCTTCAAACCCTTGATCAAATTCACCTAAAAAGCCCTGAAATTTCAATGTAAAGTTGCTGTTATAAAAATCAGAACCCTGCTGTTGCAAAATCAGACCCTGCAAAATATGAAAATACCATCTAGAATGTGTTTCAAATTCACTCAACTACCTTGGTAGTCAATCCTCTTCACCAAGAGCTTCAATTAGATATCAATGTCACTTCCAAACTTCTTCAAATAACCTGCAAATGTAATCCAATGATGAAATCTGTATGACAACATCTCACAAATTGTTATGGGATCATCACCACAACACTCAAGGGAACATCTCCTTGAAAAATAACTAGAAAATCGGAATTTTCAGTCATAAACAATAATAAAAGAAAACATACCATAGCATAATTCATTCCAAAATGAAGCTCAAGTCATCTATTTAAACTCCTCAAGCTTTGATGTCCATTCTCTTGGCAATTTTGGAATGCATTTTGAAATCCATCAATGGAACAATATTGAATGATCTCACTTGAAATGCTTTCATTTAAAATAATTTTTAATTATTTTAAATGAATTTTGCTCCTCCTTTATGGATCGATCCTCCTTAAGCTTGGCCTATGACACTTGCATTGAATTTTGAGATTGCAATCATTTAAAATCTTCTTCTTTGCTTGGGCGATCAGCTACATGCATTTAATTTTGTGTTTGAAATGCATTTAAAATCCTTCTAACCTCCAACTAGTACTTGCAATGATTGGGCGATTGCATTAAATGATGCCAATTTGCATTTAAAAACCTCCAAACTACCCAATCGAACCTCTTAATGCTAGTGCGAATGCATTTGATGAAGGAGCTAGCATTTAAAATCATCTCCCTTCTTGGACGGTCAGCAACAATCATTTAATTTTGTTTTTGTTTTGCATTTAAAATAGATCCTTCCTTAACCGCCGCCACTTCATACAAGAATGCTAGCATTTAATATATCAAACAATATAATTTTAAATGCTTTTTACCTCACATAACCGCTCCATGCATGATCGCCGCCACTCCTTGCAAGGGTATCATTGCATTTAAAATTGCTATGCAACAAATTAAATAATTTCAACTTCTTGATCGCTCCCCTTTAGGCTTTGGATACCACACACTTGCAATTTTAAATGTCTTCTACTTGGCGAATGAGCTTTGCATTCCTCAATGCAAATCGAACCCTCTTTAGCATAGACATTGGCTCTATAAACAAGACTCATATGAAAGAACATTGGATATTCTTCATGCATCGATCCATGTGGCTTGATATTAAATTTGAATTGGGGCCATTTTGACTTGTCAAAAACTCCTTCATAAATAAGTCCTACCTGGAGCTATCCATAATTACACATCTCCATACAAAATAGATTAGAGAAAATGTAATTAGATTTCATTTTCCCTCCTTATTTGTCAAACTCAAATTCAAATTCAAATAAATGAAAACACAATCTTAATATTGCATTTTCCATGTAGCTCACATATACTAGTTAAGCTAACTTTCCAAATCTCCATGTGTGGAAGCCCACTCAACTAGCCAATTATTCCCTTACCAATCCATTAGCCTACGGGAATAGATGATAGGCTAACCAATTACCTCCATGTAACATCATTCCGGAATTGGGGACATGACATATTATATTTTAATAAATATTAATAATATACTATATAATATTATATTATTATAATATATTAATGTAGAAAAATATAGATTAATATATGAATATTATAATAGAATAATAAATACAAATAATATATTATATATTAAAAATATTAATATTATATTTTAATATTATAATATAGAACTATTAATAATATAATATATAAATATAATAATATAATATTAAAATATTAATAATATAATCTATAATATTATATTATTATAATATATTAATGTAGAAAAATATAGATTAATATATGAATATTATAATAGAATAATAAATACAAATAATATATTATATATTAAAAATATTAATATTATATTTTAATATTATAATATAGAACTATTAATAATATAATATATAAATATAATAATATAATATTAAAATATTAATAATATAATCTATAATGTTATATTATAAAGATTAATGATAAATATAATACAGCAGCCCAAAGGATAAAATATTAATAGTGATTAATTAATATAATACAATAGAGCGATATATATAAGCTAAATTTATATAAAAGCTTTCCCATAGGGTTTTATTGTGTCACGCGGTAAAAAAATTCACGCTGGAAAATTTTCTAAACTCGTCAGTTGTTCTCACGCGGGGAAAAAATCGTGTTTGAAACAGTCTCATATCATTTAAACGTTCGGATACTCTAGGATTTCTGTTTTTTTTTCAAAAGAAAAGGAAAGGGAAAACGGTTGAAAGCAAATAATGCAGGCGAACATATCAAATTGCAAGATATGAGGTAACCCGAAGGGGAGCGCGAATAGAAAACAATAGACGCCCAATTTAGCAGCAAAACCAACTGCATACAACAATGAGAATACATAAAACCCTAGATGCCCAATTTTTGGGTAAAAATCGTGATTTTTTTAGGGTAAAAATCGCCTAACTTGGCGATTCACGTTTTTTATAAAAAATCGCGATTTTTTGGCGATTTCTGCTTCTATGCTTATTACAAATCAGAGCTGTAAGAGCAAGTTTTCTTGGACTTTGTAGTTACTTGTTTCCATTACCATTTTTGTAGATTTATGACCGTTATTAGATCAACTAGTGTGTGATTGAGATAATACAAGTATCATGGATGAGGATGTAGTTCCGAGATGAAGCGATATTGATGAAAGACATGAATGATGAAGTCATCTTGAAAATTCAGAGAGATGAATTTGTAGAGAAGGTAAATTCAATTATGACTTTGATTATTTCACAAGTCGTAGAAGTGTATAACAAATGAGGATATGATAGTGTGGAGACAATCAATGATGAATAAAATTATTACCGGAGAGAAGATCCCTGGTTAAAGTATACATAAGACATAACATATGGAGTACATAAATACACGAGTCATGTAAGTCAACTATCATTCACAGGATGGCAAGATGATTGCTCTGATACCACTTGTGATGTCCCCTTCCCGAATGTGCCCTAGAATTATAATTTCAACAATAGAGGGTTAGGGTTATGGCCTTTCAATATAAATGTCTCCTTGGATAATATAATTCCGAGTTGGAATCCTGCATTCAAAGACATTAACAACATATACAAATATATATATTCTTTTATAATCATTAGGGTTAGCAACATCATAATCATAATCAATAATAATGAATAAGTACATAGATCCAAATGTGTGTCCTCATACTTATACTTTAAAGTTTAACCATGTTTATGCCTCATGATATACTTTGGGAATGGCGATGTCAAGCCTGGTCGTTAATCTAGCCCAATCATCTACCCTAGTGGAGGAGGGGAAAATATTACGTTCAGAGCGTCAGATAATCATACTCCATTGCCGTAGGCCCAAGGGTTTCATGCTTGCCCGGCAATATCACCAGTTGGCAATCACCTACTGTGTGAGCCATCAAATAATAATAATAATAACAAACCGTACGTCCCTACAACCCAAACGTCCTCATAGGGGCAAAGGTGAAAGATTAAAAACGTGGCAAGGTCGCGCTTATCCCTCGTATATCATGAGTTAGGTTAGTATAACTATTAAGGTTAATTGTATGAATTAGAGAGATCGTACCAATATGCGATTTGTCTCCTCGGATGATTTGAGATGCTCAAGTGATCTTATGGATCACCAAGATAATGATTCCTTATGCAAGGTGGTTCCCTCAATAGGAACTAGATAATATTCCACCACTGTTGGATGGATATGAGTATGGCAGATTGCTGCCTCTAATTATATCTGAATTTACTTGATATATATGTATATATATTTATGACTGTCTTGCTAGATTTTTGATGTTGATAAATATTCACTATTTGTCTTATAATACAATGAATGATATTAATGTTGATGGATATTGCAGATCGAATACTTTGTGATGAGAGAATGAATTGCTTGATTACTGATGCTTGAATGATGGAATGAATGATATCAACTCCCACTTATACTACCCCAAGGGAGGCGATCCATGTCAAAGATACATTGTTTCATAAATGAGATGACTTATGTTTGATCGCACCCTTTCCATAAGGAATCACTGCCTATTAAATAATAATTACTGCTTCTAAGTAATCATTGCTCCCAAATAGACTTGCTGATTGTAATATGTATTAATATTATTAATTGACCGCTGCCTTTTATAACTATTATATAACTATAAGATATGGGCTTCATTTGTATTTCTTGACTTGGGCACCAATAGTGAAGTCAACCAATATTAATTTATTTTAACTTTTATGTGTGATTGGTCCTATGAAGGAATTAGCTGCCATTTAAGGGTGATCGTTGTTATTTTATTAGATAAGATAGTTCGTTTGATGTAGGCGCTGCCATCTTAATATTTAAGAATATTTAACTATAATAATATTTAAGTTATTACCATAAATAAAATATTTATATTAATGTTTATATTAATATTTATATTTATTTACATATTATATATATAAATATATTTATCAATATATTATATTATAATTATTATAACTATAATAATATTGAAATTGATAATGTTTATATTTGTATTTTATATTTATTTTTTATAAATACAATAAATATATTATATTTTAATTATTTATATAATAATATTATTTATTAAATAATATATATTAATAATATTATACATACCCAATTATCTCTATCTTTCAAAACAGCATACTTCACTAACTTTTATCATGATGATTGAATCTTTAATTTAAACAATGCCTTAAAATTGGGACATTACCTGGTAGCTTTGCGCCGGCTGCCCGCCGCTCGCTGAGCGCAAAACCCTTGCCCTCGGGAAGAGCCGAACACACCAATTTTTAAACTCACACCATTCACAAGTGCGCAGTGGAGCTCATGGTGTGTTTTTGCATGTCGTGAGTACTCTTTTTTAGTAAAAAATAAAGAAATCCTTATTAAAAACATTATTTTAAAATATATTTAACTACTAAAATCTGAGCCCTATTCCGTTCGAATTTTATGGCAAATTAGAACGAATTTTTTAGATTTATTTGGAATTTGTGCATTTTCGAACTTCATACATAAAAATTGCCGAACCCTGTGACATAGGTTGTAGGGAAAGGGTACAAGGAACCCTCTCTAAAGAGTTAAGTGGGAGGTTGCTCCAAGAGGCTATTGTAGATGCAAAATCAATTTTGGAAGATCAAAAGAGGCAGTGGCAAAAGTTCGGATGCACAATTCTTTCAGATGGGTGGATGGATAGAAGGAATCACACCCTCATCAATTTTTGAGTGTCTTTAAATAGTGAGATGATTTTCTTGAAGTTAGTTGATGTCTCCAACAAAATGAAGAATGTAGAAACTTTGAGCTTGATGTTGGAGGAGGTTTTAGAGGTGGGTATACAAAATGTTGTGCAAGTTGTCATTGAAAATGTAGCGGCATACGTGGCAGTTTGAAGATTGCTTCAAGAGAGGCATCTAACACTCTTGTGGACCCCTTGTACAACCCTTTGCCTTGACCTTCTTTTGGAGGACATAGGCAAAATTAATTGGGGTGAGACTGGTTGTAGAAGATGCAAGGAACATAACAAAATATATTTATAATCACTCTTGGGTTCTCAACTTGATGAGAGATTACACCAAGGGGAAAGAGCTTGTGCAATCGGGGGTCACAAGGTTTGCAACTAATCTTCTAATCTTGCAAAGCATTTCTAGTTTTGTTGACATCCTTGAAGCGGATGTTTGTGAGACGAGCATGTCTAGATTCAACATATTCAAAGACGGTTGATGGAGAGAGGACCTCAAAGATAGTTTTTGATAATGTCTTTGCCAAGAGAGCTATAGAGATTGTCAAGGTAACTTCAAACTTCAATTTAAATTTCAAATTGAATCTTTTATTTTTTAAACTTATAAAGTATTTAGTTTTTGTAGTATGCTACCCCAATTTTTTTTTTTTAAGTTTGTACAATGATATCACAATGTTAGCACAAGAATGCAACCAAATAGAATACCTCCACACTTTCTGATCAGCAAGTTCCCAAGATGGGCGAGGTGAGAGCATATAGTGTTTTGGTTTACAAATCAAAGCTCTGCAAAGGAAACTAAATACAATCTTCTGCTAATAGCAGGCATCCACTTGTTCAGTGGGGATACTCCACTTATTCAGTGGGTGAATAAAGAAAGATACAATAATGTTCATCCACTTATTTCAGTGGGGGGTTGAAATAAGAAATATAAACAATGTATGTTCCTCCACACTGGCGGTAAACCATCTAGGGGTTACAATATGTGTGCGCAAATATAAAGATTACAATACTATGAATAACTTGCAAACTAAACCAAATGCCCTAGATTAGAACAATGATTCACAGCTGCAACCAGTTAGAGTGCAAAGCCAAAAGATGACATAATATAAGTATAGACTAAGAATCCATCATGAGTGTACCGATATTGAAGGATATAAATAATACAAGAAAGACCCTAGAATTAAATCTTCAAGGCACTGCTGTAGCTATTCTAAAGACTGCAGTCATCATATTAGCAATGAAAGCTCCTTCAAATTCAGACCCAAACCCCATCTATCATACTTGGGAATCATGTAATAACACCCTCAAAGGGATCAGCTTCAACTTGGATATCAATACCCTACTTTACATGCAAGTAACATCCTCAGATAAGGTACTTTCAAAACTTTGGATAGCAATAATAATTCGATAATAATCTAACATCAATAATCTAATAATAATCATCCACTGAGATAGCATTCACATCAAATCTTCTTTTGCTGGTACAGACGACCAGCCAATATGGGTGTCACTACCAACACAGAAAAAGACTCAATCTGTAAACAACACTATTGCCATACTGTCAATATTTTTATGCTAAAATAACTGGAACATGTTTCAGTCCCAAATACCATCGACCCTCACACAGTAAACCACTTCAAAATAGCACTGTACGGCCCTGGAATAACCATCTGATCACAAAATATGGTGCAAACAGCTCCCCACACCCACAATTATATCAGCAAATGCAATAACTTATCCCTCAAATTATTTCTCAACATCATCTAACAAAAAAACTTTATCAAACAAATCCTTAACAAATCGTCCTCTTGCCTAGTATGGTGCTCCAACATGGTGTATGGCAGAATTTTGAAGAATGGATGAACTCAGTCCGTCTCACAACCAGATCAAAGAGAAAAGAATGTCTAAAAACTCAGATATAATACAAAAACCATAAGCAAAATCACTTCATATATAATCAACCCCAAAAGCTGGTGTACGGCTCTGAAGAGGTACGACGTCCCTCCAAGTGTATGGACTGTCAACAGTCCCTAAATCACAGCATAATATAAACTTCCTGCCAACCTTCATCTGATAGAAAATTGCCCAAGCAATAGTCAAACACACGCAATGCATCAATCATAGAATTCGATCCTTATCGGGTATGACCAAGAAGTACGGCCTCCTTGTGTATCCTCAAACTTCATGAAATAACTTCACAAACTCAACAGATAATCAAGTTCATCAAACAAAAATACAATCACAATATCAATAAATCAATATCAAATCCAAGTAACATTAACTCCATGAAAGCGCAACGGCAAACCTTGTATGACCTTGCTCCAAAATCCACCTTCAGCATAGTGGTGATTCCTGTATGAAACCACACCCAATCTACAAGAGGTTTTTTGTCCTCAAGAGAATATGGAATAACTCACAGGTTCAATCCATCTGCAACATTATCAAATCCCCAAAAAGCCCTTCCAAATGAGCACTCATTCACTTTATAAAGGCACTTTAGGAGTTACAAAGGAAATGAATTATTTTTTGAAAATAATAACCTTTTCCCTCCAACTTAAATAATTCTTTTTTTCTCTACTTAAGGGCTCACTTTTATGTGCCTAAATAAAAGAATCTATTTTCCCCTTTCCAATGAGCTATAACACTGTAAGAGACCCTACTACAATTAACTGCAAACTTTTGCCAAATTAGATAAGAATTCTTGCACCAAATAGTCAACTTCAAATGAAAGATAACACATGAAACATATAGACAATGAAACCCAAACTTCCAATGCTTTATTAACTTCTTCAATAATGACAAACACAAATGATTATTTGCTGTCCTTTATGACGGTCAAGTACTGTTTTAGACCAGACTTAGATACATGCATGAAAAGTAGGCAAAATGGCATCCAAACCCTATACAAAATATGTCTAATCAATGAAGGATGATTGACAAATGATCTCAACTCAAGTTGAACCCTGAATCACCACCAAATATCACTATATTTGTGATTGATATGATTGAGTATATGACTGATGAAAATGCTGATATCACTGTTATTGCCCAACCAATAGGATATAGATGAATATAGGCCAAAAACACTTCCAAATTGCTCTAAATGCAAATCGGTAGGCTCTTAGGAAGCTGATATGACATCCAAAGTCTTCAATATACTAAATGCCTTCCAAATGATCTTCTTCCAATGCTGATGCTGACTGTAGCAGACCTGTAAGTGACTGAAATATGCCCAGATTGCATGAAAATGACAAAATAACTCCTCTCCAAGCAAGCGATGGTCTTCTAGTGAAGGATATTGCTTTGTATAATCATCACCAATGCTTGAATCTTCATAAAACCCTGAAAATACAGCTTTATCAGCTGGCCGTGATTTGTATCAAACCCTAAACTCTTGATAAAACTCACTCAATCACTCCAATATTTGATAAACACTACCTTGGTTGGTATTCAACTTGACCAAGGGTTACAATAGCTAACAAACTTCACTTCAACTCTCACAAAACCTGCAAAATTAAGCTCTAATGATGAATATCTGAATGATATCACCTCACATGAAATATGGGGTCATCACCATACAAATACAAGGGGTCATCACCTTGCAAAACAAACTGAAAATTGGAATTCCTAGCTCAAATAAAAGAGATAGAAAACATACCAACGCATCAAATAGTTGCAAATTGAAGTCCAAGAGCTCTATTTATCCTCTCCAAGGATAGGCGTTCCTCTTCTTTGGCATTTTTGGATGAAATTTGGATTCCACCAATGATGAACAAGAAACTTGAACAATTTTAAATGATTTTATGCATTTGGAAACCACTTTGGATGAAATTAAATGATTTCTCCTTGCTAAACATTTCTCCAAGGCAAATCGCCTATCTCCTCCAAGGGCGATTGATATCTTGCATTGAATTTCTTTGTAAAACATTTAAAATACCTTCATTGTCTTGGACGGCTGGAAAAATGCATTTAAATTCTTTATAGAACATTAAAAATCCTTCCGCAATGCTAGTCGCTCTCACCTCATGATTCATTGATCCATATACAAGCATTTAATATATAAAATTTGCATTTAAAATCATTTCTTTTCACCTTGGGCGATTGATCCTCCTAGTCGTTGGCATTGGAGTTCTAAAACAATATTTTAAATGCTTTTTACCTTACTCAACCGTTGGCACTTCAAATTATGCTCTTTTTGTCTTGGGCGAATCCTTCCTCATAGCCGTTGGGAACAATTGGAACCATGATCGAATGTACGCCACCTCATCATGCTAGTCAATCCTCTTATGATAGCCGTTTGGGAGTGTTTGAACATATCTTCATTAGCTTGGACCTATTTTCACCGTGGCAAATGCACCTCAATACCACTTAATAAAATAGGTCTCACCTGGACAATTTTTCATCCATCGATTAGCCTCATGCAATGATACAAAACTCCATAAAAATAGATTAGAGGAAAATGTAATTAAAGATTTCATTTTCCTTTTTATTCCATAATCTATCCGATCAAATGATTGAAAATACAATTTCAATATTGTATTTTCCAAATAATAATTTGGCTAACTCTATGAAATACTAGTTGAGTCAACATTTTGGTTCTCCATGTGTAGACATAAACCAACATTCCGGTTCTCCATGTGTGAAAACAAGCTCAACTAGAAAACATAACTTAGCTCAAAATGGGGACATTACAAACACTTAATTACTTTTTAATTTGTTAGGAACTCGTGTTTAACCCTTCTCTTTACTTTGTTAGTATATTGCTGTTGGACGCATATGCTTTGTAAGTCGTCTCGTGAGTATATTGTATTATCCCACATTCATGTGGAGTAATAGTTGTTTAGATTAGACTTAGTATATAAGTACGTGTTGAGGCCAATGAAGGCATCCACAAATTTATTGTATTGAGCTTGCTCAAAGGAGGTTGCCCCCTCGAAGTGGCCTGCAATCAATAAATTCCTTTTGTGTTTCTGCTATTTCTGTTATTTCGTGCATTTTTTATTATATTGTTGCAGGAGGTTCCTCTCATCTGGTATCAAAGCGTTTTTCTTGGGCTCGCTGGATGGAATTTTTGCCAAATTTTTTTTCGCAGTGGCCTCCAGGCGCTATGATTATTGCAGTAGTTTTTTTTTCTTTGCATCTGTATTCATTTCAATTGCAGGTTCAGATTAGGGAATAATCCCTATCTGCTTCACTGTGGGAAGTGCCTGGGCCCTAAAACTCATTGTGAGGAGTACCACAGGAACCCGAAGTAGCTGGCCCATTAAGAGGACCTGCCAACGAAAAGCGCAACGGCCCCTACCTGATTAATTAGTTCCCATCCGTGAGGTAAACCAAGAGCTGTCGTTTGTGGCAAAGTGGATATCAATTTTACCTGAGCCGTGGAGTGAGGGGTACTGCCCCAATACGCAAGCTGCAAGCCGTTAGACAACATTGGTAGCCGAGTGAATCCCCTGAACCTTTAGGAAGCCGAACATACTTGGGGTCCATATCTATTGCCAGCTGACAAATCATAGATTGAATTTGCCCATAGCCGTTTGTAGATCATGTTACAGATCGTTTCTAGTAAAAAAATTTCTGTTTTTTTGCCATATCTTCCTTGCTTTAGCTCCGTTTCCTTTGAAAATTCACTGGAACCCCTGAAATTCCATTATGCATATTTCCTTCCTTGAGGACCCTATGCCAAATTCCACTTATCGAAGCTAGAAATCCCACATTTGTCTATTTTTATGGTTTGCCATAACTTCTTCGATTCTCACCCAATCACCTTCAAATTTTGCCATAGTGTTCATTTCCTATTTCTGCTCCTCTGTCCCTCTTGGACAAATTTTCCCATTCTTTCACCCCACTTATGAAATCCCCATTTTCTGCTTCCTTGTCCCTTAGTAAGTGTCCAAAACCTAGTCAAACGCCAATTACCCATCACAGTTTTTCCCAAATCCAAATTTTCCTTTACTAAAAAAGTTTATGTTTTTGTTTTTTTACCCATTCCCCAAAAAAAAAAAAAATCTTGGTTATGGTTGTCACCCGCGCAGGAGCAAAAAACATGGAGGATGAACTTGCAGCCCTCAAGACCAAACTCCAAGATTTGGATGAAAAAATTCTCGTCCTCAATCTTCAGCATGCAGCCATGAACATTAGACGGCAGCCAGGGTCTTCTGCAGACACCGGGTTCTCTTCTTCCAACAATTTTCGTGGGCCGAAGCTTGATTTTCCTCGCTTCAATGGTGATGATCCGACTGGATGGATATACCGGGCAGAACAATATTTCAGTTTGCATAATACTTTTGATGTCAACAAAGTCCCACTTGCATCCTTTCATTTAGAACATGAAGCCTTTCAATGGTTCTGTTGGTACATCAAGGCTCATGAAGAGCCAAAATGGACAGAGTTTTTCAAACTCATTTTGTACCGATTTGGCCTTAGTGCTTTTGATGACTTCACAGGAGCACTCACTAAACTTCACCAAACTGGCACTGTAAGAGAATATTAGACAGAATTTGAGAAACTGGCCAATCACACAAAGGGATTGTTTGATGAATTCTTCCGGAGTTGTTTTGTCAGTGGTCTGAAGGATGCAATCCGATCTGAGGTTAAAATGTTCCATCCCAGCACAATGATGGAAGCCCTAGGGTTGGCTAAGTTGGCGGACGACAAGATCACAGCTCAACAGCGCTCCAAATCCACTTTTGTTCCATTCAAAAATATGGTTTCCCAAAGACCTCCAATCACGCTAGCTCCTAGAAGAACTCCTATGAAGCATTTGTCTAAAGCAGAGATGCGGACACGTAGAGAAAAAGGGCTTTGTTATAATTGTGATGAGAAATTCACTCGGGGACATAGATGTGTTGAGCAAAAGCTCTCTCTTGGATGTGGATTCTCTGCCTACAACTAAAGTTTATGAAGCTACTCAGGATACAGTAGATGATCAGGTCGACATTCAGCAGCAAACTATTGATCCTCCTTCTCAGGAAGACCACCCAGAGATCTCTCTCCATGCTTTAGCAGGAGTCACCACCCCACAAACCATGCGGGTCAAGGGTTACTTTAAGAAGCTCCCTCTTACAATACTCATTGATTCTGGTAGCACTCATAACTTTCATTGACCCTTGGATCGCCAAACAGGCTAATTGTTTTGTCCATCCTTGCTCCAGCTAATGGGGGCACATTACCTTGCAAAGGGAAGTGTCGCAATGTGCGTATCTCTATTGGAGATTATAACCTGCGCTCGGACATGTTTGCCTTACCCTTAGGCGAATGTGATGTAGTTTTGGGCGCTCAATGGTTACACACACTTGGACCCATATTATGGGATTTTGCTGAACTTTGGATGTAGTTTTCAGACAATGGGCAAAACCACACATTGAAGGGCTTACAACCAGGGTCTCTCAGCATCATCAGTTCACATCGCATGGAAAAGCTTCTTAAGAAGAATTCACATGGTGTCATCGCTCAGCTCCATTCCATTCAGATGCAACCATCAGTGGTCTCCACTACTCCTTCGGATCTACAACGAATTTTGGATAGATATGCATGTGTCTTTGTTGAACCAGTGGGATTGCCACCTTCACGACCAGAGGACCATCATATTCAGCTCCTTCCTGGAAGCGTTCCTCCCAACATCAGGCCCTGCTGCAACCCATTTCACCAAAAGATAGAGATTGAGATGCTCGTTCGGGACTTACTGAAGCAAGGTATAATTCGCCCTAGTACCAGTTCCTTTTCTTCACCAGTTCTTGTCCGGAAAAAAGATGGGTCATGGCACCTTTGCATTGACTTCCGAGCACTTAATCACATCACAATCAAGGATAAGTTTCCGATTCATGTTGTTGATGAGCTTCTTGATGAGCTTCATGGCGCTCAATTTTTCTCCAAGTTGGATCTTCGTTTTCGGTATCACCAAATTCGGGTTCATGAGGATGATATCCCTAAAATGGCTTTCTGCACGCATGATGGCCACTATGAGTTTTTGGTCATGCCCTTTGGCCTCACTAATGCTCCTTCCACATTCCAGGCATTGATGAATAAAATATTCCGGCCCTACTTGCGGAAATTCATTTTGGTTTTCTTTGATGATATCCTCATCTATAGTAAAACATGGGCTGAGCATCTCCAACATCTGGATCTTATACTGCAACTTCTCTCTAATCATCATCTTTGTGCAAAACAGTCTAAATGTGTTTTTGGGCAGGAGGAAGTGGAGTATCTCGGGTATATTGTTTCAGCCCAAGGGGTTCGAGTGGATCCTACCAAAATAGATGCCATGAAAAATTGGCCACATCCTCAGACACTCAAGAGCCTTCGTGGTTTTTTGGCACTGACTAGTTACTACTGCAAGTTTGTCAAGGATTACGGGAAGATTGCAACTCCATTAACAGCTTTGTTGAAAAAGGATGCTTTTACATGGACACATGCTGCTGAGTGTGCATTTGAAAAACTGAAACAAGCTATGTGTACTACACCTGTTCTAGCTATGCCAGATTTTTCCAAGACCTTCACTATTGAGAGTGATGCTTGCGGCAATGGACTTGGTGCTGTTCTCCTTCAAGATAAACATCTCATTGCGTTCACCAACAAAGCCCTTTCAGGTAAGAATTTAGTACTTTACATATAAGAAGGAAATGATGGCTATTTTGCATGCAGTACAGAAGTGGCGGCCATACCTATTAGGGAATCATTTCTGCATCAAGATTGATCACCAGAGTCTAAAATATTTCCTGGAACAACGGGTCTCCTCCCCAGCACAACAGAAATAGGTTAGTAAACTCATGGGTTATGACTATGAGATCACTTACAAGAAGGGTAAGGACAATATTGTGGCGGATGCTCTTTCTTGCACATTTGATGACCAAGCTTCTCTTTTAGCTATTTCTATGCCTGTTCCAACTTGGTTGGAATCTGTCCAGCAGGGCTGTGTCAATGACTTCATTATCTCAAATAATCCAACAGTTGGCCAATAACCCTTCTGTTGTACTGCATTACTCTTGGGATGGTGCTTCTCTGAGATACAAGGGTCGTCTGGTGCTTCCCCAGAGCACAGGTCTTCAACAGGCTGTCTTCTATGAACTCCATGCTTCTCCATCGGCAGGGCACTCTGGGTTCCTCAAAACTTATGAGTGGGCACAACGTAACTTCTTTTGGAAGGAAATGAAAAGGGCAATTCAATAGATGGTGGCTGAATGTGATACCTGCCAGCGCAACAAGGGTGAAACGACACTCCTTCTTGGATTGCTCGAACCCTTGTCCATCCCTACACGGATTTGGACAGATATTTCTATGGATTTCATTAAGGGGCTCCCTAAATCTGGAGGGAAGACAGTGATCTTGGTTCTGGTTGATCGGCTTCCAAATATAGTCATTTTTGTGCCCTTAGCCATCCCTATACCGCCTCCTCAGTCGCACAAATTTTCATGGACCATATCTTCCGTCTTCATGGAATCCCTTCTTCCATTGTCTCAGATCATAATGCAACTTTCACCAGTCATTTTTGGACAGAACTATTTCTCTACACTGGCACCAAACTGAAGATGAGTTCAGGGTATCACCCACAAACCGATGGTTAGACTGAAATTATCAACAAATGTTTGGAAACTTATCTTCGTTGCTTCACCTCAGAACAATAGCATCAGTGGGCAAAGTGGCTCCCTCTGTCATGTCCCCAATTCCGGAATGATGTTACATGGAGATAATTGGTTAGCCTATCATCTATTCTCGTAGGCTAATGGATTGGTAAGGGAATAATTGGCTAGTTGAGTGGGCTTCCACACATGGAGATTTGGAAAGTTAGCTTAACTAGTATATTTGAGCTACATGGAAAATGCAATATTAAGATTGTGTTTTCATTTATTTGAATTTGAATTTGAGTTTGATAAATAAGGAGGGAAAATGAAATCTTTAATTACATTTTCTCTAATCTATTTTGTATGGAGATGTGTAATTTTGAATAGCTCCAGGTAGGACCTATTTATGAAAGAGTTTTGACAAGTCAAAATGGACCCAATTCAAAGTTAATATCAAGCCACATGGATCGATGCATGAAGGACATTCAATTTCATTTCATTTGAGCCTTGTTCATAGAGCCAACGGTTATGCTGGAGAAGGGTCGACTTGCATAGAAGAAAACCAATTTTAATTCCCCAAGGTTTGAAGACATTGTATATTGCAAAGGATATCATTGAGGGAAGTGCCCACGACCTTGAGGGAGGTGTTCTAACAGCAAACAACATTTAAAATGTTTGATGAATATTTTAAATGCCTTATATCCTTTTCAAGGAGCAGCGGCTAAGAAGAAGATGTTTTAAAAATTGCAATTGCTCATTGAATGGAGAATTGACGACTTGGCAAAGTCATTTAAAATTGTTTGTTATTATTTTAAATGCAATACACCTCTATGTGGAGCCGCGGCAAGCATGTATGGGTTGCGATTGGTAGTTGAAGCTCATTTAAAAAGCAAATAGTATCATTTAATGCAATCGCCCAAGCCTTGCAAGTATTCGTTGGAGGTTAGAAAGGTTTTAAATGCATTTCAAAAACAAAAATTAAATGCATGAAGCTGTTCGCCCAAGCAAAGAGGAAGATTTTAAATGATTGCAATCTCAAAATTCAATGCAAGTGTCAAAGGCCAAGCTTAAGGAGGATCGATCCATAAAGGAGGAGCAAAATTCATTTAAAATAATTGAAAATTATTTTAAATGAAAGCATTTCAAGTGAGATCATTCAATATTGTTCCATTTCCTTAATTTCTATTGATGGATTTCAAAATGCATTCCAAAATTGCCAAGAGAATGGACATCAAAGCTTGAGGAATTTAAATAGATGACTTGAGCTTCATTTTGCAATGAATGATGCTATGGTATGTTTTCTTTATTATTGTTTATGACTGAAAATTCCGATTTTCTAGTTATTTTTCAAGGAGGTGTTCCTTTGAGTGTTGTGGTGATGATCCCATAACAATTTGTGAGATGTTGTCATACAGATTTCATCATTGGATTACATTTGCAGGTTATTTGAAGAGTTTGGAAGTGACATTGATATCTATTTGAAGCTCTTGGTGTAGAGGATTGACTACCAAGGTAATTTAGTGAATTTGGAGTACATTGTGGATGGTATTTTCATATTTTGCAGGGTCTGATTTTGCAACAGCAGCGTCTGATTTTTTATAACAGCGACTTTACATTGGCATTTCAGGGCTTTTTAGTTGAATTTGATCAAGGGTTTGAAGATTGAAGAGTGGTTCTTGATAGAAGACATTCCTATGCATCCATAAAATGCATTTGGAGGAGTTATTTCATGATATTTCATTGTAAACCCTTGGCTGGGCAAAAAGTACACTTTTAGCAGTCATATCAGCATATAGAAAGTTTACATCAGAATTTTATTGAAGCTCTTTCAAGGGTGTTTTGTGTCCATTTGATAGCCATCATCATTCTAGAGGCTTTGGGCTATAGTTGTATGCAAAGTTTGATGTATTTGGGCTTCCAATTGATTTTTAATGAAGTCTGATATAAAATCAGACATGGACTGAAATAAATTCCAACCACTTGACATTTCATGTTTCATTTTCATATATGCAAAGTTGATGCGAGTTTGATGTGCTACGATTCCTTATTCATTTGGTGAAGCTATTTAATTGAAGTGTGCAAGAAATCTTATCCAAATTTGCAAAAAATTTCAGTCATTTCTAGAAGGGTCTTTTACACCCTCTCGCTGAATGGTGGTACAATACCTCCTACCACACTGCATCTAAAATGACTCCATATGAAGCAGTCTATGGTCAGGCATTGCCAGTGTTCCTTCCATACACCCCCAACAGTTCACCAGTTTAGGCAGTTGACACGGTTCTTTGAACCCGAGATCAGATTCTTCGCATTTTGCAGGACAATCTTCACATGGCAAGAAATCGAATGAAACAAGCCGATTAGCACCGTTCTGAGCGCACTTTTCAAGTAGGTGATATGGTTTTTCTTCGTCTACAGCCATACAAGAAATCCTCCTTGAAACTCAAAGGGCATCATAAGCTGGGTCCAAAGTTCTATGGGCCATATAAGGTTCTTTAGAAGATTGGGTTAGTTGCTTATAAATTGGAGCTTCCTCCTTCCCGTGTTCATCCAGTATTTCATGTCTCTTGTCTAAAGAAAGTTCTTGGCACCAACATCAGAGCACAGACTATTTTACCAGAACTAGATAACGAAGGATCCATCATTTTGGAGCCGGAGGCAATCCTCGATAGGTGCACTTGTCAGCTTTGCTCACGATCCATCACAGAGGTATTAATTCAATGGCACAGAATGCAACCAGAGGATGCTACATGGGAACCACTCCTTCAGATTCAGCAACAATTTCCACATCTTAAGCTTTGAGGACAAAGCTTTTCAATGAGGGAGGGGATGTTAGGAACCCGTGTTTAACCCTTCTCTTTACTTTGTTAGTATATTGCTGTTGGACGCATATGCTTTGTAAGCCGTCCCGTGAGTATATTGTATTATCCCACATTCATGGGGAGTAATAGTTGTTTAGATTAGACTTAGTATATAAGTACGTGTTGAGGCCAATGAAGGCATCCACGAATTTATTGTATTGAGCTTGCTCAAAGGAGGTTGCCCCCTCGAAATGGCCTGCGATCAATAAATTCCTTTTGTTTTTATGCTATTTCTGTTATTTCGTGCATTTTTCATTATATTGTTGCAGGAGGTTCCTCTCATAATTATTTTCACCATTAGGAACTTAAGTGAAAATAATAATTAAAATAACTCATTAAATATTACTTTTTGCGGAAAATCCCAAATTTCATCCAACTGCCAAATAAACTGAACCAATATGCTCTGTAGGGTTTGGGATGTGAAATGATGCCTTCCCAGTGACTTTCCAAAAATAGCCGGCTCCTCCAAGAATCTTGGAGAGCAATTCGAGAGCCCAATCAAACATCTGAAAGCATCTTTGTAGTCCTGATCAATCAATGAGCTCAATGCTATAGAAAATTACTCCATTACCATAAGGGAAAACCATTTTTATAATTAATATTACACTAAGTTGCCATAATTAAACATAACCTTAGGCAACCTTAGTGAAATATTATTAATTATTTGAATAATGGTCCCAAGCCATATAAAGCAATAGAAATGCACTGATTAAACAACTTCGACCATCCCTTGGTGAAATCAAAGACTTGAGACACACAATTGTTCTGCAGACTGAACCATGACTACTCCAAGAACATTGGAGTTCTCCCAAACATGCCAGATAGCCTTCAGAAGACTAGGAACAAGCATAATGTGTACAATAATCTATGTGCCAAAAAAGGGACATTACAGTTTCATTGTAAAGTGTAAGTTTGTAACTTTAATTTGTTTGTACTTTGTAGGTATCGGAGCTGTTGGTGAGGGTTTTGTACTTGGTGGATGGGGAGCAAAACCCAATGGGATACATTTATGAGCCATTGGATAGGGCCAAAGCAGCCATCCAAAACTATTATAGGGGGGATGCAAGTAGATTTGCCCCCATTTGGGAAATCATTGATTGGAGGTGGAACAATCAACTCCACCAACCCATTCATGTAGTGGGGTACTACCTCAACTCCAACTGTTTCTATTCCGATAGCTCCATGGATGCTAATGGGGTGGTTATGGAGGGCCTCTCAACATGCATTGAGAGGATGACATCTGAGGTTGATGTGAGAGACCTCATCATTTCAAAGTTGTAGAATTATAAGCAAGCTAGGGGGAGACTCTTTTCTTCGCCACTAGCTATCCAAGGAAGATCCATCCAGATGCAAGTAAGAAAAATTGAAGTCTTATATCTTACAAATTACAATTATTAATAAAATATTACTTGCTCACAAACTCTTGAATATATTATTTGTAGGTTCATGGTGGAAAGATTGGGGTGGAAATACCGAAATCTCCAAAAGCTATCCCTCTAAATTTTCTCTCAACTTTGTATCGCTTTTAGTTGTGAGTGCAACTAAAGTTTGTTTGATACCATTCACATGAAGTAGTGTAATAAGTTGACTCAATAGTGCCTCAATGACCTAGTTTTTGTGCAATACAACCTTTGACTTTGCATAAGAAATGTGGACAAATTAGAGCAGCTTATTGATTTGGATGAGATTGATCCCTATAGTGATTGGACCGCATAAGATGAGGAGTCCTGTTTAGAGAGGATGACATTGTTGATTTCAAGAGGCAGGTTATGGAGGATGTGGCTGCAATAGAAGTAGGAGAGATTGGATTGTCATTGGATGACGTTGATGTGGCAGATGAGGAGTCATAGCCAACTAGTAGTAAGTTGGAGCCACAGGGGTAACCTTTTAGGCCGAGCATGGAGTTGCAACTGATTGTGAGGACTAGACCCTCAACCCTCCAATTCTCACTAGAACGGGGAAGAGGAAATTGTAAAATCTTGTAATTTGTAACTTGCCTAGATATGCAATTTATGATGATGATTTTCAAAGACAATCATCATAAATTCATAATAGTTATCAGCTAGCTATTGTATCTACATGATGATGCCTATTTGTATTCAAATCCAATAAAAAACACTTCCTCATGGTTTTATAGGCCCATTTGATACATTTTGTAATTGAATTTTTTAAAATATTAGTGTTTTTAAAGAAATCTAATTACTTTTCAAAACTTGTCAAGTTTTGTCAAGTTTTTGCCAAGTCGGACATTTTTGGTTTGTCGAGTCCAAGTATGCTAGCTATGATTGATACGATATTTTTGTTGGCAAAAGACATTGCTAGGCATGTCAGGTGTTGTCATTGATGGCAACTGAATCTATCTTACACATCCGCATTATATCATTTGATCATACCAGAAGTTAGATTGCAAATTTGTCTAAGTCCGGATAGATGGGAACATAGCATATGACAGGGTTTAGCATTTTGGTCTGCATTTCTCCACAGGTAATCATATTGTGCTGCAGATCTGAGGGAATGTCAGGGATGTTAGGGCTACCTAAATCCAAAGTTTTAGCCTCCGATGATGAAGGGATTGAAAGTTACAAGCATCTGAGTATCGGGTTTTGGTTAGATAGTTTAGTTCGGTGAAGAACAGGCCGACTTGGTGTTTGATTCTTGCGGATTAAGAGAAGTGGTTGGTTGAGTAATTTATGAGATCCAGTGGTATTGGCCGACATGTGTGGTGACTTGAATACATAGGTTTTGGTCTGCATTGATGTTTGTGCATGGATTCAGCCGACAGAATAGTGATCTTTAAAAAGTTTCTAAGTTTTCTTGAGGCTGACAGCAGTTGATGAAATTTCATGTTGCGGATATATATGATCGGTGGGTTCGTGCATTTTGAGACATGGATGTGCGAATATAATGTGATAGGTGTGAAGTGTGGCAATATCAAGTGCGAAGCAAAGAGATCTAAGCTTCAGATCATGGCAGAACAGTGAAACAGGGCAGTGAGAGATGAAGTGTGTGAAGTCAGTATATTGAGCCTAACTAGAACTGTAATCTTGCATTGTTAGATGCTATTCTTTAGTTCAAGTATTTCAGCAAACTCTTTGTAATTGATCTTGTAGACAGTGAGTCTCTTTGAGCAGTGAACTCTGGGTAGTGTGCCCGAAGGCATGTGCCTTCCCATTTGTAATACTTTTAACAGAGTATAAAATCTTGTGGGTTAACCCTCACCGTGGTTTTTCCCTAAACCGGGTTTTCACATAAAAATCTTGGTGTTCATGTGTGATGATCTTGTTGTTGCTGTTCTTAAGTTCATGCTTCTTTCTTTTGAATATATGTGGTAAATTAATAAAGGAACATAATAATAAGTTTTGCAGAACACTGATTCACCCCCCCCTCTCAGTGTTCCTTAATTTCAACAATTGGTATCAGAGCAAGGTTCCTTGGAACACGTTTAACCACAGTTACTGGATACTCCACCCCCTCTCCCTTCGTACGCGTATCGTCGTACCGGATACGGATACTCATAGGATACGACTTAGATACGTCTTGGATACCATATCCGGCCGTACCAAAAAAAAACCCTATTTTTTTTCCGTGCCGGATACATGTAGATGCGGCATTCTCATGATATTTGTGTCATATCCCATAAATATTAATCCTAGAATGGTGCCAGAAACGCGCATATGCGGCATTCTCATGGTATTTGTGTCGTATCTCAAAAATATTAACTCTAGAATGTTAAAAATTGCCGCAAGCAATTGTTCCATGACTTGGCATGCTGATTTCTTGTTGTAGGGAACTACTCTGGACCAGCACGCACACGATCGGAAATGTCTTTCTATGCGATTGTATTTACTCAAATAATCACATTCATTCTAAAGTTGGAGATATAGTGTCAACAAGCAATGGATGAAGAGGCAAATTTTATTAATTGGTGATACTTTTTTTAATTTTTGGCTCTTTTGTTTTACTTTACATTGTAAACTTTTATTTATTTATTAAGTTTAATACATTTAACTTTTAATTTAAGTTTAATTTATTAATATATAATATATTTGTTAAATATATATTATTTATAGTAAATTTAAATTATTTAATATTATTTATTGCTAAGATATATATATATGTTGTATCTATATTAGGGGTTTTGAAAAATAGCCATATCCGTATTCGATACCGTATCCGTATTCGATACCGTATCCGTGTCCATGCAACTCTAAGTTTAACAACTTGAGGAAGATCTGGGAAGGTGTTTCAATGGGTTCATTCAGGTATTCTAATGGCATCAATGAACAACTTCAAGTTGCTTTAGAAGATCTTAATTAGTCCAGAGCAGAAGTCATAGAACTGCAAGAGAACCTTAAAGATGCTGAGGATTTCATTCAGACTTTAAAAGGGCAACTGAGCAAATCTATGGAAAAGAGGAAGGAGCTACTTCAGTAGTTAGCAAATCAGAAGGAAGACAATGGCATGGATGAGGCTCTGAAGGAGAAGACAAAGGAATGTGAGAAGCTGGCAAAAGAAGCTGTTGTCCTAAAACATGAGATGGAATCCGGGGTGATGAGGCTAACCAAGGAAATCGAGGAAAGGAAGAAGACTGAAGAAAACCTGAATCAATCTCTGAAAGAAAGAACAGAAGAGTGCTGCTTATTGGACAGAATAATTGGCCATCTAGAGTCTGATCTACAAGAAACCAAGTATAATGAGGAACAACTTGAAAGGCAAATTGTCATTCTCAAACATGACTTAGAAGTTGCAAATGAATACAAAGAGAAGTTCAAGATAAGCTCAGCTAAACTTGAGGTGCTGCTTGATAGTCAGAAAAAGGCAGATGATAAGCATGGTTTGGGATATGAGAAAGGTGAAAGCTCTGGATCCAGTCAAAGAAATTCTGAATCAAGGAATCAGAGAAACAGACCTAGAAGACCTCCGGTCAGACAGCCTAATGCTCAAAGGTATCCATCCTTCAATGGAAATTGTTTCAATTGCAATAAATTTGGTCATAGAGCTACTCAGTGTAGAAGTAGAGTGAATCAAAGTGGTCCATCCTTCTCTGGTCAATGCTTCAATTGTAAAAGGTATGGTCATAGATTCAATGAATGCAGAAGTATGATGATGAATAACTCTTAACAACAGAGGAAATGTCAATTCTTTCAATGGCAAATGTTTTGCATGCAATAGATTTGGACACATGGCTAATCAGTGCAGATCAAGAGGAAATCAAGTAAATGAGCAAAGAAATGTTGTGTGCTTTAATTGCAACAGATTTGGTCATATTGCAAGATTTTGCAGAAGCAAGAATGATGATAGAAAAGGTCCAGTAAACATAAACTAGAATGTGTAGAGACAAGATAAAGGCAAGGGCAAAGTAGATGTGAATGAGATCCAGAATGAAATGAACAAAACATGGGTGAAGAAAGGTGTAATGAATAATGGTGATGGGTCCGCACCAGAATCTGGTGCTGGTAATTCCTCCGGGAATTGAAGTAGGAGCTCTGGCTTAGGGGGAGCTGCATTGAAAATCTAATTCCCCCTGCTAGTAAGTGGGTGCCTGAATCTGGCATGATGAGAGAAGATAGAGTGGCCTATTGCAGATCGTTTGAAAGAATTTCTAGAAGAAAAGAGGTTGATGTGGCAACTTGCGGAGCAATCTATGAGAAACTGTATCAAGAAACAGGGTATCTGGAAGAGTTAGGGCAAAAGCATTTACGGAGGTTAAAAAGAAACTCAAGTGACTTCAGAATCACTTTGTATCCAAGAAGAAAGAAGGAAGGCGAGCTTTGTGCAAAGATTTCCAAGAGACTGAAGTGTGAAGAAGATATCCGAGCAAAAACCCTAACCGGTGAAATAAGGTATTCTTCGTAAAGCTTTCTGAATTTGAAATCTCTGGATATGGCTACTCCATTGGTTGTTGACATCACTGAAAGGCCTTGACCTAAATTCAAAAGGCATTCATACAAATCTATAGAGGTCGATCCGTTAGGTGCCCTTTCTAATGTTCCGCATGGTGTGTTGCACGTAGAAGATATTGGGGCTTATATTCATGCTAGCATAGATGAGTTTCGGAATTCGAAGTTATTGGATTTGTTTGAGAATCACCTGAGGGATGAGATTTATGATCTTAATCCTGAGTATAAGCCGTTGGAAGACAAACATTTCATTCAATTATTGAGTTCCCGTCCTTCGATAAGGAAGAGTGGGTCCAGTATGTACTCAGTCAGATGCATGCTGAATTTATGTGGTTGCTGAAACCCTTTAAGATCACTAAGGATGCCATCAAGGCCATAACAAGATTGAACTCATCCGGTGGACTGCCGATGCTAAAATCAGTGAAGAATTAGACTGTAACTGAAGCTACCGGCTCAAAGTTTGATAAGAGGGCAATGACAATAAATGATATAACTAATCCGGATGTCAAATTTGCATCTATGGTGATTGGGTATAAGATATACCACTCCAGTAGGGAAAACTCAGTGTCCGGTATAGCCATTTATGCTGCTTATCAGATGTTAAAAGAAAATGCTGACTATGATTTGTGTGAGCTACTGCAAAACCAGCTAATGAAGAATCTGAACAAGATCAGGAAGGATAAGAAGAATACATTCAAGTATGGTACGTTGGTCTTGTGCTTGTTCTTTTATTTCATGAATGAGTTGCCCGGGATGAAAAGCATGTATTGGACCAGTGACAAGCCTATTGCCATACAAATAAGAGAGCACTTGCACAATATTGGTGACTCCAATGCCCGAAGGACTGCTCTTTGGGGATATTTCAAGAATTTCCAGAATATGATGCAATCAAGGGAAAGATTCCCTAAGTCTGTGGTGGAAAAGTACAAGGATACAATTTGTTTCATGGTGGAAATAGATCAATGCTTGATGGAAGCAGTTGAACCAAGGACTGTATGGATCATACCCACGGGGTATGAAGTTGATGAACAAATGCTAGAAATGTATGCTCAACACCTTCTGAGCAAACCAAAAGATACCTCAATTGAGAGATTCGGCACATATGGTGAGCTTAATTTGAAACTGCATGTTGAGCTTCGGAGACCTGAAACTAAGAAAAAGGTCCAAAGGCAAGTTGAAATGTATGCAGAAAGTATTGGAATAACCAAAGAAGCTGTGAGAGAAGCCAAGAAGAGAGCCAAGCAAGATGAAGAAGAAAAGATAGACAATGAACAACCCTGTGCTCCAGAAGCCTCCCCTAGCCAACAAAGAAGAACAAGAAGTTCTGCTGCTACCTCTGGTTACTCAAAGTTTGCTAGTACAGAGAAACTGGAAGATAAACCATCCGGTAAAGAAGAAAAGAAAAAGAAGACAAAAGCCTCCAGAATGTACGTAGGCCTAAAAGATGATGAGGAGATAGAGTTGGATGAAGCAGTGAAAGAAATAAAGTCAAAGAAAGCAAAAGCATCAAGGGTTGTCAAAGACAAGCCCTCCGAAAGTGTAAAGGTAATCAAAAGACAAAAGACTGAGACTCATGTTGAAAAATCCACCTTGTCAGTTGAAGATATTGTGAATGCAGTAACTGTTCATGGGAATTTGAAGCCCATAACAAAATATTATGACAACTTTGATGATGCCGACAAGAAAATTTTGGAGGATGCTACTGTTAAGTACTTGAATACATTTAACAGAGCACTTGTGGAAATTTTGTCAGAAATCCCTAAGAGTCTAAGTGACATTTTGGAGATGAGAAAAGAAGTTGCTAAAGCAAAGGATTTGGAGCTAAGAGAACATGTGTTGTCTAGTCTGTGTCTGGTAATCTCTAGGATGGAAGCAAATAAAATTTTCAAAGAAGTTAAAGATGAATTCATAAGCAAAATTAGGATGAATAAGCTAATGATTGGAGACATTGATGAAGTGGTCAAAGAAACAGAACAAATTTTGAAGAAAGCCCTGGACAAGAATAGGTTTTATGTGGTCATTGAATAAGCTATTGATGCTGATGATACATCCATTCCGAATGATGAAGTGATGAAGAAAAATGAGCAACAAGTTGAGGTAGATGATTTCTTTGTTCCAGAAGAGGAAATATTAAATAAAGGAGATGAAGAGATGGTGAAGAAAGATAATGTTGATGGTGCAAAGGTTACTCAAATTCCTCCGGACCAATCTGGTGAAGAAAATGCAGTGATGAATATGGGAATAAATGCTCCTACTGAAGGCAATTCTGAGAAGAATAAAGAGCAGAAAGCAGAAGAAGTTAAGGACAAGGAAGATCAAAAAGAAGAAACAGCTAAGAGTGTTGAAGAACAAAAGCAAGATAGTCCTGATGATGATACCGGCAAGGATTTGAATTGTGAATCTCAGGAGAAGAAAGATGGAACTGCATGCACGACAAGAGACACTGTAGATGCAGTGAAGAAATTTCTTGAGAAACATAAGCTTGAATTTGATGAACTGGATCTAATTCAAGGGTTTATCAGTTTGGATACTCTTTCCCCTATTCAAAAGATGAAGTTAGCATCATTTGCACAAGCAAAGCCAAGAGAGGAGATTCTAAAATCTCACATTGAGGACAGTGAGTTGCTTGGTCTTGCTTCCGGCATTTTGGAAAAGATTATGCCAACTTTTCAGAAGGATTCATTTGATTCTCCTTCCGGTCAACTGAAGAGCTTAATAAATTCTGTTAAGTACTCACTGAGTCTTTTGAAAAGTCAGCGAAGTCAAAGTCCAGAATGAATTTAATGATAAAAGATTTAGTGAACTGAAAGGAATGATTGACTATGATAGAATTGTGTTGGATACTAGTGTAAAGAGTATTCAAAATGCCCTCACTAAAGGAGATGTGTACAAATTTTGTTTATCTTGGCCAAAAGTTGTAGAGGATATTGAGAAGAAAATAAAGGAGTCCGAGCAAAACTTATCAAATGTATCTCAATCCTTTGATCCTTTGACAGTATCTGCGGCGGGTCAAGAATGTCAAGTAATTAGCTTGATTGATGAAATAAAGAAATTGGTGAAAGAAAAAGAAAACATTGTGGCAAGGATGTGTGAACTTCGGGGACTGATTTCCCCTAAGTTAGAAACAATGTTCAAAGCATTGACAAAAGCTCAAGCTACTGCTTTGACAAGTGATCCCAGTGATCTACAGAAGGCAGAGTCACAGGTATTTTTATTCAATGGTCATATTTCAGTTTTGGATAGCATGAAGAAAAGTTGGGACAGTGAATTAACACTGTTGAAAAACATTTTTGGTGATGTGTTTAAGTTCATGTAGACAAGACATAAGGATTGTTTGTATATATGTGCCCATGTACATAGAGTTTTTGCGTGAATTTTGGTATGCGGATCTCAGCGTTTGCCATTGATGTCAAAGGGAGAGTGGAAAGTAGTGAAAAATGAGGAATTCATCTAAGGGGGAGCATTGGAAATCACAAGTGTACATAGTAAGGGGGAGCTGTTCTAACACTTAGTCATTTTTCACTAAGTCTTGCCATCAATGCCAAAGGGGGAGATTGTTGGCAAGAGACATTGCTAGGCATGTTAGGTGTTGTCATTGATGGCAATTGAATCTATCTTACACATCCGCATTATATCATTTGATCATACCGGAAGTCAGATTGCAAATTTGTCTAAGTTTGGATAGACAGGAACAGAGCATATGACAGGGTTTAGCATTTTGGTCCGCATTTCTCCACAGGTAATCATATTGTGTTGCAGATCTGAGGGAATGTTAAGGGATGTTAGGGCTACCTAAATCCAAAGTTTTAGCCTTTGGTGATGAAGGGATTGAAAGTTACAAGCATCTGAGTATCGGGTTTTGGTTAGACAGTTTAGTCTGGTGAAGAACAGGCCGACTTGGTGTTTGATTCTTGCGGATTAAGAGAAGTGGTTGGTTGAGTAATTTATGAGATCTAGTGGTATTGGCCGACATGTGTGGTGACTTGAATACATAGGCTTTGGTCTGCATTGATGTTTGTGCATGGATTCAGCCGACAGAACAGTGATTTTGAAAAAGTTTCTAAGTTTTCTTGAGGTTGACTGCAATTGATGAAATTTCATGTTGCGGATATATATGATCGGTGGGTTCGAGCATTTTGAGACATGGATGTGCGAATATAATGTGATAGGTGCGAAGTGTGGCAATATCAAGTGCGAAGCAAAGAGATCTAAGCTCCGGATCATGGCAGAACAATGAAACAGGGCAGTGAGAGATGAAGTGTGTGAAGTCAGTATATTGAGCCTAACTAGAACTGTAATCTTGCATTGTTAGATGCTATTCTTTAGTTCAAGTATTTTAGCAAACTCTTTGTAATTGATCTTGTAGAGAGTGAGTCTCTTTGAGTAGTTTTCTTTGGGCAGTGTGCCCGAAGGCATGTGCCTTCCCATTTGTAATACTTTTAATAGAGTATAAAATCTTGTGGGTTAACCCCCACTGTGGTTTTTCCCTTAACCGGGTTTCCACATAAAAATCTTTGTGTTCATGTGTGATGATCTTGTTGTTGTTGTTCTTAAGTTCATGCTTCTTTCTTTTGAATATATGTGGTAAATTAATAAAGGAACATAATAATAAGTTTTGCAGAACGCTGATTCACCCCCCTCCTCTCAGTGTTCCTTAATTTCAACAATTCTAGATAGTTGAAATTTGTAGACACTATTAGTAGCATGCACCCTTAATAGGGCATAGGTTTTAAAAGTTGAAAAATCCATGAAGACACTACAGAGTGCACACCATTGAATATGGATTATAGAACTTTTTTTTGGTTTTCAGAAAGTTGCATAGCTCACAAAAGTACATCCCCTAATAGGGGAAGGGTAGAATTTTCAAACCCAAAATTGTAGGTGTAATAGAATGGCATGTGTTATATAAAGTAGGGACAAGTTTTTAGTTCCAAAATTTGCTTTTCCAAATCTGCTCCAAACAAGAAATTCGCCTTCACAATGAGGCGCTCCAAAGCTGCTACAAAGTTTAGGGATTAAACCCTAACAAGGCTGCTCCAAAGTTGTCAATGGATGATGATTAAATGCTACTCCAAAATGCATCAGGTCTGCTGCTCCAAAGATGTCCAGGTCTGCTGCTCAAAAGATGATATCAATGATTCTCAAGGATGCAACAAACTTCCCAAACTCCTCTCCAAAGTTGGCGCTCCAAGGGTAGGGTGAAACCCTAATCATATACTGTAATGCCCCCTTTTTTGTGAGCATCAAAGTTTGAAGGGTTAGCCTATCATTTGACCCTTGTAGGCTAGTGTGGTGGATTAGAGGGTCTAGTTTGGGCGTTAATGAGCTCTTTAGGTGGCAGTTAACAGTGTTTTCCTCTCCAGATCGTTGGTATATTCTGAGGCTATGTTATTCAGGGGATTCTGGTTTCATTTGTATGTACTTGCTATTTATAGTAAGTTAGTAGATGTTATAGAGGTACCCTTACTAGTTTTAGTAAGGTAGTTGGATGCACAGTGGATACAATGGTTAACTCCCAGGTTCAGACGGAATGGAAAAATAATAAGTATTTATGGAGTTATGTCATTTTAATTATTAATAAAGTAATACTTTATTAATAATTAATTATAAAGTGCATTATAAAGTTATATTTTAACTTTATGTTAATGGGGCCACTTTATGACTTAAAGTCAATTAATAAATGTACTTTGTGGGCGCCTAATTAATGCTTTATATTAAAGTCAACATCAAAAAGCATTTAATATCATTTGAATTATTATAAAAGCCTCATGAGGAAATCGACTTATTTTGGAGAGAGTATATAAGTCACCAAAAGCATTTGGAAAAGCATCATTTTGATCATTATACATTTTGGCTTTTTTCTTTGGAGAGCTTTTTCTCTTGGAGGTGAGGGAAACCTGGGGTTTCAGATTTATTGGCTTTGGAGAACGAAGTTCTTCATGGTTATTGCTACCTGAGGGTGTGAGATATCACTTGAAGGCTGCATTATTTGGTAACTTCACATTAGGAGCTGCATTTGAGCTTTGAATGATCCATTTTGATGGAGTTTTGGTGCTGAAATAAACATGTTCTATTCAAATTTTGTAATACATTTGTGTGTTTATTTTGAGCAGAGATTTTGTGGCAGTTTGAGTGTTATAGACTGATTTTGCATTCATTGGCTGGGTCGTACCTTCTACAATACTGGCCGTACCTGCTGTAGCAGTTCGTACCACATTCTTGGAGATATTTGGTGAAGTTTGTGTGGGTTTTGGCACTTATTTTGGTCTGATTTGGGACACCTATCACCTGCAATCAAACTCAGACCATTGCATAGGGTTTTGGTGGAGTTTATTGTCATTTTTATTGCTGTTATCAGCCCCCAGCAATGACGTACAGCTGAAGGAGGAAGTGGGTATCTATGGTGTGGATTCTACTTCAGTTTGGTAGCATTTATCATCTCAAATCTGGGCGTTTGGAAGCCTTAACACAATTGCATCACTATTACCTGAGTTTACATTGCATTGTATGTTTTTATGATGATTTTTCATGGCTTGTAATGTTGGCCCAAGTATGGGAGCCGAACGAAGTTGAAGTTTATAAAATGGGTATGTCACTATAATTCATATTTTGGTTAAATACCATCTGGGTCATTGTTCGTTTATGCAAATTCATTGTATATTTTCTGGGTTTTCAATATATACTTTATATTCTATGTTACCAATGCAATATCAAAACATGCATTGAAACCCTAAACCATAAACCGACAGAAAGGTAAAAAAACTTGGCACAGAACAAACATATATCCGAGGGTGTATGTTACAGTGGCATCTTGACAATTTGAAACATCAAACGAGCAAACATTTGTAACCCAAAGAACATATATAAGGTAGAAAATTTGTTTGGCTATATTCCACCTGGGTGGGATATTTCATATACAATTATAAGCACCATGAAATGTCCCTCAACAAGTGCAAATTGGATCTGCTTTTGCTGCTGCTCCAAATCAGAATATTCAGTCAACCCTAACAGCCATCAAACTCCATCAATTGCCTCCAAATTGCAAGTTATCTTGCTCTAGAAAGTGGCACATAAGTCTGCTCCAAAAGACTACTTAAAGGGATGTTCAATTGCCGCTCAAAGATGATGATCAAGTGCTGCTCAAAGATATACAATTTCTACTCCAATGATGATCAAAATGCTGCTCCAAAGATATTCAATTTTTGCTCCAAACTTCGTAGATCTTCAATGAAGTGCAAGTAGGTCTTCGTTATGAAACCTTCCCAAGATGAACTAGGTTTTCGTCTAATTCATCTTATATTCTCAAGGGATTTCGTCCTTGGAATATGCTGCTCAAAAGTGCAGTCCAAAAGGAATAAATGACAAGCTGAATGATGTTTGAAATGACTCACAAAACCTTGTATTTATACATGCCTTTCATCTTTTCCCACTTGCTGGCCGACCAAGACTAGTTTTCTTTTTTTTTTATTATTTTTTTCAAGAGAGCCGATCTCCCTTGATCAATCTTGGCGCTCATAATGTTTTATTTCCCTAGGCCGACCTAGGCACCTCCTCTTAGGCCAACCACCATAAAGGTGTCTCTTCTTGGCGCCCAAACTCAATTTGAATTCTCCTTTTCTTTCAACAAAGAAATCTTATTTTATTGAAATCTATTTTCTCCTCCAAGGCGCACAAGAAAAGATATGAAATGGTATCAAATTCACCTTTACCAAGGTATCTCTTCAAAGACCAATTTTCCACGCTCCACCCATCTCCAAGATGGTTCGCTCCATGTATAGATAAATTATTTTATTCAAGATAAATGCATCAAAGACATCAGAAAAATATGACAAGTCATCCCATGCACTCAAATTGCCCTCCAAAAATCATGAAGTGTGGAAAATTGCCGCTTAGGTCTTCACCCGTGATTCCTCCGAAAAAGGGGACATTACAATGCTTGAGAAGGCTAACTAGGGTTTCGATTGGGAGTTGTGTAATGTGTTATAGCGCTGCAGAAATTTTGAAAACAAGATGTCAAATTCAATACTGCCGACCTAATATTGTTCAAAATAAGGTTGATTTGTTTTGTCTTCAGTAATGGAAATGTTCATCTATTTATATTGTTTAAACTTGTCTTTCATTCGTTGCAATCATCAGACAAGCAACATTAGGGACCAGCATTAGTTGTCATGGAAAAATAAGGGCAAGCACATGTTTGGAATTCAAATGTCAGCAGAACATAGTGAAATTGCACACCCAAGAACAAAGGACGCCAAACAACATCAGATTGCATGTTTAGAGACAGACTTGAGGCAAACATGTGAAAGACACATGATCCTGATATCTAATGGTGGCAGAATGAGAAGAATCACATGATTAGGAGATGTGATCTGGTGACAATTATCAATAAATTGTACAACTAGTGCTTCATTCGTCACAAACAACATTGAAATTGCATGACTCAGTCATTCTTGTCTGCTAATAACAATATATTGTGTGACTGGGCATGTTAGGTCATGTAGAAGGTATGAAATCATGTGACTAGATAGCATAATAGGGGTATATAGCTTGAAATTGCACCTATATTTATGTGATTGAGAATTGGGTGCCACGAGTAAGTAAAAAGGGCACATGAGGGGTATAAACATGGTTTTTTTGATTCATCTATAGCAATAGGCACTTAAGGTATGGATATGCAATTTCATCTCATCCCCACCTTCAAGCATATATCATTGATTATGAATAGATATAATAACATAAGTGAAGGGCATTTCAAGTGTGGATTTGTTAGCTAAAATCTTTAAGGTTTTGTTAATCATTGTCAATCATCTTCATATGTTTGGGGTTATAGAGATCACAATGGTTACATTTTTTATCAAATTGTTAGAGCAAATCATACCCTAGAGTTTGATGAAATCATCTTCAACAAGTTTAAGCTTCAAGCTCTGGAAATTTGTTTTGGTTTTTGTGGGCGGCGTCAGATTTAAATCATCAGATTGATTTGGTGAGGTTTTTAGTAGGTGGTGACCAAGGTTTTAATATTTGTCTGATGGATCCGTCAAGTTTCAAATCAAGGAAATGTATTAGAGTCATGAAGGCTATTCGTGAGTGAAATTGCCAATGGCTATATCTTGTAATTGCTATTTCTAGTGGTTTTGTTTCCAAGTGAAGAGCTAAGGGCCTATTGGTAGTTCACATTAGTTAGAAGTTTTATTCATTGTTTTGACTAGTTTAGATTTAAAGTATCTTTCTTTCCCACTGTTTTTTCTAGCTTTTAGGGATTTCTTTAAACCATTGATTTTTGGGGATAAAAGTTATTATTTAAATCCCTAAAATCAAATATTCTTTGTAACCTATAAATAAATGCTTTGGGCACAAGAGACGGTGAATGATAGTTGAAGGTATGCTTATGCTACATAAATTGCCATTCAAGTGTTAAACCTGAGTTTTATGTGTGTTTAGTGTGTTGGATTTTGTTGATTGAGTTAAAAGTGAAGAATAGTGTTAAGGCTTTCTATTAACACCATGAATCATCTTAGCGGTAGCTTTATGTGCATCTAAGTTACTTAGTTTATGAAATCTTACATTGTGGATGTGTGTTTGAAGTAATCCATTTATCTTATCCTTGTACATGTGGACATACTAGTCTCTGATTTTAGCTAGCAAGAAAGCATTTGTCGTTTCTAGTGTAGTTGCCATTTCATTTGGTTGCAAGTTTTAAAATATAAAACCTCATTTGTGAGAAAAGAAACATTCAGGGCTTGTGCTTATCTTGGAGACAAAAAAGATAGAGCAGGATTTATTATAGTTATTTCATTTATGCAAATCCCCTTTAGAGAATATTGTTAAGTGTGTGAACTATGTATTTTGTCCATAGCTTAGAATCTAGGGTTAGTTTTGTTTTCTAGGGAGCTTCCCCTTAAAATTAGAAAGGAGGTTTATCCTTGCATACGGTTTCTTTTTGTGTTGTCTCCTAAGAGACAATTTCAAACCCTAACGTGATGTTACTAAAATGGGCTCACTTGCTCATTGATAGACATGTCTTTTAAAAGCAAAAAAAAAACACCTATATATAGTGGCATGTTTCTTACAAAGGGACTCTAATTTTGATTTCAAAACAGAAAATCTGCCATAAATAGAAGTTTGCTCCAATATCAGTTTTAAATAGCTTTTTAGAGGCATAAAAAGTGGATGATATTCATATTGCATAAAGTGTGTGTAAGAGGTGTAAGAGGAGTTACATATTATTTTGAAATGCTTGACCATGACATAGGGGCGTTGGATATTATCCATCGCTCATGGGTTTGACTCATGGTTTTAGATACCACTTGATGGTTTCTTGTTTTTGATTTTTCTATATATTGGAGGCATGGGGTAGTGGATTATAAGATTCTTTGCAAGTACTCTTATGTTGTAGGGCTATTGTTAGAGGGATGAGTGGATTGTATTATTGTATTACATTATTTGGAATAATACAAGCTTGGGTCTCTTTGGGGTGGAGTTTTTTCTTGTAGGGGTTTCTCTATGTATATCTGTAATGTGCCCAAATTGGAACAATACTAATTTTACCTTAAAAATTCAAATCCCACAGGTTTAGGGTTAGGGTTTCAGAATTATAATGTTATAAATATATATTATAATCTTTTAAGTTTCTAATTCACTCTTCCTAAAACAAAATGGTTTGATAGGATGCCCAAGAAACCCTCTACACTAGGCCCAAGAGCGAGTGCTTCACCCCTCTTGGCCCCATGTGGCCTCTTGCCATCCATATGGGGTGGGGTGCCTAGTGAGGTGTCCTATCACCGTTCCCCTTATCAAAACCATTATGCTTCTCCTTATGACTCAATTAATCACCATGATGGGAGGTTGGAGTGCAACTACAGCAGGGTGTCCCAGAAATCACTCCTAAGCCCAAGAGCGGCCTTTTATGCCCCCTTGGCCCACATGTGGCAGGCTTCAGCCATCCACCATGGGGTGGGGTACTTAGAAGATGATCCCAACACTATTTCCCCTCCTCGTAGGCACCTTAATTCCCTCATCATGACATTCATACAAAAACATGAAAGATCTTATATTATTTCACATTCACATTTAATGGTAAACAATAATTCATGTATCAAATTCGTAAGATATATTCTTGTTAATGAAAACTCTTCACTAATAATTAGTGTCTGCTGAGTGTAATTAAGTTGACTTGATTGATGTAATAATAGAGCAATAGAATAATAGAAGAATAATCGAATGATAGAATAATAGAAGAAGAGAATGATCGAAAGATAGAATGATAGAGGTATAGAGTGATAGAAGAGTAGAATAAAAGAATGATATAATAGAATGGTGGAATAACAGAATGATAGAATAGGATGACATAATGATAGAAGAATAGAATGAGAGAATAATATAATAATTGAATAACAATATGCTAGAATTTATATTTCAATGGTTTCATTGTTTATGAATTGATGATACGTTGAAATACTCCTCCATAATGAGATTGCTGAGTTGATTCCCCTTATCAATTATTAGATGTAACTTTCTTATTATATCCACTATTGTGTATGTGAGATGAGATAGACTGATTCATTTCCTTCTTACCCACTCACACTCACATCTTCTTAGAATTATATATATATAATATTCGTGTATTTGTATAAAGTTCTTCACATCTGAATATATCTATGTTATTGCATGCCTCCTCTTTCTCATATACATTCTCCTTTGTACACTATCACTACTCCATTATTCTCTACATTATCTCTTTTCAAATTCTATATATATATGTCATACAAGGTCTGCTTTAAAACTATGCTCAGAATGATTTGATCTTTTTTCCTTCTCCCCCTAAAACTTGGAACTATATGTCTCTTATATATCCTATGTTTATGAAGGGACATATCTTTTCCCAAATATGATGTCCTTACCCTAATCGTGGCCCTTTGTTCTTTTAATAATTCTCAGCTTTATTTAATATGAGCGCTGCATAAGATATGCAGCCCTTTAAACTACAATCACTGCCAATATATAACTATTAACTACTGCATATTATTGTTTGAACAGTCAACTTTTAAATGTTTCTCTTCATAAAATTTGACTGCAGATTTTTGTCTCATAACAGCCTTTTCATTATATTTTAATCATTGCATTTGTTTGTCTTATTTAAAGGTAACAGATTGCTGCATATTATAAGATCGTAGCCTTCCAACTTGAGCACTGCGTTGATTTATATTATTTATTTAATTAAATATTATATATATACTATTAATAATATTTGAATTTGTTAATTTATAATTATCAAATATAATAATATAAATATATTTATATTTGTCTTGTATAAATATAATATGATTTAATATTGTTTATTAAATATTATATATATATGAATAATATTATATATGTATTAAATATGTAATTATCCATATTTTTCGAAAGTGACTTCCGTCTTTTATTATGATATTTAAATCTTTAATTTAAACCATAGATGGCAGACTCGCCAAAAACTCGCCGAGTTTTTTTTTCAAACGAGTCAAAACGACTTTAACTCGCCGAGTCTTCCTGGCGAGTTTCACCGAGTTTTCGTCGAGTTTTTGGCAAGTTTTTTACAAAAACTCGCCGAGTCTGTACAAAAGACTCGCGGGCAGAGGTATAACTGATTTCCGCAGCCAGAAAAGGTTTTTCTTAATCAGTTTTTAGATGTTTTGAGCTCTACATAGCAAAAAACCCCCCTCCAAGAAAAAATAGTTCATTTGCAACGTTGTGGCATTGAGAAGATCGGATTCAAACGCCATTTTTTGCGGATTTTGAAGGCAAATTTGAATCCCAGGTAAGTTTTTGTTTTTCCATTTTTCTTTTTGTTTAATCATTTTTTTTGATTCTTGTTGTAAAATATTGAATCCAAATTGAAAACAAAATCTTCATAGAGTAAAAAGAAGCTTCATTTTTGCATTTAGATTCCACAAAAACAAGATTCTTCACTATTTTTGGAGGATTTTTTTCATGATTTTTGCTATTTTTTGAAATTTTTTAACCTAGGTTCATTTTTTTATTGTAAATCTATTTTGTTGTTTAGATTAGTTAATTTATTGACTAATTTAATCATTGAAACACATTTGTATGAGTATCAATTTAAATCAATTTTAGAGAGATTTTTTTTTATTAAAAACCTAATATGTTGTACATTTTTTTTGTATGTGTAGATTAAATTCACACTATAATGGCTTCAAGTTCAGCGTCAGACTCCACCGGCACCCCATCCATGGCACAGGCATCGTCATGGGTTCCAGGCACTCGTCCTCCACGAGCTAGAGACCCAACATGGAAGTATGCTGTGAGAGGACCGAATCCTGGAGCGGTTGTTTGCGGTAGATGTACAAGGGTATTACATAGAGGCATAAATCGCCTCAAATACCATCTTGCAGGCATTGCTTGTCATGATTCCAAGGGTTGTCTTAACACCATAGAAGAGATAAAAAGGGAGATGCTTGCCTTACTTGCAGCTGCCGAAGAAAGAAAATCGCAAAGGGAGAGGACAAAGGCAGCCATAGCAGCAAGCATAGCTAGTTCCGGTGGACATGGTCATGAGCAAATGCAAGTGGACATAGAGTATGAATCAGATGAGGAGAGGAGTGGAGCTGATGTTAACATTGTGGGCTCTCTTCGTGGTCCACGCATTCATGGCAAATCGGCCCCTAGGCCCCCCATTTCCTCTACTTCGAGTAGAATGCCACCGCCGGGGTCTACATCTTCACGCTCACCAGATAGTTTTTTTGTGCCAAGAAACACTCCAGGAGCACAGACATCATTGGAGGCTACAGGGTGGAATAGGGAGGTGCATCAACATGCCGACATGGCATGTGCAGACTTTTGGTATTTCAATAACATTGCATTCAATGTGGCGAGTAGTCCCTATTGGCACAATTTGGTTACCGCATTGACAGTTGCGGGAAAAGGCTACAAGCCACCTTCTCGTAAAGACTTGAGTGGGAGGTTAGTGATTAGTCATTAGTCAATTTAAATTTTATGCTAAGTTTATCATTTAAATTTTATGTGATTAGTTAATTTATGTTAAGTTATTTATTGTTTAAAAAATAAAATTTTGTACTTATTTTAATTTTTACTTAAAAAATTTTGTAGGTTGCTCACAAATGCAACAGAAAGGGCGGTGCAAGTAGTTGAAGATCAAAAGAAAGAATGGAAGAAACATGGCTGCACCATTCTTTCCGATGGGTGGACGGATGGGAGAAACCGCACCATCCTTAATTTTTTGATTTCTTCAAAAGGTCAAGTTGTGTTTTTGAAATCAGTGGATGCCTCCAACAAAATAAAAAATGCAGAAACATTGTGTACATTGTTGGAGGAAGTTGTCATGGAGGTGGGGATAGATAATATTGTGCAAGTAATCACGGATAATGCAGCAGCATATGTGGCAGCTGGGAGATTGCTTGAGGATAGACATCCTACACTTTTTTGGACACCTTGTGCGGCACATTGCCTTGACCTTCTTTTGGAGGACATAGGCAAACTTGATTGGGTGGCACCAATTGTAGATGATGCAAGGAGCATAACAAAATTTATCTACAATCACCCTTGGGTTCTTAGTTTGATGAGGGAATATACGAAAGGGAAAGAGTTGGTGAGATCGGGTGCCACAAGGTTTGCAACGATTTTCCTGACATTGCAAAGCATTATTGATTCATTGAATGCTTTGAAACAAATGTTTGTGTGTCCAGCATGGCTAGAATCATCTTATAAAAAAAGCCTGAAGGAGAGAGAGTTGCAAGCATAGTGTTTGATAAGCTCTTTGAGGAAAGAGCTACAGAGATCGTGAAGGTAACCTCAAAACTTTGATTTTAAATTCAAATTGAGTATTTTATTTCTTAATTTAAGTCTTTCATTATAAATTTGTAATTTTTAATTTTTAATCTTTTTGTATTTGTAATGTAGGTGTCAGAGCCCCTGGTTAGAGTCCTTCGCTTGGTAGATGGGGATCAAAACCCCATGGGATATATTTATGAGGGCATGGATAGGGCCAAAGAGGCTATAAAAAATTATTACATGGGGGACAGCCTCAAATTTGATCCCATATGGGAGATTGTTGATAGGAGGTGGAACAATCAACTCCACCAACCCATCCATGCTGCAGCGTACTTCCTCAACCCTCAATTTCACTTCTCAGAGAACTTCTCCGATCCTAATGGAGAGGTTATGGAGGGGCTCACAACATGCATTCAGAGGATGGAACCCATGGTTAAGGTGAGAGACCTCATTGTCCAAGAGTTGGATCTTTACAGTGAAACGAGGGGTAAACTCTTTTCTTCAGATCTAGCTATTCGAGGAAGAACCACTCAGACACCAGGTATAAAATTCAGAGTCCTTAAGTTTATTTCACTTTCACTGTGTCACATCATACATGCATCTTGATTCTTAATATCTTATATTTATAATTTGATAAAATGTGTTTTGAGTCTTGACTTTGTTTTCTAACTCTTCAGTATTTTTTTTGCAGAGGCTTGGTGGAAAAGTTGGGGTGGAAATACCCGACATCTCCAAAAAATTGCCCTCCGCATACTATGCCAGCCTTGTAGTGCATCCAGTTGTGAGCGGAATTGGAGCTTGTTTGAGGCCATTCACACGAAGAAGAGGAACAAACTAGCCCAAAAGCGCCTCAATGACCTTGTCTTTGTGCAATACAACCTTCAGTTGCGCACAAAAAAGGTAGAGGACAAATCACTGGATCCTATTGATTTGGATGAGATAGATCCTTATAGTGATTGGACAGGGCAGGATGAGCAGGCTCCATTGTTTACCGCAGACGAAATTCTTGATTTCGAGAGACAGGCAATGGAGGATCTGGGTGCAACAGGAGATGTAGGGTTGGAGGACATTCATGAGCACGAGGAGCCAGAGCCAGAGCCAGAGCTAGAGCCACCGGCACCGCGCACTCGCAGGACTAGAGCATCTGCCTCTTCCCTAGCTTTGGCTAAATTAGGGAAGAGGAAGATGTAATATGTTGTGTTACTGTTTACTTTTAGTATTTACTTCTAGACTAGTTTTACTATTTTCATTTTCAGCTATCTATTGTAATTTGTAATTACTAATTTGTATCATACTATCAGGCTTTTAGCCATCAGGATTCCGCATGAGAATGCGATTTTGTAATCAATTTGCATTGAAGTCAATCAAATTTAATAGAAAACACTTTTGTACTCATTTATGGACTCATTGGATTCGTCTTGTCATTGAATTTTGCAAAAAAAATGTGTTTCTAATGAAATTTTAGCAATTTTTTTAATTTGCCGAGTTTTTTGCCGAGTTTTTGCCGAGATTTCTCCGAGTTTTTTTTGACTCTCCAAAAATTGGCTTGCCGAGTTTTTTGCCCAGCCGAGTTTTCCAACTATGATTTAAACAATGCCTTAATATCGGGACATCACAATATCCAATGTTTATATGGTTTGCATTTTATGAGTTTGTTGATTTGTTATATTGCTTCTCCATTGTTTCACTGATTGAAGTTTATTGGTTTAATCACATCGTAATCGGATTAAATTTCTATTGTTTATTATTACCATTGTGCCATTTACTTGGTTATTTCAACACCTTCTTTACCCCCTCAATTTTGAAAATGTCCTTGAGTGCATTGTTTAGGACATGCTCATAAAAGGGATCTAGTAGATGTGCCTATAGGTAGAATCAACTAATGAGCTTGCTGCTCTGCACACATACGTTGCATCAATAACCACCTACACTACATTGGAAAGACCAACCTCCACAATGGCACATCTTAGGATTTCCAACCAAAGTTCAGTATCCTTCCATTTTCCTAAGAAGTTAATTGCCCTAAGGAAGTAAGTCCTATATTTACATGAAACTATACTAATGATGACTAAGCGGTGTCTAATATCCTTCCACCCATCCATGATGTTATTGCAGCCATGAGAGACCCATGTGGCTTCATCTCCTCCAACAAATTCACCTTGGAATATTTTTTGTTCAAGATGGTGGTTCTCAATTTTGTCTCTCCAAGAGGCACATAAGATATACTTGTTTTGACTACATTAGCCATAGCCTTCTTGAAATAAGAAGAACAAGTAACATGAAATGGAATGCTATTGGAAAATAAGAATTTGCCAATGGCATCATCTACCTCCTCTCGAGCCTAAGCATCAAACATGTCCATAATTGGATTGGAAGTTGAACTTACAAACTTTGTTTTCCCCATAGGTTTTAGTCTATTTGCCTCAAAAGATAGAGCTATAGAAGGTGCAGAACCAGAAATGTGCCTAGAAGTCATAGAGGAAGGGGTTGGTTTAGATGAAGTGGAGATATCTCCATGAAACAATTTGATGAATCTGGCACTTTGCTCAAGTGTGAGCTCCTCTCAAACCTCAAGCCCTTTGCCAAATATGTGTAGAAAATGTGCATTTACCCTTCAATTGTTGTCATTCCAATCAAGAGAGAAAATATTGCACTTCAAATGCTAACTCTTCCATGAGTTATGTACTATGTTTGTATCAATGAGTGACAAACCATTGCAATGGGCATTTCTTGTTAAATGGCCCCTTGGCCCATTGACCCAACATCTTAAAAGGACAATCCAACTTTGAGACACTTGCAATTGAACTTTTAGTTTGTGTTGCATTTTCGTTTTCTCTTACAATCCCCTCATTTGCAGTACCTATTTATTCCATTAAGTTGTTATCCCATCATTGTAACTCATACTGGTATTGCAGAAACAAATTGATATAAAACCCAAAAAAATAGCAAGATATACTAAAAAAACATGTTTAGCTCATTTAAAGAGTAAGTTTTAAGTCCAATTGCATAAAACTATAAAGAAACACTAAGGGCAAGTGCCAAAAACAAACACAACAAATTTTTAACAAAATGTAAAGGTATACAAACAAAAAAAACTACATTTTTTAATGTTTAAAAAAAAAAAAATTCTTTAATTCTTTCCCATAAACTTTTTTCTTTTTGGATTTGTGAACATAGTGAACCAATGAAAAATGAAAAAATCACTGTCCAATGGTTGAATCCAAAAACATATTTGAAATTAAAAAAGAATGAAAAAAGTAAAAGACTTTGAGTTTGGCATTTGCAAAGGAATTTAAAAAAAAAAAATCTCAATGCATATATATTTAGTTTTTATCTTTGTTCATAATTGGAAGAAGTCCTTCCTCTGCCTCTTCCTCTTTATTTCTTTTCCTTTTCTTCTTTTGTTGTGTTACTGTTTTAATTTGCACCTTTTAGTGCAATACAAAATGGAATAGATGTGAGGTAGAACAGTTATTTGAATTAGAAGGGAAAGCTTCCTATAAATAAAAACTAACCTAATCTGCACAAAATAACTACACTCTAATGTTATGTAATAAAGTTCTACGACATATATGATGAATGCCTTATCAATGTTAACATATAAATATTTGAAATTTCTTATATTTTAAAAAATTTCCTTTTGTTTTAATAGTTGTCCCTTGCCGTCTCTTAAAAAATGGCCTCCCCAAAAATCCATCCCGTAAACATGTCCCCTATTGCCCTGTCTTGAAACTTGATGGAACATAGGAAAATTCTCTGTCCCAAAAATACATCCGTCGCTCCCTTCCTCTAGAACTTAGAGAAACAATCACGATTCAAATTTCATAATTATCAATGTTAGATATATTGTAAAAAATACGTGCTATTCTTTCTCAACGTTTTTCCATCAGTACATGCTTAACACAATTTCTGGCATAGCATATTCAAATAAGAATTTTAAAGAATTACATAGTGAAAAAGGATGGATCTGTTTTCTTTTAGGAAGCATGCGGATTAATTTTTTTGATATTTCTTTTTGTTTTTAATGCTTTTTGAACTTTTGGGTGGCTGTGCTTATTGTGTGTGTTGGTTGGACATTCCTATTTTGTGGGGAATCACACTTATGTCCCAAAACAACTTACGTCTTAGGTCTTAGGTGTGAGACCGGTAGCTGGACAATTCCCAAGGAAGATTGGGAAGAGAGAACTTGCATTTTCTGCAGCAAAGGGGTGGTTGAAACAGAATGGCACTTCATCATGGAGTGCAGTGTATGAGGATATCCATATACAGTATGAAAACAACTTGAAAATGGGCAGTCTAAAAGAGTTATTTGAGGAAGCAAGGCTTCACAAAATGGCTGGTTTCTTGGTCAAGATTCATAGTAGAAGATCTAACATCAAAAGAAGCTTGAAAATGTCTTAGGGCTGCGGCTCTTGGTCCGTTAGACTACTTGGTCTCATGGACATCATTAAAAGTCCTTCATTCATTCAAAAGCACTCTATATGTTATAGTGCATCTGCTACTTCGTTTTCATAGAGGATATGTGTATATACACTGTATGGTAGGTAGTTCGGGTGGTACTTGCACTCAAGTGACATAGGTTTAACAGTAATTTTTAATCAATGCGCCTAACAGGGGATTTAAAATGCATTAAACTTTCTTTGAGAGTTTCTATGGTACAAATACAAAGGTGCAGATAGCTGTCAACAAATTCAAACAATAGTTTATATGATTTAAAAAATTAATCAATTGGAAAAGATTACGAGGCCTATTTTGTATAATGTGGGCATCTTTGTTGTCTTTTGAAATGCTATTCATGTACGAAGGTGCTGTGCTTTTTCCTTTTTACTTATGCAATAAATTAGTTGTTTCCTTGTCCATATTGTTATCTCTGATCCACATATTGTTATTCCTATTCATTAATATTTCATATTATTTTAGAAAAATCTAAATATGTACTATTTTAGAAATACTTTTGACATGAATTTTATGTGCAGGTTCTAAATGAGTTACATAAAACGAAGAAGTGGGCAGAAGCACACGTAGGAGATAATTGTTGTTTTCACTATCGTAGGGTAATCTTTCATCATAGCTTTAAACTTTTGTAATAGTCTACATTTATTTTGAAGTGGAAACAGTAATGGCTTAGATCCAAAGGCATTATTCAAACATTATCACTTTAGAATCTTGGACTATGAAAATTTTATTGTAGACTTCACATGATAAAATTAGTATGCTTTAAAACATTGTAGACCATGCTTTGTTAATACAAGTTACAATAGAATAAATAAAGGATTATGTGCTATTAAAGCTCAAATAGAGTAAATAAAGGATTACTTTGTGATATGATGTATGATGTTTGTTTTAGGAGTGTTAATATAACTTTTATTATATGGATTGTTCATACTTTCAACTAGGTGGATTCAATAATGTTAAATTTTTATTCATGTGAGTTGGACTGTATGAAAGTAATCCTACTTACATTTTTGGCATCCTTGCCTAGGTTGAACTGCATAGTCCAGACTCCATATGATGTTTATTTAAGCTCACAAAAATACATAAAGTCATCTCACATCATCAATTTGCCCTAATAAAATTGAAGTGGCACTATATTTCACTTGTAGTTTGTATTTTGGCAATTTGTATTTATCACCTAGTGTCATGGAAATTGCTAAATGCAACTCTGACAACTTGTAATGTGTGTAAGAGTTGCTAGAATGGAAAGAGCTTGTAAGAGGGAGTTACCTTAGAAACTTGACAAGCATGATTTTAGGAGCCAAAAATGGAGTGCCATATTTGGAGAGTTAGTTATGATTTAATAGGTGTGACTTTATATTTTACGATGGATTTGATTCTCCATTTTACGATGGATTTGATTCTCCATGACTAGGCATTGGATATTTCCTACCCAATTTGGGCACCACATTTGAGGGTGGTATTAGCTCATGGTTTTGGGTTTCATTTTGGTGGTTTCTTGTATTGAAACTCCTATAAATTGAATGCTTGAGGAGTCATTTGTAGGAGAGGATTTTTATGCAAGGTTATGTTGTCGGTTTTCCTCCAGAGGGGCAAGGTGTAAATCTCCATGTTAAGGCTTTGAGCCTGCAAGTGTATTGTAACATGTTTGTTGTTGTAGATTAATACATTGGTTCGATGCTTTGGAATGTGGGGTTTTTTACCCAAAAGGGTTTTCCTCATGTAAATTGGTGTCTCTTCTCTTCTGTCTATTCTCTTCTTTCTTGTTCTTAAAGTGTTAATTTACATGTCATTATGGTGCCGAAATTTATTTGATTTGAAAGATGCATTACTTTTCCTCCAAGGGTTAATGGTGGGAAATTAACTATGTTTGTTTCTGCTTTAAGGGCATAGTAGTATGTGCTTGTATCAAGCTATATTGAATATTTGATTAAGAAAATCATAGGATATTGAAAGGTGCATATTGGGTATTTTTTCCTTACACTATGAGCCATTGATGTGCACATGAATTGCACTTCATGCAAAATCGTGTTTTTGTGCTTCTAGGCATAGTTGTAAAACTCTTTAAAAAATTGCAATTTATTTCAATTAATTGCTGCTCAGTCCTGATGCCAATTTTTTGTTGAAAAAATCATGGTTTTTGTAGTTAAATGATCAAACCATTTTTTCCCAGTTAAACTATCAAACCGTTTTTTTGCAATTAAATGCTTGGCTCTTTGTCCAATACAAAAATATCTCAACAAGTTCAGGGACTATTGTTGAAGAACCACCTTCAGTTGGAGGTGAATGATTAAGTTTTTGGAAGACTGGATCACTAACTGTATGACCCACTTTCCTTCACAATCTAGTGTAACTTTATTTGCTAGAACGAAACAGCTCCAATTTGGAGGTAGTAGGACTGGCTTCCCTGCTACAAGATAGTCTTTTTTGCATCTTGTGTCCCATGATGGGTGCAAAAAACTGTTAACATTTTGGTTTGTTTTTTGGAAGACAACTTAAACTGGAATAGTATTGCTACGCCCTTAATATTGGTGTACATCGGGTTATGAATAGTCGGCTTGTGGCTATCTTAACTCCTAATTAAGTCATGTTATCATTATTATATTATTATTTAGTTAGTTAGGTCGGCCTAGGGCTTATATAGGGGTGTGTCTATTTAGCTTAAGCATAATTAGGTATATATAGGAGGATGTGAGTCTTATTTCATCATCATATTGTGAAGTGTGTTCTCATTGGAGATATTTGGAGGTTTGCCCCCCTCAAAGTGGCCTGTTATTCTCAGTTATTATCAAGTATTTGCAACATATTTCATATCATCTTCTTCTATTGTGCAAGTTATTTCATTACAAGTGGTAGCAGAGCATGATCTTGGCACCGTAGAGGCAAGGTTTCTTCTCAATATTGGAGGCAATTTTGGGAAGAGCATATCTTTCAGATTTTAGCGAATTTTTTTCTGATTTTTAAAGGGTTTTTGAAGACCATATTAAAGAAGCTACAATCTAGATTTCAGAGGAATTGGAGTAGAATTGAGCGAATATTGCAGAATTAAGGTTTCTACACAATTTATTTGGGATCTACATATCTCTCACATCCTACTGAATTGGAGCCTGATTTTTATTGGGTTTTTGAAGACATACTATATGAGCCTACAGTCCAAAAATTGGAGAAATTGGAGCAGAAATAAACGAGTTATTGCAAAATTAGGGTTTCCACAAAATTCGTTCTCAAGACTGCAATTCTGCTTATTTCTTGGAGATTTTTTTGGGTGAGAGGTATTTTTGCCCTAGTAAGTTACAGTAAAAATGTCAGAGAATTTAGGTTTCATTTCTGTGATTTATTTCAAAATTATTGGTTCCGATCATGACGGGGCCTGCAACAAGGGGCAAAAAGAATGTTGTCACACCAAGGAAGACTCCTGATAAGGATGGGGTAACAATAGAGGATATTAATCCTAATGAGGAAATCACTAAGGTCAAGGAAGACATTTCCTCAATTAAGGTGGATATGTGTGACCTAAGAGGAGATATAGCGGATATACGAAGCATGTTAAGCGCCTATATGAATGAAACCTCCAAGTCGGCTAATGCTGACACAAATTTTAATACTCCTATGGGATCTAGGAATTTGTTTCCAAAGGTGGATATGCACAAGTTTGATGGCAAGCATCCTCTAATATCGATAAACCAAATGGAGAATTTTTTTGAAGTACATCAAGTTCCTAATGGACAAAAGGTCACAATGGCTTCCCTATATCTAGAACCAGATCAATTCATTTGGTATCGTTGGCTTTGTACTCATCGAAAGAAGAAGGGTCTCAATGTCTCATGGTCAATTTTTATAGAGGAACTCCAAGCACAATATAGCAATAGTGTGATAGACAACTTCTTCAGCCAACTTACTAAACTTCAACAAATAGGATCAGTTAAGGATTATATTTAGCAATTCCAAAATCTATCCCTAAGAGTGGATACAATTACAGAGGAGAACTTAAATGATTTATTCTTGGGTGGTCTCAAGAATCACATTCAACATGAGGTATGCATGTTCTGTCCAAATTCTATCTCTAAAGCAATGATTATGGCGAGACAAGTGAAGGAAAAATGTTTGACTAATAGAAGGGCGGAATTACCTAGTAACAAAGTTGACAAGGCTCTTGCATCATCATTTACTCATCCTATTAGGTTGACACCTCAACAATTGGAAGAGAAAAAGGCCAAAGAGTTATGTATCAACTGTGATGGAAAATATCATAAAGGACATAAATGTGATAAGAAGTTGTTCTACATTGAGGCTACCTATGATGAAGAAGATCCAGTGGTGGTGGTAGAGGACTCTAAAGATGTTCAACCATCTCTTGTCATGCACTATCAGGTATTAATAACCCACAAACACTCAAGGTAAGGGGTTTCCTTAAACAACAAATAGTGATAGTATTGATTGACTAAGGGAGTACATATAACTTCATCAACAAGCAACTAGTAGCAAAGTTAAATTGTTTTGTCTATCCTACCCCCGAATTCCAGGTTATGGTTGTAGATGGTGGTACAGTCAATTGTTCAGGGAAATGCTTTAGTATTAAACTCACCATGGGAGACTACATGATAGATAGCCCTATGTTTGCTATACCCATGGTTGGAGCAGACATTGTTTTGGGAGTTCAATGGCTTACTACCTTGGGCACAATTGAGATGAATTTCTAGGAACTATTCATGCGCTTCTACTCCGGGGATAAAAAATATGAGCTAAGGGGTTTACGTGCAAAGAGTCCACAATTGGTAAGTGCACACCAAATGGCACAAAAAAAAGATGTGGATAAATGTGTGGCTCAATTATTGTCAATGGAAGTGCAACAGCCAAAGATTCTTGCTTCACCTTATAGGAAAGTAGTTATAGTTTCGGATTACAAGGGGGAATCTGATTTGTATGAGCCTCATAAAGGTTTAAAACGGACTGACAACATAGACTTCAAATTGAGGTTACCTAAATCAAAAATTATACCTTTCTACCATATCTCTATCTTGGAGAATGTTAGTAGACTCAAAAGTCCATCCAAGACAGTGTTACTAGAGCTCGATGAAGAAGGAAGAATCATTTTGAAACCAGAGTGCATTTGTCAAACACGCACGAAGAAGCTGAGGAATAGAACTCTCACTGAGTATCTCATCGAATGGAAGAATTTACCAGTTGAAGAGGCCACATGGGAGGACGAGGAGTTCATTCCAAAGAATCCACACTTGATTAGCATTGAGGACAATGCTTCTTTGACGAGGGGGGGCATGCTATGCCCTTAATATTGGTGTACATCGAGTTATGAATAGTCGGCTTGTGGCTATCTTAACTCCTAATTAAGTCATGTTATCATTATTATATTATTATTTAGTTAGTTAGGTCGGCCTAGGGCTTATATAGGGGTGTGTCTATTCGGCCTAAACATAATTAGGTATATGTAGGAGGATGTGAGTCTTATTTCATCATCATATTGTGAAGTGTGTTCTCATTGGAGATATTTGGAGGGTTGCCCCCTCCGAAGTGGCCTGTTATTCTCAGTTATTATCAAGTATTTGCAGCATATTTCATATCATCTTCTATTGTGCAAGTTATTTCATTACAAGTATGTGAGGTAAAACCTCTTTTCGAATTATGAGGGGAAGCTCCCTAGAAACTAAATGAACTCTAGACACTAGACTATGGATAGAATCTACAAGTACTAATACTATGCACAATAAACTTATTGGTTTTTGCTAAGTGAAATAAACTAAATGAATTTACCCCATTTTTTGGCCTTGGATATGAACACGAGATTGAGAACAACTCTTCTCTCATAGGGGAGATTTTATATTGTAAGACTTGAAATCAAATGAAACAACTAATCTAGACACAACAAATACTTTCCCACTAGTTGAAAACAAAAGCCAGTAAGTCCACATACACGGAAATAGGATAGATGAATTACTTTTGTCACACAAATAACTCAAGATTTCATAAATTGAATAACTTAGCTGCATACAAAGCTACAACTAAGATGAATAACAATGCTAATACAAATCCCTGAACACTATTCTTCATTTTTAGTCCAATCAATGAAATCTAAACACACTAAACACACTAATCACACATACATAAAACTGAAATTGAACACTTTAACGATAATTTCTGCAACATAAAGATAACCTCCACTATCATTGAGAAATTATTGTGATCAAAACACTTATATAAGTTTCAAAAACCCAATCCTGATGATTTAGGATAATCATTAATTAATCTTAAAAGCAAAACATTAAAAACAACTGAAAAGATGAAGAAAAGCACCAAAAAACATAAACCTAATCTAAACAATGTTTTAGATAAAAATACACTAAAGCAGCCTAAAAAATAAGCTCACCAATAACTGCCAAAAAATAGGACCTCTAAAAATTGGACAAGCCCTGTTATTGGGAAATATTGAATTATCTTTGTAACTTGAGTTGAAGATCGTATAATAGACAAGCTGGTGGAAGTTCATAATAGGTGAGCCCTTTTCCTAAAAGTCCTTTACAATGAAGGGAGATAAGAGGAAATAGACAAGTTATCCATAGTGCATTTACCTACAAGTCCTTTCGAAAGAAGTTCTAACAATAATATCTTTCATACTTTTGGACTATATTATCCATAATTATAAATAAATACCATTGACAAATCTTGTATCTAGTTCTAATTGACTTCAACAAGTATACAAATATAATATTTCAATCTGTAGTTGTAATGTCCCCTTTCGGGTTGGCCCTAAATCTTGCCCTAGAATTACAAATTTAACATAGTTAGTGTTGTAACTTACCAATTGGATGTTTTAAACAAGATAAGCCTGACTTAGGTCCTGTAAACATGTTAGTTATCCATAGATAAATAGACATATAATCTAATGATGTTTGTAATGTCCCTTACCTAAATTGCCCTAGAAATTCAAATGCCACAAGTTAGGTTTAGGGTTTATGATTTACCACTTAGAATATCTTCAAAATTGATAATTCTTGGACTTGAGTTCTGTAATCATAACATCGGAAAACATATACAAAATATAGATATAGAAATATACATCTTTAACCATTAGGGTTAGATAAGATTCCCTTGCATTCACTATAGAGAAATCATATATTCACTATTATGCAGCTAACTCAGTTTGTTTACAAATTTCAGTCATAGAAGTGGATGGTACATGGAGGCATGGCAGGGTGCCTTTAGTCAACAGCTCTCCCTCTAAGCAGTCTCCTCACCGTTCTTCTTTGACTAGTGTTGTACCCATACGAAATTTTTCGTTTATGCATACAAACACCCTAAAAGTGATGACAAAATACACCTCTCAAGCCCCATGTTGCCGTGTCATTATTTTTTAACGCCGCAGGTACAAGATATATCAAAGGAGATCCAAGGAAGGCCCAGATGAAGAGAAATTTCAAAGAGCCAAATTGGCTACAGGCAACGAAAGATCGTCTAGAAGTGGAGATCAAAAGTGATGAATTGAAGGCCAAAACACTGCAAAGGAACGGTGAAAATCGAAGAGAAGAGACTTGGCAACTCATAAAGCAATTTTTGACAATTTTGAAAAAATTGAAAATTTTGGAAAATTTTCCAAGGCATGAAAATGGCACGCTTCTCCCAAGGCACGCACGCCAAGACAAAAGCACTCCAAAGAAAAAATTGAAAATTTCAAGTGTCAGAGATATTCTCTTGTCCATTGGTGAAAGTTCGTCTCGAAATTTGCTCCGAAAGTGCAAGTCAAAAGAACACTTTTTCCTTGGAGCGCGCTCCAACTCCAAAGCGCTCCAAAGTCGAAAAAATGCCTAAGGCATGAAGAAAAGAGCACTTTCAAGGCAAAGCGCGCTCCAACTCCAAAACGCTCCAAATGAAGGTAGAAATTCCAAAGGCATGGAGGCATCCAAGGCAAAATAAAAAATGCTCCCAAGTGCATTTGAAGCACTTTTGCCCTGGAGCGCGCTCCAAGGTCAAAGCACTCCAAATGGATGAGATCAAAATTTGAAGGTTTTTCAAAAAAATTCTAAGGCAAATATTGGAGCATTGGTCAAAGTGAAAAGGCTCCAAAGAAAAAAATTTACAAAGGAAAATTTGCCAAAGTGGCGCGCTTTTCCCAAGGGAAAAACATGCCTCCCTTTAGGTGCGCCGACTCCCAGAGAAGTGGCACCAAAAACAAAGCATTTCCTCCTATTTTTCGATTTGGCCGACCAAACAAAGAGGGATGCACCTCATGAGGTTTTCATGCTTTTTGAAAGCTATAAATAGGAATCAACTTCACTTCAAACTCACAAAAGGATTTTGCATGCCTAGGGCAAATAAAAGCACTCTTATTTTTAGAATAAAAGCAGATTTGAGGGTTTATAAGACTAAAGCTTCATTTGTGAAGGCATTATTGCCATAGAGGGTTATATTTTTGAAGATTGGAGTTGGTTTTGCTTTGCTACAGGGAAGGAGAAGCCATTTTTGTTCATTCCCAATCATATTGAAGGGGTTTTTGAAGGTATTTCAAGAAAAAACATCCATTTTTGTGCAGGTTCAGCTTGAAAGAAGGTGATTTTTATTATTTTGGAGCATTTAGAGGCCAAATTTCAAGAGATTTTTGAAGATCCATCATATATTGCTAGGGCAGCATCAAAAAGGTAAAAAATCAGACTTTTCATCAACTTTTTCTTCATTTTTGAGCAGATCCAGCCACCTTCTAGGGCACGATTTTGACCGAAAAGTGTCATTTTGATTGTTTTGGTGCTTTCCCAGCACCTAAAAACACTTCAAATTGACATTTGCAGCTATTTTTGAGGGCCAAATTGAAGGGAAAACTCAGAATTTTCATTTTCAAGGCAAATTGTACACTTTTTCCAAAAATTCTGAGTTGGACAGCAAAGGAAAAGTTCTGATTTTTGTGACAGTAGAGCATAGATCCACAGTCTTTTTGTGGACACATCAGTATTCCTTTTTGATTCACATCTCAAAGGACAGCCTCAGAATTGGCTACATGGAAGGAGAAACTTCTCAATGTGGAGAAGTATGTTATTGATTTTATCCAGCATATTCCTTGCAGGTATTTTACCAATGAAGGCATAAATTGCCTTGTTCATGGCTTGTAGAATGAGTTTGTGTAGCTGATCCATGAGAGGTTTTGTGGAGAACCTCATGTGATGAAGATGTACCTTTTGGTTGAAATCACAGTAAAATTTGATAAGGCTGAAAAGGAGTATATGGACCTGTCGAAGACAATTGAAGATACGAGTGTCATCCTGCAGATGAAGATTGTTCACCTCGATTCCATCATTATACTAGATGAGGCTAAAGTTGATGAATTGGAGAGAAATCTCAATTCCCAGACTTAGCCATTTTTTAGTATTTGCAGGAGAGTCTATTTTGGGCGGCTGGAGGGATTTCCAAAGCAATTTCTATTTTGAGAACTGACTTTGCTTTTCAAAGATAAAGTTATTTTTGGATTTGTTTTGGAAATCATGCAAAATATCTATTTGTGGAACTCAAATTGTAATAACATGCAAGTTTAGTTAATTGAATTGCATGAGACTTATTTTATTATTTTAAATGCTAATAAGCTTGCATGCTTGCGTGCAACATTAGGGTTAGGTTGGAGCATATTAGTTAACTCTTCCTTTTGTTTCCTTGCACCTTTTGTTTTAGCGTATAAATAAGTGTATTCTACACACTTATTTTCTTAATGGTAAATGTTGAAGCTTTTATTTTGCTCACATATTATTGTTCAAAGGGTGTTGTGTTTTTATTACTTTGAGAATGAAAATATGAATTGTCTTTATGGAAGCTTTTTGTGTTGTTGAGATTGAGAGGAATTGTTTATGATTTTGTGCTTAGACATTCGTTTCAGATCTTCTTTGTTCTTTTGTGTTAAATCAAATCGCCAATTGTCCCTTTGATTCCTTTGTGCTCTAGATTTACTCAAAGAAATCAAAAGTATGCTTTATTAGTTTAGTTATTCTTTTGCAATACTCTGAAAAGTCTTATAGCATTGCAGAAGAGCTCGAATTGCCTTGTGCTTGTGCCTTGAGAAACAAAAAGATAGGTTAAGTTGTATCGTCTTTTTAAATTTCTTGTCTGAGGGAGCTTCCCCTCCAAATTTGAAGAACAGTCTTACTATACACGTTGTTCCGTTTAGAGTTGCATTGAAAGGTGCGAATTTAAACGCTAACAACTGGTGAACTTGAATTTGTCAATAAACCCCCAACATGGAGATTAGGAGAATTCTACCCTTGGGTGCCCTTAGCCGTTCTCTCCCTTTCACAGGACAGTAGGGTGCCTACTAGCTGTTCTCTCCCAACCTGTCAATGTAAAGGGTGCCTTTAGCTGTTCTCTCCCATAGTGCATATTTCCTCCTTGTCCATGTTGACAGTATATTGCAAATATTTTATGTATTTTTATATATGATAGTGATATGCAATAAGTAAAGATACTTGGCAGTCAATAATGATCTGACCTGATGTTTCTTATTTTATTTCTGCATGTAATTTCTATAATGATTCTTATTGAACTTCTAGTTCATTTCAATATTGGCAATGTATTCCTTTGCTGTCTATAATAGTTTAGATGACTGAATATATATAACTTTGCAGATGAAATTCAAATATCTGTTCTTATATTCACTAACCAATGATCGATTCATGTCTTTCTATATGAGAACTATTGTATATCATATCCGTTATTCTCTGCCCCTATTATATCTCCTCAAGGGTTCCATGAATGGATGCATCTTTTCAAAATGGACGTGCAACCTCTAAACAAAGTTATACCTTTTCAAAGGTGATTGCTGCCCAAAAGCTTCTTAACAAATCTCATATGAATCGCACCTCTTTGAAATTAAATCACATCCTTAACAAGTGAATTATATATGCTTACAAATGAGATTGCATCACTTCACGTATCCTCCTTATCAATCGCTAATTCTTGACTTTGTCTTACTCATAGAATCGTAGCACATGTAATAATGAAACACATCTCTTCTTCTTTTCTTAAGACATATATCATCTTTTGTCTTATTCGTTTGTCTTCTCATATTGCTGCTTCTTTAATATTTGTTTTCTTGTCATAATCGCATCCTTTTGTTTATAGTAAGTAGCATATCATGTTATACATTTAAATAAGATCTTTGTCTTATATGAATGGGATTGCTGCATAAACAATAATCAACCCATCGTATTACTTGATATATGCATAAACAAATCGTATCTTTTATTATGTGTGGCGCTTGACTACTTAAGCGATTTTATTATGATTGTTACTTATTATTTCTTGTTGCCTTAGATCTTTAGAAGAGGTCGGCGCTTCCATCATAATACCCTATTCTTGTTCTTTGTGGGGACATTACAGTAATAACTTTACTATGGAAATTTTCTTTTTCACAAGGGCCACAGATATTGGTAACTTAAGTTGAATACGGTTTTAGAAGCTATGTAATTTTCTATCTCCATAAAATCACGAGTATCACCACTAATCATTATAGAATATATTTACAAACTTTTGTGAGTGACATTTTCCATACTTGGACTTGTATATGGCAATTGTTTTAAATCTAATTAAAGAATAATCTTGCCGTCAGAATCCTTAAATACATTATATTATTTCTCTAGGACTTGTATGGATCAGCTATATACTATACAAACTTCATCGAGAAGCAAGTTATCAATGAATCAGATATAAACAACATTACCCAAAGTAAAAATCGTTGTAGTTAATGAATCTTCTAATCATGAGGATTTCATTTGCCTTTTTTAAATTTGTTTAAATCTAAAATTTAGAGCACTGTTAAAAAACATTTGAAATGATAGTTGAGCCAATCACAATGGATGTGCATGCGATGCACTTAATATTTAATTTTGATTTATTATTTAGTGTTTTATGATTGCCTTCATTACTTTCCTTGCTCTTTGTTTTATATTTGTGTTTTTTCTTTTGTGTTTCTAGATTTAAACAATTTTCAAACTATAAGCTTTGAATCATGTTTAATCTTACTTTGACTTTCAAAATGCAGTAAGGTCACCCTTCATAATTGTCTATGATAGTCAAATCCAAGAAAAAACACAAACAATTTATTATTTCTAGCTCACTATATTGATATACTTCATCTTTTGCAGTGTTTGTTGCTACAACTACACCAGACGGCGAGTCATGTTGATACAGTAGACATAGACATTTCTCCAAACTTTTTGTTTAGGAGTTTACAGAATGATGCCAAGGGAGGTGGTGGTGAACTTGGACTAATTTGGAAGGTATATATTTTTTTTCTAACTAGAATGTGTATTTGTTAGTAATCTTTTTTTCTTTTCAAAAGCAATTTGTTTTTGTGATGGCAAAGTGACTATCTTGCTTACTTATTAGTTTCTATGATAGAAAAACTTGGCGTTGCCTATAACTTGTAGAGGTAATAGATGGAAACATACAATTGTAGTTGGTTATGCTATAAGATGAGATGTGATCCTACTCAAGACCTAAGGGTGTGATAACCACTTTGTATATGGTCGTCCCCTAGTGCATCTCTAGGGAAGGGTAATATGGTCATCACTCACATCTTCAGGAAGGTTGCTTTAGAGGAGTGTAACCTCATTATGTAAGACCTTCCATGGTTCATGATATTTGATTATTATCAAATCTTCGAAAAGTAGATTTATTTGACTTCAGATGGCCCCACCAATCACATAGGCCTCCAATAAATTTTCAATGCGCCCTAAAGCCTATGGGCAAGGGGTAGAGCTAAAGCTCAATAATGAATGGTTCTAGTTTCTCCTTCAACTGAATTGTTTTCATCATTACCCATCTCCTTATGCCCTTCTAAAGCAAAAAACTGTCCTTTATATTTTGAATTAGCATCGTTCCACCTAACATTTATCAAGTTTCATTTGTCCAATTTATACATATATGCGACACATATACCTAATTAAACTAACTCGATTGCCAAAGGACAATGCAAATGTAGGTGAGGCCTATGATATAATGCAATAAGTGGAGACAACGAAAGTTGTTGACTTCAAAGGGGCACACAATATCACAACACACACCTTAGTGGAACAGGGATCTCAATGAGGCATTCTTTTTTAACTTCTCTATTTAGATTCTTGTTCTCCCTAGAAAGTACATTGTTTAATTTTCAAAATTTACCCTATACAATGATTATCCTGTCCACAATGTAGGATCAATCATATCTTCAACACAACATAAATGTGTGTATTCTATCTTGTGGCTTTAAAAGGGTTGAAAATATAAACTATATTTAGTCACAATCCGTAAGCATTTGTCACATAAGGACACATCTATCATGTAGATATACATTTGTCTACATATTTTGCTTATTTAAAGGATCTTTAGATCCTTAAATGATATATAGAGAAAATCTATTCAAATCTCTCCAATTTCAACAATTTAACATCAGAGCAAGGTTGTAACGTTGATCACAAGAATTACTTTTAAAGCCAAAAGACTCTTAAGAATTTCTTTTCTACAAAAGATTTTATATTAAAACAAGCAGCATTAATATAAGCTTGTAAATGAAGGAAATAAATTTGTGATCTTGAATAAAAAGAAGGCTTTGGTATTAATAAATATTAAAGCAAAGAGAAGCATGTGCAAATATTTTTTATTAAGGCTGTCTTAATATAATACAGAACTAGAAATAATCAACAATTTTTTTTAAGAAATTGTGCAGAATGACAAATAATATATTGGGTGCCATCTCCACTAAGTTGATTGGTGTTGACAATGATGGAAAATGACATCATTTGATGAAAAATATTTTTTTCTTGTTAGACCTTACCTCCATTGTCAATGGCACTACAACAAGACATCCCACATATGCTCGTCTACAAGAATAATTTGACAGGAAATCATGCTAAGCACTTGCCTTGATAAACTTGTCTATTAGTGGTACATTGATAGAAAATTTGTGGAATGCAACCACACCAAAGGAAGCTTGGATGCAATCACCACAACCTTTGAGCATAAGAATGATGTGAGAGTACACATGCTCCAAACTCAATTATACAATTTAAGAATGGACGAATCAGTAATTGACCATCTCTCGAAGCTCAAGGGTATTTTAAATTGTCTCATTAATGTAAGTGAACTGTGAGACTATTGTTGATAAAGATATCATATAGTGGCTTATTTGATCAATCGAAGTTTGACAAAAAGCTTGGATAGCATCTCTCTAGAAGAAGCATGGTCAAGCATAAAGCCATCAGGTAGGCATTTGAGAATTTTTGGGAGCATTGCCTATAGACACATTCCAAAAGAGAAGAGAAGGAAATTTGATGATAAGAGTAAAAAATGCATCCTTGTTGGAGACGATGCATTTTTTCTCAAAATGACATCTCTAGAGATGTGAAGATTTGGCCAACAAGGATGCATTTTTGACTCTTATCATCACTAAACCTTTGAACAGAGAAAAGTTTGTATACTTTTGAGAAGGCATTGGTGTTCTTCATCTGTACATGGGAGTTAGTAAGCCTATTTGTTATAGGTGTTCCCCATCATCTAGTTGTATTGTGTGATGAAATAAAATTTATGGGGGAGTGTTGAAAATATAAACTATATTTAATCACAATCTCTAAGCATCTATCACATAATGTCACATATATCATGTGGAGATACATTTGTCCACATATTTTGCCTATTTAAAATATCTTTGGATCCCTAAATAATATATAGAGCAAATCTATTCAAAGCTCTCCCATTTTAACAAGAAGAACTTATGCAGAGTAGAAAGTTTCCAACACCTGAAAAGATGAATTATGTCTCATCTATTGACTCATATTTTCTACTATATTTAATGAATTGCATTGGAATCTTTCAGGTTTTTAAAATAGTAATATATTAGATTCTTCCCTTCTTTCACCTACCTATATTTATCCTACACTATAATATTTTAATATTTTGATAAGGAGCTAAAATAGCTTCTTTTATTTTTAACAAAAATTTCAACTATTGGTATCATAAAATATAACAATGCAACTAGAGAGTAGAATTGGAAAGCTAAAATGGTTCGTATTACCATTGTTGAATTAGTAAGGTTATTGTTGCTCAAAAGTGTTTTGGATGTTTTGTATATTGAGTTCTAATGTTGATCAATAACATTTTCTGTAGGAGGAGCTTGATTGGAACAAAAATTTGATAACACAATATTTTGGTCGAGAGGTATGTAGATGCTTTTAAAGATTTCTTGTGTTTAGAGTTTTGTATGGTTTAACTATCTCTTCTATTTTCCTATGACTACATTGTTCATATTTTCTCTTTTTGAGTCATGGACATAATTTGATGATTTGAGTCTTTTTGTTGGAAGTATAGCAAGATCTTTTTAAAAAAAAAATTAAGTTATTTTGTCTAGGAAATGATATAAAAGAATGTGATCTGGATTGTATGTTTCCCCTATCAATCAAGATTGTGTTCACGGACTCTTATTTGAGAGTTGAGATGATTCAAGTAGATGACGGAGATAGATATGGACGATTGGCTTTAACAAGTATTTAAATTATAAATTTTATACTAAAACTCTTTTGGTTGCTAGTTTCCATTTTTTCTCTAAAGAATAGAGTGTAAATGAAATAAATCAAAATTAAAATTTAGGCTACCTAGTAAATAATTATGTAATGTCCCCATTTCCGAAGTGATCTCCTTGGAGTATGTTAGCCCATTCACCATTCCCGTAGGCTAATTCACTTGGTAAGGGAGTGTCTTGGTTGAGCTAGGACTTAGAAGGGTTGGAAAATGGAATGTTGCTACAGGCTTGGAGAATGGAATGTTGAATTATAGAGGCTCGACTAATTTTGCTAGTTGAAATGAAGAGGTATTTTGACTTGTATTTTTATGCTAATTATTGAAAAGTCAAAATAATGAAAATAATTAGCTAAGAGAAAAAACGACCCAAGTGGGAAAAGAGAAAAATAACTTAAAGGTGGAAAAAATGAAGTTTGGAGTGAAAATTAAAATATAATATTTTAATATTAAAATATTATATTATTTTCCACTAAATCGGCGCTCAAGGAGGAAAATGGCAAAAATTATAAAATATAATATTTTATTAATATTTTCTCTCATGGCCGTTGCCCTCATGGAGAAAATAAAATAAAATAAAAAGAAAATAAAATAATATTATTTTCTTTTGGCGGTGGACTTGAAAAAATATTATATTTTAGTGCAATTGGGCGCCCAAGGTGAAAAGCTTATAAGGAGGTCATTTGGCATCATTTTGCATCATTGTATCATTTGGCTTTTTCATCATTTGGAGATTTTCTCTTGGTTGTAACAGAGTTTCAGCATTATCTAAGGACGGAATACCTTGGATCTTTGTGGATTGGACGAAAACCGAACCCAATGTGGGAGATGGATTCACCTAGAATCCATTATTGAGCTTAATTGCAGGTTTTTGGAGAATTTCAAGCTTCAATTAGCCAGGGTTTGGAAAGGACATTTGAAATCAGTTAGGGTTTGAAGATTGATATTCAGATTTGATATTGTTTTGGCATATTTTCTTCAATAAATTGATTGGCAATAGTTTGCAATTGTGGCGCTTGGCATTGGAGGATGATTTTGGGCTTTGCATGAAACTAGGGCAAGCTGACTTGTGTTTCAGACTTCTGATTTTTATATATTAGGTTTACATCAGAGGATATTGTGCCATGAATTGATGAGATAATGGCAAATCTTGCATACAGGGCATAGTGGCTACATTTCTACACCTAGCGGCTACATAATGGAGGAGTATTTTGCATGTTTTGGTTAGGGTTTGATCTCTGATTTGTTATCAGCAGGTATAGTCAACAAAATCAGACTTTATATCAGTGGATTAGTCCTCATTTCTTCATTGGTTATCATCCCAGCTTAGGCGGCCAGCCCTAGGATCAATCGCCATACTTGGAGAGGTGCTTTGGTGATCATTTGGATCTCATTTGTACTCATCTACAGGTCTGAAATTGATATCAGACATTGTTGTCATGTGACCAACACTTTTCTATGTATTTGATCAATGTCATTTCATGATCTGGGTATGTTAATAAAGAAACCAATTTCATTTCTTTAATTTGAAATTGTATTGCCAATTGTTCTATCAATTTTTCAATCATCATTTGTTGTCATATGAATGTTATATTCCTACCATTTTGTAATGTCCCCTTTCTAGAGGAAATACTTAAACCTGAATCTGCATCCAAAGTGATTCTCAAAGAGACATTAGTAATATTAGAAATCAATGAACTTTAGTGATAAGATCAAGATAATATAAGTATTTCATTCTTGTCAAAGGATTATTCATTTTCTTCTTGTCATTCATGACTATTTTATAATACAATCCATAAGCACATTAGGACAAATATTGAACATAACTCAGATCCATTCTCTCCCCTCTTACTATTCACCAAGGAATTAGGATCTTACATGCTAGGGCGCACTGAAACCATCCCTGGACCCGGTTTCGGAACTTAGTCCTAGTCTTTGGGGTCTATAAACGGAGCCTCGGATCCCACCATGGGACTATGTCTCGACCTTTGGGATCAATTACAAGACCTCCAAACCCGGCCATGGGAATTAATTCCTAGCCTTTGGGGTCTACACAGAAGATGGGATTACTCCGCCTTTCCCTACAATACCTACTTGATGAAGTAATAAGGGCTACGAAGAGATGGTCTTCATTTCAATATTCCTTTGTACTTATTATTACCATAATGCATAGATTAAAGACATTTACCTTGCAATTTGAAATACCATTATACGGTATTTGTGTTTATACAATTGTTCATCATAAGTTGACACATTGATAAGATATTTCATTGTATTTTGTAATGATTTACATAGAATCATATTGTTATTACTATCATTCATATATGCTATAGATAGATAGATAGATAGATAGATAGATAGAGGTATTCATAGAAACCAATATACATGATATTATGAATTTATCTTAATTTACCCTAATTATCACTTACCTTTTTATTACCTTTATACCTTGTGCAGACTTGAAATTATATTTCTGAGTTCCCACTGCAGATCTGAAATTATTTATAAATCTCTGATTTTGTACTTGCTGCTGAATATTGTATTGAAGTCACCTTGTATTTGCTGAGTGCTGAAACTGTTTTTGTGATTGATCCCCTTTTGAAGGATGGAGCGATCACTATTTAAAATGGTGAAAGGCTGCATTGACCCAAAGGTCACCACCCTTAATAGCATCGATTACCTTTTAAAAAAGACATTTGCTGATTTGTATTTATTTAATCCTTGTTTGATATGAGATCGGTGTCTCTTCCTTGAGAGGCCCGATCCTCATATACATATGATTTTAGACATTATATTTATTATAATAAATATTATTATTATTCATTATGTTTATTATATATACATATTTAAGATAATACATATATATTAGTTAATATTCACTTTATATTTATTATATAATATATCTATATATATATATATATATAAAATTTATACTTGTTCTATATTATTATATATATATATATATATATATATATGTATAATATATGATTGTTCTTATATTATTATTATATCATATATATATATTTGTTAAATGATCGAGAAAGCATGACAATAATACGAGTACATGTATACATCATATGAATATCTATAAGTTATCTGTAAATGGTAAAATATATACTTGGATACACGTAAGTCATAATGTATAATATAATGCCAATATAGGGGATATGACACTTCCATCTTCATATCATACCAAATACATTGGTGAAAACAGAACATCAAAACCTTAAGTGAAACTCAAGAAAAACAAATCAGAAACTTCAGGACAGCAGGGTTATTTTCAGATTAGATTTAGACAGGGTTCTTACAGTGGTATCAGAGCTTGGATCTTGCTAGCCTATTGGGTTTAGATTGTTCATATGCAGCCTCCCAAAGTTGGTCCAGACAGGTATCATTACTCACAAAGAACAGGTCAACAAAGTGATCATGAAGAGGAAAATCCAGTTGCAGGTACACATAGAAAAATGGATAGAGGTAGAAGTGGAAGTCCAAGAAGGGATAACCAGTCAAACATTAATGACTTCTTGACTACTTTTGCCCAACAACAACAACAGATGTTTCAAGCATTTCAGCAGCAAATGATCACCGCTATTGGACAGTTGAGGGTAAATTAGCCACATCCTAGAGATGACAGTAGTGAAGGTAATCATAGTGTAGGTAGATTGGCTACAAATACAGGTAGAGCAACTGCTACAGTTTTGGATAGGCCACTCCGTCCTACTTTTATGCAAAGAAGAGAAGAAGTATCCAAAGAAGAGGAGGAAGAGACTCACCTAACAGATGATGTGATGGTTGCCTATGATGAGTACCGCACACTTCCAGCTGAAGTTAGGGCATCCTTTAACATGAATCAATTTATGAACCAGCGAAGAGAGAAGAAGAAAACTAAGCAAGAAAGAAGACCTAAGAAGCAACACAAGGAATTCAAAGATGCTTTGAATAAGGTCCCACTTCCTAATTTTGATGGCAGCAATAAAACAAGTGCTAGGGCATGGGTACATAAGCTTGATACATTCCTCACACTCGAGCCAATGAGTGAGGCCAAGGCCATTCAGTTTGCTACTATGCATTTAGAGGGATTGGCATATGAGTGGTGGCATCATGGACTTGTTTCACAGAACTACAGGATGATTACTTCATATGATGAGTTCACACAAAAACTCATTACCAGGTTTGACAGGAAAGATGTAGAGGTCTACTACCGTGATTTGGCACAATTGAAACATGTTGTAGAGTGGACTCCTATGTCAATGAGTTCCAGAAGATAGCAGTTATGGTGCCTGATATGTCTGAGAGGAGAGTGACTATGCTCTTTATTGAGGGATTGAATGACAAGCTGAGAGGTTTGGTGAAGGTTCACAAACCTAAGACACTTGATGATGCTATTGAGCTTGCACTTGACTTAGACACTACTCCTACATCATTCCAAACACAAGAAAAGTTTTAGAGGCTCAAGTTCAAATCATAAAAAATCTAATCAGCCTAAGTACACACCTCCTAGAATGGACAGCAAAGCGAAGAATGAGTTAAGGAGGAAAAAACTATTTTTTTTTGCAAGGAACCATGGGAACCAGGACATAGATGCCTTGGGAAAGGCAAGGCACATCTTATTGAGGTTACTTCAGGTGTGGAGAGTGAGACTATTGAGGATACTAGCTCAGATAGTGATGCTGATCATACGGAGCAGCAGCCTCAATTGGAGCTTGAGGCTAATGATACAGGTACTATAGTTCCAGTTACTATTTCATCTATTTCAGGGGTACCTAGATATCATCCCTTTCCATTGAACGGAGTCCTTAAGGGACAGTGTGTCACTTGTTTGATTGACAATGGAGCTACTCACAACTTCATTGATGAGGGATTGGTTGTGAAGAGGGGATTACAGCTTGAGGACTTTATAGGATTCTTAGTGATAGTTGCAGATGGCTTTACCATGAGTTGCACTAAGAGAGTGCCCCAGCTCAGTATTCAGATGGGTGATTATACTTTGACTGATGATTTCTACATGGTTGGACTTGGAGAGATTGACATCATTTTGGGAGTCCAATGGCTACAATCACTTGACCATTACATCCAGGATTTCCAAAGGATGGAGATGGAGTTTATGCATGAGGGGAAGAAGATTGTTTTGAGAGCACTTTTAGATGGAGGACCGAGGGTTGTTTTTGCTAGACGAATGGAGACTTTGTTTCAACATGGTGATGTTGCATGGGCAGCCCAATGCTTTGTATCTTCCAAATCTTCTTCCAGTGAGCCGCAATATCATGTAGATGTTCAATCAGTGCTAGACAAGCACAGTATGGTGTTTAGTGATATTTCTCCTGGTAGACCACCAGATCGTGGTTTTGAGCATGTGATTGAGTTAGAGGAGGGCACCAAGCCCGTGATTATTACACCTTATCATCATCCGCGACACTTTAAGGAGGAGATAGAGAAAACGATAAAGGATTTGTTGGATATGGGACACATTCGATCTTCATCTAGTCCATTTGCTTCTTTTGTTGTTTTGGTGAAGAAGGATGGTACTATGCGGATGTGTATTGACTACAAGGCCTTAAACAACAAGACAATCAAAAATAGGTATCCTATCCCCAAGATTGATGAGCTACTTGATGAGTTACGTCGGGCCGTGTATTTTTCTAAGATTGATCTTCGTTCAGACTACCATTAGATTCGTTTCTGTGAGGAGGATATACATAAGACTGCATTCAGATGTCACTACGGGCACTATGAGTTCTTGGTCATGCCATTTGGTCTTACTAACGCACCTGCTACATTTCAGTCTTGTATGAATCATGTATTCAACAAGCAGTTGTGTAAGTTTGTATTGGTATTCTTTGATGACATCCTGATTTATAGTAAGACATGGGAGGAGCATCTTCGGCATCTTGATGAGGTACTTGGTATTATGGAGGCACAATCATTGTATGCTAAGGCTTCCAAATGTGAGTTTGGGATGACAGAGATTCTTTACTTGGGGCATGTGATTAGCGCCGATGGGGTTAGAGTTCATCAGGAGAAGATTCAGGCTATATAGGATTAGCCCACTCGTAGGAGCATTTCAGATTTGAGAGGTTTCTTGGGGTTATGCAGCTATTATAGGAGGTTTGTTAGAGGCTTTTCACAGTTGCCAGCACCACTTACAAATCTCACTAAAAAGGGGGCATTAAGATGGTCAGATGAGGCTCAGATGACTTTTGATAGACTTAAGGAGGTGATAACTACTTGTCCAGTATTGGCATTACCAGATTATACAGTCCTTTGTACTTGAGTGTGATGTATCAGGATAGGGTATTGGAGCTGTGTTGATGCAGAATAGGCATCCTATTGCATGAGAGCAGGAAATTGACAGATGTCGAGAGATTATATTCCACCTATGACAAAGAGATGCTTGCCATCATGCATGTGTTGGCAAAGTTTTGTCAGTACTTGGTAGGTGCGAAATTTGCTGTTAGGACCGACCACAACAACTTGAAATATTTTCTAGAGCAAAAGGATTTGAATGAACGGCAACAAAAATGGGTCAACAAAATATAGGCATATGATTTTGACATTGAGTTTGTGAAGGGTAAGAAGAACATTGTTGCCAATGCTCTTTCCAGAGGCCTACTATTTGCTCTATGAGTGAGATTTCAGTAGATTGGAAATCTCAACTTTTAGTTGAGTATTCCAAGAATACATTTGCATCTGAGTTCATAGATGGTTTGATTCAGGATGATAGATATAAGGTGGTAGATGATGTATTGCAGCATGTTAGAGAGTGTTTGACTTGTCAACAGAACAAGTCAGAGCATAATTTCCCAGCAGGTCTACTTCAGCCATTGCCTATTCCTGAGCAAAAGTGGGAGAGTATATCGATGGACTTCATTACAGGTCTACTGAAGGTCTAGGGCAAAGATTGCATATATGTGGTTGTTGACAGGTTGACCAAATATGCACACTTCTATGCTATTTCATCGAATTATTCTACACTGCAGGTTGCAGAGTTGTTCTTTAGAGAGGTGTTTCGTTGATATTGGTGCCTGATACTATCCTGGATATGTGGGAGTGCAAGTTGCGGAACAGGGTGATTAGAGAGTATTTGGTGAGATGGAGAGACTTGCCATTAGAGGATGCTACTTGGGAAGGAGAGCAGATTTTACAGCATCCTAATTTGTGATTGCTTGAGGACAAGCAATCCCAGGAAGGGAAGATTGTAATGTCCCCATTTCCGGAGTGATCACCTTGGAGGAATATGTTAGCCTATTCACCTTTCCCGTAGGCTAATTTACTTGGTAAGGGAGTGTCTTGGTTGAGCTAGGACTTAGAAGGGTTGGAAAACGGAATGCTGCTACAGGCTTGGAGAATGGAATGTTGAATTATAGAGTCTCGACCTATGTTTCACGGTGTTTCGGGGACAGGGACAGCAGGGGACGTGTTTCGGGGACGGCAGTTCGAGGGCCAATTTTTGGGGGCGGCTGGGGATGGCGATATATGAATATATATATATAAGAATTTTTCAAAATATCAATATGAAATAGAGATATCATATATGTTAATAACTTCACAACAATATCAATATGTGAATAAATCATGACAGCAGTAGTGTAACATACTAACAACAGTATAAACTTCAATAAACTAGTATAACAACAATCTAAACAACAATAGAATTAAAATTTAATGATAATCATGAGATTGAAGATTCATAACAGCAGTATTAAAGCATTTTGTCGTTCAAATTCTAAAATTAAAGTTCAAACTTCAAACTTCAAAATTAAAGATAAAGTTTTAGTTAGCTCAAACTGTTAAACCCAAAGTCTCAAACTTGAAAATACAACAATCTAAAGACTAATATCTATGCCTCATTCGGGCTATTAATATCATGATCAAAAGAACTATCTGTGTCACTGTCACTCTCTGCCTGAAGTGGATCATCCAATGGAACTCCAACCATTCTTGGTTGCACCTTCTCGTCAATCTACCTAACATCTTCAAGATCAACATCCCAACGTGCTACTGGAGTCTGTCAATACTCAGTAGTCTGCCGATCCTGAAGTCTCAAGGCACTATGAACTGCAACTAGTTTCTTTGCTCGTTTTGAGGTAAGCCTGTTCCTCTTGATTGAGTGGATGAAGCCATAGGTGGACCAATTCCTCTATGCAGCAGAGGAACTAGCGATCTGTGAGAGCAAAAGAATAGCAAGTTGCTTCAACTCTAGTGTGTCCTTCCCATGAAATTTCCACCACCCAATGGGGTTTTTTTGTGCAATAGTAGCCCTATCCATCCTAGCCTCTGGTTTGTTGAATGTAGTACCCTGAAGTTCGGAAAACTGAAGCCACTGCTCTTGAAGTATGGTTGCCTCCTCAGTTCCATATTACGAAGGGCTGCCATAATCCCCTCCATTACCTCATCATCCTCAGAAGGAAGCATTCGGCCAAGTCTAGGTGCATACCACTTCGGATTAAGAGCATAGGCAGCCATATGAAGAGGGGTGTTCATTGTGTTCCACCTCTTTGTGACAGTAGGCCTGATATGCTGCTCATAGAATTGTAATTCAGGATCCTTGGCACGAATTGCTTGCCTCATTTGATCAAGCATGCTATAAAAAGTCTCATAAATCTCTCCAAGGCTAGGAGAGTCTGTATCTGCATACCTGATCACACTCACAACAGGTGATATGATAGAGCAAATATATCTGCAAACAAAATTTAAAAATAGTAAGACATTAACAATTTGAATTTAACACTAGTAATATAGTTATTAACTTATTAGTAACTAAGTAATAGTAATACTAATAATTTAAAGAAAAAGCAAAGCAAAAAGTTAGAAACTCAAAAATGAAAAATATGAAGTAAATAATTCTTATCGGATATTGGACCACCATCTCTCATTTAGCACCATGTCTCTCACCTTCTGACCTTCTGTATTTGATGGAGCCCACTTTTTCCACTCTCGAGCAACCACCATGTATTGTAGAGCATCTTGCACCTCCAGCATCCTCTCCAGTAAAATAAAATAGCTAGCATATCTAGTCTCAATTGGTTTGAGGAATTCTTTCTTTGAATAGGATCGAAATAATGCAAGTGAAATTTGATGATTGCATATAAACATTTGTATTGATCTAGATTCGGCCACTGCTACCTTCACCCATTCTATTTTGCCAATGTCCTTCAAAGCATTATTCAAAGCATGTACACAACATGGAGTCCAAAAAATGTGTTTGTAAGCACTCTCAACCATCAATCCAGCTAACTTACAAACACAAGCTGAATCTGTCACAACCTGCAAAACATTAGAAGACCCAACCTCCTCTACGACCTCCTGCAAAAGGGCAAACTGGAAATCAACATCCTTACGTTTCCTAGAGCAATCAATCGCTCTAAGAAAGTATGAACCAGAAGGACATGTAACAATAATGTTAACAAGCGGCCGATGTCGAATATCAATCCACCCATCCATCACAATGGAACAACCAGTCCTAATCCATGTTTGTTTCATCTCCTCCATTACTATGTTCACCTTTGAATATTGTTTGTCAAGGAGGGAGGTACACAATCTATGTTCTCCAGGAGGAACATAAGAGGATCCAATTGCTATTGCATCTTTGAGCATGTTTTGAAATAGGGAGACCTTGCCAAATGAAAAGGGATGGCATGGGCATAAAAAAACTTTGCCACTGAATCATTGGCTAGCTCACGCTTTTGCATAATCATCATCCCTATCGCTGTGTTTTTTTCACCTGTGGCTGTGGTAGAAGTGGCCTTCTTGACTCTATCTGTATCACAATGCTGCTGTCCAAATCCCTGTCCAACTGATAGATCAAAATGTTCATCAATAGATTGCATTTTGATTTGCGATGAACGCTTCCTCTTAGTAGAAGTAGCTGCATGTTTTTCCTCACTTTCCCCTACCAACTTTAGCATTTCAACCTGTGCTTCCAATTTTATCTCTTCACAAACTCTAACCCCATGGCCACTTCACCCAATAAATGATGTTCAACCCTACTGTAGCTCCCATGATAATCAGTTTTGCAAATATGACACAACCAATCCTTGGTGCCCCCTGAATATTTAGCCTTAGGACTAATCAAATTGGTGGCAAATTGAAGCAATGGTTTTTTGGGGTTGAAAGGTACTTTTGGATATTCTTGAAGAGAGGATGAAGGGCATTTAAAACGGTCATTTGGAGTTCCACTTCCAACGGAACTTGCAGATGTGTTTTGGCCCTTTTGAGGATGTATTATTTCAACTTCTTGATCTTCATCACTGTTGCTCATTTCATTCAAATTTTTCTCACTGTTGCTCATTTTGATTTTTAAATTTTTGTTTGTGTTTGTTTGACAGTTGGATTTGAGAGGCTGAACAATGAGTGAACAATGAACACTAAACTCAGAAAAAAAACACCATCCAATATAAAAACCCCTAAGGCTAATAATAATAAAAAAATAAATATTAAAAAACAAAAAACAAAACTGAAAACTAACAAAAAAAAAAAAAAACCAGTACCTTATAGTGTTGCTTGCAAGCTGAGGGTTTCAAGTTTCAATTATTCACTGATTCAGTTCACTCAGTAGTAGCAAACAATGTCAAATCCTGGCATTTCCCATTCAAACAAGATGCAACTGGAAGTGCACGAGATGATACGGGACCATATTAGTTTCTAGAACCTACAAGGTTGCCTGCATTCATTGCATAACCATCACAAGATAATGGAACGATTTGATTAGTTAAAACTTAACCAGGAACCTGCAAGGTCGGCGGTTGGAATGACTCAGAGAATGAATTAAAATTTAGAACTAAAAGTCAGCGGCTATAGCAGATCTCTTCTTCCTCCATCTACGGTTGTGTCTTCTTCCTTCGTCCGCGGCGCGTTTCTGAGTTTTGAGTTTATTTTTCTTTTAATTTTAAGTTTTATCTTTAAAACTTCTAAGTTTTAATATTTCGTAGCTTTAGCTTTTTAGTAGGGTTTCAGTTGGTATAATTGTTAATATTTTAATTTAAATGATGTATAGTTTTTATTAAAACATAGGCGGAAGAATTTTTTGGCATTTAAATGTTTTTTATTGAGTAAAGCCATCGGGAACGTTTGGCCGTCCCTGGGACGGTCGAGGGACGTTTTGGATGTCCCTGGCCGTCCCGGGGACAACCAGACGTCCCCGATAGACCTACAGGCGTCCCTAATGTTTTCTGCTCGTTTTGGAGACGTTTCCTCAAATTCCATTTCGCAGGGGACGCCATGGGGACGTCCCCTGTAATGTCCCCAAATGTCCTTCCGCCAAAAGGATAATTATTATTTTAATTATTTAATGTTACCTAGCAGAAAATGCTAAGTTTAAAAGGTAATATTAAATAATTATATCAAAAGGTTATAAAGTGACATGATAGCTTACTTTAATAAAGTCACTTTATACATTAAGTGAAGGCAGGAAAATAATAAAAGTTTTTTTGAGAGAAGTAATATGAAGAGACAAAAGGAAAATAATATTATATTCCTCTCAAAAGGTTATAAAAGGACAATGAGAGCTCATTTGGAGGCATGCTTGGAAATTGTATTGTTATTCTGTTGGATTGAACCTATGTGTTCTTCCATTTCTTTTCCTTCCTGTGGACGGAAACCCATTCGAAGAGGATCAGTTTCGGTGGTGAGATATCCACCCTAGCTGGTGATGATGGTTTTCATTTAGGAAACCACATGGAGCTGAATGGAGTCGAAAGAATTGGTGGAGTTTTTGGTTGTGAATCAGTTTAATAGTATTGTAATGTGATTTATGATAATTTTTGAGGGTGTTAAACTTGTCTTTCTGAGTTATGAATTTAATCTCTGCCTGGGCCGTACATACTGGTCGTACATGTTGAATTGGAGCGATTCTTGTTAGAAATTATTGAGTTGGTATTTGAAGTCAAAATAGATTGGAATGCTATTGTATTGTATTGGCGCCCATTTTGAGTCTTTTTAATAGATTTGGAGTTGATTTATAGATGTTGTTTTGGAAACCGTACAGGTTGATGCTGTACATAGCTGGGTTGGACGTTTGCCTTTGAAAATTCATAGTGATTGTTTTTATGATGCTGAGTGGATTTGGATCTCTTTAGTAGGTCTAGACATCTCCTAGACAATCATCATGGAATTATATGAAAGTTTTAGATGGTTGTGTTGAAATCGTACCACCTGATGGGCCGTACACTGCATAAGGAATTGATTGATGCTAGGAATTATTGCTGTTGCCTTTTGATTTCCGCTTGTTAGTAATGTTTTTATTTGCTCAAGATGCTCATTTTAAGACTAATGTGAGGATTTTTGGTTTAGTATTGAGTGAGTTGTGAGCTGCCGCACCTTCCTGGGCTGTACGGCTTTGTGCATGAACAGTAAATGGATGATGGTAATAATTTTATGGTATTTAATATTGCAAGTGCTCAGAATTAATTGGTAGGGGATCTTGATCAGATTGATAGCAGTTTTGGTTTGAAGTTGGTTGTATATGATTTTATGTGTCTTGAGTTGTCTCATGGCTGCCGTACAGCAGTATCTGCTTATGATGGTTTGATCATGGCTTCCTAATTAATGCTGCTATTTGGATTGGAGTAGTTGAGAGGAATTGTTCTGTGCTAAGATGTTGCTATTAGTATTGCATGTTCTCTTAGAATGGTAGATGGAGTGTGGGTTTGATATGAAGGAGTTATCAATGCTGATATAATGTTTGCAGTTATAGAACAGCTACAGTATTGCCTTGAATCTAGGGGCATTCTTCATATTCTTTATATTGATACATTTATGGTTTATGAGGGTAACTGTGTTTAGTGTTCATTTTGTGAGAAGATATTCATCTACGGGCAACTGTCTAGCATTCTTGGAGTCTGACTTTTGTCTTCAGTCCTGATCAGCAGTGGTTTCCTTGCAATCTTTCAATTGTGGGCAGACTAATATTCTAAGTTGGAGCTACTAATGGTTTATGCAGGGTATCTATGTGTTGCAATGATTTATTTCATGCTAATATGATGATCTAATGAGATATTTCTCAGTAGTTTGCAGAGTGATGCAGCAATTGTAATATTTTCTTTCATGTTGCAAACACATAAGTACCCCTGGATGGTTCAACCGCCAGTGTGGAGCAAATGGATCTTTCTTTCATGTTCTTCTACCCACTGAATAAGTGGTGAATCCCCACTGTATAAGTGGATGCCTGCTGAAGAGCAGATGCCTGCTCTATATCGGATGATTGTAATTAGTTTCATTTGCAAAGCATTGTTTGTAAACCAATCACCGTATTTAGTGTGAGGTATTTAGTGGTAGTTGCATTTGATGCTAACTCTGTTATCATTGTATGAAATTTTGAAAAAAATTTGGGGGTAGTATCTTACAGTGGTATCAAAGCTCTCAGTTATCCTGTCAGCCTGTTGGGTAATTGATCTTGTTGCAGTTTGTCAAGGCCAGATCAGAATTTCAGTTGGGCTACATGGCTTTTGAGTGTGAGCCATTGAAAACTTTGTTTAAATCTCTAGAGAAAAATCAGTTTTCTATCGAAGAAGGCTTTGAAAGATGGTGCAAAATCCAGGAAGCCATGTCTGATTTTCAAGAGAAGCTGAAGATTGTCGATAGGAAGCTTGAACAATTACCTCGAGCTAAAGAAGTTCTTCTTAGCATCTTGAATGAAGCAGAAGGTTGTCTGTGTAAGGTTAGCCAATCACCTTCTCAGACAGTGCGTAAAGCTTTGGCTCCTTTGATGTGCTCATTGGTCAAGCCAGAATTGATGAGACATCATGACGAAGAGATAAGGCTTGCGGCTGTCACCTGCATTAGTGAAGTTGCAAGGTTTTCAGTTCCTAAGGCACCCTATGATGATGATACTATGAGGGTCATTTTTCAGCTGATGGTGGAGAGTTTCCAAGGGTTGCATGATGTAAAAAATCCTACCTTTGATCAAAGGGTGAAAATTCTAGAGATTATGGCAAAGATTAAGTTATGTTGTTTGCTAATTGATCTCAAGTGCAATGATATGATTCTCCAGATGTTTGACTACTTCATTTCCAGAATCAGGGGACGTCATCAAGAAAGTGTGAAAACATGTATGCTCAGCATCATATCCCTGATCCTAGATGAAGGTGATGATGATGTTTGCTCACAGTTGCAATCAGATTTGTTGATCATTTGGAAGAAAGAACAACATGTATCCTCTGCAGCATATGATTTCACATCAAAACTAATGGAGTTGAAGATTGAGAAGTTCAAAGATCAGCTTACTGCAAAAGAGTTAAATCTCTTTTGGTATACAAGTTCCTCATTCTCTACAAGTAGATATCATGTCATCATCTAATAAATCAACTGAGTTGGATGATGAGTTCAATGGTAAAACGAAGCCCTTTAAAGTTATGACACCTAATGAGGACATTGATGATATTTTCTCAAGTGGAATTAGTGCTGTCCTAATTCCAAATCAGAATGTATGTATGGTTGATAATGGAGGAAAAAATAGTTGCTTGACTCAGGAACAACTTGATGAGTCTTCATGTGGAGTAACAGATGTTTATAAAGCTGAAATTCCTATGGCAAGTATAGGGGAAGTGTGTTGGAGTTTTCTTGATGAAGTCAAAGAAGCCCTGAAAGATGAAATAATGGACTTTGCAAGTCCTAAATTTGATGAGGAGCTTAATGACTATAAGGATGCCAATTCTCTAGGAACAGAAATAAAAATGATTGATGGGATGTTAGAAGGAAAAATATTAAGTGAACCTAAGATTGTTGCAGCTGAGTGTCTTGAAGAAGAACATGTTAATGATGTGGGTAGTAATGGTATGGATTCTTTGGGTGATCATATTGCTTCTTCACCTACACATGATGAAATATCAGACTATAGCAGCCAAAGACAGATGGAATTAAAGCCCTTAGCTTGGGAAGTCTTGCAAGATCAAATGGTGGTGAAGGAAGATAGAATAATTCAAGCATTGTCAAGGATGGATAGCACTCACACACACCTAGAAGACCTCATTTGGAGTTGATAAAAGAAGACTATTTACAAATGGTTAGAGATAGAGACAGGGCTATCCAAATTGTTAAAGATCAAGAGAGAGAGATTATTGATCTTTGTCTACTTTTAAGTAGGCACAATCACTCTTTGCATAATTCAGAAAATCAGTCCTTTATTGCAGCTGCTCCTAGGGTACAAGATGACAAGGCAAATGGTGTAGAAGTTGAACTAGTTGAGGAGAGGATTGAGGAATCATACAATGAGGAAACTTGCAAGCTTGTGACATCCAGTGATGAAGACTTCTTTGAGCCACTTCCATCCCTAATCACTTGGGAAGAAGATAAGACAAATCAAGACTTGATGGTGTTTGATGAATTCAATGTAAGCATTGAAGAGGATTCCAAAGTTCCGATTTGGGGCAGCGACATTCTTCCTCATTCTTATGAAATTACTACTCTTACACATGGAGAAATGAAGGAAGAAGAGTCTACAAGTGTTGGCATTCAAAGTACAAGTGCTAGATATGAAAATTTCAAAGAAGATGCACTTGTGAAGATTGAAGACATGATATAAGATTTTGACAGATATTCTGATTTTTATGACAGTAGTCTGATTCCTTTACTCCATCATGAGAGAACACTCTTTTCACATGAGGATGATAATACCATAGAGTTTTCTTTAGATGACTCAAAAATTGGGTGTTGCAAATGAAATTTGTGTGGTGAATTCAATCCATAAGAATTCTGATTTTGTATATTAGACTTGGGAGGATGTGGAAAGGACACAAAGTTGGTGTGAATTATGGTCACAAAGGGCCAAGGAGGCCAAGGAGGCTAAGCTTGTAGCTACCCATGCAAGACTGCATCTTCAACAAGTTAGAGAACAAGTTCACTGCTTAGATTGAGCAAGACAACAAAGGGAGGCTTATCTTAGATCTCTTTTTCTCAAGAATGATGCTGAATATGTCATGAACAAGCCTCTTATGACAGCCAAACCCAATGAACAAATGAATTTATATGAATCAGAAAATTCATGTTGTTCACATGTTGGTAGTAATGAAATTGATGATACATATCTTTTGGATGGTTTAGTGAAGACCTCAAGTATGATGGAACAATGGATAGATGAGGATAATTCAAAATTTTCAGCTGATGTTGGTCATTTGCTTGATAGTGTTGTTGATCGAATTGATGACACCCTTAGTGGACCAGCCACTCAAGAGTTGTCTTTGATGGGTGTTGAAGGCATCCATAACTCATCTTTGGCTATGTCACCAATTGATTATGATATGGCAGCTTTTTATTTGCTGATTGGTGACTTCGTTTTCTTTGATTCGTCATAGGTAAGTAACTGTACTACTTGGAATTCCATTGCACTTTCTGATTTTTCATGGTCTACACCAGCTATTCAGCTGCTTGGGAGTGTGTGGAGGCATGTTTATTCGATGGACATTGAATATTTGATGGATTTCCTTAGTGTGTATGGGCATGTTGACAACCATGATTTCATTCTTGTTGCTAGCTTGAGTTACAACAGCAGAAATTGGTGGCTTATAAAGTTGATCTATGTGCATATGGAAGTTGGTTTTCACATCTTTTTGATGGTCTACTCATACAGATGGATGATATGTGATGATTGGGTCATGATAGATATCTATAGCTAGATGGGCAGGTTGATATGGGATCCAAGTGGTTGGTGTATAGGTGCAGTTGTTCTCCCTTTTGGCTTCGGGTGTTATGACCGTTTGGTGAAAAGCAGTGCAGATTGCTTGAGGACAAGCAATCTTTGGGAAGGGAGGATTGTGTTGTGACCACTTTACAACATCACCCCCATTGCAGATGGGGTCCCCCCCTTTTTGATTGGACTTATAGTTCTTGCTCTGATCCCACAATTCTAGCATGATTTCAGTCTAGAGATGAAGTCAATAGTGAAGTTAGCCTACAAGTGCTCGAAGAAATGAACATGAAGGATTTCTCCTGAATATGTTTGAAGTCCTCTGTAGGCAAAACTAGCCAGTCCTTGGCAAATCCATCTTTCCACCTTAGAACCCTCTCATTCCTGGCATGATACCCTATTCCAATAGCTGTGGTCCAGAAGGTTTTGAGGGCCCGGGACTTAGTGAAATCTCAAAATAGTAAACCCAAAAGTCATTCTGAAACCCATACTCTGGAAGGAATTCCAAACTGAAGAAGATTCCTTGAACCAGGAAGGAAGCTGTCTAGGTCGCAAAATCCATGACCAGCTGGATTTTGCGCTTCTGGAAGAAAACTATCCTTGGGTGCAGATTCCTTGGCCAGCTGGATTTTGCGCTTCTGGAAGAAAACTGTCCCTGGGCGCAGATTCCTTGACCTCCTGGATTTTGCGCTCCAAGAAGAAACTTGAGATTCCTGATCCAGTCTGGAAGTATGACCTACATGATGAAGTTCCTGATCCAGTCTAGAAGTATGACCTGCATGATGAAATTTCTGATCTAGTCTGTAAGTACCTGCTTGGAAAAGTCCTTGCCTGTTAGGAAATCTCACCTTGGAATCTGGAATTCCCTAGGGGTATAGAGAGATGCTTCTTGTTTTGGATCTTTTTTCAAATGATTGAGTCTCTGATCAAACACCTCAAAGTCAACCCTTGCAGAGAACTGAACAATAGGATAAAATCCTTAGCCAAAAACTGAACATGAAAAACAAAAGTCGCAAAATCCTGTAGGTCAAGGAATCTGCGCCTAAGAAGGAATTTGTCCTGTGGCACAAATCCAGTACCTACTAGGTTATGCGCCTAGGAAGTTTTTTTGTCCTGGTCGCATAATCATGTTCCAAGTGGATTCTGCGACCTGGACTGTAGGATTCCAGTACCTTCAGGAAAGTGCGCTCCAGGGAATCAAGTTCACTCTGAAATGTGCGACATGAGAAGATTCTTGTTCAAAGTGCAAAATTACAACCTTCCGTCTGAGAGAAATCCCTCATGGGAGCAAAATTTCAAAGACTTGGCCAAATTTCAAGTAAATTCAAAATCATTCCAGGGAGGAATTTATCCTAGTCACAAAATCCTGTCAGAGGTGGACTATGCGCTCTAGGAAGAATTTTCTCCTAGTCGCAAAATCCAATTGCATCTGGAATTTGCGCTTTAGGACAAGTGGAATTCCTCCACAGGCCAGAATCCCCTACTACCCCTAAAATGCGCCCCACCGCCTAGGAGGAAAAGACAAAACACTATGGCAGCTATCTAGGTCGGCCAAGTGGATTTTTTTTTGCTTTTTTTTTATATTATTCCTCCTATCTAGGTCGGCCAAGTGGCATAAGGGAGGCTAAACGCCTCTTCCAAGGGCAGAAGTAAAGCATTCCAAGGAAGTCTTCAGCATTCTAGGATAGAAGTTCACCATTGGAAGGACAAATTTCATCAAGGAGGATTCAGATTTTATCATTTCCAAAGCCAAATTCTTCAAAGGAGCAGAATTTTCTACAGATTTGGGGCAGATTTCTGCAGTCCAAGAGCAGATTTCTTCATTCCAAGACAATTGCCTCCATGAACGCTGGAAATTCCCAAAGTTGAAGGGCAGATTTCTTGGTAGGAATCCATTAGAAGTTCAGAAATCCCTGCACAAAATTCAGAAATCCATCGTAGAAATCAGAAATCTTCTTGAAAATCGGAACTTTATTATTCAAGGACAGGTTTGGGCAATAGGGCATAGGTTTCTTTTCATTCTTACTCTTTCATTCCTGTGCATTAAAATTGTGAAATTTTAGTCCCACATGCATAAATTTGTAACACTTGCTTCTCACGTCGTGAATAAAAACCCTCATCCCGCCTCTTACACTTACCTCTCCAAAACCTTATACTTGGCATTTTCTCATTGATTCCACAGGTACATGGCAAGCACCAAGACCGGCTCTTCAAGGCAAGCTCAAATGCGGAACGTCCTCAAGGGAGCACTTCCGAAATCCAGGATCGTCTCGAAATGGGCAAACGTGGGAGACACCAACATCCACCCCTCAAGCATGGAAGAAATCAGGAAGCGGATGTATGGAGTAGATGGACGTCCTCCATCCCAGCTCGCAGCAAAGATAGTTCGAAGTGGACTTCCACCCTCCACATGTTTCCCACCTGCCATTCCTTGTCCCGAGTTGATCGTGGAATGTTTCATGCACTATGATCCTGAACGTCGGATGATTGTAGACCGGGACGACACTGTGATAGCCTACCTCTCCAAGGAGGAAATTGCCGAAGCATTCAACATTCCTGTCTATAGTCCCATTGAGTATACAAGCAAGGAGGAGGCATCCGACATGTTCAAGGCTGATCTGGCAACCTGTTTTGGGATCATCAACAAATCTTGGATGCAGAAGAAGAGGTCTCACCGTTCCAAGTTGCCAAGGACACTCCTTAAATCCGACTTCAAGCAAGAGCATGGAGACCTTGTTGTCATGCTGAACAGAATCATGGGAAGTCCTCAATCCTCAACCTTAGAGCCATGGATGTTCTACTACGTTGAGGAAGTCACTACAGGAACAAAGATGATAGACTGGGCTCGAATCCTCAGCGATAGCAATGATGAACAATTCCGAAATCTGGAGGATTCTAAGGCATTTTATATGAGCTCTTACGTGATCTACATGTTGGCAAGGAACAATAGATATAGGGGACTGTCATGGAGGGGACGCGTCGGGAATGCCGAAGGACAGGTCAAGGTCTATGATTGTTATCTGCAACTCCATCTCCAAAACATAAACCATTTCAGAAGATATAATGATGCATTCGCCATGCACGTCACAAGAACCCTTCAAGGAGGCACTCACCAAAGGTTGTCACCTGAATCTAAGCAGTTGATCAAGACGTATGGATCCTGGTTCATTCAATTTCCGAAGTTCACATACATTCGGGTACAAGGATTCTCTGCCTTCTCGTATAGACTATCGAGGTATCCTTCGGACAAGATGATCTTGTTGGAATTAACAAGGCAACTTTCAGCATATGATAAAGTTCAAAAGAAGAAGAAGAAAGCCGGAATTGCTTTTCCAATCCAGAGGGAAGATGCAGTCGAGGAGTGTCCTTCCCTCCAAGCCGCGGAGAGGTCCAATGAGGAGCTGCAATTTTACAACCTAGTGACCCATTCCTTGTGGGCTAACTTTGATCCATTCAATACCACCCGAGTGGCATGTGGAAGGAAGCATAGACATAAGGTGCACTTGGAGGATCACTGGGCAAATGCTGAAGATGACTTCGAGATTCGGAGGCGGATGTATTCCCGACTATTAGTGGATATGATCAGGGCAACCAAAATCTTTTCAGTTCCAGACCAAGTTGACGAGGATGGGAAGCAGGTTCAGCCTGCCTTTGAACAGGAGAAGGATAAACCTCTTCCACTACTAGTTTGGTCTAATCCTGAGGTCACCCACTTGGATGAACTAATGGCACCCATGCTGACAAGGACACAGAAATGGATAAATCAACAAACGGAGAAATTGAATAAGGCATCCCTCCGACCTATAATTTGATGAGAGATCTGGAATCTCAGTCTTCTGAGGAAGACATGACCGAAGGAACACCCGCGAAGGAACAAAGCACGGGAAGGCATGAAGTCAGGAATAGAACTGCAGAAGATCCGCTGACAAAAAGAATTAAGGCTTAGAAGGAGCCTATCAGCAGGCCTAACCAAGAGGAGCAAAATGCAAGTAGAGCTCATTCCGTCAGCACTTCTTCCGCCCAAGAGATTGATCTATTCTCTGATGACAACATGCAAAATACGAAGGATAAAGGGCCTGTGGAGGAGGAAATGATCCCGAATGAGCAAGTTGAGAAGTCGGACAATGAGTCCATGGGGCCCAAGAGCGGACTCCCGGCCTGGTTGTAGAAAATCGTCCTAACCTTTCATCACAGAATCCAAGGGAGGTCCGACTTGAGGACATGCTTCATCACCCTGATTTGGAATTCCTGAACGAGGAGTTCAATTCTGGTGAAGTGCCAATGCCCATACTGCACGTGGATCAGGAACCACTGAGAGAAGTTAATCTATCCTCCAGACCCAAATGGCTGCAAGATAAATTGAAGAAGCTAGTCAAGAAGAGTGATCCTTCCGCCGAACTTGGGGACTTCCTGGCCAGAATAGGAAAATCCGCAAACCCAAAGAAGACAAAGAAGTTTTCCACGATCACTAGGAATGAATCAGGGTCTCGCCAAGTGGAGATAGCAATTCCAAGGGTGGATGAAGCGATAGAAGACATCAGTCCTAACGATTTTGACGTAGTGAAGGTCGACCTTGGACCAACTACGAAGGATCAGGAAATGGAGGAGCTAGAGGATTCCGTTGCCGCCATCAGAGAAAGGTTGAGGAAGGAGGAAGAAAAGAACCAGCTAAAGAGGGAGAATGAAGAATTGAGGCAGTACATCCAGCAGCTCATGGGCCCATTGCAGTCTGCCAAAGGAGCAACAGCCCAACCTGCAAGCATAACCAAGGATTCGTTAGCTGAAGTCGAAGTTTTGAGATCAGTTGGTCATGCAGCAAAGGAATGGATGGATAAGGTCTTGGATAGAGCTTATAAGTTCATGAAGGATCTAGTCCAAGTGAATGGGAGAGTTTCTGCACTCATGGATAGGACGCAAGCAATTTTGGAAGCCTGTTAGCAATTCGCGGTTATCCAGGAGGAAACCATCCCTAGACTCAAGGCACTAATGAACACTCTGAAGCAAGACTTGGTAAGAAACAAATTGATACATGCAAATTTGGTATATGACTTCCTCAGCTGGTACTCCGCCTTGGTCATGAAGAGAGATAACCTTGAGAAGATTGAAGGCGACACTACCCAGGCCCACGCCATGTTGAAGGAGATCCAGGACAAAATCCTTGTGTCCCCGGAGGCCTGGTTTGATCTAGAGGTAGCACCAGATGGAGTCATTGACTTGGAAGAGTTGAAAGGCAAGATGCGGAGCATATACTTCAAAGTTGATTATCCTACCCAGGAGTCCTATTGTGACCTAATCACACATTGCCCCATTGCAAATGGGGACCCCTTTTTTTTGAGCTCCGATGCTTTGCTTGTGTTTTGGATGATGTCTTAGGTTCGTTTCCTCTGCTAATCCAACAATGAGTCTCTCCTAGGAGGTTTTGCTTTAAAACTAGAGGTCTCACCTGGAACATCAATTTGCAATAATGAAGAATCTTGATCAAATTCCATTCAAAGGGGAAACCAGGAAGTCATCCGTCAAGGTTCAAATGAACATTGAGATCAATCCCGATGCATGTTTGAGATCCTGAAAATGACAGTCTGATATCCTGATATCCTGAAAAATCATGAAATTTGACTAAGTTTGAAATTTGGTGGATCCTCCAAATTCTATAATCTACATGTTAAATCCTATGGATCCGAGACCCATCTCAAACATCCTGGATCCAAGACCTATCTCAAATATATTTTTCAATATACCTAACCCTAGGGAATATTGGAAAAATGGCTAAGTTTTCAACCGAGGATCAAAATCTTGATCCAATGTGCCTAGATAAGCGGGTTTCTTGTGATTTGAAGACTTTCAGACGAAAGATCAAAATTCTGATCTAATGCGCCAATTTCAAACAAAGATCAAATTTGCCATCTAATGGGCATACTTAAATATATTTTTCAATATACCTAACCCTGGGGAATACTGAAAAAATGGCTAAGTTTTCAACCGAGGATCAAAATCTTGATCCAATGCACCTAGATAAGCAGGTTTCTTGTGATTTGAAGACTTTCAGATGAAAGATCAAAATTTTGATCTAATGCGCCAATTTCAAACAAAGATCAAATTCGCCATCTAATGCGCCCTTGAGAAGGAAGGTGAAATGATGATTCTAGGAGGTCTTTCAACCGGATAACAAAATGGCCAACTAATGCACTAGCTTGAGGGAGTTAAATTGCAAGTTTCATGAGACCTTTTCGACCGAGGATCAAAATCCCTGTCCAATGCGCTATTATGGAATGAAGGTTGAACAAAATTTTATGTGATCATTCAAGAGACGATTCAAAGTTGTGAACTAATGCGCTACCTTAGAATCAAGTGATTGAGATATGAAAAATGGCTAAGTTTTAACCGGAGGATGAAATGGTGATCCGGTGCACTCAAGTTGGAGAGGCTTATTTTGGATGTTCAAATGCAACATTTAAAGTGGAGATCAAGATCATGATCCAATGCGCCAAGCCTTGCCATTTTCAAAGAGATCTTTCAAGCAAAGATCAAAGTATGGATCCAATGCGCCACCACTTGGAATGTGATAATTCGAGTTTTAGGATGTCATTCAAGCGAAGGATGAATTCCTTATCTAATGCGCTTTGAATTGAAGTTTTATGTACACCTTTCAACCGAAGGATGAATTTCTTATCCCATGCGTCAATATTTGGGTGGTTGGATTGGAGTTTTAACCAGAGACCTAAAACATGAACCAATGTGCCACTTTGGTATAATGCTCAATTCAAGTTTTATCAAGTCTTTTAAGGGAAAGATGGAGTTATCATCTAATGCGCCCTCATCAAGAAGTGAAAAATGGTGATTTTGAAGTGAAATTTAAGAGAAGAATGAAATCCTCATCTAGTGCGCCCAAGACAGAGGAAGTTTGTTTTGATGATTAACGTGTAAATTTTATGAAATTTTCCAAGAAGCAACTAAAACATCTATCCAATGCGCCATTATTGGTGAGGTTTTATGAGAGCATTCAAACCAAAGATCAAAATTCTGATCTAATGCACCATCTTTGGAGTGTGATTTAACTTAAGTTTTGATATCTTTTCAACCGGAGATCCAAATCCCCATTTAGGGCACCATCTTTGGAGTGTGGTTTTAATTCAAATTTTCGGACATCTTTCAAGAGAAGAATGAAATTATGATCTGGTGCGCTACTTTGGTATGAGGATGAATTGAAGTTTTATGAAGGCTAATTTAGATGAAGATCAAATTCCCCATCTAGTATGCTTCAAAGGGGAGAAGTAAGACAAATTTTCAAAGGAGTAAAGTCTGATTTTAGTCTAATTAAATCTGATTTTTGACTAAGTATTGAAAGGTTTTCATCAAAAGACAGTCAATTGTAAGTCTGATCTGCAGGTTCTTATGTTCTGATTTTTCATTTTCCAGCCAGACTTATTGATTTCAAGAAGAAAATTGATCTATAGGTTTAGTATTCTGATCTATAGGCTCTTGAAAAATCAGATCTTAGTAAGTATGAAGGGTTAAAAGTGTTCAAAATGATTCCTATTTTCTATGAGATTTGATACTTATCAATGGTTTAATTATTGTTTTACAGAAGGATTGAAGGAGCTAAGAGTCATTCTAAAGAGCCAAGCGCCTGGAACCACCTTCATGCAAGGAGTGAAATGAAGATAGAAGATAGCCACTCCAAAGGATCACCTCAAGTTCATCATTCAAGTACACTTCATCATCTACATTCAGAGAAGACATCCATCCACCAAGCTTCAAGTTCTATCAATCTTCAAGTATCAAAGAGGTCTCCTACTCCATGAAGCATCATCATCTACACTACTCTCTATAAAGATGCAGTCACAAAGAAGATCCACTTACATCCTGCAGAAGAAGACATCACAAAGTCAAGCAAATGAGCAACATGTATCATTCACATTCAACTTACAACGAACAGGGCAAAGTCAATAAAGATACATTCCCAAGCATTCAAGTTCAAAGCAATCACATTCGAAGACATCACAAAGATGATGCAATTTGGGAATATGCTGAGGTGGCACCCATGTGGTAGATACACATCATCAAGCCGATCATGTTTCACCACATCATTTCACTACAAGCTTATCTTCTTGGAAAGTGTGCCTTCATTGCCTCTACTATGTACTAAAAATAGCAAATTGTTGTAATTACCTGCTGAGATGGCATGATCTGGACCCTTGGCTATCTAGATTGATCCAGGCCATTCATTGTAATTCTGGACTTCTATATAAAGGCCTTGTTACCTCATTTGTAGAGTTAGTAGAGAGTGGTCAGTAGGCAGCTAGCGGTAGAGTAGAGTAGAAGAGACTCTTGAAATTCTCTGAGAGTGCTTAAAGTTGTAAATATTTCTCAAGATTAATGCAAAAGCATTGGAGCTTACTTGGTGTTAAGTGTTGTCTTGTGGAATAACATAGTTTCTTGTATCTTGATGAAATGGAGAGGTGTTTCTAAGTAGATTAAAAGTAGATTAGTAACTCATTGATGTAATGTATGTATGTATTAGATATTTGATCAACTCCTAGCTCATGATTTTGACATTCATCGTTGGTGAAATGTTGTTTAAAGCTAGTCTGAGCTTCATTTGCTTAAGTTCGATTGTGGATACTTGTTTGAGCTGCGCCGTCTAATGGGTGCTTATATGAGCCTTCATGATTTGAAAATCTTTCGCTATCCTTAGGAGATTGCACCAACTTCATGTAGTTGTAGGCATCCCTGGCGAAGTGGAGTTAGGTTGATAAAGGAGTTTGTCTATTCATGCATCATCATTGCTTCATTGACCTTAGATTAATTTCTTTAAACCTTTATCTTTTTCTTTTTCTTCATTATTGAGACATTGTACATACATCATCCACATTGAAAGGAGAAATAAGCCGAATGAAGAATGAAGAAGTCTGCGTAAGTCCCTTTGTGATTATCAGCAAGATCACATGTATTCACTGAGTTTATCCACTATAAATCATAAATAAGGAACCTTGAAGTTACCTCATTGGATCACATAGCTTAGCCTTCGAGGAACTTTATTCAAGAGAGTGGGATACTTAGTGTTTTACTCTATTGTTGTGTTGTCTAAAAACAATCATCAATATTTTTGGCGCTAGGAGGGCGTGAACACGGATATTCTTCATTTCAAGTAGAGCAACAAGATACTCCGAGTAGTGGATTGAAGTTTGAAGTGAGCTTTGACAGAAAGATTCAAGATTTCAAGATCTCTCTTATGTCGAAAATCCAAAAAAAGTAGAATATTTCAAAAAATCCAAAAAAAAAGTAGAAAAATCAAAAAATACAAAAAAAAGTAAAAAATTGAAAATATCAAAAAATATATAGACATGGATTTCTCAAAATTTTCAAGGCAGTTCAAGGTGGATCATTCTCAAAATGTTGTTCTTTAGCTTTGGTGAACTTTGAATGCACAACTTCATCCTAAGAGTTTGAGTGACTTTGCATCAAGGAAGGGGTGTAGAATTCATGACACTAAGGGACACGAGGAACTATACTGCATGACATTTTTATCAAGGATGGAATTAGCATTGCAAGGGAAAATTTCTTTTTCACAATTACATGAGCCAATTGTTCCTACAAAGGTGCTTCCTGAAGTTCTATTTGATGAAAGAGAATTCTTCATAAGCTTCAAGGAAATGATCAAGAAGAGACTGAGCATTGAGAAGGACTTGCCTGCCAAAGAAATGTTGATTCCAGGTGGTTGGTGCAGAATTCATAACACAGCTCATTCAGAACTCGCATGTTTATCTTGTCAGGAAGCCATTCATCAAGTAAAGGAGCAATTGAGGTTGGAAGAAGAATCCAAAGTACAGCTGAAATTAGATGACTTGAGCAAATGTCTTCAAGAAATTAATTCACCACCTATAGGAGATGTTCCCTTGTTATTCAACAATGAAGATAGCATAGGTAAGATTGATAATCAAGTGGAGAGTCGATTTGCATACCTTCTTCCAAGCAAGAGCGAACCTGCTGAAGTTGAAAAGGAAATAAAGGATATTCAAACGAAGGCAAGTAACGAACAGGATGTTGATTCTGCCATCAAAGAAGAAAATAACTCGAGTTCATTGCAAGAAGATGAATTCCTTGATGAACACTCATTTATGCTACATAGGGAGATCCTTGACAGTGAATTGCACGAAGTGCAAAAAGAGTTGGAAGATAGTCAATTGGATGCATTGCAAGAAGCACTCCAAGCCATCATCAAAGACCTATCAAATGAATAGCAATTCGGAGGGGCGCTCGACGCTCCCATGGATCAAATTAAACGAAAGTTCCTGCCAAAGTCATCCCAAGATGAACAAGTTGATGAAATGGAGATCAAGGTCGACAAGCAATTCGAATCGGTGCTAGGCCCACTGCTGATAATTCAAGAAGAGCTAATGCATTTTGTGGATACAAATGGGATGATCCATCACCAACCTTGACCTCCAGACATATTGGTAGTCGACAAGCATGAATTTTTACTTCCGGAGAAGACCATCAGGGTGTATCTCTCCTTGCTTTTAATGATGAACACCAGGTTGTATCTCTCCTTGCTCTTGATTGGAAAGATTTTGAATTTGATGATTACAAATTTCCAAATGATGAGTATGAAGAATATGGGTTTGACTATGGAAATTCAAGAAAAGCAACTTGTGTTTGGATAAATCATGGTCCTTTGGAATTGCCATAATTGATAATCTTGTGCAAAATTTTGTCTGAATATGAGAAATGTATTGTGCAAGATCTTTTTTCTGAATTCAAAGATAAATTTGCAAAACTTTGTACATTCACTTGCACATTGTTGCTCATGTTCATTATGAGAAATCATGTTAGGGCGTGTATATACTTAGGTGTCCTGGGTCTCACTCGTCTATTGTTTTAGAGTAGGTTTTCATTTCATGTTGCGTCTTAGAGTAGATTCGCTCCCTTGAGGTCATTTGACTCAAGTGTTGGTTTTCTTAGAATAGTTTGCTTTCATGTTGCTTGCTTGTTGTTGCTTTCCTTAGCTTAGTGGTTTGTTTTGCTTTCGTGGATTAGTTGTCTGTTGTTAGTTAAGGTGGTTTGTCGTGTCAGGTTTCCTATTTGTGGGGAGGTGATGTTATCTTAAACACACACACTAGTTTCAATTCGTGATAGTATGTTAGTTCATTTCTTAGACATCCATTCATGAAAGTCTTAGAATCCTAAGACGTTTTTCTTTCAATTTATCATCTTGTTAGACTTTGGACTTGACTTGGAAACTAATCATCTATTGTGTCTTGACACTATTATCTTCTGATCATAATGTTTTAAAATGCTAAATCTAAATTCTATGAATTCTTATGTATTCCTTTGAGAAAATTGGGTCATGATTGATGGATTTCCCGTGGATTCCATCACTAGTGTCAGATAGTATGACTGTTTACTCTTGGGAGATGAGTCAGTTGTTCAATATTGCTTGAAATATTTTGAGGATTTATATCTTACATATCTTAATGATCCCGAAGTTGCTAGGAAAGTCTTTGTGAGCCTGGATCAAGTGAAAATCTCAAGGTAATTCATGGTTTCCGCTTCGATCCATAATAAGCATTCTGCATACTTCCATTCATTTCATTCCGACTATCACACCTCATAATCACAATAAAAGCCTCCATCCATCTTTTCCATTCAATAATGAATTCAAGTCTGATGTTCGAATCTTATGAACAGTCCGGTTATCTGTTATATACTTCAAATGCACTATCAAGGTATATGTCCTTTGGGACAGAGTATGTTTGAAGCTCATCCATGTCAATCTCCATTCATATAACCTTGACCACTCCAAGGTAAGTAAGGTTAAGATGTTGGTATTCCTATCCATTCCGCACTAATTCACCATTTTCCATCATCCACTTATCATATGTTTATTCCACCTCTGTTATCATGCAGAGATTCAAAAGCAGGTAACTGCCTTCATCTTTCAACATCCGTTCTACTTTCATCACCCTTTACTTATTGTTCTCCATTTCCTAATCATGGTCAACGAATGATGTTTGATGTGTCCTTCTTGGGCGAAATGTATTTGGAACCCTCTTTAGCATAGGCGAATGTCCCTTGGCCTAGATAAATGTGTCTTAGCCTTTGCGGATCCCTTGGAGCATTTCTCAATGTCATTCGCTCCTCTATGAAATCTCTTTTGTTTATTCCTTGGGCGAATGCTTCCTCTTTTCCCTCAACCGTTGGTGTATGATAATTGCTTAGCTGGGACCTATTTTTATTATGGGCAAATGATCCAATTACAATCGGTTGCTCTTCTTTGAATTTGAATTTGAATTTGGATTCCCTCCTTGTGCATTCGTTGGGCTCTTCTATGATGACCGATTGCTCTTTTGAAGGCTCATTTGAATTTGCATTTGATCACCTTTTAGCTTGGACCTATTCCTTGAACACACTCAACACCAATTGTCAATAGGTCCTATCTAAAAATAGATTAGAGAAGATGTAATTAAAGATTTCATTTTCTCTTTTACAATTTTGGCCTTAGAAAACACTTATTAATTTGGTCCCTCAATTATAGGTCCTACTCCCCTGAATATGATAAATTACAATAGGAATTGTAATTCCACATGATGAAGCCCTTATGATTTTGGCTTACATGAAATATACAATGAAGATTATTGAACCAGAATCACTTCCATTCCCTTACCATGTGTTTTAGCCTACGGGAATGATGAATAGGCTAAACACTTATAACATTTAGTGATCACTCCGGAAATGAGGACATGACAATATTAACATTAGTCTTTAAGTGTGTCATTATTATGAACGATTCCATACGATACTTGTACTTAAAGAACAAAATACAACTATTCGGACTTTAATGGAACTTGCTTATAAACCCTCAATTTCAATAATGAAATCTAATAATTCTAAGCCAATTGAAGACCATCACTAAACCACATCTAGAAATAGACATCCTTCGCATTCATTTCCATGAGCATAGTTGAAAAACTCGGTAGACCTAATTTCGACTTGACTCAACAACATGACAAAACTCGGCAAGTTATAAAAATACTTAAATTCCCTAAAAAACATAAAATCATGCAAAATATAGTTACACAACATATCAAATGAGTATGTAGAACATTGTAGAAGTGTTTTCGGTTAGATTTGGATTAAAAAGGGTACAATATCACATCAACATGCAAATACAACCACCAACAAATATGATATGTATTATGATGATTGAAAATCATCATAAAAAATTACAATTCCATGCAAGTTACAACAATTTACAATTTTCTCTTTCTTTGTATGTATCCTAGTGATGGTTTGGGTCCTACTTGCAATCGGCTATGGCTCCATCCGCAACTAGAAGACAATGACTTCTCCTTAGGCTCAACATTATCATTTGCCATGATGTCATCCAATCAATTACTACTACTTTTGCTACACCCTCCTTTGCTTGCCTCTCAAAATCAGCAACCTCCTCTTAACATGTGGTCCTCATCCAATGCAATCCAGTTGCTATATGGATCAATGTCATCGAAGGCAATTGACTCATGACTAGTTGTGTCTACATTTTTGGTGGGAAGACGAAGTCATTGAGGCACTTTTGTTTGGTTTAAATTTCTCAACAAATTTATCTTGCACAACTGAAGTACTAACTTGTGTAGCAAGAGTATTGGTTTGCACATCAAGGAAAACACCTTGTGCAGTGAAAGAAACACCTTGCATAAAAAAAAAACTGCTTTAACTAGCTTTCTGTCTTGCACAACAGCTCCAAAACCTTTAGATGCACACAAAAGTCAAAACCATTTGTACAAGACATCTTATAAAATCAATATCAGATAATCAGTTCATTCTACCTTTTCCTACTTAAAATGCAATCAATTTGTTTACAATAATTATAATATAAAACAAAAGCACTTTAGGATTATAATTATGTAAAATGGAGGGAAAAGTTGGTTAAGTGGGATTTTTTTGATACAAAAGCATGTTCAAGAATAGGAAAAAGATGTACAACTGTATGCATTTATGGTGCTAATCATCACCATCAAATTAAAGACATTGCATGCCCTCATGGAATCTTATTTGCTTTATCCTAGGTGTCTCATCATGTCTAAGAGGAAAACTACCTTAAAGTGATAGGGCTCTGTGTGGGGCTCCTCTATCACATGGTAATAACCTTGATTTTATGCAATCTCTGCCCACCTTACTTTTACCCCTGTATCCATGGGAACCCTGCTAGTCCATTTTAGGATAGGGTATCATGATAATGGATAATGGAATCGAAATCCTATCAATTCATGCCCTTGTTCCAGTGTAGCATATTGATACAATTCTAATCTAGCCATTGCAACTTGAGATTTTTTGGCAAAAAAGCATTCCTTCTTTGACATTGTTGGGAGTTCATTCCACCTCAACTAGCAACTTGTAATGGCTTCTCTTCCTATTTTTTCTATTAAAGCTTCCACATTGCTAATGGGCATTTTCTATTGATGGTGTGCCTTGCTTCCGATTTGTGCATTTTCCATCCACTCATACAATGAGTGTATTACCTCATTTGGCCTAGGAAACTTTGCTCAGACCATAAGTTTTATAGTGCCAGGGCTTGTGAAAATCAAAGGCATATTTGTGTGGAAATTGCAGGATTTTGAAGGAGAAAAATCACACAATTTTTAGTTTGAAAAATTGTGCCATGTTGTGAAGAATTTGCGGCTAGGAAAGAGTGAAAATTGTGGCCAAAAGCAAGAGAAAAATCGTGCAAGTGTTTTAGTATAAAACTGTACCAATTTTTTTTTTTCAGAAATTCGCAGCTGGCAGAGGTTAAAATCGCTGTGTCTTTTCTAATTACTGAATCACGTAGGGTTTCATTTAGAAATCTCACTAGAAAAAGACCAGATAATGGTGTGGTGAGGCTCTTGTAGGCCTATCAAATGATGGCAGTGAGTTTTCTTGCCTCATTATGCCTTGGCCGTCACTTGCAAGACAAAAATTTCCTGTTAAAGTTGAAAGGTTTAATAGATGAAGACATAGCGTTATGTAAAAGAAGAGATCTACTGTTGGATACGTATCCATATGTTATTTTAATTGGGCACATTGGAATAATCATTGGGTGTATCTTATTTAATACAGAAATAAAGAAGTCTGCAACAGTTAAAGGAGACAATAATAGATGTTTGTTAATTGATATTGAGACTCATCTCTTCCGCATTATCAACAAAAAAATCCACAATTGTTCACTCCCCCTTTGCATGTTGTTGGCAATGACAAAGAAGGTATATATCCTACATCGAAACCAATGAAGAAAGCACCTATACTTCCATGCATATCTGTATACAAAACATGCATCATTAGCACTTCCTCATTCATTTGGCTTTAAACAAACACAATGCTTCAAATATTTCATTGCAACTACATTGACCCATGTTTGTTCTAGACATATAGAGGCAAGAAGTTCAATAGTTTTGGCCTTGGAAACTATAGTTGAAAATATTTTGATCACTTATTTTGCAATTCCACCTTATTGGTTACTGCTCACCCAGACAACCTAAAGACAATATGAGGCTCAAACTCTATTTCATTTTTTCCTTATATATATGTAATTTGGAGCCACTCCAAAATATTGAACTCAAGACTTCAAATACAATATCATTTGTAAACTCAGCATTAAGTGCACATATAAAAAACAAAGGATGACATTGCCAAAAATTGAAGCAATGGGGAGAGAATTTGATCGAGTATATTTATATATTTAGCATCTCTTAACCGGTACATCTATTGTATTTTCCATTAGATCAGAAGTTGTTAATCTTGATAATGTACTCATTTAAATTAAACGAACAAAAGATGAGTCTAAATGATGGTTGGAAACTTGGAAGTACCTGTAAGGCTGTAACTTGTAGGTGCATACAAGCCTTTTCTCTACAATATTTTCCTTTGAATGCTCTGATCTGTTCAGCGCATTGCACCTCTTCAACAACACAATGATTCCAAATCCAACCACCATATGCAGATATATTTCACTTGTTACTCTCTAATAGTTACAACAAAGAACACCCTCACGTCCATTGCATGCCTTTTGATTTGTAGTTGAGCCAATAGGTAGTAGGTAATGCCATATGTTGGCAAGAACCGTTCATAATGCCCTTTCCCTTGTTGCATCCGACATTCAATTGTTTGAATGGAACCAAGATTACAAGATAGGTAACACTTGCAATTTTTGGTGTTTAACAAGATTTGGCACTTGCAATTATTTTGTTATTTGCATTTCCTTAGATGAACATGAAAGATTATGTAATATTGGCCATTGCATGGTTCACAAACTTGGACTCAACAAACCAAAATTTGACCCAAACTAAACGACTTGGCAACTTAAAAAATACTTAAATTCCTTAAAAAATAAATTTTATTTAGAATACAATTCCAAAATGTATCAAATGATTTTGTAAAATGTTGGGAAAGTGTTTTTTATTAGATTTGAATACAAAAAGAGTACAATATTGCATCATCATCCAAATACAACGGCCAACCAATAACTATGATATATATTATGATTTTATGATGATTGTCATTGAAAATCATTATCATAAATTGTATATCCAAGCAAGTTACAAAATATTACAATTTCCTCTTCCTCATTCTCATGGGAAATTGAGGCAAGTGCCTTCTCCTTGTAGTTAGTTGTGGCTCCACTCTCATACTAGAAGGCTAAGGCTCCACCCTTGAACTAGATGGCAATGACTCATCCTCTGCCTCATGTTCGACATAATTTGCAATGATGTCATCCAATCCAATGTTTGTTGATTTTGCTATAGTTACACCCTCCATAGCTTGCTTCTCGAAATCAACAATTTTGTCATTTATAAACAAAGTGGTGTCATGACCCTGTGTAGCCCAATCTTTATATGGATCAATTTCATCCAAGTCTATAGGCTCTAAGCAGCTATGCCCTCCATCTTTCTTGTGTAAAGGCAAATGTTGTATTGCACAAAAACTGGGCCATTGAGGCGTCGTTGAGTCAACTTATTGCACTTCTTTGTGTGAATGGCCTCAAACAAACCCTAGCTATGCTCACATCCAAAAGTGCTACAAGGTTGAGATAAAACACAAAGGGCTAGCTTTTGAAGATTTAGGGTATTTCCGCCCCAATCTTCCCACCAAGAATTTGCAAATAAGATATTCAAAAATTTGACACAAGAATTGTATGATATATGTAAAGGCTCCAATTTTTGTTACTTGGTGTTTGGGTGGACCTCTCTAGAATAGCTAGTGGCAAAGAGAAGAGCTTCCCCCTAGCTTGCTTGTAATTTTGCAACTCTGAAATAATCAAGTCCCTCACCTCCCCATTAACATCTATGAAGTCATCGGAGAAGAAAAACTTGGGGTTGAGGTAGTATCCAGTTGCATGAATGGCTTGGTGGAGTTAATTGTTCCACCTCCAATTAATGATGTCCTAGATGGGATCAACTTTGTTTCTATCTCCCCTATAGTAGTTGTTGATGGCCTCCTTGGCCCTATTGATGGCCTCATAAATGTATCCCATTAGGTTTTGCTCCCCATCCACCAAGCACAAAACCCTCACCAAAGACTCTTAACACTTACAAATTAAAGTTACAACTAAAGTATATATTTTAAAAATTTGAAATTAAAGGATTCAATTTGAAATTGAAGTTTGAAGTTACCTCAATGATCTCTACAATTATCTTCACTGAGACATCATCAGAAACTATCTTTGCAACCCTCTCTCCATTAGTCTTTTTTGAACACTTTGAATCTAGCCATGCTCGACTCACAAACATTGCTTCAAAAATGTCAACAAACTACCAGTGCTTTTTAATGTGGGAAAGTTGGTTGCAAACCTTGCCACACCCATTCACACAAGTGCTTTCTCCTTGGTGTTATCTTTCATCAAGATGAGAACCCTAGGGTGATTATAAATGTATTTTCCAACATTTTTGGCTTCTTTCACAACTAGTTTCACCAATCAATTTTCCCTATATCCTCCAAAAGAAGGTCAAGGCAATGGGTATCACAAGTGATCCAAAAGAGTGATGGATTTCTCTCCTAAAGCAAACTTCCTCCTTCCACATATGCTATTGCATTATCAATTACAACTTGCACCATAGTTTTTATGCCCACTTCTAACACAATCATCTCCAACATCAAATTCAATTTTTCTTGCATTCTTTACTTTATAAGAGGCATCGATGGAATTCAAAAGCATCATCTCACCATTCAAAGCCACTAGAAAGTTGAAGAGGGTGTTGTTCCTTTCATCTGTCCGCCCATTTAATATGGTGCATCCAAACTTTTGCCAATGCTTCTTTTATTCTTCCAAAATTGATTTTACATCTATGACAACATTCTGGGGAAACCATCCACTTAAATCAAGTGGAGAGGGTGTTTGTACCATTTCCCCACAACTATTAATGTTGTGACCAAATACTTCCAGTATGGGCTCTTCATCACATTGAAAGGAAGGTTGTTGTAATACCATAAATTAGCACAAGCCTTATTTGTTTCCTTGTGCATCTCCTTGTTCCATGTATTTTGAAGCAAAGGTTGTGCTCCATGTGTGTTTCAAGGTACAAAAGCCACGACAAGAGCCCACAATCTTTGTCATATCCACCACTATTTCCATCGGCAAGTTGGGAGTAATGGATGCTACTATGGTTGTGTTCGCCCATCCAACAAGGCAAAGGTTTCATTCATCTCTTGTTGTGCTTCATCCATGGCATTGAGACATGAATTGATGTAATGTCCCTTTTAGGATATTCTTGATTTCTTAACCTACACACAAGAATAACTACTAGAAAGGGACATTAGCAATATTATAAATCAATTTAGTAATGAAATCAATATATCCTAATCATAATCAATAACAATGAACAAGTATATAACATTATGGGAGAGAGCATATATTCAATTGTATTTCTTTATACTTTAATATACTTATACTTGATACGTCTTTCGCCACATGATATACTTTGGGAATGGTGATCATCGTACCTGGTCGTTAATCTAACCTAATCGTCAACCCTAGCGGCGGAGGGGAAACATTACGTTAAGGCGCTGGATGACTAATCCCCATTGCCATGGGCCCAAGGGTTTCATGCATGCCCGGCATACCTCACCACTTGGCTCAAAAGGCTTCATGCTCACTCAGCATACTTCACCATTTGAGAGTCACCCTGTCATGTCCCCATATCAAGGCACTATTTAAATTAAAGATTTAGCCATAGTCCATTAATAAATATATATAATATTATATGATATTATCTATAAATATTCTAAATACTATTATAATCATTTATTATAATAATATAATAATATAAATATAATAATAAATATAAATATTAAAATAGCATATTATTATTATATAATAACAATAAATGATAATAAATATAAATATTATTACAATAAATATATATATATATATATATATATATTTTATTGATAGATAAGTGCTACTGTAGGGGGTAGCTCCCTTTCATTAATAAAAACGGAGATACAAAAACCTGCTCCTCGGAGCAGCATAGAGGTGCCATAGCTGGCTAGTACATTTAGGAGTGCCACAGCACTCTTAGTCCATCTATTACTTCGTCAGCCCTTTCCACTTGCTGTGGTGATAGGAGGTCGCCATACTGGCCTATGAAATAAGCGAAGGTTTCCATATTGTTTCGCATGATCCCTTCACGGAGGACCAAGGCTTGGGCGGAGACGGTCGGTGGATCCTGGTCATTGTTGACTGCAGCCGCACTGAAGATCCCTCCAATCGATCCCCTGGTTGGCCATTTGTTGAAGGCAGTGATGGCTGCGTAGGCGGCTTCTTTCATATCTTCCTTTACCAGTGAGTTGACCAAAATGCGTCCCCTTGTCTTCCTCCCAAGGATGAGCACATAGGTGGACAGAAATTCCTCATAGAAAACTGCATCATGAACGTGGCCTTCAGGCAGGTTTGCTTCGCTTATCACCTTGAGGATTGCTTCAGCAATGGCGTCGTCGGCTGAGAAGAGTCGTTTGACCTGGGCGATTCTTGATTCCTCCTGCGGCTCGTCATCACCATCCGTTGCTTCTTCCTCATCACCCTCGGCGTTCTCTGGACTCTCCGCTTTCTTCTGGCAAATGCACTCGCATTCGATCTCCATCTTTTGGATGGATCAGGTTTCGACGTGCCTTAAATAAACGGTCTTCATGATTTACTTCGAGTTGGGACGCTGCCATTTTCAGAAGCTAGTACGCCGTCATCGCAAGAAAAGGATTTGTAAGATCTTGATCGTGCAAATCTGCTATCCAAATTGGCTATCATGGGTCATTCTAATGGCAGTCCTGGCCAGGGAGCACAAGTCTGCCACAATCTCATCCTGATCCTGTACGCAGGCCCAATTTGCTAAGAAGTCTACAGCTTTATTCCCTTCTCAGTAGGTGTGGGCGAAAGACACATTCCCCATCTTTTCCAAGCATTCCCAGATGGCCTCCGCCAAGTATTTCAATCTCCAGCTCGAAGTGTTTTTGGTGGTAATTGCCCTTATGCAAAGGAGGGAGTCGCCTTCTACTTCTAAATCCGCAATGTGGTGGTCTTTGCAGAGGCGAAGGCCTGCTAGCAAGGCTGCAAATTCCGCTTTGTTATTTGTTTCGTCGAGTAGCTTCTATGAGAGACCCCAAATCAACTGTCCCTGGTGATCGCGGATGATGACTCCTACTCCAGAGGTGCCCGGGTTACCCTTTGCAGCCCCGTTTCATTACAATATATATATTATTATATTATGTAAGAATAAACATAAATACAATATTATAAGTTAATTATTATAAATGTTATAAAGTCTATCATGACTTGATATTAAGATATTGTTTAAATTAAAGATTTAAACAACATATAAAAGTCAGTGAAATTGCTTTGGTAAAATATATATTTAAGTAAATATATATTATTATTAATACTTATTATCTAATAAATAATAATATTATTATTATCCTATACTATAATTATATAAAGTAAGAGAAGTAGTTCCTATGAAATAAAATCAATGATCTTATATAAGGCAATCAAATATAAATAAAAGTATGTATGTTGGTTGACACCAGCGATCAACTTAATAAATAATAAATAAATAAAAAGACAAACATTATTAAAGCTGCAACCATTGGAAAGGGTATATCCTTTTACCCATAGTAAACCCTTGGAAATATATAAAGGGCATAAGAGCGTATGATGGGAAAGGGTGTGAAATATATATTATAAAATATATAATCCACAGTAGCAATATAAAAAAATTATATTAGTCATTCCATCGAGCAAGGAAAAACATTGGAAAATAGAAAGAAGACCGCAGCGATAGGTAAGAAATATGAGGTAAAGCTCCAGCAGGTAAGTAAGTATATTTTATATGTTTATTTTATAATTATTACATATAGGATTTGTAAGAATGTAAGTTGTATTCAATTTGTCTTTGCTGCAATATATAATGGTTCAGTGTTTAATCCAATAATATGCTAAGTATGAAGTAGCAAAATTCTAATGATGAAAAGTGTTAGTTGATTACATGTGATAAGTTAATAATGAAGGAGAGATTAGAAATAGAGGCTCGTGGCCCATCTGTCATATCCCGACATTAAGGCATTGTTTAAATTAAAGATTTAAACGTCATGATCGTTTCCGTCAAATATAATGTTGTCATCATATTAAATAATATTATTTTAAAATATTTCTGTATTTATGGTATTTATAAATGATAATATAAATACAAAAATAAAATAATCAATATTGATATTATTATTATAATTACAATATAATATATTTATATATTTAAATAATAATATAAATATTGTTATAAATATATAAATAAATATAAATACAAATAAGAAATATTATTTAATCATTTATTATAATAATATAATAAATATATTATAAATGATTATAATAATATAATGAATATAATAAATATGTTATATATATATATATATATATATATATATATATATATAATTATAATGAGCCTTCATTATATGAAGGGAATAAGACAAATTAAGAATAAGAGGTCCGATTCATAAAGGAAAGATAAATATATACAAAGCACTAATTAATAAATAAGTTTGGATTTGTCATGAATGGGGCTGCGTTCATGAGGAGATGCTTCTTTGAATGGGACGTATCACTTCACAAAGGGTTCAAAGGAATATATATAGAAGATAGAAAGCATCGAATTAAAGGAAGGAATAGAATTCGAATCCCATTCAACAGTTCTGATTTTAAAAAAAGGCCTGCAACAATAAGAGGAACAAATACATAGGAATGAGGACAGCCATTAAAGGTATGCACTATTGATCTTTCTTTTCATAACGACAAAACTGATTCATATTAAGTTTTGATTCTATGAATATTGCTAAATAGCCAGGATAATAAAGATGAAGAAATATGTTTTGCTGACTGTAGTATCAATCCATTAATGCATTAAAAGTAGTGTTTACATTTATGATTCGTCATATTATGAACATAAATAGACTTACAAGTTAAATGACTGCATTTATAACCATGAATGAATGGATATAATAAATTGTTCTTAGATATGATCATGAAAGAAGAATAGACTAACATGATGAATGAACATAATTATAATGATAATGAAATATGATGGGCCAAATCTGATATAAGGCCATGATGTCTTAATATAAGGCATCTTGTGTCAAATGCTAATAAGAATAATTATGATATTTATGAAATCAATGAAAAGATAAGTTGGTGATATGCTTGGAGCTGACTAGGACTCTCCCTTTAACCCCTCTATCACCTCTAAGGTATGACGTAGCTGGAATAGTTTGTTTTAGCCTAGGTATCTCTTGACTGGACGTAAGTCCCTCGAGCCAAGTGATGAGGAACCCCGTGTGTGGGTGAAATCCTTGGGCCTAAAAGAACTTGTAAAAGTTAATTTTGCTCTACAGATGGTGACTCTCGTTTGGATGAGCTACTCCGTGTGTGAGTGAAATCCCACGAGCCAAATGCTGAGGGACTTTGTGTGTGAGTGAAACCTTTGGGCCTTCGTAAGAGATGGTGGAACTATTTCCTTAATGAAATCATATTTGGTGATCTAGAGCTGGTTAACACAAGAGAAAACCATAAGTCCCTCACAAGTCATATCATGAACCAATGATAAAAAGGATTTAATATCCCTAATGGATATTGGACTGAAATTTTGAATGCTCTGATACCACTGTAAAATACCCTTCTAGAAATGACTGATTTTTTTTTGCAAATTTAGATAAGATTTCTTGCACACTTCAATTAAATAACTTCACCAAATGAATAAGGAATTGTAGCACATCAAACTCACATCAACTTTGCACATATGAAAATGAAACATGAAATGTCAAGTGGCTGAAATTTATTTCAGTCCATGTCTGATTTTATATCAGACTTAATTACAAGTCAATTTGAAGCCCAAATACATCAAACTTTGCATACAAATATAGCCCAAAGCCTCTAGAATGATGATAGCTATTAAATGGACACAAAACACTCTTGAAAGAACTTCAATAAAATTCTGATGAAAACTTTCTGTATGCTGATCTGACTGCTGAAAGTGTACTTTTTGTCCAGCCAAGAGTTTATAATGAAATATCATGAAATAACCCTTCCAAATGCACTCTATGAATGCATAGGAATGTCTTCTATCAAGCACAACTCTTTAATCTTTAAACCCTTGATCACATTCACCTAAAAAGCCCTGAAATTCCAATGTAAAGTCATTATAAAAATCAGACCCTGCTGTTGCAAAATCAGACCCTGTAAAACATGAAAATACCATCCAAAATGTACTCCAAATTCACTAAACTACCTTGGTAGTCAATCCTCTACACCAAGAGCTTCAAATAGATATCAATGTCACTTCCAAACTCTTCAAATAACCTGCAAATGTAATCCAATGATGAAATCTGTATGACATCTCACAAATTGTTATGGGATCATCACCACAACACTCAAGGGAACATCTCCTTGAAAAATAACTAGAAAATCGGAATTTTCAGTCATAAACAATAATAAAGAAAACATACCATAGCATCATTCATTGCAAAATGAAGCTCAAGTCATCTATTTAAACTCCTCAAGCTTTGATGTCCATCCTCTTGGCAATTTTGGAATGCATTTTGAAATCCATCAATAGAAATTAAGGAAATGGAACAATATTGAATGATCTTCACTTGAAATGCTTTCATTTAAAACAATCTTCAATTATTTTAAATGAATTTTGCTCCTCCTCTATGGATCGATCCTCCTTAAGCTTGGCCTTTGACACTTGAATTGAATTTTGAGATTGCAATCATTTAAAATCTTCCTCTTTGCTTGGGCGATCAGCTACATGCATTTAATTTTGTGTTTGAAATGCATTTAAAATCTTTCTAACCTCCAACTAGTACTTGCAATGATTGGGCGATTGCATTAAATAAACCAATCTATTGTCATGTCCCCAATTCCGGAATGATGTTACATGGAGGTAATTGGTTAGCCTATCATCTATTCCCGTAGGCTAATGGATTGGTAAGGGAATAATTGGCTAGTTGAGTGGGCTTCCACACATGGAGATTTGGAAAGTTAGCTTAACTAGTATATGTGAGCTACATGGAAAATGCAATATTAAGATTGTGTTTTCATTTATTTGAATTTGAATTTGAGTTTGACAAATAAGGAGGGAAAATGAAATCTTTAATTACATTTTCTCTAATCTATTTTGTATGGAGATGTGTAATTATGGATAGCTCCAGGTAGGACCTATTTATGAAGGAGTTTTTGACAAGTCAAAATGGGCCCAATTCAAATTTAATATCAAGCCACATGGATCGATGCATGAAGAATATCCAATGTTCTTTCATATGAGTCTTGTTTATAGAGCCAATGTCTATGCTAAAGAGGGTTCGATTTGCATTGAGGAATGCAAAGCTCATTTGCCAAGTAGAAGACATTTAAAATTGCAAGCGTGTGGTATCCAAAGCCTAAAGGGGAGCGATCAAGAAGTTGAAATTATTTAATTTGTTGCATAGCAATTTTAAATGCAATGATACCCTTGCAAGGAGTGGCGGCGATCATGCATGGAGCGGTTATGTGAGGTAAAAAGCATTTAAAATTATATTGTTTGATATATTAAATGCTAGCATTCTTGTATGAAGTGGCGGCGGCTAAGGAAGGATCTATTTTAAATGCAAAACAAAAACAAAATTAAATGATTGTTGCTGACCGTCCAAGAAGGGAGATGATTTTAAATGCTAGCTCCTTCATCAAATGCATTCGCACTAGCATTAAGAGGTTTGATTGGGTAGTTTGGAGGTTTTTAAATGTAAATTGGCATCATTTAATGCAATCGCCCAATCATTGCAAGTACTAGTTGGAGGTTAGAAGGATTTTAAATGCATTTCAAACACAAAATTAAATGCATGTAGCTGATCACCCAAGCAAAGAAGAAGATTTTAAATGATTGCAATCTCAAAATTCAATGCAAGTGTCATAGGCCAAGCTTAAGGAGGATCGATCCATAAAGGAGGAGCAAAATTCATTTAAAATAATTAAAAATTATTTTAAATGAAAGCATTTCAAGTGAGATCATTCAATATTGTTCCATTGATGGATTTCAAAATGCATTCCAAAATTGCCAAGAGAATGGACATCAAAGCTTGAGGAGTTTAAATAGATGACTTGAGCTTCATTTTGGAATGAATTATGCTATGGTATGTTTTCTTTTATTATTGTTTATGACTGAAAATTCCGATTTTCTAGTTATTTTTCAAGGAGATGTTCCCTTGAGTGTTGTGGTGATGATCCCATAACAATTTGTGAGATGTTGTCATACAGATTTCATCATTGGATTACATTTGCAGGTTATTTGAAGAAGTTTGGAAGTGACATTGATATCTAATTGAAGCTCTCGGTGAAGAGGATTGACTACCAAGGTAGTTGAGTGAATTTGAAACACATTCTAGATGGTATTTTCATATTTTGCAGGGTCTGATTTTGCAACAGCAGGGTTCTGATTTTTATAACAGCAACTTTACATTGGAATTTCAGGGCTTTTTAGGTTAATTTGATCAAGGGTTTGAAGATTGAAGAGTGGTTCTTGATAGAAGACATTCCTATGCATCCATAGAATGCATTGGGAGGAGTTATTTCATGATATTTCATTGTAAACCCTTGGCTGGGCAAACAGTACACTTTCAGCAGTCATATCAGCATACAGAAAGTTGACATCAGAATTTTATTGAAGCTCTTTCAAGGGTATTTTGTGTCCATTTGATAGCCATCATCATTCTAGAGGCTTTGGGCTATAGTTGTATGCAAAGTTTGATGTATTTGGGCTTCCAATTGATTTGTAATTAAGTCTGATATAAAATCAAACATGGACTAAAATAAATTCCAGCCACTTGACATTTCATGTTTCATTTTCATATATGCAAAGTTGATGTGAGTTTGATGTGCTACAATTCCTTATTCATTTGGTGAAGCTATTTAATTGACGTGTGCAAGAAATCTTATCTGAATTTGCAAAAAAATTCAGTCATTTCTAGAAGGGTCTTTTACATCTATCCAAATGCAAGCATTTAATAACCTTCAAAGCATTTAAAATCTTGATCCTTGACATAACCAACTTGGCATTTAATTTATGAACTTGCATTTAAAATGCTCCTCTATTCTTGCTTCAATCCACAACTACCTCATGTGCATGCATTAAATGATGATATTTGCATTTAATAAAAACCCTCAACCGCTCCAATGCAAATATTTAATAATAAAATTTGCATTTAAAATATTTTCAAAGCTCAATATCAAATTAAATGCAATCATTTAATTTCCACAAACCCAATCGACCTCATATTCCATCGATCCAATGCAATCATTTAATAAATAAATGTTGCATTTAATATATCCTTCCTTCATGTTTGGCGGCCAGCTATGAATCATATGCAATCATTAAAAATCAAAACCAACCTCATAATTGAAAATACAATTCCAATATTGCATTTCCCATGTAGCTCAAAAACACACTTAGCTCATAATTTGGGACATTACAAGTCCTCCCTTCCCAAGATTGCTTGTCCAAAGCAATCGGAAGTGTCAAATGAGCATCAATGAATACCAGGATCCCAAACCCATCTAACCTGTCCATGCAAACTCAGACATACCATCTCAAAATTGTTGATGAAAAAGATCCTGGGACCGCTTCCACTATCGCATAATGTAGCAAAAACATCCATGCTTAACCTCCAATGACATCCATATCATGAAGCAATTTGATACCTTGCTAAAAGAGATTAAACTATCATACTCATCCTCATATAACTCACTTGTTGAAGCTATGTCAACATCAAATCCAATCACCAAAGCATCATCACAATAATACCATATCAAAACATAGGCATACTCACTAAATCCATTATGAATAAGAAAATTCATCTACTCTGAATCAAATGATTGTGTATCATTAAGAATGTCATCTTCTTTCCTATCCATATCTTGATTCTCTATCCCATGTATCTCATGATTCATTTGCTGGAAATCATCTACCCAATAACTGAAAATCACATCCAAATGAATACCAATGTCATCACTAATGTTCAATGGGGAGTAAACAACATCCATAGGCCATCCTCCAATGAAGTAGACATGATCCAAACCTCTACAATGGTCCCGAACAGCTGCTGTCCTCCAAGTGTCATGAAGGATATCTATCTGTTCACTTGTATACTCAATGTCACTATCAAACTCCATACAAAGCTCATTCCTCATATACCACATGTCTTGAATCCTCTTTGTCTCAATCATACCATGGTGTATCAAATCAGAAATCTTGAGCCTTGGATAATCCATATACTCGTCATGTGTGATGACCAATAAAGTGCCAAAGGTAGGAAGTGTCTTTCCTCTCTCATTCTTATGAACAATAACTACCACCAACTGATTTTGCAAAGGAATAGTACTGCTGCCCTCAAACAAATCAGGGATTATATCATGCCATTCAACTCCATGATCAAAATCTGCCATCTCATTAGAATAATCAGCAATAACATCATGCCACTTTTCTTCTTCAAATGCTGATCCTAAGCAAAAAACTTCATATGCATCACCTATGTCTTCTTCATGTGAATCACATTCTTTATGGTTGATCATGTTCTCTTTATCATCATGAAGTGTCATGAGTTCTTCATGTGAATCTTCTTCCTCATGGATAATCTTTGTGACAAAGACTATGTCTTGTCCTTGCATGTATGATTGAACACCAATGGTATGCCCTTCATGATTGATCATGATCTCAAGTTCACTCTCAAATGTATGATTATCAACAATGTTAGTCTCTTCATGAAGAACCATACCTTTATCCAACATAGCTGATTTGTCTTCAACTACCATGTGTTTTTCTTCAATATGTGGCTGAAGTGTACCTGAATCCTCATACTCTTCATCACTATCCGATGAGTCTTCATTATACCACGAACACTTGAACTTCATGTAATCATTAAAACTGATTCTGTTCTGCACATACATAGGAAGAGCATCATACTTGTTTATCAAGGCTGTCAATTTTTCTTCTATAGATTTGTCAATTGGAGGTGTTCTTGTATTCATGGCTTCAACTTTTCCTTTAAAACAAACCCATAGGCTGGCAGGACGGAGGCTCTGACTCACAGGCTGGCAAGATCATGGCTCTGATACCACTGTAATATTCCTAATGGATATTGGACTGAAATTTTGAATGCTCTGATACCACTTTAATATCCCTAATGGATATTGGACTGAAATTTTTTGCAAATTTAGATAAGATTTCTTGCACACTTCAATTAAATAACTTCACCAAATGAATAAGGAATTGTAGCACATCAAACTCACATCAACTTTGCACATATGAAAATGAAACATGAAATGTCAAGTGGCTGGAATTTATTTCAGTCCATGTCTGATTTTATATCAGACTTAATTACAAGTCAATTTGAAGCCCAAATACAACAAACTTTGCATACAAATATAGCCCAAAGCCTCTAGAATGATGATAACTATTAAATGGACACAAAACACTCTTGAAAGAACTTCAATAAAATTCTGATGAAAACTTTCTGTATGCTAATCTGACTGCTGAAAGTGTACTTTTTGTCCAGCCAAGAGTTAATAATGAAATATCATGAAATAACCCTTCCAAATGCACTCTACGAATGCATAGGAATGTCTTCTATCAAGCACAACTCTTTAATCTTTAAACCCTTGATCACATTCACCTAAAAAGCCCTGAAATTCCAATGTAAAGTCGCTGTTATAAAAATCAGACCCTGCTGTTGCAAAATCAGACCCTGCAAAACATGAAAATACCATCCAAAATGTACTCCAAATTCACTAAACTACCTTGGTAGTCAATCCTCTACACCAAGATCTTCAAATAGATATCAATGTTACTTCCAAACTCTTCAAATAACCTGCAAATGTAATCCAATGATGAAATCTGTATGACAACATCTCACAAATTGTTATGGGATCATCACCACAACACTCAAGAGAACATCTCCTTGAAAAATAACTAGAAAATCAGAATTTTCAGTCATAAACAATAATAAAGAAAACATACCATAGCATCATTCATTGCAAAATGAAGCTCAAGTCATCTATTTAAACTCCTCAAGCTTTGATGTCCATCCTCTTGGCAATTTTGGAATGCATTTTGAAATCCATCAATAGAAATTAAGGAAATGGAACAATATTGAATGATCTTCATTTGAAATGCTTTCATTTAAAACAATCTTCAATTATTTTAAATGAATTTTGCTCCTCCTCTATGGATCGATCCTCCTTAAGCTTGGCCTTTGACACTTGCATTGAATTTTGAGATTGCAATCATTTAAAATTTTCCTCTTTACTTGGGCGATCAGCTACATGCATTTAATTTTGTGTTTGAAATGCATTTAAAATCCTTCTAACCTCCAACTAGTACTTGCAATGATTGGGCAATTGCATTAAATAAACCAATCTATCCAAATGCAAGCATTTAATAACCTTCAAAGCATTTAAAATCTTGATCCTTGACATAACCAACTTGGCATTTAATTTATGAACTTGCATTTAAAATGCTCCTCTATTCTTGCTTCAATCCACAACTACCTCATGTGCATGCATTAAATGATGATATTTGCATTTAATAAAAACCCTCAACCACTCCAATGCAAATATTTAATAATAAAATTTACATTTAAAATATTTTCAAAGCTCAATATCAAATTAAATGCAATCATTTAATTTCCACAAACCCAATCGACCTCATATTCCATCGATCCAATGCAATCATTTAATAAATAAATGTTGCATTTAATATATCCTTCCTTCATGTTTGGCGGCCAGCTATGAATCATATGCAATCATTAAAAATCAAAACCAACCTCATAATTGAAAATACAATTCCAATATTGCATTTCCCATGTAGCTCAAAAACACACTTAGCTCATAATTTGAGACATTACAAAGGAATAACATATATGTGAATGTATTTATGAATTAGGAATGTATAATGAATGACGATGAAATGGATTATATAAAATATAATGTGAATGTGATCTAACATGATATAGTCTTAATGATTCCATGTTGAAATAAAGGTTAAGTAGATTCTAATGTTCTCTTTACTAAGTTGAAAATTGTGTTAAATAGTGAAAAATTTCAGCTTACTAGGAGGGGACATTACACCATCAATCAATATCCCATGGATCGAGACAAAGGGAAAGGAGGCAATGCAACATGGTATTTTGGTTGATGCCTGAGTTGGTCAAGAGAACCTTCTGGGCTAAAGACCCAATAGGCCTTATCTCAATGTTGGTCCGTAGGACCCCACGGGGATAAGTTTCCCATTGTCTCATGTTGGTCAAAGGGACCCCACGGGACAATGGATAGGCCCTTGTCTAATGTTGGTCAAGAGGACCCCACGAGGCAAGGGATGGGCCTTTGATTTGGGTTGGTCTCCAAGTCGAAGGAATGAAATATGGACCCCATGATTGTACCTCCTATAGGCCCTCTCTCGTGGGTAAGTGAATTGATGGACATGTCGACCTAAGTATAACTCTCTCAATGGATATGTGTAATAGTTATAGTGAAAGTATAATACATATGGTTTATGTTTATAAAGTTTGATTTAAGATTTCTTATGGGTTATTATGATTAAAATAGAAGAATTGGATTCTAATGTACTCTTTTTGCAAGTTGAAATTGTGTCCAAGGTTGTGAAATTTTGGCTTGTGACAAGGGGACATTACACACCCATCGTGTGAGATATTAATAACAAACTAATCTCCACTACCATAGGCCCAAGGGCTTCATTGCATGCCCGGCAATACTTCACCACTTGGCTCAAGAACTTCATTGCACGCCCGGCAATACCTCACCACTTGAGAGTCACCTGCTGTGTAAGACTTATTAATAATAATAATAAATCGCCCTTCCTTAATGACCCAAACGTCCTCATAGGCATTAGACAAGATTAATGACGCGGCAAGACACACAACGTCCCTCGTATATCATGGGCAAGACTAAGTATCGTTATATAAGTATAAATAGATATATAAGTTAGAAATATCATACCGATAAGTAGATTCGTTCTCCTTAGAGATGCACAAGTGATCCTATGGATCACCAAGATAATGGTTCCTTCATGCAAGGTTGTTCCTTCAATAGGAACTATATTGATTGATAATATTCCACCATTGATAGATATAAGTATGGCAGAATGCTGCCTCTACTATATTGAATCTGTTTGATGTATATATAATTATTTCTGCCTTTTGGACTGCTGTAATCCCTGCTAAAATATTGATGATTGCTTGATGAATATCCTTTTATATATAGATTGCAGATCAACTGTTTTATGAATGATGGAATGTTGCTGGATGCTGAGTAATAATTCAATGAGTTGTTTTTCTTGCTGATGATCCTTATTACTGTCCCATCGATCCTCCTTTTCTATACCTTTGAGCAGATGCTTTTCCTTATTTGTTGCCCCCTTTCAAAGAGACGTGACTGTCCCTTTTTGGTTAGTTCGCTGTCCTTAACAATAATTACCTCTTATTATAATCGTTGCCCCTTCACATATTATCCGTTGCATTTCCTATTAACAAGTCTTCCGTGGCATATACTAATCAATAACCTTGTCTTATAATCGCTGCCAGCTTATATGATCGCAGCCTCAGTAAGATATCTTGAATGAACAATGCATGATCGATTCAATTATAAATATAGGACATGACAATTGACATTGCAGTTAGGAATGCATATGAGATGGTACTTAAGGCGATTGATGCTTCCATGAATCTTCTTTCCACAAAAGTTGCAAATAATACTCCTCAGAACCAGTTTAGGTGTGCCAAGTTTCCTAGTGGTGTCCACGAGTTGACTTCCACTTCCTAATGCTGATGCTGATGTCATTGTATACTACCTATTACCTAGCATTCATAAAATTGGAAAAATATTTTTTAGTGCAGCATGTTTAAATACAATAAAATGCTTCAAATTAAAAAACAACGAATTGAACTTGAAACATAAAATGCATTTTGAACATAATTATAGCCATAACATTAAATAATTTATGCAATATAACAGTTTTTAATACCCTAAACCCTAAACCCTGTGTAGAAAAAAAAGCAGCAATTTTGTTCAACAATTTTTTAGTATTTTTAGCCTTGTATTCTGTTCATCCCATGTTTGGCGATTCTGCATGGCAGACTCGTCGAAACTCATTTCTGTCAAGTCGCAAGTAACTCAGTTTGCAAAAAAAAAAAATCAAGCATTCACTGAGTCAGCAAGTACTTGGCAAGTCTACAATCTATGGTACAAATAGCCTTAAGGGTGAGAGATAAAAGCTAATGACATGCCAAACCTTGACTGAACTAAACATGCCCTTTAAGTGAAGCCTTGAATACTTGGAAATTTCTTTCAAGAAGAGAGGTCATCAAGAGTCCCTAAAAGCGAGGCATTATCCAAAGGCCCATATAAATAGAGGATTGGTTGAAATACCAGAGGTCATGGAAGGCTTCTAAGGATGACCTAAACGTTTCCATTGGTTATGTGGAGGCAAATGGTCCTTATGGATGAGACAAGAGTAAAGCCCTCAAAGGTGAGATGTAAGCCATTCATATAGGAAGGACCAAGGACTAGCATTTAGTTGGATTGATTGTAGGCGTTGTTCCAAATAGATGTTCTTTTTATATCCATGCCATCGTGATTAATTGGAGATCCAAACCATCTATGTGGCCATGGATAGGGGAATCTCTTTACTCTACCTAGGCCATGATTATTAGCATTTGAACTTAGAAGTTCATTATTGCAGAAAGTTGAAATATCTAACAAATATATGTTGAATGGCTGCAAGTTTGTGACCCTGGGGTTGGACTAATATAGTCTTTCATTGTTCATGAAAAACTATTTGATATTTGATAATTGCTTTCTTGCTAAATTAAGGGCAGAACCGGAAAATTGGTTGCCTAAAAAACTCAGCATACATTAGGAATCGTGTAAAATGAAAACCATACATAGGAAACGTGCAAGAACAGAGATCCTATCTTATTAGGCTTTATAGTTTATATGTAAGATTAATATTTTCTTCACTTTTCTTTATATATGGTATACAGATAATATTATGAGCAAGATCATTACCAATGTGTGTGCTTTTATGTTGTTTTCTGGGTAGATACTGCATAGTTACATGTAGGAATTTATGGCGACAATCTATAGAACATCGCACCAGGCTAAGGACCGCTAGGAAAAAGAAAAAGAATGCATCGATGCTATTTTTGACCTTTAAGGCATTTGTCTGACACAGGTACGGCATGAAGCTTGGGTTTTCTACATGTATCATACAAGTCTTGGAGAATGTCATAAATTTTCATAGCCAATTGTATTTTTTCGTCACAGATATTCTTCCATGAACTGCAAGCTATGTTCTGTGTTTGACATTACTTTGTATGTGAGTTCACTTTAATTTTGTCGAAGCTCCAAGTTGGCCACTGTCAAATTATTTTTTATAAAATAGGCATGACATGTCTTTTGCCCTTAACTTCACCATGCTTTAGCTATCAACAGAATCAGGCTTTTTAGGATCATAGACTTTGAGTTTGTAGCAATGTACATGCAAACAAGTTTTGCTTTTTATGAATTTTTTTAATTTTCTTCTCTATTCCAATTAACATGGAGATATTTGAACGCTGGGAGATGGAAGAAAATATTGGGGTCAGATGGCAATAATCTGCTAATCTTCAAAGGTGGATAACCATGCAATCAGAAAATAGATAAAAGGACTGCTTAGTTTGAGAGGGTATCTTTAGGCTACTAATTAATTTGAGAAAATATCTGAGAGAGGTTTGTCTTTACAAGCACAATGTCTTATCTTATGAAATACGTATTGCGACAAAGGTATAAAGCAATTCTTTTGAATCTGATTGTTACTTTTAAATAGCATGCGTCTGTTTGTAATTACATTCGTTCTGCATTGTGTCCTCAATGTGATGCAGACTCTATGGATTCACCGTCGTTTCCTCTTTCATGAGATGATACAGCAGACTAAGGCTGGCTTTCACTGCAATAACACATCATCTGCCACACATTGTGATATAAATTTTCCAAAACATGGACAGAATCACCCACCAGTACCTCTAGATTTCATTTCGTTTGTGGAACAAGAGTTTGAGTTCATTGACTTATGGATAAATAAATCTGACAATACTTTTGAAGATACCACCAAACAGAAAGAATATGCAGCTATGTACAACATGTGGATGATCCTGGTGAGTTTTCAGTTTCTTTATGGGCATAGCATGGCAATAGAAAGCGATATTGATTCAAAATGCATTTCATCTTATTTTTCTCTTTACTCTTCCAGCACCTGCGACAGGTTAATGGAAGCCAGGAATTATTCGAAATGGTTAAAAAGGAACAAATCAAGCTTAAGGTTGTGCTGGAAAATGTGTGCCCGCAAAGGACTCTTATCAGGGAAGACGTACTCTCAGTCTGAATCAATGCAATTATGAGTTCCTGTAAAGGGGAGGGAATGATTGCATGGCCCCTTGTAAGCAAAATCAAGCTTTTGGGATTTGTTCTGCCTGTCCAATCTTGCCCCCGCTCACATGAATAACAGACATCTTGCTAATCATTCTCAACAAGTTGTATACAATTGCAATTAGTTTTCTCTTCCTTAACTTCAATGGGCTTTTAGCTGAGTGAGATTTTAAGATTGATTTTGAGGGTGATTAGGATTATCCCACTTTGGGAAGAAGTATTACTGCTTACTCTGTTATATTTTAACATTATAAATATGCATGGAAAGCTAACCTTGCTGTGAAAATTTGGCATGCTGCCATTGTAAAATTGTGTACTTGTTTATTTAGCGTTTGGGTGGTGGCTCACTTCAAATTTTCACAATCATTATCTTATCCGAAAACTCATTTTCAGATGCACAGTAATCATAGAGCAACAATAATCATGTTAAAGTACTTCATAAAGTCATAATCTTTAATGTTATTTTGTCATCTTTCCACTAACGATGTTCAAAAAGATATGACCATCCTTGTTGTGCATATTCCTAGGCGAGGTTTGCTATTTTACAAGATCTCATATAAGATTATAATCTTATTGTCTTCTTGGAAAAAAAAACCAAAAAACACTTCTATAATGTCAAGTTTCCTCGTCTAACACGGTTATACGAATGACCTCTGAAGTGGGATCTCCCTAGCAAAAGAAGAGTCATATTAATTACCTGTATCGTGACTCGTTTTCCAAAATACAAAAAGGTCCCCTTATCATTCAGTTTGTTATTGGGAAGCACGTCTTAACATTCATAGATGATCTTATTTTGTCGAATTCAACCACAAACTGAGAACATGTAAATATAGAATAAATAACTTTTAACCTCCACAAGGTTAAAAATAGTCTATGGGACAGTCAGCCCTGTCATTTTTCTTTCTGCATTTCATTTTTTTCAACTGTTCAGAATGATAATGAACTCGTCCACTTTTTCAACTGTCCCCTTGTTGAATAAACCATGCAATGAAATAGCTGCCAGGAAACTAGCATACTTAGCCCTAATGTCCTTGTAGGCATCATACTCCCAAATAAAGTGTTATTTTTTTTAATTCCTCTTCTCTAATTGTGCAAAAATCACACACCCTCTCCACATCTCTTTAGGTCTTTTCCACCTCCCCATTTCACACTGTGAGTTGATAAGAGTTAGTCCTTAGCTAAGCAATTGGAATCTCTACTCTCCAAAGGATGTTAGCCTCTTTGTAGGTTTTTTGTCGATGATCACAGGTGGAGTTAAATTCCTCAAGATATTATTTCTTCTTTCTCCCTTGCACTTCTCCCAACATAAATTTGTAGAATTTATCATGACAAATGCCTTTAGTTCTTTGCTATTAGTGGGACATGCATTTAAGTAAATATTCCACTTGCTATTTTGCTTCTTCCAAGACTTTTTTTCTCACTTAGGACCTCATTGAAGATAGCCTTAGGCTATCTACTTGCTTCCATCTGATCAATTCTTTTGAGATATCTTATGAGACACTAGCAATGGCTTCAATAGGAACTACCCCTGTTTCAACTAGTAGAATCTCATATGGAACCGAAACTTTTATTTTGAACTTGCTTGTGATCATGTGCTTTTGAATTCTCTCTATTTGCTTCCACTTTGAATTTAAAGTGTTGCTAGCCCAAAGCTCACCCATAAAGCACCACCAAAATTACCAATAGCCTAAAAAGAGTCTAAGTAGTTTTCCAATCCCATAACTCTGCCTCACTGCATCTATTTTTGAGAGCATATAAAGCTTTCCATCCACCCAAAGTTATTTTCTTTCTACAAGCCTCCCAACTAAGCATGTTGTTGAAGTCAATCCCGGGATATTTGTACTTCGTTGCCTCTTCTAGAGTCCTTCCCTCAAAGTAAAACTCATGCTGGATCTTTTTCCTTTAGTTGGAGAAAATCATGATTTTGGTCTTGTTAGTATTAACTTGCATATCTACTGCTTTGTAATGTACATCAGAATTTGGGGATTTTTCCAAACAACTGAATTAAGCAACTCAATTCAACTTATTCAATTACAACATAAAATTGGTGGACAACAATATCCACAATAATAGCACAAACAATCAATTTGGAATGTCTTTATTTATGTCTACAACATTAAATTTCAGGAGTACAAAATCATCATTCAGGCAATACAATACATCTTCAGAAAACACCTCTTCTATCTTCACAAACCAGATGGTCTTCTTATCTAAAACACTTCAATCGGCCATTCACTCTTTAGGAAAACATCACTACCTTCTCTACACAATCGAACCCCCAAAATTGGATATCGACTCCCATTTATACCTCTTGTTGGGGAAGATAAACCGTTTTGAGCTTGGAAGTCCAAAAACTGAATCGTTCCCCTTGAAAACCATGGCTTTCAGTCATTTAAACAAATTTCAAACCCAAAGAATGACCATGTTTCGGCGATTTGTAACCTGTGTCCCATAGTTCTCCTTCACCAATGTCACTTTGATAAATCGATCTTTTATAGAAACTTCGAAACTCAAAAAGATATCCTTCAACACAATTACTTCAATGTTAACCTTAATATTATCGGCAAATTGCTCTCCGATGGAACTAACTGAACTTCACCATTTAAATTATCCTTCGGCATATTGGATTTAGCGAGTACTTGTGAACTTGGCATCGACATCCGTCGAAGTTCACGAACTTCAAATGTTTATGAACTATGATCTCACTTCTTTAAACATTTCAAAATACTTAAGTCTATTGAAAAATTAATAATCTTCAGTCAGCGCATTTAATTCAGCCTACCCCCGCGTCAAACTTGGGAATTTCCAAAATCAAACCCCAACAACCGTTGGCCTGCCTGCATTTATATCGGTAGGTGATTTGAATTTGAAGTGTGTTTGAGCGCCAGTTTTTGGCTTGGTAGGAATGAGCAAAAAGAATAGAGTTGACCGTAGAAATTAGTGAAAGCCTATAGTAGCAGTAGCAGCAGAAGGAATGTAGAGAACAACAAAAGGAAATAGAAGAATATTGCAGCAGAGAATAGAAGGGAATGTGCAGCATCACAGTGGATGTTCAGCAGCTCCAGATAGAGGGGCAAATCAAAAAATAGAGCAGCAGCTCTGCATTGAAGTGTGAAATTTTGGATGTAATTTTGAAAGTAAAAAATATATATAAATATTTCTATTCTGTGTGTTTCTGGTCTTTTTTCTTTTATATTTGTTTTTGCTGTCCATATTGCTGTAGCAATCTTATCTGGACAGCCATCTAACCTCCCCTGCCTGCCAACAAGTGGTATCAGAGCCCTATTTTTCTGGGTAGTTAGAAACCTTCTTGTGGGTGTTTTATATAAGCCTTAGTTTGTCTAAGCATTATCAACCTTCTCGGAATTGAGAAGCATGGCAGGTGGGGACAGCAAAGGATGGCAGCAACCACCGAATTTTGATGGACAAAATTATAATATCTGGCCTAAGAAGATGAAGACAATATTGGTTGCTAATGACCTATGGGAGTTGGTCATCAATGGGTTCACAGACACCACAGACCCAGCAGCTTATGCAGCCCTATTTAATGCTCAAAGAAACCAGTTGAAGGAAACAAGAATGAAGGATGCAAAAGCCCTGTCTAATTGAGGCAACCTTGACAGAGGCTATTTTCCCCCGCATTGCAGCAGCAAACTACTCAAAACATGCATGGGAAATATTGCAGAACAGCTATAAGGGAACTGACAAGGTGAGATCAGTGAAACTCCTGCTGTTTAGGAGAGATTTTGAGACCCTGCAGATGAAGGACAGTGAGTTTATTTCAGCCTTTCACACTAGGGTTTCTACCATGATAAATCAGCTAAGGATAAATGGAGAAACCATGGATGATCAAAGGATTGTTGAGAAAATCCTAAGGAGTCTACCTTCTAGATTTGACCCTATTGTCATAACCATTGAAGAGACTAAGGACCTGTCCAAGATGACAACTGATGAGTTGATGGGTTCACTACAAACCCATGAGCAACGGTTGAATAGATCTGCCCCTTCCCTTGAGCAAGCCTTCAAGGCTCAGACCAATGCAAGAGGCAGGGGAAGAAGAAATAACAGAGGTAGAGGAAGAAGCAAACTCTGGAATAGGAGTTTCAAACAGCCAAGAAGAGGCAAGCAGCTCACAACCAAGCTATCAAGAAAAGAACAACAGTTCTAATCAGAGGTATGACAAAAGCAATGCTCAATATTATTATTGTCATAAGTTTGGTCATTATGCTAGTGAGTGTAGAAAGAAACAACGTGATCATGGAGGCCAAAATGCTAATGTAGCAAATGAGAACAAGGCTGAAAATGAAAAACAGTCAAATGTATTTATTGTTTGCAACCTTGCTGAGAGGATTAGTGAAGTATGGTATCTAGACAACGATTGTAGCAACCACATGAGTGGAAATAAAAACTTTTTTGCCTCCATAGATAGCAGCATACAGACTGAAATAAAAATGGGAAACAATGAGCAAGTTCCCGTCATGGGAAAAGGTACAGTCAACATTCAGTCCAAGAATGGTGAAAGGAGGGTGATCCAGGATGTTTATTATGCCACTGGCATAAAACATAACCCATTATGCATTGGACAGATGGTCCAAAATGGCTATAAAATCCTGATGGAAAATGGAGAGTGCAAAATATTTGACAAAGGAGGCAGTAAGAAAGTGATTGCAGCAGTGCAGATGACAAGAAACAAAATGTTTCCTCTTAAGATAAATATAGAGTTTTCGGGACTATTTCTGGCGCTCATAGCAGTGGAACAACAATTTGCCTTTATGACAGTTATCAAAGACCCATCCAAATTGTGGCATTTGAGGTATGGGCACTTAAGTTTTTCTGGTTTGAGTTTATTGTCCAAGAAAGGCATGGTTAGAGGGCTACCAAACATTGTAAAGCCTGATGGAAAATGTGAAGCTTGCATTTTAGGAAAGCAGCATAGACAATCCTTTCAATGAGGGTATTCTAGGAGAGCAAAAGCACCATTGGAGTTGGTGTACTCAGATTTGTGTGGTCCCATGAAAACCCACACCTTGGCGGGAAATACTTATTTTATGACATTCATAGATGATTATAGCATAAAAAATTGGGTTTATTTTTTGAAGAACAAATCAGAAAGTTTCGAGAAATTCAAGTGGTTTAAGGCGTCAGCTGAAAAGCAAAGCGGCCACTATATCAAAGCCCTAAGAACAGAGAGGGGGAGAGTATATCTCTAAGGAATTTCTGAAGGAATGAAGGCATAGAAAAGCAGTTTACAACAAGGTATACTCCACAGCAAAATGGAGTGGTTGAAAGGAAAAATAGAACCATTCAAGAGATGGTAGCAAGCATGCTAAAAGCAAAAGGACTATCACATGATTTTTGGGGTGAAGCTGTAGCAACAACAGTTTACCTATTGAATAGGTGTCCTACAAAGGCTGTTCGTGATAGGATTCCACAAGAGGCGTGGACAAATAGCAAATGGAGTGTTGAACACCTAAGAATCTTCGGGTGTGTGGCATATGCATTCGTGCCTAAGGAGAAAAGGCAAAAATTTGATGATAGAGGTGAGAAATGTATCTTCATAGGCTATAGCGAAGAGTCAAAAGCCTACAAATTGTATAATCCCATCACCAAAAAGGTTGTGATCAGCAGAGATGTTGAGTTCATTGACAATGAAGCATGGGATAGAACGATGGACAGCACCACAAGTATTTCAATTACAATACCCCTTGAAGATGAAGAAACTTCGGAGGACAACAACTCTGGAGGAACTATGAAGAGCAACAACTCGGGGAGAAACTATCGTAGAGCATTGGAGAATAGTAGTTTCGGGGGAGGTCTGCAACTCTAGAAATCTGCAGCTCTAGAGTTCAGCAAAGTAGTAACTCCGGAGGTCAACAGTACAATAGCTCCGGAGGTTGGAACAATACCAGCTCTGGGGGTTACAATTCAAACCCTACACTCGCATCATTGATGCCATAGAGGACAAGGAGTGTGAAGGAGATTTATGACAGCACAAGGTATGCTGATATGGATGAGAATTTATATTTTGCATTATTTTCTTGTAGTGATCTAATACACTTTGAAGAAGCTGTGAAAGAAGAGAAATGGTGTAAGGCCATGGATGAAGAGTTGGATGCCATAGAGAGGAATGACACATGACAGCTAACTTATTTACCTAAGGGTAAACAAGTGATTGGAGTTAAGTGGGTCTATAAGACCAAGTTTACTGCTGAAGGAAAGATTGAAAGACATAAGGCAAGGCTAGTTGTCAAAGGGTACAAACAACAACCTGGAAGAGATTATGATGAGACATATGCACCAGTTGCAACGCTGGAAACAGTTCAGGCAGTCATAGCAATAGCAGCCCAACACAAGTGGAAGGTGTTTCAAATGGATGTAAAGTCAACCTTCTTGAACCGAGTGCTAAAAGAGGAAGTGTTGTAGAGTAGTCACCTGGCTATGAAGTCCCAGGGCAAGAGGACAAAATATATAGGCTCTGGAAAACCCTTTATGGGCTGAAACAAGCACCTAGGGCATGGTACAGTAGAATAGACTCATATCTAGTGAGTAATGGATTTAGCAAAAGCAATAGTGAGCCCACTCTTTACATCAAAGCAGCTGAAGGTAATATTTTGATTGTTGTTTTGTATGTAGATGATCTGATTTTTACTGGCAATAGTGATCTCTTCATTGTTAATTTTAAAGAGGCAATGAAGAATGAGTTTGAGATGACAGACTTAGGTGTGCTAAAGTATTTTATTGGCATTGAGGTCAAACAAACAAAACATGGCATATTTATTTTGCAAACTAACTATGCCAAACAGATTGTGAAGAGATTTAAAATGGAGAATAGTAAACCTGCCCCTACATCAACAGCTACATGTCTGAAATTGAGTATAAAGGATAGTAGCAAGGAAGTAAACCCAACCCTCTACAAGAGCATGGTTGGAAGCCTCATGTACCTGACAGCCACTAGGCTTGATTTGATGTATGCAGTAAGCCTGATTTCTAGGTTTATGGATAAGCCTAAGGACACATTGGCAAACAGGAAAGAGGATCCTGAGATATGTGAATGGCACAACAGGTTATGGCATCTTGTATGGTGTTTCTAATGAGTTTAAGTTCACTGGTTTCATGGATAGTGATTGGGCAGGTAATGTAGATGACCGGAAGAGCACATCCGGCTATGTATTTCACATGGGTTTAGGTGTAATATCATAGGCATCCAAGAAGCAACCCATTGTCTCTCTCTATAGCTGAAGTTGGATATATTGCAGCAAATGCAATAGCATGTCAGGCTATTTGGTTGAGAAGGATCCTTGCAGACTTGAATGAGCAGCAAGAAGATGGTACAACCATTCATTGTGACAATGTTTAATCAATAGCCCTGACAAAGAATCCAGTCTTCCACGGACGAAGCAAGCACATTGAGATCTATTATCATTTTATAAGGGAGTTGGTAGAACGAGGAGAGATTGAGTTACAGTATTGTAAATCCGAGCAGCAACTCGTTGACATTTTTATAAAGGCATTGCCAAAAGATTCTTTTGAACGCCTAAGAGATAAGCTTGGCATTGTTGACAGTTCCGGAGGTGTACAGCCCCGGAAAGAAGAGAGCTCCGAAGATGTAGGGAGTTAACTCCGGAGATGCAGACAAAGTGCTTCAGAATGACAAAAACAACTCCGGAGATCTGCTCTGGAAAGGCAAATGCAAAGGTATAACTCCGGAGATCAGTTCTAGAAACAAAATTGTTGAATGACATCTGACTTCAGATTAAGGGGGAGTGTTGGAAAATTAATAATCTTCAGTCAACGCATTTAATTCAACCTGCCCTCGCGTCAAACTTAAGGATTTCCAAAATCAAACCCCAGCAACCGTTGGTCTGCTTGCATTTATATTGGTAGGTGATTTTGAATTTGAAGTGTGTTTAAGTGCCAGTTTTTGGCTTGGTAGGAATGAGCAAAAAGAATAGAGTTGACCGTAGAAATTAGTGAAAGCCTGCAGCAGCAGAAGAAATGTAGAGAACAACAGAAGAAAATAGAAGAATATTGCAGTAGAGAATAGAAGGGAATGTGCAGCATCACAATGGATGTTCAACAGCTCCAGATACAGGGGCAAATCAGAAAACAGAGCAACAGCTCTGCATTGAAGTGTGAAATTTTGGATGCAATTTTGAAAGTAATATATATATATATATATATATATATATATATATATATATATATATATTTATGTTCTGTGTGTTTCTAGTCTCTTTTCTTTTATATTTGTTTCTATTGTCCATATTGTTGTAGCAATCTTATCTGGATAGCCATCTAACCTCCCCTACTTGCCAACAATATCGCAGATCAAAGTCTTTGAGAATCGATGAATTCTCTTTCATCAATTCCTCATCTCCATGAACTCCACATTCAACAACTTGGACTCCATATGAACCATCGACTCCTTAAACTACAACACTTAATTTGTGCTATCGTTCCTTCATCGACGAAGTTGAACATACATGAATTTCACAATCCCTTCGCTTTGGTGGATCCTTATATACACGAACCTTGAGGTCTTTCTTCAAAATGTACTTGTCAACAAAAACACGCAACTATGAACTCCCTTCGGCATTTGTTTTAGTTCCTAAACTTATGCAGGTGTTGAAACACTTATATAAACCATTATGTTCTTCCAAATAATATCGACATAGATTTTGGGGTGAAGCACTTAGGAAGGAGGTGTCGATAAGAACAATGAACAAAACTATTGGTGAAATCCATATTTATTGATCATATGCTTTGGTGAAGAGTTTAGTTCACAAACTATCAACTTTACCGAATGCTTAAACCATACCAAAACAATTCCCAAATTCCAGCAAACTGATTCCACTTTGCCAAATTTGAGAATTTCTCCTGAAGAAAAACAATGAAAAATGAAACAAAAACTGAACCAAAATGGAAAATCAAAAACTTGAAATGCTTTTTTGGGTGATATAGGATCACACATGCACCCAGATGCTCTTGCATCACTCTGGAAAAGTGCTCAAGGGCATATAGGTGCTCTTGCAACCCATGAGCAAATTTAGCAATCAAAATAATGTTATCTGCATATAAAAGAAGTCTTATCACATACTCCCCCAGGTGGACCCTATCCCCACCTTGCAAATTCAGCCATTCTTCAAATTTGTCAATATATAAGCCAAAAAGAGTAGGGGATAGAGGGTATCCTTGCTTAACTCCAATGTCACTTCTAAAAATTTCTGAAAGGCCTACTTGACTTCTGATTTTGACTTGAACTTTTTCATAGAGCCTATGGACAACTACTCTAAAATGCATTGGAATACCAAGCTCCTTCATTCTACAACATAACTTATCCCTAGGAACTGTGTCAAAAGCCTTCTTGAAGTCAACAAAACAACCGTATGCTTCTTCCTTTTCATTCCAAATTTTTTCAATGATGTGTCTCAAAGTAACTCCGTGAAAGTAGAATTCTTATGTCTAAAACCTACCTTTCCTTTTGCTCTCTTTTTTTTCTCCTCCATCCACTTGTTGATTCTATTTTTCAACCATGCTACCAAATAGTTTTGCAAACAAAGAATTGATCATGATGGCCCTATGATTCTTATCATACTATCTCTTCTCTCTCCTCTCTTGTGGCTCCTCCCAAATCCCAAATTGTCACATCACCTACTTAAAATAGAACCTTTCCAAAATTACCCTAATTTGACCTCTAAATAATTGGGTACTGATGATGTGTTTGAGCTACTATGCATCCTTGATACATCCTATAATTTGCCTAAATGACTACCATATGACGACCTCCTCTCTCAGCTAATCAAATGCTCTCCTTTAATACATTAGTGATCATGTTTGCCACTACCCATGGCCAATACCCCGAGCATGAACTATTGGTAGATCTACATCTATAACCATCGGTAGCCCCACTAGTCAGGCCACCCTAATATTGATGCAAATTTAAATTAATGAGAATAACGACAATTTACATGGGGAAAACCCTTTCGAGATAAAAACCTCACTCAAAAAAGTAGCTCAATATATTATTCAGAAATCTCAACAGATTGCAATATACTTGCAAGGGAAGTTTTCACAAGATTGTTGCCAACCACAAATCTGGAGACAACTCAACATCTATTATACTCACACCCAACTTCTATCTCAAGCACCTGCTATATAGGAAATACAATTGAGGGAACCATCAAATGGTAATTACAAAACCACCCAAAAGTGGCACCCGAATTATCTCCGATCAAAGATACCTTATGATGTGTCAAATCACACTAACACATATAACTTCCTCTTTTACAACTCTTTTAAGTGTCCAACATGTTTCACATTTTCCAAAACGAAGGCCTAACTTCTAGAGGCCATAACTTTTGATTCAGGTACCTGATTGATGAATCATTTGATGCATTGGAAAGCTTGTGAAGAGATCTACATGATGCTTTTTCCAAATCAATAATTGATCATACATTCATCAAAGCCCCATTCGGTCATTTAAAGGTCCAAAATTCAAATTTAATATTTTTTATAAGATTTTTGGACCTTGAAACTTTAATATCTTACTATCTGCAAATGATCTTTAGCTAATTTTTTTACCATAGGTTGACTTTATAATTCCAGAGCTCTGGGTAAATTTTCAGGTCCATACATGCTCAAATACAAACTTTCTAAAGATAGCAATGCAAACTTTCAAAAAATGGTCTTTTACTAAAAATAAAACAACATTAATTTTTTTTTGGGTAATGCAAGATTGCTCTTACATATCTGGATGCTCCTGCATCAGACACCTAGGGTTGTTTGAGAAGTGACCTTGTCACATCTCCATTGTTTGAGGGAGACCAAGGTGGTCGACCTCTGCTTTGGACAACCATGATGAATCTTGAACAGGTCGTCCTTTCCATTTGACCAAGTAAATCTTCATATTGCATGTTTCTTGTGCTCCTTCCCACATGACTATCTAAGATTTCTTCAATTTCTTCCCTCTCTGAAATAGATGTTGGAATATGCCACTATCCTTTTGCTTGTCCATCTTTTATACTTCCTTCATGATATTATGTCAAATCAAAAATATTGAAGACGGGTGAAATATTGATCCCACTCGGCAACTCAACTTCATAGGCGTTGCTTGATTCATGCTTCTTCAAAATCTTACAAGGTCAACATTTTTTCATCTTTAGTTTATTATATGTTCCTATGAGAAATCTCTCTTTCCTAAGATGGACCATAACCTCTTCTTCAACATTGAATTCTTTGAATCTTCTTTTTTGACCTGCCTTCTCTTTATACTAATTATTCATTTTATGGATATGATTTTTTACCTCATGTAGATTCTTCATGTGTTTTGCAAAATCTTCTGCGTCTGCACTTCTCTTTCCTTCCTTATACATCTTCCTCAACCCTAAAACATTTTTGGGACTACTTCCATATACAATCTAGAATGGTGATTTTCTTGTACTCCTATAAGTTGAGTTGTATGCAAACTTAGCTTGTGGCAAAATCAGGTCCCATCCCTTTGGCTTTTCTCCTACCAAACATCTTAAAAGTTTGCCCAAACTTTTATTTATAACTTTTGTCTAACCATTAGTTTGTAGATGATGTACAGAACTGAACTTCAAATATGTCTTCAACGTCTTCCATAATGTCCTCCAAAAATATCCAACAAGTTTTATATCTCGGTCTAAAACTATGCTCTTAGGTAGACCATGAAGTCTAACCACCTCCTTGAAAAATATCTCTGCAATATGAACTGCATTATTGTCTTCTGGCAAGTAATGAAATGTGTCATCTTGGAAAATCTATCAACAACCACAAAATGGAATCATGACCTCTCTAAGTCCTTGGCCAACTAAGTACAAAATCCATGCTAGTGTCTTCCCATGGTCTTTCAGTACAGGTAAAGGCTGATATAAACCAATATTTTGACTCACTCCCTTAAGCCATCTGACATACCCTACAACTTTGTACAACTTTTTCACATTCTGATACAACTATGGCCAATAATAGTTCTCACTTACTAAGGCAATTATCTTATCTCTCCCAAAATGTACTAATCCTCCACTATGTTTTTCTTTTATCAAGTTCTCTCTCATGGAACTTCTTCAAATGCATAACTGACTTCCTCTAAATAACATGTCATCTTGGATTATGTAATCCAACCAATGTGTTCTATCCATGGTGAGAGGTTCTAGGCAAGCTTTCCATATCTTTGAAAAATCTGGATCCTCTGGATACAAATGCTTAATTTCTTCAAATCCAACAATTTCAATTCTCATCTCCACCAACAAATTTTGCCTCCTACTCAAGGCATCCGCAACTATGTTAGACTTCCCACTTCTATGCATCAACACAAATGTATAGCTTTGCAAAAACTCAACCCATTTTAAATGTCTTTGATTCAACTTCACTTGGCTATTCAAATACTGTAAGACTTTATCGTGTAAGAAACAAATTCCTTAGGTAAAAGATAATGTTTTCATTTTTTCAACATTTGAACAATAGCATAAAAAATTTTATCATAAACAAAATACTTTTTCCTAGCATCATTGAGTTTTTCATTAAAATATGCAATGTGTCTTCATTCTTGACTTAATACAGCTCCTATGGCATTCCCACTAGTATCACAATCTACTTGAAATACTTTGTTAAAATCTGGAAGCGCTAAAACATTTTGCTCTGTAACTTTTTGCTTCAACAAATCAAAACTCATGGCTACCCCTACAATCCATTTAAATTCTTTTATATCTCCTCTCATTGTTTCAGTTAAAGGTGCACATATGCTACTAAAATTCCTAGTGAAATTTTTGTAAAAACTAGCCAATCCATGAAATGATCTTACCTCAGTAATACTCCTTGGTGTAGGCCATTCTATGATAGCCCTTATTTTCTCATGATCCATCTTAAGACCTTCAGCTAAGATCAAAAATCCCAGGTACACTAACTCATTCACAAAGCTGCACTTCTTTAAATTTATCAATAGTTTCTCTTCCCTCAACCTCTCAAAAACTCTACGAACATGCATCAAATGTTCCTTCAAGGTTTTGGTAAAAAATAGAATATCATCCAAATAAACAATAAAAACTTACCCAAAAATCTTGAGCACCTCATTCATGAGTCTCGTGAAAGTGCTCGGTGCATTGGTTAGTTCGAATGGCATCACTAACCACTCATATAGTCCTTTTGTTTTGAATGTTGTCTTCCATTCATCTCCTTGTATCTTGATCTAGTGATACACGTTCTTCAAATCTTTGTGAAGTACTTCACTCCACTCAGGTAGTCCATGATATCATTCATCCTTGGCAAAGGAAATCTATACTTGATTGTGGTTTTGTTGATGGCCCTGGAATCCATACACATCATCCATTATCCATCATTCTTAGGTGCTAGTACTGCAGGTACTACACATGGACTCAAACTCTCTCTGAGTAGCCCCTTTTTAACAATCCTTGAACTTGTCTATTCAGCTCCTCATTTTCCATAGGAGTCATTCTATGGGTTGCCTTGTTAGGCAAACTAGCTCTTGGTATCAAATCCATCTGATGACTTATGTTTCTCACCGGTGGCAAACTTTCAGGTACATTATTTGAAACAATATCTTTAAATTAAATATAAATGATGCTATAAAAAAGGTTGAAAGCCACCAAAATTTAGATACCAAATGTCATTATAAAAAAGAGGGGGCTCATAGTAGTTTGCAGGCCATGTAGGCCAATGAGCAAAGGAAGGGTGTAAATTTTGAAGGGGTCATTGTTTGAAGAGGGTTGCAAGCTAAATTAAAAAAAATGTTTCTTTTTAAAAGTGTTGGGACCCACTCTAAAAAAAATTAAATCCACTTTAAGTCCTTGCTCATTTGGTGAATTTGCCTAAGTTTTGTCCTTTTCCTTCCCTCATGATCCTTTAAATGTGTTGAGAATAAAAAAAACCTATATTATTCTAATTTTGGAGGGTTTTTCCCTTGTTTTTTCTAGCAGTTTCTGTGTTTTGTGAGATTTCACCCTACAACAAGATATTACATGTCCTATCCCACATCTTTTTCCCCTTTGTTCCCATTTTGTGTTGGGTGTGTTTTTGGTCATCTCCATGTTATTCCTCATATGTCCAACATTCTAAAAATCCATAAAACTTCTAAGTTGGGTGGCTCCCTTGTCATATTTTGGTGTTTCTTGTGTTTTGCAGAAATTCAACCCCCTTTTGGCTTTCAGATATTTTGATCTCCTTTAGGACCTCTTTTCTCCCACATCCTATTCTGCCTATTTTTCTCCCTTTCGAATTTGAAAGATTCGACCCCCTTTTGGATTTCGAAGATTTGACCTCCTTTAGGACCTCTTTTCTCCCACATCCTGTTCTGCCTATTTTTCCCCATTTTAGATTTCAAAAATTCAACCCCTTTTTGGATTTCAGAGATTTAACCTCCTTTAGGACCCTTATTCTCCCACATCATGTTCTGCTTGTTTATCCCCCTTTCGAATTTTGGAAATTTGACCCCCTTTTGGATTTTGACGATTTGACCTCCTTTAGGACCTCTTTTCTCCCACATCCTATTCTACCTATTCTTCCCCCTTTTGGATTTCAAAAATTTGACCCCTTTTGGATTTCAAAGATTTGACCTCCTTTAGGACCTTTCTCCCACATCTTGTTCTACTTGTTTTTCCCCCTTTCGGATTTTGGAAATTTGACCCCTTTTGGATTTCGGAGATTTGACCTCCTTTAGGACCTCTTTTCTCCCATATCCAGAAGTACCTCGAATTTCTAAAAAAAAATCTAGAACATCCTAGAATGCACCAACAACTTTCAAAATGCCATTAATGGCCATTTTAACTTCTACAACTACCCATTTTGAACGCGAAAATATTTTTCAAGCCTCCTTGGTCGACCTGCACGTGGATCAAAGTGGATTTCATAAGATTTATTGGGTGTGCATTTAATGCTTTGGAGATGCTGAAGTGCCTCAAATTTCCACAAAAATGACCTATGGTGTGAAAATGAACTATAAATACAAATCTTGTTTTTCATTCAATATTCGACCTATAGGTGTTTCAAGTAGATCTAGGGCATCATATATTGTTGGTTTGGTCTGCAAAAGGAAGGAATACATCTTGTAAATCAGAGGAAAGGTTTTCAACATGCATTTGTATGTAATGGTATGTCTCCAAGACATTTGTAATTATTCAAGGGAATGCATAGTCACAACTATGTATTTTTTTTGCCACATTTGATGGTATGAGTGTAATGAGGATTTGATGTATGTGTGACAACACGTTATGCATTACAAAACTTTTGTAATGGTCTTTTCTTCATTTCACATGGGTTATTGCAATTTTGTTTTGGATTATTGAGTACATCCATTGTATGCAGTGTTATCTAAGAGTTGTATGTGAATACATATTTGGTTCTATTGATGTTTTACCAATGTATTGTCTTTTGTTTTGCATTTTGTGACTCTATTGCCCAGTAGAGTAGGAACCGATCTAATTGATGAAGGATCAAACACCATTCATTTTATAATCCTATATCCTGTTAGTTGTAGGATCAGATTAGGGTTTTACATGTTCATGATTCATTGTTACAAACCAAGGAACAATCATAAGTGACTTTCAGTGTTCAAATCATCAAAGAATCATGTTCTTGCATGCCTAACCTTGTTGTGTATAAAATATTAAGTGGATTCACTTGTGGGAATTATAATATTGTTGTGATCTATAGATGCATATGCAATGTGTAATATCAACTTAATTAGAGGTTTTATATGTAGTTGGTTAGTGTTTGACCTAGTGGCAGTTTTGGGTTCAAGTGTACATTGGATACAACTACAATAGTTTAATCTTGTATGTATTTCATTGTGATCAAATCTTGTTAAATATTACCTCTGGCAATACCCTCCCGAGTCTAGCTAAACGCAAAGTGCAAGAGAGATTTTCCACTCTTGTTTATTGGCCTTTAACCATCCTCAACCTATTGATGAGTCTTTGTTTTACCTTCTTGATGACATCCTCTAGCCTTGAAGGTGAAAACATCCTTTGAGATTGTGGACTTGTGGTTTCAAGACGCAACCGAATAGCACCATTGCTGGGCAATATTTGATTCTGGTTACATTTTTCACAGCTCTACAACTCAGTAAAGTCAACGTGATTACAATAGTGCCAATTTGAAAATATTGCAAAATAGTCTCTTCCAAGTGAAGTGTGGCAACATTGTTTTAGTCAATCCAAAAATTAGTTTGCAATTGAAAGAATTTACTATGGAATGAATAAGGCAGTACCAAGATCAGTTGGGACATGAATATTCCTTAGATGGCACAAGAAGTCAAAGAAATAAATGGAGAGTAAGAAATAATGGTGAGTCTTCTAGACTAAATGCTCAAGATCAAGTAGGAACATCATGAAGAAATGATACGTTTATAGACTCAAGAAACCAATACCAGTATACTTTAGAGGATTTTGTTGATAACATGTTATGGACAAATAGAAGAGAAAATAGAGATGAATATGAAGTTAGAAGAAATGAAAATATCATTGGCAAGGGAAGTAGAGATAGGTCTAGAGAGGCACAAAGAGGAACATTTGGTGTGCAAGATGAAGAGGCACATCGGGCAACCCATCACCCTACTTCACTTAGTAGGTCATTAAGGAATGAACATGTAAATATTCCTCATGATGATGAACAGCAAATGAATACATAATCTGATGAGAGGGAAAGGATTCTCAATGAAGAGGGGACATGAGCTACAAGAAAAAATTGAATAGAAACAAGCTCTACTTGCTCAACAAGCTCAAGCTCAAGCAACCTAGTAGTAGGGCAGAAATCAAGTATCAAGAACATTTAACTAGCAGCAACATCAACAACAATACAAACAAATGGGTCAACATGGTAGGAACCCAGGTCATATGCATCAAGTTCCCAATCAACCACCACAATAGCTAAATCAACAATTTGGGAACATTCCAAATCCCTCCAAATACATGCTCAAAGGTTCCCTCTATCTAGGTAGCCTTTGGGGGAAGAGAGGTTTAAACAATTGGATTTCTTTGGTATCCTAGACTTCTCTAACTCTAATGCAATTCCAAATGAGATAAGGGGAAAGATACCTAGATTTTAGGGAAACAATGCAATTACTGCAGAAGAACATGTAAGGCATTTCATCAATGTCACTGATGAATATGAAATAGATCATGAGAATGTGATGATGAAACTATTTGTGCATTCATTAGAAGAGAGTGCCAAAGAATGGTACAAAAGTCTCCCAAATAATAGTGTTGATTCATGGGAGTTCATGAAAGTTTTCAAGTTACAATATGGGGATAGAATTGATCCCAAGTTCGCTATACATGAGCTTACAACCATCAAGAAAGGATTAAATGAAATAGTGGTGGACTTCAATAGCAAGTTCATCATGACCATGAGGAAGGTGCCTCCAAACCTTAGACCAAATGAATCAATGTGTCTAGTGTTGTATTGTGGTGCATTTGATTCTAAAATTGGGTATTGTCTAAGGGACAAGAATCCTCAAACATTGAGGTAGCCTTATACTACAACCATAAATATTGAGAGCATCAAGTAAAAATGTTAAGAGGTTAGATGTAAAAATATTCCAACCAGATAGAGCAAGTTTGAATAAGCATCTCACAATTGAAGATAAATTGGATAAGCTCATGGGAGCTATGAAGGATTTATCTTATGAAGTAGCAAGAAATGAAAAGGGGCTATCACCTCAAGGTGCAAAAACACATTTCAATGAAGGCCAAAGATTACATAACAATCCTTATAACATTGATTGGTCAAAGAGGGCACAACATAATGATAGGCAGGAAGCCCCCAAGCAAGTGAATTTCAAGCAACCTGAGAAGGATACACCAAATCTATTAAGGGATCAAGTCAATTTTTAAGAGGTCACATCATGGTACAAAGCTTGCTATCTTCCACATGAATCAACCAATTGTGTAGTTGCTCATTCAATAAATAAAGAAGAAGAGTTTCTTAATGAAGAGGGTGGTGTTGCATACTATGAGGATGAAATCAACTAGTTTGATATAGAGGACTATGAGAAAATGAATGAGGATGTTGATTATGATAGCTATGGTGAGGATGATTTTGTTCTTCAAAAAGATTGTAGTGCAAGTCCTAAAGATTATAAATTGTTAGCTCATGACTTTTAGCATTTGAGGGAGCTCATGTGCAAGAAGTATCAACAGTCCAAACCATCAAAGGGAGATATTAAGGCCCTTACTGATGCAACCATAATGCAAGTTCAAGGTAGGTATCAATTAAGAAATAGATATGCACCTACACAATGTAACTCTACTGCAAAGTCAAGTAGAAATGAAGCAGAAATTGAAAAAGAGAAGCAGAAGGGGGATATTGAAAGAAAGAGTAGCAATGTTCAAAAGGTGACTGAAAAGAAGAAGGTTTCAATGCAACAGACAGTAACAAGAAAGAAATAGGTTTTCCCACTCTTTTGCTTTTTGAATTTGGCCATGGATGCAGGGGACCCGGGGGGACCACTTGACCCCCCCTCCATTACCCTTTGGTCGGGTCTGCCAAGGGAATGCTTTGGGTGATCATGGACCCATGACTCAAGATGAGACATCTGTTTCCAAGGCATGGAAAATGCTCTCTTGGGGAAAGTGACAGTGATTCAAGGGTTGTCCCTCTTTTTTGGATACGGAAGAAGGCTCTGTGATTCGTCTTCTAGACACCATCATGGAGAGAATTGTCTCCTCTATGGAACATGCTCTTGTGGGAAATTCTTCTCTTTTAGACCCAACATTGATCCGGTTTGAAGATGGATTTCTACCAAATACAGGGTGAAGGGCAGTGTCTCTACAAGTGCTATGGCTGGAGGGATGTTTCTTTTCAAGTTCACAGCAAGAGAAGACTTGGCAGTTGTTCTAGCTAGTGGACCATGGATGTACGAGAAGCATAGCCTTTCTCTCTGCAAATGGAAGCCGGGATTTGATGCTGCTGTTGATCTCAATAGGTTTGATCTAGTTTGGGTTAGACTCCTGGGTCTCCCTTTGGAGTACTGTGAGGAAATATTCATCTGGATTGCCAACTCCTTTGGCAATTTGGTTGCTCTCAACGACACCACCAAGAATAAATCTAGGTTAGTATTTGCTTGATTCTGTGTAAGTGTTGATGCAAACAAAACCCTTCCCAACTCCATTACTTTGGAATCCAAATTTGGTCAATGGACCCAACCGATTCAATATGAAAACTCCACTAGCTTCTGTCAAAATTGTAATAAAAAAAGGCATCTAATAACTCAATGCAAATCCAAAAAAGAAACTTCGGCCTTGGATAATCAAACTAATAAGGATGTGGATGTTTATCCCTTTAAGGAGGACTTACTAAACATTATCAACACCCCCAGAGTAAGAAGGGAGAAGATAGGGAGATGGCTAATGACTTCCCTCAGGGTAATGAATGTTCCACCCCTAGTTGTGATGATCCAGTGTCAGCCTCACTAGAGTCTATCCAGAAGGAGCATGAAGGCTCACAGATTAGGGTTGCTACCCCCATACAAAACCAAGAAATAGAAGAGGGTGAGATTCATCAAGAGACAAACCCCAACTCAGAAGCTCCGGATGAGAGTGGGGTGATCAATGAGAACAATAATAGAGATTCCATTTTCAAAAGGATTGGTAGCCCTCACAAAGTTGAAGGTACAAACAACAAACTATAGGGGTATTCTTCCCCAAATAACAAGGCTCTCATCTTAACCCCTGGGGCAGGTTCTAGCAAAAATAATAAGAACACAGACTCTGAAGATTGGACCACTACAAAGAAGATAGGTAAGGGCCAAGGAAAGAAGACTACTGATGTGGGGGTAGACCCTAAAACAGGGAGACCCTCCCATAGGGAAACTAGATAGAAAGTTGTCAACAAGGATATATCCATGGGAAGACAGAGGACCTTAGAGCTTGGCTCCAAGAAAGCCCCTAATAAATGAGAATCCTATCTTGGAATATAAGGGGTCTTAATACCCCCACAAGCAGTTCCCAGTTAAGAGTTGCATTTATGACAACAAAATTGATATACTACTGCTTCAAGAAATCAAAATGAAATCCAAAGGATTCCAGACCATTGCCAAGAATGGTTGGCCCAATGTAGCTATTGTATAAGTGATGCCTTAGGAGCTTCTGGAGGGATTGTTACTATGTGGAACAACAAGACTATCAAAGAGAGTCTAATTGACAAATGCAAAAACAACCTTAGTGTTAGAATGGAAGCTCGCAACAGCTCTTGGATTCTTGTCAATATCTATGCCCCCAATTAGAGAAATTCTAGGAGGGAAGTGTGGGATCACATTTCTACTCTTAAAGAAACTAATAAGAAGGATTGTTGGATGTTAGCTAGGGATTTCAATACTCCCCTCTACCTCTCAAAGAAAGTTGGGGGGATCATGGATTACACGGACAACATGGCTGATCTGGCTGACTTCCTTAATAAAGAAGGGCTCATGGATCTTGAAATTCAAGGACAATGCTTTACTTGGTCCAACCAAAGGAAAGGAGGGAACTTGATTCAAGTCAGGTTGGATCATGTCCTAGTTTCCTCTAGTTGGGACTATATCAGTACTTACACTCCTGAGGCCCTTCCTAGGACTACCTCGGATCATAACCCCCTTCTATTCTCTTGGAAATAAAAGGAAATTAAAGGACCATATTCCTTCAAATTTGAAATATGTGGACCCAACACCCTTTCTTTAGGAATCTCTTGGCTAACTGGTGGAGCTTTCATGTCCAAGGGATGTCCATGTTTAGACTATCCTAGAAACTGATAATGGTGAAAAACAAAGTTAAAGGATGGAATAGATACACCTTTGACAACATCTTTGACAGCAAAAGGAAGATCTCTGCTAGAATGAATGATATTCAGAAGCAGATGGTTGATGGTGACCTGACTCAAGAAACGACTCAAAGTGAGGAATCCTTGAGAAGAGAATGGAAAGAAATCCTTAAGAAAGAATAAATCTATTGGAAATAGAAATCTAGGGTTCAGTGGCTTTGAGAGGGGAACAAAAATACTACTTTCTTCCACCAGGCGGCCATGAGACACGGGAAAAGGAATAAAATTGCAAAGCTAATAGATGATAATGGTGCAATGGTGGAGTCAGATTTCTTAGTGGGTCAGGTGGCTGCTACTTATTTTCAGCATTTCCTGGCTGCTCAAGACTATAGGGTCAACCAAGAGCTGATTGATATCATCCCCAATACTCTTAATGATGAGGACAATGCTCAGTTTGTTAAACCTGTGACTGAGGAGAAAGTTCACACTAGTCTTTTCTCTATGGTAACCTATAAGGCCCCAAGGCCAAATGGTTTCCCCCCTGCTTTTTTTCAGGAATACTGGGACATTGTGGGAAAAGATGTTACTGAGGCTACTAAGGACTTTTTATGACTAGAAAACTTCTCAAGCAACTGAATCACACCTTCATAGCACTTGTGCCAAAGAAACCTAACCCCATCAACATGGGAGACTTTGAACCAATCAGTCTTTGCAACACAATGTACAAGATATTTTCCAAGATCTTGGTTTTTAGACTACAACCTATTGTTGATAGGTTAATCAACAATAGCTAGAAAGGATTTGTTCCAGGCAGGCAAATTCTGAATGCTACCATCTCCACACATGAATTTATTCACTCAATGGATAGAAACAAATTACTTGGGATGGTTTTTAAGCTTGATATATCCAAAGCTTATGATAGAGTGGCTTGGGACTTCCTTTTTAAAGTCTTAGAGCAAATGGGAATACAAGAAAGAACTTTTTAGCTAATTAAAATGTGTGCAACGTCTGTCAGATATTATGTCCTTGTCAATGGGATCCTAAGAGGCTTCTTTAGCCCTGGCAGGGGTTTAAGACAAGGTGACCCTCTTTCCCCCTACCTTTTCATTCTTATGGCTGAAGTTCTTAGCCGAATTTTCCATAAATTACTAAGTATCCAAGAGATTAAGGGCATCAAACCTGCTTCAACAGCTGATCCAGCTGCCATACAACAGTTTGTGGATGATACTATCCTTTTTGGGGTTGCCTCAGTGGTTGAGCCCAGAAAATGGAAAAAAGTGTTAAGGACTATGTTGAGTCATCTGATCAGTGCATAAACTATGACAAAAGCATGGTCTACTTCAATACTCTCTTAGATCTTCAATAGAAAATTTTGGGAGTCCTTGGTTGTGCCAAAGGCAAGCTCCCATGAACCTATTTGGTCCTCCCCTTAATGGTGAAGGATGTCACTCCTACCTACTAGAATTCCATTCTGGAAAGGATTCAAAAGAAACTAGTTGGGTGTGTCACGTCTCAAATTTTGATACTATCTGTGGTTGCATTATATGGAAATAATCTATGGACAATTATGTGTGTTAGATAGATAATTTATTATTTTTTTGAAAGATAAATCATTATTTTAGTATAGATGAAAATGAAATAAATATTATGTTAGTAGTGCTTCGGCTATGCTTCGGCTATTTGTTACTAACCTATTAATGGGAAATTGGAGTTTATTTTGAATTGCAGGTTGTCAAAGACAAGAGTGTGGTTGAGGTAAAGGAGATTAGCATCCTGGCAGGGTTAAGATGGAGAGATATCATTCACACACTTCATATAGTGTCATATAGCTGCATATATTGCATATTAAATGATTTAATAGTTTAATATAATTTGCATTTTTTATTATTTGATTTTATTGCATAATTTAAAATGATTTAATTAGATTATTAAATACATTATTATCTTGAGTAAATAGAATAGTTATTGAAATTATTGAAATTGTTTTATTTAGAAAATAATCCTACTCTATTTAAGTAATAGCTTTATAAATACATTGTGATAAAAAAACTAGAAAAGAATAAAATGTGTTTTTAAACAAAAACTTATTTGAGGAAAAGAAAAGCCCTAGAAAAAGAAACGTTTGGGGAAGAGGAAAAATTAAAAGAAGAAGTTACAATTTCTTTTCCTGAAAATTCTATTTAACCTATTTCATTCTCAAAAAGTGGGGATCATCAATTCTATAATTGCACTCAAAACAAAAAGATATTGGGAAAGCAATTGTACCATTGAAATAGATGGATTTGTTTAAAAGCCTAGAACTATGTTTGTCTCTGCCACATTTTGTTGCAAGAGTTTATGTCATTCTATGTTTATGATGCATACAAGCAACAGGCATGCATCAAGAGATTCCCTCCTACTTACACCGTTCCAGTTTGCTAGGCTCCTTGTCCAGGGTTGGTACTTTTTCGAGTTATGAAGAAACGGTCCGGGGAAGTTCAGTACTTCATGGTTGGGTGGAAAAAGTACCTCAACCACTCTCTTGGTCTTGGTTTGTAGATGATCAGCGGATCGAGGCAACCGAGCTATTATTGATATGATATTTGTTTTATATATATTCTTGTATGGCTTCATTGCCAAATATTATCTTGATGATAATATTTCCTTGTGTAACATTGAAATACATGTATTGAAACACCAAGTTGGGTGTATGTAAATTGTTTTGTAATCCATTTAGGTATATGGATCATTATTTTATTCATGAATTCTTGTCAATTATATGATTTATGGATATTTGAAAACCATTATTGGTTGATTATCTTATGCAATATGCCTTTCTTTTCGAGTATTATTTTAGTTGGTTAATTTTTCCCACCTTACATTTGGTATTAGAGCACTAGGTTCAATGCTTGGACCTATGCCTAACGACGCTTGAATGAATGTTTTCCAGAGTAACCTAGATGGATATTAGATTCACTTACCAACGTGGAAGTGGATCTCGAGGTGATTTGTTTGAGAGACTGGATCAGATTGTTGCTATGTTGAATCAGTGAGAAGCTAGAATGGATGGAATAGAACAAGAAATGCGAGTAGGACAACAGAAGGATAATATAGAGGAGAATAGGGAGGAGGCTCATATTGAAACTACTGAGACAAAAAGAAACACTAATAAACAAGAGAAAGTGGCTGAAGAATTGGGGAAGGACATAAAGAAGGTGACCCCACCAAAATTTGATGGAAAAACTATTGAAGATGGAGCAGAACCCTGGATAATCGAAATGGAGAAGTATTACTCTCTGAGGAATTTGTCTAGTGAAACAAAATCTATTTGGGGAACCTATCAACTCACTGGTGAGGCTGCCACTTGGTGGGATAACGAGAAGGCTGAGAAGAAGTTGTTGCCTGGTGAAGTGACATGGGAGCAAGTTTTGAAGATTTTTAGAAAAAGGTGGCTACCACAGTTATATTATGATAAGAAAATGACAGAATTTCAGAATCTCACACAAGGTGGTATGACGGTCACCCAATATTGGGAGAAATTCTCTTAATTGTTAAAATATGTGCCTCAGTATCAACAAGATGAAAGATTTCAAATCCCTAAGTTCATCATGGGGCTTATACCTCAAATTGGATATGATGTGGATATACATAATCCATCCACGATGGATGAAGTTTTTGAGGTCATTAAGCAGGAGCAAAAATTACAACAAGTAACTAACTACAGGAGAAGAAGAGATGCAAAATTTGGTAACAAGAAACCTCAAGGAAATAATCATAATCAAAATAATCAAGGAGGTAACAACAATAGACAAATCAGGAATCTTAAGAGAGGAAATAATTTTTAGGATCATTAGAACAACAATAAGAGGACCAATTACAATAATAATAACAACAACAGAAGAGAAGGATCTTATAAAACTAAAGCACCCCGTGGCGGTTGCTATACTTGTGGTGGGGAACATTATGCTAGTGTATGTCCTCAAAGAAATCAGAAGAATAGAAATCAGCACCACATCCATGCTGCTGTAGATAACTGATAGGCAGATTTTCAGGCGACTCCTATTCAGTTATCGAGTAAACTTTTTGGATGTCCTGTTTCAATTTTAATAGATACCGGTGCTACTGGATTGCTTTGTAGATCCAAGTGTTTTATCTAAGTTTCCAGTTACACCTAGATTTAAGGCTAATTCATGGAAAGTACAATATGGAAACCGGGGTAGAGAGAATGATGGAGCAATGTTTGGCATGCAGCGAACTAGAACCTCCAAGTTTTGAGACCCAGCTCAATTTGTATGTTGCACCTTTAGGATCATATGATGTAATTTTGGGTATAAACTGGCTTTCAAGGCATAAGTTTGTGGTAGATTGTGAAGAGAAAATAGTAAAATGTCTAGATGATCATGGTAATCGGGTTGAGGTTCATGGATTCAAAAGACCCTTGCAGTTAAGGCACATATCGGCCATGCAGCTAAAGAAGGCCAATAGAAAAGGGTGTGCTATATATGCAGTTAAGATCAGGGACATGGATAACTTCGAGTCATCAGCGTATGACCATCCTATCTTGAAGGAGTTCAAAGATGTCTTTCTTGATGAACTAACTGAGCTACCTCGAGAATTTGACTTCTCTATTGAATTGTTACCTGGTACTGAACCTATATATAACACACCATACAGAATGAACACAACTGAATTATATGAGTTGAAGGTGCAATTGCAAGAATTTCTTAAACAGGTTTCAAAAGACCAAGTGTGTCTCTTTGAGATTATGCATCGATTAAAGAATGTTGAATAAGGCTACCATCAAGAACAAGTATCCACTCCCTAGGATTGATGAGTTGTTTGATCAAATGAAAGGGGCAAAGGTATTCTCGAAAATAGATTTGAGGTCAAAATACCATCAGCTTAGAATAAAGGGTGAAGATATTGCAGAGACGACCTTCATGACCAGATATGGACATTATGAGTTTACGGTGTTACCATTTGGGTTAACTAATGCCCTTGTAGCTTTCATGAATTTAATGAATAGTGTTTTCTGGGATTGTTTAGATGACTTTGTACTTGTCTTTCTTGATGATATTCTGATATACTCCAAGTTAGTGGAAGAGCATGACCAACATTTGAGAATTGTATTGTAGCGGTTACGATATCATAAACTCTTTGGAAAGATGTCAAAATGTGCCTTCTATCATAATAAGATTCACTATTTGGGCCATGTTATTTCATCTAAGGGAATAGCAGTAGACCCAAAGAATATAAAAGCAATTTTGGAATGGCCAGCACCACAAAATGTGTCAGAAGTCCAGAGTTTTATGGGGCTTACAGGATATTATCAAAAATTTGTGAAAGGATTCTCAATGATTGCAGCACCTATCATAGCACTTCAAACAAAAGGAAAGAAGTTTGAATGGACTGATAGATGTGAGCAGGCATTTCAGTTGTTGAAAGAGAACTTACTACTACACCCATTCTGATTGTACTAGATCTAAATGGGCACTTTACAGATATTACAGATGCATCAGGAGGTGTAGGAGCAGTTCTTATGCAAGGTCACGTAGTGGCTTATGAGTCTCAAAAATTGAAGCAGCATGAACTCAATTATGCTCCACACGATTTGGAGTTGGATGCTATAGTGCACGCACTTCAAATGTGGAGGCACTGTTTGTTGGGGAAGCCTTTCGACCTTAAGATAGACCACTTGGGATTACATTATATATTTACTCAGCCCAACTTGAATGCTTGACATAGAAGATGGTTGGAATTCTTGAGCGAATATGATTTTGGCATTGAATATATAAAAGGAAAAGAAAATAGAGTAGCAGATGCCCTAAGTAGAAGGAGACATCTCGTAGCCATGATAACAGTCAGATCAACCTTCAGACAGCAGGTGATGCAAGCTTTTCCAGGTGATGAGTTTTATGATAGGGTGAAGCAAGCCCTAGATTAGGATCCTTCGGATCACAGATATAATGGTTATGTATTTGAGTCTGATGGACTCTTGAGATTTTAGGGACATATGTATGTTCCAAATGTAGTCGGGCTGAGGGAACTTGTATTAGAAGAGTTTCATAATGGTCCTTATTATGGGCACCCTGGTGTAACAAAGATGTTAGAAAGACTGAAACCATTGTATTTATGGCCTAGACTTAGGAAAGATGTTATTTCTTTTGTAGCCTGATGCTTAGAATGCCAGCTAGTTAAGGTTGAGCATGTACATCCAGTAGGACCTCTTTATCCTCATAGGGTGCCAGAATATAAATGGCAAGTTATCACTATGGATTTCATTCGGGGGTTGCCTATGACCAAGACTCAACATGATGTCATCTTGGTAGTAGTAGATAAATTGACAAAGGTTGCCTATTTCATTCCTGGGAACCTTAAGGATGGCTCTTTGGTGTTGGAAAAGAAATTTGTGCATGAGATTTTCTATTTGCACGGTGTACTTGAGACAATCATCTTTGATCATGATACTCGGATGACCTCTAGATTTTGGACCACTTTGTATGCTTCTTTGGGAACAAAGCTAAACTTTAGTTCTGCTTATCATCCTCAGACCGATGGTCAGACTGAGAGGGTAAACCAGGTAGTAGAGGATCTCCTCAGAATGTATTGTATGGACCAACATCATAAGTGGGAGGAGTATTTGCCTCTAGTTGAATTTGCTTATAATAATTCTTTTCATGCCTCCTTGGGAATGTCACCTTTTGAGGCTTCATATGGTCACAAGTGTCGAACACCTATTAGTCGGGATAGAGTGGAAGACAGGATTGTTGTAGGATGAGAAATGTTAAGAGAAATGGAAGATCAGATGAAGCTCATTAAAGAAAAGTTGAAGCAAGCTTCAAATCGACAGAAAAGTTTTGCTGATAGAAACAGGACCTTTAGGCAGTTCTCAGTTGGAGACAAGGTCTTTTTCAGGGTTCATCCTCAGAAAAGCTCTATATCTTTTGGAAAGGGGTCAAATCTTGCCCCTAGATATGTTGGACCATTTTATAAATTGGAAGTTATTAATCTAGTTGCTTACAGGCTTGCTCTGCCACCCGCTCTTTCTCGGATACATAATGTCTTCCATGTTTCAGTACTTAAGCCATATCACCAAGATGCATCTCATAGTCTTGACTGGCGTGCATTGCAGGTTCAGGATCTAGGGGTGGTTCTAGTGGAACCCACCAAGATTCTAGAGATGTGCAATGTTAAGTTGCAGAACTGCAATGTGGTGCAGTATATGGTCTAGTGGGACCAGTATTCGATGGATGATGCCACTTGGGAAAATGCAGAGGACATTGATAGATCTTTTCCTCATTTGAGATTCTAGTTTTTTTGTATTATGCACATGATGATATCTATTTTACTATTGATACTTGATGTAGATTTTTTCCTACAAGACATCGAGAAGATGTCTCTTCCAAGTGGGGAAGGATGTCACATCTCAAATTTTGATACTATCTGTGGTTGCATTATATGGAAATAATCTATGAACAATTATGTGTGTTAGATAGATAACTTATTATGCTTTGAAAGTTAAAAGATTATTTTAGTATAGATGAAAATGAAATAAATATTATGTTAGTAGTGCTTTGGCTATTTGTTACAAACCTATTAATGGGAAATCAGAGTTTATTTTGAATTGCAGGTTGTCGAAGACAAGAGTGTGGTTGAGGTAAAGGAGTTTAGCATCCTGGTAGGGTTAAGATGGATGGATATCATTCACACACTTCACGTAGTGTCATATAGCTGCATAAATTGCATATTAAATGATTTAATAGTTTAATCTAATTTATATTTTTTATTATTTGATTTTATTGCATAATTAATAATTATTTAATTAGATTATTAAATACATTATTATCTTGATGAAATGGAATAGTTAATGAAGTTATTTAAATTTTTTTATTTAGAAAATAATCCTACTCTATTTAAGTAATAGTTTTATAAATACATTGTGCTAAAAAAACTAGAAAAGAATAAAATGTGTTTTTAAACAAAAACTTATTTGAGGAAAAGAAAAGCTCTACAAAATGAAACATTTGGGGAAGAGGAAACATTAAAAGAAGAAGTTACAATTTCTTTTCCTAAAACTTCTATTTAACCTCTTTCATTCTCAAAAAGTGGGGATCATCAATTCTGTAATTACATTCAAAACAAAAAGAGATAGGGAAAACAATTGTACCATTGAAATAGATGGATTTGTTTAAAAGCCTAGAACTATGTTTGTCTCTGCCACATCCTGTTGCAAGAGTTTATGTCATTCTAGGTTTAGGATGCATATAGGAAACATGCATGCATTGAGAGATTCCCTCCTTACACTGTTCCAGGTTGCTAGGCTCCTTGTGAAGGGTCAGTGCTTTCTTCGAGTTATGAAGAAACCCGGGGAAGTTCAGTACTTCATGGTTGGGTGGAAAAAGCACCTCCACCACTCTCTTGGTCTTGGTTTATAGATGATCAGTGGATCGAGGCAACCAAGCTATTATTGATATGATATTTGTTTTATATATATTCTTGTATGGCTTCATTGCCAAGTACTGCATTATGTATTATGATTCATGGATATCTTGATGATAATCTTTCCTTGTGTAACATTGAAATACATGTATTGAAACATGTTGTACCCAACCAAATTTTTTGCTTCATTAAGGCATTTTGAAACAAGTCTAGAAAAATTTTCGTCAAAAAAGCAAAATTTCTAAAAATAGAAATTTCTATTTTTAAAAATGTCTAAAAATAGACGTCGAGTTAGGTTTTCTGGGTTTCTTGAGATATGGATGTTGGAAAAATTTTCTAAAAATAGAAAGTTTCTAAAAATAGAATCTCCAAATCAGGTGTCGCGCTCGATTCTCATTGGTTGATTTTGCTCCATGATCGGCACGGTTCAGACGGAATCTTCAAACGACCAAGTTTTCTCTACTGGGTCATTTCTACTTTTTCAAAAGGTGAAGCATGAGCTCGAAAGTCATCAACACAAAAAAGTTCACCTGCCAGAACTCTTCGATGAGTTTCCAACGATGTTTCAACGACGCAAAACCGACAAACGGTCGTCGACTCGATGATGCACGCAAAATGATGCAAGATGGATCCAAGGTGAAATGAAATGTTGAAAAATCATAAATTTAACTAAGTCTGGTGAAACCAGGCGCCCCAGGTGGCTTGGGGCGCCCATCCTCATGTGTTAGTTTTTTTCACGTTTTTTGAGAAACGTCGAAAATGCTTCTGTCAGCTCGTTCTCGGTTGGTCAAATTTGGTTAAACTTAGTCAAAAGGCCCATAAAAGCAAGAGATTCATCTCAGATATGTTCAGGCTATCCAATCTACCCTCATCCTGATGCCTGTCCGTGGAATCCTGAAATTGGCTAAGTCTGATGTCCTGAAATCTTGAAAATTTGACTAAGTCTGAAATCTGGTGGATCCTCAAGAATCTAGAATCTGCATGTCAAATCCCATGGATCTAAGACCTATCTCAAACATCCTAAAAGTATATTTCAAAATATTTAAAGTATAGGAAATTCACGTTAGGCAGGACCTTCAAATTTTGGTGAAATTCAAGATTTGCAGCAGAAATTAAAAAATTCAAAAAAAATTTTAAGGCATGGAAAGATAGGCGCCCCAGGAGGGTTGGGGCTCCCAAACTCATCAGAGTTAGTTTATTTTTGAAGTTTTTCTCAAAAAATGTGAATCTCCTTCCGTCAGCCCTGTCCGGGTCAGAATTGATCAGTTTGGCATGTTTTTTGAGGCAAATAGAAGGTACAATCAGCTCATTTTTTATTAGGCCTACATATTTGCTAGATCATCAGACTCAGTTTCATCCCATCTGATAGAAATTGACAGCCAAACAGGGGTCCTGTGCCTCCGGAACATGCATGCAAACCAAGAAATTGAAAAAGTTGGAAAAACTGAAAAAATGGCTAAGTGTTGGGAAACCAGGTGCCCCAAGAGGCTTGGGGCACCCAACTTGAGCAGTGTTAGAATATTTTCATGTTTTCAATGTTTTCCGACATGCTTTGTTACCAATCTTCGCCCGTTGGCAGTTTCTGGGAGGTCAAACTTGGTCAAACGATGTCAGATCGTCGAACGGAGCCAAGGGATGGAATCTCAGTTGATCAATCTCTAAAATGTCAGGATCAGTCAACTTTTTCAATCAATGATGACATTTTTCCACCTTGTTGAAGTTGGAGATAGGCCATATTTAAGTCAAAACGAGTGTTGAAGTGTCGAAAATGAAGAAAATTTTGTTAGCACTTCTTTCAACTCGTGTGTTCGATGACATCATCAAAGAAGATATTTTTCGTCATCTTACACATGAAGCCATAGGCTCCTACAAAATAGGGATTCTTCCTATTTGAAGACATCCACTTGGATTTATGCTTTAAAAGATGCTTTCTTCATGGATGAGGGTGAAGTTTTCTTCTCACACAAATAAAGCTACTTTTTCGACCAAAAGATTTATAAAGACAAGCTTTTGGCTTCTTTATTTCATTATCTTTTGCAGGTTGCATCCAGAGGAAAGATTTTATTTTTCTTTCAACGAAGATTCGAAGACCCAAACTAGGTGCTTTTTTAGTGTTCTTCATAGATTCGGGTTGAGGAAGAAGAGAGGCTTGTTTTTTCAGGGTCCTTGTTTCAAGGAGATCATTTTTCAGAAATTTGACCAGAGCTTTTTTAGTTTTCGTCGAGATGGGTCCATCCAGATTACCATCCTCTTGAAGATTGGGAGTTGTGCTTTTTTTTGAGAAACTATTTTTTTCCTGCTTTTTCAAGAAAATCTCCTCTTTTTCAAAATCTGACAATCTGGGTTGCTTAGAAACAAAATTATCTACAAAACCCATGTGCCAGCTTTTTTCGCTCAGAATCAACTTTTTTAGAAGAAATCAGCAAAAGAATATCAATGGATGACATCACCAAAAAGCAAGAATGTGAATGTGGATACATTTCAAAAGAAAGCAGCTTTAAAACATATGCTTTTTGTTTTAAAGCATGTGCTTTCATCCTAAGCTCATCCATCCTATATTTAGAAAGAAATCACCTTGTGATAGTTGGAATCTTCTTTGCTTTAAAGCAAATTGTTTTAAAGCATTTGTTTATTGTATCTTTGTCTTAGAATAGTAATAAAGCTTGTGAGTTGGCAAGTTAGGGTTAATCAAGGAGATTTTAGGGTTCCCTACTCCTTTGATTTTAGTATAAATAAGGGCATCCTTGACCATTGTTTGGAATGACTTTGGTAATGACATATTTTGTTGTGCCTATTCTAGCCTGCAAACATTGTTATTCCAAGTGTTTGTTCAATCTGTGTTCATTGTAAGGGAATGGTAGTTGTGATAGTAAATTTGTTGTGCCTATTCTAGCCTGCAAACATTGTTATTCCAGGTGTCTGTTCACTTTGTGTTCATTGTTCTCCAGTGTTTGATCGCTTACTGTATGCCTACCTTTTGCTGCAGTATTGTTGTCCTGGAGTTGTATTAAACTTTGTGATATTGAATAGAAGTCTCATGCCTACTTTGCTCTGATATTCTATATCGATTCATTAAGTTATCATCGTCAGATGTGTAGCTTCTGTAGCTTTCATTTTTAGCTTTCATCATTAAAGTACTTTTAGTCTTGTGGTGTAAATTTAGAGGAAAACTGCTTGAGTTTTTGTGTTAACAATCATTCCTTGTTCACTTTCAACTTCCTTTGCTCTGAATTTACTCAGGAGATTGAAAACGTCATTAGTCTATGCTAGTTGTAGTAGAAGTTTTATAAAAAGGAAAAAACCTCTTCTGCAGCGTTTAGAGTTTTATAACCTTGTGCTCGTAGCTGAGAATCAAAAAGAAGATAGGCAAAGTTTCATTCAACTTATCTTTTCAGCGAACATCAGCAAGAAAGGGAACTCCCCCTTCCAATAGGAGAGCAGTTTATCTGTGCATAGCTGTCCGTTTCCAAATCGCATACCAGAGGTGCGAATTGAAACGCCAACAAAACACCAAGTTGGGTGTATGTAAATTGTTTTGTAATCCATTTAGGTATATGGATCATTATTTTATTCATGAATTCTTGTCAATTATATGATTTATGGATATTTGAAAACCATTATTGGTTGATTATCTTACTTATGCAATATGCCTTTCTTTTCGAGTATTATTTTAGTTGGTTAATTTTTCCCACCTTACATTTGGTATCAGAGCACTAGGTTCAATGCTTGGACCTATGTCTAATGACGCTTGAATGAATGTTTTCCAAAGTAACCTAGATGGATACCAGATTCACTTAGCAGCGTGGAAGTGGATCTTGAGGTGATCCGTTTGAGAGATTGGATTATATTGTTGCCATGTTCAATCGGCAAGAAGCTAGAATGGATGGAATAGAACAAGAAATGCGAGTGGGACAACAGAAGGAGAATATAAAGGAGAATAGGGAGGAGGCTCGTATCAAAAATACTGAGACAGAAAGAAACTCTAATAAACAAGAGAAAGTAGCTGAAGAATTAGGGAAGGACATAAAGAAGGTGACCCCACCAAAATTTGATGGAAAAAATATTGGAGATGGAATAGAAGCCTGGATAATCGAAATGGAGAAGTATTTCTCTCTGAGGAATTTGTCTAGTGAAACAAAAGCTATTTGGGGAACCCATCAACTCACCGGTGAGGTTGCCACTTGGTGGGATAACGAGAAGGCTGAGAAGAAGTTGTTGCTTGGTGAAGTGACATGGGAGTAGTTTTTTAATATTTTTAGAAAAAGGTGGCTACCACAGTTATATTTTGATAAGAAAATGACAGAATTTTAGAATCTCACAGAAGGTGGTATGACGGTCACTCAATATTGGGAGAAATTCTCACATTTGTTAAAATATGTGCCTCAGTATCGACAAGATGAAAGATTTTGAATCCATAAGTTCATCATGGGGCTTAGACCTCAAATTGGATCTGATGTGGATATACATAATCAATCCATGATGATGAAGTTTTTGAGAAGGCCATTAAGCAGGAGGAAAAATTGCAGCAGGTAGCTAACTACAGGAGAAGCAGAGATGCAAAATTTAGTAACAAGAAACCTCAAGGAAGTAATCAGAATAAAAATAATCAATGAGGTAACAACAATAGACAAATTAGGAATCTTAAGAGAGGAAATAATTTTCAGGATCATCAGAACAAGAATAAGAGGACCAATTACAATAACAATAACAACAATAGAAGAGAAGGATCTGATAGACCTAAAGCACCCCATGGCAGTTGCTATACTTGTGGCGGGGAACATTATGCTAGTGTATGTCTTTAAGAAATCAGAAGAATATAAATCAACACCAAATCCATGCAACTATAGATAATTGACATGAGGATTTTCAGGTGACTGCTATTCAGTTATTGGGTAAACTTTTTGGATGTCCTGTTTCAATTTTAATAGATACCGGTGCTACTAATTGCTTTGTAGATCCAAGTGTTTTATCTAAGTTTCCAGTTAGACCTGGATTTATGGCTAATTCATGGAAAGTACAATATGTAAACCGGGTAGAGAGAATAGTAGAGCAATGTCTGGCATGCAGTGAACTAGAACTTCCAAGTTTTGAGACCTAGGTCAATTTGTATGTTGCACCTTTAGGATCATATGATGTAATTTTGGGTATAAATCAGCTTTCAAAGCATAAGTCTATAGTAGATTGTGAAGAGAAAATAGTAAAATGTCTAGATGATCATGGTAATCGGGTTGAGATTCATGGATTCAAAAGACCCTTGCAGTTAAGGTAGATATTGGCCATGCAGCTGAAGAAGGCCAATAGAAAAGGGTGTGCTATATATGCAGTTAAGATTAGGGACATGGATAACTCTGAGTCATCAGCTTATGATCATCCTATCTTGAAGGAGTTCAAAGATGTCTTTCTTGATGAACTAACTGAGCCACCTCCAAAGCGAGAATTTGACTTCTCTATTGAATTGTTACCTAGTACTGAACCTATATCTAAGGCACCATATAGAATGAACACAACTGAATTATATGAGTTCAAGTTGCAATTGCAAGAATTGCTTAAACAAGGCTTCATAAGACCAAGTGTGTCTCCATGGGGAGCACCTGTCATTTTTGTTAAGAAGGATAGCACTTTGAGATTATGCATCGATTACAAAATGTTGAATAAGGCTGCCATCAAGCACAAGTATCCACTCACTAGGATTGATGAGTTGTTTGATCACATGAAAGGGGCAAAGGTATTCTCGAGAATAGATTTGAGGTAAGGATACCATCAACTTAGAATAAAGGATGAAGATATTGCAAAGATGGCCTTCAAGACCAGATATGGACATTATGAGTTTATGGTGTTAACGTTTGGGTTAACTAATGCCCCTGCAACTTTCATAAATTTGATGAATAGTGTTTTCCAAGATTGTTTAGATGACTTTGTACTTGTCTTTCTTGATGATATTCTGATACACTCCAAGTTAGTGGAAGAGCATGACCAACATTTGAGAATCGTATTGCAGCGGTTGCGGGATCATAAACTCTTTGGAAAGATGTCAAAATGTGTCTTCTATCATAATAAGATTCACTATTTGGGCCATGTTATTTCATCTGAGGGGATAGTAGTAGACCCAGAGAAGATAAAAACAATTTTGGAATGGCCAGCACTACAAAATGTGTCAGAAGTCCAGAGTTTTATGGGGCTTGCAGGATATTATCAAAAATTTGTGAAAGGATTCTCAACGATTGCAGCACCTATCACAACACTTCAAAGAAAAGGAAAGAAGTTTGAATGGACTGATAGATGTGAGCAGGCATTTCAGTTGTTGAAAGAGAAACTTACTACTGTACCCATTTTGATTGTACCAGATCCAAATGGGCACTTTACAGTTATTACAGATGCATCAGGAGAAGGTGTAGGAGCAATTCTTATGCAAGAAGGTCAAGTAGTGGCTTATGAGTCTTAGAAATTGAAGCAGCATGAACTTAATTATGCTCCACACAATTTGGAGTTGGTTGCTATAGTGCACGCACTTCAAATGTGGAGGCACTATTTGTTGGGGAAGCCTTTCGACCTTAAGACAGACAACTTGGGATTACAATATATATTTACTCAGCCCAACTTGAATGCTCGACAAAGAAGATGGTTCGAATTCTTAAGCGAATATGATTTTGGCATTAAATATATATAAAAGGAAAAGAAAATAGAGTAGTGGATGCCCTAAGTAGAAGGATACATCTCGCAGCCATGATAACAGTCAGATCAACCTTCAGATAGCAAGTGATGCAGGCTTTGTCAGGTTATGAGTTTTATGATAGGGCAGAGCAAGCTCTAGATTAGGATCCTTCAGATCACAGATATGATGGTTATGTATTCGAGTCTGATGGAATCTTGAGATTTCAGGGACGTATGTATGTTCCAAATGTAGCCAGGCTAAGGGAATTTGTATTAGAAGAGTTTCATAATGCTCCTTATTCTGGGCACCCTGGCGTAACAAAGATGTTAGAAGGCCTGAAACCATTGTATTTCTAGCCTGTACTTAGGAAAGATGTTATTTCTTTTGTAGCTCGATGCTTAGAATGCCAGCGAGTTAAGGCCAAGCATGTACATCTGGTAGGACTTCTTTATCCTCATAGGGTGCCAGATTACAAATGATAGGTTATCACTATGGATTTCATTCAGCGGTTGCCTATGACCAAGACTTGACATGATGCCATCTTGGTAGTAGTAGATAAAATGACAAAGGTTGCCCATTTCATTCCTAGGAACCTTAAGGATGGCTCTTTAGTGTTGGCAAATAAATTTGTGCAGGAGATTTTTCGTTTGCACGATGTACCTGAGACGATCATCCTTGATCGTGATACTCGGATGACCTCTAGATTTTGGACCACTTTGTATGCTTCTTTGGGAACAAAGCTAAACTTTAGTTCTTATCATCCTCAAACCGATGGTCAGACTGAGAGGGTGAACCAGGTAGTAGAGGATCTCCTCAAAATGTTCTGTATGGACCAGCAACATAAGTGGGAGGAGTATTTGCCTCTAGTTGAATTTTCTTATAATAATTCTTTTCATGCCTCCTTGGGAATGTCACCTTTTGAGGCTTTGTATGGTCGCAAGTGTCAGACACCTATTAGTTAGAATAGAGTGGAAGATAGGATTGTTGTAGGACTAGAAATGTTAAGAGAAATGGAAGATCAGATGAAGCTCATTAAATAAAAGTTGAAGCAAACTTCAGATCGATAGAAAAGTTTTGCTGATAGAAACATGACCTTTAGGCAGTTCTCAGTTGGAGACAAGGTCTTTTTGAAGGTTTGTCCTTAGAAAAGCTCTATATCTTTTGGAAAGGGGTCAAAGCTGCCCCTAGATATGTTGGACTGTTTGATGTATTGGAAGTTATTAATCCAGTTGCTTACAGGCTTGCTCTACCACCTGCTCTTTCCTGGATACATAATTTCTTCCATGTTTCAGTACTTAAGCCATATCACTCAGATGCATCTCATATTCTTGACTGGCGTGCATTGTAGGTCCAGGATCTAGGGGTGGTGCTAGTGGAACCCACCAAGATTCTAGAGATGCTCAAAGTTAAGTTGCGGAACCACAATGTGGTGCAGTCTAGGGTCTAGTGGGACTAGTATTCAGTGGATGATGCCACCTGGGAAAATGTAGAGAACATTGACAGATCTTTTTCTCATTTGAGATTCTAGTTTATTTGTATTATGCACATGCTGATATCTATTTTATTATTGATACTTGATGTAGATGTTTTTCTACAAGACATCGAGACGATGTCTCTTCCAAGTGTGGAAGGATGTCACATATCAAATTTTGATACTATCTGTGGTTGCATCATATGGAAATAATCTATGGACAATTATGTGTGTTAGATAGATAATTTATTATTTTTTTGAAAGATAAATAATTATTTTAGTATAGATGAAAATGAAATAAATATTATGTTAGAAGTGCTTTGGCTATTTGTTACAAACCTATTAATGGGAAATTGGAGTTTATTTTGAACTGTAGGTTGTCGAAGACAAGAGTGTGGTTGAGGTAAAGGAGATTAGCATCCTGGTATGGTTAAGATGGAGGGATATCATTCACACACTTCACGTAGTGTTATATAGCTGCACATATTGCATATTAAATGATTTAATAGTTTAATCTAATTTGCATTTTTTATTATTTGATTTTATTGCATGATTAATAATGATTTAATTAGATTATTAAATACATTATTATCTTGAGTAAATAGAATAGCTAAAGAAGTTATTTAAATTGTTTTATTTAGAAAATAATCCTACTCTATTTAAGTAATAGTTTTATAAATACATTGTGATAAAAAAACTAGAAAAGAATAAAATGTATTTTTAAACAAAAACTTATTTGAGGAAAAGAAAAGATCTAGAAAAAGAAACATTTGGGGAAGAGGAAACATTAAAAGAAGAAGTTACAATTTCTTTTCCTGAAGCTTCTATTTAACCTCTTTCATTCTTAAAAAGTGGGGATCATCAATTCTGTAATTGCATTCAAAATAAAAAGAGATTGGAAAAGCAACTATACCATTGAAATAGATGGATTTGTTTAAAAGCCTAGAACTATGTTTGTCCCTGCAACATCTCGTTGCAAGAGTTTATGTCATTCTAGGTTTAGGATGCATACAGGCAACAAGCACGCATCGAGAGATTCCCTCCTGCTTACACCGTTCCAAGTTGCTAGGCTTCTTGTGCAAGGTCAGTGCTTTCTTCGAGTTATGGAGAAACCTGGGGAAGTTTAGTACTTCATGGTTGGGTGGAAAAAGCACCTCAAACGCTCTCTTGGTCTTGGTTTGCAGATGATCAACGAATCGATGCAACCGAGCTATTATTGATATGATATTTGTTATATATATATATATATATATATATATATATATATTCTTGTATGGCTTCATTGCCAAGTACTGCATTATGTATTATGATTCATGGATATCTTGATGATAATCTTTCCTTGTGTAACATTGAAACAAATGTATTGAAACACCAAGTTGGGTGTATGTAAATTGTTTTGTAATCCATTTAGATATATGGATCATTATTTTAATCATGAATTCTTGTCAAGTATACAGTTTATGGATATTTGAAAAACATTATTGGTTGATTATCTTACTTATGCAATATGCCTTTCTTTTTGAGTATTATTTTAGTTGGTCATTTTTTCCCACCTTATAGGGTGGAAAGGTAAATTATTAAGCCAAGAAAGAAAATATCAACTCTTAAAGGCTTCTCTTCGAGGTATCTTGGTTTACTTTCTGTCCCTATTTAAAATCCCCAAGTATGTTGTAGAGAAATTTGAGAGAATACAGAGGAACTTCCTATGGACTAGAATGGAAGATAAAAAAGGATGGCCTTAGTCAGTTGGGACAAAGTGTGCAGACCCAAGCTTCATGGGGGCTTAGGAATTAGAAATATAAACTTGATAAATAAAGCTCTCCTGGCCAAAATTGGGTGGAATTTGTTAAGTGGTTGCAAGGAATGGGGAAATGTTATGAGAGCCAAATAATTAACCAATCTGATATTTGAAGACTTTCTGAATTTCATAGGATTACCCTGGGGTTCTATTATTTGGACCAATGTGTTAAAATGCAGGACTTTATTGTTGAAGGATGTAAAATGGAGATTGGGAAATGGAAAAACTATTAGATTCTAGGAGGACAATTGGCTTCATGAGACCCCATTAAGCAAGATCCAAAATATCCAAGGATTGATTAACAAGGCTATCACTTTCTTTGGGAAACTCACCACCAACTATCTCCTTCCTAGCAAAAGCGGATGGAAACAACTGTCAGACTATTATCAAGACCAGAACGAACTCAAATAGATTTTTGAGGAGGTGCAACTCTCCCTTAGAGATTATAGAATCCCTATCTTCCCCAAGGAAGATAAATTGATGTGGGCTATGGATAAGAATGAGGTCTTTTCAGTCAGATCTTCCTATAGCCTTCTTATGGATCAAAATGGAGACAAGGACTTATGGAGGAAAGTTTGGAACTACAATCTCATTCCTAAAGTTAATGATTTATGGTGGCTTGCTATTCAAAATAGACTATTAACTATGGACAACCTCCAATTGAGAGGGTTTCAAATCCCCAATCGATGTACTCTTTGCATGAATGATGAGGAAATTGTGCCCCACCTGCGACTGCATTGTGACTTCTCTGGGGAGGTCTGGAGTCTTGCAATGCTAAACCTGGGTGTTTCTTGGTGCTTTAATGCTGGCCTCCCTACTTTTATAAAATGTTGGAAGTCTCCCTTCATTAACCCAATTTGTAAATAAATCTAGGACCAGGTTCCCCCTCTCTTGGCTTGGGGTCTTTGGAAAGAATGAAATAATAGGTTGTTCAAAGACAAACACAAATCTCTCCAAGAGGTTTTTTGTATGATTGTCAAACTTCTACAGGAGAACATCTCCAACAGCACTTTGAAAGTTGTTGAACTTCCTTCCACAAATGTTAAAGTTAATATTATAAGTAAGTGGAGTATTCCAGATAACATCTGTAGACTCGATGATTCCAAAAGAAGAGTTAGGGTGAACACTAAGTGGGTCCCTCCTGCTCCTAGTTGGACCAAGCTCAACTTTGATGGAGCTGCTAAAGGGAACCCTGATTTGGCTAATGGAGGGGGAATTCTTAGATCGACTAAGGGAGATTTTGTTGCGGCTTATGTTGGTGGTCTAGGTGAAAGCACTAATAATGTTGTCCAAGCTATGGCACTCTTATGGGGCCTCAAAGTGGCCCTAGCCGTTGGTGTCAAAAATTTGGTTATTGAAGGGGATTCCAAGATTATTGTGGATTTTGTCAAAGGTAGAGCTAGGGTTGGATGGCAGGTTGAGGATATTATCTAGAACGTTAATTCTCTTCTTCTCAGCTTCGAAGGATGGGAGATCAATCATGTCTACAGAGATGACAATCAAATTGTAGATGCCTTAGCTAATATTGGGAATAATCTTTATCCCATTAGATGTTGGAGCAGTATTTTAAATAGTCCTAGCAATATTAGAAGCAATATCAAAAAGGAGGCCCACCCTTGTATTTAATCCATGGCCAAGACTTACAATCACCTAAGCCTTTCTTGTGATTTCATGTCATACATTCGAATTATGGGGTGGCATGAAAAGGTCCTTGTAATTATGGTGAAGATGATGTATGCCCACTCCACTTAGAAATGGGAGTGCCACACAAGAAAGTTACAGCTAAGAAAGGCACATGCACAGTTGCCTAGTTGGCACAATGAGTCTTTTCACATATCAATGGCTCGACTAATTTTTGAAAGCCCGCACGAGCTGTATGATGGTGGCAATTATGGTTCAAATGTGAATGGGGATTTGAAGGACAAGCCTAGGATTTTGAGCAACTTTGATTGTAGTAAAAATAATGATAAACAGAGAATTAAATCTAGACAGTTCAGAGAGGACACTCATTCCTACAAGACAACTTTTACCTGCATTTTTTATTGCCAGTTTGAGAAGTGCAGAGCCATGGGAGGTGACAAAGTTAGAAGGGAACTGACCTCCTATGTTGAGTTCAAAGCAGATTCTATGGTGTAGAGCATCTACTACAAAGGTGGAATAATGCCTTTTCTAGAATGTTTGAATGGTTTCAATGAGAATCTCTCGATACAGTTTGTCATGTCCTGGGACGAAGACCACAAGGTGCATGTGGTTGGGGTTCAATTTGAAGTCTCATAAGGTTCCATAGCTAAGGCCACTGGAGTAAATTGCGAGGGCAAGAATCTAAAAAAATAGACTAAGGCGCAAGACCCAGAGGGTTTGAAGAAGTTCCTCCATGAAGGGGAGAAACTAGTCATAATGTAGGGTGGTTTCAAATGGGAAAGTTTGGTTAGCCCTTGGGATCATGTCTGTTACCTCTTAATGAATTTCATCACTCTTTAAGGTCGCTATAGGTGCTTTTACCATTACCACTTTTCCCTCCTTAATCATTTTCATCATAAGGATTTAGTGAACTTCCCTTTCTATTTGCTCTCTTCTTTGGAGTCTTCTGTCATGCTTGCCAAAAAACTTGTGAAAACAACCCTGAGGTGGTGGTGGTCCCTTTGCATCAAGGATTAATCCTAAGGAATAATCACTTTCACCTTGCTTTGTACCCTGCTAAGCTGATTAGAGCTTTCCTTATAGTGGATAGTAAGGAGGAGGACCCCGAGGACCACATCTCGTTTAGTGTCAAATTTGGCAGCCCTAGCAAAATCAAAGCTTCCAGTCCTGTTGACAAAGACCCTCTTTTTTCCCCTAGGCCCTCCTAGATTCCTATTGAGATCCCTAATCCTAGTCCCTCCATAAATAAAACCCTCAAGTCCACCTCCTCTGGGTGGGGCCTCGTTGATTCAACTTCTAGGGGCGCCACTGGGTCCCATGGCCATGCCCAGAAGGTTGCAGCCAAGGGCCTTTGTGGTTTGAAAAATGTCCCTTCTCTAGTGGGAGTTAAAATGCATAAAGGCACCTAGATTGATCAGCCCTCCACGGAGAAGGGAAGCAAAAAGAAGGGCAAGAAAGGTGGCGAGGGTGTGAAGAATGTTAAGCATGTTGTTGAAGATGGGACAGATAAATCCCATGAGCAGGGAGAAGCTATTATGATCGAGGTTAAGGAGGTTGTTGAGGGAAAAGGTAATACTACCAGGAGACCTAGTATTCGCAGATCTAGTAGACTTGCTAGGGGGAAAACCCCTATTTTAAAAATCATGGACTATTCCTCTAATTCTGACCTTGAGGATCCTGAGGAGGAAATTGAGATTAAGGTTGTGAAGTCGACCCTTGAGCAGGAAGGTGCGAGTCATTTTGACTCGGTGAGCAACTCCTACTATGATATTGACCAGAAGGATGTGGAGATTTTTGAAACCCTAGAGAAAGAGGTTGACAGTGCCAAGGAAAGAGATACCAATTATCATTTTAAGCATGAATTAAGTGAAGTGAAAACTAAGTTGTTTTCTGTGGAGAACAAAGTCAAGGTGCTGGTGTCCGTGTGCCTAAAGGTGATTCATAGGGCGGTGACTATTTTTACCATGCTGCATGATGACCACCAGGATCAGGTAGTCAAATATGCTAAGGCTACAAACAAAGAGGAGCTAATGGATTTCCTAAAAGAAGATTGGAATGTGTTGTTTAATTAGTTCTTGCTCTTGGTTATGTTTCTAGACTTGGTTCTTTTTCTATACTGTTATGCTTATTGGTTGTTAGTTAGTTTTTTTTGTGTTTTTTGTGGCCGCTAGCTTGTTTTGCTTCTTGTGGGGTTGTTGTTATAGGGATATGCACCCTCATTTGCAGTTTATTATTATCAAAAACAAGAAATAAATAGGTACAAAAATCTCCAGCACATGTGGTGTAATTAGCTACTACTCAAATCTTAGAAATTCAAAATTCAAGGAATGATGTTGAGAAAGACTAGCCCTAGTTGGCAAAGGAATAAGAAAAGAACAAGGAGAAAAAGAAAGAGTTGAAAGGTAAGGATATTTCTTCCAACCATTTAATGCCTTTCATCCCTGATGCAAATGATATTACTCTTAGGTGACACACGTCTACCAAATTATAACCATATAGATATGACTCAAGTTCTTAGTCAATTTAGGATTTCATTACCAATAGGGGAAGTCCTTAGAATTCCTGACCATAGAGATAGGGTTTTATCATACATCACTGCTATCGATACACCAAAATAGTCTATTGTTATTCCTAGTGACAATAATAAAGGTAAAATTGAAGAAGAGACTATAGAGGTTTATTTAGGGTCATCCATAGTTAATAGCCAGTTAGATGTTGATCCTTTCTACACAACATTGATCATTAATGGATGGTTGTTATACAACTGCATGCTTGATTATAAAGCCTCTAGTAATGTCACGCCCTTAGAGGTCATGAATGGATTGGGCCTAAAAGTGTCTATGTCTTATGGCAACTGCTTTGCCATGGATTCTAGGGAAGTCAATGTGATTGGCCTTATGAAAGATGTTGAGGTTCATCTTGTTGCATACCTACATAAGTCATTTCTAATGGACATAATCATTGTGGACTTCCCTGCTATGTAGGGTATGTTGTTGTCTACAAAATAGGTTGCTTCTATGGGGTTAGTATCCAAATGGACTTGTCGTATGCTACCATCCCGATACATGGAGTAGAGGTAAAGTTATATAGGGAGAAGAAAATGTTGGATGGCATTGAAGATCAGTAAAAGACAATTGATGAAGTAAACTTCTTTGATACCAAGATTGATCATTTTATGGGGTATTGTAATGAAGATGATCATAACGTTGATGTTGACCCTTCCCATCATGTTGTCCCTAATCATAATGTGTCTGATCTATGGACAATGTGCTTTGAAGGTGCATGCTCTAGAGATAGTTCATGTGCAGACATTGTTTTGATATCACCGGATGGGGAATGTTCCAAGCTATCATTTAAGCTTGATTTCCAATGCACAAATAATATTTCTGGATATGAAGCTCTGATATTGGGCTTGAACATTACTCATAGGCATAGAATCAAGTGTTTGAGAATCTGGGGAGATTTTGAGTTAGTTGTGCAGTAGGTCAAGGATGTTTATACAACTGAGGACAAGAGGTTGAGAGAATATATGAATGTAATATGGGACATGTTAGAGTTATTTGATGCTATTGGCATTGAATGGATTGAAAGGTATGGAAATGTAGAGGCAGATGCCCTAGCTATTGCATCTTCAAAATTTAAAATACAATCAACTTCTTCTCATTCTCAGTATGTTGTTGAGATTTGTACTAGACCTACTATATCTGACATCTACAGATGGCAAGTGTTTGATGACAATAATAAAATTTATAGGTTTTTGAATTGTATGGATGAATTTGACAATCAGTTGATAGATTGGCAGTCCATGGTGGAGATTGAGGATGACAACGAGACCTTATTTGGTAATGAGGGGGTGCTGCTACAATAATGGGTTACACTTTTTGGGACATCCTGATTTTTGTTGAAATCACATATTTTTAGAAAATATAATGATTTAAGTCTTGAAAGGTTCCATTTAAAAGATTTTAATTGAAGAGGGTTTGATCAAACCCCCTTATATTCAAACCCCCTTGGATAGAACCCCGCTAGTTTTAAACCATACCTATAATGGAGTCTCCTCTACACCTATCAAAATGCTGATAAAAAATCACTTTTGATTTACCTTTTGGGGGATCAAATGAATTCATTTAAAATTTGTGTTTTGTAAGTATGTAGTCCTTATTATAAGCTTCCCATAAAGCATAATTTTAAATATATTTTATTTGACTAATATATTTATTTTTTATTTCTTGTGAATGTAAGTTTTTTACCGAACATCAAGTTCTCTATTCTACACACATGGAAAATTAGTAAATTAGTGAAAAAAAAATTATAAAAAATATTTATGCCCTAGGTATTGATGTCCTTGTTTCAACAAAAAAAATTGAATTTTGATACATACAGAAAAAGTTATGTTTTGCAGAATACGCCTATGTCTAAATTATAATTGGTTTGACTTCAAAACTTAATTAAAAAAAATATTCAACAAAATATTATAAAACCAAATGCATGCCCTATATATCGGTGTTACCAATCTAAATTCAAAAGAATCAGAATTTTATCCTTTGTAGAAAAAAAGTTATGTGCTACAAAATACACATCACTTTAAAAAAATGTTGTTTACTATTAAAAACTAGTTATCAAAGGAGACGAATTTTTTCTTGACAATTTAGCTCCAATTTTTTTTAAAAATATATATTTAGAATCTACAAACAAAGTCTCACAAATCATTAGTTTACATCATCTTCAAATTCCTAACGGTTTAGCGGCTATAGGTGTCAGAAAGTGAAGATTTAGTTCAAAATGTTGACTTCAATGTCAAGTTTGACCAAAAAGTGTAACCCATTATTTTGGGATGACCCAAGGTGGTACAGCTGAAGACTAATATTATTCCTAAAGGGCTTGTAGCATTGAAAATAATGTTTGATAATGTAGATTGTTGCAAGAGCAAAAGCAAGCCAATTGAAGAAGATAGTGTTGAAAGTGTGAACCTAGGAACTGAGGCAGCTCCTAGGATGATTTACATTGGTAAGGGGCTGAAACCAAATGAGAAGTAAATGATAATTATATTATTGAGAAAGTCTAGGAAATATTTTGCATGGTCTTATGATGAGCTCAAGGCTTAAAAGGAGGACTTATTTTAGCACACCATTCCCCTTCAGCCTAATGTAAATCCTTTTAGACAGAAGAAAAGACCAATCAATCCCACTCTTGCTCCTCAAATGCAAAAATAATTAATGAAGTTGAAGGAGGGAGGTATAATCAATCTTATCCAGCATTCAGAGTGCATATCTAGCCTAGTTCTTGTAAGAAAGAAGAATGGAGAGATAAGGTTGTGTGTGGATTTTAGGAATTTGAACATCAAGTCCCTTAAGGACAATTACCCTCTCCCTAGCATGAACCATTTTCTACAAAAGGTAACATGATCAAAATTAATGTCCATGATGGATAGATTCTTCGAATATCACAAGTGATGTTCAAGGAGTCAGAACAGTACAAAGCAACATTTACTACTCCTTGAGGTACCTTTGTTTATATGAGAATGCCATTTGGTTTGAAGAATGCAGGTTCAACATTTTAGAGGGCAATAGATGTTGCCTTTGTAGGCCTCATAGATGAGATCATGGTGGTATACCAAGATGATTTGACTACATTTTCCAAAGAAAGGCAGGATCATTGGAAGCATCTAGAGCTAATATTTGATGGATGCCTTGAGTATGGGATTTCATTGAATCCCAAAAAAGTGTGTTTGGGGTTGAAGAAGGAAGGTTGCTGGCACAAGTAGTGTCAAAGGTTTGGGTACAGATAGATCCAGAAAGAGTGAAGGCAATTGATCCAATCCCTCAACCCAAATCAGTAAAAGGTATCCAATCCTTTTTTGGGCAAATCAACTTTGTGCAGAGGTTTGTTCCCAACTTTATTGAAAAGACTGTAGCATTGTAAATTATTGCTGCTTACAATTTCATGCTAGGTTTAGCACTCAGTTTAGTATGTATGTTTGTCTCTGCTTAATATGTGCATATTTCACTACTTTGCTAAGAATCTTGGTTAAGTCCCTTGTTAACGGGCCTTTCCAGGATACTTTTCACTATGACACTAGCGCCCCACGCTAGTGTCCTACTCGTTGGCGTCAAAAGAATTTGAATCTCGCAACGTCAGCCTTGTTGCATTGAGAAACACACCTTGTCGGTCTTACCCAATCGGGCCCTCGAAAAGTACTTGTGATTCATAGATAAACAACCATATCTCCCTCATTTAGAAAAGAGGACAAATAGTGACAAGCTTTATAGCTTCTAGCATATGAATTCTTTCTAGCAACATCTATACTTGTAAAGATTATTATTGTTATTGTACTAACACTTGTAGGTATTTGAGGAAGCTTCTTCCTCCTCCAAAAACTCCTTGTGGGTGATTTGTGTTACAACATCAATCAAACAAGGTTTTCATGCTTATGGTAAGACCATTTCATTTTGTTTGTTTGCTGCAATCTTTTTCATTGGTTTTTTATTTGTTCATTGCGAACACACAATCTCTATGATCATTATCATTGATGTTGTGGAGGTGGGACACCAACACAGGGTTTGACTAAGGCAAGACCATATACAACACAACCATTTTTCCCTTTTTCATATGTGCAGATCGCTAAAGGGTGTTTCTGACATTGAGTAGCAATAGAAAGATATAAGGAACAAATACAAACATCATCGAATATAAGTTATGTCTGTACAGAACCCTAAGGACTCTAGTGCCTTGTGCTAGTCTCATTCCTAGTCAGCTCTTGTTTCTGGTACCAGTTCCATCTAATCTTCTCCTTTCTATTATGCTCTTATTTTCTAAAAACTATAATAGTTTTCTATACATTTGCTCTGTTAGTCCATTTAGTCTTCATATTTCTTAGTTTAATCAACCCATTTGTTATTAATCTTTCATCTTTGTAACAAAGGAACAAATCCCCCACCAACATAGCTTGGCTCTTCTCTAGGGACAACAACCAAGCATAGAGTCGTTGGTGTCTTGTGTTCCAATGTTTGATAGGAAAGATTGATCTAGTTAGTTCATAATCATCTTTTCCTATCACACAAAGACCAAAGACATTTCTAAGATGCTGAAAAAAGGATAATCAGTCACATGGAGCAAAGAACCAACTGTTGCATTTGTGGACATAAAGGAGGCTCTCAAAGATGCTTCAGTCTTGATAAGCCCGGATTACTCCAAGCCTTTCTAGTTGTTTTCCTTTGCTTCATTATATACCATTGCTATTGTCCTACTTAAAAAAGGTTGGAGATGAGTAGCCTATTGAATTCTTTAGTAAATCCTTACAAGCTATCAAACTAAAGTATTCAATCATGGATAAACATGCCTATTCACTTGTTAAGGCTATTAAAAAAATTATATCATATCTTATGGGTGCAAAAGTTATCACTTATGTACCACATACAATAGTGAAAGACATATTCACTCAGAAAGAAGCCGCGAATAAAAGATATAGATGGATCAATAAAATCTAAGAGTATGGCATGGAAGTGTGTAAGATGCTACCCCAATTTTTTTAAAATTTTACAACAATGATAGGACAGTGTTAGCACCAATGCATAAACAACTAAAGATGCCTCACACTTTCTGATCACCCAGATCCCAGGATGGGCAAGGTGAGAGCATACAGTGCTTAGCTTATACAAGCAATCAAACAACACTGAAATTACAATTCATCTGCTGCGGCAGGCATCCACTTATTCAGTGGGAAAACATAAAGAGAATAACAATGTTCTTTCCCACACTGGCGGTAAACTATCTAGGGGTTATAAATGTGTATGATTGAAAATTAAATTATGTTTTTCCTCCACACTAGTGGTTGCACCATCCAGGAGTTAATCATATCTTTAAACAATATAAAATGATAGAGAGAAAAGAGCAACAGCTGAGAGATATAATGGAGGAAATACAATAATCATCAAAGATCAATGCAATGTGATAAAATCCACAATATATCTTGCATAATGAAGTTGAACAAGTTGCATCATGCATAAGGACCAAGCTATAAATCACTATATATGATCAGTGAAGAACTAATCTGAAAACAATACTCAGTTTCATCCTCGGAACAGCAGCCATACATCAATTCATAAAATGTGAATGCTCCTGACCAATCTGTGAACAATAATTTCCCATACCAATCATAAACAGTTGATAATACCAATCAGATTATAACTGCCCCATACCAATACCAAATTTGCATTTCAAGAAAATCAGACCCAGACTATGCCGTACAGCTCAAGATCATCAAGATCACGTCATTTTATATATACTTTGCCCACAAGAAGATAACTAATTTGCACTAGAAGATTCAATAAATAACAATATAGATTCAATATCAATACTGCCCAAAGTCTTAATAGTCAACAGCAGCAAAGATCATACATTCTCAAGGTACGGAACCTGAGAGAGTACGGATGGAAAGAACTTCTTAACTCCTGCCCAGAAAATCTTCAAATAAGATTCACAAGAGGCATTCAAAACCATAAATCAGCTTCCAAACAACAAGACTAGCAAACTGATCAATATTGAATTTCTATCACAAGTCGTTCAAACTGCATAGTACGACCATTGATGGTACGGAAATGATCAGAACTGCAATGACACTCAATCAAAACTCTGCATAATACTGCCAAACTGATCTACTCATAACCACAATCAAACTATAATCAACCAAGGATGCCAAGTATTAGCTATTATTTTCTGATGTCATTCACTCCATTCTCAGGCAGTATGGACATGGATGTACGGACATATCAACAAGAGTCTTAAAATGCAATAAAATCCACTTCATATAGATTTGACTGAATAGTCTATTGCAAACAATGTTATCAAATGCAGTTTGCTTACAAGAAACATTCCCTATGATTTCTTGTTCCAAAATGTCCCATTCAGAAATGTACGACACTTGCAGATGGTACAGATGCTTCCCAAAAATCATATACTACTTTAAAACTCCTCAAATTGGTCTCGAAAGAATCATTTCTACCATACAAAGGACCCAGCAATAGCTTAGAACAAACAAACATCAATGTTATTTGCAATCACCAAAATTGAGTTTTCAGCTGTACGGCCATGTGAGTATGGACATTGCTTAGAAGAAATTCAAAATGCAACCAAACACTAGTTTTATCTATGGATTATAGTCGCCCAAGGTAGACAATATATGCCACACAAACTTAGATCCAAAAACAATCTTATGAATTTGCAATCATACTTAGGATTTTTTTGCATAGTACGGCCTCATATGTATGGCCAAGTACAAGAAAATTAGATATAATGCAAAATACTTTCTAAAAACATATTACAATATCAAATCTACTCTCCTCAGTACAAAATGGACTCAAAGGCAAGAAACAACTACAACTCGCAAAACTCTGATCAGCTCCATGTGATTTCCTGAATGAAAACCATCAATACCAGCTAGGGTAGATATCGCACTACCGAAACTGATCTTCTTCAAGTGGGTTTCTGTCCACAAGAAGGCAGAAAAAATGGAAGAACACGCAGGTTCAATCCAACAAAGTAACAATACAAATCCAAGCATCCCTCCAAATGAGCTCACAATGTCCTTTTATAACCTTTTGAGAGGAATATAATAGTATTTCCTTTTGACTCTTCGTATTACTTCTCTCAAAGGACCTTTTTAATTTTCCCCGCTTAAAACACTTAACTAAATATTATAAAGTGACTTATTTGATTGACATTAAAATAAGTCACTTTATAACCTTTTAATATAATTATTTAATATTACCCTTAAACTTAGCAACTTTTTGCCAGGTAACATTAAATAATTAAAATAATTATTATTCCGTAGGCATAGGAAAATTGGGGACATTACAAAGTGCAAGTTACCAAATTGGTTAGGGGTCAAGGCTTATCCAAACTAATAGCAAGTGCCAATCTAGATGTTGTAGAGGTAAATGAGACAAGTTCCATTTGCGTTGCTAGTCATTGTCCTTTGAAAGATAACATATGGTATAAGGATGTAATATTTTATCTAGAAAACATGCATTGTCCTCCTAAAATGAATGAAAAACAGCAAAGAACACTCAAACTACATTCCCAAAGGTATGTGCTAATACACAATGATTTAATGTGGAGAAATCATGATGGGATCTTGCTCAAATGTCTAGATCAAGAACAGTCCAGAAGAGTGGTCAATTAGTGTCATCAAGGTGTTTGTGGAGGATACTTCAAGACTAAGACCACTGCACACAAAATCCTTAGGGCAGGTTATTGGTGGCCAACACTATTTAAGGATGTTGCTGAAATAGTAAGGAAACGTGATGCCTATTAGAGATTTTTTCAGGTAAGATAAAGTTTGTAGGTGCCCTTCCCCTCATGACAATTATAGTGGAAACTCCTTTTTAGCAATGAGGGATCGATTTCATAGGAGAAATTCAAGAGAAATCTAGTAATGGATATAAATGGATCCTTGTAGAAACTAATTACTTCACCAAGTGGGTTGAGGCAATTCCAACCCGAAATGCTAAATCTAAGGTGGTAGTAGATTTCTTGATGGACAACATAATAACTAGATTTGGTGTGCCACTTCATGCAAGGATTATTATTGATAATGCTATGTGTTTTAGATCCCAAGATATCTCAAATATGTGTTCTAAATATGAGATTAATATGATCCACTCATCTCCTTATCATCCCCAAAGCAATGGATATGTTGAATCTAGTAATAAGAGCCTCATGAAGATCATAAAAATAACTTTGGATGTGAACAAGAAAAGATGGAATGATAAAATAAAGTATGCAATATGGGATGATAGGATAACTTACAAACATTCTTTTAGTAAGAGTCTATTTGAACTTGTCTATGGATTAGAGGCTAAAATGCCAATCAACTTGGAATTGCCAATGTATAAGTTGTTGCATGATATTGAAGAGGAAGAAGGTGGTGTAGTCTCTCAAAGAGTTTTAGAGTTGACAGAGTTAGATTAAAGTAGGAGAGTTGCACATGACAAGGTCTTATCATAGAAGCAAACAATGAAACACCTATTTGACAAGAGGTTGCTTCAAAGGAACTTCCAAGTTGGAGATTTGGTTCTCATGTTGAATGCTAGATTAGAGGACAAAGGAAAACATGGGAAGTTTGATTCTTTATGGTTTGGGCCATATGAAGTTGTTGATGAGTATGGTCACAGTGTTTACTATTGACCTATTTTGCCCCTTTGGCCAAATAGCCCATTCGAAAAATCTCTAAGTGTTTTCCTTATTTCCCCTTTAACCCCTAGGTTTTGCAGTCATCTTCCTTCATGTTATAATTTATCGTTGACTGCCTAGCCTAGGTCGCCAATCACTTAAGTTATGACTTTGAGCCTTTTATGTCCTAAAGTTATTGGCCCCAAGTCCTAAGGTTTACCTTTTATTTCTCGTCGACTTCAATTCCTTAAGTCTTACATGTTTTGCGAGCCTGCAGATCGCCTAAAGCTGACATCACATTCCTTCCATGTGGCTATGAAATAATGACAAGTGTAAAGTATATCAAGGGCCCATGGCCACAAATCGATGACTCCATCAGACAAAGCAGATATTGCTAGGTGTCAAGGGATGAAGAAGTGAAGCCGCAGCATTGAAGATCGAACGGTGGCGTGGTGTCGTAGGTGAATCTCGCCCGCGGGGAAAATTCCATGTGTGACCGTGAGATGTTAACATGTGGCATGCTGGCACCTTTTCTTCTAGTTCTTTTAGGTGGACCTTCAAAAAAATAAAGGATGCCACATGGCGGTATTTTGCAAGCCCGTAGCTCACCTATACCGGCGTCATATTCCTTTTGTGTGCTTGGGAAATGGGACAACTGTAAAGTTTGTCGTAGCCTATGGCCATAGGATTATTGACCCGGTTGACTAAAGTAGATCGCGCCAGGTGTCAAATGATGAAGCAAAGAGGAGGGATCGATAAGATCGGACGGTAGTGCAACGTCATAGGGGAATCTTGTCTATAAGAGAGATCCTCTGCACAGTTGTTAAATGAGGACATGTGGCCTATTTCAGAGAAGAATGAAAAGATTTATGAAAGGAGAGCTAGGTGGAGGTCTTAGCCCACTCCCATGGAGCCAAATGTAGATGGCCCACGTCTTACTGTGCGACCGTGATATACTACCACGTAAGTAGAATCTTTAGCACCCTTCTTCAATGCAGAATTAAAAGGAAAGCGGTGGTTGTCGATCCAAAAGGGTAATCTCATCAATGGTCCAAATTCATCTTAGGCACTCCCGAAGGTAGGAAATCTTGGCATTTGGGAAATATGTAGATTTAATCAACAAGAGAATTTAGAGGTCGAAATTCCAAAGGTTTTCAGAGCTGATAGGGCACATGATCAAAGGGTTTGAAGATTAAAGTGTTATAAAAGCTTTGCTTGGGGATTTTGTCTCATCTACCATCAAAACAGATCCAATCTTCTCAGATACCCCTTATCGAATATTTGTTGCATTTATGGTTGTAGGTGATAAATCAGTTGTTGGCATTGAAAGGAAATATATTTCATCTTCCCAGGTCTCTAGATATGTTTTGCAGTTAATTCTTGCAGATAGACATCTTTCAGGTAGAGATATTTTCTGATAGAGCCCATGGGGTAGTTTATTGTAACCTAATTAGGTCATTTGGAATTAGATGCTATATATGCATGAATGTAAGATGTAAAAAATGTTGGAAAATAGTTAGTCTTCATGCTTTTGTATTCCAAACAAAGCACTCCTCTAATGTAACTATGCCTTCTGATTGAATATATGCTAGTTATTTTACCTCTTCATGCTAGTTTTAACTCTGTGTGATCTAAGAATGATGTGCCTGTGAATGCATAATTCCTTTCTAATCATTTCTTGCTCCTTGCCTCTGTTAAAATTAGTTTGATCTGTGTATGTTTATTAGTTGTATCTCATTATTTTGTGCATCTTCTCAATTTTGTGAGGGCTCTTATATTCAAACTTGGTGTATCAGCTCCTTTCAATTTTAGTTTTACTCCCTCTTCCTCTTTTCATAATCGGTAGATAGATTAGGTTTAGTCTTAGGTTAGCTAAATCTCTCACTCAGCAAAGGAACCAACCTCTCTTTGGAGATTTGACCTCCCTGTAGGGTCCCACACCTGGAGGTCATCTCAATGTTTTACTAGATTGTTGGAGCCCTAAAATCCTTCAACACTGGGTGCAAATCTATGTGACAACAATTTCTAGCACGCTCGGTGGGACCTTAAGCATAAGTAAACAAATAATCAAGCTGAGAATTTGGTGTTCTTCTTAGAACTCTGCATATTGGTAGACATTTCATGCACCTGGCGACTCTACAAGCCACTAGTTCTGATTAGTACCATCTTTTATGCCTGTGCAAACCAGGGTGTCTTCAAGAGGTAATTTCTAATTCGCTGAATTATATGTTGCTACTTCAAGGAGAAGGTCTAGTCTATCTAGGTCTCCTGCAAGGAGGAACAACAACCTTACCTTACCTCATTCAAGGGCCCAATCTACACCCCCTCCTATTAGGTTTCAGTATAATAGAAGAAGCTTGCATATCCCTAGACTGAATCTGAACATTCCTAGGATGGCAAGGAATCTACCTTTTGTAACCTTCAATGGAGGAAGTCCATTAGATTTGGCTGCATACAATGATATGCCTACTACAACCCTTAAAATTGTTTCATCCTTCACGAGTGATGGTTCTGTAACCCTTGCTGAGCATATCAAATATATATCCAATGTGTGCTTGGTCCATCATATACAACATGAAGATGTTGCAATCCGTCTCATGGTCTCATCTTTCAAAGGAAGATCTCTTCAATGGTTCAGGATCTTGACCCCTGCTTCAATACATACCTGGGATGAGCTAGGAGAAGCCCTCTACAAACAGTTTGGAGAGAGGGCAAATAACATTTCATTACTTGAGCAGTTGACGACTATCAAGAGGGCTCCAAGTGAGATGCTGGCAGACTTTAACTTCAGATTCCAGAGGATGTGGGAGAGAATTCTAGCTACCCTCATGCCTTCTCCACAAGGTGCTTTCTTATACTTTTTAACAGCTTTAAATTCTGACATTGCTATGATGATGCAATCAATGGGTGTTGAGATCGTACCAGATGGCTATGAGATAGCTCTAAAAGCTAAAAATTGCTTAATATAGGCTGGGAAAATTGCTCCCAGACCTCCTGTTCCACTTTTTCCAGAGTTGCCTTCATCATCCCACCAGCCCATTGTTGCTCCTATCCCAGAGCCTTAAACTTCAACATCCTCTCTTTCTCAAGAATAGAGTGATCTTAAGACCCTAATGTCTAATTTGACCAACAAAGTGAATAGTATAGCTGTTCAAACTGCTCCCAAACCCTATTAGAACTATAACTAGGGGTAGACGTCTAATTAGAATTGGAGCCGAGGGTTTAATTATAATAGGAATCAAAACTGGAACCAAGGTTATCAGCAGAATAGATATCAAGATCCTAACACTGCATAGCCTTTACAAACCATTCGACCTAGCCAACAAATACCAGTTTTAAATCTAGTTAGGTCTTTAGTCCCTACTCAGAATAATCTGGCCTAGGAGCCATATTGGTGCTATCCCTACAATCAACCTCATAATTAGTCCTCTTGTTCTTTTGGTGCACAAGAGAGGGCTTTGATGGTGCAAAACTTTCACACTCATCAGGCATCATTATTAGAGACAGCTAATAACAACCCTAAAGTTCAAAATGAGGCTACCCCTGATGCCAGTATGATGCTATGGACTGTGGAAGATTTGTGTGCTATTAATCAACCTATGGATAGTGTTGTTATGCCCATCGCAGACAACATCAGGTCAAAGAAGAGGCAGTTGGAGGCTAGCCCCATGCCTGTTGTGTTACAAAAAGAGCATGTTCCAAAGGCAAAAGTGGCCAGTGCCACAATTCCAATTTAGAGCAGCAAATCTGCTGCTACAAAATAAATTCCACCGGGCTTAAAAGTGCCTGAACAAATTACAGATCAAACAAAGAAAGGAACATGGATTCCCTCTATGCATAAGGCAACCATTGTTCCATTAAATATTGTGGAACAAATGAAGAAAACAAATATAAATGTCTCCATGTGGGAAGTAATGTATATCCCTTCCCAAAGGGATCTATTACAAGAAACCTTAAGGCACTTCCCATCTATTGAGTTAGCAGCATCAAATCCATCAACTAAGCAAAAAGGGAAGGCTCATGTTAGTCTTGTGCAACCTAGTGAAGGACAAGTAAGTACAATCAAGAAGCCATCTCCTTTCTACTTGTCTCTGATCATTGGCAATTTTTTAGTACACAACTGCATGATAGACTCTGGGGCTAGTGTTTCAGTCATGCCCAAGAAGATAGCAGATGCATTAGGCATCAAATATACCCATGTTTCATTAGGAGTATTGCAGTTGGACATCACCTCTGTGAACACTATAGAATTCATCAAGGGACTGGACTTGACTCTGCATACATGTCCAAACCTAACTTTTAAGCAGGACATATCAGTCATTGATCTTTCTCCTTTCTTTGCTATCTATCTGTCAAGGGAATTCACAACAAAGGTAGGTGGCTACCTTTCTTCTAACTAGTCTCATATGTTGTTGAGGACCAGATATGGTACATGATTCACCATCAAGGCTAAACCAATTTCATATTATCTTGTGGAGAATTACGACCACAATCTGGTGAACCCACATGTGATGATTCAGGACGAGGATGTACATGATCTAGAACCTACTGAGGTAGAACATGCACCTCTTCCTATATCCCTGACCTATTTTTAGATGAGAGGGAAAGAAATCATGAAAATTTTGATTCTTATTATACCACTGAGGTGACTGACTTGGGCAACTACATGATCCATGAAGGGGATTCTTCAGTCCCTTCTGTACTTAAGCCAGATGATGACTCCAACGATCCATGGAAGATGTTCTTTGATGGTGCAAAGAGCAATAATGGAGTTGGTGCAGGTGTTTTGCTAGTCTCCCCAAGTGGTAAGAAGTTGCATTTTGCTCATAGGTTGCATTTTTCTTGTACTAATAATGTAGCAGAGTATGAGGCATTGGTCCATGGCCTATTGATTGCTGAGAAGAGGAAAATTAAGCATCTAGAGATCTTTGGTGATATTGAATTGGTGGTTAACCAAGTCAGAGAAAGATGTGCAACAAAAAAATGGCTTCTAAGAGCTTATAGACATAGAGTTTGGGACCTGTTTGAGAGTTTTGATGCTCTCAACCTGCAAGTGATCCCAAGAAAACTGAATGTTGATGTTGATCAATTAGCGATGGTGGGGGCTCAATTTTCTCCACCTATAGACTTATTCCAAGGTCCTGATCAACATGTGAGGATTGTTGTCAGACCATCTATCCCTGACAATGATATCCATTGGTAGGTCTTTGATAGCAATTAGTAGATTGTGAGCTTCATTTAGAATGAAGCAAAATTTTCCTCCATGGCGTAGCCTAGGTTGTAGGAATGCTATGGTGATCAGATCATCCAACTCAAATCAAACAAGCTGCCCAAGGGTCTAGTCACCCTGGAGGCCATCTCTAGTTGTGATGATGAGTTCAAGGGTGATAGAAATAACATGACCTTCAAGAAAGAAGATTACCATAAGGTAACCATCACCCAGGACAAAAAGTTACTGCTAGGAAAAGTGTGTGACAATGTAGAGGAGAAAGAATTTGTAAGACTTGCCCAAAAGTATATTGATGTCCTGGCATGGACATATGAAGATATTAAAGGATTCAATACAAATGTGGCTCAGCATGCCATTTATCTAAATCCTAATTGCAGGTCAGTTCGCCAAAAGTAGCGACCTATAAATCCAAAGATCAAGCCACTCATGAGGAAAGAGCTTGCTAAGCTCATACAAGCAAGGATTATTTTCCCTATCAAGTATTCTACTTGGGTGGCTAATCTAGTACATGTGAGAAAGAAAAATGGAGAGATTAGGCTCTGTGTAGACTTCAGGGACCTGAATCGAGCCTCTTTGAAGGATCATTACCCTCTGCCCTCTATGGATCAAATTTTACAAATAGTTGTGGGGGCAGAGAGGTTTTCATTGTTGGATGGCTTCTCTGGCTATAAATAGATTAGTGTCAGAGAGGAGGATAGATTTAAGATGGCATTCACAACTAAATTGGGGAATCATGGCATATGCAAAAGCTATTTGGTTTGTCTAATGTTGGTGCCACATTTCAAAGGGCAATAGATATTACCTTCAAAGGATTTATAAATAGGTTCATCCTGATTTATCTGGATGATATCACAGTTTTCTCCAAGAAGGGTTAGAACCATATGGAACATCTGGAAAGGGTTTTCTAGAGATGCAGAGAGTTTGGGGTGTCTCTGAACCCTAGGAAATGTATTTTTGTTGTTTCCCAAGGTAAGCTTTTGGGCCACATATTGTCTGAGGATGGGATATCTATTGACCCCGAGAGGACATCAACTCTCCTTTCTCTTCCCCTGCCTGCTCACAAAAGGGCTTTACAATCATTTTTAGGGTAGATCAAATTTGTTAGGAAGTTTATTCCTAATTGTACTAGCTTAGTGAATCCTCTAACCCTTATGCTCAAGAAAGATGCTGTCATGCCCACATTTTCCTTGTGGTCACAACACACATCACACGTGTCATAGCCACATCTATTATGTGGTTATGACACAAGATATGAAAAACTTTTCTCACACTGTCTTACAAACCCCCTCGCATGCGTAAGCATGCTCGGCGGTGTTCTCTCATGGTGAAAATACTACAGCTTTCGGCAGGATATAAGTACAATTGCGTGCAACCAGACGCAAGCAGACCAACAAGAGGATCTCTACGACGCCGCTAACGTCATTGCAAGAGTGAGATTACCAAAGTTCCTAAATCTAAACCTCGACAATTTCTGGCAGCATAATGCCTTACGGCGTTAGTGGGAATTACACAGCACTCATTTACGCACGTGGTTCACTGATAGATTAACAACTTCCCACGACGCCTTGTTTCGACTAAACCGACTAGTGATCTCCCTATTTAGTCAATTTTCAGCAAGACACGGTTGTCTGTCTCCTCTCTTGCTTCCTGAAACATACTCCTCCTACGACTTAGCATTCTCAACGAGGCGGTTTGTTTGCTCTCTCTTCCCTTTTCTCTGGGTCTTAATTTTGATTGTCTTTTTATCGCGCTTACCTTAACTATTTCTCTGATAATTTAGTTTGCTTATATTTCGGTCTCTCTCTCTTTCATTTTCTATGCTTTCTTTATGTATATCCGGGCCTTTCTTCATGATTTACATCAATCAGGGTTATCACTGCAGCTATTGTTGATATTAAACCTAACTTCCGGATGGTCTAGGTCACATAGGCTGGTTTACTACTTCGCTGGACTCGGTCTCCTAATCTTCTCCGATCTAGGTTCCTCCTCTACGTATGTAAATTTTAGCGGAAGGGTCCATCAACTTAGTTCTCTTATCCCATGTGGGAAATGTCGCGCATTTTCTCCTTTGTGTTTTCCAATGTTAGTTTTTCTTCTTCTGACTCTCTTACAGGTTTACTTATATGGACGTTTACTACAGTTGAAATTAAAATGGCCTCACATGGAATGTCTGTGATGGCTTCTTAAGTTTATTTCCAGTGTTTCTTTAAGTAAGGTGGCGTGTAATTTTCCTCTTCATTTTCCTGGTATTGAATCGCGTTGATAGTGGAAACTTCCGAGAAACTCTTTCCGGAGTAATACAGTATATTCCTTTATGCTCTCTTTAATTATCATTTTATTTTCTCTTATTTATATTTACTGTTGTTATTATTACTAATAATTAATAGTAATACTCTTATTGTGAATCGTATACCATTGTTAATAGATGTAAGAGGCTCTCCACTTTATAAAACCCTGATCATGGAAACATAACTTCTTTGGTTGTTGTGTTCAACACTTAAATAAACCTAACTGTGACAATATATTTTGTTTTTAATTAATTTTGCACATCTCCTTGTTATGAATGATAGAGAGGGCCTCATAAAATGGCCCAAGACACCTCTTCTATGTATATATATACCATATATATAAATATATATATGTAATATATATGTAATATATATATATACATATAGAACTATATAACTAACTATATCTATATTTATTTACAATTCCCCTTCAAAACGTAATATATATATATATATATGACATATATATATATATATATATTTGTTTTGTTATTTAATGAATCAGGCATATATATATATATATGACATTTATTATGCCAACATATATATATATATATATATATATATATATATATATATATATATATATATATATTTGCTTTGTTATTTAAATGATCCATTGCATGTATGTTAGGGCTAAATAGCCCTAACATTTTTTTTTTACTTAACATTTTATGTTTTGTTGTGCAGGGGACTGGCGGCAGGGGTCGGCCGCACAGAGGGACGGAGGCCACAAGAGACAGCGGTGGTGAAGCGCTGCTGTGGGAGGAGTTAAGAGCTCCGCGGGGGTTTAAACGGCAGGGGGATGTGGGGAGGGGCGGAGCCCCACCCACATCCAATGATGTGGGGTGTGGGTGGGGCTCTGCCCCTCCCCACACCTCTGTGTTTAATATATAGGGACTGCGGTGGGGATTACTCCCCACCGCCCAACATACACAAAGCTTCGACTGTGTTTTCAACACAGCGTTCTCAAATGACGCCAGTCTTAAAATGAGATCCGTTTTTATTGCATTCGATGATACTAAAACATCAATAATATATATATATATATATATATATATATATATATATATATATATATATATTTATTTATTTAAGTCTCTTTAAATCTGTAAATCTTGTTTTTGTTTTACTACACAATTTATTCAGTTACTATTATTCTATTTAAATATATATATATATATGTATATATATATACATATATGTATATATATATATATGTATATATATATGTATATGTATATATATATATATATATATATGTATATATATATATATATGTATATATATATATATGTATATATATATATATATATATGCAAATGTATATATATATTTTATTACCATTCAAATTTGTCCATTACAATTAAATAGTTAGTTTCTCATATTCGGTAAAAAAAAAATGGTAATTAAATAACAACTAATATATATATATATATATATTTATATATAGCGATATATATTCCATTTTCATAAAACATTTAAGCTTCTTAAATTAACGAACAGAAATATATACATGCTAGATTTCCTCTAATCTTTGCAAATTAACTGAAACCACTATATATGAAGAATAAACTTAAACATTTAAAATTGTCTTTTCCATTAGAACAATGAACCATAAAACTAACATTTCAACTAGTTAAGCAATTCCAAACTTTCAATTACGTAAACAAACTCATATTAGATTGCAAATAAGAGATGAACTCTTCCTTTCATTAACATATTAAACACTATTTTTAAAAAGGTTTCCAAAACAACATAACTTGAAAACCACATTCATATTCCAGAAAAGATAACTCTTCCACTACATAAAGCAAGAGATTATTTTAAACCCTGGATACAAACAACTAACTTCCCAGATATGAATTTCCTTCTCCCAAACAATATACAACTGATAGCTTGTGACAACCAAGTAAAAGTCCATCAATAACAAGATCAGGGAGGTGATTTCCTTCACTCCCAGGGTAACAATAAATCACAGCAATAACAAGAGAGGTGCTCCCTCCTCAACTCTTATGAAATGACCCAGGCCTAATTCTCATGACAAAGAAGAATAAGCTGTTTCTTCATAAATATCCAACCAGAAGCTCCAAGAGAAAGCCTGCGTATCAAAGACAAACAAAGAAGAAAACACCACTCATCTAGCTCTCCTCCCTTCCGTAGACCCGCAAGTGGGTCACCCCCGAGCTAGGGAGACCATACTCACACCTGGGTAACTCAAGCACTCCACTTCACAACAGTAACAACAACAATCCCAAAGCACACAAACACCCGTGGGTCATTTACACAACACGGAAACTCAACTACAGTGAGTTTCATAAGGGGCAGGAGAGTGGACACACTCGACTCCAGAGTGTCACCCTGACAGATAAGTTAACCAATACCATTTCTCTTGGTCTCAAACCAAGTTTGATCTCAAATTTTTAAGAAAACTGTATATGACTCTCAAGTCAAAGATACAGACACAGATACATGCCCTCCAGGCTTTCAACATCCCAAAAGATGGAAACAGGTATGCACCCGAGGAGGATCTCTCCTCCCCTACCCCAAACTTGATGAGCATTTCTCCCAAGTGGGAGAAGCTCTGTCAAACAACCCGACAACAAACCCCACAGAAAGCAAATCTAAACACAAATTCACACACTTTACATACACATTCAGCTATACGAAACAAGGGTAAAATTTAAACCAACCTTACAAGCCCTCCTGGAATGAAGCTGTTGCAGAGCCCACAGAGTTCTCTTCCAACCTTAGCCACCAACTCCCTTTCCCTTCTCTCTCCTGTAAGCTAACCTTTCTATTTTTGGTAAGGCAAAAAATGAAAGTTTCCCCAAAATTCAACTCACTCCCTCCCATCCCAAAATTTAAAACAAATAACCAAATTCTTTTCAGTTTTGAGGAATGGGGAGGTGACACTTGTCACCTTCTCACTCTCCCCCAAAACCACTATTCTGCCCTGGTGGCTTATGTCACTCACCCTTCCCAAGAGTACTCCTTATTCCTCTCCTCATGTGATTCCTCTTACGCATGGGAGAAATAAAAGGAGTTAATGGGGAAGAAGACAGGTGACCCATGCCCCTTCTTCTCTTCTTCACATGGGTGTCCCCACAGCACATGGGGGAATCTCACTATGGAAGGGGTGACTTTAAGTCAATCCTTCAATAATGGATGGCATCTCTTACCTTGGGGAATGTAGAGGGAATGGGTTGGGTGTTGGTACAACCCATCATGTCCCCTCCTACCTCCAATTTTCGCCACTTAACTTCAGGGGGAAGTTAAGATGACTAGATGGAGGTTACTCAAGGGTTACCCATGCCAAATGGGCCCCTGGACCCATGGGGTATAACCCAGGGTCAACTTTAACCCATACAAGACACCCCTGGTCAAGGTAAAGCACAAGAAAAGGCCTCATAAATTTAAATTAAATAAAGAAATTCAATTTCAATCCTTTTTACAACACAAATTATAAAATAATGTTACATGAGGGTAACCTAACCCACTCGACCATACGAAAGACCACATTACATCATTACATCAAACACAAAGAGATCTTGGTTCCTCGTGGAATCAGATCGGCTTAACAGGGAATAACAAATAACAAGGTGCAGAATGATCTCCGAAATCTGTGGTTCGATTAATAATTCCTGCACACTAAATTACAAGATCAGTAACCACATAAAATCATCATAGCCGAAGCAACTTAAAAACATGTATTAGCATGACATGGTACTAATTAACATAAATGAAATCATATTACAATTTTCCATCATCACCTAATTAAATTTTTTTTTTTTTCTGAAATGTAAACTTATCCAAACATCACCCAATTAGTTTTTCCGAAATCATAATAAAGTTTAATAGTTTGACAATTCCAGGAACTGCTATCCCACAAACATAAAAAGTAACAATAACAGTAATGTAAATAGTCATAACAACAGAAGTAAAAAGGGCGGTCCTCACATCCTCTCCCCCTAAGACGGTACTTCCTCCTGGAAGTCGTCAAAAAGGTGAGGATAAAGGGTCTTCAGTCTATCTGCATCTTCCCATGTCGCAGTGACTTCGTCGTATAGGTCCCACTGGACTCTAACCTGGTCCAGCTCTCGACCTCGAAGGGCCAGCGTCCGACGAGCCAATATGCGAATTGGCTCCAACGCCAGCTGTCCGTCTGCCTCTACCTGAAGAGCACTCCAATCCAACATGTGAGATAAGTCAGAAATATATTGACGTAAAACTGATACATGAAATACATCGTGGATACGTGACAGGCTAGGTGGCAAGGCTAGACGATAGGCTACTGGTCCTATCCGCTCCAAGATTTTGAAAGGTCCTACAAATCGAGGTGCGAGCTTAGAGCCTTTTCCGTAACGGATTGGACTCTTGTGCGGCCGCACTCTCAAAAATACTCTTTCCCCCACAGAGAAGCTTCGGTCGGTCCTCTTAGCATCGGCATACTTTTTCTGCCTATCCTGTGCTTCCTGAAGCCTTTGTCTAATCTGTTTGACTTGTAGTTCCATATTCTGAACTATCTCTGGACCGATGACTGTTCTGTCCTCTATCCGATCCCAACTCAAAGGTGTTCTGCATGGTCTGCCATATAACGCCTAGAAAGGAGGCATACCCAACGAGCTGTGATGCCCATTATTGTAGGCAAACTCAACTAGATATAGGTACTCCTCCCATCTAGACTGATGGTCCATCACATACATGCGAAGCATGTCTTCTAACACCTGGTTAACTCTCTCTGTCTGTCCGTCGGTTTTTGGATGATATGCTGAACTGAAGTTGAGCTGTGTGCCCAACGCCTGATGTAAGGATTTCCAGAACGATGAAGTGAATACGGAGTCTCTGTCAGATATAATGCGGTGAGGTACCCCATGAAGTCTAACAATCTGATCAAGAAACACCTTTGCCACTGATGGTGCATTGTATGTTGTGCATATTGGTGAAAAATGCGCCACTTTGGTCAGCTTGTCAACTGTCACCATAATAGCATCATGGCGACGTGATGACATAGGTAGACCAACGATAAAATCCATAGAAATGGTGTCCCATTTCCATTCAGGTATATCGTGAGGGTACAACAGTCCCGCTGGATGCTGATGTTCAGCCTTGACCCTCTGACATTCCAGGCAACGAGCAACAAATTCGGCAATGTCACGCCTCATCCCAGCCCAATGATAAAGCTGTCGTAAGTCAGCATGCATCTTCTTCACTCCTGGGTGTGCTGCATAGGGTGCTCTATGAGCCTCTGATAGGATTACTGTGCGAAGATTACCTGCATGGGGTACATAGATGCGCTGCCGATGTCGAAGCATACCATCAGACTCAAGGGTATATCCTGTAAATTTGCCCTCAAGGGCCTTCTAATTTAGTAATGCTTGCTGCACCTCAAGAAACCATTCGTCCTCCGGTAAATGCTGTAAGATGCGATCTTTCAAGTCCACTTTCAAGGTCAGGGTTAGGATCTCGTGGCGCCTTCGACTCAAAGCATCAGCGACCACGTTCTCCTTCCCTTTGATGTAGTGGACATCGAAGTCGTATTCGCATAGGAATTCCATCCAACGCCGTTGGCGGGCGTTCAAATTGGGCTGTGTAAAAATATACTGCAAACTATGATGGTCCGAATGGAGTTCAAAGCGTCGACCTAGGAGAAAGTGTCTCCAGCGGACCAAAGCATGAACAACTGCTGCGAGCTCTAAGTCGTGAGTAGGATAGTTTAACTCATGTGTCTTTAGTTTCCGCGATTCGTATGCGATCGCTCGACCACCCTGCATAAGCACGGCTCCCAAACCTTCTAATGATGCATCTGTACAAACTACAAACTCCTCTGTAGGATCTAGGACCGCTAAAATAGGAGCACTAGTAAGACGCTCCTTGAGGACTCCAAAAGCCTTTTCGCACTGCTCGGTCCAAATGAAACCCTTCCCTTTTCGCTGAAGGGAAGTAATGGGATGTGCTATCCTAGAGAAACCTTTGACAAACTGACGATAATACCTGGCTAACCCCATAAAGCTTCTGACCTCTGTCACGTTAGTGGGTGCCGGCCACTCCTGAATTGCTCTGATTTTAGATGGATCTACGGAGATGCCATCGCCTGATAAAATGTGTCCCAAATACTGCACCTCTGTCCTGAAGAAGGCACACTTCGCCAAGTTACCATAAAGCTGCTGCTCTCGTAATTGCTGCAAAACTTGACGCAAGTGCTCCACATGCTCCTCCTCAGTCCGTGAATAAATCAAAATGTCATCTAGAAATATGATCACGAACCGATCTAGGTAAGTACGGAACACCCCGTTCATGAGACTCATGAATACTGCAGGAGTGTTCGTCAACCCGAAAGGTACCACTGTGAATTCATAATGTCCATATCTGGTTCGAAAAGCAGTTTTATGAATATCCGCCTCCGTGATGCGCAATTGGTGATACCCAAATTTTAGATCGATTTTCGAGAACACTCTGGCTCCCTGCATCTGATCAAAAAGGTCGTCAATCCTAGGCAGAGGATAATGGTTCTTCACCGTCACCTTGTTCAACTGCCTGTAGTCCATGCATAATCGAAGAGACCCATCCTTCTTCTTTACGAAGATAACCGGTGCGCCCCATGGTGAAACGCTAGGTCGGATGTGTCCCTTCTCAAGTAATTCTTCTAACTGCAGTTTAAGTTCAGTGAGTTCATGTGTAGTCATCCTATAGGGTGCACGGGATATCGGTTCTGCACCTGGCACCAAGTCGATGTGGAAGTCCACTTCTCTGCGTGGAGGCATACCTAGTAATTCTGGCGGAAATACATCGGCAAACTCTCTAAGGACAGGGTGATCATCTAAAGTAGCCTCAGGTTCATCCTCTGCTCTATCACTGACCGTGATGGCAAACATCTGACATCCCTTCTGCGTACAGCGCTTAAGCTGCTGAGCGGATATCATACGAACAGCCGTGGGCTTTTGAATGCCCACTATCTCAACCGACGAACCATGATCGTCTAAACAGCTAATCGTCCTCTGGCGACAATCAAGCTTGGCTCTATGTGCCGCAAGCCAATCCATACCCAGAACTACTCCGTAAGATCCTAATGGCATAATCCTAAGGTCACATGTTGTGGTGAATGATCCCAATGTGATCTCACAGTCTTTAACCAAGGTATCTACTGACATCCTGGCCCCTGAGGCCAACTCAACTTCCCACCTAATGTCTTGCCTAGAAGCCACCAGCCTGCAATGCTCCACTAACGATGTAGACAAAAAAGAGTCAGTAGCTCCTGAGTCAAAAAGGATCGAAATGGAAAAGTCTCCAATCGTACCTATTGCCTCGATGACAGAAGCCTGGAAATCGGCCTGACAGTTATCAACCGCTGCAAACATGTGGTGGGTTCTACCCACGTCACCTACGGTCTGCTCAGATCCTCCTGATCGGGGCTGTCCCCCTGCAGTAAATCCCTGCGGGCACTCTCTAGCCAGATGCCCTGCCCCACCACACACATAACATGGTCCTCGAACCTGTAACTGCCCTGACTGTGTTCTGCCCGATTGTTGTTGCCCAGTCCATCCAGTGGATCCCTGTGAGCCTCTATAAGACTGCTGGGACCTCGCGGGTCCTGCTGATGAACCCTGCTGTCTCTGATCTCTGCGTGGACCCTGCTGCTGCCATCCACGGTTCTGTCCTCCCTGTCCCCTCTATTGAAATTTGGATTTTTGCTGATGTTGCTGCTGCTGTGGAGGCCTAGGAGGTAATGATGAAGGATTATATCCGCCTCTCTGTGTTGTGTTTTGAGGCCTTTAGAAGTTTTGCTGTTGTTGGGGATTACGTTCCTGGTACTGCGGGCGTGAATTCTGTCCTCGTCCCTGAATTTCCTCTGATATAAGGGCCTTTTCAATAGCCTCGCTCATGGTATGGGGATTTGCCATACGAACTGGTCCTGCTATCCCGTGATTTAGCCCTCTGATAAATTTGTGTATTAAGATTTTCTCGTCATGGAGGTATTCTGCGTAACGAGAAAGCTCTATAAATCGGCTCTCATACTGAGTAACGATGAGTCCCCTCTGCTGTAAATCATGGAACTCATCGATCCTGCGCTGTCTATAATGTTCGGACAAATATCGCGCATTGAAGCGCTCAATGAAGATGTCCCATGTGAGTGTATCCACGGATAGTCTATGCTTGCACTCCTCTGTGCGCCACCAGGTGGCTGCTGCATCCCTAAGAAGATGGACTGCCACTCGTGCTTTCGTGTTGCTCCCATATGGTCGCAATGCGAAACACCTGTCTAAGCTAATCAGCCAAGCCTCGGCCACAGCTCCCTCGGTAGCACCTGCGAAAGTGGGTGGGTTGAGCCTCAGTAGATCTTTGATGGGGTCCCCTCTGTCTCTAAGTCTCACAAGTGGCTCTTCCACACCATCCTCATATAATCCATGCTGAACCTGTTCTGCCCTCTGGATCTCATCTCATCTCAAAAGTCTCAGAGGACTCCTGCTCCGTGCTCGGGAGGCTGACCCTACCTCCTCTACTGTTGTATCAGGAATCTCAACGAAGGGCTCCACACGTGGCACCTCTAGTGGATCAACGCGAGGCTCCATACGTGGCTCAATACGTGACTCGGCACGTGGCTCCTCTCGCGGATTAACACGAGGCTCTATTCGTGGCTTAGGAATCATTGGCGGTAACCTGTCTAACATAGTCTGTAGTGCCTGTAAGATCTGTGGACCTATATCCAATACTGGTGTCGCCTGTGGTACTAGTGGTGCTTGTGGTACAGGTGGTGCAGGTGGTGCTGCTGTAACTACTGGTGTCGCCTGTGGTACTAGTAGTGCTTGTGGTACAGGTGGTGCAGGTGGTGCTGCTGTAACTACGGGTGCCAGTCCCTCGGCTGAGGAATCGCTGTGCACCTCGACTGACGCTGTGTGGCGTGATCGCGCTCGTCGAACACGTCGGGGAGGCATCCTACAAAACAAGGTAGAAACTAATTAGCCAAGGTTGCGGAATAATAACGTGCCCAAATACGCCCAGTGTTTCAACTTGGCTCTGATACCAAATGTCATGCCCACATTTTCCTTGTGGTCACAACACACATCACACGTGTCATAGCCACATCTGTTACGTGGTTATGACACGAGATATGAAAAACTTTTCTCACACTGTCCTACAAACCCCCTCGCATGCGTAAGCATGCTCGACGGTGTTCTCTCATGGCGAAAATACTACAGCTTTCGGCGGGATATAAGTACAATTGCGTGCAACCAGACGCAAGCAGACCAACAAGAGGATCTCTACGACACCGCTAACGTCATTGCAAGAGTGAGATTACCAAAGTTCCTAAATCTAAACCTCAGCAATTTCTGGCAGCATAACGCCTTACGGCGTTAGTGGGAATTACGCAGCACTCATTTACGCACGTGGTTCGCTGATAGATTAACAACTTCCCACGACGCCTTGTTCTGACTAAACCGACTAGTGATCTCCCTATTTAGTCAATTTTCGGCAAGGCACGGTTGTCTGTCTCCTCTCTTGTTTCCTGAAACATACTCCTCCTATGACTTAGTATTCTCAACAAGGCAGTTTGTTTGCTCTCTCTTCCCTTTTCTCTGGGTCTTAATTTTGATTGTCTTTTTATCGCACTTACCTTAACTATTTCTCTGATAATTTAGTTTGCTTATATTTCGGTCTCTCTCTCTTTCATTTTCTATGCTTTCTTTATGTATATCTGGGCCTTTCTTCATGATTTACATCAATCAGGGTTATCACTGCAGCTATTGTTGATATTAAACCTAACTTCCGGATGGTCTAGGTCACATAGGTTGGTTTACTACTTCGCTGGACTCGGACTCCTAATCTTCTCCGATCTAGGTTCCTCCTCTACGTATGTAAATTTTAGCGGAAGGGTCCATCAACTTAGTTCTCTTATCCCATGTGGGAAATGTCGCGCATTTTCTCCTCTGTGTTTTCCAATGTTAGTTTTTCTTCTTCGGACTCTCTTACAGGTTTACTTATGAGGTCGTTTACTACAGTTGGGATTAAAATGGCCTCACATGGAATGTATGTGATGGCTTCTTAAGTTTATTTCCAGTGTTTCTTTAAGTAAGGTGGCGTGTAATTTTCCTCTTCATTTTCCTGGTATTGAATCGCGTTGATAGTGGAAACTTCCGAGAAACTCTTTCCAGAGTAATACACTATATTCCTTTATGCTCTCTTTAATTATCATTTTATTTTCTCTTATTTATATTTACTGTTGTTATTATTACTAATAATTAATATTAATACTCTTATTGTGAATCGTATACCATTGTTAATAGATGTAGGAGGCTCTCCACTTTATAAAACCCTGATCATGGAAACATAACTTCTTTGGTTGTTGTGTTCAACACTTAAATAAACCTAACTGTGACAATATATTTTGTTTTTAATTAATTTTGCACATCTCCTTGTTATGAATGATAGAGAGGGCCTCATAAAATGGCCCAAGACACCTCTTCTATGTATATATATACCATATATATAAATATATATATGTAATATATATGTAATATATATATACATATAGAACTATATAACTAACTATATCTATATTTATTTACAATTCCCCTTCAAAACGTAATATATATATATATATATATATATATATATATATATATATATATATATATATGACATATATATATATATGACATATATATATATATATATATTTGTTTTGTTATTTAATGAATCAGGCATATATATATATATGACATTTATTATGCCAACATATATATATATATATAAATATATATATTTTTGCTTTGTTATTTAAATGATCCATTGCATGTATGTTAGGGCTAAATAGCCCTAACATTTTTTTTTTACTTAACATTTTATGTTTTGTTGTGCAGGGGACTGGCGGCAGGGGTCGGCCGCACAGAGGGACGGAGGCCGCAAGAGACAGCGGCGGCGAAGCGCTGCTGTGGGCGGAGTTAAGAGCTCCGCGGGGGTTTAAACGGCAGGGGGATGTGGGGAGGGGCGGAGCCCCACCCACATCCCACGATGTGGGGTGTGGGTGGGGCTCCGCCCCTCCCCACACCTCTGTGTTTAATAAATAGGGACTGCGGTGGGGATTACTCCCCACCGCCCAACATACACAAAGCTTCGACTGTGTTTTCAACACAGCGTTCTCAAATGATGCCAGTCTTAAAATGAGATCCGTTTTTATTGCATTCGATGATACTAAAACATCAATAATATATATATATATATATATATATATATATATATATATATATATATATATATATTTATTTAAGTCTCTTTAAATCTGTAAATCTTGTTTTTGTTTTACTACACAATTTATTCAGTTACTATTATTCTATTTAAATATATATATATATATGTATATATATATATGCAAATGTATATATATATATATTATTACCATTCAAATTTGTCCATTACAATTAAATAGTTAGTTTCTCATATTTGGTAAAAAAAAAATGGTAATTAAATAACAACTAATATATATATATATATATATATATATATATATATATATATATATATATATATATATATATATATATATATATATATATATATATATATATATATATATATATATATAGCGATATATATTCCATTTTCATAAAACATTTAAGCTTCTTAAATTAACGAACAGAAATATATACATGCTAGATTTCCTCTAATCTTTGCAAATTAACTGAAACCACTATATATGAAGAATAAACTTAAACATTTAAAATTGTCTTTTCCATTAGAACAATGAACCATAAAACTAACATTTCAACTAGTTAAGCAATTCCAAACTTTCAATTACGTAAACAAACTCATATTAGATTGCAAATAAGAGATGAACTCTTCCTTTCATTAACATATTAAACACTATTTTTAAAAAGGTTTCCGAAACAACATAACTTGAAAACCACATTCATATTCCAGAAAAGATAACTCTTCCACTACATAAAGCAAGAGATTATTTTAAACCCTGGATACAAACAACTAACTTCCCAGATATGAATTTCCTTCTCCCAAACAATATACAACTGATAGCTTGTGACAACCAAGTAAAAGTCCATCAATAACAAGATCAGGGAGGTGATTTCCTTCACTCCCAGGGTAACAATAAATCACAGCAATAACAAGAGAGGTGCTCCCTCCTCAACTCTTATGAAATGACCCAGGCCTAATTCTCATGACAAAGAAGAATAAGTTGTTTCTTCATAAATATCCAACCAGAAGCTCCAAGAGAAAGCCTACGTATCAAAGACAAACAAAGAAGAAAACACCACTCATCTAGCTCTCCTCCCTTCCGTAGACCCACAAGTGGGTCACCCCCGAGCTAGGGAGACCATACTCACACCTGGGTAACTCAAGCACTCCACTTCACAACAGTAACAACAACAATCCCAAAGCACACAAACACCCGTGGGTCATTTACACAACACGGAAACTCAACTACAGTGAGTTTCATAAGGGGCAGGAGAGTGGACACACTCGACTCCAGAGTGTCACCCTGACAGATAAGTTAACCAATACCATTTCTCTTGGTCTCAAACCAAGTTTGATCTCAAATTTTTAAGAAAACTGTATATGACTCTCAAGTCAAAGATACAGACACAGATACATGCCCTCCAGGCTTTCAACATCCCAAAAGATGGAAACAGGTATGCACCCGAGGAGGATCTCTCCTCCCCTACCCCAAACTTGATGAGCATTTCTCCCAAGTGGGAGAAGCTCTGTCAAACAACCCGACAACAAACCCCACAGAAAGCAAATCTAAACACAAATTCACACACTTTACATACACATTCAGCTATACGAAACAAGGGTAAAATTTAAACCAACCTTACAAGCCCTCCTGGAATGAAGCTGTTGCAGAGCCCACAGAGTTCTCTTCCAACCTTAGCCACCAACTCCCTTTCCCTTCTCTCTCCTGTAAGCTAACCTTTCTATTTTTGGTAAGGCAAAAAATGAAAGTTTCCCCAAAATTCAACTCACTCCCTCCCATCCCAAAATTTGAAACAAATAACCAAATTCTTTTCAGTTTTGAGGAATGGGGAGGTGACACTTGTCACCTTCTCACTCTCCCCCAAAACCACTATTCTGCCTTGGTGGCTTATGTCACTCACCCTTCCCAAGAGTACTCCTTATTCCTCTCCTCATGTGATTCCTCTTACGCATGGGAGAAATAAAAGGAGTTAATGGGGAAGAAGACAGGTGACCCATGCCCCTTCTTCCCTTCTTCACATGGGTGTCCCCACAGCACATGGGGGAATCTCACTATGGAAGGGGTGACTTTAAGTCAATCCTTCAATAATGGATGGCATCTCTTACCTTGGGGAATGTAGAGGGAATGGGTTGGGTGTTGGTACAACCCATCATGTCCCCTCCTACCTCCAATTTTCGCCACTTAACTTCAGGGGGAAGTTAAGATGACTAGATGGAGGTTACTCAAGGGTTACCCATGCCAAATGGGCCCCTGGACCCATGGGGTATAACCCAGGGTCAACTTTAACCCATACAAGACACCCCTGGTCAAGGTAAAGCACAAGAAAAGGCCTCATAAATTTAAATTAAATAAAGAAATTCAATTTCAATCCTTTTTACAACACAAATTATAAAATAATGTTACATGAGGGTAACCTAACCCACTCGACCATACGAAAGACCACATTACATCATTACATCAAACACAAAGAGATCTTGGTTCCTCGTGGAATCAGATCGGCTTAACAGGGAATAACAAATAACAAGGTGCGGAATGATCTCCGAAATCTGTGGTTCGATTAGTAATTCCTGCACACTAAATTACAAGATCAGTAACCACATAAAATCATCATAGCCGAAGCAACTTAAAAACATGTATTAGCATGACATGGTACTAATTAACATAAATGAAATCATATTACAATTTTCCATCATCACCTAATTAATTTTTTTTTTTTTTCTGAAATGTAAACTTATCCAAACATCACCCAATTAGTTTTTCCGAAATCATAATAAAGTTTAATAGTTTGACAATTCCGGGAACTAAAGTAACAATAACAGTAATGTAAATAGTCATAACAACAGAAGTAAAAAGGGCGGTCCTCACACCTTTTCTTCTGGATCTTTTAGGTGGACCTTCAACAAAATAAAGGATGCCACATGGCAATATTTTGTGAGCCTGCAACCCACCTATGTTGATGTCATATTCCTTCTGCGTAGCTACGAAATGGGACAACTGTAAAGTTTGTCATGACCTATGGCCACAGGATTATTGACCCAGTTGAATGAAGCAGATTGCGCCATGTGTCAAAGGATGAAGTGAAGAGGATGTTCTGATAAGATCAAATGGCAGCGCAGTGTCATAGGGGAATGTTGTCTACATGAGAGATCCTCTGTGTGGCTATGAAATAAGGACACGTGGCCTATTCCCAGGGAGAATGAAAAAGATTAATGAAAGGAGAGCCACATGGAGGGCTTAGTGCACTCCCGTGGAGCCAAATGTAGATGGCCCACTTCCTACTGCACGACCACGATATATTGCCACATAAGCAGAATCTTTGTCACTCTTCTTCAATGCAGAATTAAAAGGAAAACAATGGCCATCGATCCAAAAGGATAATCTCATCAATGGTCCAAATTCAAAAGAGGCTCTCAGGCACTCCAGAAGGAAGGAAATCTTTCCATTTGGGAAATATGTAGATTCAATCAACAGGAGAATTTAGAGGTCAAAATTCCAAAGGTTTTCGAAGCTAATAGGGCACAGGATCAAAGGGTTTGAAGATTAAAGTGTTATGAAAGCTTTGCTTGGGGATTTTGTCTCATCTACCATCAAAATAGGTCCAATCTTCTCAACTTCCCCTTATCACATATTGTAGCATTTATGGTTGTAGGTGATAAATCAACTGTTGGCATTGAAAGGAAATATCTTTCATCTGCCTAAGTCTCCAGATATTTTCTGCAGTTAATTCTTGCAAATAGACATCTTTCAGGCAGAGATATTTTCTGACAAAGCCCATGGGGTAGTTTATTGTAACCTAATTAGGTCATTTGGAATCTAATGCTATATATGCATGAATGTAAGATGTAAAAAAGGTTGGAAAATAGTTAGTCTTCATGCTTTTGTATTCCAAACAAAGCACTCCTCTACTATAACCGTGCTTTCTGATTGAATATATGCTAGTTATTTTACCTCTTCATGCTAGTTTTAACTCTGTGATCTAAGAATGATATGCCTGTGAATGCTTAATTCCTTTCTAATCATTTTTTGCTCCTTGCCTCTATTAAAATCAGTTTGATATGTGTATGTTTATTAGTTGTATCTAGTTATTTTGTGCATCTTCTCAGTTTTGTGAGGACCGTTATATTCAAACCTGATGTATCACCTCCTTTTAATTTTAGTTTTACTCTCTCTTCCTCTTTTCATAACTAGTGGATAGATTAGGTTTAGTCTTAGGTTAGCTGAATCTCTCACTCAGCAAAGGAACCAACCTCTCTCTAGAGATTTGACTTCCCTGTAAGGTCCCACACCTGGAGGTCATCTCAATGTTTCACTAGATTGTTGGAGCACTAAAAGCCTTCAATAATGGGTGAAAATCTATGTCACAACATTTACCATCTCGAGAATTTGGTTGGAGAATTCATGGATATGCCAGATCATGGTTAGCATCTCAAGCATTACTTTTCCTGAGTAATGAGGTTTTGGCTTCTACATATTCCCCTTGTGTTTTTATCTTTATGCAATTGTGACCCTTGTTTGTCATGATGAAGTGTGATTGTCTTAATCCCTTGTTGTTTTTCTTCCCTTTTGTGGTCTGCTCCTAGAGAATTCTTCTAGATTTTCTCTATGCCGGCAAGTGATACACATCCCCAACTAGAGCCAATGTTGGGACCCACTCTGAAAATTTTCAAATCCACTTAAGTCCTTGCTCATTTGGTGAATTTGCCTAAGTTTTTCCTTTTTCATTCCCTTATGATCCTATAAATGTGTTGAGAATAAAAAATCCTATATTATTCTAAGTTTGGAGGGTTTTTCCCTTCACTTTTTTTGGCATTTTCTGTGTTTTGCAAGATTTCACTCTGTAATAAGATATTGCATGTCATGTTCCGCATCTTTTACCCCCTTTTCCCCATTTTGTATTAGGTGTGTTTTTAGTCATCTCCATGCTATTCCTCATGTCCAACATTCTAAAAATCCATAAAACTTCTAAGTTGGGTGGCTCCCTTATCATATTTTGGTGCTTCTTGTGTTTTACAGAAATTTGATCCCCTTTTGGATTTCAGATATTTGACCTCCTTTAGGACCTCTTTTCTCCCACATCCTGTTCTGCCCGTTTTTCCTCCTTTTGGATTTTAAAAATTTGACCCTCTTTTGGATTTTAGATATTTAACCTCCTTTAGGACCTCTTTTCTCCCACATCCTATTCTGCCTATTTTTCCCCCTTTTAGATTTCAAAAATTTGAACCCCTTTTGGATTTCAGAGATTTAACTTCCTTTAGGACCTCTTTTCTCCCACATCTTGTTCTACCTATTTTTCCCCCATTCAGATTTCAAAAATTTGACCCCCTTTTGGATTTATAAGATTTGACCTCCTTTAAGACCTCTTTTCTCCCACATCTTATTTTGCCTATTTTTCCCCCTTTTGGATTTCAAAAATTTAACCCCCTTTTGGATTTTAGAGATTTGACCTCCTTTAGGACCTCTTTTCTCCCACATCCTATTCTACTTGTTTTTCCCCATTTCAGATTTTGAAAATTTGACACCCTTTTGGATTTTGGAGATTTGACCTCCTTTAGTACCTCTTTTCTCCCATATTTGGAAGTACCTCAAATTTCCACAAAAAATTCTAGAATGCCCCAGAACGCGCCAAAAACTTCCAAAACGCCATTAATGACCAGTTTAACATCTACAACTACTCATTTTGAGCAGGAAAATATTTTTCAAGCCTCCTTGGTTGACCTGCATGTGGATCAAAATGGATTTCACAAGATTTAGTGGGTGTGCATTCAATGCTTTGGAGATGCCAAAGTGCCTCAAATTTCTATAAAAATGACCTAGGGCATGAAAAGGAAGGAGCTATAAATGCAAATCTTGTTTTTCATTCTAGGGGTTTATCATTAAGCTAGTATTTGACCTATAGGTGCTTCAAGTGGATCTAGGGCATCAAATATTGTTGGTTTGGTCTACAAAAGGAAAGAATACATCTTGTAAATCAAAGGAAAGGTTTTCAATTTGCATTTGTATGTAATGGTATGTCTTCAAGGCATTTGTAATGATTCAAGGGAATGTATATTCATAGCTATGTATTTTCTTTTGCCACATTTGCTAGTATGAGTGTAATGAGGATTTGATGTATGTGTAACATCATGTTATGCATTGAAAAACTTTTGTAATGGTATTTTCTTCATTTCAAAATGGGCTATTGCAATTCTATTTTGGATTATTGAGTATGTTCATTATATGGAATGTTATCTAAGAGTTGTATGTGAATACATATTTGGTTATATTGATGTTTGCAAATGTATCTCCTTATGTCTTGCATTTTGTGACTCTATTGCCTAATGGAGTAGGCACTGGTATGATTGGTGAAGGATAAAACACCATTCATTTTATAATCATGTGTCCTATTAGTTGTAGGATTAGATCAGGGTTTTACATGTTGTTCATGATTCATTGTTATAAACCAGGGAACAATCTTAAGTGACTTTTAGTGTTCAAATCATCAAAATATCATGTTCTTTCTTTCCCACACCTTTCTATTGTCTATAAAATGTTAAGTGGATTGAATCATGGGAATTATAATATTGTTGTCATCTATAGATGCATATGCAAGGTGTAATATCAACTTAATTAGAGGTTTTATGTGCAATTGGTTAGTCTTTGACCTAGTGACAATCTTTAGGGTCAAGCATTCGTTGGATACAACTGTAGTAGTTTAATCTTGTATGTCTTTCATTGTGATTGTTGTCATATTTTTCCTAGGTCAAAATAGTCCAAAATCCTTCCTTCCATCAACGAAATCTGATCTAAGAAAGCCTAAATGGAAGGAAGTTCCCCTTAGAAAAAATCCCAAAAAATGATAAGTTTTTTGCCCTTTCTTTTGCCTTGTCGGCAAATTCTAAGTTGGGTGAACTCTGGTTCGTCGATTAGCTAGTTTACCGACTAAGGAGTGAGTAGGCAAGAAAATGGCTAAGGAAAAGAAGGCAGAAGCAGCAAAGCAAAGTTTTTCCTTAGTCAGAAAAATATTAGTTCTACGAACCTTAAGTTCACCGATCGGTAGGTTCGTTGATCGGCAGGTTCGCCGATCGACCAGTTCACTGACTAAAGGAGCAAAGCAAAAAATAATTTACCAAAGAGATGTGGCTAAGTCAAAGATAAAGTTTGCCTTTGTTAGCAAACTTAAGGTTTGGCGAACCTTAAGTTCACCGATCAACAGTTTTGCCGACAAGGATTGGCTAACCAAAAGATAAAAGGAAAGTGCCAAGGCAAGGGATAGAAAATAAAGTTGGCCGCAAATAAATAAAGAGAAGTCAAGGAGTTGGCAAAATGACAAACCTTCCAACTAGTTCATGATTTCTAAGGTTCACTGATAGGGCGATTCGTTGACTAAGGAGGAAGAAAAAGAAAGGAAAAACTTGGCCAAGGTTTTAGTTCATTAAAAGGTGATTTCACCGACTAAAGAGGAAAAACAAAGATAGTTCACGAAAAGGAAAGTTCACCGATAAGGAAAACTGAAGACTGAATGAAAGAGACCGAGGAATCGGCAAGATGGCGAACTTGCCAAATATTTCAAATTTTCCTAGGTTCATTGATTAGGCAAATTGCCGACAAAAGAAAAAGAAGAATAGGAATAAAGGCAAGGTTCACGAAAGGGGAATTTTTCTGACAAAGGAAAAGGTAAGGCCAAGAAGTTCATAAAATGAAGAAAATGTCGACTAAGAGAAAAGAGAGTTATCTCAGTGGTTTGCAAAAGTGGAGCTTTGCCAACCAAGGAAGATGAAGAGAAAAGAGAAGATAGAAAAAGTTCACAAAAGTGGAAAATTTTCAATAAGGTAAAGAAGGAAAGGAAGAAGACAACCAAGTTCACAAAAGTTAGTTTTGGTTGGCTATAGAGAAAAAGGGAAAGATAGAGGCAAGCTTAGTTTGTGAAAAAGAGATTTTGTCAATAAGACAAAATAAAAGGCCAAAATATGAGTAAAGGGGAAATCAGTGTAAAATTAAAACATGCAACATAATGTAGTGCTTTAAATATTTTAAAGAAATTTAAAATATTTTAAAGTATTGTAAAATCTTGAAGGACATAATTCTCTGCTATTGCAGAAGGGATTTAATACCTGAAGTACAAATGCTACAGAAAGGTTAGAATCAGGTAGTTGAAACAGTTAAATTCTTCAATGTGATTGTATAAGAAGGGACAAAATGGACTTTGTTGGTACATGGAAGGATTTCAGACCTTCCCCTTTTAATGTGCATGAAACCCTTGCATGTGGGAAATCTTCCTCTGCAAAGTTACAGACCTGTCAGAGGCATGGCTGATGTCCCATTCTGTAAATCTTCTGACAGTTCTCCTGAACTAAATTCAATGCAGTGTGAGCATTTGCAGGGTCAGTTGACCATATTTTAGCACCTATTTCTACACATAGATCTAAAATTCTATATATACATGAAGCAAAGATGTAAATAATGTTAGTTGTTCTCCTGGGACATCACACAAGTAGAGGGTTTTGTTGCAGATTATAGACCTTGTAATGCAGCTATAAGAACCAATCAAATTTGATGTATTGTGCTTGAATCTAGGCCTTTAATGTCTTCGATTATAGTTCACCAATGAATATAATTGATTATTTTATGTCTTCCCCTTCTGCAACAAAGTGTTCTACTTCTGTAATGGCTTTCTAGCGTTCATGATCAATACAAACTATCATTTTACCTCTCTCTATAACTTTACACTGTGTTTATTTGAGAATTATATGTTAGTATTGTGGGAAAATCGATCCCTTTAGTAGTTTCAATTTTCTACCTAAACCTCTATGATGGTTTACTTGAGCCTGTGTATGTTTGTTATAGTTTTGAGGTCATTATTGTGTTAATTTAGACACAGTTAAACACATTTACAAACTTGGTACATTACCCCCTTTCAATTTTAGTATTTCTTCTTCCCCTTTTCCTTGTAAGTAGCATTATATTATGTTTAATTATCTGAGCCTTAAGCTCAAAAAGAGGAATCGGCCTTCTTTGGAGGTTTGGTCTCAACTGCAAGGTCCCACACCTTGAGACCAATCCCATGTTACTCTGAAATTGTTGGAACTATCAAAGCATCAATAAAAGGGTGCAATTTTAAGTGATAACAGTTTCTGACATGCCCAGTGGGACCCCTCTACTCTGAGTAAGAGCTGAACTAAGAAGAATTGGTGTTGTTCTTGGTTCATTTGTTGTTGTGGAAGCATTCAACAAGCACCTAGTGACTCTGTTGGTCCAGTATCCAAATCAGCTCAATATTTCATGCTTGGAGTGCAGACCAGAGCTTCTTCTTTAGGTAATTTTTTATTCATAGAGCTATCTTTGGCTGATTCAAGAAGAAGAAGTAGACTATATAGGTCCTCTATGAGGGAAAATAGGAGTGTTGTTCCATCTTCTTCAAGAGCCTAGTATACACCCCCTCTAGTTAGGTTCCAATATTCAAGGAGATTGCATATACCCAGAATTGATTTAAATATCCACAACATGGCAAGGAACCTTCCCTTTGTTGCCTTCAATGGAGGAATCCCTCTTGACCTAGCCTAGTATGATGATATCCCCACCTTATCTCTAAAAATAATCCCTTTCTTCACTGGTGAAAATGCTACCACCTCTACTGAGCATATTCAGGATATTGCCAGCATGTGTTCTATTCACAATGTCACTGTAGACAATGTTGTTGTGAGGTTTCTAGCCTCCTACTTAAAAGGGAAAGCCCTTTAGTGGTATAGAGGTCTACCTGCTAATTCCATTCACATCTAGGATGACTTGGGAACAAGACTATGTCAGCATTTTGAAGATAAGAGTGATCACTTGTCTCTGATGGAGAAGTTAGCTACAGTCAAAAGAGCCCCCTATGAATATATGGTGGACTTCAATTATAGATTTCAAAAAACATGGGATAGAATCCCATTATTGGTGAAGCCCTCCCCAAATACTGCATTTATATATTATTTAAAGTCTTTGAATCCTAACATTGCTATCATGATTTAGTCAATGGGTGGGACTATGTTGCCAGGAGCATACGACATAGTGATAAGGGTAGAAAACTATTTGATTCATGCTGGGAAGATTGCTCCAAGGCCACTAATGCCCTTATTTTTAGAGGCCCCTATTATTTAGCTTGTTGTGGCTCCCATTCCTACGACAATCAACCCTACTACTCCTCTAATTACACCTTCAATTAAGTAATTAGAGGATAAGGATGCTACAATAAGAAGATTGACCAATAGAGTAGTAACATTAGAGAGACAACAGGGACAACCTAACAAACCATATCAGCCATTCAATTAGGCTTATCAACAAAATAGACCACCATATCAAGGCAATGTGTAGAGGCAAAGTCAACCTAGTTTTGTCAGGCCACTAAATGTTGTCCATCCCAATGTTGCAAGATCGTCTGGACCTTTGGTGCCCATACATAACAACTTGGCTCAAGACAACGATTCGTGCTATCCATGCAATTAGCCACATGATTAGAATTTGTGCCAAGGCGACCATTTTAGTCAAGCTTTGATAGTGTAAAGCTAGTCAATTCCCCTAGAATAGCAAGTCAGTTCTAGCCAAGAGATCATGGGAGGGTAGGAACAAGTGCAAAATAATTCCACCTTGATGAACTGGACACAGGATGATTTATGTGGTATTAATCAGGGTGTGGGCCTAATAGCTTACAATATAAGGGCCAAGAGGAGGGCAACTAAGGATACAACAATCCCTATCGCTGCTCATGCCTCCACTTCTTATGCATCTACACCTCATGCTTCCCTAGAAAATGTAGTGAAATATAGGACAATGGATACGCATTCAGCCCAAGAAGATTGTTCTACTGGGCGAGTAAATTTGGTGTTAGCAATGCACTCCCAAGCTAGCCAACAAGCAAAGGTTGACATTGTCAATACAAAGACATCATAAAATATCAGTCAAATCCACTTCAATATAGTCGATCAGATGAAAAAGACCAACCTGAGCATCACTATGTGGGATGCCATGTTGATCCCAGCTCATAGGGACTTGTTGCAGGAAGCTTTGACAAGCTTCAGCCAACCTGCTATAGAGACAACAAAAGAAAAAATAGTCATCCCAGCAAGCCTGTGCCAACCAAAAGAGGAGGCAAGCACAAGTAAAATCAATAAGCCCCCTCCCTTTTATGTCTCCCTAACCATTGGTGATAAATTGTTGCACAATTGTATGATAGATTCTAGGGATGGTACTTCTATTATGCCTAAAAATATAGCTGATACGTTAGGCATTGAATATGAACCTATGAATAAATGGGTAGTGCAATTAGATGGTACTATTGTTAAGATAGTAGGTGTGATTAAGAATTTAAATCTCACTCTGCATGCATGTCCTACCTGCTCTATTTCACAAGATATCTCAGTCATTGATCTCCCTGCATACTTTGGCATATGCCTATCTAGGGATTTCACTACTAAAATAGGTGGGTACCTATCTTTTGATTGGTCCCACATGTTATTTAGAACAAGATATGGAACTAAGGTGTCCATCAAGGCTGAGCCTATTGCTAATGATCATGTAGAGCCTTACTCCCCTAACCCTATCAACATGAATTGTACAATCCATGACCTAGAGGAGGATGACAACAGTATGCATGAGGCTTCCACACTAGTAGAAGAAATTCTTGATATACTACTTGATGAGTGGGCAAACTATTTTTAGTTTGATACTCCTAATCATGTAGAACAAACAAGGCTGGGTACTTATCGTATCCATGAAGAGGATGACATCATCCCTAATCTTGAGAAGCCAACAATAGATCCTAGTGGGGTATGGCAATTATATTTTGATGGCTCCAGAAGCAAAAATGGAACAGGTGTTGGGGTGGTGTTAATTTCACCCTAGAAGGAAAGTCATTTCTCTGCTTTTAGATTACAGTTGAGTTGTGCCAATAATGTGGTTGAGTATGAGGCCTTAATTAAGGGTATATAACTGGCACAAAAGAGACGAATAAAGATTTGGTGACAATAAGCTTGTTGTTCACCAAATCAGATTGCAAAGTGCTTCAAGGAATGACTTGCTCAAGTCATATAAACAAAGAGTCTGGGACCTGATTGAAGACTTTGATGCCTTCAATATCCAAGTAGTGTCCAAGAAAAGAAACAAAGATGCTGATAGGTTGGCTACAGTTGGTGCTTTGTTTGGCATTCCCTAGAATGTTAAACATAACTCAAATCAGCATGTGAAGATTTTTGTGAGGCCTGTTGTGCCTAATAATGTGATAAGTTGGCAGGTATTTGAGAATGATCAAAAGATTGTCAATTTCTTGCAAGATGAGGCAAAGTTTGCTGCCAAGAATCAATTAGTATTGCAACAATAGTATGGTGAGTAGGTGATCCAGCTAAAGACCAATAAACTTCCTAGAGGATTGGTCACTTTAGAGAACATATTTGGTGTTGATGATCAACCAAAGAAGGAGAAAATGAATATGATAGTCAAGATAGAGGACTATGAAGAGGTGGAGATTGCACAGGGCAAATTTCTAAAACATGGCAAGGTATGTAATCAAGATGAAAGGAAGGGTTTTGTTGAACTTTGTAATGAATTTGATGATTTAATTGCTTGGAATTATAGGGATCTAAAATGCTTTGACCTTGGTTTAATCCAACATACCATTGATTTAAACCCCAATGCAAAACTTGTCTGCCAAAAAAAAGACCTGTCAACCCCAAAATTGAGCCATTAATGAGAAAAGAGATATCCAAGATCATAGAGGCCAAAATCATTTATCCAATTAAACATTCCTCTTGGGTGGCTAACCTAGTTCTAGTTAGAAAAAAGAATGGGGAAATTAGACTATGTGTGGACTTTAGAGACCTAAACAAGGCCTCTCTCAAAGACCACTAATCACTCTCTTCCATGGAGCAAATCCTCCAAACAATAGTAGGAGATGAAAGGTTTTCACTTCTAGATGGCTACTCGAGCTATATAGCCAGATTCTTGTAAAAGCATTAGACTAGTACAAGACATCCTTTACCACCAAATGGGGTACCCTAGCTTATCAGAAAATGTCATTTGGGTTGACCAATGCTGGGGCAACCTTTCAAAGGGAAATGGATTTAGCCTTCAAAGGCTTGATCAATGATATTATTTTAGTATATCTTGATGATTTGACTATTTATTCTAAGCATGTAGATGACCACTTGAGTTATTTGAGAAAAGTCTTTGAAAGATGCAAAGAATATGGAATATCATTGAATCCAAACAAATGTGTGTTTGTTGTCCCGGAAGGCAAATTGTTGGGACATGTAGTTTCAAAAGAAGGGCTAGCTATTGATCTAGAGAGAACTAGTGCTATTCTACCTCTTCCCCTTCCTAGTCACAAGAAGGGCCTACAAAGTTTTCTGGGAAAGATTAACTTTATGAGGAGGTTCATGCCCAATTTTGCTTCAATAGAAAAACCCTCACCGTCATGCTTAAGAAGAGTGTTTCCTTCACATTGTCAAAAGAAGGTAGGGATAGTTTTGAAGTTGTCAAACAAGCCATAACACAGGCTCCTACACTAATAAACCTGATCTATGAGAAGGATTTTATCATTTATGCCTTTGGAGGCAAAGAGGGCATATCAATAGTTTTAACACTACAGAATGAAGAGAAATTGGAACAACCAATTGCCATTTTCATCCTGCCTCTAAAAGAAAATGAGTTGAAGTATGATTTTGTTGAAAAACAAGTGTTTATTTTGGTGAAAGCACTCAAAATGTTTAGGCATATGCTTTCAAACAACAAGATACAGTTGATGCTGAACTCACCCTGGCATCAAAGAGTTTCTTTTGAGCAGATATATCAATGAAAAGAGGGTTAGGTGGATCACAAAGGTAATGCAGTAGGATGTAAACATCAACATCAGCAAGTTGGTATGAGGCAAAGGCCTATGTGAGCAGATGGCCGCAGACCTTGAAGCTAGAGATGACATTGTATGTGTCCTTGGGTAGGCACAACTAGCTGATTCCAACACTCCAACTGACTGGTACCATGATATGGTCACATTTCTACAGTTAGGTAGATGCCTAGATAGATTGGATCAAGAAAAAAAAGGTATTTCAGGCTCCAATCCATACCTTATGTTCTTGTTAATGGTGTATTGTTTAGGAAAGACATCAATGGAGTTCTTCTTAGATGTATTGCACAAGATCAGACCTATAGAATACTAGAAGAATTTCATAATGGCCCTGTTGGTGACCATTATTCTCTAAGAACGACTGTTGTCAAAATCATGAGGATTGGTTATTACTAGCCCAATTTATTCAGAGATGCCCAGAGATGGGTAAGAAGCTGCAAAGAATGTGCATTAGTTGTAGGAAAAAAAGGTTGGTTACTCTTCCCCTGCACCTAATTCAGACTGATGAGTCATTTGCCCAATGGGGTTTGGACTTCATTGGGATGATCAATCCACCTTCTAGTGTTGGTCATAAGTGGATTTTAGCAGCCACTAATTATTTTACATTGTGGATAGAGGCAGTTGCATTGATGAATGCCACAGAGGCCTCCATTTTAAACTTCCTTGAGGGATTAGTTACCAGGTTTGGTGTTGCATTCACCATTATTTTTGTTAATGTTAAGGCCTTTGTAGGCACAAAAGTCAATGAATGAGCACTTAACTATGGAATTTACTTGAATACATCATCTAATTACTACCCCCAAGGGAATGGCCTAGCCAAATCCACAAATAAAAACCTAATCAGGATTATCAAAAGGACAGTGGAGGATAATAAGAGAACTTGGCATTCCAAGTTGAAGGCAACTCTCTTGGCTGATAGGATCACCCCTAAGAGGGCCATTGTCAATTCACCCTTTATGCTAGTCTATGGAAAGGAAGAAAGGATTCCATTGTCACTTAGATTGCCTTCCCTTGAGTTGGTACAACAACTGGAATTGTTAGAAAATGATGCCATGATAGTTAGGTTTGTTGAACTGATGGAGCTTGAAGAAAGAAGGGATGTTGCTATGAAGACCCTTCAAACCCACCAAGATCAAGTCAAGAGGACCTTTGATAGAAAATCAGTTGACAGAGTCTTCCAAGAGGGAGACTTAGTGCTAAAGTGGGATGAAGACAGAGGTAAGGCTGGGAGGCATTCCAAATTTAACGCCTTATGGATTGGTCCATATATCATCACTAGTTGCAAGCAAGCTAATGCATTTCAACTCTCCAAGATAATTGGTGAATCACTTCCAATCCTAGTGAATGGGATTCACCTCAAGTCATACTTCTGAGTATGTTCTTGGGATCTTTGTAAATATTTAGAGTAGTTTTGTTTCTATTTTAGGTTTCCCTTCCTCTAAGTGCTTTTGCACAAGTAGCATTCTCATTAGGAGATGGTTTGCCTTGTTGGTTTTGTTATGTTTTATGGAGGTAGTTTTCACTTTTGTATGGTCATGTTGCTCCAGTTTCCTTTTTTGACTTTATGGCCAATGGATTGTATAAGGCAACTATATCCCTATGTTTAGCAGGCAAACACCCCTGCATAGTCACCAAAATGTTGTTATATTTTTCCCAGGTCAAAATAGTCTAAAATACCTCCTTCCATCAGAGAAATCCAATCTAAGAAAGTGTAAATGGAAGGGGGTTCCCCTTACAAAAAATCTCAAAAAAATTTAAGTTTTGTGTCCTTTCTTTTGCCTTGTCAGCAAATTCTAAGTTGGGCGAATTGATGTTGGTTCGTCGATTCGCCAGTTTGCTGACTAAGGAGTGAGTAGGAAGGAAAATGGCCAAGGAAAAGAAGGTAGGAAGTCATAAAACAAAGGTTTTCCTTAGTAGGCAAAATGTTAGTTCTGTGAACCTTAAGTTCGTCGATCGGCTGGTTCACCGACTAAAGGAGAAAAGAGGGAAAATCTTCACCAAAGAGATGTGGCTAAGTCAAAGACAAAGTTTGCCTTGGTCAGTAAACTTAAGGTTTGGTGAACCTTAAGTTCATCAATCAACAATTTTACCAACAAGGATTCACCGACCAAACTATAAAAGGAAAGCACCAAGGCAAGGGATAGAAAAAAAATTTGACCACAAAGAAACAAAGAGAAGTCAGGGAGTCAGAAAAATGATTAACCTACGAATTAGTTCATGATTTCTAAGGTTCATCGATAGGGAGATTCGCCAACTAAGGAGGAAGAAAAAGAAAGAAAGAAGTCAGCAAAGATGTTAGTTCGTGAAAAGGTGATTTTGCCAACTAAAGAGGAAAAGCAAGGACATCATGTTCACGAAAGGGAAAGTTCACCAATAAGGCAAACCAAAGACGGAATGAAATAGGTTAGGGAATCAGCAAGATGACAAACTTGCCAAATAGTTTGAATTTTCCTATGTTCGTCGATAAGGCAAATCGCCGACAAAAGCAAAAGAAGAATAGGAACAAAGGCAAGGTTCGCAAAAGGGGAATTTTTCCAACAAAGGAAAAGGCAAGGCCAAGAAGTTCATAAAATGAAGAAAATGCCAACTGAAGAGAAAAGAGAGCCGACTCAGTGGTTCGCAAAAGTGGAGCTTTGCCGACCAAGGAAGATGAAGAGAAAAGAGAAGATAGAAAAGTTTGCAAAAGTAGAACTTTGCTGATAAGGTAAATAAGGAAAGGAAGAAGACAACCAAGTTCACGAAAGTCAATTTTGGCTGACTAAAGAGAAAAATAGAAACACAGAGGCAAGCTTAGTTTGTGAAAACAGATTTTGCTGATAAGGAAAAATAAAAGGCCAGTAACGTAGTGCTTTGAAATGTTTTAAAGAAATTTAAAATATTTTAAAGTGTTGTAAAAGCTTGAAGGACATAATTCTCTATTATTACAGAAGGGATTTAATACCTGAAGTACAAATGATGCAGAAAGGTCAGAATCAGGTAGTTGAAACAGTTAAATTCTTCAATGTGATTGTACAAGAAGGGACAAAATGGACTTTGTTGGTACATGGAAGGATTTAACTGTCTCTGACACCCATGCATGTGGGCAATCTTCCTTTACAAATTTGCAGACCTGCCAGAAGCATGGTTACTGTCCCATTCTGTAGATCTTCTGATAGTTCTCCTAAACTAAATTCAATGCAGCGTGGGCATTTGCAGCATCAATTGACCATATTTTAGTGCCTTTTGCTGCACACAGATCTAAAATGCTATATACATGAAGTAAAAATGTAAATAATGTTAGCTGTTCTCCTAGGCCATCACACGGGTAGAGGATTTTGTTGTAGATTATAGACCTTGTAATGCAACTACAAGAACTATTCAAATTTGATGTATTGTGCTTGAATCTAAGCCTTTAATGTCTTCAATTATAGTTCACCAAACAATGTAATTTATTAGTTTGTGTCTTCCCCTTCTACAACAAATTAGTCTACTTCTGTAATGGCTTTCTAGCCTTCATGATCAATACAAACTATCATTTTGCCTCTCTTTGTGACATTACACTGTGTTTATTTGAGAATTGTATGCTAGTATTGTGGGAAAAATGGTCCCTTTAGTAGTTTCAATTTTCTACCCAAACCTCTATGATGGTTTACTTGAGTCTGTGTGAGTTTGTTGCAGTTTTGAGGTCGTTGTGCTAATTTAGGCACAGTTAAACACATTTACAAATCTGGTGCATCACCCCCTTTCAATTCCATTATTTCTTCTTCCCCTTTTCCTTGTGAGTAGCATTAGATTTAGTTTAATTCTCTGAGCCTTAAGCTCAGAAAGAGAAACCATCCTTCTCTGGAGGTTTGGTCTCAACTACAAGGTCCCACACCTTGAGACCAATCCCATGTTACTCTAAAATTGTTGGAACTTTCAAAGCTTCAACAAAAGGGTGCAATTTCAGGTGATAACAGTGATCAAATCTTGTTAAGGATTACCTCTGAGAATACCCTCTTGAGTCTATCTAAACTCAAAGTATAGGAGAGATTATCCACTCTTGTCAATTAGCCTTTAACCATTGTCAATCTATTGATGAGTTTTTATTTTACCTTCTTGATGACATCCCCTAGCCTCGAAGGTGAAAACATCCTCTAGGATTGTGGACTTGTGGTTTTAGGACCCAACAAAAGGGAGGGTGATAGGTTCCATGAGGGCCTAAGCCCTTTGGACTCTCCACAAAACCCTAAAGTAAAGGGGCTATAAGGATAGGATCCTAGTTGGTACCCATAGGAAAGGCTACCTCGACAAGAGTTTGCAAAACCTGCCATGACAAGGTCATTGACAGGGTTGTAGGCCCCATTGCCTATGGTGGGTATGGGATTTTAGCCCCTCCAATAACCTTAAAAAAATTTAATAAATTTTCTTTTGAAGTATTTTAGTACTATATAAAAAAATATTTTATAGTTTTTTTGCAACAATTTGGTGAAGGATAAAACACAATTCATTTTATAATCCTATGTCTTATTAGCTGTAGGATTAGATTAGGGTTTTACATGTTCATGATTCATTGTTACAAACCAGGGAACAATCATAAGTGACTTTTAGATTTCAAATCACCAAAAAATCATGTTCTTGCATTCCCACACCTTGCTATTGTGTATAAAATGTTAAGTGGATTGAATCGCAAGAATTATAATATTGTTGTCATCTATAGATGCATATGCAAGATGTAATATCACCTTAATTAGAGGTTTTGTGTGCAGTTGGTTAGTCTTTGACCTAGTGACAATATTTAGGGTCAAGCATACATTGGATACAACTGTAGTTGTTTAATCTTGTTGTAATATGGAAAAAGTCAAAAAATGATAGTTTGCATAAACCAAATCAAAACCCTCTTTCACCCACATCACATTCGGAAATAGGAACCAAGCTTTCTCACATGAAGGATCAAGATACTAATTCCTATGACCTTTTTATGCTTGTTGTGACTTAATAAATGCCTCAATTAGGTTTTTACAAGATTTAAGAAACCAACTAGCATGAAACCCTAATTGCAAGGTATGTGATTACAAACTAATTTCTGATACAGATACTGACAAATAGATTATAGAAATGTAGAGCAAGGATCACAGAGAGTATGTACCCAGAAATTGAGGGCCTATTAGACTAGGGTGCCTGCCTAGTGTCCCGAAAGTTTTTGGCAACTAAAATCTCATGTACCTAGTGTCAGGATGTCTGCAAAGGGTTCCAAATCGATAACTAAATGCCCAGTTAGATTAGGGCACTTGCCCTAGTGTACCGATTATTTTGTGATGCTAAAACTCAAAGTTCTATGATGGCTGTACATGTAATACCTGTTCTCCTTTCACTCCTTTCATCAGATCTTTTCGAATACAACCTGCACATACAAAAGGAGGAGAAAGATAGTTGTGGCTATATAGGAGTTTGCCTTAGTCAAACCCTGTCTTTGGTATTTCTACCTCAATAATAGCCAAAGATAAAGATCTATAGATGTGTGTGCTCATAGATCATATGTGTATGCAAAAATGTAAAACATTAGATGACTCAAGCATCAAGGAAAGATCAACACAATGTTTCACTCAAGGAAACAACATCACCTTAAGGAGATGATAGCAATGAAGACTTGTACAACAAGAAGGCGAGAAAGCCATATCTGTAGAGGATTCCCAAGCTCAAGTTGGAAGCTTCAACCCTTCTCCTGATCATACAAAGGGTTTAAAAAAACCTTAGGAAGAGCAAGATAGACTTAAGATCTTGATTCCTAATCTCCACCGAATATCTCCATGATAGAAAATACCAATAACTTCTAAGAGATTCAACAAAGTGTTGGACTTCAATAGCAAAAGCAACATAATTTTAGCATAGTAAGCTTGCATGTAGATTGTGTGTGTTAAAATGATTTTCAATTCTCTTTAAATATCTAACCATAGAAATTTAAGTACTTGAAATAATACACCGACATCGTGGGAAAATCAAATTTTGAAATCAAAATCCTGAGGTGCACGAAACAAGTTGACACCACCCCAAAATTTAGGACCTAGAAAAATAGGGATGGTCTAGGTCACAGGTGCCCAAGTCTAGACCCTAATTTTCACTTAAGTTCCATTTTAAGCGAGTCCAAAATATCCAAAATCCAAACTTTGTTTCCAGGTTCAATCAGTTATGGCTTCAAAATATGACATTTCTTCAGTAGGGTATAGGTCAATCAAGGTTTAGGTAGGCCATAAACAAAAAGGGCAAGAGGACACTAAAGGAGAGGAATTAAACTATGCAAAATTGTACCATTCCATGTAGGAGGACATTTTCTGACATAACATTTAGCCCCCACTTTAGTGGCCATATGACACTACATACATATGTAACTAAAGGAAAGTAAATACATCAATCATGAAAAGGATACCCAAAAGGATACTATAGAGAAAGCCTAAGTGTTGTCACACAAGAGGAAGAAGGCCCCAGTCTGTAATCCTGCAAGATCACAAATTTAGGAACTACATCCTACAAAGGAACACTTGTCAGATAATTGAAATCAAATCAACCTTCAACCAACACACCAATAGGTCAGTCATAAACACTAAGGGGGTTGATTGATGAGACATGATGAGGGAGGAAATCGAGGGAGATATATTCCCCCCCCTTTTTTTGCTTCCTTAGTTCAAAAAGGATAAACAAGGTTGTTATCTACGCGCACAAATTTTAGGGAGAGGTGATGAGAAATAGATCGTTAGGGTCATTTTTCAAACAATGCCGAAGTTCAAAGCATTGGGTTAGATGGAGGGTGGAACCGGGATTCCAACACAACAAATAATGCAAAAATTTGAGTGAAATAGCCCAAGATAGAGGTTCATGAGTAAATCTATACAGTTTTGCACCTAGATAATGATAGGAATTCTCATCCATTTACTATATGTAAAGGGAATTTTCACTTTTTCCACCATTCATTCTTGTTTACATTGTGTAGAGGAGAGAAGGAGAAGGATAAAGAGATCAGCCATGCTGACACGACATCCATACTAGCTTTAGAGACTAGAGGTGCTCTGTTCTCAAGTCGTGGACAGACATATTGAGCCAGAGGTAGGATCTTAAACCTCACTTCTGTTGACCTTCTTTCATTTTTTTTGTTGTTATTATTTTATGTGCCATTTAGAGTGATCTAGACAAGGGTACCCCACCAGGGCACCCAAGTCCTCTCTGGACGCCTCCTAGGGCGCCCAAGTCCAAAAAAGACAAGGGCCCCAGGGACAAGGAACTGAATGATAAGTTAGATGTTGTTTATTTTTTTGGTGATGTGGACTTATTCTAATTCAAATGTGTGATGTGCAGGATGTCCTTGAGACACGAGAGCACACGTGTGTTCACCTTATGACATTACTACAGGAGAACATTAGTACTATCACCGATGAGGAGTGGGGTTTCCTATAGACAGTGGGCCTATGGTGGGTGTTTAGGATGCCCACCATGATATTTCATTGTAGAGCTAGTGTTGACATATCCACATGTGCATGTGTATCCACTTGTTAGATGTTGGAGACATGGTGACTTGTTATATTGGAGAGTGGTATTTGATAGGCTACAACATGAAGACATTGTTTGGAGACCATATCATGGCTAGAGGCCATGGATGGAGCAGGGAAGATAGCTATCGAGGATGCAAAGGGATCGGTTGATGTTCGGTCACCTTGAGTACATAGTTGTCTGGTTTTATTTTGACAGAGTAGCATGACAGTTCAGATGCAGACATGATGTTCCTAGGATGTGTCTGAGCTATGCATGCTCAACATGCAACGCAGTCAGTGAGAATGCCGCCCCACAACCGACAATAGCTGAGGTGGTGGTGAGTGATGATGATGGTGTAGAGGATGTAGAGCCACTATCTAATGCAGATGATGTCATTATTACCCAAGCATATCAAGCATGGTGGCAGATAGCACGACCTGCTCCTATCTTCCCTATTGGTCACTCCACAGGAAATCCACAACCATGGGTAGGTCACAGGGGTGACACAGGAGTAGAGGATGATGTTAGAGATTTCATTGGATACTATGATCTTGATGAGGATGATAATGAGGAGGAGGAGATTTCGATGCAATACACCTTCAGAGTGAGACCACATTGAGATCATCAGGAGGTAGACAATGTTGAGGAGACTGAGGTGAGGCCATGGTCGAGAGCTCATGGTCTAGCCTCTACTGGTGTTTAGAGATCAATCCATCTCGATCGAGGGGAGACGAGTAGTCATATGCCCCTAGTTGTAGAGCCAGCTGCAAAGTTCATTATACCAGCAGTAGTTTAGGATCCATCCTTGTGGGATGGAGATCTGGGTGAGACATTGTTATGTTGATGTATTGTTTTGATGATTACTTATGATGTTATGATAAGATATTTATATCGACTTTATCTTTGTTTTTATAGTTGGTACTGATTCATGGCATATTTTTTGAGTCACGTTATAGTAGAGATAGTTCCCACTGATGTGAATGAGCAGCGAGTGCAGACGAGGTATTTGCCATAGCACTCGATAGGACATGTAGAGATATTTATGCCTTTTGTGACATATAGAGTGGCTATGGAGGCCAGCTTAGATCGTTCTACATAGGAGAGGGATCTTTCACTCCAGAGAGCTGAGTGCACAGAGGCCAAGCTCCAGGCATAGAGAAAGCAGGTTGTTGCACCACCTTTATCCGAGATGGGTCCTGTTGTGACTCAAATCCTACACTCTGAGTTGGATCAGGTGAGATCTGATAAGTATAGGGCTCAGTTAGAGAGAGATAGAGCACTATTAGATAAAGAGAGAATACAGTCGAAGAGAGACCAATACTAGTAGATGTACATGGAGTCATAGGGCAAGGTGATGGGGCTTAGAGGTGAGCTCAGGTGGATGTGGTCGCAAAGTGCCTCTAGGAGTCATTCGCAGTCTGTAGCCACACATGGGAAGTCCTTCGTCATACACACACCACCAAGTCCTAAGGGGACCAATGATCAAGGTTCAGCTATGTGATGTATCTTATGTGCTACGACATCCCATTTTGATGTACGGGATAGTCAACTTTGATGTGTATTCAAACTGATGCATATATATATATGATGTTTTCTATTAATGCTTGTAATGTTATAAATTTATCACATGTGATTTATAGAAAATGCAACTAGTGATAAGTTTTAATGATTATGTGGAAATGTAATTAATGCTAATGTGATATATACTAAACAATTCTTTGGAGAAAAAAAACCCACAATGATTAATGGATTTCACACATAAGTAAATTACTATGCTCTATTCAGTTAATACAAAGGTGATCTTAATAAAAGCATGTTTAAGCAAGATACAATAATGATTAACCAAAAAATATTATATGTTAAATGAAGTAAGACAAAATAATCTATCTTGTCAAAATTGAAGCTAAACTAACAAATTTTCTTTATGAAATAACATCTAACATACGATCTTAAGCATAGAATTTCTTGAGATGTGCGGCATTAATAGGTTCTTTAAGTGGCGTACCTTGTTCATCAGCTAATTTATACACTCCTAATCCAAAGGCTTCATTAATAACATATGGTCCAAGCCAATTAGGGCTGAACTTTCCTTTTTCTCCAAGAGGTGCATTCACATTATGTTGATTCTCATATAATACCAAATCTCCAACGTCGAATGAACGATGTATAATGTGTTCATTGTACGATCATTGGATACTATTCTGATGGGCCTTAAGGTGCTCGAGAGCATTGATACATTGTTCATCAAGCATCTTAAGTTCTTGTAGTCTCTTCTCTTATTCCATGTCATCGTCAAGAATGTCCTTTAGGGAAACTCGTAATGAAGGAATTTCTAACTCTAAAGGCATTATTGTGCCAGCACCATAAACAAGATTATATAGTGTAGTTCTAGTAGTCGTATGAATACTTGTTCTATAAGCCCATAACACATTGGAGAGTTGAGTATGCCAATCTTTTTGATGTTTATTAACAATTTTCATAAAATATGTCCAATAACCTTATTTGAAGCTTCTTCTTGGTCATTCGATTGAGGATAGTAAGGCGTAGAGAAGTGATGTTGGGTATGATAGTTTTCAAGAAATTTATTCACGTCATTATTCTTAAATGGTGTACCATTGTCAGAAACTAAGGAGGAAGGCATACCAAATCTAGAGATGATGTTATCCTATATAAAACGACAAATTACTTCAGCAGTCGTGGATCACATTGGAACAACTTCAACCCACTTCATAAAGTAATTAGTAGTGGTAATGATGAAAGTGTGTCCTTGAGAAGAAGGTGGAGATATTTTACCAATCAGATCCAAGCCCCAGACATAAAATGGCCAAGGTGAAACTTGGGCTCTAAGTTCCTATATAGGTTCTTAGATTAAATGTTTATGTTGTTGACATTGCAGGCATTTCCTAATTTATGCAAAAGAATCTCATTCCATGCGTTGCCAATAATACCCCATACGTAATAATTTTTGTACCAATGATTTTCCTCCACAAGCACTAGAGTGAGCTTCTTCTAAAGCTATCAGGATCTTTGAATTACTAAGACATCATAGAAGGACACCATTATAGCTTCGTCTATATAAGACATTAGATAGAATGATATAACGCGCCACGATTTTGTATAAGTGAACTTGTGTGTTCTTAGATTTTAAGTTAGGAATGGTACCATCATGCAAATAATACACTAGTAGAAAAACAACAATAAATGACTAAAAAACTACTAAAAATTGCATAAATGACTAGGCTTGGTCACGTGACCATTAGTAGTTTATTGCCGGTCATTTATAACGCGACCAAATTTATGACTAAACCATTTTTAGTCATTTATTGGTTATTTTGATTGATCAATTTGGAAGTATATTTAGTCATCAATTTAGTCATTGATTGTTGTTAATTGATCATTTATTTAGTCATGGTAGTCATTTATTTAGTCATTGTAATCATTAATTGTCATCAATTGGTAGTATATTTAGTCATTTTTATTCACTAATTTTCGTCCATTGGTAGTATATTTAGTCATTTGTATTAACTGATTTCTATCCATTGGTAGTATATTTAGTCATTTTAATCATTATTTTGTCGTCAACTAATCATATATTTAGTATATAAAACAAGCAATGAAAAATAAGATAGAAATCAAGTGGAAGAAGCATCACCACAAGATCACATCAACCATTTTGAACCTTTCACAATGAAACAGCTTTGAGAAGGTACAAATAACTTGTTTTATTGATAAAAAATGATTACAAACAACATACACATCTAAAAACAAGTTACAATACTTTCTCTTTGCTAAAAAAACCATCATGGATACAATACATAGCTCAAAGAATGAGCAAGAAACTGATTTTCTGAGTTACAATGCACCAAAAGATAGAAAGAAGCTTGTTTCAGCTTACAATGCTTTTCCAAAAGTGAAAAGAACCGAGGAAAAATAAAAGTAAACTCTGCTTTTGACTATCCTACACTAGAGGAGAAGTACGATAGGTTTAAAATTCATTAAATGTTTCCTTTATGACTATTGCTGACTGCTTCCTTGAACTTTGGGCACTTGAAACTGCCTTTGTCTCATGCTTTGAATGCCTGGAAACTTCTTGGTGGCATTGGAAAAAGACAAGTTGATCTTTTCAATTGTTATCTACTCCTAGATACTTACACATGTCATCTTTCTGCTCAAGATGCCTTTATAAATGCTCCAGCTGCTGCTATATTCCTTCAAACTAGTCTCCAGGTCACCCAAACTACCTCAATAGCCCTGTGCAATATAATAGGACATGTGTGCAACTATCTTTGACTACTTAACAACCTCTTGGAGGCATAGGAGAACTTCAAGGTTATCTTTGACACATGTTCTCTTGACTCTGTCCTATGCTATTTTATTACTTCAGTAACACATTTTCTAACTAAGACTATCACTTGGTAGACCTCTCTGTCTACTTCATAAGTGTTGTTCTTGTAGATGCTACCATGATTGTCTTATATTACTATTATATTCAACTCCTCTCTTGAAGAGCCTTGAGGTTGGGATTAAGTTATTTTGTCACTGGCTTAGAAATTCATCTATCTACCTTTGATACTAACCTTGTAAACCCTTTAAGTCCACTGGTCCTTGCACATATCTTGACTTTACTCTGACTGTGTAGATTGCTTTAGAGGAAGACTGTCACTCATAAAAACTAGTGATTGTCCTCATTTAGGCATCATTGACCCTACTATAGCTTGTCATGGCAACCCTGTGACTATCCCCTGATGTCTTCGCATTCAGCATACCCTACAATAACTTACATTGACAAACACCTATCCTGAGGTCTACCACTAGGTATCACTGAGCATAGAAGCACAAATACATTCATAGATGTCTTCTTCACAAATCCATGACTGTCCTATGAAGCTCACTGTCCTAGTTCAAGATCACACTGTCATCTCTGTAGAGATCCTATCTCATGTGCCCAACTTGATCTAGTTTATAAGTTGCCACTGTGAATTGTTACCTGTAGCAATGAATTGTCCTTATCTCTGATGACTGTCATCTTTGGTAGGATGCCTCAATTGTCATGGACTATTATTCAGCATTGCCTTATGACCAGGCCATGCATTGTCCTAATCAAACTTATAGCTTCTTGAAATGCATTGTCCAATCACTTGTCAACCTATTGTCATGCATTTTCCCTTTGTAAAATAACAATGCCTCATGACTGCCACTACCTAGCTCATTATTTTGGCATGCTTTCACTTGTACTCTACCTCCCATCAACATAGAACATTGCCTCTCTATTGAATTCCTTGACTACCTTTGACATCATTGTATCTTTCCAAATTCCTTGAAAATAGTTCATCACTACTACTGTTACCTAGGTATGCACTCTATGTCATCTGCCAAACTGTTACAAGTTCACACAATCCATCATTGGTCATGTCACTTATCACATCACTATCATGAACAACTGTCATATCATATCATCACTTCTAATATAGAACTCAACATCCCATTAAGATACTGTTGTTGCAAAATATCTGTCTTGGTAGATAGATCATGATAACCCTCAACCTTGTTGCTACTCACTTGTACCAACTCTATGCTACTGTCCTAGGTGTTCATGCATATAACATGAAGACTTTTGACTATCATAAGATTTGGCACTGTCAAATGCATACTAGAAGGTTGTCTCCTTACCCCTTTAAATGCATCTTGAGACACTGACAAGATTGTAACCTTTGCATAGTTCTTCTCATTGACTCTAAGATTATCTTTTATTGTTTGCATTGTCATTGTCTTTTGCATGAATCCCTGCCCCTTGACAGTCACTTGTAGGTTTTCTTCATGCATTGCCAGAAGCTCTTTCACAGACTGTCCTTTCAATCCTCATTATCATACATCCTCATTTGCAAACATATTCACTCAAGTTTGAGGAGTGCTTCTACCATGGTCATAATTGTTTTGGAAACATTGTCATTGCCATGATGCCATTTGACCAGGACCTTCACCTTGTGTTTCCATGTTTGATTGAAACTATCCAATCTCTTCACACTCTTCTCAATATTTGTTTCAAACATCCTTATGTCTTCTACTTATGGCTCTCAATGTAACCCTATCATCCATGGGTCTTTAAGTGTTACTCAGCCTCAAATGACTATCGCTGCCTTTTAAAAAGGTCCTCTTATTCTTTTACAGTCATATGACTGTCCTTTGCTTTTTTTTACCTAATAATGTCTGCTTCATACCATCTTCCTATGACAGTGCACTTGACATCCTATTTATTTTTGAGCTTTGACCATCCTTAAGTCTTGGAAACTTTCTAACAAGGCCCACCATACTTAATTGCATCACTGTTTCTCTGCCATCTTTTCAACTGTCATCAATTTCAATCAATCTGCCCTTTTAGCTTGCACTCCCCTTGTGTCTTTGGCTGCTCACTATCAATTACTCTTTGTAATTGTAATTCATCTTATTTGTTTTTTGAAAAAATTAAATGAGGCCTAAATCTTTGAGATATTTGTCTTTATTTTTAATGATAGATCACTGTACTCCATTTGTTGTTTCAGACTTTAGGTCATCAATGGTGCTCCCATTTCATTCCAAAATAAAAGTGATAATACCTACACACTCATCAAGTAAAATCATACAAAAATAAAACCTTATACTGAAGATTTGCATAATAACAAAAAGCAAAAAACTACAATTCTTACAAATTGAGGTCCAAAAACAATTACATAATTGATTTCATCTATCCCTCAATAGAGCATCAAATGCTTGTGAAAACATCACTTTCTATACATTGAATAGATGTCTTAAACATAAAAAATAGCTTATACAAGCTAAATCAGTTTTGGGAGACAATGAAAGATTATGGAACAACTAAGAAAAATGGCTAGCATCAATTCTTTCCTTCAAGTTGATGTCCAAATTATAAAACCAAGATATAATAATGAAAGCTGATAGCATACCATTATATATGATACTTAGCAGTGATAATAAGATTAGAACCAGGTTCTACTTTTAGAGTCAAATCTTCCACCAAGGTGTTTCTAGTTGTTGTCACAACCTGCCAGTGGAAGGATACACACAAGTAAAATGTCAAAGAAAATGACTCAAATAAATCTTCTCTCATGGACTGTAATGATTGCACGATATGCACAATTTAGATATGTTTAAAAGGATTTAGAAACTTTCAAGTAAACACAATTGGCAGTTGTAAAGCCAAAATCCACAACCTTTGATAGCATCCTCCCTGCCGTGCCAAATGGTGGCAACTTTAGAACAGGGTATGGAGATCCATCAAAACATAATAGAAGGGAGATTTTTGTTAGATATAATAGTTGAAAATGCTATGGATGACATGTATGCACAATGTGGAAGTATAGACAAGGTTCATGAATTGTTGATAGAATGACTCAAATAAATGTGATATCATGGACTGCAAAAAATGAGAGCTTTGGAACAGGGTATAGAGATCCATCAAAGTATAATGGAAGGGGGATTTTCATGAGACATAATAGTTGGAAATGCATTGGTAGACATGGATGAAAAATGTGAAGGCTTAGACAAGCCACATGAATTGTTTGATAGAATGCCTCAAATAAATATGATCTCTCATGGACTATATGATTGCACAATTTGCACACAATGGATTTATTCAGAAGGCTTTAGAAACTTTCAAACAAATGCAGCTAGCAACTCACTCAGGTAGGAGCTTTCTTTAGCTAAAAGAAACACACCAAGAGGTGGGCATTGGTGAGGAACTAGAGCACACATCAACTCTAAAAGGTATTAAATTGACAATGAAATAATGTTGCAATAATGTATACAGAAATATTTAAGTTCTCGATTCAATACTTGCTGAAAATAATGGAGTTTGTGTGAATATTACTAGTATACACCTTGTACTAGCTACGCTAGGGAGGAAATGTAGTTTTATGGGCCAATACACCTTGACCAATAAAAGTTTTCAATGCCAGCAATGAACATATGACAAACCCAATTCCTGGGGAGTTGCAACCCATCATTGTATTGGCTCAACATCAAAGATGAATGTGTGGAAGATTAGTTTCTTCATCATTCTTAAGACTGCCCTCAGGACTCATGATTGCCTTGCTTGTTAAAGGACTATGACTTGTATGAATACTGCCCTACATCAAGTTGATTGTTGTCCTTCTTTCATACCTATACAATTTGTTTGAATTGTGCTCATTATATTTCTAACACCCTCATGACATTTTCATGCACAACATTCCCTTTGAAAGATGCTAGTAACATAGTAATCCTCACTTCATTCATGTGAACTTCATTGTGGCATTATCACTATGTTGACTGCATCTCCTTATTCACTGTATCTTTGCATATGTTAACACCACATACCAAGAGTTTCCTAGCATTGTACTTCAGGTTTCTTCCATCTGTCAATCAACTTAACCATTGAGTTTCACATAAAATCTATCTTTCATGCCTCTACGAATCCTTCATGAGCTAATTGAAATCCTATTTATAGCTTAAATGATCTATATAATGTCCTTTCTTAGGTGTCTACCTTGATACCATTTGGTTTCACTGAGTGCACACCTTAACTCTATCAGCTGCCCTCATTAACATTGCTTCATTAGCATGTGCAATTTGAATCTTAGTGAGCAATGAACTTTGGCATTTGCAACAATCTCCTATCCCACTAGACTTAGTACTTTCACCATTCTATGATCTACAAGCACTATACTGTGTATTCCATAAGAAACTAGGGTTGGTGCTTCTCAACAAACTATACAATTGAGTTATTAACATGTGTCACTTAGATTGTAGCTTTCTTCAAAAGTTTGGGTAGTGTGCCTTCTATACAATCAATCATCTTGGACTTTCAATGCCTTTTGGGACTATCATATTTTGAAAAAAGGTGACTGTCTTTAATGATTTTTCTTTTGTCTTGAAGAGACTTCATCTCTTGGTGACTTGACTAAAAAATATTTTGCCCTTTCTCCTAGGTGAAGAATGTTGTCTCAAATCACAGTCTAAAACCTTCAATGTGTGACCATATTCACCTTGTAGTTTGGAGCATTCCTTGGTATTAGAATACAAAATCTCAATGCAATAACTTCTTCTCCTACCAGTAAAAACCATCATTATGCCCTTGATTTGCAATATTGATTGCAGAGATCAAACTCAATACCCTCTTTTGATTTTGTGCAAATTATCTCATCTTTGCGAATGTCACTTTATAATTAGATTATCCTATGATTAAAAATGATGTAAAAACTACTGCTAGATATTTGGAACTGTTGTTACAGGTCATCCAAACTATCTACTACATCTTCTCAACTACTTCTAGCTCACCAACTAGTGTAATTTCCCACAAACATGTTTATAGGGCATGTGTGAGGAAGGTTTGAAATGGTCAAAACTTGTAAGAGGGTGTAGGAGAAATTTTAGAGTTGAAGCTGCCACTTAGTTCATTCATTTATGACCCCCTTTTACCTTCAGTTTTCCACCACTATCTCCATTTTTCACTTTTATGACTACTTATAATCGTAGTTTCTACCATTTTAATATTATTGTTACCATTAGACATTCTAGATCATTGTCATGCACTTTCTAAACCACAAATATTCCCCTTCCTATAAACTACCTTTATTGACTGACTGTCATCACTGGCATTCATTATCACTGTTATAATGGGGCTACCATACTTGCAAGACCCTTTTAGCTCTTGTATCCACATCTGAAACTAAATTTGAATGTCTTATATCCTTAAACTTCTTTTCTTCTCTTGCATTACCAAATTTGGAACCTCTAAACACAACAAACACCCCACTAAGCATGGCCATTTGGATAAGTAGTTGCACCATAATGTGCAGAGTGCTGAGCAACAAGAAACAACTGTGTAACTCTTGGCAACCTTAGACTTATCAGATGTAAGACTATCCTAAGCAACATACTTCTTAGATTCAACAATGTTTTGTGAGGCTAAAATAGCTATCTATGATGATACTCTGCCTTATGTGATTGTAGTTCATGTTTGGTCATCTTCCTTTTTGATTTCATACATAGACATCACAATGTTTTTGAGGAAATCTTTTGGTTTCTTGAATTCAATCCATGAAATATTGCTTCACCATTATTTATGAAAGTCTATCCACCATTAATAGAATGATAGATGCTACCAAATGGAACAAATGATCCTTTTCCTTATGGCAGTCCCATGACCATCTTCTCTATTTAACTGTCCTCTATGCACTTGTAGTGTCATTACACCTTTGTAATTCCCTTCATCTTCCATAAATCCTTGACTTACAAACTATTAAGGTTACCTCCTGCCATTAATGCTGCTTTCTCATCAATCTCAGAAATGACTATCATACTCTAGCAACTTGACTAGTTCCAAATAAAGCAAACTTAAGGTATGCTCTGCCTACAAGTACTAGGGCTATCACGACATCTCACATTGAAACATACTCATGAAGCATTGACAGTTCCTTTCTCACACTGCCCTATTTGAAATACCACTTATGGGGTGGCTACCTACCAATGGTCACAACCTTTCCTACTTCTATCCCTTGATCTTCTTGGAGTGATTGTTGCATCATATTCATAAGGTGAAATAACACATCATTCAATATTTGGAGCATTCCCCTTAATAGGACTGTCACTACCTTTATGGATATGACAATATTTTATCATTTGATTACTGGACTGTCTTTAGTTGACTGTATTCCTTGAAATGAGATTTATGATTTATCTTCCATTCATTGATAGTGGTTTTCATTGTCCTTCCATGAGATTGCATCTAAAAGGACTACATATTCAACATCGAAGTCACTTCATAACTGTCTTTCTTAGATGAGATGGCAAACAAGAAAAAGATATCACTGTCATTCCAAGTCTGCACCTTATCCATGTCTTCTTTCAATGTACCTTCAACTGGGCTTTACTATCTTTTTGATTGTATTGATGATCATTCAAAGTAAGAAGATCTTCAAGTTTTCCTTTTCTTTTACAAGATCCATATAGGTTTTGCTTATGTCTGTGAACTTGAGGATAAGCAACTTCATGCCATGCCATTTCAACTCTACCATGAACATCTTACTTCTATGCACTTATTATCTCCCTGTGCTTCTTTGTTTATCATAACCCCTGTTACTTGCATCAAACTCTTCATTCTACTGTCTCACTTTCTCACCTTTTATGGTTGGAGTGATATGTTGCTTTTTATATGTTCTTCTATGTGAACCTTTAAGCACTCCATTTGTTTCCAAACACTTTGCACCACCATCTGCAACTTGACCCCTGCCCTTCACTAGGGTTGTCTTCTTAAACTGACTATGCAAAGGGCCATCATAGAATCTTCAAACTATTATTTATTTGCACAGTCCTTCACATTAAAACCCCGCTTCTTGCTAGCAAAATCTATCTATTGTGATATCATTTTAATGGCACTATCACTCTGCATTGCACATTCATTACAATCCATACAATCATGAAACATAAGGTTACTGTCTAAATCTTACACATTTCACTGTGTTTTTGTCTTCTATCAATAAGAGTTATCTATAGGTTGGATGATGGTTATTGATCCTTGTTAAGTTCTACGCAACTTTCCTTTTATTCATGCATGACTCTACCACTTACAACATTGTCTTCCACCTATTCTCTGCCCTCATAACCTATTATTTAATCCATATCATTCAATCCCTTGAAGAATGCTATTACCATATTTTGTCATTCTGAAAAAAACATTGTGTGATAGACATATACTATGTGACAACTATCTTAAACTCTAATTAGACTCCTCAGATACATATAATAACAAGATTTTACTGTCACTTGAAACTCAATCAAAGACAGCTGAAAGCAATCATATGATATTTAATCTTCTTGTCTCATATCAGATAACTATTGTGATTGATTTCTTTATCATTTCCTAGCACTTGGTAAACATAATCTCTCAACATGTAGCCAACTAGGGTTTTAGAAATAAATGAGATTTGAGGACTACTATGTATCATCAATGACATCTATGGATTTTAATAAACATCCAAAAACATAAACCACGGTTTTATTTTCCTCTCAGAGGTTTCTCCTATGCTAGCCAAGGATTTCATTATTAAACTCAAAATCTTTTGAACAAATTTCATAAACCCCAAATTCTCACTCTAGCTCTTTGAATACTTCAACAATGTTAAATGCTCAACAACCCACAAGAATACCTGGCAAAAAAATGAGAGAAAATTTGCATAAGTCCAACAACGTGGGTGATAGAAATGCATGCCTAGAGCTTCTTCAACGCAAGCAACATGCCAAAACTCCCTTAAATCTTTGCAATGTGGGTCAATATTTTAAATGTAACTCGAGGTGTAACTGAAACTTCTCCAGCCTTCCCCAAGCTGCCACTACATTTGTTTGGTCTTTGTTACATGCCATATTTCCTCTATCTTATGTAACGTGCATTGATTACTATGTTGTAACGTGGTACAAAATCTATTTGGAGCTTCTACAACGTGGTGCCAAAGCTCCCTTAAATTTTTGTAACACCAACAAAGAAACCCTAACTCTTTATGATGTGTGAATCTCACAAAGTCAAAACTAAAAGCCTCCTCCATTTCACTTTTGGCACCCATATTTTCTTTTATTTTTTGCTATTTCCCCCCAATAATTTTCCAATTCAAAATATATTTTTTAATTACCCACTTTAATATCATATTGTCTAATTTTTATTTGTGTGACTAATTATTTAGTCATTTTTATTTGTGTGACTAATTATTTAGTTATATTTTTTTACCTAACGATCAAATTAGTCATTTATAGTTGTGTTGTAGAAAATTAGTAGAATTTAGTCATTTTTAGTTGTCGTGACTAAAAGTTTTAGTCACGTAGTCATTTATTTGCCACATTCTACTAGTGAGAATATATGAGAGAACCATTCATCCAAATTCATGTTACAACAGAGGTCAGTATCCGAGGGTGCAGCCTCATCTAGTGTAGATGTTTTAAGGTTATGAATGATAAAGAGATATTCATCAGGTGAATCGATAGGGAATCTAATGGAAGTTGTGCTTGCCATTGCATCTACGTATCGATTGTCTTTCCTTGGAATAGTATTGTTGGAAACAAGGTAGATAACTGAGAGGGGGGGTGAATCAGTTATCTCAGAACTTTCTTACTTTTGCTTCCTTTTCTTGTCTTAACATTCAGTGATATACCAAAGCATGAAAGAATAAGCAATCATAAGAACTGAAATGAAATTAACACACATAACACAAGGATTTTTATGTGGAAACTTTGTTAAGGGAAAAACCATGGGGTGATTAACCCAAGATTGTATTCTCTGTTAAAAGAATAAAGAAGTACAAAATGGCACTTGCCAGTTAGGGCTCAGTGCCTACTAGAGACTTACAGATGATAACAATGTGTTTAAACTAATGAACAACATCCACATATGCAAGAGTTCAATTCCAGTTAGGCTCAGTATATTAATCTAGTACATTTCATTCTTCCTCTGCTTAGTATCACTTTCTTGTCACATTCTAAGCTTGGATTACTACCTTCACACTTCTCTCTGCTTTTCTTCACACTTAATCCATACACATATCACTACACTTCCTTTACAATCTTGAATCCATCGGGTATATATATCCGCATCAAGGAGTTCAATCAACTTTCTAGTCGGCAACAAGAACATTTAGGATATTTGCAAGATACTATTCTGTTGGCTGAATTCATACTTGATAGATGATGCGCACCAAAATCTTAGGCATAGAAATCATTACTTAAGTTGGCCAAAATCATAGAACACCTCAAGTTACTTGATCAACTCCTTCTGCACATCCGGATTGAGGTCTGATACCCTGTTGATCGGTTCTTCCTCTGCCTGCACTATCTAATAGAAGCTTGATACTTAGATGCTCATGTCTTTCATATGCTTAGTCTCCAGAGGCTAAATCTCTAGAATACAATCATTCAGATACTCCTTACTCTCACCCAAATCTGCAACATGTTGGGTTTCACCATCAGAGAGTTTTGGACCCAATCTGTCAAACCCTAACAAATGCTTTGTTCTTGACTACGGGATCAACCTATCTTCAATCTAACTTTCGGTATGAGTAATGTATGCACTGTGGATGTGTGGGATATACTTTGTTGCCATCAATGACAACACTTATGAATCCTAGCAGTGTCTCTTGCCAACAATCTCCCCCTTTGGCATTAATGGAAACACTTAGTGAAAAATGACTAAGTGTCGCTGTAACTCCCCCTTTTCTTGTGCTCGATTTCTCCACACTGCTTACTGGTGCTCCCTTAATGCTGGATTCCTTATTTTTCACTATTCTTTACTCCCTCTTTGACATCAATGGAAAAGGGTGGGATCCGCCAACCAAAAATATGCAAAAATTATTATATAAGGCCGCATATGTACATACAATCCATAGGATAAACTTACATATACTTAATTATATCTACAAATGTAGTCTTCAACTGCACAAGTTCTGTGGCCCAACTTCTCTTCATCCTATCCAAAATGGAGATGTGTCCACTTAACAAAAATGCATATGCTTCTGCCCTCTTTAAATATGTTGGATCACTGGTTCGAGTTGTACTTAGAGCATCTGCTAAGGCATCATGCATTGCCTCCAACTTAGGGATTCTTATCCCTCTGAGTTCACCCATTCTATCCATTATATTCTTCTTCTCCTTACCTAGTTTCTTTATTTCATTTATTATAACAACTACTTGGCATTCTTGACTTACTACAGAGACAGTGAGAGGATCAAAATTCTGAGATAGATTTGTCAATTTTCCTTCTTGTTCTTTCATTTTCTTCTCAATCTCCTCTACAACTTTGGGCTAGGAAAAACAAAATTTATATATGTCTCCACCATCCTTAAGAGAATTTTCAATGCTCTTTATGCCAATGTCTAGGGTTTTTCTATCATTAGAAATTAGCCCTTGTACCTCACTAAATCTTTTTCCCAAGAACTCATTTTGGACCTTAGTTTCTGCTAATTTTTCTAAAGACTCAAATTGTGTATTGATAGAATTAACTAAGTTCTTCAAGTTACTGGATGGAGAATCAACTGGATCCTTCTGATATGAGGGCATTATCTTCTCCAGTACACCGGATGCAATATTCAGCAGCTCACAGTCCTCCATATGAGATTTTAGGAGTTTTTCTTTGGCTTTGGCCTGAGCAAAAGATGCTATCTTCATTATCTGAACCAGGGAAAGAGAGTCCAGATTCGGTGTTCCTTGTATCAACTCTAGTTCATCTAATTCCACAACTTCCTTGTCCAAAAAACTTTGTACTGCTTCTACAGTGTCTCTTGTACTCTCAACTTCCTTTTCTTTGGGGACATCCAGACTGATTTTCTTATTTCCACCAATAGAATTTATTTCTTCTTTCTGCACTTCCTCTTTTAGAACAGAGGAGTCTAGGGCCTCAGATTGTTCTTCATCACCTTTCTTTAATCCTTCAACATCCATTTGTTTTTGAGTGATAGATAGACATAACTGTATCACTATCTGTTCCCAAATCTCCAAGTCTTTTGCTTTTGCACTTTCTTTTCTTGACTCCAAAACTTCTTCTAAGCTCTTAGGAATCAAGGAAATTATTTCAATGAAAGCTTTGTTATAAATGTCCAGGTACCTTACCGTTGCTTCCTCAAGAATTCTCTTGTCTGCATCATGGTACTCATCATAGAATTCTATTACCAGCTATAGGTTTCCATCCATAGTGACTACCTTAATGATGTCTGCAATTGAGAGAGTGGGTCTCTCAATAAACCCTTCTATCTTTTGCTCTTCATCAGTCCTATCAGTCTTGGAAGGTTTATTCTTGGCTTTCTTCAAATCTCTGACCTCTACATCTGATTCTGTCTCTTCATCATCCTTAAGGCTCACATATGTTCTTGTGGCCTTAGACTTCTTTCTCTTTTCTCCTATAACAAATGGTTTGGTTACCGATTTTGCAATCTTTGAGATTTTAGGAGAAACAAGGGCATAACTCCTAGTAGATCTTGTCCTAGTAGAGGCTTCCACCGGGACACTTTCTTTCTTTGTTTCTTCCCTTTCCCTTTCAATTTTCTCTATTCTTTCTCTATTAGCATCTACTGCCTCCTTTGTTAAGCCAAACCTCTTAGTAATTTCTTCAACCTCCTTCCTCACTTTTCTTTTTGACTCAGGCTTCCTTAATTCAACATGTATTTTTATGTTTATCTCATCAAATGTGCCAAACCTCTCTGCCTCAGTGTCCTTGGGTTGGCTTAGCAAGTGTTGAACATGTACCTCCAATATGTTTTCATCAACTTCATAGCCCATGGGCATTATCCATACAGTTCTTGGCTCGACTACCTCCATTAGGCATTGATCTGTGTCAACCATGAAGAAAACTATGTCGTTGTATTTCTCCACAATTGATTTTGGTATTCTTTCTCTTGCATGCATCATGCTCTGGAAATTCTTGAAGTAACCCTAGAGAGCTATCTTTTGGGCTTGTACATCACCAAGTCCATACAAATAATCTCTGATTTGAATTGCAATAGGTCTATCATTTGCCCAGATCAGACCTTTTGATCCCAGTAACTCATTCATGTAATAGAAGAACAGACACAACACTAGATTGCCATACTTGAAGGAATTTTTCTTATCTTTCTTAATCTTCTGCAGATTCTCCATCAGTTGATTCAGAAGCCTACACAAATCATAATTTGCATTTTCCTTCACCATCTAATATGCAGTATAGATTGCAGTACCAGATACAAAATTTTCCATACTTGAGTGGTAAATTTTGTAACCAATTAAAATTGATGCAAACTTGACATCTGGGTTAGTAATATCATCTATAGTCATTGTCCTCTTGTCATATTTTGATCTGGTGGCATCTGTTATGGTTTGATTTTTCACAGATTTGAGTACAATTCGGTTACAGCCCTGATGGCATCTTTGGTTATCTTGAATGGACTCATTAACCACATAAAGTTATCATGCATCCTACTTAACACATACCGGACCTATTCGTCCTCTACAAAAGATAGGAAATGTATGCAATGTGCAATGTGCTTGTCTTTTAGGGCCTTGAATTCTAGTTTGAGATCAAAATTCTCATCTCTTAACTATTTGCGATATATTTCCATCAATTCTAAGTCTCCAAAGTCTTCAATGTTTGCATGAATGTAAACCCTAATATCTTCTACATGCAGAACACCGTACGAGATTCAGGAAAACGCACCCAAGGGATCAACTTCTATAGATTTGTGAGGATGTTTCTTGAATTTAGGTCTCAGCCTCTCAATGGCAGTCACAATCATGGGAGTAGCCATTCTAGGAACGAAATATAGAGAAATTTTGCAGAGAAGAAATACCTTTTTCACCTTAGGGTTTGTTGCAACTGCCGGAGCAAATTTCTGCTTGATTTCGATCTTTAGCTTCAACTTTAATAATCTGCAGGATCTCTTCTCAGAGCTCTTCTCTCTTCTTCATGAGTGCAAAGTTTTGAAAATGATGAATGGAAAGCCTTTTATCCTTGCACAAAAAACTAATTCCTTGTTGCAATAAATGCACATTTTAAGTCATCTGGTTACCCTGTTTTGAGTGAATTTCTCATGAATCATTGTGTGGATATTCAAATTATCATCTAAGTTAGTTGACAACATAACTTTAGCCTTTCAAAACATGCCTCTAAATCCATAGACCATAAAATTTTATTTTCAGATCATACCGGATCTATTTGTGTAATTCTATTTTTACCAGATAGCTGTCGGAACCGGACCTACTCACAACTTCTTCTAATCTATAAGCGGATTTCTCAACTCTTAACTGAATGAATTTTAGATGAACCTCCAAAAAGCCCTTTGATCTGCAACCTCTGATTCTTGCTTAATGTGCCAAATTTAGGCACTTATTAGCTAGCTGGGGAAATTTTGATCTTCTTTGCAGCTCTCCCTGAGCTAGAGCTCACTTTTTAATTTTCAGAAGAGTTACCAGCACCGGATTCCAATGCAGACTCATCACCAATGTTTAGCACACTCTTCTTTACCCAAGTCTTGCTCATCTCCTTCTGAATCTCATCCACATTCACTTTACTTTTGCCTTTGTCTTATTTCTGATCATGTTTCGCCGAACCTTTTCCATCATAATTTTTGCTCCTACAGAATCTACCTATATGACCATATTTATTGCAATTGTAACACACAACATTTCCTTGCTTATTTAATTGATATCCTCTCAATCTACACTGATTAGCCATATGCCCCATTCTATTGCATGTAAAGCATCTACCATTGAAAGAATTGTTCATTTGCATATTTCTGCATTCATGAGATTTGTGACCATACCTTTTGTAACTAAAACATTGACCAGAGAAGGATGGATTATTCTGATTCATTATGTTCCTACACTGAGTTGCTTTATGACCAAATTTGTTGCAATTGAAGAAGTTTCCATTGAAAGATGGATATCTTTGAGCATTTGGTTGTCTTACCAGAGGTCCTCTAGGCCTGTTTCTTTGTCTTCTTGATCCAAAGTTCTTTTGACCAGATCCAGATCTTTCACCTTTCTCATATCCCAAGCCACACTTATCATCTACCCTCTTTTGACTTTCAAGAAGAACTTCAAGTTGGGATGAGCTTATCTTGAATTTTTCTTTGTATTCATTTGTAGTTTGAAGATCTTGTTTAAGAGTGTCAATCTGGCTCTCAAGTTGCTCTTCATTGTATCTAGCTTCTTCAAGATCAGACTCAAGATGTCTGATTATTCTGTCCATTTTGTGGCAATCTTCTATTTTCTCCTTGAGGGATTGTTTTAAGTTATCTTCAATCTTTCTCTTCTCTTCAATTTCTTGGGTGAATTTCATAACCCCTGATTCCATTTCATGTTTTATCATAAGAACTTCTTTTGGCATCTTTTCACATAGCTTTGTTTTCTCATTTAGGTCTTTATCAGTATTATTGGTTTCATTATGATCTGTTAACTACTGAAGTAGTTCCTTTCTCTTTTTCACAGAATTACTGAGTTTTTCTTTCAACTCATTGATGAAATCATCAACCTACTTAACTCGCTCTCTCAAATCATTGACTTCAGACTTGGATTGTTCAATATTATCTAAGGCAGACTATAGTTGCTCTTTCATACCATATGCATCCATTGAAACTCTCAGATCCTCCTTAAGTTAGGCTTTTTCTAAGGAACTTAGCTCTGATACCAATTGTTGCAAACAAGGTAGATAACTAAGAGGGGGGGTGAATCATTTATCTCAAAACTTTCTTACTTTTACTTTCTTTTCTTGTCTTAACATTCAGTGATATATCAAAGCATGAAAGAATAAGAAATCATAAGAACTGAAATGAAATCAACACACATAACACAAGGATTTTTACAAACCCAAGATTGTATTCTCTGTTAAAAGAATAAAGAAGTACAAAATGGCACTTTCCAATTAGGGCTCACTGCCCAAGTACGTTACTCACAAGAGGCTCACTTCCTACTAGAGACTTATAGATGATAACAATGTGTTTGAACTGATGAACAGCATCCACATATGCAAGAGTTCAGTTCCGGTTAGGCTCAGTATACTGATCTAGCACATTTCATTCTTCCTCTACTTAGTATCACTCTCTTGTCACATTCTGAGCTTGGATTACTGCCTTCACACTTCTCTCTGCTTTTCTTCGCACTTAATCCATACACATATCACTACACTTTCTTTACAAGCTTGAATCCATCAGGTATATATAACCGCATCAAGGATTTCAATCAACTTTCTAGTCGGCAACAAGAACACTTAGGATATTTACAAGATATTGTTCTATCATTACTTAAGTCGGCCAAAATCATATAACACCTCAAGTTACTTGATCAACACCTTCTGCACATCCGGATTGAGGTCTGATACCTTGTTGACCGGTTCTTCCTCTGCCTGCACTGTCTAACAAAAGTCTGATACTTAGATCCTCATGTCTTTCATATGCTTAGTCTCCAGAGGCTAAATCTCTAGAATACAATAGTTTAGATACTCCTTACTACTCACCCAAATCCACAATATACTGGGTTTCACCATCAGAGAGTTCCAAACCTAATCTATCGAACCCTAAGAAATGCTCTATTCTTGACTACAGGATCAACCTATCTTTAATCTGACTTCCGGTATGAGTAATGTATGCACTGCGGATGTGTGGGATATACTTTTTTGCCATCAATGACAACACTTATGAATCCTAGTAGCATCTCTTGCCAACAAGTATCAATTGAAAATGATGTAAATTGTTTTAATAAAGATAAGGCAAGATCACAATATTGAGATAATTTATCTTGTTTAGCTTGATATGATCCTATTATTTGTTGCACAATTAATTGTGAATCACTATATATAGTGATAATTTTTTTGTTGAGAGCTAAAGAGGCACAAAGTCCTGTGATGAGAGCTTCATACTCAGTAATATTATTTGTACATGAGAAGTTCAGATGGTAAGACATAGGAATTGGCTTACCAGAAGGAGGTACTAGTATGATACCAGCAACAGAGCCAATTCGACATCATGAACCATCTTAATACAATTCCCATTTATCATATGTATTGATATTTAGAATTTGATCATCATGAAATGTCTCCTAATTTTATATAGAAAAGGGTGAAGGTGCTTCAGCTAAATGGTCGGTTAATGCTTGTCCTTTAATCACTTTTTGAGAGATAAATTTGAGATCAAATTCTCTTAATAACATAACCCATTTAGTGAGGCGACCTGAAAGGTCTGTTTTAGCAAAAAGATGTTTCAACAGATCAAATTTCACCATGACATGAACTTCAACATTTAAGAGATAATGTCTAAGCTTCTGTGTTGCAAAGATAAGAGATAAGCACTATTTCTCGATAATAGTACATTGCACTTCATAATCAAGCAAATTTTGATCGATATAATTTACACAATGTATTCTTTTCCTTCAGTATCATGTTGTGCTAATAAGGCTGCGAGAGCATTATTAGATGTCGAGGTATAAAGAAGAAAAGGTTTATCAGTAGTAGTAGGTTGTAAAACATGAGGATTAGCTAGATATCTTTTTAAGTCTTCAAAAGCCTTCTAACAGTCAGAATTCTATTGAAATTTTAAATCCTTATTCAGTAGTTGAGTAAAAGGGTGAGTTCTATCCGCGAGTTGTGAGACAAATTGACAAATGGCTTGTATCTTCCCTTGCAAACTACGAAGTTGAGATATGTTCTTAGGTGTTGGCATATTAACAATCGCATCAATTTCCTTTATGTCTACTTCAATACTGTGATGAGAGACTATAAATCCCAATAGTTTTCCACTATCTAATCCAAAGACACATTTATGAGGATTTAAGTGCATGTTGTATTTTCTTATTTGCTCAAAGATTTGACGAGGATTGTGATGTGATCATGGTGATAAATAGACTTCGTGAGAACGTCATCGACATAATCCTCTAAGATGTTATGCATGTTATTATGAAAAATAAGAGTCATAGCCCGTTGGTATGTTGCTCTAGCATTCTTTAATCCAAACAGCATGATGACCCAGGAAAATGTTCCCCACGGGGTTATAAAGTTGTCTTATATTGATCTTGAGGGCTGATGAAAATTTGATTATATCTTGAAAAACCATCCATGAAGGAAACTAATGCATGGCCATCTATTGAATCAACAATCATATCGATGTTTGGTAGAGGGAAATCATCTTTCAAAGAAGCAAGATTTAAATCCCTAAAATCAGTACACATCTTAATACAATTATCAAGTTTAGCAACATCCACAATGTTCAAAATCTAAAGTGAGTAATGAATAGGGCGGATAAAACCAATTTGTAAAAGCTTTTCTATCTCATCCTTAACCAATAATGCAACCTTAGGATTCATCTTACTGATCTTTTGTTTGACTGGATTAGCATCAGGTTGTAATACAATATTATGTGTTACAATCTCAAGATCAATGCTAGGCATATCTAAATAATTCCAAGCAAATAATTTAGAAAATTCATTTAAAGCTTGGCCATATCTTATTTTTTCTTTAGTACTTAAACAATCACCTATAGGAATAACTTTTTTAGTATTATCTTTTTCCATAGAAACTTTGACAGTCTTTCCATTAAGTAAAGTATTGGGGTCTATGAGATTGGGTGATTGTGATGATTCTCCAGACTCTTCATTAGTAATGTTTATCAAGTCGGTAGATTTTCCAAAATATGCATCAACATTTAAATGTTAAGGCAATCCCTGCTTGTGATGATAATGAGGAACATTGTCATAAGCTCCCAAGAATTCAAGTATTGCTTCATCTTTTGAAAAGGTATCTAAAGGAATATCTCCTAGAGGACAATTCTGTTGGCAAGAGACACATTGTGGCTTCATGATTGTTGTCATTGATGGCAACAAAGTTCATCCCACACATCTGTAGGACATGGTGTGCTTATACCAGAAGTCAGATTGAAGAGTGTTGTGGTCCGATAAGCAAGAACAGAGCATGCAGCAAGGTCCGACACTAAGGTCCGGATCTCTCAGATGAAGTATCTTAGTAAAGTGTGGACTTGGGGAAGTCAAGAGGAGTACCTTGATTGATACATTCCAGAGATTAAGCCTCCAGTGATGAAAGAGTGAAGAGATATGAGCACCTAAGTGTTGGGTTCCTGTTTGGCAGAGTTGACTGAGAAAGAACTGACCGACAGAGCATCAGACCTTAATCTGGATGAGTTATTGATGGTGATCAAGTTTCTTCAGGTATCATTCATGATTGGCAGATGTGGTTGATGACTTCTATAAGCATCTCTTTGATACGCATCACTTGATAAGTAAGGATTCAACCGACATATCAGAGTTTGGGAAAATATTGACTATTCCGGATGTCGACTAGAAAGGTGTTGAAATCATTGGTGCGGATATATATACCAGATGGATTTGGATGTGAAGGTGTGTGTTGTGTGGTGTGTTGTGCGAAGAAAAGCATAAGAGCAGAGTGAAGACAGTAAGGTAGGTCCAGTATGTGACAGGACAACAACACCAAAGAAGAGGAAGAATGAAGTGTAGTAGATCAGTGTACTGAGCCTAACCGGAACTGAACTCCAGCATATGTGGATGCTTCTACCCAGGTCAAGTATCTTGTTACTCTCTTTATAACTTGTAGACAGTGAGTCTCTTGTAGGCAGTTAGCCTCTTATGAGCAGTGTGCTCAGGCAATGAGCCCTAATTGGCAAGTGTCATTTTGTACAATCTTATTCTTTTAACAAAGAATACAATCTTGGGTTAATCACCCCGTGGTTTTTCCCTTAACAGGGTTTTCCACGTCAAAATCATTGTGTCATGTGTATTGATGTTATTTCTGTTTTCATGGGTATGTTTGCTTATATGATTTGATGCTGCACTAATTGCTAAAGAAGATTAGAAAGTTAAAGTAATTAAGATAACTGATTCACCCCCTCTCAGTTATCAACAATTGGTATCAGAGCCAAGTTCCTCCAAATAGAGCCTAACAGCTTGAGGAAGATCTGGGAATTCAAATGGATATGTATGGTATGAGGGAACAACTTCAGTCTGCCCTAGATGATCTTGAGCAATCTAACTCCGAAGTCAATGAATTGAAGGAAAGACTCAATCAGGCTGATGATTTCATAAATGAACTAAAAGAGAAACTAAGTATCTCTATGAAAAAGAGAAAGGATCTACTTCAACAATTGGCAAGTCAAGGTGAAGCCAATGATACAAGTGAAGATCTGAAGGAGAAAACCAAGTTATGTGAAAAGTTATCAAAAGAGGTCATTATGGTAAGACATGAAATGGAATCAGGAGTTATGAAATTCACCCAAGAAATTGAAGAGAAAAGAAAAAATGAAGATGATCTAAGACAATCTCTCAAGGAGAAATCAGAAGACTGCCACAAAATGGATAGAATAATCAGGCATCTAGAATCTAATCTTGAAGAAGCTAGAGATAATAAAGAACAACTTGAGAATCAGATTGACACTCTTAAAAGGGATCTTCAAACAACAAATAAATACAAAGAGAAATTCAAGATAACCTCTGCTCAACTTGAAGTTCTTCTTCAAAGCCAGAAGAGGGTAGATGACAAACAAGGCTTGAGGTATGAGAAAAGTGAAAGCTCTGGATCCAGTCAAAAGAACTTTGGATCAGGAAATCCAAGGAACAGACCTAGAAGACCTTTGGTAAGGCAACCAAATGCTCAAAGATATTCATCTTTCAATGGATACTGCCACAACTGCAATAACTTTGGTCATAAAGAAAATCAGTGCAGAAGAAGAATGAATAAGACTAATTCATCCTTCTCTGAACAGTGTTTCAATTGCAAAAGGTATGGTCACAAATGTCATGAGTGTAGAAATATGTAAATAAACAATTCATTCAATGGAAGATGCTTTACATACAATAGAATGGAACATATGGCTAATCAGTGTAGATCAAGAGGATATCAGCCAAATATGCAAAGAAATGTTGTTTGCTACAATTGCAATAGATCCGGTCATATTGCCAAATTCTGTAGAAGTAAGAATCAGGACAATAAGGGTCCAGTACATCATAATCAAAACCAAGACAAAGGAAAAGGAAAAGTGAATGCGGATGAAATTCAAAGGGAGATGAACAAGATTTGGGTGAAGAGGAGTACAAAAAATGTTGAGGATGGATTCGCACCAGAATCTGGTGCTGATATTCCTTCTGGAAAATAAATAGATGAACTTTGGCTCAAGGGGAGTCACAAAAGAAAATATTTTCCCCCAACCAATCAATTAGTGCCTGAGATTGGCACATGGAAGGTTGCAGACTAAAAGGGCTCTCAGAGAAACATCTAAATAACCCTTGGGAAAGATATGAAAGATCCACAAGGAATTTGAAGAGGTTAATCATCTGAGATTAATCTAGTTTAATAGTCATCTGGTAAGAACATGATTTTCACAGACAGATTCGGTATGATTCAAATTTGAAGTATCTTGATCTATGGCTAGATCAAATGTTTGGGGAAAGGAAGATAGATTGTCACTAATCATCAAGAAAAACTCTATGTATATCTCAGTGATCCGGAAAAGATCTTTCTCAGAACAAGGAGAACAAGGCAACCAAAATGACTTAAGTTGCGCATTTATTGCATTATGGAATTAGGGTTTGCTCAGAGATAAAAGAGTTCATTTGCTTATCATTTGCACATTTGAATTAGTGAAAAAGATAAGAAAAGCTCTACAAACAAGTTTGCTTCATCTCTCTCAAGGATCAACCGCAGAATTCAAGTCAACCGGCGATCTTTTTGGCTCATTCCGTGAACCCTAAAAGAGTAAAAGGTATTTTCCATTCTTGAAATCTCTCTCTGAATCTTTTGAAAGATGACTACACCAAATGTTGTGAAGATCACTAATAGACTGCATCCAAAATTCAAGAAACATCCATACAAATCCCTAGAAGTTGATCCCCTAGGCGCCTTTTCTAGCATTCTGCATGGGGTTTTACATGTTGAAGACATTAGGGCATACATTCATGCCAATATTGAGGATTTCAGAGAATCTAAGTTGATGGATATATATCACAAGCAGCTAATAGATGAATCATTTGAATTAAAACCTCAGTACAAAGCCATCTGGGACAAGCATTTTGCATAATACATTCATTTCCCCTATTTTGCAGAAGATGAATGGGTCTGATATGTTCTGAGTAGATTGCATGACAACTTTATGTGGTTGATGAGACCATTCAAGATAACCAAGGATGCCATTAGGGCAGTTATCGGATTGCACTCATCCGGTGGGATACCTACTCTCAAGTCAGTCAGGGATCAGACAGTGAGTGAGGCAATAGGATAAAAATTTGATAAGAGAGCAATGACAATAGAAGATATCACTTATCCAGATATCAAGTTTGCCTCCATGATAATCAGTTACAAGATATATCATTCCAGCAGGGAAAATTTAGCACCTGGAACTGCAATTTACACTGCTTATCAGATGCTTAAAGAAAATGCTAACTATGATCTCTATGAGCTCCTTCTAAACCAACTTTTGGAGAATCTGCAAAAGATAAAGAAGGACAAGAATAACTCTTTCAAATATGGTGGATTGATACTCTGTCTGTTCTTTTATTACATGAATGAGCTACCCGGATCCAGTGGTTGGATGTGGCAAAATGACAGACCAATAGCCATACAAATTAGGGATTATTTGCATGGGCTTGGTGATGCCAAGGCACAAAACACAGCTCTATGGGGTTACTTCAAAAACTTCCAAAGCTTGATGTAGGCCAGAGAAAGAATCCCCCAATCATTGGTTGAAAAGTATAAGGATACAGTATGCTTTATGGTAGAAACTGATCAGTGCCTAATGGAGGCTGTGGAGCCAAGGATAGTCTGGATCATGCCAATGGGGTATGAAGTAGATGAGAAAATTGTAGAGCTACATGTTCAACACATGCTTAGTCAACCCAAGGATCCTAAGGCAAAAGGTTTGGAACCTTTGAAGAATTGAGTGTAAAGATTCATGTGGAACTTAGACAACTGGAGATGAAGAGAAAAGTGAGAAAAGAAGTAGAGAATGTTGCCAAAAGGTATGACATATCAAAAGAAGCACTTGATGCAAACAAAGAGAAGATGGAAAGGATAGAGAAAGAAAAGGAAAAAGCAGAAAAGGAGAGTACTCCGGTAGAAGCCCCCTCCTGGACCAGATCCTCTAAGAGCTCTGCACCTGCCACTGTTAAGAGCTCAAAGGCATCAAAATCAGAAGCAAAAATCATCTGATAAAGGAGAAAAGAGAACAAACAAAGGCTACAAGATCATACACAAGCCTCAAAGATGATGAAGAGATAGAATCTGATGAAGAGATCAAGAAGATGAAGAAGAAGAAGAAAGTATCCAAAGAATCCTCTACCGATCTAGACAAGGAAGAAGAAAAGACAGATAAATGTGTCGAGAAGCCTACTCTTAACGATATCATCAAGGCAATCACTGTGGATGGAAACTTAAAAAGATTAACATAATTCTATGATGAATGTAGTGAAGCTGACCAGAAGATCCTGCAAGATGCCACAGTCAGGTATCTGAATATCTACAACAAAGCCTTCATCGAAATCATATCTCTAATTCCTAAAAGCCTTGAGAAGGAACTTGAAATGAGAAAGAATAATGCCAAAGCAAAGGATATGGAGATCTAGGAATAGATAGCCATTCAGCTCTATCCTTCCATCACTCCTAAGCAAAAGAATATGATCTTCAAATATTGCAAGGATGAGTTCCGGAGCAAAGCTAGGATGAATTAGCTTATGCTTGGAGAAACTGACAAGGTGGCAAAAGAAACAGAAGACATCCTTTGGAATGCATACAAAAGATTCAATATTCCCATTATAGAGGACTTAGGTGATGATCCCTCAGCCATGGATGACAAAGAAGAATCTACTGAGACAGTGGCAGAAGAGGCAAAGGAGACAAGTGAAGAGAAAGCTAAAGACTTAGATTCCTCCGCTTCGGAAGAGGAAGTTCATGAAGAAGAAGACGCTTCTCTTCCGGATCCTCCTGCATAATCCATAATTGAAGGAGAATAAAGAAAAGAAGAGAGCATCAGTCAAGAAGAACAAGTAAGGGAAGCGAAGAAGGTCAAACAGAGAAGACCACAGATGACAGTGCTAAGGCTACAGAAGGGGAGAAAACTCTGTCTCCAGCAAGAGACACAGCAGAAGCAGTTAAAGATTTCTTGACCAAAGAGATGATGGAATTTAATGAACTAGAACTGCTTCAAGGTCCATTCAATTTTGATTCCCTCTCCCCAGTTCAAACCATGAAGTTAGCATCCTTTACTTAAGCAAAGGCAAAAGAAAAACTCCTGAAGTCTCACATGGAAGATTGTGAGCTCATAGAAGCTGCATCTGGTGTATTGGAGAAGATTATGCCATCCTTCCAAAAGGATCCTTTGGCCTCCACATCCGGTAATCTAAAGTCTCTTGTAAATTATGGTCATTCACATTTTGATTCCTTAGAAAAGTCAGCAGAAGAAAAGGTCCGGAAGGAGTTTTTGGAAAAGAGACTCTCTGAAGTACAAGGTCTAATAAAAAATGATAGGAGAGTTATGGATATTGGAATAAAGAGCTTAGAAAATGCTCTTAAAGATGGTGGAGATATCTATAAATTTTGTTTATCCTGGCCTAAAGTGACCATGGATATTGAGAAGAAAGTAAAAGAGCAAGAGGATAAACTGTTAAGTTTATCTCAAAGTTTTGATTCTCTCTCCTCATCCATAGTAAATCAAGAGTGTCAAACTATTGCAGTCATAGATGAAATAAAGAAGCTTGAGAAGGAGAAGAAAAGTAGAATAAACAGGTTAAGTGAACTTAGAGGGATCATTATCCCTAAGTTAGATGCCATGCATGAGGCCCTAACTGATGCACAGGCCACAACTCAAACCAATGATCTGACAAATCTTAAGAAGGCAGAAGCTTTTCCATTCCTGTTGAGTGGTCACATCTCAATTTTGGACAAGATGAAGCAGAGTTGGGCGACAGGAGTTGTACAGTTGAAGAATACTTAAGTATATGTAAGTACAACTTGTATATATACTTATGCGGATATGTATAGACTATTTTTGGAAATTTTGGTGTGCGGACCCTACCCTTTACCATTGATGTCAAAGGGGGAGTGACGAGTAGTGAAAAATGTGGAATCCAGCTAAGGGGGAGCTCCGGTAAAGTGTACATTAGAACAGAGCATCAGCCAAGGGGGAGTGTAGTATAACACTTAGTCATTTTTCACTAAGTGTTGCCATCAATGCCAAAGGGGGAGAATGTTGGGAAGAGACACATTATGGCTTCATGATTGTTGTCATTGATGGCAACAAAGTTCATCCCACACATCTGCAGGACATGGTGTGCTTATACCGGAAGTCAGATTGAAGAGTGTTGTGATCTGGTAAGCAAGAACAAAGCATGCAGCAAGGTCTGACAATAAGGTTCAGATCTCTCAGAGGAAGTATCTTAGTAAAGTACGGACTTGGGGAAGTCAAGAGGAGTACCTTGACTGATACATTCCAGAGATTGAGCCTTCGGTGATGAAAGAGTGAAGAGATATGAGCACCTAAGTGTTGGGTTCCTATTTGGCAGAGTTGACTGAGAAAGAACTGACCGACAGAGCATCAGACCTTAATCCGGATGAGTTATTGATAGTGATCAAGTTTCTTGAGGTATCATTCATGATTGGTAGACATGGTTGATGACTTCTATAAGCATCTCTTTGATATGCATCACTTGATAAATAAGGATTCAGCTGACAAATTAGAGTTTGGGAAAATATTGACTATTCTGAATGCCGACTAGAAAGGTGTTGAAATCATTAGTGCAGATATATATACCAGATGGATTTGGATGTGAAGGTGTGTGTTGTGTGGTGTGTTGTGTGAAGAAAAATAGAAGAGCAGAGTGAAGACAGTAAGGTAGGTCCGGTATGTGACAGGACAGCAGCACCAAAGAAGAGAAAGAATGAAGTGCAGTAGATCAGTGTACTGAGCCTAACTGGAACTAAACTCCAACATATGTGGATGCTTCTAATCAGTTCAAGTATCTTGTTACTCTCTTTATAACTTGTAGACAGTGAGTCTCTTGTAGGCAGTGAGCCTCTTGTGAGTAGTGTGCTCGGGCAGTGAGCCCTAATTGGCAAGTGTCATTTTGTACAATCTTATTCTTTTAACAGAGAATACAATCTTGGGTTAATCACCCCGTGGTTTTTCCCTTAACAGGGTTTTCCACATCAAAATCATTGTGTCATGTGTATGTTTGCTTATATGATTTGATGCTACACTAATTTCTAAATAAGATCAGAAAGTTAAAGTAATTAAGATAACTGATTCACCCCCCCTCTCAGTTATCAACAAATTCATGTCTATCATCTCAGGAAATATCAGATTGACTGTTGATATTATGTTCACATTAAGATTAGGACATCTATGGGTTTTGATTTCCTTGAAAGGATTATATCCGATGCCACTTGAGTAGTGTCGCGAAGCAACTTCTATAGGTACTCAAATTCCTTATTGATTAATACCACAACCATTACCTACATAGTCACAATTCTTATAAAGGATCTGAAATCCCTAACCATAAAGAGAGGCTATTTCTCTAGAAGAAGGTGGAGCCTCATAGGTCTCTATTGTACCCAACCAAAATTTTTGCTTCATTAAGGCATTTTGAAAGAAGTCTAGAATTTTTTTCGTCAAAAAGTCAAAAAAACAAATTTCTAAAAATAGAAATTTCTATTTTTAGAAAATTCTAAAAATAGATGTCGAGTTAGGTTTTCTGGGTTTCTTGAGATATGGATGCTGGCAAAAATTTCTAAAAATAGAATCTCCAATTCAGGTGTTGCGCTCAATTCTCATTGGTCGATTTTGCTTCACAATCGGCGCAGTTTAGACAGAATCTTCAAACGACCAAGTTTTCCCTACTAGGTCATTTCTGCTTTTTTAGAAGGTGAAGCATGAGCTCAGAAGTCATCAACAGGGAAAGTTCACCTGCCAGAGCTCGTCGACAAGTTTTCAATGATGTTCCAACGACGCAGAACCGACAAACAGTCGTCGACTCAACGATGCACACAAAACGATGCAAAATGGATCCAAGGTGGAATGAAAAGTTGGAAAATCATAAATTTGTCTAAGTCTGGTGAAACCAGGTGCTCCAAGTGGCTTGGGGTGCCCATACTCTCCTGTGTTAGTTTTTTTTCATATTTTTTGAGAAACGTAAAAAATGCTTCCATCAGCGCTTTCCCGGTTGGTCAAACTTGGTCAAACTCAATCAAAAATCAGTCAAAGCTAGGATTTCATCATAGACATGTTTAGACTACTCAAATCACTCTCTGTCCCACCTTGACAATCATCAAAATGACCGAAATTGAAGATCGAATAGGACCTATGGGCACAGAAATCGAGAAAAGGTACAAAATTGAAAATTTTTAGAAAATTTTCTTAAGTGTTGGCAAACCAGGCACCCCAGGTGGCTTGGGGCTCCCAAACTCTCTAGAGTTAGTTTATTTTTGAAGATTTTCTCAAAAAATGTGAATCTCCTTTCGTTAGCTCGTTCTGGTTCAAAGTTCATCAGTTTGGCACATTTATTGAGGCGAATGAAAGGTACAATCAACTCAATTTTCATTAGGGTTACCTATTTGCCAGATCATCAAACTTAGTTTCATCCCAGTTGATAGAAAATGATAGCCAAACAGGGGTCCTGTGCCACCGGAATGCGCACGCAAACCAAGAAATTAAAGAAGTTGAAAAAATTGAAAAAATGGCTAAGTGTTGGGAAACCAGGCGCCCCAGGTGACTTAAGGCACCCAAATTGAGTAGTGTTAGAATATTTTCATGTTCACAGTGTTTTTCGACATGTTTTGTGCCCAATCTTCGCTCGTTGGTAGTTTGCAAGAGGTCAAACTTGGTCAAACGATGTCAGATCATCAGTCGGAGGCAGGGGATGGAATCTTAGCTGATCAATCTCCAAAATGTCAGGATCAGTCAGCTTTTTCAGTCAATGGTGACATTTTGCTACCTTGTTGAAGTCAGAGATAGGCCATATTTAAGTCAAAACGAGTGTTGAAGTGTCAAAAACGAAGTAAAATTTGCTAGCACTTCTTTCAACTCACGTGTTCGATGACATCATCAAAAGAAGATATTTTTTGTCATCTTGCACATGAAGCCATAGGAAGCTACAAAATAGGGATTCTTCCTATTCGAAGACATCCATTTGGATTTATGCTTTAAAAGTTACTTTCTTCATGGATGAGGGTGAAGTTTTATTCTCACACAAATAAAGTTGCTTTTTTGCCCTAAAGATTTATAAAGACAAGCATTTGGCTTCTTTATTTCATTATCTTTTGTAGGTTGCGTCCAGAGGAAAGATTTTATTTTTCTTTCAACAAAGATTCGAAGACCCAAACCAAGTGCTTTTTTAATGTTCTTCATAGTTTCAGCTTGAGGAAGAAGAGAGGCTTGCTTTTTCAGGGTCCTTGTTTCAAGGGGATCATTTTTTATAAATCTGACCAGAGCTTTTCCAGTTTTCGTCGAGATGGGTCCATCCAGATTATTATCCTCTTGAAGATTGGAGTTTTGCTTTTTTCTTGGAAACTGCTTTTTCCTGCTTTTTCAAGAAAATCTCCGCTTTTTCAAAATCTGACAATCTGGGTTGCTTCAAAACAGAATTGTCCACAAAACCCATGTGCCAGCTTTTTTAGCTCACACTCTAGTTTGGGAAGGAAAGGAGAAAGCCCTCATATCAGCTAAATTTAACAGAGCTTAAAAGTGTCTACCAAGACACACTAGATAAGCAGCTGAAGAAGCAAGTTCACATTGAGAAAAATGCGGAGGGAGAAATAATTCTTGAAACTACAACATCGCCAGAAAATAGAAGTGCTAATGATGTCAAGGTTGATGACTTCACGGTTGTCAAGGCTAACCTTGGTAGAAGCACCCGCCATACAGATGTTAATCTCTTTGAGGTTGCAGCAGATAATTTGAAGGAAAGGGTGTTGAAAGATGGAGAAGACAAGGCAGCTCTCAAAGATGAAGTTCGACAGCTACAGCAGTACATTTCCAACCTTTTCCATGACACTTCACAGGCTGACTTCTTCCACCAAATCTTGAATCACCAGTCGATCAATGACACTTCAGTAAGTTGGTCCTCTATGGGAGGCACATGAACAGTTGGGTGGAAGAATTTGTGACCAAAGGGAGAGTTGTGCTTTTAGAGCTTTATCAATTGAAGTACAACACACATGATTTATGACAAGGCATATAGGGGTTACAACAGATCATGGTAGAAAATAGACCGGTGTTTGAGATCATTATCTCTGACTTGAAGATTGCACTTGATACTGTTGATTCAGCTGAAGATAAGAAGACAATTTCTACTTGGAAAGCGCGATATTTTTTCACAGTAAAAACTTATGACAATATGATTGCAGAGTTGATAGAATGGAAAGAAAAGATAGTCAACATCCTCAAGTTCATCAGATCTTTTGTCTCTCAGATCACGTGTTCGTATGAAAAAGAAGATGGTACCTTGTATGATCTCATGGAAGTGCAAGCAGAGTTCTAGACTCTCGTCTACAGCAATTTCAGTGATGATATCAATGCTGGCAAGATGAGTCATTTTGCCGCAATGACTGTGAAATTTGACAAGGTTACAGCTGAAGTTCATGAATTTCTTCAGATGGTTGCCAATGGTGAAGAAATGTTAGAGAATTAGAATATCATTCTAGAGAGTATCAGTGTTCCTGGCAGAGATGCAGTCACTCACTTTTTAGAAGATATTGTTTCCCAGAATATCAACAGATGACATCACCAAAAAGTTGGAATGTTGATGAGGATGCATTTCAAAATAAAGCAGCTTTAAAACATATGCTTTTTGTTTTAAAAGCATTTGCTTTCATCCTAAGCTCATCCATTCTATATTTAGAAAAGAAATCACTTTGTGTTAGTTGGAATCTTCTTTTCTTTAAAGCAAATGGCTTTAAAGCATTTGTTTATTGTATCTTTGTCTTAGAATAGTAATAAAGCTTGCAAGTTGGCAAGTTAGGGTTAATCAAGGAGATTTTAGGGTTCCCTACTCCTTTGATTTTAGTATAAATAAGGGCATCCTTGCCCATTGTATGTAATGGTAATTGTGATAGCAAATTTGTTGTGCCTACTCTAGCCTACAAATCTTGATATTCCAAGTGGCTGTTCACTTTGTGTTTATTGTTCTCCAGTGTTTGATCACTTGTTGTATGCCTGCCTTTTGCTATAGCATAGCTGTCCTAGAGTTGTGCAAACTTTATGATATTGAATAGAAGTCTCATGCCTATTTTGCTCTGATATTCTATCTCGGTTCATCAAGTTATCGTTGTCAAATGTGTATCTTTTTGCAGCCTTCATTTCAGATTTAAGCATTAAAGTACTTTTAGTCTTATGGTGTAAATCTGGAGGAAGACTGCTTAAGTTTTTGTGTTAACAATCATTCTTTGTTCACTTTCAATTTCCTTTGCTCTGAATTTATTCAGGAGATTGAAAGCGTCATTAGTCTTTGCTTAGTTGTAGTGGAAGTTTTAAAAAAGGAAAAACCTCTTCTGCAACGTTTAGAGTTTTGTAACCTTGTGCTCGCAGCTGAGAATCAAAAAGAAGATAGGCGAAGTTTCATTTAATTATCTTTTCAGTGAACATCAGCAAGAAAGGGAACTCCCCCTTCCAATAGGAGAGAAATTTATCTGTGCATAGTTGTCCATTTCCAAATCACATTCTAGAGGTGCGAATTGAAATGCCAACAGTTTTCTGGCGCCCACCATGGGGCACGAGGCATAAAACTTCAAGCAAGCTTAGGCTTATGTCACGGGAATGACTCTCTGGAGTCGTTCTGCTCCAGTTTAACAACTAAATCTTACACCACCTGTTATTCAATCAAATCTTGTACGAGTGGAAGGAGAGCAAATAGACAACATTAGCAGCCTTAGAAGTTTCATATTTGCGCAAAAGGAAAGTCCTGATCAGTGGAGAAATGCGGCTGCTATCCTTGATGAAGAAGAACACAAAGTGGATCTTGCAGCAAGAAGACTGGTATTACCACCTCGCACGTGGCAATAGATAATCCTGGCTCACAGGGTTTATTCAAGAAAGGGAAAAGGCGGTGCTAAGGATACTTTCTTTCAAGATCTTGATTCAGTAAAAGTTAGAGAAGCATCCAACATAGTTCAAGAAATTTAGATAGTTCCTGAAGTCAAGTAGGAAGAATTGCAAGAAGAACCAGTAATCCATCCTAGAGCAATGGGTGATGCAAATAACAACAATCACAATGATCCAAATCAAAGGCGACCACCACCATTGCCTTGGGGTAATAACATTGGACCTTTGGCCCTACAAGCACATCATGAGTTACCAAAGGGGTCAAGGAAGCACTTTCCCCAGTTCCACTGCGATGGAACTCAACGTCCTGATAAACACATCTCCGCATTCACAACAGCTTGTGTTGTTTTGCATGTATCACATCAAGATGTTGCTGTGTGTCTCTTCGTTGAGACTCTCGTGGGAAATGTTGCCAATTGGTTCAATCATCTGGAGCCAAGCATCATTACAAGTTGGGCAACTATGAGTGAGAAATTCTTGGCAAGGTTCAAGCCTACCGAAGATGGTCACAGATTGTTTGCCCAACTCTCAAATTCAAAGATGGAAAACAATGAACCAATGAGGGAGTTTGTGGCAATGTTTAATCACCTAGTTACATGCCTTTCTCATACTCTCAATCCATCTCCACAAATTATATTGAGAAGTTTCATTAATGCTCTTCCTTATGAGATAGCCTTCTTTTTTAGATTGACTAATGAAACAGAATTATCCAATGCATAAGAAAATGCCATTAAGTTAGAGGATGACATGATTACCTCTGGCAAGATGAAGACGGATTCAATCAGGCCTCTTGTTCAGAGTTATGTGGATCCACTGCTACATAAGGTAGCAAATGAAGTGACTATCATGAAGAGACAGTTGCATGCTCAGGGGCAACCTGCGCAACAACCATATCAGTCACCACAGCAACAATACCAACCACAGCAACAGTACCAACCACATCAACCATATCAGCCTAAGAGGAACAATTTTTAGCCTTTCAATAACTATAGGCCCAGGTTGCCAGCACCACCACCAAGACAAGCTGTTGATGCTGCTCAAAATGTAGTGTTTTGTTCCTTTCATGAGACAGATGCACATATTGGAGCCACATGTCCTAAAAATTTAAGAATGAATCAAATCATGGGATATGCTGATGCTGCACCTATTTCAAACATTGTTCCTTCCCCAGTTATGAATGTTGTCTTACCATAGACGAACAACTTCGCTGGCGAATCTACTATGGGATACTTCCAGAATGAACCCGTTATAATGAAGGAAGAACAAGATGATTTTTGTCAATATTCTCTTGCAGTGAATCATGAAAATCTCTTGACTCTTGTGTTCACACGTACTCAACATTTTAAAGCACAGAAGGAAGGAGAGGATAGACAAAGACCAAAAGAAAATGAGAAGGAAGTGGCTTCCACTTCCAATGCTTAGCCATCACGTGAAAATGTCCAGACTGCTCAAAATTCAACTTCAATGAATTTTGATATAGTGGATTCCATGATGAAGACAAAGGTACAAATATATCAGCTAGAGTATCTGCAAGACCATCCAGACCAGCTAGATAGAATTGTTAAGTATGTCAAGAAAGAGACTGTCGTACAACCTATATTGCTTGAATCTTCTGTTCCAGGAGGAGAGAAGCCAAAGCCCTTATATATCTCTCTGTATATAGGAGGCTATAAGTTGAGTAATTGTATCATTGATTCAGGAGCCTTAGATAACGTCATGCCTTTACAGGTGATGAACGCTTTGGGACTCTTGTGCACCAAAATGCATGACAAGTGTTATTCGCTTGAGTCTAAATCAGTGTCATTGGTTGGACAATTGAAGGATGCTCAAGTACAATTGGCAGCTTGCCCAAAGAATAAAATAATGATGACTATCTTGGTAGCTGACATTCCAGCCAGTTACGGGATGTTGTTAAGTAGAAGTTTCTGCAAAGATTTCAGAGGAGAAATATAATTGGATTGGTCATCTGCGACCATTCCTTTAAAGAAAGGAAGTTTCAAATTGGAACCAGAAACCAAGTCACAGTTCACAGTGGTGAAATCTCAGGATCCTCAACCACAAGTGTTATATCAAGAAACGGGTCCTGGTACATATGTTACATTGTCTGAGATAACTGAAAAGAATCAGGAGGTAGTCTATGTGGTTGACGAATCGGAGGAAGAATCTGAAGAAATGTACAACTTACAAACTTTCTTTGAGGAAGAAGAAGTGCAACAATCTCGTCAAGAGCAAAGTAATGATGAATCAGATTGGTTTTTCTCATCTTTTGAAGGCTGGTTTGAAGAACTTGTGCCAGATATATCCAAAGAAGAGACCAAAGAAGCATTGCGATTAGACCACGAATCAGATCTTTATTCTGAGGAAGAGTTGGAGATTATCGATAGTTTTCTACATTAGTGGGAAAGTGATTCTTCAACAAAAGAGATTGCAGATTTTCCTTTACAATATATCCCGTCTTCACCTGCATCTCAAGAATCTTTCATACATACTAGTGAAGAGGACGATGTTGAATCCGTCTATGAACCGGTGCAAGGAAAACATTTTATTAATACTATGCAACCAGTATGGAATGCAACATATGAAGAAGTTGATGGAGAAGAGTTCATGGAATATTCAGTTCTAGTCACTAAAGAGGATGATATTAAAAAGTCAGAGATTCTTGACAAATGCTTTGTGAGATACGCCATATGTGAAATTGATCAAGAAGATGAAGATGAAGAGGAAACATATAACTCAGATGGATTTTTCTTTGATTCTACTTACTTTACAGAAGAAGAAAGATACATGAATGCTGAAGATGAAGTGATGCTAGATATCCGCATTAAAGAAGATTACTCTACAGAGGATGACGAGATTCCAGGCAATGAATGGGAAAGTGAGCTGTCAGGTGAAGATGTTCAAGAGTTCGAGCATTCAGATCTTGATGATTCATCACACTCTGGAGAGTGGATGGATGAAAACAAAACCAATGAAGAAGCCCCTAAAGCACTGGAAAAGTGGATGACAGTTGTGGATCCTATAAGCCAAGAATCAGTAATGAGAGTTGTGTATGAGTAGCTTGCACCTTTTTCGGAAGATGATGCATTGACTGAGTACAAAGTTGTGTGTGTACAAGATATAAATGAAACTCATATTCAATATGTGGTGATGACCATTCCCATAGATATACTTTGGCCACAAGACGTTCCTGTATATCTTCAGAAGGAAGTTCTGTATCTTCACTTGTTGTAGAGGTTGCTCACTTTAGAAGAAGATGCTCCACTTGATCTCTGGCATATCAACCAGTTCCTCAGGAACTTCTCGTGGCCTAAATGTGAATACCCTCCTGAATCATGGCTCTTTGAGGAGATTTTGTAGAGAAAGAAAAGTTTTGTGCTACCAAGACAATCCTCATAGCTAAAGAGAGATGGTTCTTACTTTTTTGAGTCGATTGATGGTTTTATGTGACAGTCCCAATCTCATCTCATCCTTGCTCAGGAAAAAGAGCGTGTGAAACACTTTTTGTTCTCGTAATGTGTTTCCCCTTTTTGTAATGCGATCGTGATGTCGTAATGTTTTTCCCCTTTTCGTAATGTGACAGTTGTGTTCCTTGTGTTTTGAAGTTCCAACTTCTTAGATGATTTTAGGAAGTCTGGTTTTAGGTGATGTAGGGAAAAGTCTTGTTTTAGGTGATTAGGAAAGTGACCTGACTCTATTGCCCAATGGATAAGGCACTGGTCTAAGCTTAAAAAGTCCAGAGATTCTTTGTTCTCCTATGCCGTAAGTATCTACCATGGTCCCTAGACAGAGCCAATTGTTGTACCCAACCAAAATTTTTGCTTCATTAAGGCATTTTGAAAGAAGTCTAGAAAATTTTTCGTCAAAAAGTCAAAAAAGCAAAATTTCTAAAAATAGAGGTCGAGTTAGGTTTTCAGGGTTTCTTGAGATATGGATGCTGGAAAAACTTTCTAAAAATAGAATCTCCAATTCAAGTGTCGCACTCGATTCTCATTGGTCGATTTTGCTTCACGATCGGTGCGGTTCAGACGGAATCTTCAAATGACCAAGTTTTCCCTACTGGGTCATTTCTACTTTTTTAGAAAGCGAAGCATGAACTCAAAAGTCATCAACAGGGAAAGTTCACCTGCCAAAGCTCGTCGACAAGTTTTCAATGTTATTCCAACGACGCAGAACCGACGAACAGTCGTCGACTCGATGATGCACGCAAAACGATGCAAGATGGATCCAAGGTGGAATGAAAAGTTGGAAAATCATAAATTTGACTAAGTCTGGTGAAACTAGGTGCCCCAAGTGGCTTGGGGTGCCCATACTCTCATGTGTTATTTTTTTTCACATTTTTCAAGAAACGTCGAAAATGCTTCCATCAGCTCTTTCCCGGTTGGTCAAACTTGGTCAAACTCAGTCAAAAGTTAGTCAAAGCTGAGATTTCATCACAGACATGTTCATACTACTTGTATCACTCTCTACCCCGCCTCGATAGTCGTCAGAACGACCGAAATCGAAGATCGAACAGGACCTTTGGGCATGGAAATCGAGAAAAGGTACAAAATTGAAAATTTTTAGAAAATTTTCTAAGTGTTAGCAAACCAGGCGCCCCAGGTGGCTTGGGGCACCCAAACTCTCCAGAGTTAGTTTATTTTTGAAGATTTTCTCAAAAAATATGAATCTCCTTCCGTAAGCCCGTTCCGATTCAGAGTTGATCAGTTTGGCACATTTTTCAAGGCAAACGGAAGGTACAATCAACTCAATTTTCATCAAGCCTGCCTATTTTCTAGATCATTAGACTCAGTTTCATCCCAGTTGATAGAAAATGATAGCCAAACAAGGGTCCTGTGCCACTGGAATGCACACACAAACCAAGAAATTGAAGAAGTTGAAAATTTTGAAAAAATACCTAAGTGTTGGGAAACCAGGCGCCCCAGGTGACTTGGGGAACCCAACTTGAGCAGTGTTAGAATATTTTCATGTTCAGAGTGTTTTTCGACATGTTTTGTGCCCAATCTTCACCCGTTGGCATTTTTTAGGAGGTCAAACTTAGTCAAACGATGTTAGATCATCAGTCGGAGGTAGGGGATGGAATCTCAGCTGATGAATCTCCAAGATGTCAGGATCAGTCAACTTTTTCAGTCAATGGTGACATTTTTCCACCTTGTTGAAGTTAGAGACAGGCCATATTTAAGTCAAAATGAGTGTTGAAGTGTCGAAAACGAAGTAAAATTTGCAAGCACTTCTTTCAACTCACGTGTTCGATGACATCATCAAAAGAAGATATTTTTCGTCATCTTGCACATGAAGCCATAGGCAGCTACAAAATAGGGATTCTTCCTATTCGAAGACATCCTCTTGGATTTATGCTTTGAAAGTTGCTTTCTTCATGGATGAGGGTGAAGTTTTATTCTCACACAAATAAAGCTACTTTTTCGCCCTAAAGATTTATAAAGACAAGCATTTGGCTTCTTTATTTCATTATCTTTTGTAGGTTGCATCCAGAGGAAAGATTTTATTTTTCTTTCAAGGAAGATTTGAAGACCCAAACCAAGTGTTTTTTCAGTGTTCTTCATAGTTTCAGGTTGAGGAAGAAGAGAGGCTTGCTTTTTTAGGGTCCTCGTTTCAAGGGGATCATTTTTCAGAAATCCGACCAGAGTTTTTTTAATTTTTGTCGAGATGGGTCCATCCAGATTATTATCCTCTTGAAGATTGAAGTTTTTCTTTTTTTTGGGAAACTGCTTTTTTCCTTCTTTTGCAAGAAAATCTCCACTTTTTCAAAATCCAACAATCTAGGTTGCTTTGAAACAGAATTTTCCACAAAACCCATGTGCCAGCTTTTTTAGCTCACACTCTGCTTTTTCTAAAAATCAGCAAATAATTTTCAGCCATTTGTCCAAGATTTTCTGACATAGGCGTGTTCAGAGTTGATTTTCAAATCCTCCAATAAGCAGTACTCTCCAACACAAATCAGAGACAAAACGACATTGGTTCACGATTACCTAAGAACTTGTGAAACAGACTTGCATAAAGTTCTTCCAGTAATCAATTTACACTCTTTGGAGGATGCAGGAAATAATGCTATTAGGAATCTTGGACACTCGGGTTTGCTTGCAGCAACATCCTTTCCTATCACAATGCAAAGTATCAAGTTTGTAATTGCTTGCATGACACATTACAATTCGGTCACAAGAGAAATCCAATCAAGAGATGGACGTGTACTCTGCAGTCTAAGGCCAAATGACATAGAGAAGTATTTTACAATACCTATTTGGAGAGAAAACTTAATGGTTTCACTTGAAGAATGCAAGAGGGTTTGGAACAATGATAAGGAAAAATACCAGAAAAAGATTGGTCAGAGATGGTTAAAAGAGAAGCAGAATGTCATGCCAAAGAATGTTGGATGTGGAGAATTCAAGGAGGAACATGCAATAATGATTACTCTGCTAAGTCAGATCACAGGACAAGCAGATGCTAACAAGTTCCAGTGTTGGATGTTTTATATTATGTCCCATATTGTTGACAGAACCGAATTCTTTGACTAGTTGGCACTCATTAGTGATAGTCTCCACCAACAAATAATTGATTTTCAAAGAGCTCATGAATTCCACATGATATCATACCTTGTGTATTTGATGGCTTTTTAGGGTCAATTCAGAGGTTTGAATGTTGTTGAAACTCTGGGTACTCAGCATGTTTATCATCATTTCCCATAGTTAGAGATCTCTCAAGTAGAACGACATTATAGGCGGGTGAATGATGCATTCTTGATGCATGCAGTACGAGATATGGACAACAAGTTGCATATACAATTTTCAGCAGAGGCTAGAATAGCAATGGCAGAATGGGCTGATTGGTTTATCCAATTTCCCACTTTTTCCTACATCAGAGTATATGGCTTCTCAAGAGAGCCAGCCATGTTGCCGAGATATCCTACAAACGAAATTGCATTTATAGAATTTTTTAGGCAAGCCTATGAAGTTCATACATTTTTGCATAGTAGATGCAAGACAACCTTCAATTTTCCACTTGGGATGAGTATCTATAGATGTAGATCTAGAGTAGATGCCAAGGCAATTGGTAATGAATCATCCAGATATGGTCTTAAGTTTTTCGACAGGAGTTCTTCATATGATCCCCATGGTGTTTATGCATCACATCTTGGACAGAATTGTAGGCACAAGCATGCAATTGAAGACTTCTGAGCTAATTGAGCTGATGAGTTTGAAGTGCGAGAACGCAGTTACAATAGATTCACTCTTCAGCAGATGTCTGATATCCTATCAGAAGATATAGAGGGTTTGACAGAGAGTGGTGAAGTTCTACTTCCCACGTATTTTAGAGACCAAATTGAGCAACAACTGTTGACACCAGTTAATTGGTCAGTAAAAGAGAGCACTTCCATTGAAGAAAGAACAAGTTGAGTGGTTAAAAATAGTTTGATATTCTTGAAGACTAAGCGGAAGGATGATATTCTGTTAGTAGAGCCGCCAGTTGTGCAACCATCAGAGCCTTCCACTTCCAAGCCAAAATGAAGGGTAAAAGCTATGAGTATTCTTCCAGAGGGAACAAAAATGGCTAAGTTAAAGAGGAAAAAGGATGAGTCTCCAGCTCATGTCTAGTAGGAACAACCACCAGTTGAACCAGAAGTTCATGTTGAAACAACGCCGCATGTTGAAGTGTTACCTTCAGATCATGTCTCTCCACCTTCTTTGCCGATCACTTCTCCTATCCACATAGATTCAGAACCAGATTCATCGGTTTGTAACTTAATGCAAACATTGATTCATCAGGAGCTGATGATGTTAGAACTGAATTTCCAAGAGATGAAGGCTCAACCTGGCTTGAAAATATTTTGGGAAGGAAGAGGAGAAAGCCCTCATATTAGCTGAATTTAACAAAGCTTAAAAGCGTTTACCAAGACACACCATATAAGCAGCTAAAGAAGCAGGTTCGCATTGAAAAGAATGTGGAGGGAGAAATAATTCTTGAAACTACAACACCGCCAGAAAATAGAAGTGCTAATGATGTCGAGGTTGATGACTTCACGGTTGTCAAGGCTAACCTTGGTAGAAGCACCCACCATACAGATGTTAATCTCTTTGAGGTTGCAATGGATAATTTGAAGGAAAGGGTGTTGAAAGATGGAGAAGACAAGGCAACTCTTAAAGCTAAAGTTTGACAGCTGCGGTAGTACATTTCCAACCTTTTCCATGGCACTTCACAGGCTGATTTACTTCTTCCACCAAATCTTGAATTACCAGCCAATCAGTGGCACTTCAGTAAGTTGGTCCTCTATGGGAGGGACATGAATAGTTAGGTTGGAAGAATTTGTGACCAAAGGGAGAGTTGTGCTTTCAGAGCTTTATCAATTGAAGTACAATGCTCATGATTTAAGACAAGGCATACAAGGGTTGTAGCAGATCATGGCAAAAAATAGACCGGTGTTTGAGATCATTATCTCTGACTTGAAGATTGCACTTGATACTGTTGATTCAGCTAAAGATAAGAAGACAGTTTCTACTTGGAAAGCGCAATATCTTTTCACAATAAAAACTTATGATAGTATGATTGCAGAGTTGACAGAATGGAAAGAAAAGATAGTCAACATCCTCAAGGTCATCAGATCTTTTGTCTCTTAGATCCCATGTTCATATGAAAAAGAAGATGGTACCCTGTATGATCTCAGGGAAGTGCAAGCAGAGTTCCAGACTCTCGTCCGCAACAATTTCAGTGATGATATCAATGCCAGCAAGATGAGTCGTTTTGCTGCAATGACAGTGAAATTTGACAAGGCTGCAGGTGAAGTTCATGAATTTCTTCAGATGGTTGCCAGTGGTGAAGAAATGTTAGAGAATTAGAATATCATTCTAGAGAGTATCAGTGTTCCTAGCAGAGATGCAGTCACTCACTTTTTAGAAGATATTGTTTCCCAGAATATCAACGGATGACATCACCAAAAAGCTAGAATGTTGATGAGGATGCATTTCAAAATAAAGCAGCTTTAAAACATATACTTTTTGTTTTAAAAGCATTTGCTTTCATCCTAAGCTCATCCATTATATATTTAGAAAAGAAATCACTTTGTGATAGTTAGAATATTCTTTGCTTTAAAGAAAATGGCTTTAAAGCATTTGTTTATTGTATCTTTGTCTTAGAATAGTAATAAATCTTGCAAGTTGGCAGGTTAGGGTTAATCAAGGAGATTTTAGGGTTCCCTACTCCTTTGATTTTAGAATAAATAAGGGCATCCTTGCCCATTGTATGTAATGGCAATTGTGATAACAAATTTGTTGTGCCTACTCTAGCCTGCAAATCTTGATATTCCAAGTGTCTGTTCACTTTGTGTTTATTGTTCTCCAGTGTTTGATCGTTTGTTGTATGCCTACCTTTTGCTGCAGCATAGCTGTCCTGGAGTTGTGCAAACTTTATGATATTGAATAGAAGTCTCATGCCTATTTTTCTCTGATATTCTATCTTGTTTCATCAAGTTATCATCGTCAGATGTGTAGCTTTTTGCAGCCTTCATTTCAGATTTAATCATTAAAGTACTTTTAGTCTTATGGTGTAAATCTGGAGGAAGACTGCTTAAGTTTTTGTGTTAACAATCATTCTTTGTTCACTTTCAATTTCTTTTGCTCTGAATTTACTCAGGAGATTGAAAGCGTCATTAGTCTTTGCTTAGTTGTATTAGAAGTTTTAAAAAAGGAAAAACCTCTTCTGCCGCATTTAGAGTTTTATAACCTTGTGCTCGCAACTGAGAATCAAAAAGAAGATAGGCGAAGTTTCATTTAATTATCTTTTCAGCGAACATCAGCAAGAAAGGGAACTCCCCCTTCCAATAGGAGAGTAGTTTATCTGTGCATAGCTGTCTATTTCCAAATCGCATTCCAGAGGTGCGAATTGAAATGCCAATAGTCTCATAATCTATAGTATAAGTAAGAGTGTTATATGTGTTTGTTACCAAAGAAAATTTAAGTTTCTAAATAGAGTTCTTAGATGAAATCAATGCAACATTTGAAGTTTCAGGATTATGGTTGTTAAGCGTGTATTCTCCCATAGAGGCAAGAGTAAAATCTAATGAACCCCAATCATCACCAAGGAATGCATTCGATTGTTTAGAATCTTGCCCAATATTAGTTGTGGCAAGAGGAGTTGATGGATCAACCTTCAAGTTATTTAGAATCTTATGATGACCAACTTGTTTTTGCATTTCAATATGTAAGCAATTATCTAGTTTAGGATTAGCTTCAATAGTATGAAGTTTATTTTTATAAATAAACTTGATTGAACAATGAATGGTAGATGGCACTTCCCCCAATGTATGAATCTAAGGTCTACCAAGAATCATGTTGTATGATAAAGAACCATACATGACATAAATCAAAGTAGGTAAGGTCACAAGCCTAACTTGTACAGGTAAAGTTATAGTGCCTATAGACTATCTTCTAACATTATCAAAGCCATGAATGCTAATTCTATCCAGTTTAATCAAAGAAGTATCAATCTCAATCTTATATAACAAATTAATACCACAAACATTAAGAGCCGATCCATTATTAGTCATAACTTGCTTGATGAATTTCTTGTTTATTGTGATGAATATAATTAAAGGATCATATTGATTTTGAACTTCAATAGAAGGAAACTCATCTTGCTGAAACAGAATGTCTATTTTTGTGGCATGCATACAGTCTAAAAGAGCTACTACATCATTCGGCTTGACAGTAGGTGGTACAACCACCTAAGTTTGTAAAGCTTCTTGGAGCATTCCATGGTATGTAGGCAAAGTTTGTATGAGTTCCCAAAGAGAAATCTTAGCAGGAGTAGCACAAAGCTACTCAACAAGATCATAATCTTGACCAACTTTATGTGTTAAATGAGGTGCTTGAGGAAGCATAGGTTGAGAAGCTAATAAAGATATTAGAATGCTCGATTATTGTTTACTTTGTTTGTTATTCTGTGTATTATATGTATGAGAAACCATAGTATGACTAGGTTGTTGTGATCTTTCTTGTTGGCTTTGATGTGTTATTTGTTTAGCATAGTTATAGATGTAATCGGGAGGTCGAGAAGAAAGAGGAAGACCTCTAACAGTGAGCATCGGTTTAGATTGTGGTTGAACCACATCCGAACACATGTTGACCACTATTTTTGGCTTCACAAGTTCTTCTTGAGTTTTAGGAACATAGATTGCATTTACTATTCTTTGAAACAAAGATGGTTTAGAAGTCGTAGTGGAATATTCAATCAAGATAAAGTCCTCAAGGGCTTCATCTAACATATTGAAATCATCACAACTAAACGACTCATCATACACATTAAAGTCTTGTAAAAAGTAATCCAACATTATAACATGTTCTAATTAACCCAAGACTTAAATGTAAAGCAAGATAGCATAAACTTTGTGAAAATTAAACAAGATGTCACTATGCAAGTCACAAAGTTGTAATTTCAAACTCTTTTAATGAAAAGCTAAAGATATCAATCAAGATTCAATACATACACTTTTCATAAAAAAGGGTTTGCAATCCAAATGTTATTTAGGACAACAAATTATGTCAGATCTGATGTTAAAAAAAGGATGCAAATTCTTTAAAGCACAGGTTCACCAAAATATAATGTGGAAAAATTGGGAAAATGATAGTTTGCATAAACCAAATCAAGCCTCTCTTTCACTCACATCACATTAGGAAATAGGAACCGATCTTGCTCACTATGACGGATCAAGCTACTAATTCATATGACCTTTTTATGCTTGTTGTGACTGAATAGATGCCTCAATTAGGTTTTCACAAGCTTCAAGCAACCAACTAGTATGAAACCCTAATTGCAAGGTATGTGATTACAAACTGATTTCTAGTATAGATACTGATAAACAGATTATAGAAATGCAGAGCAGGGATCACAAAGAGTATGTGCTTGGAAATTGAGGGCCTGTTAGAGTAGGGCTCCCACCCCAGTGTCCCAAAAGTTTCCAGCAGCTGAAATCTCCTATACCTGGTGTCATGATGTTTGCAGAGGGTTCCAAATCTAGAACTAAATGCCCAGTTAGACTAGGGTGGCCACCCCAATGTCCTGATTATTTCACGATGTCAAAACTCAAAGTTCTCTGATGATTGTACTCGCAATACCTATTCTCCTTCTACTCCTTTTCGTCGGATCTTTTTGAATATGACATGCACATGCAAAAGGAGGAGAAAGATGGTTATGCCTATATAGGAGTTTGCCTCAATCAAACCCCGTCTTTGGTATTTCTACCTCAACAATAGCCAAATATAAAGATTTGTAGATGTGTGTGCTCATAGATCATATGTGTATGCAGAAATGTAAAACCCTAGATGACTCAAGCATCAAGGAAAGATCAACACAATGTTTCACTCAAGGAAACAACAACAACATCACCTCAAGGAGATGATAGCAATGAAGACTTGTAGAATAAGAAGGTGAGGCAGTTGTATCTGTTGAGGATTCCCAAGCTCAAGTTGGAGGCTTCAACCCTTCTCCCAATCATACAAAGGGTTTGAAAAAACCCTAGGAAGAGTAAGATAGACTCAAGATCTTGATTCTGTAAGGTATATTTGAAACCTATTTATTAATTATGATATTTTATTGAAAATAATTAATTAGTTATATTTCTTCGAAATAATTATTTAGATAATTTAATATTCTATATTTACATACTTTATAAAGATTCTTTTATTTTATATCACTTGTAATAAATGGGATTAATATTTAATTGCAGTTTTAAATTAGTGGAGCTAATTTTAGTTTATGAAAGAAAATGAGAAAAATGGGTGTTGGGAGTTGAAGAGGAAGAGTCATTTTATTTAGTATCACTTTCTTGTGGAAGATGAAAAGTCATGTTGTGCAGTTTTAAAAGATGAAGAAATGGAAGAAGTGGAGGAGGTCTGATGGTATTGCTGATTTGGGGCTTCCAAGAAGTGATGATCTCTGTACAAATTTTATCATAGTCCGATGATCTATAGAGGAAAAACCCATATTGGATGCTAGAATGTTTTCCGTGGATATTTGCCAAGATGAAGAAGGGAGGACATCACTAGTCCGGATGAAAATCTGGAATTGCTTAATTCATGGAGGTGAACATAAGAAGAAGAGGGGCACCCTTATGGAGTGGATGGATGACGTTAACCTTGTGGTAGACTAGAAAATATATGGAATCATATTCTTATGGATCATGGCGATTGAAATCTCAGGTTAAAGTGCAAAAGTATAGTTCGTGCAATCATACTCTATGTAGCAAACATGGCATGGTGTAGGGACATTTATTGAGAGGGAGGTTGAATTCCTGGTGACTGGTAAATCACTTGAGCAGGTACGCATCTTGGTCTTAATTGAAAGAATTATCTTTATCATTCTCTTGATAAGAATATTCGTAGTTTCCTATTTGCGGTAGAGGATTCTCTTTTTGTATGGTGGCCATTGAATAAAATATTCAGATAATATATCATTGCTTTTCGAGGGATTTATGTGACTTTATCCGTATGCATTGCTATGAGGTGTTCTGTTCAGCAACCCATTTTGTACATATCCTGTAATCATTGCATTCCTTGAGATAAAATTTTTGTGGGGTACTCTGACAATAGATCATTGTTGTTATAAGTTCTCAAAGTATCTCAATCAATTAAATAAATTCATGCCAGAAATTTTCCAAACTCGCTAGTGTTTGTTCCTATCGGCTTATTCCTTAAACCTCTTGTGGATGCAAGCGTTGATATAAGCCTTTTCAACAAATCCATTTTATTCTTATCCTACAAATATTTCATTCCATGAGATGACATCTCTTTGAGGAATTCTATCAAATAGCTCACGTGCCATGTCATTGCTCCCTCTTTTTGTATTTTTCAACTATAATCTCTCAAATCTATAGTATTTGATGTTGTGCCTGGCAATCTTTAATATTATTGGAGTTCCGACAGTACAATATTTATTTCCTTATTTTAAAATGCAATCCCATTTAGTAGTTTGCTTAATATAACATTGCCTTTAATCTCCACATAAATATCCGTAAATTGAGATTTAAACCTTGTTGCCTTTATCTTCTTGGCACTAGAAAATTGGCGCATGTAGTTTACATATAAACAGGCTTAGGAGTATTTTTTTTATCAAACAATTTGTTTCATGTTTAAACCTATCCTTTGTATTCAATAGAAGTTAGTTCATTAGATCATTGTGCTTTTTCCAATATGGTCAAATTAGAAAGAGGTAGATTACATTAGCACCTAACTTAAATTTTTGTTTTCTTCTTAATGATGTTAACAGAAGTAATCCTCTTAGTATGCTTAAATTGCCTAACATTTTATTCTCTTTGTACCATGTTCCAAAGTTACCTTTTAAAGCAAGTTTTGATGATGATGGTATAGGTTACTAAGTCTAGTTTTTTTGCTTACCAATTGTTCTTGCTTGAAAGTTTTTAATGCCTGTTTATACAAATCCACTTTGTGCATATTTTATCACCATTGATATACTTAGTAATTTATGTATAGATGTGTCTGCATAGATCTTAGATAATTACACCGAGAGGCATTCTACAGTCACAGCGGGGTGGGGATGAGAGCACTCATTTTTTCTGCCTAAATTTATAGAAAAAAATTAAAATACCAAAAAGGAAACTTAAAATAAAATTTAAAAAAATTTAAATACAATAAAACTTAAAAAAATTAAATAAAATAAAGGATGCGATGTAGTAGTTATACAAAAAAATCACTAAATTTCTAAAAAAACATTGCCTTTTTACTAATTTCTCCAGCGCATTATGTGATTTCTTCTCCAGCGCATTATTACACATAATTTCCAAAAAACATTGCCATTTAACTAATTTTTCCAGCACAATATGTGATTTCTCCAGCGCATTATTATATGTATCAATTGTGATGCTATAGACCTTGGAGCTTGGGGAATTTTTGTTAGATTGTTGTTTCACGCCTCTTGAAAACCTTGCGGTTTTTTTTCTGACGCAAACATAGGTTTCTGAATTTGGTTTTATACTTGCTAAAATGTATTTCTTTTAGTATTTAAAACTTTTCAACAAATCCATTTTGTGCATATCCTGCAATCATTATATTCCCTGCTTAGTTTTTCCTTATAGCATTCTATCAGAAGGTTTGCATGCCTTGTCTATGCTTCCATAATTTGCATTCAAGTCTACTGTCAGCTAAAATTCTCTATCAAATCCACCCCTTTTGCTTTGGTGGGTGACCGTATTCTATCCTGTGATCCCCATTCAGTGCATGCAGAGAAGCATCGGCAAAGGGTGTTCAAATTTCAAAAGGATTAATTTGAAAAGGTTTAACAATTCAAATTGATTTTTTTATTTAATTTGAAAAGGTTTAATAGTTCACAAGTTTTCTACATTAGTAACAAACTAGATATTTATATTTAAAAATTATATCTACATTACGTCCAGCTATTTCTTCTCAAGGCGCCTATTTCTTAAAGAATTGCCACAGTTCCTTTGAATAGGCACCTCAAGAAGATATATCTTAGTATAATGTAGATATATTTTTTAAATATAAATATACTAGTTATATATTCCTAAAAAAAATGTGAATGTTTTCCCTTGAGTAATAATAAGATTTTATAATAATTTTTTTTTATGAAATTATTTATGAATGATCTTTTGGATAAATTCTTCCTTAAAACATATATTTACTTTTTAACTTATCTTTTAGTAAGTACCTTTTTAAACGATATATTTATGGTTAGCTTAGCTTTTAGTAAGTATTTTTTTATCAGGAATATTAAGTAGGGATATATCATATGTATTTAGAAAAAAAAAGAATAATATTATATATATAAGAATTTATTCATATATTTATGTATTTTTTTATTTTTTAAAAGAGAATTTATCTTGTTATTTAAAAGAAAATATGGATTTTGTTCTTATGAATAAAGAAAGATATTAACTTGTTATTCATAGAAAGATCTTATTTTATTTTTATTTATAGAAAAAATATAGATGTTATGGAAATAGATATAGAAAGAATGTGAATTTATTTATTTATTTATATCAATATGTGAAAATTATCTTACATTTATGGATGAATACATTAATTTACTATTAGATAATTGTATAATACTTGGAAGAGAATATTGAGTGTGTTTCTTTTTGAAATTGAGAATGTAAATGACATATCTCCGTAAGAGAATGTATTGTAATTTAATAGAGATTGATGAAGAATGTGTAATTAGTCGAACGGAGTTAACAATTAAATGCGATTAACTTTTGTGGTAATCTAAAAGTATAGAGTTGACGACCTAGGACTTGGGAGGAAGACTATTCTTTAATGTTTAGTAGAGTTATATTTTAAAGTACAAATTCATGACCTTTAGATGAGTTTTAACTATTTTGATTGTTGTTTAATAAGATGATAAAGTTACAGTATCTTCTTGCGGTTCTTTTAAGAAAATTATTTATTGCTTTTGCACATTATTTGGTGCTACCATGTTATACCTAGAATGATCAATTCATTGCAAATGTCATCATAATAGGTAAGTGATGGAGACACCTTAATTGTTGTTCTTGTATGATGAAAGACCTCAGGGATGCCTTTTTTATCCTTTAGAATGACTAGTTTAAAACCATTGATTGTAATCCATGTTTTAGTTTAAAGAAGAATTATGGTATGATTTTATGATAATAACTTAGTAGTAGAAGTGTTAGATTATTGCCGTCTGAGAGATCCTTGATAAATTTTATGTAGAAACTATAGATATTTAGGTTCTCCTAGCAGGAAGTAGTATTGTACAACTTAACCCACATTGGATATGTTTACGAAAACAAGGATTGTTTTATCCAAAAAACCAAACTTAGTGTAGTGTTTGAAAAGAATGAAATATTTTTTCTAATCTTTTCTTACTTGTATGTTCAAATTTTATATTATGTTTGTGGCATGCCCACATTTCCCATGTGGTCACAACGTGCAACACACGTGTCATGTCCACATTTGTCATGTGGTCATGACACGAAATATCAAAAACTTTTCTACGCATCCCTAAAAACCCCCTCGCAAGCATCAGTGTGCTTGGTGGCATATGCACAAAGGTACAAACATGTCAATGGAACGTTGGGGTAATGCAAACATCTTTCGCCACCCCCGTGAGATGAAAGCCTACTAAGGGGGTTGTGCGACGCAGACAACATTGCTAAGAGGGTAGAGTTCCCAAATGGGAACTAACCCTAGTTTGAACCTTGATGTAGTGATGGGATTTCGTCATGTATCAAAATCCAACCCTAAGAACTAAAGCATAAAGGTATTAATTAAATTCATCTAAATCATAATCAAATGCTTAATAACAAATGAAGTGATAATTTAACGCATAAGTAATCCACTTAATTAACCTTTCCTAAACCCGAAAAAAAATTCGACAGCATAACATCACTTAGTTAAGAATGGGAAAGATAATTTAAAAAATATCCCCTAGCTAAAACCATCTAAAAGAAATTAATTTAACTTTAAATATACTCATAAACCTAATTTTCTCCAACATTCCTTATTGTTAGGGTTAACCGGCAAAGGATATCAATTAAATGCAAATAAAGATTAAATAGAGGAATTGAAATACACAGAAATAATAACAGCGAGAGACAAGTTTTAACGTGGTTCACCCAAACTCGGGCTACATCCACCAAACAGAGAGTCCAATATTATTATCCAGTAAATTAAACCAATTACAACCAACAATCCTTGCAACTCAATACCGCTGCAAATGCTACAATACAATTGATAGAAACCCTAACCCTTAGCTGCTTTTATCAAGCTTTTTGTCGGTTACAAAAATAGGGTTTTCTTATGTCGGCCAATGAAAAATAACTCCCAGTGCCTTTAAAAAAAAAACCATGTGAGGTTTCGGGGGCGTTGTCCCTGAGCCCCCATGGGGACGCTGCCCCTTGACCCTACCCTGTATCGCAACAGGGAGCGCGCCAGGGGTGCTACCCCTGGACCCCGCAAGGGGCACTGCCCCTTGACCCCGTAGGAATTTGGGGGGAAACTGCGCCGATAAAAGTGGGGAAAATTTAACCTCCGAGTCTGATTAGGCTCCATATAACAACACTTATTTGGCCAAGACAATAAAATTAATTTATTTATTTACAATCTCCAAGTAAACAATTAATTAAAAATTGCCTTAAAACTAAACACTAGTTCAAAATAAATTTAAAAAGGTTAAAATAAATAATTTTCTAACATTATTTCCCACTTAACCCAATAAATCAAAAAGCAATTAAATAAGGAAATAAAATGATTTAAATTAAATAAATTTCCTAACATTATTTCCCACTTAACCCAATAAATCAAAAATCAATTAAATAAGGAAATAAAATGATTTAAATTAAATAAATTTCCTAACTTTATTTCCCACTTAACCCAATAAATCAAAAAGCAATTAAATAAGGAAATAAAATTATTTAAATTAAATAAATTTCCTAACTTTATTTCCTACTTAACCCGATAAATCAAAAAGCATGTAAATAAGGAAATAAAAGGATTTAAATTAAATAATTTAAACCCACTTAACCCAATAAATCAATTAGCATTTAAATGAGGTAATAAAATAGATTTAAATTAAATAAAACCCCTAACATTATTTCTCAACTCTCAAACCCCTTTGAAAAATTCTACTAAAATTAATTTAAAAACTTAAGTTAAATTAAACCCACAAACTTAAATAATTCAAAAGCAATAATAAATAAAAGCCAAAATTCTAAGTTGGAATACAAAAGTTAAAAACCCATTATATTATTGTTCTCCAACATCAAAAGGCAAGGTGGGATGAGAAGAGGGAAATAAAATATTTCCATGCATGCATTTCCCCTAATTTTTATTTATTTCCACTTGCCTTTTCAACCCTAATAATTCTTTTCTTATATTATATTCATTTACCCAAAATCCTAATCTCATTTTGCACTTTGTTTTCTAAAAGTTTTCTCACAACCTTAACTCATTCTCTTTTGCTATTTTGTTTTGCTGAAGGTTTTCTCATTGCAGGGCAGCCATGGAGGCCTCTCAAGCTAGATTATTTTGTGTGATAAACACCTTGGGTTTTCTTTTTGCCTCTCTTTTTTTTATTTACTTACCACAGCATATATATATATATATATATATATATATATATATATATATATATATATATATATATAGTTACAGTTTATCCCATATATTTACTGATATCTTGTTTTTTTTTGTTTCAAGGAATAAAAATCAGAGGAATAAAGAATATATCTGTCTTTTTTTATATACAGAGAACATGTTTAACACCGGATATATATCATTTTGGAGTACTACAAGTTGAAAATGGTACACAGGGGCGATATAAGGTTGGCAGCGACTGAACTGGGCAGCCACAAGTCTAGAAGTTTCTACGGCCATTGCATGGAAAAGCACTGAGCGCCATTGGGGTTTCAAGGGAGTGGGGGAGGGGCAGTTTCCCCACCCTCCACTCTTTCTTTCGCTGTTAAAAAAAAAAACTTAAACTTGCATGGCCGCCACCTCCTGAACTTCTTCCTGCCCGCCCTCCACTCTTTCTTTCGCTGTTAAAAAAAAAAAACTTAAACTTGCATGGCCACCGTCTCCCGAACTTCTTCCTGCATTGTTTAAACTTTGCTACGCTCCTTTCTGGGGTATAAAACCTAGCATGAAAATTATAAAATATCTCTCTTTTTTTATGTATAGCTTTCAATCATTTTCTTTTTAAAATGCCATCAAATAAATACACACACACACACACACACACACAAAATGTTTACATAACTTAGCAATATAATCCCTCTGTTGTATTTTTTTGTAAGATAAGAAAGACAGTGAGCTAGCTTTTTTATCTACAACTATTACATACATTTAAATCTCTTTTTTGTGACTATAACTACATATGATCTACTTGGTTTTTCATCAGACAATAACTCATTTTCTATATGCAAAAGTAGACTAGATTTTTTTTCTCACATAGTAAGCCCCCTTTTTTTCTAAAACCATTACCCAAAAATTAAAACAACATATAAACCCCTTTATATATATATATGCCATTACAAGAGACAATGCAGTATATTGTATCTTGTAATGGTAGAAATATATATTTGTTTGAAACTACCACAAGCTAATGCAGAAATATTTCCTTTTCTTTAAAAAAACATTACCAAAATCAATACAATATATAATTTTTTTTTGAAACAATGCATGAACGAAACAACAGTTCTAACTCTTGAAAAGAAACTACTACAAACAATGCAATATTATTTTCTTTCTTTTACAAAGCATTTCAATAATAGAACAACAACATAACATGAAAATAACTTGGATATTGTAGACACTGAAAATTGTCTAGGTCTTGTTTACACATGACCTTGTATGTCTTTGCCCTAGGTCCTTGTTACACAACACATTGTAGACATGAACTTGTATATGTCCCCTAGGTCCTAGTTCATCCTAGTTCATATAACCTTATCCCACTTAATCCCATTTATCCCTAGGTCCTAGTTTATCCCATCTTAATCCCATTTATCCCTAGGTCCTAGTTCATCCCATCTTAATCGCCTTCTTGATTAATTAAATAAACCTATTTTATTTAATTAATCCCACTTGATCACATTCCCAATTAATTAAATAAATCTCATTGATTTAATTAATTGCACCTATTCACATGTCTCACATAATTCAAATTAAAAATTTGAATTATTCCATCACCTCTCATCACATTGTGACACATGTCGCATGTCTTCATCTTCCACTTAATGTGCCTTCACATATCAATCTAATTCAAATATTTTGAATTAGATTCCCCTTTATTCTCCATCGCACACTTGTCATGTGACTACAATCCCTCTTTGAGTGGGAAACCCTAATCCAACCCTAATCGATCTTGACCGTCCATATCTTTCAACATAACTCTCAATCACAACCGTTCATTCGAATTTTCCTTTTTCTATAAAGGTAGCCTCTCGTGTGCCATTTGGAACGAATCTTCTTCTAGGATCCTTACTCTACCAAATATTCCTCTCAATCTCTCATCCATCTATCTTGCATTCATCTAATCTTCCATTTACCAATCCCTATCCTATCGTTATGCTGCTAAATCAAGCAATCAACATTCATCTCTTTGGGTAAAGCTAGAGTGCTTTGGGTGTGGCACTCTCCACCTTATCAATGGATCGTGAGTCGATATGAGGTTTACATTCATTTGATTTGCATTTTTTATCATTTCCTTCATGTCAATTTTTCATGATTTCATTTGGCACACCCAGTGGCTTGGATCTAATCAATCATTTTTCTAGGGTTTTGTTGTCATTTTTTTATTTTCTAACCTTAGTTTTGTCAAAATTTTGCAAGTTTTGTGGGTAAACTATTACAAGTTACGTTGTAGGCAGAAAATAACCTCACCGTTGTGATCACGAGGTTGTTTCCATTAATTTTGACTGTAAATTTGCATGTCTTTTTGTTACAAGTATGGGCCTAACCGGTGTTGTCATTGATGTCAACATACTCCCATTGCATTGATGATAAGGATTGGATGAGTTGTATGCTGAGGATATTGAGAAAATTAGTCCTATCAGGAACAAAGAAGAACAGTGAAGATAGTGAGGTGAAGATCCCGGCTAAGATGAAGATCAGAGGATGTGTATAAAAGGGTTTGTAGCTATGTGTCTTAAGATGATCCAGTAAAGATTTGAGAGGTCCGCATGAAGATCTGAAGAAGTTATGGCCACTTGAGTAAAACCAGTTCTGGCAGATGTTCAGAGATGACAGAGTGATACAGATAGGTCCGGTGAGATCCAGAAATGCAAAATCTTGTTCTGCGGATTTGGTGGAGTGTTTAGGAAGTCAATGTGAATCGACAACTCAATTGGTTCGTGGTTTGGAGGTCTGCAAGTATCTATTCCAATATGACAGTGATGACAAACTATGTTCTTGAGGTTCCGGATGAAGGAGAGAAAGATTTCAGTAAGCAAAAGTAGTGTGGATGTTCTTGGTGATTCAGGCAAGCTTGTGGAGGTCTTTGGATTGTGTCCAGTTCGTGTTGGTGGTCTGCATTGAAGATTGAGCTCGTAATTAAAGAATTACTTCCAGATGATGATGTTCTTCCTAAGTTTGGCCGACTGGATGAGTTACACATCCTACGGATGACCTTGAAGATGTTCTGTGAAGAATGGCGTGTTCCTAAAGGAGGATTGAAGTCTCAGATCTGTGTGGCCGATAGTGTGGTGATCCATGTGAAGCCTTTTGTAATTAGTCATGTTGTATTTATGTATTTGCTTTGTAATGTATGCTGACTTGGATGATTATACCAAAGTCAAATATCTTGTATAAATAAGAAGTTGTGAAGTCATTTCAAATGTACCTGGGGGGAGATGAGAGTGTGGTAGAGAGGAGTAGAGCAGAAGTATTGAGCTTAAATGGAACTGACTCAAGCATGGTGAAGATGCTATTCTTCAGTTCAAGTATGTAATATTTATTATTCTGTAGACAGTGTGTCTCATGTAGGTAGTGGGCCTCTTGTGAGCAATGTGCTCGGGCAGTGAGCCCTAATTGGCATGTGCCATTTTGTTCTTATTCTTTTAACAGAGATACAATCTTGGGTTAGTCACCCCTTGGTTTTTCCCTTAACCGGGTTTTCCACGTTAAAATATTGGTGTCATATGTGTTAATGTGTTTCTGCTCTTGAATTGTTGCATTATGCTTCCATGATTGATTTATTATTATGCTGTTGAATTACAAGAAGGATTTAAGTGATTAATAGAAAGAAAGTTTTGGACAACTGATTCACCCCCCCTCTCAGTTGTCTGTCCTGAATCTAACAATTGGTATCAGAGCTAAATTCCTCTAAAAGAGCTTAACCGCTTGAGGAGATCTAGGATGTCGTCATACAAGAAGGATAGTCTGAGGTTTGATGGAACCAATTTTACTCTTTGGAAAAGTCGCATGGAATGTCACTTGCAATGTATGGGAATGCAATATTGGATCATAGTTTTAAAGAAGTATGTTCCTCCTCAAAATGGTTCGAGTACCATAGATGAAATCAGAGATGCTGAAAATAATCTTCGGGCTAAAGAAGCTCTACTAAGTGCCTTATCTGATTTAGAGCTGACAAATGTTATTGATCTAAAAACTGCACATGAGATTTGGGAAAAACTAAAACTTCTGCATGGAGACAAGTATGTTAAATGTGCCAAGCTACAAAGTCTGAAAGGAAAATTTGAAAACCTAAAGATGAGAGAAGATGAAAATATCACTACATTTATGTCAAGAGTAAATGAGCTTGTTTGTGGCATTAGATGTGCTAGTGGAATCTTGGATGAAGATGAGATTGTTGCCAAAGTTCTTAGGTCCCTTCCTGATTCTGACAAGAACAAGGTTGTTGCTATTGAAGAATTCAGATCTTTTTCAAATATCACAAGAGATCAATTGGTTGGTAAATTAGTTGCATTTGAATTGGCCGAGTTTGGAGATGCACCCCCCAAGACTGAATCTGCTTTCAAAGCTAGTGACTCTGTAAAAGGAAAACAAAAGTTTGATCTGGGAGAGAACTCTTCAAAGAAACTATCATGGTATGAAAAAGCAAGAAAAGATTTGGAAGAAGATGAAGTAGAAGCTGCCCAACTTGAAGCCCTTATTACAAAAAGACTGCCAAGAGGATCTGGTTAGTATGAAGGAAAATTTCCCTTCAAATGTTTTAACTGCAATAAGATTGGTCATTTTGCCTCAAGGTGTCTAGAAAGATTTTCAAAATCAAATCCAAACAGATCAAGATTCCAAAAGAAATGTTACTATGTTCATGAAGATGATGATGATGAAGGAGTAACAGATGATGAATCAGAGATAGGAAACAAATCTAGAAGTGACTAGGTGTTTATTGCCATCAAGGAAGAAGATCCAATGCCCTCTGAATCTGTCGATCATAAAATGGTAGAAAGAGCTTTGGCTGCCCAAGTTGAAGAAAAGGATGATTGGGTCATTGACAGTGGATGCTCCCACCATATGACAGGTGACAAAAATAAGTTCATAGATTTGGAAAGATATGAAGGAGTGGTAAAATTTGATGATAATTTTGCTAGCAGAATTAGAGGTAGAGGAACCATTTCTTTTGATGGAAAGAACAAAATCAGTAATGTACTGTATTTTGAAGGTTTGAAGCACAATCTTCTCAGTGTTGGACAGTTGGTGGACAAAGGCTATGATCTTCGATTCAAAAATGGAAAATGCAAGATCTTTGAAAGTTTCAGAATAGAGATTGCATCTGGTACTTAAACAAAAGGCAATATCTTCCACTTGGTTGGTACTGGTAAAAGTTGTTTATTTGTTCAAATTGATCAGAGTTAGTTGTGGCATAGGAGAATGTGTCATGTGAATTTTGATAATATCATCAAGATAAGCAACACTCAGGCTGTAAGAGATCTTCCAAGATTAGTGAAACCTACTAATAGTTTGTGCAAAGAATGTCAGTTGGGTAAGCAGAGCAAAGTCACATTCAGAAGTAAGGAACAGTCTTCTACCAGATTGTTGGACTTAGTACATACTGATCTATGTGGTCTGGTAAGAATCAAGAGTTTGCAAGGTGATAGATACTTCATGTTATTAATTGATAACCACTCCTGGATGATGTGGGTGACTTTCTAAAAGAGAAATCTGAGGCTCTTGAGAAATTCAAAATATTCAAGGCTATGGTAGAGAATGAAACCGGATTAAACATAAAATGCCTGAGGTCTGATAGAGGTGGAGAATTCACATCCAAGGATTTCATAGAATTCTATGAGAAACATGGGATAAAAAATAGTTGTATGCTCCAAGGACCCCACAGCAGAATGGAGTAGTGGAGAGAAAGAACCAAACCATCCAGGAAGCATCTAGAACCATGATGATGGAAGTAAATGTTCCTCAGATCTACTAGAGAGAAGCTATAAGCACTGTTGTCTATACTCTTAATTGAGTACAAATCAAAAGTAATACTGGTAAGACCCCTTATAAACTCTGGTTTGGCATCACTCCCACTGTGAAGTATTTTAGAGTCTTTGGTAGCAACTGTTACATTAAAAGAGATGAAGATCTTGGCAAATTTGATGCTAGAAGTGATGAAGGAATATTTTTGGGTTACTCTACTCAAAGCAAAGCATACCGGTGTTATAACAAGAGATTGAGAAAGATTATAGAAAGTACAAATGTGAAGGTTGATGAAGGTATTTAAAAACCCTCAAGGTTTTATGAATATGATGAAGATGATCAGAATGATGTTTTGGTCCAAGAAGTCCAAGCCCCTTCTAAAATTCAGATCCAGATTGATCCAGTGAATCAGGAAGAAGAGATAAGTTTGGATGAACCTGTTCAAGAAATAGAAGTACAAGAAATTCCCAAAATTCCTAGGTATGTAAGACTAAATCACTCTGAAGATCAGATCATAGGTGATAAAAGTAAAGGTGTTCAAACAAGAAGAAAGATTGCTCAAGACTCAAATGAGTATTGTCTGATTTCAAAGATTGAACCAAAGACAGTGAATGAAGCATGCAATGATGAAAGTTGGACTAAAGAATGGAGGAAGAGCTGATGCAAATTAAGAAAAATCACACTTGGGATCTTATTGCCAAACCTAGAAACAAGAATGTGATTGGAAACAAATGGGTCTTCCGGAATAAATTGAATCAAGATGGTGAAGTAGTCAGAAACAAAGCTAGATTGGTCTGCAAGGGTTACTCTCAAGTAGAAGGAGTTGATTTTGAAGAAACTTTTGCTCTGGTGGCTAGAATTGAAGCAGTCAGATTATTTTATGCCTTTGCTTCCTTCAAAGACTTCAAGGTATATCAGATGAATGTCAAGTCTGCCTTCCTGAATGGTGACTTGGAAGAAGAAGTTTACATTGAGCAACCGGATGGATTTCAATTGTCTGATCATGGTGATATGGTCTGCAAGTTGAATAAAGCATTGTATGGACTCAAACAAGCCCCAAGAGCCTAGTATGAAAGACTGGATAAGCATCTTTTGAAGATTGGTTTCAACAAAGGTATTGTTGACAGTAATGTGTACTTCAAAATTGATCATGAAAATATCTTAATTGTTGAAGTGTTTGTTGATGATATCATTTTTGGAGGAAGAGATAGTATGTGCAAAACTTTTGCAAATCAAATGAAAAGTGAATTTGAGATGTCCATGTTTGGGGAAATGAATTTCTTCTTGGGTCTGCAAATCATTCAAACAAAGAAAGGAATCTTCATTTCACAGACCAAATATGTGAAATAATTGTTGAAGAAATTTGAGATGGAAGACTCAAAACCAATGAATACTCCTATGGTAACTGGATGCAAATTGAGCAAAGATGGTGACTCTCCTAAGGCTGATCATAAAAAGTACATGTCAATGATTGGAGGACTACTATATCTTACTCAAACTAGACCTGACATTATGAATGTTGTCAGTCTTGTTGCTAGATTCCAAGCTGATCCTAGAAAATCTCATGTCATGGCAATCAAGAGGATTCTTAGATATCTAAAAGGGACAGTTGAGTATGGTTTATGGTATCCTAGAGATCATGATTTCTCACTTCATGCATATACAGATGCGGATTGGGCAGGAGATGTGGATGACCAGAAGAGTACCAGTGGTGGAGCATTCTTTCTAGGGAAAAGATTAATTTCTTAGCTGAGCAAAAAACAAGAGGCAATATCAATGTCCACTGCAGAAGCAAAATATATTGCAGCAGCAGGTAGTTGCACTCAAGTATTGTGGATGAAGCAAATGCTAAGAGACATCAGAGTGGAGTATGAGGAACCTATCACAATCTTCTGTGATAATTCAAGTACAATAAATATATCAAAAAATTCGGTGTTGCATTCAAAGACAAAACATATATCCATCAAGTTTCACTTTTTGAGAGAACAAATGAACAAGAATGAAGTCATATTGGAGTTTGTGCCTTCTAAGGATCATATTGCAGACATTTTTACTAAACCTCTACCTAAGGACTCTTTTGAGTATCTTAGGGAGAAGTTAGGGGTTATTACCCCTCTGGTTCTGAATTAAGGTGCACTGATGTGCATCAGTCCGGTGGATCTCACAGTCATATCTTGTGATCCAGATTGATGTTGGGAAGCTGCTACTCAGGGGGAGCAGCTGGTATGATTCTGAAGTGATGCAAGTATGTGCCCTTTGCCATTGATGTCAAAGGGGGAGAGAAGATGTGAAAAACAAAAAGTGGTTGCTAATCAAAGGGGAAGCAGTAAAGGAAGAGAAGACATATGAATGGTTGTTGTTGATAGGGGGAGTTATGTCAGTCAGTGAGGAGACCTTCTTGTCTTGATGGTTAAAATAGTTTTTCACATCATATGTTGCCATCAATGACAAAGGGGGAGATTGTTGCAAGTATGGGCCTAACCGATGTTCTCATTGATGTCAACATACTCCTGTTGCATTGATGATAAGGATAGGATGATTTGTATGCTGAGGATATTGAGAAAATTAGTCCTATCAGGAACAGAGAAGAATAGTGAAGACAGTGAGCTGAAGATCCCAACTAAAATGAAGATCAAAGTATGCATATAAAAGAGTTTGTAGATATGTGTCTTAAGATGATCTAGTAAATATTTGAGAGGTCCGCATGAAGATCTGAAGAAGTTATGGCCACTTGAGTAAAATCGGTTCTAGCAAATGTTCAGAGATGACAGAGTGACACAGATAGGTCTGGTGAGATCCAGAAATGCAATATCTTGTTCTACAGATTTGGTGGAGTGTTTAAGAAGTCAATGTGAATTGAAAACTCAATTGGCTCATGGTCTGGAGGTCTACAATCATCTATTCCAATATGACAGTGATGACAGACTGTGTTCTTGAGGTTCCAGATGAAGGAGAGAAAGATTTCAGTAAGTAGTAGTGTGGATGTTCTTGGTGATTTAGGAAAGCTTGTGGAGGTCTTTGGATTGTGTCCAGTTCATGTTGGTGGTCCGCATTGAAGATTGAGCTCGTAATTGAAGAATTACTTCTGGATGATGATGTTCTTCTAAAGTTTGGCTTACCAGATGAGTTACACATCCTGCGGATGATCTTGAAGATGTTCTGTGAAGAATGGCATGTTCCTAAAGGAGGATTGAAGTCTCAGATCTGTGTGGCCAACAGTGTGGTGATCCACGTGAAGCCTTTTGTAATTAGTCATGCTGTATTTATGTATTTGCTCTGTAATGTATGCCGACTTGGATGATTTTCCCAAAGTCAAATATCTTGTATAAATAAGTTGTGAAGTCATTTCAAATGTATCTGGGGGGAGATGAGAGTGTGGTAGAGAGGAGCAGAGCAAAAGGCAGAGAAAAAGTATTGAGCTTAAATGGAACTGACTCAAGCATGGTGAAAATGCTATTCTTCAGTTCAAGTATGTAATATTTATTATTCTGTAGATAGTGTGTCTCCTGTAGGTAGTGGGCTTCTTGTGAGCAGTATGTTGAGGCAGTGAGCCCTAATTGGCATGTGCCATTTTGTTCTTCTTATTATTTTAACAGAGAATACAATCTTGGGTTAGTCACCCCGTGGTTTTTCCCTTAACTGGGTTTTCCACGTTAAAATCTTGGTGTCATATGTGTTAATGTGTTTCTGCTCTTGAATTGTTACATTATGTTTCCATTATGTGTTAATGTCATATGAAGTCTTTGCCACTGCGGAGAGTATAGTAGCCACCACCTTGTGACCCATTAAACCACCACTTTCATTGTTTCTGTCCTCGGATCGATCCATATTGACCACCTCCCTACTAAGATTCCCTGCCAGTGACTTATCCACTATGGTTCTGCTCAACTTCTCTGTGGCTGATCCATTTATGTTGATTTTGGATTCCAATCGCTACCTGTTGTAGTTGTCGCAACCATCCATTGCAGCCTTCTTTAAATCCTAGTATTTCACCGCTCGCAAAAGAACCATCACCGCTCCTGTGATATTTATCAAAACCCTTGGGTGGCGACTAGTCCCCATCAACCGTACCTCAGACTTTGATCGCATATTTCCACCGTTCACAACTATGATGTCCCCTCAACACGTGGCGGTCTGCACCCTCTAAACCCTTGCCGACATCTTAAAAAAACCTAACCGCTAGCATTTCATTTCTTCTACAGGCTTCTTTGGATCAATAACATTTTGGGTGTTTATTGGTGGTTTAGGACACGGTCATATCTGTGATCAAGAGCAGAAAGAAGGGGGCTCATATGCCCACTTTTCCTTTTTTTTTTTGCTTTAGCTCCGGCCCTGGTCACATGGGTGACCAGGGGCCCTAGACTAACCACCAACATAAAATGCTAACTACCTAAACCTGACTACGCATGTGAACACCTTTAACAAACTGCCAGCAGTGAAGTTAAGTTGCCAGGTTAATCTCTTGTGCCTCCTACATGCCAAAGGAGGCTATTTTTTTCAAATTTTCATAACTTTCACATACAGAGGCAAAATCGCGCGTGGGAGGACTTGTTGGAAATCTAATCCAATGAACTACCTAATGGTGAAAATGTTTTTAGGTGACTGTACCATTTTTGTACATTTTTTATCAGTCAAAGTCAAACTTGCATGAAAACTTCAAACGCACATAACTTTTACATATTTCATCCTTTTTCATCGAATTTTTTTTCAAAGTGCATAGAATTTCCTGAAGAATCTGTTTATGCACTTCATTTTTCTATATGAGTCCATTTTCATCAGATTTTTATCAGATTCTTGATTTTGGCGTAACAGTCTTCTTGACTAGTCTACTTCTTTCTCGATTTGTGGCTTGCAGGTGACCTCGCAAGGCTAGAAAAACATCAGGATCAACATCTACAGTATATTGGGATAGAGAAACAATCAGGTGTATCCATTTCATCATTCATCTCTTTCATTTAATCAATCAATCTTGTTTGCATCACATATTTCAATTTGGGCTTAAAACAAATATTACTTTAGTAATCACATTGAAAAAACTGGGCTAAAATTAACCATTGTCTTCAATCACACATTTTGACTTTGGGTTAAAAAAAAGAACAAGTGTCTTCATTACTTGGTGAAGTTTCATGTGATTAATGGTGTGTATGCTCTTCTCATGCTTCGTGCAATCTTGCGAATCAAAAACACCTCTTATCCATTCAATTTTCACACACACATTTCATTTTCTAAGGGTCAATTTACAAGTGCGAATGTGAATCAAGTGTACATGTGTATGCTCTCTCCTCACACTGTAAGGTGATCTTGGAGATCAAGAACACCTCACTTGGTTCACTTTTGTTTACCCTTCTTAGGAGGCCTACTTGGAGACACACCACTCCAAGGGATGACCTCATACAAGGATGAATCGAAAGACACCCTCATTGGGAGTTGGAATCTTGTCACTCTTGGCTAAGCCCCAAAGAACTTTATACCTTTGGGAAGTGAAGGTGAAGGGTGGGTTACCCCTTTCTCTCGGTTGTGTGGCAGGATTTCGCTTTCAATTCCTTAGTCAACCTCATGTAAACATAGCGTAAGACCTAATTGGCCATACCCCACTTGACTAGTCATAGGACTTGTTGATGTGTCTTCCACGTGTGCTTGTTTGGTCATCATTACATTTCATTTTCAAAATCTAAATTTGCTTATGTGTCTTGCATGAGTGAATCATGTTTGTACATGTGTGATCATTTGATTGCACATTGCCGAATCAAGCTAAACACCAAACACATAAAGACAAGTCATTCAACTCATTCTTCTAACACATTCAAATCCAATCACATTCATCCTAATCACCCATCCTTAGCCACTTCATCACTAATCTTATCCAAGTCATCATTACACATCATCATCAACCTCATTCTAATTAACCCCCCTTCATTCTAATCATCATCCTAATCACATCTAATTCATTCTTAATCGTATCCAAATCATATCCTCCTTATTCTACATCAGTAAATCAACATCATCATAATCATCCTAGTTGTCATCCTAGTCATTACACATCATCCAATCACTCCAAGCCAAATCACATCCCAACTATTTTCATCCCAATCCAAGTCCAAATCAACCTAATCAAAAAGCAAGACCTTAGTTGATCATCATCAACCGTTATCCAAACTTGCTTGAGATCATTAGTCTATCTTAAATAAGTCATCCACTTAAATCAATCCAATCAACCCTCTATTACTTAAGTGTCATTAGTCTACCTTAAGTATAGAGTCATCCAATCAACCCTCTATTACTTAAGTGTCATTAGTCTACCTTAAGTATAGAGAATCAATCCAATCAACCCTCTTACTTGAGATCACTAGTCTATCTCAAGCATAGAGAGTCATCCATCAAAAGAAAACAAATCCTTTCTTCTATCTGTTTCCTTAACTTATTTGAAATGATGTTACTCGACATAAATCTTATCATCTCACAACATCATCTCAAAGAGGGGCAAAATGTAGACACTGAAAATTATCTAGGTCTTGTTTACACATGACCTTTTATGTCTTTACCCTAGGTCCTTATTACACAACACATTGTTGACATGAACTTGTATATGTCCCCTAGGACCTAGTTCATCCTAGTTCATCTAACCTTATCCCACTTAATCCCATTTATCCCTAGGTCCTAGTTTATCTCATCTTAATCCCATTTATCTCTAGGTCCTAGTTCATCCCATCTTAATCACTTTCTTGATTAATTAAATAAACCTATTTTATTTAATTAATCCCACTTGATCACATTCCCAATTAATTAAATAAATCCCATTGATTTAATTAATTGCACCTAGTCACATGTCTCACATAATTCAAATTAAAAATTTGAATTATTCCCTCACCTCTCATCACATTGCGACACATGTCGCATGTCTCCATCTTCCACTTAATATGCCTTCACATGTCAATCTAATTCAAATATTTTGAATTAGATTCCCCTTTATTCTCCATCGCACACTTCATGTGACTACAATCCCTCTTTGAGTGAGAAACCCTAATCCAACCCTAATCTATCTTGACCGTCCATATCTTTCAACATAACTCTCAATCACAACCGTTCATTCAAATTTTCCTTTTTCTATAAAGGTATCCTCTCTTGCGCCATTTGGAACAAATCTTCTTCTAGCATCCTTACTCTTCCGAATATTCCTCTCAATCTCTCATCCATCTATCTTGCATTCTTCCAATCTTTCATCTACCAATCCCTATCACACCATTATGTTGTTGAATCGAGTAATCAACCTTCATCTCTTTGGGTAAAGCGAGAGTTCTTCGGGTGCGGCATTCTCAACCCTATCAATGGATTGTGAGTTGATATGAGGTTTTCATTTGTTATCATTTCATTCATGTTGATTTTCCATGATTTCAGATATATAACATATCTTTATGTTTGCAACAATACAAAGGAGAGCTTGCTCTCTTACAACACTTACAGCAAGGCCTCTTGGGCCATGGCTTCCAAATGGCCATAACAACAAAAAAAACACATAAATGATAATCACTCCCTTCCAAGCTCCAACATCCCAAGGTACCAAGCCTACAATACAACTAAGGATAAACTTTCTCATGCCCACAGGATGCTCACCACCCTGCCATAGACCCAAGAAGGGGTCACCCCCGAGCTAGGATATCACCCTCAACCATTTTCACACCACAACATAAAATTTCATAAAAACATATACACAACAAGAATAAACACCCTCCCAAGGCATAAACACAACGAATCCATTTTCATGGATTTAGGGGGTAGGAGAGAGGACTGCTCTCAACTCAAGAGGTGTACCCAAGATCACAAAAACTCAATATTTCTTAACACAAGGCCTCTAGCCTTACATTTCTCATTTATCACATTTCCAAGGGACTCATGCCCTCACAAAATTCTTTCCAAGGCATTCATGCCTTCACAAAAATCTTAATGATTCTCAAATGCTTTCATGGCCATCAATATGTCAATAATTTATGAGGATGACCTCGAGGAGGTTCACTCCTCTCCAACCCCATACAAGATGGGCTCTCCTCAATGGAGAGCCTCATCCAAACACCCACAAAATATAAATCCACATACAAAAATAAGATTCACACACACACACAAGAAATTATCCATCCATAGGAATGTAAAAAACAAGAGGGAGGCATCAAGCTTTGAAGTTTACCTTTAAGCCCAAAATTGGTAGAGTTGGTGGAGAGATTTCCAATTCCTTCCCCAAGCTCTTGCCTCCAAAAATGTCTCCAAAACTAGCTAACTCCCCCCCAAAACCCCTCAAGAAAGAAAATAAGACAAAAGAAGAACCCTCTCCCTCTCTCAAAGAGGGAGTATTATAGGCTACACACAAAAGCCTTGAGGAATGAGAATGTAACACATGTCACCTTCTCCTTTCTCCTCTCAATCCCACTCACCATCTCCAAGGGATGAGGAGGTGACACATGCCACTTTCCTTCCCTCAAAGTCTCACACTCTCTGACAAGTGCTCTCACACATGTGAGAGCATTGTGGAGAGACGAGTCCCACTTGGAGGCTCCTTGAGGATAAGGATGAGACACATGTCCTCACCTTATCCTACAAGTCAATCCCATTCCCTCCAAGATGCTCTCACACATGTGTGAGAGCATAGGGAAGGGGCCTCCCACACTTGAAGGTCTTGGGGGCTCACCAAGCCTTCAAGCTAAGGTTAACCATAACCAAGGTAGTGGGGATGGTCAAGGTGGACCCTTGACTTATCCACCCCATAACCAAATTCAAATTTTCGTCACATGACTTTGGGGTGAATTTGAAGTGACTAGATGAAGGTTTACCTAAGGTTTAACATGCCCAAATTGACCATAGACCCTAGGGGTATGACCTAGGGTCATTATTTGGTCAATTATAACACCATAGGTTGCATAAAATCACAAGAAATGGCCCAAATAAATAAATGACACCAAATGGTGCAATATAAAACATACAGATTTACAACACCTCATTAAATAAATGAAAATGGTGAAACCTAATCTGAATAAATAAAAAATGCAGACATCGCGAAATCAACATGCACCAACACATGTGACCTTGGCCCCTCCTGGGACTAGATTGGTTAAACACAGAATTCACATAGGGTATGGGATGATCTCTGATTTTCCATGGGCATGGAAAATCATTTGTACACTTACGCAAATAGATTAGTAACACATGTTCATCATAGCCAAAGAGAAAATAATGCACACACACACCATGTCTCATAATCATCTAATCCTCAATAGCAACACAAAATATCATTGATAAGATTCATTATCTACTGTATTTCTAAACATCAATTCAAGATCAAGATTGCATAATAATTTCATTCATTACTCAACAACTTATATCCCAAATAGCATCAAAATGAATGTCACATGTCATATAATCATCAGTGAATTCTAACAAGTACGATATAACCACATCCCAACATTTTCTAACTAATCCAAACATAGGGAAAGAGTCATGAAAGTCTAAATCTACAAGGTCAACAACCCCTAAAATGTCCACATGCCAAGGATACTCTGAACACTAAATCTCAGAAAATAAAAAAAGAAGTACAACACTAAAGTTTCCGGTCCAAGAACAACCAATTGATACTCCACATCTACACCACACGGTTTCAAAGATAGAGCCACACCCCCATAAATTGAACCCTTGGCTAGGGTGAAGTAACAACATGGTCTAAAAGTGCAACTAATCTAGTTGCACAAGGGTGGGCCTCACAGTTTGATTACCAAATTAGTATTGATCTCGTCTTCAGAATGGAGAAATAGGTATTTGCTGTCATTGAAAAGAAACTCTAATGTTATCTATTTTCTAGCATGATAAAGCATGGTAATAATTTGTATACTAGTTTGGAAAAGATCTTTACGTTGTGTGAAATTTTATAAAAATGTTTGATGAGCTTGGAATAGAATTAATAGTTTAGACCATTCATATTATCACTGAAAGTTTTATGTTTGTTGCAAGCTTTAGTTGAGACAGTGTCAAAATTGATGTTTATGGTTACAGATGGTATCTCCCTACTTGTTAAGAAAGATAGTTGATGTGGTATATTTAATATGTTTTTGACTTAGTATGGTAATGATTGAGGTGGAAGACCTAACTTTTATTTTAGAGTGGATTGCTAATTAATGGTTTCTAGTTATGAAGTTGTCTAGTTGTGGTTAAGGAAGTTTGATGACCCTTCACATTTTTTATGACAAGAAATCTATTTATTTGGTTGTCTATAATCATTTATGGTTGTAATCTCAAGTCCTTGAACGACGAAGTCTATGTGCTACACGTACATAGGAAAGGCCATCATGAGCCTCCGAGACATTAGTTCGGCCCCTTAGGGCCTTAGTCTCATCATTTTATGTAATTGATATCTATTTTGTGACTTTGCAAAACTAATATTTACATTCAGTGTGCAGATTTTAATATCGAAGCTAAGAAAAAACATTCACAACTTGAGAATGAATGATTATTTGACATTTACTAAAAATGTGTAAACATTATACAAAACATTGGCGAGTGGAGGGGGAACTATAAGGTCAGATAAGGGTATCCTCATGGCTGCTTTTGTGGGGGGTCGAGGAGAAAATACCAATAATGTTGCGAAGGCCTCGACTCTCCTTTGGGGCCTCAAAATTGCCCTAGCTTTAGACATCAAACATCTTATAGTGGAAGGAGATTCCAATATTATCATCGAAGCTGTCAAAGGATATGTTAGAGTCGGTTGGTAGATGGAAGATATTGTTGAGGATATAAAAGCCCTTCTCTTAAGTTTTGAAGGTAAGTGAGGCATATATATATAGAGAGGGCAATAGAACTGCTAACCCTATGGTCAATCTTGGGATTAGTCTTAATTCCCTAAGTTGCTGGAGAAACATTGATAATCTTCCCCTGAATGTTAAAGTTAGCATTCTGAACGAGGCATCTCACTAATTCATCATGGTTGTTATCATAATTTGTATTGCTTTGTGCAGAGTCTTTTCAAGCTTCCCTCACCTCGTGGGAAGACATGGCACCAAAGGCATCAGCTGGAGCCCCACTCACCCTCCCCAGGTGATGTGGACTATGGAGTCCTATGTGGATCTTGGCCAACTCAGCAGTAAACGTGTTTATTGGCATTATCAATTGAAAAGGTTTTTTCACTCACCATTAGATGGGATGGTTGTTGCGGGATTGCACGAGCCGCGTACTAAAGGAAATAATGACTCAAATGCGCTTAGAAATGGGAAGGACATGCCTGGGAATTCAAGCAGAGATGTGGGTTTAAAGTTTTATAATTACCTTTCTAGATTGTTTGTTCTATGCTTCTCTATTCTCTGCAACTACCTTGTTAGCATTGAGTGGTGCTTGATAAGGAAAATAGGTGGTGAGAAAGGAAGAACTGAGCCTATGACTTGTGGGGAATTCAAGAAGGATTTATAGGTCTAGAGCATAGCTTATGAGGGAGGGGTGACCCCTTTTCTTGAAAGCTTGAATGGCTATGATGAACACCTTTCAGCCTAATTTGCTGGTTCTTTGGATGGGAATAGAAGGGTGAAAGTTGGTGGAGTTCAGTTTGTGGTGTCGAAGGAATCCATAGCCAATGCTATGGATCTACCTTGAAAAGGGAAAAGGATCAAGAAACAGACAAGAGTTCAAGATACCGAAGGCTTGAAGCTATTCTACCATGAATGGGGAGAAGAAAATTAGACTCCAAGGTGGCTTAGAACATGAGAGCTTGATCAACCCGTGGGATCAGGTATGTTTCTTAATCATGAAATTTTTTACCCTGGAAGGGAGATACAGGTGTTTTTATCATTATCACTTTGCATTGTTAAACCACTTCCACCATAAAATCTTGGTAAATTTTCCTTTTATCTTCTCTCTAGTCTTGAGTCTTCTATTCTTCAAACTAAAAGGCTGGCGAGGGAAATCCTGAGGTGGTTGCCTTGCCCCTTCACTAGGGGCTCATCTTTCACCTTTATCACTACCATCTTGCACTGTGCCCTGCTAAACCCCCTTCAAACTAGCTTGTGGAAGGTAGCTCCAATGAAGACCCTGAGGATAATGTTCCCCTTAGTGTTAGGCTTGGAAGCCCCTCCAATTTGAAAACCACATTGCCCTCTGGTCCTAATTCTCCTACAAAACCTCCTATGAGTTGTCCTTCTACCCCTATCTCTAGCCCACCTGTGTCTAAGGCCACATCTCTTTTGAAGGCTCGATTTGGGGGACAAGCTCTGAGGGCTTCTATTTCTGTTGACCTAGAAGGATCCCATGCTCAGTCCCGGAAGGAAGCTGTAGAGGGCCTTTGTGACCTTAGGAATAACCCATCAAAATAGGGTAGTAAAAAATGAAAAGGAGGGAAATCTACTTTTGTCAAAAGTGGTAAGAAGAGTTGCAGAAGAAGTGTCGCAAGGCAGGGGAATGATGAACAACAAGCTCACGAAAGGATGGACAAGCAAGATAAGCAAATGAAGGAGGATGTGTTTTTTAAAGAGAGGGCTGTGGGAAAAGACAATTCTATGAGAAGACTAAGTATTAGGAGGTCATCCAGGTTGGCTGGGGAAAGGCCCCAAGTGCTAAAGATAGTCGATTACTCCTCTGCCTTTGAATAGGACATGAAGTAGGAAATTGAAATAAAAGAAATGAAAACCACCCTTGTGTAGGAATAGGAGGGCGCAAGTCATTTCAAGTCAATGAACAACTCATTTTATGACACAGATCCTGAGGATACTGAAATTCAAGAGACTTCGGATAAGGAAGTGATGAGTGCTAGAATGGAGGTGGATAAAAGGAAACTTGAGAAGGAGCTCGTGGAGGTCAAGACCCGCCTCTTAGCTATGGAGGGAAAAGTCAAGGCACTGATCAAAATGTTTATGAAATCCTCTCACAGGGCTGCTACTGCCTTCTCTATTTTGCAGGAGAATCAGAACTATGATGTGGATACTCTGTTTGAAGATAAGGAGAAAATGCTTAATCTGATCATTGATGATTGGAAATAAATGCTTAGTTAGTTTTATTTTCAGTTTATGTTTAGGGACTCAGACTATGGTTTTATTATGATCTTATGATGTTAGTCTGCTGTGTTTTGGCTGTTTGAGGCTTTGGGCCTGTTTTGTTGCCTTTTTGGCTTTTGTCATCGGGACCTACACCCGAGTTTGCAACTTACTAATATCAAAAACATTTGTATCTTAAATATCATTTACGATGAATATCATTAAACTTATGTTAACGTTTAATTTTACTTAGTTAGAATTAAGTGAATTTTCTCCTTTAATCATATTTCTTCCATTATTTCTTTATTAAATTAAGATATTGTTGTTATTTATTGTTAATTTCGTGAGTGGGCATTACACATTCCTAATCTCCACCGAATATCTCCATGATAGAAAATATCAGTAGTTTCCAAGAGCTTCAACAAAGTGTTGGACTTCAATAGTAAAAGTGACATAATTTTGGCATAGTAAGCTTGCATGTACATTGTGTGTGTTAAAATTATTTTCAATTCTCTTTAAATACCTAATCTTAGAAATTCAAATACTCAAAATAATACACCGACATCATGGGAAAACCAAAATTTGAAATCAAAATCTCGAGGTGCACGAAACAAGCTGACACCCCAAAATTCAGGACCCAAAAAAATATATAGGGCTAGACTAGGGCATGGGTGCCCAAATCTAGACCCTAATTTTCACTTAAGGTCTGCTTTAAGGGAGTCTAGAATATCCAGAATCCAAACTTTTTTTCCAGCTTTAGTCATTTATTGCTTCAGAATACGACATTTCTTCAATAGGGTATAGGTCAATTAGCATTTAGGTAGGCTAGAAACAAAAAGGGCAAGAGGACACCAAAGGAGAGGAGATAAACTGTGAGAAGTTGTACCATTCCATGTAGGAGGACAATTTCTGACATAACACTTGTATGTTTTTTATTGTAATCAAATCTTATTAAGGATTACCTCTGAGGATACCCTCTTAAGTCTATTTGAACTCAAACTACAGGAGAGTTTATCCACTCTTGTCAATTAGCCTTTAACCATCCTCAATCTATTGATGAGTCTTTGTTTTACCTTCTTGATGACATCCCCTAGCCTTCAAGGTGAAAACATCCTCTAGGATTGTGGACTTGTGGTTTCAAGACCCAACAAAAAGGATGGTGATAGGTTCCATGAGGGCCTAAGCCCTTTGGGCTCCCCACAAAACTCTAAAGTAAAGGGGCTATCAAGATAAGATCCTAGTCGGTGCCCACAAGAAAGGTTGCCTCGACAAGAGTTTGCAAAGCTTACCATGACAAGGTCATTGATAGGGTTACATGCCCCATTGCCTATGGTGGGTATGGGATTTTAGCCCACCCAATAACATTAAAAAAATTTAATAAATTTTTTTTGAAGTATTTTAGTACTATATAAAAAAATATTTTATATTTTTTTTGCAACAATTTTTCACATGATCTCTATGAAAAATATGAGGCTCATGTCTATACATCATCAAAGTAAAAGAATCGATAATGACAATGATATGTTAAATATGTGATGCATGCACATAGATGTCATTGCACAATATGAACAAAAGGGAATATTTTGTGGAATATTCCTTAATATGTTAAAGGGAGCAAAAAAATTCTTATGGACCCGAGCCAAGTGCTTGGATTTGGCAATCATCCCTAAGGTTTTTTGGCCTTCTAAACACAATGGGAAGTCAAATTTGACCCAAAATGCTCTAAAAATGAGCCACCTTTGAAAAAAATATAAACAACTCCTAGAGGAAAAACCTTGTAGATCTAGCCTAAAATGTCCAATTTGGATGCAACAAGAGGCAAAATCATCTCTTTTGGATGCTCTAGATGCAATGATGATCTTTTTCTTACTATACTAATCATCAAAAATTACCTACACATAAAAAGTGTTAATCCCCAAAAAGAAACCCCCTAGAATTTGATCTTTCTCTCAACCATTCTAATTCTCTAGATCATCCAAGGATGCAAGAGAAGAGTATGCTTAGTTTCAAGAAAACACAAAATTGCAATCCTAGATCTTATAAGAATGAACTAACTCTTGGTAGAAACTAACTTTGGTACCATGTAAGAATTAGCTACCCAAGATATATAATATGTAAGAACTAATGATAGAAAATATAGAAGACCAAAATGACATAATAACAATATTCTATACAAAGAATGCAATGTGCAATACAAGAGATTCAAGATATTTCTCATATGAGAGTAGGAGGTGGGTATATATAAGATACATCACCAGGAGATGCAAGTTCAACCAATATGGGATAATAGGAGATCTAGTCACATGTGTAATACATCTCCACCAAACTAGGAAAGTACAAATACCTTAAGTAAACTTAACATCTTAGGTGTGAACAAGATAGAGAAGTAAAATAGACTAGTAAAAGACACATTTAGACTTATGTGAACATACCAACAAACACTATTGTAATCCCATAATTGTGACTATAATTCTACCTTAAAATCTATCCAAAATGCATATATATTGCCCAAATGTGCAAATGTGACTTACCTCTCACATCAAGTGACTTGATCCTACCTAATCTCATAGTTAGTCTAGTTGCAGGCCCATGAATAGTCATCTCTAAGGCATTATTCTTGAATTATCTTCTTTCTTTTCTCTCATTTTTGAAATTACTCATAATGAAAAATAAATAGTAAATTTGAAGAGTCAACTTCTATTTATAGGTTTTTCAAATTAAATAGTCAAATTTCTTTTGAATTTTAGTTTTACCTATTCAAGCCTCTTTCACACAAATCATGGTACCTTAAAAATTATAGCTCATTTTTTCATAACTCTTCCTCCATGGAGATCATCTCTCCACCCTCTTTCATATGACAAGGTTCTTTTTCTCCTTACCTTTCTTTGACCACACTCTTTTGTTCATTTTCCAAGCATGTTCCCTCCTATCAAGTCTTTATATATCACTCTTTCTTTCTTTTTTACCTTGTCGTGTTTTCCCTATTCACTATTTAAATTTCTACTATGATATTCTTATTCTCCTATTTCTTGATGTTTTCCTTACTTATTGTCTTGGGGCATCTACTTATTCTCTTCTTTGGGTGCAGATTTTCCTTCTCTTCCTTTCTTTCTCTACATTTTCTCTGTCCTTTATATTTCTCTTTTCTCCTAATATTGTTTATCTTTTTTTTCCAGACAATTTCTAGGGGTATACACTCCTTCTTTCCAATTTTATAGCATATTCCACACCAATATGTTGTTTGGCCTAGCGAGGCCCCTTGTCATTCTAGTTACTTGGTCCCTAAACCATATCTTTCTTTCTTGGTCCCTAAGGCATATTTGACATTGTTGGTCCCTGAGCCATGTTTTTATCTTGATCATTGTGCCATGTTTTGGTCCCTAAGCCAATTTTTACTTTCACTCTAGTTCTTGGCTTTGCATAGCCCCCTTGTTACCCCAATTTTTTTAGTAGAATGTGTTTATTTAGTCTAGCCTAGCCTCTATTCTATCTAACATTGAGATTGTAGAGTTACTAATTACAATTTCTTGATATTATTTATTGGAAATTGATTAGTCTTTTGCATGCATGTCCCTTCTTGTAGATGATGAATGTGTGCTAGACTACATAACAAATAAGTGAAGGCATAGAAAATAATACTTCTATGTATCCTTATATTTTTCATGAATTATTATATGTGTAGTACTTTTTCTTTAGCATGCTATATCACTTAGTGATGTGAGCCCACAAGGTGGGGACAAAATGCAAAGTCAAAAATTGTCTATTTCACAATTTCTCCTCTATGTTAAACACTTAGTTTAAATTCATTCTAGTAGTTTGTTTTGGGTGGGTGCAAGAAGTTGGGTTCACTTTTAGTGGAAGTCTTACAAGGGAAAAAAATCCCGGCAGGAACGGGTACCCCTTTTTTTAAAATGCGTACGCATTTAGGAACCGAACCTAAACTCCTACCCATATGGAATGGGTACTTGTTTCGGTTCAGGATCTCATTCCTAAATGGGTACCCATTACATTAGGAGTGCATACCCATTCTAAAAATATAAAATTGGGCTGACAATGGATATAATTGAAATGGGTACCTGTTTTGAAATAGGTACGCATTTCAAAACAAGTACTCATTTCTTTTTAGTATGTGTACCAATTATTTTTTAGAAAGGGTACATGTTTTAGAGTGGGTATGCATGCTACAAAATTTTAAATTTGAAACTAACATGTTTTCTTTGGTTTTAGGCTTGGAAACCCAACCCTCAACCTTGGATCTGCAAGTGCAATGTCATGTTAACATCAAGAGTAAAAATTGACTTTAACAATATGGTTGACAACATTTTTTTAGAATTTTTGGAATAAATTAAAACTCATTATAGATGACAATGTTTAGTTTTCAAATATGTAAATTTTTTCTGCTATTGGACATATTTTTATATTTATTAATTAATTTTTAAACAAAGGGACTCATAAACTTGAAATGACATATATTACTATTTTTTAATAACTTTTTATTTTGAAACTTTTTGAAACACAAATTATGTTTGACCAATCTAGACATCATTCTCTACACGATGAAAAGAAAAACTCATGTTATGATTAGTTTATCTTAAGTTAGGTTGGTCGTACATGAGGGGTTAAAAAAACACAAATTAGGGCTAGTAAAAAATTAATAAAAAATTTATTAATTAAAAAATTACAAAAAATATTATAACCAAACTTCAACATCATATGCATCTTTCCACAAAAGGAATTAGAAAAATATTTTCATTTAGGTCAAATTATGTTGGTGTACACATGCATGTTTTGGCCTGAAACATATGACTTAAAAAAACCACTTTTTGTACATCCTATACAAAACCAACTTTTAGATCATCCGAGTATTAGAATGAATTACATATTTGAAAACTAGAAACAAAATCCTGCATTTCATATTTTTACACCATGTTAATATCCTGTGTAAGTGCTTCAAATTTTTACTCCAACTATGACAAACTTTGATTTTCAAGAAAAAACTTCCACTTTTTGGCCAAAAAGTGGACCCAACTTCTTACACTTACCCTTCTAAGACTCATTCAATATGTTCCTCAATCCTATTACCTTCACCAAGTTGTCAAAATCTACATTCTATCTACCTCAATTATTTCCTAGACTTCAATTTTAATTAATTCCTACCCAAATGCAAGCATAAAAGCAATAGTGTCTAAACTACATTGCATTTACAATAGCATCCTGAATATTCAAACAAACTATACAATGGCCAAATGTTGATTCTTCTTTATTCTAACAAAAAAAATCTAATGACTAAATATTTTTTCATGTTTTCACAATGGATTTTGCAAACCTTTTATAAAATTAGCCTCTTAGCTATTGAAAATTGTATACGCCTAAAAATGACACGATTCATCCTAAATAAATATTCTAAATATTTATTCCATTCTTCTATCAATTAAATAAATATTCTAAATTTATTTAATCGATTCACTATCCCATAATTAAATAAAATCTATTTATTTAATTACAATTCTTCTAAATGTCCTACACAATTAAATAATCATAAATTATTTAATTAAGCCAAATTCCTCTATCCTAAGTTCTAAATTCCAAAAATCCACATCACCTTTACACCTCACCTTTTCCACCTCACCTTGTCCACCTCATCGGGTTGCACATGTAATTAAATATATTTAATATTTAATTATCTTATTTTCCCTCACCCACATGGCCTATTTCTTCTCAAATCAGAGGTTAGTTAACTAATCAATCAAAAGTGTTAACTAACCTGTCAATTGAGTCAAATCCTCAATCAATTCAGTCAGTTCCACGATTTATTCTTCTAACTGATCAATCAAGTCTGTTAACAGACCAGTCAATGGAGTTAACTCTCCAATCAGTTTTGTCACATCCCCTCTTTCATGATGGAGCTGGGACACTTGTCACATTTCCACTGGTTGCACATTCCTCAACCATCCTCAACCGTTGATCTTCATATCTCCTCTCAACCGTCGATTCCCATTCTTCCAAGTCTATAAATAAAACTTCATCCCTCCATTCTAATCATCCAGGCTTTTGACATCGTTACTCTGCAGAAATATCACCAGTGCGCCTTTGGCACCCTTTTGTCATCCACAAGCTTGAGATCACATACTTGCATTGGAGCTCATTTTCATTGCATATCACCATAGCCGTTCACCGTCGACTTCCTACAAACAGCTAAAAAGATTGCACTCTCTAAGGGCTCATCTCATCTGCAAAAGGACGATCTGTGATAGGCGAACAACAGAAGTTTAGAAACGGGAGAGGTTTGCACTGTGTTTGTTCATTGCTTCGTTTATTGAATCCTTCTTGTTTCACTATTCTGTTGATGTTTGGGTCTTGTTTAATTCATTTGATTGATCACCATTTTACCCTTACATTTTTGGCGCCCACCGTGGGGCCGTTTGCCCCTTTATTTTACCGTTTCTGAGCTTTTTTGAAGGCAGGTTCCATACAGGTCACGCAGAGTCACGTACAGATTACTTCGGTGCATCTGTTCATTTAGGCGGTGCTTTTAAAGATTGTTACGGCGCTTTTATCCTTTCTACGCATCTGTGTATTTTCGCTGCGCTTCTGTGCACTGTTACGGTGCTTTTATTATTTCTGCGCATCTGTGCATTTCTGCTGCACTTTTGAAGACTGTTACTGCGCATACATTAATACTGCGCATTCATTCCTTTTAACGGCGCATGCATGCAATATTGCGGTGCATTTATTAATGTTGCGCTTCTGTTGATTATTTCTGCGCATTTGATCACTGAAGCTGCGCATTTGTAACAGGCTGAGGTTTTAGTACTTTTCTAGGGAAAGTTGCTAACGCTAACCTTTTCGCAGGTGTTTGCTGGAGCGTTTTTGCAGGATAGGTGCAGGTTTAGTTCCATGTAGTTGCATCTAATTAGTTCACATTTCATTTTCAAAGGGAAAGTAAAAATTAATGTTCATTCAAATCTTCATCTAGTTCTAATTAGGGAGGAAGTAACTGGATTTATTTCTTGCTTGCATTGCAAACACCTTCCAAGTTATTGCTATCTAAAGATTAAAATTGAACTCATCAATGATCTTGAAGTTAAAATGAACCATTGCTATATCGTGAGACCTGAATTTCAAAGTTAACAATCTCGTGCTACGCGGTTTAAAAATTGAACTCACTACTGCTTTCTGAAGTTAAAATGAACCATTACTATATCGTGAGACCTGAATTTCAAAGTTAACAATCTCGTGCTACGCGGTTTAAAAATTGAACTCACTACTGCTTTCTAGGATTTAAAACTGAACCACTGCTATATTGCTGAAATCACTTCAAAGTTCTGTTTGAGTAGATTAGCCCATTTAGTTTTTCACTTTTAACTAGGGTGGATTAATCAGTGTATTCTGTGCTTGCAAATGACAATAGGCTTATGCTCTCCCCTCTTCTGGGTGATCAGAGTGCCAGACCTGTCATTCTATCTGTTTAACCTTTAGGAGGGGCCTACCCTTGGATGCACGCTTGTCCAAGTGGGAACGACCCTGAGTGGTAACAAGCTAACGCCAAGCCCTACCAAGCCACTTAAAATAAATTGTGCTTGAGGTGAAAACTTCCTGCAACAAGTACTGTTATGTTACACCGACGGCCAACCTCCCCCAAAACCCTCTCAGGCGCAACCTTGTGAGGCTGGGAGACTCCATAACGGAGAGTAGCGCCGCCGCACGTGTAACCACTTGAACGGTTGCCCGAATTAAATACCTCTTGTTTTAGTGGCCCAAATCCCTTATAATCCATTTCTCGCCTAGGATTTTGTGCTTGCTTTCGTCCAAAATAGAGTCGAAAAAATTACAAAAATAATGAAAAACTACAAAATATTCTTTGTGCTTGCTGTGTTTTCTTGCTATTAAATTCATAATATCAGATCAGGAAGACCTTTTCTAGCCAAAAAATACCAAAAACAGAAGAAAAAAAACCAAAAATTTTGCAAAACTTCATAGCTGCACATTTACACATTTCTGCTGCGCATTTGCAGCGACTTCCTGCGCTTTTGAAACGACTTACTGCGCATATACCTTTTTGCTGCGCATATATGCACTGTTGTTGCGCATATATAATTCACCAGACTGGCGCATTTACTGTGACTTATAGCGCATTTGTCCATTTCTGCTGCGCATCTGTTTCTGCGCATATGCGACAGTGAGCACTTGCCCTATTTTTGAGGAGAGATTTTCACCTGATCAGAGCACCCATTTCAGCCTAGTTTCACTTTCTGAGATCAGAGTCAACCTTGCAGTCAATCTCCATCCATTTCACCCAACTCTTTCTCTGTCATCCATTGTCTCTCCCACTTTCTGTCCAAATCACTCTTGTCCCAAAGTCAGCCTATCCCATATCGATTCGGCATAAGTCCTTTTTCGTTTCATTGGTGAATTCACGTAAGCCTAGTAGGTCACAGTACCTTTGCTAGTAGTCTTGTTGAACGACTAAGCCCTACACAGTAAGACTGGTATCGACTACCCTTGCTAGTGGCTAGAGTCTTGTGTCAACCGTCTTACTTGAAGTCATTAAGCGAGAGAATCCTTTGTCCAAGTCTTATCCTAGGTATCCCATTCATAATAGTCTTGGTCGGCACCTCGCCAAAATTTCTAATCCTGGTCCACTTCATCCCACCCCACCTTGCATGGTTCTTACTCGATCCCAGTACAACAAGCAAATCGAAATGGCCGACTCATCTGATCACCTTCTCCCACCACGTGATGGTGAAGAAGAGATTTCTCATGAAGAATTAGTGTCGCACATGCAAGATAGAAAATTCCAACGCGTCGTAGAGAAGATGATCCTTGAAGACCCCCATAAGTATTTCCATCATCTTGCTAGTCTCGGAATCAAACTCCCCGCAGACTTTGACATTAGCTCCATCATGGAAAATGCAGATAATGATCATGAGAGGGGCACAAATGACATAGTCCCACATGTGCATGAGAGAGGCACAAATGACACGGTCCCCCATACAAATGAGAGAGGAAAGCAACCCGTAGATCCAACTACTCCTATGGCGGACGTGAGACAACAAATCGAAAGTCTAAAGCTCGAGATATCCAACCTTAAGACCGGTACAAGTTCTAAGAACTACTCTTTGGAAGATATAGCACCGTACCCCTTTGACAGAAATTTGATCATGAAACCATTCCCCTATCAGTTCGGAGTTCTAAAATTTGACAAATATAAAGGGAAGGGGGACCCTAGAGATCATATCAGGGAATTCACTGCAGCATGTTTAGAAGTAGCTCACAACGAGACCTAATTAATGAGACTATTCCCGCGATCTTTAGGTGGTCAAGCTATGGAGTGGTTCTCGCGTCTCCCACCAAGAATCAAATCTTTTGATGAACTTGTCAATAAATTTATAACGCACTTCTCTTACAACATAGAACACGAGGTATCTATGCTAGATCTATGCAACACCAAGCAAAAGAGTGGTGAGTCATTCGCCGCCTTCCTACAACGATGGAGACAGCTAGCTAGTAAGTGTTCTTATGATATGCCTGAGAAGCAGCTATTGGAAATGTTTGTCCACAACCTAAACACTGATCTTAGCTATCAGATTCAGATACAATGCCCTACCTCGTTCGCCAAAGTCATTGAAATGGGCCTCTTCATTGAAAAAGCTATGATCACTAAAGGAACTCTCAAGCTCTACAAGGACACACCTCCTTCCAATTACACAATAGATAAATCAAAGTTTTGGACCAAGAACAAGAATGTGGTCAACGATGGAGTAGTGGACGCCAAGGCGGCAGCCCCTAAGCAACAACCCATATTCACTCTTAAGGGAGAAGCAAATACCGGTGCACTCAACAAGCCACCCCCTTAGGAACCTAGACCTTGGTTCAATTCAAATCCAAGGAGAAAATTCATGCCGTTGGGAGAATCTCAAGAGTCTGCCCTCAGGAAGTTGTTGGCTAACAATGAAATTTCTCTACCGCCAACAAGTGACTATGAGCCTATCGTCAAACCTCCCTATTGGAAGGACACAGACTATTGTGAGTATCATCGAGGAAGGGGGCACACGACTAACAATTGCATCCGCCTCAAGAATGTCATACAGGATATACTGGATCAGAATCAGGGAGGGACACAACAGCATACCTCCAATGAATCTCATGTGGCCTACCGGGATCCTCTTCTGAACCACAACCGGCCATATAACAACAATCGCCATAATGGCCACAACAGCAACAATGGTCACAACGGCAACAACTCCAATGGCAATTCCAATAACGACAACAGTCGCAACCAGCCAAATCTGAATAGTGGGTCGAGTAATGCTAACTATGCAAGCGTTCCATTTGAGTACACCATTAACTACATTTCTGAGCATCTTCCGCAGGTCAATGTCGTCTCCCCCGACCAACAACCAGGACCTAATAGAATTGGTTGTAGTATAATTACCCGCAGTGGTAAAGTCACGATCAATACCACCCCTCCAAGGTCGTCACCATCTCCGTCCAACTCCCGCCCATACAATGTCATCGACCAGTTGCAAAAAACTCCAGCCCACATTTCTATATTGGAGCTCTTGCGTCTATCTCCTTCTCATAAGGAGATTCTTGAGAAAGCCTTAGTGGAAACTACTGTCCCCACTAACCTAGCCTAAGAAACGTTTCAGACCATGGTAGGAAATCTGACATCTTCCACTTCCATCTCGTTTACGGAGCAAGATGACCTTTCCATATCTCAACCCCACAACACCCCTCTACACATTGTCGCATTCGTGCACAAGCACCGCATCAAGAGGGTTCTCATTGATGGGCGTGCCGGTTTAAATATTTGTACTTTGAAGCTAGTCCTTGCACTGGGGTTCTCCGAACAGGCAATTGATCCAAGACAGAAAATTACCATCAAAGCCTATGACGAAGAGGAATGAACCACCAAAGGAACAGTTGTCCTACCCATTCAAGTGGGACCGGTAATTAAAGATGTGGTGTGCCAAGTCCTTGATCTGGAGCTTGCTTACAATATTCTACTAGGGAGACCATGGATCCACGTCATGAAGGCTGTCCCCTCCACCTATCATCAATGCATTAAGTTCCCACACAATGGCAAGCAGGTCACCATACAAGGTGATCCCGACCCCTACCAACACTGCAATTCTTTCCAAGCAAAATCTGAATGCGTCATTCCCAACAACAGAGCCTACATTTCCCCTACTCCGCAACAAGACCATACTGCCGAAGCTTCCTCCTCAAGGCCCAAACCGCTGAAACTTACCATAAAAGAAAATGGCGTGGGGGAGTACTCCATTGAGCACAGCCTCAACCTTGCCACCATGCCTTTGTCTCCTCGCTCCTTTGGCAAACCCAAGCATCAACCTAGGCATTTTCCAAAGCCATTTGCTCCTCCTATAACTCCTGCAAATCCCTTTGTAAAATGGGGGACCTTATCTGATGAGACAGAGGAGCGAGATCTCCTGCAATGGCTTTATGCTGAAGAGGAAAACACACCCCAAGAGCCGCCTAGACTCCCTACAGAACTCTATGGATGGGGTGAAACTATTTTGCACAGGATGGGGTACGAAGGACAAGGCCCCATAGGCCTCAGAAAAGAAGGAATCGTTGAACCTATACAATCTTCTTCATCCTCTTCGGCTAGAAACACAACTGGCCTAGGGTACAAAGGCAAAGGTAAAGCCAAGGAAAATGCCTGCCTTGTGGAGATGATTCAAACACTCCAAGTAGATAGGGACACAGATTCAGATGACTCAAATGAGTATGAGTGGGACGAGCTAACAGAGCACTCCTATGATGACAAGGAGATTGACACCATCCAAACTCTCAGCCCCTACCATGAGGGACAGATGCAACGGGACAGACCACTGGAGTCTGATTTGCCCCTCCCTGAGATTATGGCTTTCGAGGAAAGTTTCGATTCCATTGCGATAAACAACTTGGAGGAAAGTACCACCCAGAACACTACCCCCACCAATGCTCATAACATCTCCATTCACAACATTAATGAATCAGATCTCTCATCTGACTCCCTTCCCCTCTTGCACCCTGAGCTTATTGACTGGGATCTACAAGGAACCCCCCAATTAGATATGTTCCAAAACGATGATGCTTACATTGACTATATGGAACTTAGGGATTACTTACCAAAAGGAGATCATAAAGCTGGTTTTGCTATCGAACTCAATACCGTGGCTTACTTCGGGGAGGGTGCCAAGCCTTCTAGTCGCAAAAATATTAAAATAAAAAATGGATCTGACAGTGAAAACCGCCGTGCGGCAGTATCAGATCATAAAACAGTAAAAAGAAAGGACATATCCGAAGGTGAAAACCCAACTGTGGCACCTGACGATGGAATGCTTGACACCCTCCCCAGTGATATGTACCAGGAGCGGTCACAGATTGTGGTGGAGCCAACAGAACCAGTAAATATTGGAACCGAAGAGCAGCCCAAGATTATCCACTTTGCAAAATCTCTCACACCACCTGAGAAAACTAGGTTTGTACCATTCTTTAAGAAGAAGAGAGGCAGCTTTGCTTGGTCATATGCTGACATGCCAGGTTTAGACCCGAACCTGATTCTGCATCATTTGCCATTGGATCCAGGGGTGAAGCCCGTAAAGCAGAAACTGAGAAAGATGCATCCTCATATAGCCCTTTTGGTCAAGGAAGAACTCAAGAAATTGCTAGATGTGGGGTTCATCAAAGCCATAGATTATCCTGAATGGATATCTAATATTGTGCCAGTGTCTAAACCAGATGGCAGGGTTCGACTATGCAACGATTTTAGAGACTTAAACAAAGCATGCCGCAAGGATGACTTTCCGTTACCAAACATCGACATCATAGTCGACCTTACTGCAGGGCATTCAATGCTATCACTCATGGACGGATTCTCCGAGTATAACCAAATCAAAATAGCACCGGAGGACCAACACAAAATAGCTTTCACTTGTCCATGGGGTACCTATTGCTGGAATGTCATGCCTTTTGGGCTGAAAAATGCAGGTGCTACATATCAGCGGGCCATGACAACCATATTCCATGACATGATGCATGTGACCATGGAGGATTATGTTGACGATATCTTAGCAAAATCTCTCACGAGGGACTCACACCTGGATATCCTAGAGAAAGTCTTCCAACGACTGGACCAATTCCAAGTTAAATTGAACCTGAAGAAATGTGTGTTTGGGGTGACTTCAGGTAAGCTGCTAGGCTTCATCATGTCGGCTAACAGAATAGAAGTAGACCCTGCCAAGGTCAAGGCTATAATGGACATGCCACCGCCCAAGACTCTAAACCTTGGTTGACAAGGCCACAAGGAAAGTATCAAGCCATGATAGGTAACTGCCAAGTGTGTATTTGTGGGATAGATATGGGTTGAATGGAAAATGAGCGAAGGAAGAATGGACTCAAGGTGATTGGATTCTCAAAGATGGAGAAGGTGGTTTATCACAAGTAACATCTGTTTACCAGGTTTTCCTCACTTGCTTGTATTTGCACGAGGAGCCAGAGAGTAACATGACGCCTGTTTGCCAGGTTTTCATCACGATACCTATCCAAGGCGCCTGTTTGCCAGGTTTTCACCAAAGGACGATTTTTTTTTTGTTTTGTTGTATATCGTTATTAGTATATCATTGGTTTACCGCTTGACAGGGGCAATACCTTGTTTGTTCTTGTGTCATTTGTGCATACTTACCTGCCTGCTTGTGTGTGTCATCATTCCATCTTGCATCGCGTATCATTCGACTCTTTCTTCAACCGATTTCTTCATTCTAACCTAGCTTCCCTTCATCTTCGTGAGATTGTCCGTCTCACATCTTCTGCCTCCTCCTCGTCCAATCTCCCGAGGGGGCATCCTGTCATCAATCATTCGTAGGACTAGTCATGCACATGCTTAGGTTCGTAGAATACACCATCCAATGCATTAGGTCACCAATACATTTGCATCACATCACATCTTAAAGCACAAATAATCACATCAAACTCATATCACATACGCATACATTTGCATTAGATCATTTAGATGTCCCATAAACACAGTTGCATCATCACATAGAAATCATAACACATACGCATACATTTGCATTAGATCATATAGATGTCCCATAACACAGTTGCATCATCACATAGAACTCATAACACATACGCATACATTTACATTAGAACATATCCACCTCCCATAACAAAGTTGCCTCTAACATAGAAATCATATTACATTGTGCATTCATTTGAAAACATTAAATCACATAGACATCATATAGCAGCATATCACAAAGCCATCTCATAGACCATCTAACTATGCACATACATCACATCATACAATAGAAGTAAATCTTCATCGCATAACACATGCAATAGATACACAAAGCTGCATCATCATATATACTATCATATAAAAGAGGTCCAAATGTACAAAATCATCATCTATCTCTGGAATAAAAGTGTCATATACAATATGCATCCAAAGGGATGGTAATACATGTCCCAAAATGTACAAAATCTGGTCTGTGTCTATCCCTACTGCTGTGGGCCACCACTGCCAGCTCCTGACTGCCGGGGACCCATCATGGAGGCCCCTGACTAAGATGGACCTACTCTATGAGTCACCCCAGACTGACTCCTGAAGCTCCCTGCCCTCTGGCTCGATGCCACGGCACCATGGTATAACCCTCGGTAATACTGAGCCTGGGACTGTGCTCTGGCGAGATCTGTCTGTGCCTGTGCCAACTGCGTCTGCAACTGGCCAACATGTGCCTGTGCCTGCTGCACCTGCCCAACCAAAAATGAACTCGCTGCATCTGTCCCCATAGCGGCCACAGCGGTGTCCCGCTCTACACGGATAATACGTACCCGTGCGTCTACCATGTCTCGCTCGCGAGTCAACCCAGTGATCACCGCTGCGTCTGTCTCTCGCCTCCTCTCTACCCTCCTCAGTTGTGCCTGCAGCTCTCACACCTGTCCCCTCAGGCTAGCAATGGTCCTCTCATGAGCCTCTCCTTGTACTGGCCCCTATGCTGCCTCTGCCTGTCCTGGCCCCTATGGTTGGGGCACCTGCTGCTGTGGTACCTGCTGGGGTGGTGGCATCTGTGCCTGCTGAGGTATCTGCTGCTGTGCCTCTAACTGCCCTGGCACTACCTGCTCAGCCTGCACTATCCTCCTCCGCTGTCTCGGCCTCTCTCCGGCCCTACCACCCCGTCGTCCTCGTCCTCCTCTAACTCCCCTCCGCCCTGGGCCAGCCTCTCCCTCCTCTTCTGAGTCTGCCTTGTCAATACGAGGCACTAGCATACCGGGTCCTGAATATCTCGGGAAAGGATGTGCAGTGATCCAATCCTCGTACTCCTGTGTCACCCCCGCATCTGCTATCTCTCTCCTCATGTCCCATGCCACATATGGCATCTGCTGGAACTCTGCCAGAGCCTCCTCATAAGAAGCCATCGGCCCCCATCGGACCCTCTCTGCATGCGTCTGTGTGAACATAGCCTGCCCCTGTGGCATACCCCGTCTCCGCCCAAACTGTCGCTGTACCCTGCCCACCATCTGTCTCTCCAAGATGTGCCGTGTCCGGCCTATCAACCACCTGGTCTGAAAGCAGTATGGCAACTCGTCTCCCTCGTCGTCCTAGGGCTCGCAATCCAGATATGGTCGCCAGACGACCACATCCACTCCGTCCAAGGTGTGTCTCCAGTACTCTAGCTTCCCCAGCCTATGCTGGGAAATCACTCCTGCATAGCCATAACTGTATGGCTCTCCTCGCTGCCTCGCGAAGACACATATCAGCCTAGTCACCGCTATGTGCTCCCACAGCCAGAACTGTAACAGCAACACCCCAGTCGATAGACTCGTGCTGCGGTGGTACACCACCTGATGCATGTCGTGGTATAAGTGGGCCAGTACGCAGACTCCCCACGCATATCGGGTGCCCTCAGTCAGCATCTGCTCCATGATCCTGCCCCATCCAATGGGGAACCCATGCGATCTCCTGTCCGGCATACAACGCCCCCGATCAGTCCGGCCACAATCCCCGGGAAGTAGTCATAATAGTCATATATATCCTGCCACAGGATAACCTGTCTAGCTAGCTCAGGATCATCAAACACCCACTGGCACTCGGCGAGTCCCACGTCCCGCTGTGCATCATACTCTACTAACTCGCCTACCACAGGCAAGTGCAATATCCGGTAGATGTCCTCCAAGGTCACCGTCATCTCTCCCGTCAGAAAGTGGAAGGTCCCGTCCTCACTATGGAATCTCTCCACGGCAACTGTCAGTAGTCCACGGTTCGCCCGCACCTCGGGCATGAAGCATACATAATCCAAACCCATGGCACCAAGCGCCACTCTGTTAGTCTCTATCAGTATATATCTCTGCAATAAGGGCATGGGAAACGTCTCTCTCGACTGCAGTGTGTCCCGAATCTCCTCCTGCACGCAAGCAAGGCAAAGCGTCAGTCTCAAGCGACATATACCATACTCAACATACCTATTGAACTATATCAACTAAACTTAGCATTTCAAATTGATCAAAACAGCACACTACATCTCTTGACTAGATTTCTGCAATCTCAGAGATAGCTCATTGATTACCACGTCAAACAGGACGCTAATCGAATCAATTTGGCTAAGTCCTTTGCTATCCATAGCAAATGCGCCACTACAGGTGGTAAAAGCGCCGTCTTTTGGTATATGCGCCGCTAAATTCAGCATATGCACCACCTCACACACATGCGCCGCCATAGTGCACATATGCGCAGATCCGATAGATGCGCCACAAAATTCAGCATATGCACCACCATATTATGAAAGTGCCGCTACAATCAACATATGCGTGGCATTCACAAATGCGCCGCTACTTTCTACATATGCGCGGCTTAAATACGCATGCGCCGCCAAATTACGTAAGCGCAGCTATATTGCACAGATGCGCAGTTTTCATGTATGCGCCGCCGAAACCGGCATATGCGCCGCGCAATGACAAAAGCGCCGCTTCGCGAGACATATGCGCCGTTCTGAGTTTCAGCGCATGCATTCGACCTATTTTCTAAGTGCATTTATGACACCTAAAGTCGACCCTAGGAGAAATTTTTTGAAGCACATACCGGGGGTCCTGCCTCTGCTGGCCGCCTGAATTGACGGACTCGCTCGAATCGGTGCTCCTCGCGTGGAATGTCTGCTGCTCTGGCTGCCATGCTGCTCCAAGTTTGCTCTAGGCTCTCTCAATCCAATCTAGAGCAAACAAGTGTACAAATGACTATTCTTGTGGACCCAGCTCCTATTTATAGCCTCCAAACCCTAATTCTGGCTAGGTGATGACTGTGACTACTTCCCATGCCCGTTTTTCTTCCCGTTTTCTTCCCGCATCCCTGCCCGCGTCCCTTTTCCTCCAACCTCTCCTAACCCCTTCGTCTTCGTGAGATTGTCCGTCTCCGAATCTTTTGCCCTTTTCCCGTCCAATCTCCCGAGGGGGCATCCTATCATCATTAAACCTGTACCAGGGGCAAACTGGGGCATGTATCACCATCAGACTATCGACTTCTTTGAAGCAACGCTGTAAACTGCATTGCATCAAAGAGGGGCAAAATGTATACGCCTAAAAATGACACGATTCATCCTAAATAAATATTCTAAATATTTATTCCATTCTTCTATCAATTAAATAAATATTCTAAATTTATTTAATCGATTCACTATCCCATAATTAAATAAAATCTATTTATTTAATTACAATTCTTCTAAATGTCCTACACAATTAAATAATCATAAATTATTTAATTAAGCCAAATTCCTCTATCCTAAGTTCTAAATTCCAAAAATCCACATCACCTTTCCACCTCACCTTTTCCACCTCACCTTTTCCACCTCATCGGGTTGCACATGTAATTAAATATATTTAATATTTAATTATCTTATTTTCCCTCACCCACATGGCCTATTTCTTCTCAAATCAGAGGTTAGTTAACTAATCAATCAAAAGTGTTAACTAACCTGTCAATTGAGTCAAATCCTCAATCAATTCAGTCAGTTCCACGATTTATTCTTCTAACTGATCAATCAAGTATGTTAACAGACCAGTCAATGGAGTTAACTCTCCAATCAGTTTTGTCACATCCCCTCTTTCATGATGGAGTTGGGACACTTGTCACATTTCCACTGGTTGCACATTCCTCAACCATCCTCAGCCGTTGATCTTCATATCTCCTCTCAACCGTCGATTCCCATTCTTCCAAGTCTATAAATGAAGCTTCATCCCTCCATTCTAATCATCCAGGCTTTTGACATCGTTACTCTGCAGAAATATCACCAGCGCGCCTTTGGCACCCTTTTGTCATCCACAAGCTTGAGATCACATACTTGCATTGGAGCTCATCTTCATTGCATATCACCATAGCCGTTTACTGTCGACTTCCTACAAACAGCTAAAAAGATTGCACTCTCTGAGGGCTCATCTCATCTGCAAAAGGACAATCTATGATAGGCGAACAACAGAAGTTTAGAAACGGGAGAGGTTTGCACTGTGTTTGTTCATTGCTTCGTTTATTGAATCCTTCTTGTTTCACTATTCTGTTGATGTTTGGGTCTTGTTTAATTCATTTGATTGATCACCATTTTACCCTTACAAAAATAATAATATTCCTTTTTCTATTGTTGCTTCTATTCTTTCCTAAACATTCTTTGCAATTATCTTCTTTTTGCAACTTTTGAAATATTATATAGCTCTTCTATAGTCTTGACATTCTAAGATACTTCCCTTTTCCTCTTGGCAATTTGGTGATCTTCATTTCCTTTCTTCCTCTCCCACACAAGCACTTTTCACACTCTAGAAGCTCCATAGGTTTTTATAGTATTCTACAAGTATGTTTTACCTTCCTAGAACATAGTACACTAGGATAAATGTACACATTTCAATCTTAGACTATATAATTACCGTAGGGTTGAAAATACCAAATAGAGGTATGACTGAGGTAGGCTCCCAAGCAACCCCAACCTTTTCCTTTGTCCTAGATACTACGATATTCTAAATCTACTCACCACAAACATGAATGACGTGGACTTAGAATGGAACATGTGCTACACCCTTTCTAATGGCATGGATCAAATTACTCCTGCTCTTCCAAGAAAAGCCAACTAAGCAAGGGAAAATCTGATTGATCACTCTCCTCATGTGGAAAGAGGATCTCATGGATGACAATGACATGATTGTATGAAATGGAGTTTGCATCAATGGGATCACTCACTTTGCAAGGAAGGAGTGCTTGATGGTAGACTATGGTGTTTATTTGAGGAGTTGGATGAGGAATGGTTGTAGTTTGAATTGTTGAGATATTTGAATTCTCTCTTTATAGTGTTATTGTTGTGGTTCTAGCATCAATAAGTTTGATGAGATCATATAAGAGAATGAGTTCTTTTATGTGGGACTCTTCTCTTACCTATATTTATTCATTATCTTCTTAGATTATCCTAAGAATGGGTATGTTCTCTTGAATTTCATCTAAAATCATCTCAATCTAGTCTTCCTTAATCCCTAGACACATTTGGCATGAATGACCAAGTGAGAGATAGGAGACTCAAAAGAGTGATTTTTGGGATGTTTTCCTGCTTTGTTGAAGTTGTGATGTTTCCTTTGTTTGATGTTTTGTTTAACATTTTTTGGATGTCTCATGATGGAATTGAGGGCTTCTTTGCTATGTACTTTCAAAAGTTGAAATATTGTAACTAAGAATATCAATATGAATGCATGCAAAAAAGAATCTATCCTATTTCTTTTTCCTTTTTCTAAAATGAAGTGTAATTTAATTAACTAGGTGCAACTAATTATTTCTATATGACTTTGCATGCAAATTAAGCTATGTTTTTGGAGTTTTAAGATTTCATGGAAAACTTTAAAAGAAACTTCTAATCTACTTACAAGATGCAAAAAGTAATTTAAATGTAATTCTACCTAAGGAAGTAAATCCTAAATTAACTACAAAACAACGACAAAGTGTTATAATCCTTAAGAAAAATTTAGTGATCTAATTAATAAAAAAAATACTCTTCAAATGAAAATGCTTTTGAAATTAATGAACCGGGAAGAAGCTTTGAAGCTTCTTTGCAATTGTTGTAATTGTGGTCCTCGAAGGATCCATAGTTTCTTCTCCTCTTCCACCTTGGAGCACTTCTCTTGATGGAAAGGGAATATCTAGATTGGGATTAATTTGGGAGGAGGAAAAGATGCTTCTTGTGCTATGTGGTTGTGGCTAGAGCCTAGATATGAGGATTCAAAATTGAGCTTTGCAAAGAGGTGAGCAATCTTCTAAAGGTGATTTGATTCCTAGAGAAAGGGATACATAGCTTCTAGAAAATACTTGTAGAGGTAGTGTAACAATCCTTCTATCCTATGGATAGAATAGCTTCTTCAAAATTTCTCAAAGCTTCTCTATTCTAAATTTTCTCTCTCTATTCCTCTCCCTTATGAATGAGAGGGGGGGTTCAAATAGGAGAAGAGAGAATACTAGAGGAAAAAGTAGGCTAAAGATAGGAATGAAAGTAAGAAAGAAAGCAAGGAAGAAAGCAAAGAAGAAAGCATGGAAAAAATCTGGTGATTAGGAGGAATATTAGAGAAAAACTAGCCAAAATAAAGTGACTCACACACACACAAAAACATGATAAGGTCACCCCTCTTACTACGGTAGGCCACCTAGGCAACCTTGAAACTTAACATGGGTCACTCGAGAAACCTTGAGGTCTTTTTAGTGCCCCTACAACTTAAGGCATGCGACAATAGTTTTAGGATGTGAGAAGGACAAGTGAGTGAAGATGATGAAAAATAAGGGTGAACACATGGAGGGTACTAGGACACTAAGAAAGCTCCCATCAAGACAAAAAAGATTGTAAGGAGAAATGAGCATGCCACATGGGTCATGAGCTGGACTGTCAAATCATCATTAGATGTTTATATTGACCCACACAATTTTGATTGCTTACATATTATCCCCTTAGGTATGGAAGTGTACATAGAAGGTAGGTGTCATTCTTGAAATAGGCATGTGGGACCCGCACTTACCTATTTATCATTGTCCAGCATTTGACTTGCAAACAAATTGGTTAATCATGTGCAATATGGTAATCCAGAAAGTGACAATGGAAAAAGAAAAGAGAACTTACCATCAGCATGAGATTTAGAGAGATACTACCTTTGTTGTGTGCCTCAACTTGTGTGAATAACCTACAAAACAAACAAGTTGACTCAAGTGCATTTTTGATAAACAATTAGCCCAATGTTAGTAAAAAACAAGGACAAGAGGATGTACCATTATTGCTAGGTGAAATGTATACCTATGCTGACTTGCTCCACTCTGATGATTTGCAAGAAAGATGGAGGAAAACACAAAATAGAAGTAAAATCCTACTTAAGGGCAAAAAAGGACAACATAAAATTCATTTTCACTTGCAATGACAAAGAGAGGGAAGAAGAGGGGAAATGGTCAAACGGCAATAGAATGGTGCAAATGAACAACCTACAAAGAGCTAGAGATGAAGAGATCAATATTTATGGTAGGTGGTCATGTGCTCATGTGGTTCCTCAAGTATGAGAATTAAGGAAAACTCCTCTTTTTCTTTATTTTAACTTTGTTGATTTCTTTTGAAATTTGCTTGTTTTTGGGTGCTTGGGGTTTGCATTTCCATGAGTAGAGTTGCCCCTTTTGGACCTACTTGGTTGCTTGAGTTGAGGGGGTTGGGTGCCCAAGCGCATCTGCTACTTTTCCTAGGTCACCCAAGCTACCCTGGGGTTTCCTGGGAGACCTTCCTAGTCACCTTTTTTGTTCATGAATGGTTAGAAACTTGTCTTCTTTGCATTGTTTTGTAGTCACTTTCACCAGTTGTAGGTTCGATTTTGGGGTTCTATATTTTTTTTAATTTTTGACATTTTTAAAAAAATTTATGTTTTCTTTTTATGAATTTTTAGGGTTTTTTAAAAGTTTTAACATGGCTTTCTTGGTTTCACAAGATACTTTAAACATTTGATGGAACACCACCAAGGAGCAGGCATGGTTCTCAAATGTCATGGAGACATTAAGTAGAGAAGACCTAACCATCCTTCAGATGGCAAGGTTAGTGAGAGTGTTTCATGTTTTGATTGTTAGTCTTGCATGGATCTATTGAGACATCTTGACTTACTAGTATGCTAACTAGAACACCTTCCAATTTCTAAGAGTTCAGAGAGAGTGGAAAATCACTCTCTATGATGTGTATCACGCCATAGGTGTTCCTATTCAATTCAAGAGGATACAATTACCTAAGGTTGATTTTGAGGGTTAGACTTTCATGGGGCCACTTTCTTAGGGGTTGATTGTCTAGGAGATAGGCTAGGGATCTAGCTGACCTTAATTGCTACTTGTGTTATTCCACCCCTATAGAAAGTATTGATTGGTCTTATTGCCACTCATTTGTCAAGAGTTAAGAAGAATCCTATGTTGGGATGGTGCTAGGCACAAATCATATGAGATCAAGTAGGATAGAGTTTATGCTTGGGGAGTTGACATACTAGCACTAGTTTACAAAGATTTGTATTAGATTGCATGATGGGGAGTTATGGATTTTAGTCATCCTTCTTTGGTTATGGTACGGATCCTAGAGCATATTAAACCTTATCAGTGTGAGATGCCCTTAGGGGGAGTCTACAAATCCTAGAACTATGAGATGGCATAGACTTGGACTCTTCATTGTGACCACACAAGTAGTAGAAAATTTGACAGATGATGACTTCATTATAGATCCCTATACTAGCATTTAGGGGAGGTGGAATAGAGATATGGCCATTTGATCCTTTTGTCAAGGAGTGTGCTCCTTGATAGATATAAATCACCTCGTTGAGATCCACTCTATTTTATGAGTCCTACAAAAGCTTTGAGAAGGCCTTCATGTAGATTTTCCCCCTATACCCCCATGCTATTGATCTCTTCATAAGATGATAGAGGCACAATGAGGGGTTCCCTTGTAGACCTCTCTTACTCCAAGGACACTAATTACATGACCTCTATGAGGACAAGGTTAGAGATAGCTTCAACCATGCAAGGGATACTTAGTTTATGATGCATATTGACCAGGAGGAGGATGAAGATGAGTACTACATTCTCAAGGATGAAGAGGAGGGGGAGGAGTTTGTACCAGAGGCTGAGGAGGGACTAGGAGTGCCTCAAGATACTTCTTCTATTTAAATTATAGAGGAGTAGATGAGTATGTTTGATTTCACATGGCAGCTAGGAGATTATCGTGAGTACTTCACTTTTCCACTCTTTACTTCTCATATCTTTCAACTTGATTAAGCTCTAAATTGAACTAGTAATCTTTCTTCTTCTTTTTCTCTTGATTGCACAAGAACTACTAATGGATGGAGGGACTTATTTAGGAGTGTTTCCTTAGATGATTTGGTTCAATTTATAGGACAAGATAGAGATGTACTCCTAGTAGACATATGGATGCCTTTGTTGTCTAGCCAACACATGAATATTCTTGCTCCTACCTACCATGCTAGTTAGCACATTACAATGCTAAATAAGAGAAATACTACACTAGAGATTGAGGTTTCCATACTTGGAGAGTTTTTTAGCATCCAAAAATCACATACTTCTCTAAGGGATAGGAAACCAAGCCATTCTTACACTCAAATTCTTAAACCAATCCCTATTTAGGGACAATCTCAAAGGACTCCTTTATAGTTAGATACAATGGATAGCAAGAGGAGACAATGAAGTAAGAGTCCTAGAGGATTCATAGATTAGAGCCATCCTTGAGGCTTTTTTAATGCCTTGTGCCCTCAGGCACCTTAGATTTTTTTGCACCCTTGCATGGGGATATTTTTTAGTTTATGTTCTTCATATGTTCATAAGTCTCCCTTGATGGAGCCTATGTACTTAGTGTATTGATACTCTCATGTACTTGATGTTCCTTTGAATCTGAGATTTGGGATTAATATATATTTAGTTAGTGGTTGATATTTTCATTTTTTTATCCCTTGTGCATATGGTTATCTTAGAATCTAAGTTTTATTTTATGGATATGTATCGACATAGATGTCATGTTTTATGTCTTTTATATTTTTCTATTTTGATGTATAGTTGCAATGTACAACATGTATGGATGTATCTAATGGTATGATGGTTCTGACATAGTGGATTCACATGATTTATTTTTGAAAATGTCATTTTTAATGATATTTATCCTATATGATATGCAAATCATACTAACAAGGCAGTTACTCTTTGTGAGATTTTTGACTTAGGGGGATTATGGGTTGACTCAACACAAAATAACACACTAAGCTTCCAAGATATATTTTTAGGGGATCAAGTGGGAACAAGTATGTGAAGGGAAATAATTTTATTATGAATTTTCGAAAAGGCTAAAGACATATCCTAATATAGATTGGCCACTTAGAGTAGCTTTAGACATTTTGACAAGTAGTATATTTTATTGGTAGCCTTTAGACTTAGACCAAAGGATGGCCAACATATCAAACTTGGGTTAAAGGAAAGATCCTCATTGAGGATGGTCATTTGAAGGTAAATTAGACTCTTGGTTGTTTCACCTAGTTTATGCATGTATGTTCTTTTCTTATTTGACTCTTTCTTTATGAATGTCACCCTTGTAGCTTTGATTTTGGGTCCCCACCTAAGAGTACGAACATTTGAGAAATGTTTTTCCATTTTTTGATTTCATTGTTTTAATTTTCTTTTGATTTATGTTTTAATTAATTTATCTTTGATTTTTTCTTTTACAAAAATAGAGTTTTGACCCCCTTAACATAATGCCAGGCTACCAGTAAGAACCGAGGGCTCACCACTAAAGGCTAGGTGAGACGAATAAGGGACTAAGCATAACCAAATGGGTACTAGCTACTTCTAATACTTTCCTGTACTAAGGATAATTAGGGGAGACTTGCATATTAGCCTATATTGGGTACTATAGACCTGAATACTTTCTTAGTGTTTTATATTAGATTTTATGACAAATAAGACTAGGGTCACTTTTAAGATTTGAGTAAATTCCTTTGAACTATGGGAGTGAAAGGGGATAATGGTAATAATGATCTTGAGAATCTGTGCCTTAGTAAAGGAAAACTATATTGAGTAACTTAAGACTCCTATGTAGTTAAGATGAAAATTAGAGAAAAGCAAACCACTAAAATATGAAAAGATAGAGTGAAACAAAATATAATGCATGTTTTTGTTCTTTTTGAGATATATATTTCTTTTGTGATTTTTGATTTTTTTTAAACCTTATGGCTTTTCAGATATAATTCATTTTAAGATGGAAAGAGTTCAGGGTTTTTCCAAATTCTTTGCCTTCCATTGTGCACAAGAGGTAAGTGTCATTTCTGACATCTTCCTTAACTTAATATGGAGAAATCCAATTCGATCTAAATTTTTGGTCCTCACAAACCCTTTTGTCAATGAGATTATCAATTATGAGCATGAGATCTCTGACCTTAAATGGTCTAGGGACACTTTCTTCTTGTAGTATCATCTTATGTAAGCCAAGCCAACCAAGACTAAGGTTAAGCCACCATGTATCAAAAATTTCAGGAATAACTTCCTAAATAGTGGATATCATGATATTAAGATTTTTTCCTTGCTATTATAAGGTTGCGATTGTAGAAACAAGATGATTAACCCTTTGATGGGGAGAGCTCCCAAATTTTAGAGTCTCAACCATGGAAATACATAGGGAATCCTAGATAGGAATAACAACAAGGCTTGTAGGTGCATAGGTGCCCATCAAATAAGGATCAAAAGGAAAGATGTAGATAGATCTTCTTTTAACAATTAGAAGTGGTGATCTCAAAGGAAATTGTAGTAATTGTGTCAAGACCTCTTTGAGGAGTCTCATTCTTTTTAGTTTTAGATTTAGGCTTAGATTTAGGAAAAAGTTCACAATTATTGATTCTAAGTTGTTTCATAATAGCTCCATTTTATCCTATATGGGACTCATGGGTTTGATTTGATTCAACTTTCTTCTTAGCTTGCTTATCTTTGTAAATGCTAAAAGGATCAAGATCTTCCTTGATGATGTGAACTTGACCAAGGTGAAGAAAATGGATCTCTTGAAATAGGGTAGATGGAATAGATTTCATTCCATGAATCCAATGAGATCCAAGGATCATGTTGTAGTTGGTTTCTTCATCTATGATAAAGAACTTTGTAGGTAGGGTTTTAGGACCAATGGTGATAGGAAGATTCATATTTCTAATGATAGGGGTATTAAGATTATCACAACCTCTAAGGGTATCATCAATGTGAGTTATATGAGAATCATCATAGCCTATCATTTGGAGGAGGGAAAGAGGGACTACATTGACTGTACCCATGTCATTGATCAAATACTTAGTATAATAATCATAAACTTGGACCTATAGGTAAAGAGTAGGGTCACCCTACCTACCTATGTCATCATCCAGGGGTAGTTATCTATAATCAAATGTGGAAGTGGTGTCTTTAGGAGGAAGATTAGGTGGGTGAGAGTTACATGTAATAGTATTGATGTGAGGTGTTGAAGTAGTTTACATCACTTAGCCTAAATCTATAACATTAAGGAGAGCACTCCTATGAGTGGGAGAATTCTTAAGAAGGTCTAATATGTGAGAGAAAGTTGATTTATGAAACCTTTTAGGTTTCCCAAGTCCATAAGTGGTGTATACTTTTTGATCCACATCAAATTCTACAAGCCTAACATGTTCTGGTCAAATCTGCGTTGATGATTTTTTTGACCACTTTCAGGCCTATGTCCTCTATCTTGTGGGGGAAAGAATGTGTCCATGAATTCTTTTCTTTTGGATTTTGGGAGGCATTTTATGATTCTATTATATTTTTTGCATGTTGAAGTATTGTGCCCCCTAGTCTAGTGAAACATGTAGTAACTCATAGGAGTGTAGCCACATGGTGAGTTACTATTTATGTTCTAGCTTTGACTACTATTATGTTGCATTGCTTGGAAATGGTTGATAATGGTTACATCTATGATGTGACCAAGTTTGTCTTGAGGGTGGAGGAATGTATCTATAAATAGATGTTCTTGCTCCTTTGGGAGATCTAAGATAAATTGTTGATACTCTTAGCATGACTCAACGTCATGCCCCCTTCTCTTATGAAACACACAATATTTGTTGGGGTTGTATTCTTGAGTATTTTGATAAGGATCTTATGACTTGTTGTATGATCTCTTGTTTTCTTTTCCTTGTTTCTCATAGTTATTTCACAGGGGATAGTCAACAAAATTGCCATTTTAGGTCCCTGAGTTTATGTAGTTGTTTCCTTCATAGTAGTTGTTATAGCTACGATTATTATTGCTCTTGGTTGGTGGGATGTTAGTAACCCCATTGCTGGTTGCGTTACGATTGTTATTCTTTAATATTTTAGGTAGAGGGTTGTTGTTATTGTTATCCTATGTTACCAATCTTCTATTGGCATTGAACTCCTTTCTCCTACTATCAATAGTGGCTTGGTCTTTTCTAAGAGCACTCTTGAGGGCCTCTTTGTATGACCTATAGGGGAGTTTCTGAACCTCCTCTCATGTGTCCCTATCCAAGGCATGTAAGAAGAGATCACATAGCTCCCTATGATCCATGTTTAGCACACTAGTTGAGGAGTAGAGGGCCTACCTCCATCATGTAATATAGTGTGCAACCAACTCATTGGCCTCTTCCTTGACTACTAGGAATTCTCAAACTCTTGAATTTTTGTTTTGACTAATTTGTTCATATCAAAGGTGGCAACAAACTCACTAATAAATTTTTGTAAAGAATGGATTGATGCCTTTGGAAGATGGTAATACCAATATAGATCAATACTTTCTAAGGTTTTTAGAAAATTCTTGCTAGCACCCCATCCTAAGGAAGGAGTTCATGCATCGATGTGGTGTAGGATTTGATATGTGACTTAGGATCTCCTACTCCTTTGAAATTTGGGAGTTTAAGAGAAAGTGTGGCAGCATGATGTTACAAATGTTGAGATCTAGAGTCTCCTTAAGATTTTCCAAGTATGTCTCTAAAAAGGGGTTATACGTGGAGGGACTTGTTCCCCCAAACATAAGCAAACATAAGCCCTATGGGCAGAGATATCTATGCTTGTTTCATTTGGAATAATATGTTAACTCAAGAAGATAGGATAATTAAGCATTGTTGTGTTTTGGAAACTAGGTGGGATTGTTTGAGTTTGATTTTCTATGATATGTATCCCACTTGATTGATTCAAGATTGTCAATGTTAAATGATGATGGCAAGGAAGGCATGAAGGCCTTGTTACTTATATTACATGCATAGAATTTAACATAGGGAGGGGAACTAGGCTACACCTTGGTTTTGTTCAATTTTATCCATGGAATAAGGGTTGGTGCAAGGTTGGTGCCTTGGAGACCTTGGTTTCAATTGGTTGAGTGGAATTGTGTGTTGGTTGTTTAGTGCCCCTAGTTTCAAGAATCTTGATCCATTGGACCAAGGTGGATATAAGTTCTTTAGGATGGCTTCTCTTGTGTTTTGCATTTCTCCACCACAAGGTGGGTTTTTCTTAGCATATGGGAGTTAAGAAGCCTCACTGGTTCTCTCCTCAAGGAAACTTTCTGATTCCCCTTGAAGTGTTGTGGCCAATTCACTTTAAAAATCCACATGGAGGGCCTCCTACACTAATTGGGTTCTTCTAAACTCTTTTCTAAATGGGTCACCTCATTATCAATTTAGATGGTCATGTCTTTGTAATTTGTAATAAGATAGACATGTTAATGAATTTCTGACCAAACAAGAATTCAACATGATCTACCTTAATCCATGTCTAGCTAGGGCATAGTGTCTCAACTCTAAAATGGGTAGTTGGAAGTGATGAATTTGTGATGTTCTTGCCACCCGCCATCGAAGTCACTATCCTCATAATTATACCTATTTGAAATAGGCACCAAGAGACTAAGGAGATGTATCGACTAAATGTTAGAGGAATAGCTTCATGAAGGGACCCTATCCTTATTGTGCTATTATTCCTAACATATTTGGGGGTATGATAGGTATCATAGAATAAATGGGATGACAAGAGAGGGAGTAAAAAAGGACAAAAAGAAAAGTGGAAATGAGAGAGCTTGTCTAGAAGGATTTTCTCTTCACATCAAATTCAACAAAATATTTGATATTCTAAATCTACTCACCACAAAAGTGAATGAGGTGGAATCAAAATGACATGTGTTGCACCCTTGATTATGGCATGGATATAATTACTCCTGATCTTCTATGAAATCCAACTAAGTAGGAGAGAATTTGATTGATCCCTCTTTTCATGTGGAAGGAGGATCTTGCAAATGGTAAAAATATGAGTATATGAAGTGGAGGTTGCACCAATGGGCTCACTCACTTTGTGAGGAAGGAGTGCCTAATGGTGTACTATGGTGTTGATTCAAGGAGTTGGATGGAAAATGGTTGGAGTTTAAACTATTGAGATATTTTAATGTTCTCTTTGTAGTGTTATTGTTGTGATTGTGGCATCAATAAGCTCAATGAGCTTATTTAAGAGAATTTGTTCTCGTATGTGAGACTCTTCTCTCATCCACCTTTGTTCATTATCTTCTTGGAATAGCCTAAGCATGGGTATGTTATATTGAATTTTCATTCAAAATTGCCTCAATCCAATCTTCCATAATCCTTGGACACATTTGGCTTGAAAGGCCAAGTGAAAGATGAGAGACTCAAAAGAGAGTGATTTTTGGGTTGTTTGCTTGCTTTTTTGAAGTTGTGATGTTTTCTTTGTTTGATGTTTTGTTTAACATTTGTTGGATGCCTCATTATGGAATTGAGGAATTCTTTCTTCTTTGTTGTGCACTTTCAAATGTTGAAAGATTGTAACTAAGAATGCCAATCTCAATGCATGCAAAAAAGAATCTATCCTATTTCTTTTTCCTTTTTCTGAAATGAAGTGTGAATTCATTAACTAGGTGCAAATAATTATTTCTATATGACTTTGCATGCAACTTAAGATATGTTTTTCAAGTGTTCAAATTTCAAGAGAAGCTTTAAAATAAACTTCTAATCTACTTACAAGATGTAGAAAGTAGTTTAAATCTAATTTTACCCAAAGAAGTAAATTCTAAACTAACTAAGAAACAACAATGAAGTGTTATAGTCCTTAGGCAAATTTTAGTGATCTAGTTACTAAAACAAAAGAAACTTCAAATGAAAATGCTTTTGAAATTAAAGAACTTGGAAGAAGCTTCGAAGCTTTTTTGCAATTGTTGTAATTGGGGTCCTTAGAGGATCCAACTTTTATCCATAGTTTCTTCTCGTCTTCCAACCTTAGAGTACTTCACTTGATGGAAAGCGAAGATCTAGATTGAGATTAATCTGGGAGGAAGGAAAAGAGGCTTATTGTGCTAAGTGGTTGAGGTTAGAGTTTAGATCTGAGGATTCAAGATTGGGCTTTGCAAAGAGGTGAGCAATCTTCTAAAGGTGGCATATAAATTTCAGATGAAGATTTTGAGCAAGTGTCAAAATAAAATCTAGAAGGCATAGGCACTTGTTCAAAATGTGCACAATGCCTTACATGAATTCATGGAAAAGTTGGGATTGTTTTTGTTTGATGAAAATCAAAATATCCATTCACTACAAGTTTTAAAGGATCAATTTCAAGAATTGGTTAAGAGAGAATCTCTGAAGGACCCTAGCTTTACAACAAATTTGGTCAATAATTTAGTGAAAATAAAGAGTACTTGTGAAAGTTTCAAGCTCAAAATGGTGGAGTTCAAAGATATTTAGAAGAAACTTCAAGAGAATTTCTTGAAAACTGATGTTAAATTCACTCATTCAAATGGTCTGGATCCTAGATTGGTGAAGGTAGCATTGGATAATTATGATACTTATTTTCAAGAGTTGGAAAATGAGGTTTCCAAAGGTAATTACTCAAAATGCTCATGACGGTCATTTGGACATCAAATTCTATCTTGGAAGTAATGAGCAAAAATTTAAAAAATGTCGAAGATAAATGTGTCTCTAGGAATTTATTTTATTTTAAAATTGGAGGGACTAGATTTTTTCTTTCCCCTTCCTTTGGCCTATAAATACTTATGTATTTGGCATTGTAAAGGGTTGGAAAACTCTCTTTCATTTTTAATACAATTTTTCTCTATCTTCTTAGTTAGTTCTTTTCCTTTTTCTTTGAGTTTTCTAAACTCTAATCATGTACCTTCCTTCACGTGCTTAGTTCACCAAATTTTGATGAGTTTGTGATGTGCTAGAGCCACTGACGCTTGGTTGATGGTGAAGCATTCTATGTGGTAAATTGAAGCATATCATAGTGCCAATACTTGCAAATAATTATTCTATTTGCACACCTTTTCCCTTTGAAGATTGCACCATCTTGCATGGTGATTGCAACGAGTCATGCAAAGATTGGTTTTGATCAAATTTGTCCATTTAAAAAATAGTGCATGAAGGACAAGGAGTGCATGCTTAAATTTCTTTTCCCTTCTCTGCATCCTCGCTCTTTTCTTTTTTCATCTCATGGTTAGAGTAGTAGAGTAGATTTCTTTTCCTCACTTTATTTTTCTTTGTTATCTTAGGGTTTGCATAAAGAAGGCTTTTATTATACTTTAATGTTCAAAAATCTTCAAAATTTCCATGCATGTTGAATGAATGGTGCAAATTTTTAGATTTCATTAATGGGTTTTGTGTAAATTGAATTATAAAAGCCCTTTGAGTAATTTTGGCACAATTTTAAGGAAAAAAATATTAACATTCTTGAATTCTTGCATTGTGACTTTTTGTATTCCCTTGTGATAATTAGCAATCTTGGGGGTTTTTGATAATATAAATTGTCGAGATTTGTTAATGTGGTTATTATTTTATCATGGAAATATTTTGTTGATTGGCTATATTGGAATTTGTCCTTAAAATATGAGATTTATATTATAGTGAACTTTGTCTCAAATCTTTGGATTTTCCCTTCTAAATTCATAATCTATGATGACTTCACTGGAGCCCCTTGAAGAGGATAGCTCGAAGTTCACCTCCTAAGGTATTTCAGGTCTTTCATTTTTAGATTATTAAAAGAAGACTCTTGGGGTTTTGTACCTTTCAAGTAGGGGAACTCTCATTGTTCCAACTTGTTGGCATGCTAAAACACACATCAAGAAGACCCTTCCACACTTTCTCCTACACAAAATTCTTTATTTTATTCTTCCACATTGTCTGTAGACACCTAAAATTGACCATGTCTTTCGACATCACTTTCGACACCTCTTGCGACATATTTTGTCCTAGGACCCTATCACGACCCCTTCCATAACCCCATTTTTTATCCATTTATCCTCTCTAGCCAATTAATTCCCATTTTCCTCCATCATCTAATTTAAATAAATTAAATATTTGTTTAATTAATTCTCATTTTCCTCCATCATCCAATTTAAATAAATTAAATATTTATTTAAATCCCACATGTCTCTCATAATTTAAATAATTTTATTATTTAAATTATTTATCCCACACATCCTTATTTTAACCACTTGTCATCCTCAATTAATGTGTGTCATAAGCACTAAATTTAACTCTCCATCCCAGCCATCCACCTCGTACCGCACCATTCTAATCTTAGCCATCCATTCTATCCTTCACCAATCTATAAATTGAACCTCTAATTTCAGTATCAACCCCCAACAATCTTTCATATGCATATTTATGCTATCATTTTCATTATCATTTGCTTCCATTATGGCCAAGTTATGTTGGTTTTGTGAGCAGTCCACAATGCATGATCCATAAAACAAAGCTAATGGAGCTTGGGTGCACTCTACCCCATTCTATCAGAAGAATGAATTTGTACAAGGTTGAAAGGGTGTTTATGTTATTGTTTTATCTTTCATGTGTTATTGCCTTGCATTATTTTCATGTCTTCATTTTGTCATGCCCGGATTTAACCCTAGTTTGTAAGATTTTGAAGCTTTTGTTGTAGATTTGAAGGTCTTCTTGGACAAAATCTAGAGATCAAATTTTGTAGGAGGCCTCCTACAATGAAATCAACCTCGCCATTGAGTCCAGAGTAGCTCACAGGTGAATTTTGACATAAAATACCTTATATTTATGAAATTGTAAATTTTTTTAGTTTTTTTAGTTTGGCCCCCTTACAGGGTCATACCGTATGGATCCATATGGCCACCTGTGCAGTCACCTCCACAGTCTACTGCTACCCATCCTTTTACAATAACCTAAACTCACTTCATTGTGGGGTCTGGTCACATCCGTGACCACTGTTGTTTTTTCTTTGGCTGTGACTCTTAGTCACATTGAAAACCTGGACCCAACACTTACTTACCTGACCATCGCCTGTAACTACCAACTCCTACATTTTATCCTCATGGTCACCTCTATGACCAAGGTTTATCCCCAACCCTTAACTCCTAACGATGACTCCTAACCGCTTTGCTAAGATCATGTCCACGACCCTAAACTATCACATTTAAGATTGTGTTCGTAATCCTAACTTGCCCTTAAACGCTAATTGTGACCGCCACCATACCATCACACTTTCCCTTAACATTGCTATCAGTTGCTGTTAGCATATATTGTTAATTGTTAAATCTTCATCTCTGCATTCCTTTGATCATGGAATGTAATGCTACAATTGCACCATTAACATTTGCTGTCAGGATAAACCACCAATTTATTGACTGTGAACTTAACCTCCCACATGTGACTAGATATCCAAAAACCACTAGTGGTCAACAATAACCATTAGGTAGTCCCTCCATCCTCCAAACATGCTAAAATAGGCATTTTTTTTCAAAATCTCATAACTTTTGGTAGGGGTATCAAATTTTCACGAAACCGGAAGTGTTGGAAAGTTGGTTCACCCATCTTTGTACTAGCATAGGCCTCATCAAGAGATTCAGCCCAAAAAATTAGGTATATTTGTTTTAATTTTTTTTTTTCGTAAACTCCATTTGGCTATAATGTTTGCAAAACATATCCAAATCTAACAATTTTTTTTTAAACTACTTAGAATTTCATGAGGAATCTGATAAAATTATCCAATTTGCTATGGCTTCTCATCATTTTTAGATTTTACCAGATTTATCTTTTTTAGTTTAACACTTGTTTTGTAGCTTTCGCACCCCAAAGATCAAAATCATTGAAACTACTAACAAGTTGTTGCAAATTTGCATGTCAAAGAAATCTTTTTATCACTAATCTAGGCATTTAGTATAATCTAGGGGGATAGTAATTGAACATTTCTTGCTTTGTCTTTAGATTTTGAAAAGGGTGTATGCTCTCTCCTCGCACCTTTTGGTGATCGTGGAGATCAAAAACCCCTTCATTATCCTTGTGTTTATTTGTTTAATCCTAAGAACATTATCTCATATATGCTCTCCCCTTGCTATTTGTGCGGTCCTGGGGATCAAAAGTGAATAGTATTCCTTCCCTTTAGGAGGCCTGCTAGGGGATTTCATTACCCCTAGGGATGACCTCAACCACATGCTCTGGCGGGGTATATCAAAGGGGAGAGACCAAAAGTTGTACCTCAATCTAGTCACGTAGTCATTGGGATATCCTTGAGGCCCTGGGTGATTTTAGACACAAGGTGAAGTGGTGTTTTGTTTTTTTATGTAGGTAAAAGGGGGATGAATGGAATGTGTGAGTACACTAGATCAAACCCTCCTTTCACTATAATATTCAATGACAAAAATTGAGCCAAGCCACTACAATATGGAAGAGGGCTCAGCTGCTGATCTTTGTGCTCTTGTTTGTCAAGGAAAGATAAGATTCAATCAAGCTTTTTATCAAACCCTAGGCTAAGTATGAAGGAAACCCTAGTTATAAGATAATCAACTTGAAACAGATGATCGACAACAGAAATATGGAAACTAAAAGTACAGAGATGATCAATAAGATGTCAGAACCTATCTCCCAAAAGCAGAGGTGTCAAAGGATAAATTTGACAACTGCCCAAGTCCAGATGTAGGATTGTAATGTTCCCATTTTTGGGTTCTCTTGTAGCACGGTTGGAGCTGAATTTACGGGTTTGTGACAGCCTAATCAGAGGAGTATTTTGATGTCACCAGTGTGCTTAGCTGATCCAGTGGAGTTGTATGACACTTTCCAAAGGGATTTTGGAAAACTTGTCCATACTTACTATTTATAGTAAGTAATTGCATGGCAACAATCTTTCTGGGTTTTTCTAGTTTTTCTCTTTGGTCCTCGGAGAACACTGCTATTCATAGTAAGTGTCAGTTTGGACACTATTTTGCTGACAATAGTTTGGCCATCTTGGGGCCTTTCTAGGTGTTGCATTGAGCTCAGTAATGTCAAGAGGTTCACAATGATGTATTTCCGAGCATTTTCAAACCTTTTGAGCCATTCTTACTATTTTTAGCAGGCTCTCCGCTCAACACCAACTTCTCATATGCAACAGTTTCCATGTCACTGCATGATTGGTCACTCTTTCCGTTGCCCATTAGAGTTCATGGGCAAATTATATTATTTTAATTAACATTAATGTCATTTAAGTTAAATTAAAGATTTAACTTAATGTTAATTAAAATATTAAAACGACTTCAAAAGGGGCGTTGGGGAAAAAGAATTAAGAGGCATATTTTATAAAGTTAATGTGGAGCGTTCAACCTTGCTAAGACTTTATGTTATAAAGTCAAGTTTATTTCCTCCTCAAATGTGGCGTTCAAATTGAGGGAGACATAAGGGATGGAAATAAACTAATTAAAATAATTTTAAAAAAAGCCCGAGTTGAGCGTGGCTTTTTGAGGAGAATAAAAGTAAAGTTTTGGAGCTCATTTGGCATTCATGCCTGACTTGAGATTTATTTTTCTTCTTGCTGGAGGAGCTAGTTATCCTCAAGGTTTTGTGGAGATGAAAACCTCTGCAGATACCAATTTCTATGTGGTTGAAAGACACCATCTGGGGAGTTGCTAGTGATCTCACATAGGGATTACGCTTGGTCTTCAAATGATAAATTTATGAGGGTTTTATATAGGTTTAATATGCAGATTTTCTGAGGATGATTTTGGAGATTAAACGCAATGATACTTGAAAGATTTTGTGAGTTATTTTGTTGCAGTAGTGAGTTACAATAGGGTTGTACCATTCTTCATGTTGGCCGCCATCTATTATTATGTTTTGAGTGTTTTATTTGCTAGATACTCTTCCACAGTTGGTGCCTCATTCATAACAACATCATGTCTTTGATTTCAACAAAGATAATGGGTAGATTGGAGTGAATAAACTATATTTCATTTTCTGTCATAAACCCACACAAGGTTGTACAACAACATACTGGGGACGTGAAGCATTGGGAGTCAAAACACCTCATTCTAGAGGCTCATTCTAATTGTATTTGAGGCATCTAGGGTTTATAACTTGTTGTCTTGTGTTTGTTGATTAGAGAAGTGCATTTTGGTGTTGTCAGGAGGTGTTTTCTATAGCATTCCTCTTGTTGGTTATTGCATATCAGACCTGTAAACTTGTTGAAATGATAATGGGTATGTTTCTAAATTGAAGTTTATGCTATTTATTCATCTGGTAATCATAGTTTAATGTGTTTATGTTCAATACACTTCTGGGTATCATTGCACGCTGTGTATTTCTTTATTATTTTGCAATATTGAATATGAAAATGTAAACAAGCAAACAAACAAACCAGTTGTGAGGGGTGCTACCACAATAATGGGTTACACTTTTTGGGACATCCTATTTTTTGTTGAAATCACATATTTTTAGAAAATATAATGATTTAAGCCTTGAAAGGTTTCATTTAAAGGATTTTAATTGAAGAGGGTTTGATCAAACCCCCTTGGATAGAACCCCGCTAGTTTTAAGCCATACCTATAATAGAGTCTCCTCTACACCTATCAAAATGCTGATAAAAAACCACTTTTGATTTACCTTTTGGGGGATCAAATGAATTCATTTAAAATTTATGTTTTGTATGTAGTCCTTATTATAAGCTTTCCAAAAAGTATAATTTTAAATATATTTAATTCGATTATTATATTTATTTTTTATTTCTTGTGAATGTAGGTTTTTCAATGAACATCAAGGTCTTTGTTTCACACATACGAAAAAATAGGAAAATAGAGAAAAAAATTATAAAAAATACATGTCCTCTAGGTATTGATGTCCTTATTCCAACAAAAAAAATTTGAATTCTGATACATACAAAAAAAGTTATGTTGGACAGAATACACCTATGTCTAAATTATAATTGGTTTGAATTCAAAACTTAATTAAAAAAATATATTCAACAAAAAATTATGAAACCAAATGCATCCTCTCTAAGATATCAGTGTTACCAATCTAAATTCAAAAGAATCAGAATTTTATTGTTTGTAGAAAAGAAGTTATGTGCGATAGAATACACATCACTTTAAAAAAATGATGTTTACTATTAAAAACTAGTTATCAAAGGAGATGCAAAAAAAATTACAATTTAACTCCAACTTTTTAAAAAAATATATATTTAGAAATCTACAGACAAAATCTCACAAATCACTAGTTCACATCATCTTTAAATTCCTAACGGTTTAGTAGCTATAGGTGTCAGAAAGTGAAGATTTAGTTTAAAATGTTGATTTCAATGTCAAGTTTGGCCAAAAAAGTGTAACCCATTATTGTGGGATGATCCTGAGCATAAAAAAAACAAATAAAAATTTAGCATCAGAAAATAGACAAACATGGGTGTATATTACAAGGATTTTGCCAGAGGTCAGAACTAATAAAATGCTGCAAATGATGCTCAGAAACTGGATCCAAAATCTTGAGGCCCTATGGACTAGGGCGGAAACCACCCAAGTCTATTTGAGGAGATTATCTAGAACTATTTTTGGATCTCAAAACCCTATTTCCTGCTCTACTTTCCTATAGCTCCACTTTTCCAAAAACTTGTACCTGTAACCTGCACACAAGACGAGAAGAGAGGGGTTTGAGGGTTGTGGTGTTTAGGGATTTGTCTCATTCAAATCTTGGCTTAGCATTCAAGCTTTCCCAACACCATTGTTAATGAGAGAACATTCCCTTGCAGGACAAAGGCTTAAGATAATCCAAATGATGACATGATTCAAATGATTCAAATAGCAATGATGTCACCTCAGAGGTGAAGTCCTTAGGATGATGAAAGATCTTCAACTCATAAGGAGATGGATGATGAAGCCATATCTGCAACAAACACACAAATACAAACACAAATCTGTAACAATAACACAATGAATGCCTTGAATGCTCTTTTTCTCCAATGTCATAAGTTTGCTATATCCATCTAGGTGTAAAATAAAGTCATAAACTCTCTTATATATGCTTTCCCACTAACATTTAAATAACAAGAGCTGACAAGGAGAAATATTTTGGAAGGGCCCAAGCCAACATACCAAAAGTTAGCCTTGACCAATTAGGAGAGACTTGGGCAGTTGGTGCCCAAGTCCAGGGGCCTAAATTAGGTCAGGATTAAGCTAAAGGGAGCCTCAAGGGTCCAAAATGTCATGGGTGTTAGGGAATTTCCTTTGAGATGATCAATTAGAATGTATAATGAAGCAAATAGGACCTAGGAGCTAAACTAGGAGGTAAAAAGGCATGTGGTCACTTTTTACTCCATAACAGCTTGACCGCTTATGCCACATCCCTTCAATGGGCTAGCATTCACAGACTTGGGAATCATCATACCTCGTGTATTTGGAGGACTACCCTAGAAGCTCGTAAATCCTAGTTAAGACCATCAACTATTTTCTAGTGTGGTGAAAGGGGTGTGGACCAGCCCATGAATTTACTCACCATGTGCCTCCTTGAAGTGGAGATAGAAGTCTTCTTTGGGTAAGGCATAAAATCCTCCACAAAAACGGGTATTGGGTGCAACACCCTTATTCATAACTATCCACATAGGGTTAAGTGTTCTTAGTTAGGTAAGAACATGGATAGGTATTCTATTGTGTGGGCCCACATTATGAAATCACTCCTACTTGAATAATCTATGGATGTTGTTTTGTATTGTGTGTGTGATCATTTGCATTGGCCAAATCCTTATCATTTGAAAAACTTATACATGTGTGTATGAACATTGTGTTTTTCAATTTGCCAATATGCCAATTTTTCCTAAAGTCAACACTTCAACCAATCCACTCCCATCATTCTAATCATAATCCCATTCTTGAGCCTAATCTAGTCCATCATTTGTCAAAATGGTTTTGATCATTAACAAGCCTAGGTCAAATCCAAAACCCAAAGTAACAATTCCTAGGAGGTCCACAATTTCCTCCCAAGTATGATGAGAACCTTGTAGATCATGATGCATATTTTGAAGAACAATCTGAAATACAAATACTTAAACATATGAGTAAATCCATCCCGACACTAGAGAACAAGATCCTAGAGCAAGATCCTTATAGTACTCAATGACTTATGGATAAACTTAAAATCTTACATTAAAAGGCACCAAGTCACTCTTACATCATCATCCCTACCTTCCATCAACAACCAAGCCAATGTATCCATACCTCAAAGCTCACAAGTCCAAATTCCTAACCATGCTTCATCTTCACGCATACCAAATCCCACTATCTCACAACTCCAACAACTCATCCAACAACAACAACAAGCCCTCCTTAAACAACTCCTAGCCCAACAAACGCAAACACAACCACAATCCCATAAGTCATCCTCATCAATTTCATACCAACCTAGTCCAACCACATATCAAGCTAATCCTACCTCAACCTATCCTACTTCTTCCAATATAAACCAATATCAACATTAATCCATACCTCAAGGTCATCTAACTATTTATTCCAAGATTTCACCTCACCCCCAAATCTACCTACAAGGCTATCAAGATCCTTTACAACAAGAACATTCAAGTCCTAGTTATCCTTTGAACCAAAATCCAGCATCCATGAGTCCTCCCCATGCTACCTTTGACAAGGGAAACACCACTTCCGCTTATGCATCCTATGCGTATCCTCCATCATCATCCAATAAAATGCCTACCCAAGAGCCTCCTAGTCCTATACCAACACCACCATCTAATCCCAATCTTAATCCATTCCTTGAAAATGACTCAATATCGAAGAATGGAAGAGTTTGCTAAAAACCCTAAGAAGATGAAATTGGTTGATCATTTTATCAAAGCAAACCCAAATTATGTCTTCCAATTACTAGCTAAAAGAGGTGTCAAATTATCATCTGATTTTGACATTTCCCAACTCATGAGCCAAAACTGTTCAACATCCACCCATAAAGACCTATTATCCAAAACCCATCGCCTCCTCTTATCCATACACCTAATCACAATCTCACTTCTACCACATCCTCTCCTATTATCCACCCCCTCCTATTATCCATCCACCACACAATCCCAATCCTAATCCATCCCCTCCTATTATCCATCCCCTCCTATTATCCATCCACCCAATCCTACTCCTAATCCTACAATATCCACCTTTATTGTCCATCCATTATATCATCCATCTCCTACCTCTCCTAATCCATCCACCACTAAACTAATTAAGGATGTGATCTAATGGCTATTATTAAGGAATCAAACCATGAACCTATCCGAGAGCCTTCAAGTATCATTCATATCCCTCCAATCCCATCATCTAGTCCAACACCTATCAAATCTATTAAAGAATCTCCTAACATGAGTCCAAGTCAAGATCCATTATACACTAATGTTCTTGATCATCTAGAGCCTATCAAGCTTATCCAAGAGCCTTCCACTTCCATCCAAACACAAGAAATATATCATGGGCCTAGTCCAAAGCGTGTGGAAACACCAACCCCTCATCCTGATCAAGATCTAAGCATCCTATCTAATCCCATCCCTGATTCCATTCCATAATATGATCAACCTATCCACAACCTAAATCTTTTCTATGATCAAGATATTATCTATGACCAAGATCATATCCATGATTAATATATTATCACTCCACCCATCCATAATGCCACCAACACTAGTCCTATCCATCCTCCAACTAATCCTATCCATCATCCAACGCCATCCACTTCCCTTGATGAGACACTTGGTCCCCAAGAAAATATAGACAATCAACTTCTTACTGAGCATATTGTTGATCAAGATCGTCATGATCCTTCACCATCCTCTATTGATCCCATTCCAAATTCATCATCCTATCCTCTTGGACCCAATACCTTCATTCGTGGTGACTCTCTTTATAAGAGGAACAACCTCTATCCACTATCCCACCTTCCCCATATAATAATGGACTTGTGTCTTGTGTCCTCAATAATAAGAATCCCATTGCACATTACATACTCCAAAACATGAATTATCAAGGTAAAGGCTTAGGCCTTCATGAACAAGGTATTTTGGAGCCCATCCATGTCAAATTCCCTCCACAATCATATGGCCTTGGCTATATACCCTAAGAAAAACAATCCCAAGATGTTGGTACCACCTCCATGCCTTCTAAATCCTCTTCTTTCCATCCCAAACCCCATGCATCCCATCACACCTTCAAAACATATGTCACTATCCCTCCTCCATCATCATACAAATCCCAAGAGACCATACACCTTCCTCCATCTATTTTACCTCCACTCCTTCCAACCCCTAATATCCCCATCCTCAAATCCCCTCATCCCTTTATTCACAAGCCCACTAATCCCTCCATCAACACATCTCATTCCCTTAAATCTCCTAAAATTCTTACTCATGATCAATGAATGTACACATCGACCAAACATGAAGCTATCGCAACCCCCATGGGATTTAAAAATAGAAATTTGTATGCCTCCTTACATAAAGAAAAAAATCCTAAAGATCATCATGCCATAGGACACCAATGCAGAGAATCAAAGCAAAATTCATCCAAAAGGGTACCCAAGCCCACACCTCCAAAAGAAAAGTCCAAAACTAAAATGGTTTGGGTCCCCAAGAAAAAATCACTTAATCCAAATGGAGCATCCACAATCCAACAATCCCCAAAATCCTGCTCCCCATTAAAAAATCATTAAAATCCTAAATCTATTTGGGTCCCAAATTACTAAATTGACCATCCCCTAAGCAAACATCTCCATTACTCCCAAATGCCCCTTCCATTCAAAAGCTTTAAAATCCAATTTGGTATGTGCAACCATTGGTCTTGGTTCCTTTCCATTCCACAACATTCCCACATACTTCCATCTACCCATCTTATATCCACTATCCCACATATTTCACCCATCATATCCCTATGGTCCATGCTTTTGCATAATCCTTCCATCCATAATCTACATCATAATCCACTATCTTTCCCTACATAATCAACTATCTACCTACTGCATCTCCCTCTCATGCATTCCTCCACCAACATCCATGAGCATAAGTGTGACTTCCATTCATCATGCAACACTATTACCTTGCTATGGACACAAATGCTTAAGTCCCTCCTTTTTCCTCCATATCCACCCATCCCATCCAAATATTCCAATGGTGAAAACCACCTCGATAGCACCTTGGATAAGTACCATAATGAAAACCTGGAAAACAAGCATCATGTGTACATCAATTATCTATGTACCTCACACTTGGGGATGTGTTGTCTCATATATCCCATCCTATCATTTTCCTCCTCTCCTACCATCATCATCCATCATATCCTCACACCTATCCTCATCTATCCTATCCACATATCCATCCTCCCCTCCTACTTTGATCTTGATAAAGATAGGGGAAAAATGTTGAGAAATGCTTTGGACATATTTTGATATAGCTAATCCTTTCCAAATAATCTTATCATCCTTATCCTTACAAACTTTGCCATGCAAAATCCTAAGTCTACTACCTAGAGTGGTGCATGTTATTCCTATGTGACATAGTCCTTGGAGATCATATCCTAAACCCCCTCCCTCCATCCATTATGTATCCTCCTTCCTTCCTATCTTCCATCCATAACCCTCTTACCCATCTATCCAATCCTTCTTTCAACCTTGACTTGGTTTTCCTTTGTCATTGGTATCTACCATCTAGGCTATCCAAACTACAATCCAATTTCATCCCATAACATTTTCCAAAAACACAAAAAAATCAAAACATTCCCAAAATCCAAAAAAAATTACAGCATTTCAAAAATACAAAAAAATTACATTTCCAAAAATCCAAAAAAAATAAAACATTCTCAAAACTCTACAAAAATCAAAACATTCCAACAATCTAAGCAATCTATCCTTCATCCATACCAATTTAGTCAAAGCAATCCAATCACATCCATGGTCTTGATCCTAATATTGTTGTCAACCCAATCAATCGATCAACCAATCAATAAATCATCATCATAATCGATGGGATATGTTGTTCCCACATCTTTGTGTTGATCTAGGGATATATTGTTCCCCACAATGTCAACGGTACTATCACAATAGTGTGTCCCACTTATGGGACATCCTGATTTTTGTCTGAAATCACATATTTTTTAGAAAAATTAATGATTTAATCCTTGAGGGGTTCCATCTAAAGGGGTTTAATTGAAAGGTTCTATAAAACCCCATTAGATCAAATCCCCTTGGAAAGAACCCCCTAGTCTTAAATCAAGCCCTCGATGGAGTCTCCTCTGCACTAATCAAAATGCTGACAAAAACAAATTTTGCTTCACCTTTTTGTGGGATCAAATGAAGTCATTTAGAAATTCTATTTTGTAAATATGTAGCCCTAAGTATAATTTTTCCAAAAAGTATGATTTTTAATATGTTTCATTTGATTTTCTATCATTTTCTATTTTCTAGTGAACGTAGGTTTTTCAGCGAGCATCAATGTCTCTATTCCACACACGCGAAAAAATAAAAAAATAGAGAAAAATATTCTGAAAAATATTTGTGCACTAGGTATTGATGTCCTTGTTTCACCAAAAAAAAATGAATTTTGATATATACACAAGTTATGCTTGACAACATACACCTATGTCCAAATTATAGTTACCCTGACTTCAAATTTTAATTTTAAAAAAATGTAACAAAAAATTATAAAAAATATCCATGCACTAGATATTGATGTTAAAAATATATATTTTAAAAATTTAGAATTTTATCCTTTCTAGAAAAAAAGTTAAGCTGGACGACATAAACGTTACTTTCTAAAAATGTGTTTACTATTAAAAACTAGTTATTAAAAGAGACGTTGAATGATTCATGATTTATTTCAAAAAAAAATAAAAAATATACTTAGAATCTACACACAAATCACTAGTTTGCATCATCTTCAAATTCTTAATGGTTTAGTTGCTATAGGTCTGAGAAAGTGAAGTTTTAGTTAAAAATGTTGATATCAATGTCCATCTTGGCCAAAAAGTGGAACTCATTATTGTGGGATTAATGATCCTTATCCATCAAATCATGGTGTTGATTCACATGGACAACAAAACTAGTATCATCAATTGATCCAATCAATTGATCGACCAATCATCGGTTTACAGATTGATAGGGGCATTACCTTGTTTGTTTTTGAATCATTTGTGCATGATTACTTTCTTGCTTGTGTGTGTTATCATTTTATCTTGCATTTATATCAAGTTCTTCTTACTATAGCTAATATTCATATCTTGTGACTAGACAAGGTTGTATTACATTGTGTATAAGGATACTCCTTTTGTTTGCAACATCAAGTCCATGCAAAGGATACAAAGTCACCTTGGTTCCTTATACCTTGGTGTGTAATATCCTCTTGCTATATCAAATTTTTAGGACTGCTCTACATACTATACCAACATAACCATACCCTTTCTATCCACTATATCCATTATGACTATAACTTATCCATTTCCAAATCCTATTCTAGAGCATTCTTCACCTCTCAACCTATCTTTATCCACTATCTATTTTGCCTATCTCTTTCAACTTAACAATCCATCCTAATTATCCATTCCTACATTTCATCTTACTATTTCCCTTAGTATCATCATGTAACCAAAAATAATAGTCCATTCTCATAATCATGTTCCCTTCTTTATCCTTGTCATCCATTGTCCATACCTTATCCTTCCTTTCGAGATTTTACTCAAAAATCTTAAATTTTTGAATAAATTCTCAAGGGGGCATCCCTTAACCATTATTCCCTTTTCTATCACCAACTGGGGCATCTCTTTCATTATTTGACATGACACCACCTTACGAGACACCATATCAAAGAGGGGCAAAATGTAGACACCTAAAATTGACCTTGCCTTTCGACATCACTTTCGAAGCTCTTATGGCATCTTGCAACACATTTTGTCCTTGGACCCTTTCATGACCCCTTCCATAACCCACTTTTTATTATCCATTTATCCTCTCTAGCCAATTAATTAAATAAATTGTATTTATTTAATTAATTCCCATTTTCCTCCATCATCCAATTTAAATAAATTAAATATTTATTTAAATCCCACATGTCTCATAATAAATTAAATAATTTTATTATTTAAATTATTTATCCCTCACATCCTTATTTTAACCACTTGTCATCCTCATTAAATATGTGTCGTAAGCACTAAATTTAACTCTTCATCCTAGCCATCCACCTCATTTGCTTCCATCATTCTATCATTTTCATTATCATTTGCTTCCACTATGGCTAAGTTATGTTGGTTTTGTGAGCAATTCACAATGCATGATCTATAGAACAAAGCTGGTGGAGCTTAGGTGCACTCTACCTCGTTCTATCAGAAAAATGAATTTATGCAAGGATGAAAGGGTATTGTTATTGTTTTATCTTTCATGTTATTGCCTTGTTCTATTTTCATGGATTCACTATCAAAAGAAAATCCTAAGCCTTTCTATGTATCTCTATATAAAGGAGGATACAAATTGAACAATTGTATTGGACTCACGAGCATCAAACAATGTAATGCCACTCAAGGTGATGAACACCTTTTTCTTATATTGTATAAAGACTTTTGACAAGTACTACATGCTTGAGTTTGAGTTAGTTCAACTTTTCAAACAATTAAAGGATGTGCAATTTGCCCTTGTCATGCATCCAAACAAGAGAAGTATGATGAGTATTTTAGGGGAAGACATTCTCATGAGCTATGGTATATTGTTGAGCCATAGTTTATGTAAATACCTTGGTGGAGAGCTACAGTTGGACTACTCGTCATCAACCATTTTGGTAAAGGGATAGAAAATAACATTGGAACTAGAAGAAAGTTTAAGTTCATATTGGAAAAATTAGAAGACCCTAAAGATACAATTTTGTGTGAAGAGACAAGTCCATGTACACATATGATGATGTTTGCTAAGGAGATCAAGGAAAAACCATTAAATTGCTTCAACACTGAACCAAAAGAACAAGGAATTTAGAGGTTGCAATTTTATAGAAGTTATTTAACTACAAGTTGAGGTGTCAGAGTGGTTCTTACCTCTCCTAAAGGAAAGTTATATCCATTTTCTTATCACATATAATTTAATTGTACTAATAATAAAGTATGAGGTGTTGTTGTTGGGCCTCAAGAATATACATGACATGAATATCAAGTTGTTGTGGGCTGAAGGGGATGCTTAATTGATAGTCAAAAAGATAAAAGACCAATTTTAGGTATAGAAGGGTCACCTCAAACACTATAGAAACAAGGTTTGGGATGCATTGATATGTTTGAGGCTTTTTCTGAAGTATATCCCATGCAAGGAGAATAGTAAGGCCAATGCTCTTGTTGTTTCTACTTCTTTATTTGTGTCACACTCTTAATTTAGTCAAAGAGTGTTCATATTAGAGCTAATATATCATCCAAAAAATATGGACAATTCAAAACATTGGCAAGCATTTAGTGATGATCAACACATCATCAATTTTTTAGAAAAGTGAAATTCTTTTGGTGGCCTATTTTTTGAAGGTAGTTCTTCAACCTAAAAAGAATCATTGTCACAAAGAATAACAATAATGAAGCAAATGTAAAATCAAGAATAATTGAATTGAAGAGTAACGAGATTCCAAAAGGTTTAGTTTCTTCAAAAAATCATCTTTGGCGAGAATGATAGGTACATTAAAGACAAAATCAGATTGTGATCAAGGCTATGAACAAATTGACATAGGGATTGCATATGAACCTAGTGAAAGGAAGCTTGGTGTGCGGAAAACGCTTCCTTCCTACACTAATCTAATGAGGAGAGAAGAGTGCAAATTCATTTTAACCTTTACAATTATAGAATGTTTAACACAACAATAGAGATATTGCAAAAGTAAACAACATAAGAATGTAAGACAGATGAAGACACAAGATATACGTGGGGAAAACCCTTATCGGGTGAAAAACCCCACTCTAAAACCTACACAATGTATTATCAAAATTGTAATGGTTTACAATACACTTGCAATGCAAGCTCTCAAGAGTCTTCGACACTCGTATCTGGAGATAAATTGGCAGCATAACAATACCTATTAATCATTCTCTACATGTCCTCTCCAAGCACCTGCTTATAATGAAGTGTTCAAGGCAAAAATGAACATATCTTGGAATGGGCATCCAACTTGGCCTTATGGCCCAAAACCCACACCTAGGGACACTTGTCCAACACTGCAGCATGGTCATGACACTTGTCATATCACCCCATCCCAAAATGGTTGCCTATTCCCAAGTTGGCCAATGACAGGTGCTCTTACGCACCAACTGACTGTCATAGAATCCATCATAGATGTCATATCTTATAGTTGTAAGAGAATCTATCATAAATAGGCTATAAATAGTATATTCCCTTACAACATGTCATAACCCTCCTTGGGGCGCCCAATGATGCCTTCTTCCAAGATGCCTTGTGACACATGTCTTCACCTGTCATAGAACCTTCTATTTCTGACCCTCACATGTCATAGATTCTGTCATAGGAATCTATCATAACCATTTCGTTCAAGATTCACTTACACCCTAGTCAAGATGCTGACACATGGTAGAAAACCTCTACCACACAAAAGGGACACCTATCTCCACATGGAGTGAGTTGACCATCCTAGTCACCTTACAAGTGGAGTGACAACTCATCGTGCCACTTCACACTAGATGACAAAACAGGATGTGCAACAAAATTACAATATAGTCTAAGTAAATAAATTACATTACAATAATAAATGCAAGGAATTACCAAGGTTGAGACACCTTAATTCCCAACATTCTCCCACTTGTCGAACACCTTGTAAGAGCCAATAGAAATAACAAGATTTAACTGCTATAGGCCAAGAGGCCCATAGACTCTGAACACCATCTGAACTTCTCTGTGCCCACTGGTTTCGTCAATGCATCTGCAACATCGCACTCTAACTATCACAACAGATAGTAATATGTCTTGCATCAACACCAATATCTGAACATAATTTCTTAAGCCAAATGGCTTCCTTGCAAGCATGAGTAGTTGCCAAATACTCAGCTTAGGTCACGGACAAAATGACCATAGGTTGTTGCTTACTCATCCCAACTGAACTCCACTATGCTCACGAGCTTTACAGAAGCACCTGTAACATCTTCCAAATGATCACCAACATGACAAAAGATTAGAATGCCATAAATATGATGAAACACTAAATGCCACATAGACACACCAATGTATCCAACTTCAAACCCGTTAACAGAACATATCTTTGAAGTCCAAACATCTTCAAAACAAGATCGAGCACGTATGCTCCAAAACATTTAGAACAACAACCACAGCTGATTGTTTACATCCAACTAAAAAACCACCATTGATATAACTTTTGCACATGACATATTCAGCTCATATTGTAACTCTCATCCTTATATAATCCACTGTCCTACTCAAAGTTACCGTCTCCCATGATAACAAACACACCAAAACCATTGATGTACAAAAAATCTGAAGACCTTTGATACTGCAGTCTAATGAAAAACCATCTAACAAGATATACATACATCCTAGGAATCAAACTGCATCAGCAATGCCAACCAAAGCAACTCAAAATCTACCAATCAGCACTTACATAAAAGTGTGACTTATAATCAAAACATTTAATACAAAGAACAATCACAATGATCTGCAAACTGCAACCAACTGCTGCAAAATAGAGCATACTTCCACAAACAGTTTACTGCTCACTCTCTAACCTCTGATCTCCTCCATTTCTCCCAAGTCCTCCATATCTCAAATGATATACATTACAAGAACACATACTATTGCCAAAAAAAAAAAGTACAACAACAGTAGATGACCACAAACCTAGTGATCATACTAGATGAATAAGAACCTCTAGGAAGAAATATGAGACCCTAAAGAGAAACTGCAAACCATAACATGTCCTTCTGCCAACACCACCAAGGGCTAAGCTGTGTCAAGTATGATCTCCTTCACAAAACCCCAACTAAAAAGCCTTAACAACACCCAACCATTCAATCTCATAAGATCAAATAAACATATGTAACATGTAATCAATATGGATGTAAGCCTCTCTAATCAAGGTAGATCAAACTCATAACCATTCCATAACAAGGAATAAGCCCAAACACATCTTCTAAACTCCTCATAAATGAACATCATAAACCAAACCATAGGAATCAAGAAGATAACCATGCTAACATCCCTCATATGAAACCTCCATAACCAATAATTGTGGCTCAAGATTCATATCCATGAGAAAACAAAGCATAAAATAAAAATGAATCTAAAATAACCTAGGCAATACCTATCAGAACATTTTCTGCTGAGTGAACTGAGAGTGGGGAATGAGAATGATCCACTAAGATACACCGAGTCTCATATACTCTCTCTAAGAACAATCTCCTCTCAAGTTCAAACATGAACTCATGTCCATGACAAGTGAAGGCTCCTCAGTCTTTCTGCTGAAATTTAACCATTCCAACACATGATCCCTACAACAAGAGATCTCAAGCCTCACCTCAAGTCTCTCTAGTATCCATGAGCATCCATCAACCAATACATGCCAACTTCAAATGCATCCTGCAAAATCATGAAGCTTCAAGAAAAAGATTAATACTCAAAACCAAAGAGAACAAACAAGATCACTGTCAAAACTCCCACTGCACATCTACATGATCAAGAAACCCATCATGACATCATGATCTAATCATCTCCTCGTAAGAAGATCACATACAACAAAGCATACAATGATGTATACAACCTGTCTGAAGAGAACTTGTATCATGCCAAAACTTTAAGCTAGCATCAAGAGTAAACCATGACATAATAACATCTCTAAACGAAGGATAAACATGTCAAACTAACAAATCATAAACCCGACACCTCAACTAGATGTCAACAACATCTCCAATCATATGAAGATAACTATCTCCTGACAACTAAACTAAAAAATGTCAAAGAACTCTCACAACCAAGAGCTCCTCCATGACACCAATATCCACTGTAGAAGATCATCCATATGATGAATCCAACATCATTGCCGAAGCTCCCACTGAAACTGTGATACCGAGATTATCAAGGCATTATGATAACCATCCTCTCAAATGAAAATCATTCATGGCTCTAACACAATCTAACAATTGTCCTGTGTAATATCAACAAACAAAAGAATGAAATAGAACCAAGATCTCCAAGTCAAGAAGATAAAACCATCACTGTCAAAAGCTCACACTAAACTATGTAACCAAGCTATCCATGACATCATGATAAACATGCTATAAGTCCCAATAACTGACTATCCATGCACTCAAATTATCCATCATCTTATCCCAATGCAACATACCAATACATAAATAACCACAGACAAGGCCAACTAACGAAGTCTGCATAAACACTGAATCAATCTCATGGATAAAGATAGTCCACATTCGAGTCATCTCACTATAGCTAATGGGTAGCTAATCCACAAACTACATAAATCAAAGATCCAAAATAAATGTAACATGCAAACTCATCATTACATTAGTAACCTGCAAATTTAGATACCAAAGAAGACAATCTGTAGACTTCAAGACTCAAACATCAAATCAATTCTAGATTCAATTTGCCAACAAGTCCACATATGAAGTAACCATAGTCAAGGAACCCATCAAGAAAATACTGTAGAAATGATGAGTGACTAATCACATACCAACACCTCCACACTAAGAAAGATACAAACCTCCTCACATTATGCATGAAGCATACATGCAAACTTGCAACTATCTTACATCCAGAAACACTCCCAAGGAATCATAAACTGAAAAATAGTTTGTCTGCAAATTTACAAAACCACAAGTTTTGATTAACCATGTAAAACCTGCAAAACCACCATGTCACTGACATACATGCAAATCCATATCCACTTATCATCTAGAAGACCCACAAGTCTAAAAATCACCAATATAGTTAAACCAGAATAATGGAATAACATAGATAAGCATAACCATAGATTTTTTTGAATGGAATATCTACAAATCCCTTAAATCAAATTAATTTGAAACTGAGACATGCAAGTACATCCAACCAAATGAAATAGAGGTCCAGGAACTTCAGGCCCACTTGTAGGCCAACTCCACAACCGTCACCATGTACAAGCATACGGAGATGCTAGATTGTTCCAAAAGCTTTCAAACCACCCATTGATTAACTCCACAGCCTACATGCATTCAAGGTTAACAAAATAATGTCTTCCAATGCCACGGACTAAAACCAACAACCCAACATAAGCACATCAAACCATATCCAAGGCAACCCAAGTTTCTCCATGTGATCAGGGAGCCAAGAATATACTCCAACATGAATACTCTGATGCAAATGACCATAGAATGATAGAACATAACCACCATGCATGAGGGTTATTGCATACTATCAAACAGGAGCTCTAGATCAATATCATACTAAATGTAATCACATGATCAACTCCATAACACTCCATCTTAAGTTTCCATAACTCAAAATTCGTGTCGTTAAACACCTCCATCTCTATTCTTCTGGATGTGCCTGCCATCTCATTCCTCCAAAAAGATTACAGAATACTCTGCATGGACTCCCACTCAACCTAAGATTAGCACACAAAACCCTTATCCAACAACTAGGACTCAGCTCTGATACCAATTGAAAGGAAGCTTGGTGTGTGGAAAATGCTTCCTACACTAATCTAATGAGGAGAGAAGAGTGCAAATTCATTTTAAGCTTTACAATTATAGAATGTTTAACACAACAACAGAGATATTGCAGTAGCAAACAACATAAGAATGTAAGACAGAAGAAGAGAGACACAAGATATACGTGGGGAAAAACCTTATCGGGTAAAAAACCCCACACTCCAAAACATGCACAATGTATTATCAAAATTGTAATGGTTTACAATACACTTGCAATGCAAGCTCTCAGGAGTCTTCGACACTCGTATCTGGAGATAAACCGGCAGCATAACAATACCTATTAATCACTCTCCTCTCCAAGCACCTGCTTATAATGAAGTTTTCAATGCAAAAATGAACATATCTTGGAATGGGCATCCAACTTGGCCTCATGGCCCAAAAGCCATGGCTAGGGACACTTGTCCAACACTGCAGCATGGTCATGACACTTGTCATATCACCCCATCCCAAAATGGTCGCCTATCCCCAAGTTGGGCAATGACAGATGCTCTTACGCACCAACTGACCTTTCATAGAATCTGTCATAGCTATCATATCTTATAGTTGTAAGAGAATCTGTCATAAACAGGCTATAAATAGCATATTCCCTTACAACATGTCATAACCCTCCTTGAGGCACCCAAAGATGCCTTCTTCCAAGATGCCTTATGACACATGTTTTCACCTGTCATAGAACCTTCTATTTTTGACCCTTACATGTCATAGATTTTGTCATAGGAATTAGTCATAACCGTTTCGATCAAGATTCACTTACACACTAGTCAAGATGCTGACACATGGCAAAAAACCTCTACCACACAAAAGGGACGCCTATCTCCACATGGAGTGAGTTGACCATCCTAGTCACCTTACAAGTGGAGTGACAACTCATCGTGCCACTTCACACTAGATGACAAAAGAGGATGTGCAACAAAATTACAACATAGGCTAAGTAAATAAATTACATTACAATAATAAATGCAAGGAATTACCAAGGTTGAGACACCTTAATTCCCAACACCTAGAGTGGTGAATTTGGGAAAGAGTTATTTTCTAGAAGAAAGGAGAAAATTTAAAGTACTTTTTCATTAGTATAAAATTGTGTTCACTTTGTCATATGAAGATATTAAGGTCTTCACTCCAAAGGATTTGTTATATACAATTCCACTCATTCTAAAATCAAAACTTTTAAAATAAGTAGTAGCACCACAATCCACGCTTGACAAGAACAATTTACAATGAAATCCAAAAGATTGGATGTAAGAATATTTTTTTAGTACACAATTCAATATGGGTGTCCAACATCATACTATTCTATAAAAATAATGAAGAAATTCAAAAAAGTGTCAACTTTTGCAATTTGAACTAAGCTTCTTTCAAGGATAACTAATACCTGTCATGGATCATACCTTGAAAATGGTCATGAGTTCAAAGATGTTATCCTTGTTTTATGGATATTTAGGGTATAATTAGATTACAATAGAAATGGAAGATAGTTCAAGATGGATTTTACCACTCCATGGGGGACTTTTGCATGTGAACATATTCCATTCGGTCTTATCAATGCAAGTGCAACTTTTCAAAGAGCTATGAGCATTGATTTTTTGTGATCAAGGAAAAATTTATTCTTGGCTACCTAGATGATTTTATTGTTTCAAGAGGGTCATTTTTAGCATCTAACGATGGTGTTTAAAAGGTGTGGGCTACACGTGATTGTCGTAAATATATACATCTATAGTATAAAGTTAGTAAATAATAAATTAACACGTTAGTATGTTAATAAATAAATTAGAATAATTTTAATAGTTGGGAGTTAATTTTCTATACGCTATTGGAAGATAGGTTGGATAGTTTTGTACAAGAAATCAAAGCTTTATAATGTAATTCAATACATCTCAATGAAATAATTTATTATATAACATTTTATTTATGCAACAATAGTATAAAAATGGTGTAATATTGTGTGTTTTCCCTACCAATTTTAATATGGTATCAAATAAATTAACTGATTTTGTTCTTGTGAATGATTAAGGATGGAGATTGATCTTCTATGGGAATGAGTATTTTTGCAATTCATTTTTCTCTCTCACCATTTAGTGCTCAATCTAAAACCAAAGAGTTATAGAAGCGTTGGTAACATGTTATGTGGAAAGCAAAGTGATTATTAAGAGGATTGGAAAAGTTTGTTTTTTAGTTTGTTGGACCTACTATATTGCCCACCCTATCAATTTGGTTCATCTGGAACATACTAGAAATCTATAGTTGGTATATACAAAATTTCAATCACCCTACAATTAAAAACAAAGCTTTTTGGTCTTTTGTTTTGCACCCAACAATCCTTGGAATTCATTAAAGGCATTCAAATTTTTAGATATATGAAGTGCAGATTCATTCTAGGGAGTTTGGAGTTGATTTCACAAAACTTGGAGTGCACATACACCTTTCATGTTGTTAGGAGTGTTGTTATCTGTTATGTTTCCTACATGGTTGTCAAAGGTCGTGCCCAATAGCCTGAGTCTTACATATTCAAAATGTTATGGTTGCATGGGATCTAGCTAAGTATATCAATATTTTATTTTATTTCTTGAGAAGACTAAAATATTATCAAAACAAAGAGTTCTTAGAGATTTGTCTATGTTTTTCACAAAAGTAGACTATGTTTTTAGGGTTTATTTTATTTCCTCCATCTCTAAAAGTAATTTTAATGCAAGATTCGTATAGAGGTTTAACTAAAGTGATATCTAGTCCATTGGTAAAAAAATTTCTTGGAATATTTATAGGGTTCAAAACCCTTTAGATTTAGTTTTTATATGCTATTAAAAAATTATATGTAAAAACATTTAACTTGGAGCTTATAAGTTTGTTTTAAAGTTTATTTTGTATTTGAAATGATTTTCTATAAGGGTGTATTATTGGTTGAATCTGATACTCGATTTCTTGCCTTTGAATATGGTTACACATGTATCAAATATTGCATGTACTCTTGGGGCGATCCATTCTACATTTAATAAGCCTTTCATCGATGTACATGTGACATCAAGTGGATAAAGTGTAAAAAGGGCAAAGAGGAGGTTGGAGGAATATTTCCCATGGCAAGCTAGCTTCTCACTTAGAGATGATTCATTGCATCAGAGGCACTAGGCTTTCATTTGTGTCCTTTCTAGAAGCAAGGGGGCTTGGAAAATTTATGGGTTGTTCTTGTGGATAGTTGAGTGTGTCTCAATCCAAAGGAAGAATGTTCTACCTAGTTGAGAATGTCTCTATCCATAGACTTGATGAATTGTATCTATGGATAGTTGAGTATGTCTCAATCCATAGACTTGATGATTTGTATCTACGGATAGTTGAGTTTGTCTCAATCCATAGACCTATATATGTGTACTTGTGGATAGTTGAGTATGTCTTGATCCATAGGAATGTTGTTGATGTGGATATTTGAGTATGTCTCGATTCACATGTAGAGTGATGTGCTTGTGAATAGTTGAGCATGTCTCGAGTCATGGGTATTGTTGGATAGTCATGGCATCCCCTAATGCAACTAGTTTGGTATGTTCTATCTACGCAAGGAGATTTTATGGAGTTGCTTCATCAAATTTCTAGATGGGTTGTTGTGTTCAGTCCATGCAGTGTTCCATCCTTTGTCTGGATTGATGTAATAAGGGAGAGAATGTTGGAAATATATTACATCTATAGTATTAGATTAGTAAATAATAAATTAACATGTTAAAATGTTAATAAATAAATTAGAATAATTTAATAGTTGGGAGTTAATTTCTCATAGGCAATTGGTAGATAGGCTGCTCAATTTTATACAAGAAATCAAAGCTTTATAATATAATCCAATAAATCTCGATGAAATAATATATCATATAACAGTATATTTCTACAATGATATAACAATGGTGTAATAATGTGTGTAGGTTTGCCCTACCAATTTCAATAGGGATTTCCCTTAATTTGAATAAGTCAATTTTTGCAATCACTAAAGGAAATTTTCTTGGGCATATTATTTCTAAAGAAGGCATAAAGATAAATTCAAATCAGGTTGACACTATTCATAATCTTTCCTTGCCAACCACCAATATCAATTGCACTCATTCTTTGGTAAGGTCAAATTTTAGATATTTCTTCTTGATTTTTTAAAGTTGACAAAAGACATCTTAGCCACGATGAAAAAGACATCTTTCAAATGTACTGATGAAGGTAAAAAGGCCTTTACATAGATCAAGGAAGTTATTGGAAGAGCCTCTATGCTTGTATGTCTAGATTATCATAAGGATTTCATCCTCTATTGTTATGCTTCAAAGCACATGTGCACATCATACTCATTCAAAGGAATGAGAATAATATATATTTTTTTATTATGTTCATGAGTAGTAACTTCAAAGACCATGAAACTTGAAGTATTCACTACTAGAGAAGCATGTACATGGTGTAATTAGAGTGATCAATAACTTTAATTTTAATATCTTGAGTTGTCATACCATTGTGTTCATTCCAAACCCATCAATGAAGACAATTTTTATGCAACAAGGGATGGGTTTAAAGAGAGACAACTGGATTGCCAAGGATTAGGAATATGATCATGAAAACAAGCCAACCAAATTTGTCTATGGTAGAGGGTTATGCCAACTCATGGATGAATAAGGAGATAAGATAAAATGGAAGAACATGGATATAGATGAACATGAAAATAAATTGTGTTGTTCCTTGGTTCCATTGATAAATGGTATACAAATATTACATATTAAATTTGACATATAGAGATTGCTTGTCACATGAACAAGTAAAATAAAAGAACTTCAAGATTGAAATCACTCAATTTCATCAAGAAGGATGCTCTTTATAAATAATGCATTGATATAACATTCTTGATGTGCATGAGCAACAAACAATAGTCCAACTATTGTAAGGTTTTCATGATAAGACTTGCAAGAATCATTTTTCCTCAAGGGTGATAGTGTTCAAGATCTTGAGAGCCCAATATTATTGGCCTACCATGTTACAAGACCCTATGAGTGAGTACAAAAATGTCATGCATGTCAATAATTGATTAGCAAGCTTAAACTTATGACCACCCCACTTAAGCCAATGATTATAGAAGCTCTAAATGTCAATGTGCCTTTAAACTCAAATTCAAGAAAATTTCAAGTTCATTTATTATTTCATGAAGTGGGTTGAGGTTATTCCTACAAAAGAAAAAAATTTCAGAGGTAGTTTATGATTTATTGAAATAAAATATGTTCTCATGCTTCAAAGTGTCGTATAAAATTGCGGATTATAATGCGTCTAGCTTCTTTTTAGAATAGTTGCTAGATTTTTTTGAGTATGGGATTACCTTATCTCAATCATTAGACTACAACCCATAAGGCAATGGAAAAGTTGAGTATTCCAATTAGAATATTATCACAATCATTTTTGAATTGGTTGGCACCAACTAATTAAGTTGGCATAAGAAGTTATATGGAGCCTTATACGAAAACTAGTTCACTCCTAAGAGGGCAAATGTTACCTTGCCTTTCATAATCACATATGGTACTAAGGTATTTTTGTCATCACCTTAGATATTTTAGCATTATAGTGGTCTTTAGTAGTTGAATACAATGAGTTTAAGGATTTGATTGAAAAAATAATCATGTACTTGACAAAACTAGAAGAGGAAAGAACTACATTTGTTGATAGAATAATAGAGCATCAAGAGAGGGTCAATAAAATCTTTGACAAGAAGGCTCATTAAAGGAATTTCAATGTTGGAGATCTTTTTCTCCTTTGGGATAAACACCATGACCTAGAGGGGATACATAGTAAGTTTGATTCTTTGTGGTTGGGACCTTTTAAGATTTTATTTCTATGATAACAACACATACTATCTATCCCACTTGGATGGTGCACATCTTCAGATGACCTACTATGGGAAATACCTAAAGCGCTTCACTCCTTAGGGTTTGACAAGATTTTACCCATTGTACATAGTAGTCTTGTGTCAATTTCATAATGTATGTGTTGTGTCATTATGTATTTCCTTTTTCATAAAGTGTCCTATGTTCTATCTATCAATGTCAAGTTAAGAAAACCATTGTTTAGGTGATCTAGGAGGAGCTTAACTCCATTTCAAACTAATAAGACATCAGTCTACTTGATGAACCAAAATTATAGAAGTCCTCTACACCCCAAGTATGTATCATCATCCCCAAATAGATCCAATTGTTGTACCATACCAAAAAATCTTTTAGTGTCTAATGTTCAATTCAAATGTAAGCTATTCCTTGTTTAGTGAGTCATCATTGAATCCTTGTCTATCATGATTATGACTGTTGTACTTTCAAGTTCTTATCCATGTCCTTGCATATTCAACCAAAGGAGCTTTCCAATACATCATACAAGTAAAAGATCATATCTTGGATGTGAGAGAGGCAAAAATTGAGTAAAGAAAAAAAGTTGGTCAAACAAACTTCTAGAGTGCTCCATAAACATTTTTGTCCCAAAAGTGTGAAGAATAAAGATGGTCAAAATAGGTCTAGGTGTGTGCCATAAGGCCAAATGAACAAAAACTTAAAAGTGAAAAAGGTGTCTAAGACACTCCCAAGCGCACACCATAATAAGTTTTGCCCAAAACTTTAAAAACAAAAAAGTCATCCAAAAATCCCTAGAGTGAGCATTTTAATTGTTTGTCTCAAAACTTAAAAATTAAAAAAAAAAGTGGTGAAAAGACTTGTAGCTTCATTCCATTAGGGCATTGAAACAGAGTTCAAACTTTCAAACATGAAAAAGTTGCCCATTATGTTGTGAGTGTGTGCCTTGATCACTTATGTTTAAAAGTTGTAAAATCAAAAAGTGGTCATGTTGTTGAGCACACACCTATTAGAATTCTATCCAAAGTAAGTGTGAAAAAAATGAAAAAAAAGGTGTCGCGTACACCAAAAGTGGGAACCTATTAGGATTTTGTACAACATAAGTTTGAATGCCAAAATGACCAAAAGGCCAGCAAGCATGTGCTACAAGGTAAAGTGGACTTGAACTTTCTAAAACATATTTCATGCAACAGAAACATGCACTCAATTGGGTTTTAGTTTTGAATCTGAATGTTGAACATATCCAAATTCCAAAAGTGCTAGTGTGAACAATGGACATAGTTGACTAAAAACATCCTCAAGTGCTCATAAGCTAGGTCAAAAATAGAAAAGCAAAGGATGGAAGATAAGTTTCACTAAGATTGTCTTATCAATATTTCTTTCCATTGTTCATTGTCTAATCATCATTTCAAAACAACAAGGTGTTTAAATATTTTATCCTTGGTGACATTTGGATGAAACAATATTTCCAAGTTTTAATCATAAAAATAAATAAATTAGCAAGTTTTTAATAGGTTCTTCACATTTGTGTTGCAAGTTTTATTAAAGTGGTGGTTGTAATTTTGTATGCAACTTCCTATATTCAATTTGCAAAATTGTGTGTTGTTTTCAATCCAATTCTAGTTTGTACTCATGTTTTTACGATCTCTACTTTTATCTCTAAAAGGTGAGTGATTGTTTTCTTTTCATAGGTTATGTTATTATTATTAGAAAAAAATCATAAAATGTCTTGTGTGAAAGTGTGAATAGCTTTTTGCTCATACTTGAGAACAAAAAGATAGTTTTTACTTTAAGTTTGTATTGCATACTAAAAACAAAAGATCATCTTAATAGTTCTAGGTTATTTTTGTTTTGTTAGAAGGGAGATTGCCCTTCTAATTTGAAGGTACATCCTTACACATTCAATCTTGTGTTGCCTTGAAGGGACATATTGAAATGCTAACAAAGGTTTAATTAATAAAACTTAAATGCTTTGGAAATAGGGTAATTAGGTGAAGTTATAGATTTTAAATGTACATGTTTAAGCCATGTTTTGATGGAGTGGTGGGTCTCGACATTTTTCCCTTACCCTTCTTTGTAAATATTTTTATATAAAAAAGGTCTTTTGTTTGTCAATAACTCCAACATTTGTCAATTCAACTTTTGGGCTTGATTTCCAACAATGTACTCACAAAATAAATGATGTGTATAAATGGGATGCACTTTCTCTCTATGCATTGGAAGAGAAATCCTATGAATCCATGCATTCTTTATATTTTTGGAATGCCTTGCAAATTTAAAGGGAATTTCCCTCATTTTCATACTATTAGAAATAAAGACATTAGGATTGTAGGATTTTCTTTTTGCATTCATGATGGAACTAAAAGAAGGTTTGATATGTGGGATCTTGTAATATAAAGGAGAGGAAGGATTGGTGCTAGAGGTACTTTGAGGATCTTGGGATCTTGTAAGAGAAAGGAGAGAAAGGCTTGGTGCTAGAGGTATTTTGAGGATCTAAGAAGTGGTGCTAGGAATGTTAAAGGAGATGGCTAAAGTTGTATTAGGATCCATACTGGGAACGTCAGTGTATGAGCTAATGCCATCATCAATTTTGTTAAAGTAGGGGAATTGGTTGACTAAGTCAATTCTATGGTTTAATAAATGTCATTAAATTCAAAGAGCCTTTGTTTTTTCATATTCACCTATGTTTCCTTAGGCATAGCCAAACTAATGGGGATCTTATAAGTACTAATCATCGTCATAGGTTGAGGTGTAAGTATCAATGTGCCATGAATAAACTATGTTATCATTAAATTGATTATAAGGTTGTTCATTAATGGTTCTCTTTGATAAGGATACTTGGATTGTGACTTCTTTTAGAAGAGTACTTTTGTGTGATTGTGGTCAAAGGATAGGTGTTAATTGATTCACAATGTATTAGAAGAGATGAAAATTATTGTAGGTTTTGTGCATCCCAAAATTTTATGATGGCAATTATAGGCCTCTATCTCAATTGAATAATTTTTCTTTAGTAATCATAAAAAAGTGCTAAAAAGGGCTTAGTTTGCATTTGGTGTACACTCCCACTATTGGAATTGTTCACATTTCAAACAATGAGTATCATATTATATCTTATAACCTATAGAAGGATCTAAAAGTTACAAACTTGTTAAAGAAAAAGGTATAATTGCATTCATGCAATGGGTCCGTTAACAACTTAAAAGGAAAATGTGGAAGTGTGGAAAATTGAAAATCATAACTTTCACTCTCAATTTTTGGTGGTAATGTGATTGGAAGCCAAATGCATCCAAGTCGGGGTTGTCCCATTTAGTTATAACCTTTAAAATCTTGCTAGGTCATTTTGGGTTATAAGTGGGATAATTAAGTTTTGATGAAACCTAGGGAAGCAACACAAGTTTTTAATACTTTATCTACAAATATTATTTTCACATAACATCAATGATTTTCAAGGTCAAGAAGAGTGGTAGAATGTCGACTCAAAATAATATGTCATCAAGGACTTAGTTTTGATGATGAACTTTGGGTATAGGGATTAGTATGTGGTTTGGTAAATTTCAATGGAAAAATCCACATTATTGCAAATTTATGTCTTCAAAGTTGTGTATCATGAGATGGGGAATTAGAGATGTTCATTTTGAAAAGGAGCTACATGATCTTGTTGTTATGTGTGGGTGGAGTTCTCATTAGCTTAGAAATAGTGTTTTTTAGGAAGGTTGGCCAATTTAGTTGAGTCCCATTCATCAAGGGTAGGTTGGTCTAAAATAGGTTTTTGAGGGACAAAGGTCAAATTGATTCGTGTTTGAGGTGTTAGGAATATCTATATTACACCATAGTAAATGGTGAGATAAACAATTATGATGTGGTATAGGTTTCAATAATCTATTATTTAAATCTATTTAAGTTAGGTTGGGTGATTTTTTGCGACACCCACATAGAATAGATTTTGTAGAGAAATATGAGGGATATATCATAAAAATAGTTTTGTACTCTTAGAAAATAGAAAGCACAAACAAACTTATAATTTATATAAATATTTCTCATTCAAATGAATAAATTATGTTAGTTCATTTTTATTGTTGAATTTAATAAATCTAGTAAACTATTATTGCATTTTTTATTGCTCGGTTCTCAATCTTCATAAATGACCATGGACTAGATGGTGTTTGATTGTCATGGGTCGTTGGAATTGATGTTTGATTATCACAAACCATGGATAGTGGTTTTTATATATTTCTCATTCAAATGAATAAATTATGTTAGTTCATTTTTATTGTTAAATTTAATAAATGTAGTAACCTATTATTGCATTTTTTATTGCTTGGTTCTCAATCTTCATAAATGACCATGGACCAGATGGTGTTTGATTGTCATGGGTCATTGGAATTGATGTTTGATTATCACAAACCATGGATAGTGGTGTTTTATCATCACCATCCATGGGTGATGGTGTTTGATCATCACTAGCCATAAAAAGTAGTGTTTGATCATCATCAGTCGTGGTTGGTAAATTTTTTTAGTTTTTTCATAATTATCCATTTTTGAGGCTTGGGATGGGATGAAGGACGAAATTAGTTTTTAAAATCCTATAGGAGTGTTGGGATTATTTTGAAATGATAGAATATGTTGGTGCTCAAACATGCAATTCCACAAATCCTAAAGACTCAACACCAAAACCTAAGGCCAGGGATATGTCATGCTTAGGCAATGGGTAAGGCTTATGATAAAATAGTGGCATGAATGGACCAATTGTTGTGAGTGGGTAAACTCACCTTCATTTTTTGGATCTGCAAGACCAAAGGGGTGTTCCTTGAGCTCTCAACAACATAAACAATTTTAATACTAGGTCCTTAAGCAGTTATACCCAATGTGCCATGAACCCCAAAATATCTCACTAAATTCATGTCAACACTAGCTACATATAGACCTGGAAGACCTCTAATAAGCAGATAATCATTTCACTCTTACCCTACACCCAAAGATGACAACTATATTGTATTTCCCCAATAAATGAATCCACTTAACAATGCATACATAGGGATAAGGGGAAAGAGCACACAAGCATGATTCTGTAATGATGTTCACTTTCACAATTGCATAAGATATCACTGAGTTTAAGATACTGAATCATGCGGGCATGATGGAACCTAAACCTACTCCTACAACTAACTAGAGAGATGCATAATTTTAAAGGATGTTGACCCCTCACCAATCAAACCAGTGCCTACTCCATTGGGCAACAGAGTCACAGATTGCAAGAGGGAAAGAAATGCAATTGCAAAACATAAATGGAACCATATGTGCGTCATCATACAATGGACATATCTCATCTCATGTAATGGACACACTCACTAATCCAAACAGAACTACAAAAACCCACATGAAATAGAAAGAAAGAGCTTTACAAAAGCTTTGTAAAGAATTAAAATATTGTCACATATCTCTCTAACCTATGTTACATTCATACTAGCAAATGTGGCAAGACAGGATGAGCAACTAGGTTCAAACACCCTCCTGAATAATTACAAACTGCCATGGAGACATACCGTTACATGCATCTATCATGCATATGTCTTTGAATAACCTTCATATGCTTTACAAAGTGGATTTCATCCCCTTACAAACCAAACTACACCATTTGATGCCCTAGAACAATACTTCAAGCACTTACAGTCACAAATTGGTTCAATGACCAATCCTTAACATCTTACAAACATGTATATATAGCATTGCATTCCATCTTGTTGTTTGGACATGGATATGGAGTAGTCAACATGTTTGCAAATCATACATGCCTTTTGCATCATGTCCATATGAGTGGTACCATAAAAGCCTAAGTGTGGAATGCCTACCTCTAGATTGGTAGAGGAAATTCATCATAGAAGGACCTACAAGAGTCATGGATCGTAAGGAATCCACCTACCAAGCCTATGGCCCTCAAGAATTCAACAATGGTGATATCTGAAAATAGTTAAAGCGTATAGGGGCGGATGGAAGCATGAATGCCCATTGACACTATTACAACTACCCATTTTCCTTTAAGTCAATCTGCCTTTTACTTTTGGTGGCCTCTTTTTAGATTTAAAAACATTTTCTCTTTCACGCCAACTCTTGAAACTTCCTTCTAAAAAATCTTTTTTGACATTTCGGTGAGTTCGAGAACTCACAAACTCACCAAAATGTAATATTTTTTCTTCGCTCTTTACTTTTCCTTTTTCATACTCCATTGTCTCCTTCGGTGATTCAACACTTCAGCAAACTTATGAACCTTTTTAGCATTTCGGCAAGTTTGCAAACCAATGAACTTGCCAAAACCTTTTGTCTTCTTTTCTCTTTTTGTTTATTTTCCAGTGATTCAACAAGTTCATGAACTAGCGAACTTGCCAAAACATCATCACTTCATTTATTTATTTTCACCTTTTTTCTCTCTTTCGGCATTTCGGGCATTTTGGAAACTAGTGAACTCTTTCGATGTTTTGGCAAGTTCGTCAACTTACGAACTTGTCGAAACATCATCATTTCTTCTTCCTTCTCTTTTTTGGTGATTCGACGAGTTCGTGAACCTACGAACTCTCTGAAACATTTGCTTATTTCTTCATTTCCTTCTTGCGGTTAGCCTTTCAAGCCTTTTGAGAACTTGCAAACCTTTTCAACAAGTTTGTCAGTTCGTGAACCTGCCGAAAAGATGAAACACAATGCTTTTCGAGCTTTCAGGTTTTTGGGGGATAGGTGGACAAGTAGACCCTACAATAGGGCAAGTTGGGAACTAGGGTCTGAGAGGGACCAAAGATGTATGAATAGGAGATGCGAGGAAGACCAGGATCTAAGGTCTAAGAAGGACACAAGATTGAAAATAGGATTAGGTTCAGGATCGGGGGCAACAATCTTGGGGAAAGCTAGGATCTAGGGTCCGAGAAGGATCGGGGGACCGGAGACTGGGGTTCTGGGGGAACTAGGGACCAAAAGGCCAATAGGTTAGTGCCAAGGAAAATCCTAGGCCCAGAACATCCCTTTGTTCCAACAAAACGTGAAAACCCAAGAAGGCCCAAAAAAAGGGATAAGGGAAAGCCCAACTTGGATTTTTATTTAGATCTTGGGCACTTCAATACATAGAAAAGGTAGGGGAAAGGCCAAGACAACAAAAGAACACATGACACAAGATTCTTTTGTAAATTTTGAATTAGGAGGCCAACACTAGTTCTAGTTGGGGATGTGTGCCTCTTGTAGGCACAACAAAAATCCAACTATCTCTAGGAGCAGACAAAAAAGAAAAAAAAGGATGAGGAGGGAGGAGAGACAAAGCAAGCCAACATGTACAAGGAAAAACATAAAACAAAGACTATGTACAAGAACAAACATGTACCCAATGGCATGGAGGAACAAAGACACAATGAAAGGATGGTTGTAAACAAAATTTTAACATAATTGCAGGTCAGACCCTATAAAGAAAATCCATGGAGCTACTTGCCACTATTGAAGACAAGTTGAATGAAGGAGTTGATCTCCCTCAAACTAAAACCATATTCACCACCCATCTATAACAAATGATATATTTTATCTGCATACACCAAGCTACAAGCAATGCCCATGAAATAAAGACTAACTCCACCATAGAAATCACCACTTCTACAAGCCAACCATAGATGATCGGAGCATGACCTATTCCACATCATATCATGTTTGTTCTTAGCAACAAGGGGTGAGAAAATAAAATTCAGGTCAGCATTAAAACATATGGATGTAGACAAGCATCCATCATCAACTGCAGTATCGTTATACTTGCCAACCTCCATGCGTGAATCAAAGTAAAAGGAGAATGTCTCCAATTCACATGACAAAGAAAAACATACCTGACTGCAACCCTGCTTGGCATAAGGAAGAAAATAATCTTGCATTCCAAATTGGAATGCCTCAAGCTCAAATACACCAAGTTGGGTTGCAACCTGTTAAAGTTCAGGCATACACATGCCTTGTTGCTCATTTACATCAATGTCCCACTCAAATGACTCAACCTCTACTGCAACACCAACACCTTCAAGAGTCAGTGAACACCCAACATTAAAGTGAAAAGATTCATATTCATTTGCACCTCCACTAAACCCTTGAACACAACTTTCATATGTGCTAATATAATCTTTAATATATGAATCATAAGCATGATTCAGGCTGCAATCTAAACTATCATCATAATTGTCAGCAGCATGAGACACTTCATATGAAAAACCAAGTTCTTCCAATTGTCCCATTGTTTGGAACTCATTTTGGCAACTTGTGTCATATTAACTACTCCAAACCGACTTATGACACATTTATTCTTCATCATTCATTCTTTTATCATTTCTTTTTGGCTTGTTTGAATCACAGTCTACATGGGCAAGACAACAAACCTTGCACCAAAGAAACAGGTTTTCATATGCATCCACATAATCACCATCTCCACATTCATCAAGGGTAAATTATTCACACTAAAAATCATTGCTTACACTAACATCTATCCCAAATCAGTTATCATCAAGTGCAAGCACATCTATATCATCCACATGCAAATAAACACTAACTGCTTCATTATCATCTAATAGAACAAAGGAGGGCAGCAACTCAAACAAGAAACTAGTTTCTTGCTCTTTGATTGTCACTTATCTGTCCATATTTAACATAATCAACCTCACAAGATAATTCACTTGGTTGCTCACTTATACACACACCTTCCCCTCTATTCATCCGGCCATGTGCCTCATTCTCACACTAAAATCATTATATATTTCATCATGTTCACCTTCAACTGATGACATGTCCAACCAAAGGTAGGTGCACCTATTGTCTTCATCATCTACATTGTTGTCATACAATGCACCACTTTCATCTTCCACCCTTCTAATCACACATCCATCATGATTGGATGGTGTATCCATCTGACTAGTTGTATCCACATTATTGTTGTTCACATAAGCATGTTCATTACTAACGGCATATGCATTTGTGGACAACAACCTTTCTATGTAATCATTCTTTACCTTTTCCTTGGAGTCTAAGCATAAATAGGCATGTTGCATGCTGGTTAGTTTCATATCCTCCCGCACTGAACTAAAACTAGTCTCATAAGCTTCAAAGAACATGTCAATGCATGCAAGTGTGTTAGGTCTGAAATCACTTGGGATTTTGGAAAGGGCAACTATAAACCTATGACTAAAATCCATGCTAGCTCTCCCTCTTGTCTTCTAATTTTTTCTAACTTCCAAACAAAATCAGCAAGGTCTAGACCTTTTGCAAACTATTCTTCAAATGTAGCCACAAGTTCAGTCCAAGAGGCAAATGAATGCCCTAGAAAACTTTCAATCCATTCTTTTTCCTTTCCATGTAGAGACTTGACAAAAAATCCCATCCACATGTCTTCATCGTCAAACTAAAACTCTTCCATAAAATCTGAAAAATCATCATGTGTGTCCCCCTCCCAAATATCATACCCATCGAGGATAGGCATTTGATTGTAAACCTCAGTTGGCATGTTTTGAATTTTGTAGTCAACCCAAGAGAGGTCCAGTTGTTTGTAAATTGTGTCTAGGGAATGATAGGGGATTAAGCCACTTGGCTTTTAATAGTAGCAGGGAAAGCACGGGACTGCACCCTAGACTCCAGCAACCTAATATGATCTTCAATTTCTTTTTTATGCTGCAACATGGACTCTGGCAATTGGTTTTGTCTTTCTATTTCATAATCCTTCCTAGAAAGTTCATCTTTCTTTTCCATGGATGCCTGAATGTTAATGCATGGGTTCACATAGGATGTAGGGCTATTAGAACAGCATGAAGATGCATCACTAGAATAGTCATAGGCATCAATTCCAATAGAGTTTCTAGGATCTAAAACATAAGAAGATGTATATGTAGGAGCATCGCTAGAGTAATCATATCCATACCAAGAAGCCATGACTAGAACATTCTACAATGCTAAGTAGAAAGTAGAGGCATTACAAATTATGTTTCTTTACCATGAAAGAAACGGTATCTCAAAGGTAGGAAGAAAACCATGTACCTATATTTTCAATTGCTACAAATAGACTATGCCCTTGAGGCACCAAGAACAAACACAATAACAATAGAAAACTTCATTTTCTCATAGTAGAGTCGCCACTTCTTCCAAAGAAGAAATCCTTGAAGCAAACTAATCTCTAAGGTAGAAACTGATTTAGGTTCAACTCACCAGTAGAGTTTTCAAATGATTTTAACCCAACAATGATGTCATTGTTGTTGGTGCTCAAACATGTAATTCCACAAATCCTAAAGACTCGACACTAGAACCTAAGGCCAGGGATATGTCATGCTTAGGCAGTGGGTAAGCCTTATGATCACATAATGGCATGAATGGACCAATTTCTACGAGTGGGTAAACTCACCTTCGTCTTTTCGCTATGCAAAGGCAAAGGGGTGTTCCCTGAGGTCTGAACAACATAAACAATTTAAATACTAGGTCATTAAGCATCTATACCCAATGTGCTATGAACCCCAAAATATCACTAAATTCATGTCAACACTAGCTACATACAAACCTGGAAAACCTCTGATAAGAAGATAATCATTCCACTCTTACCCTATACCCAAAGATGGCAGCTATATTGTATTTCCCCAGCAGATGAATCCACTTAACATTGCATATACATGGATAAGAGGAAAGGACACACAAGCATGATTCTCTAATGAAGTCCACTTTCAGAAATGCATCATGTCTAACTAAGTTTAAAATATTGAATCATGCAAGCATGATGGAATTTAAACCTACTCCTATAACTAACCAGAGAGAGATTCATAATTTTAAAGGATGTTGACCGCTCACCAATCAAATCGGTGCCTACTCCATTGAGCAATAGTCATAGATTGCAAGAGAGAAAGAAACGTAGCAGTAGAACATAAATGGAATCATATGTGTATCATCATACAATGCATATATCTCATCCCATGTAATGGACATACTTAGTAATCCAAATAGAACTGCAAAAACCCACATGGAATAGAAAGAAAGAAAGAACATTACAAAAACTTTGTAATGAATTAAAATACTGTCACAAAGGTTAGAGAGATACGTCATAGTATTTTAATTCATTACAAAAAGTGGTATAAATGAGGTTAGAAAGAAAGAGCATTACCTCGATGAGCTTCAGGTTTTATTTATGCTTCATGAACTTGTTTAGTCTTAAGAAACTCTTGACATCATTTGTAGATCATGGCATTATGGTCAAAGTATTTTCTTAACGTGAAAGAGAAGGCTAACTTATAAAGTTCATTTTAGTTCTCATGGGAATGCCCTTGGTTGGAATTCCCCCAATAGAGTTTGTTGGGATTATAACTCTTGGGGAGCAATCTAGAAGTGTCTGTTAATGGTATCAGGTAACAAGGATAAGTTGTTTGAGTTTGAAAAGACTTGGAAGTGTGCAAGCAACATTAGTTGGGATAGTGTTTAGATTAGAAGGGAATGGAGATGTCAATATGGTTGTGGAAAGGGACTTTTGGAATTTTGGATTGTTCACATTGCTTGTTTGATGGAAATCAAAGTTGGAGTCATAAGTATTGGTGACTCCATCATTAATGGAATGTTTGTTTTATTCCTAGTGAGTAGTCAAGTAGTTTTATTTTGACTAAACTTAGATGGGTGCAAGTAGCATTAATTAGGATATTGTTCGAATTAGGAAGGAATGGAGATACTAATATGGGTGTGAAATTCATTTGTTGGAATTTTGGATTGATCGCATTGATTGTTTGATGGGAATCAATGTTGGAGACATGTATTGGTGAGTCTATCATCAACGACATGCTTGTTTTATTCCTAGTGAGTAGTCAAGTAGTTTTAGATTTTTGGGATTGCTCAAAGGAGCATATAAGATGGTCTTGGAATTTGGCTAGCTCAAAGGATCCATCTAGGGATTTTGGGAGAATGAGCATATTTTGATTTGTATTTTTGGTTTAAGGGCCATATGAAAAATCTTAAATAATTGATTATGATCCATGATATGTTCAACTTTGTCGGATAGATCTTTCTATACATTAATCAAATCATGGGCAATTTGATGTTCAATTTATGTCATTAACAAAGTTTCCTAAATTATCCTCAAATAATGTGCTATCTTGGAATTCTTAGAGGAAGGTATTGATGAATGGGTCAAATCCTAGGATGGAATGTGATGGGACTTGGTTATATCATTAAAGAACATCTTCTATTAGGGTTTTGTGAGGGCCCTGGTTGTCACATACAAGGATTTTAGGTAGAGAATATGGTCCTTGGATAAAGGTTCATTTTGTAATGAATTGAGATTTTTTTATTATTAGGTGGTTTACGGAAAGGTCTCCCAATTTGTATTTGCAAGAGGAGAAGGGCTCAAACATTTATTAGGGTTGTTTTAAGGACTTGTTATTTGTTGTTGCATTTGAAGCATTTAGGTATTGATTGTCTTAAATTTGGGTGCATGAGTTGCAAAAGGGCTTGGGTGGTATTAGGTGGGATAAGGTTAGTGGTAGAAGTGGTAAAGAGTGGGATACTACTAGGAATGATGCCTGATGGTGTATTGGAAGTAAAAGGAATACTTAAGTTAGAAACTAGAGGACTAATCATGGGTGTGATCATAGTAATTCATATGGAACTAATGTGAAGTTAGGGAAGAGTATGGTTAAGAAAAGTGTCATGATTAGGTTTTTTGTGATAGGATCAAATTTGATGCCACTATCATGCTCCATGTCAATGATCATGGTGATTCTATCAGGATCAATCATGTCTTATTTATCATAATTGGCCTTGCTAGATGATCTACAATCATGCTTGGGGAGATTAGTTGGTGTCTTTATTTATCAACCATGAGCATTCATGGGAGGAGTTAATTTCAAAATAATAAATTTGGTCCGTTTATCTTTTCCTATAGTAGCTATAGCTTGGATGTAGTCCATAGTGGGAATTGGGGTTAAAACACTCGAGGATCTTGGAGGGAGTAAATTTCAATAGGACTTTCTTCGAAAGCAAGGAAATTTCTATCATAGATAAAAAAAATTTAACCTAATAGAAATTATATGAAGGAACTAAAAATATCCCAACCAAAGGAGTGTAAGATTCATGTCATGTTCACCAATTATGTATACACTAAGATAAGGTCACTAATAATATCAACCTCTAGGTATGGAAAAGGTAGAAGGCCATACTTAGTGGACACACTACAAAAACAATGTATATAAAATATTACAATGAATATGTATATGAAAATAAAATAGAAGGATAGTTAAGTTAGGGGCTATATGTAGGATAAGAAGGTAAAACATGGTTAAGCCATGATGTATAAGAAATTAAATATCAAAATAAATTAAATAATAACATACCAGTAATCAAGTAATAAAGTAACAAGCATGCAATTAAAAATTAACTTGCTTAAATTAAAGAGGTAGGGTGAAAAGATACATACATTGATCTAATTAACAACACCATAACCTCCCCGTCATTTTAAGTGCTTGTGCAAAGGTGGTTGTAATTGAATTCAATTTACATAGAAGAATCCCTAGTAAGCCATAGTGAAGGACACTTGAGACTTGGAACACATTAGAAGTGAATCTCCTATCCTTGAATCTTAAATGGTGTTTTGATGCAGGAGCATCCGAGCGGACAGACGATCCTACATCGCTCAAAAACATTTCAGTTTGTTTTCTTCATTTTTGGTATGCGTGTGGCTTTGTTGGCATCTCTTAGCCTTGCAGAACAGGTGGAATGAGCAGATTTGTAATTTTTCAGTTTTCCGTAGTTTTGGGTTTCGAGGCATAATAGGCTAACTTCATGGAGACAATTGTTTCGTTAAGTCGGTGAAGTTTCATGGCGAATCCTTGAATAGGCAGATTGTTAGAAGCATCCCCGAATTATTGAAGAAGGTTTCAAAGTCAAGCTCTTTATGGTTTTTGAGATTTAATGATTTTCTGACTTGTGTTGGCAAATTGGCAAAAATTTAAAATTTTGAATTATGTAGCATTTGAGGCCAAACGGTTTGGTGGAGGTCTTAGGAATACTAAGACGCTTATCCATGTCCGTTTTGGTGAGTTTTTGAACTTTTGGCGAAAAGCTATGGCCGAAGTCAGTTTTCAGCCTTGACACTCGTCACAGTTACACAATTGAAGTTTTCCAGGTCCTTAAAGTATAATTTAGATTGGTTATTTTATTCCAACAACACAGAAGACTGTTTAGAGTGCACTCTCCAAGATATTGATATCTAAATGGGCTATGGAATGGTGCCAATTTAATATATGATTTAAAAGCTTTCTGCAACACATTATCATGCCTTTTGGGAGAAAATTTGAATTTCTTTTAAAAAGGCAATTCAATATAATTATCTGGTAGTTTCGGAGGCGCCAAAGGAAAGGAAGGTACAGCGCCCCTTTAGAAGTTTAAATTCTTCATTTAATGATTTTATTGGCAGCTTGGAAAGCTGGAGCTCAATGCCTTTACGTTACGGACTCTATCCTCCTCATTGTCTACGTAACATATTATCCAAATTTAAACAACCTTGATGCCACGTGGGAACAACAGTAACTATGCAAATTAGAAAGTAAAAACTGCTCAATAAGGAACGCTTTGTAATGCCAAGAAAGGGCACGATAGTTTGGGAGAGATTGTATATTTGTTTTAATACTCTTTATTCAAACACCAAGACAACTAGGGTGACGCCTCATGGGCTGCCAAACTGCAAAGTTTCACCTTTAAAAATGCTCTCCAATAGAGTAAGACTTTGCAGCCTCTAGTAGGAAGTAAGTTTGCTGCAAGGGAAAAACAGTAGAGTCGGTCATAGGAAAAGAGAAGAGAAGCCTCACAGAGAAGAGGCAGATGAATTCAAAATGTCAATCCCGGAGGAGCCTATGTAGAGAAATAGAGGGTAATTTTATCTCTCTAAATGAGGAAGGCTATTGAGGCCGATTTTTGTAAATTCAGTTGCAGATGTGTTTATTTTGAAATAAAGAAAATCAAATATGGTTGCAATCTTTATTTTGTTGTGAATTCGAATTTGGGCAGAATATTGCCTGTATGTATTAGTGAATTGTGGTTAAGTTTGTTTTCTGTAGACGAGGGAGTTCCTCTGCATCATGTTTGCAAGAAACTTGTCTTCCTTGGTAAAATATTTTGCATAGGCCTCTAAGAATCTTCGAAGGGAAGATGTGCAAATGAAGTGCAAGTAAAGCTGATTATGAATTTCTACTTTCAAAAATGGTTTTACAATCCCTATATATGGTAGTCTAAACTCTAAAACTGACTTCCAAAATAGCCGACATAACAAGCCAAGAATAGAGATGTTTACAACTAATTTAAACATCACTATCCCCAGTTAGTGATGTTTGCTAGAAAAAGAAGAATGCACATCACCAATGGATGTTTATGTCAACCAAACTAAACATAGGCTTAAAAAATTATGAACATCCAAGGACTTTGAGAAGTATTTCTAAGTATCAAGATGCCAAAAAGAAGACCTTATAAAGATATCGAAGGGACTAGTGTGAAAGGAAATAACACAAATCCTACACTAATCCTAAGACAGAAGCAATGCAAATAAGTTCATATCTACACAAACTTCAACAACATAACAACTTAGACAACACAAGAATTACTCCCAAGATGATCTCAAATACAAGGTTACAATATAACATAGAGTTTAATGCTTCCAATAGAGAACTTTAACTCCAAATCTGGAGCCAATCCAACATGTATCTACAATAAAAACTTCCATATAATCTCCTTCCCAAGCCTTCAATTTATAGCCCATGAGCCAAGTCTAACTAAAATTAGTCCACCTTAGATCCATACACTGTCCTCCAAGAGTAATTCCTCTTGAATTAGAATTTAACTCCCAATGATATATGTTGACTCCTATGACCAAGGGGGTCCAATGTAACTCCCAAGCACTTCATGTGACAATACTAATTACACTTATTACCCTCTTACACGGCTATTTTTTTGTCAACCAAATATGTTCTTCCTATTCCACTGTGTAAACTCTTTTTCAATGCTCTCCTACTATCATCATGATACAACTTGCAAGTGTAGTGTGTTTGTTATGTACCAAGGAATATGATATTATAATGTATATAGATTGGTGGAGATGCTGACATGCAACACACATCCCTTAAGTTAGTTATATTAGGTCATAGGGCTTTAATAGTTTACCCCTTCATTATGTTATTAAGAGACCTATATAAAGGAGGTGACTATCATTATAAGGATATGTGTTTGGGATCTCTTGGAGATATAACACAAAGTGGCTTGTTTCATAAAGAGCATTGTACAATATTACCCTACCTCAAGGGTTTATTCTATTTTTGCATATTTTTAGATATTATGGCATCTTGACCCACAAACATCTCGTGTTGTGTGTAATCTCTCTTCTATATTATCATATTGCAATTATAATATGTGTGGATCTTATCAATGCCATATAAGAAATCTCAAGGTTCCTCCCAAGTGTGGTGCCCCATTCCATGAGAACCCAAAATTACACTACATTACATTACAATTAATTAATTAAATATATTGTTTCTAGGGTTTGAAAGGTGTACAACACCTAGTTCAAACAATCCCCCCGTTGTTATATATATTGCAAAATAACATAAGGGTTTCTAACAAAATGAACTAGCTGCTAAGGGTTGAAATGCCCATTGTCATCCTATACCATATGCACTTCTCAATGTTCATTGGTTTCATTAATGCATCTACAACATTCACATAAATGTCCACCTTCTCGATCATCAACTTCTTGTCATCCATCATGTTACAAACAAAATGGTACCATACATTAATATGTTTTATATGTATGTGAAAAGTAGGTTTCTTGGCCAAGCAAATGGCACTCTACCTATCACAATCAATATGTATTGTGTTCTAATTCTAACTCAACTCAACATCTAAGCACAATCTCTAAAGATAAACAGTCTTTTACAAGCATAAGCAATTGCCATATACTTTGTTTTATAGTTCAAAGAGCAATCATAGCTTGTCTCTTGTTCATCCAACTAACTACACCACAAATAAGTTAAAAACATAACCATTAATAGACCTTTTGTTATCTACATCACTTAGCCAATCTACATCAAATAATACTCTAAAGTGCCACAAAGATATATGAAAACTTTATTAATTGCAATCCAATGCTCCTTGCCTAGATTAGACATGGATTTGCTTAGGACTCCTATTGCTTAGGCAATGTTTGATCTAATGCAAACCACAACATATATCAGTTACCAACTACACTTGCATAAGGAACATGGCTCATGTCCTCAATCTCAACAAGTGTTGAAGGACAATATTTCACTAAAAGCTTTGTTCCCACAATAATATTAACACTTACTAGTTTGAAACCTTGCAAATTCAACCTTTGCAAAACGAAATCAACTGTCTCTCTCATTTAACCAAAGTTTTTTGTTCTCTCTACCCCTCTTGATGTGCATTCCTAAGATGAACTTAGCAACTCCTAAATTCTTTGTATCAAACTTTAATGAAAGTTTGTATTTCATGACCCTAAACATGTCCTTATAGTTATTGATTGACATATTATCAACATAAAAATGACTAACAATAAATTGATCACCTATTTGCTTATAACAAACACATTGAATTTAACTTCACAAATTTCAACTTCAAAACATATGAATCAAATTTAATAATTTACAACTTCAAAACATATGAATCAAATTTAACAATTTTCATATCATCTAGCGAAAATGAGTGCAAGCAGAATTTTTGAATGCGCGGACGGTGGTAATGAAAACGCAAGTATTTTGGCGACAGAGGGAGTGCTAGGGGACGCCGTCAATAGGGATTCGGTGCTGACGGATGGCCCTCCTGGTCAATCTGTTGAGTCGTTTCCATCCTCTGGCGTTTCTGGTGGGGCCAGGGTCTGCTCTGGGACTATTGGTCGCCCCCATAAATTGTTCATTGATGCTGTGAAGGGTGCAGGCTCTCGGGTTCGCTCTTCACAAGCAAAATCTCAGCCTTTGCCTGCTGCCCGCTCAGCCCCTGTGGTGGTGTGTGGCCCTAAGGTTTCGAAGAATGAGGAGTTCTACCTAAAGCACAGAGTGATCTGCAAGTTTAATGGGTTTTGGCCTTCTCTCCCTAATCTACATGTTTGGGTCAGTAAGTCATGGAAGCCCATGGTTGAAGGTAAGATTGAACTTTATCCCTGTGCTAGGGGTTTTTTCATTGCAACTTTTGCTTCCCCTGAAGAGTGGGATTTAGTGCTGGATGATAGGGTTTGGTTGTGGGGTGAGCACTCGCTCTCCATCAAACCTTGGGCTCGATCCTTCAACCCCCTTACTGAGCCTCTTAATATCAAGCCAATATCGGTTCGACTTCTGAATCTTCCCCTTTAGTTTTGGGAGGATTCTTGCTATGACACCATAGACAATGCTATTCGTCAGTTCTTGAAGGTAGATTCTACTAACTCAGCTATGGGGCATACTACGATTGCCCGAATCTTAGTTGATATTTGACATCTCCAAGCCCCTTCATGGAGATGTTGAGTTGATGGTTAGGGAAAGGCCTTGGACACAACAACTTGATTATGAGACCCTTCCTTTCAGATGTAGAAGATATTTTTTTATTGGTCACTTGGCCTTAGGTTGTCCTCACTCTCGCTGCAAGGATGCGGCAACTTGGTGGAAGAATGCACTCATGGATCACCTAGCAGTGTGTGACTCACCGGATGATGGCTCCTCTCAGGAAATGACTCTCCTCAAGATTCCTTGGTTCCTGAGGATGCAGTGGAGAATATGGCTACTATCTCGTCCGTTCAGGTCGAGGCCCCAATGTTTCTTCGGCTCTTCGTGGCCAGGCTTCTACTCCGGTCACTCTCTCGGTTTTGCTACTTCTAGTTCGGTCCCTTTGTTTGCCACGCTCTGAAGACTTCGACTCAGAGGTTTCTTAGACTATGGTTCAACGTAGAAAGAAAGGCCTCCCCAAATTTGTTGCGGAGTTGCACCCTAGGGCTAAGGGTGTTAGGTTTGCTTGTTCAAGATCTGCTATTGTTTAGATCCCCTGTCTGGTTTTTCTGTTGTCAGTGTGCATCCTGTGCACTTTTTGGGTTGCCTTTTGGGCTGTTGGTTTCTTGCAGCGTGGTTGTTGTTGTGTTGTGTCTGTACTGTTTCATTTTGCCCTAGGGGCCTTGTTTGTAAAGGGTTCAGCCCCTTGTAAGTTGCTTACCATAATCAAAAACATATGAATCAAATTTAAAATACCACATTTTAGAGGATTGTTTTAGACAAAAGACTTTTTTAACTTGCAAAATATGTCCTCTTTATGTTTTACCATGAAGTGTTCTACCTATGTCACGGAGATATCCAAATTCCCACGCAAGAAAGTTGTATTGGCATTCATTTGCTCAACCTCAAAGTCAAAAGCAGCAACGGCAAATAAAAGAAATTTAGTGGATGTAAGCTTTGCAACTGGAGAGAAAATATCACTCAAATCAATTATCTTGGTTTGGAAATAACCTTTAGCCCCCAACATTGCCCTTGTACTTCTCAACCTTGCCTTCAAAACTAAATTTCTTTTTGAAAATCCATTTGTAGCCAAAATGGTTCCTACCCTCAAGCAATTGTACCAAGTCCCATGTTCTGATCTTCTCCGGAGCAGTCATCTCCTCATTCATGACCTTGCAAGACCTCCTATCTTTAGACTCAATTGTTCTTGGATTCTATGTTGTTTAGATGGTCATAAAGTTTTGACGGTGTCAGTAATTCAAAAAATATATCTTGTTTTGCTGGACAGCTGGTTTAAGTGGTTATTTGAAAACAACATTTTTCTCTTTGAAACTACTTGGATGCATAGATAGTTGTTGTACATAGATATTTGATAGCACATTTTTTCCCTTACAAGCTGTTTGGATGTATAGATAGGAAGAGGTAATATTTTGTTTTTCCCTCATCCTTTTCTTAGCAGGTGGGGTATCCAGTGCCAACTCCCACTACACAATCAATAATAATTAAAAAATATAATAAATATGCAAGAACGTATAGTAAAATAATGTATCATCCATATTCAAGAGGTGATACAGTTCCATAACTGTCGATATACACAACCACACCTTCCAATTGCAATGGTTGTCATAACCACCCACATACCAGATAACATGATTAGCACAATAGTTGCCGACCTTGCCTTTCCTATTTATAGATGGTGATCAATAATTGCACATAGACAAACCAAATAATACTTTGGGGTAGAGCAGATATAGCAAAAGGAAAAGCAAACAAACAGATACATAATATGGCATAATGTGAGGAAACTAAAGTCGAGCCTTAAAAACAACAATAATTTCTGTATTTAGGGTTTTGCATTGATTTAGTCTCTATTTTGATAATTTTTTGTTGCTTTATGATATGTTTAAATCTATGATAAGGGATCTTGTAGACTAATATCATAATCAACTTTAACATAGATAACAATGCAAGGACGAGTTGCAGTTTCAATGGAATTGCTGAAATTGTCCTCTGAGGGATTCGTTCTATAGGTATTTCAGTTTTATAATTAAACTAGAAGAAAATAAGCAAATTCCCAATCATAATAACAACTATTCCCAGACCTATTTTCTTGTTCCAAACAGCTCATGAAAGACTGATGTCTTAAGAGGGCCTGCTTAGAAGCATTTGCACAATATGAAAAGAAAAATAAGGGTCAAAGAAAGTGCATGAAGAAGAACTGAAAATCATATTGATTTATGAATTGATGTAATGAGTGCAACACAATCTTTAGTTTCTAATTTTCATATATAGTACAAACAATTACAATTTTGACATTGCTTTTGTGGATTTTGTTGCTAGATGCAACAATGGCGGCTTCCACTTTTTGGAAAACCAGGACCTATCAGCATGATTAATTGAGAAAAAGATATTGTTGGCTATACAGATTACTTTTTATTGAAACCAAATAGGTTTTTGATGGCATTGATAGCATTCTCATTAATAAATGGTTCATCATACTTATCCAGTAAAGGTTTGAACTTTTCTGAAGATCTCAAATTTGCTAAATCAGGATCTGTGCGAATAGTCTGCAAAAATAGAGTAATCATTCAGATTCTTTTTGTGTGAGTAAAAATTTCTAATAATAATCAGAGGGAAACGACAAAATTGTGTACTTTACTGGTTGTTAATTTAGAAAAACAACCAACTTAACAAGGAACAATCCAACATCTACAACAATCAGTAATACATTTGGACACCACTGTCAAGCCTAGCACACAGACCTACAGACTTGTTACATTACAGTTCCCATAACCAAATGCATCATAAACAAAAGTAGGTACTTGCTTCCACATACCTAGAAAAGGCGTAATAGATTGCATGCAATTATTGCTATTTATATTTATAATCTAACATTAACAAATCAATAATGTGACCACAACCTGGTACTGGATTTTATATCTAAAGCAGAAGCACATATAGTATTTATACAATGTGTTCCCATTCTAACCCTACTTCAACAAAATATGGAGCTCAATTATTTTCTTTTTTGTTGGGTGTAAGTTTGTATTTCAATACAAGAAATATATGATGGCATACTTCAATAAAATTGTATAACTAAGGAAAAAGCATGAAAGAAAGGAGGTTTGCCCTTGCACATCCAAGTTAAGAGACCAGATTATCACACTATCTCTAAGTCTCATGCCAAGAGTTCTACAAGTTGTGGCATTCCTGGAGCAATCAACACAATGAAAGAATAATAGTCTATAATGAGGATCGTAGATGATTATGATTTTCATTTGAGATTGTTGGTTTCCTATAAGCATGGATAAGGATGCTGTGAGTACATGATCTTTCCACCTTCAATCACTTCCCAATTAGCAATAACCTTTCAGTAATAGCTTTAAAAGAAGGAAGATGGGATGTTAAAGTCACATGCAAACATGTCTCTATTTGATGATTCTAAAAGAGAACTTAGAATGATCAGCAATGAACGAGGTGGCAGTTCAAGGCACCTCCTAAAATTGTAGTTTATCTACCATTACTTGTAATCCAAAACTGTAAGATATGTTGGAAAGCTTAGGATTTTCCCTAAATCATCTGTCTTTTCTGTAAGGTAAGTTTGTCCAAAAAATGCTCCAAAGGGCCCCAAAAATGGAAAAAAAAATGTATCAAAATCACTCAATTTGCAGAAACCAAAATATTGTATTTTGACGAGTTTCATATCACAACAATTCTCTCTACTTCTTTCAGGAATGCTCGTCACGTGGCTTTTCAGATTCCAAAGCACCTTCACCTGCCATCTCATGTTCTACACAGAAGATCCAAATTTTGAAGATGAGGTTTGAGTGAAACATGTCAATGTCAACTCTAAATAAGTGCCAATAAAGACCAGGACATGTATCAAGACCTATCAGACTACATTTGGTTCATGCAAAGTTTAATTCAAAGATGACGAAATTTATAATACAAGGGCTGACAAGTTTGTAATCACTGGTTGATGAATCCATCCATCTTCCCAAGCAATTGATATGCTCTCTTGCAATGGTAAAAACCAGAAATAACAATCAGCCCAAGTGTAAGTTAGTGGATTTTGGATCTTTGAGAACAAATCTTAAGCTTTTGTAAGAGCGAAATTGGAAAAGTGATGTAATGTTAATGTACATAATCCTAAGTGTAGTAGGATAATATTTTATATTTTATATTTCCTAGTTACCCTAGAAGCTGAACAGTCATCTAGAAGAGAACTAAACAGTCATTTTCATATTGTTAAATATGTACATTGTATCTCATTTTAATCAATGGATGAATGGTAAGCTTTTCATTGAATATTTTTCTGGTTGTCTAATTCCCATCCATTTTCATTTGTCAATCTTTTCTGCATTTCATTCCTGGGCCTGAGATTGGTATCAGAGCAGATTATTCGTCCTCCATTTTTGCAATAATATACTCCTCTGCTTGTCCAGGGTTTCCAATAAACAACATGAGTTGATGCAAAAGAAATCTGCTTCTGTCATTTGTAGCATACCTGCTTACCCTGTGAGCATATCTCGTTCATTCCCACTCTGCTCGTTCCATCACAAAAAGAAAGTTGTCGTGCCCTAGCTGTAGAAGGAAGCCATCGCTCTTCGAGTCCTTGTGACTATGGTCGTCGGCATTTACTATAAGCGGCTATGAATGCGTGTAGATCTGACTATAGCCATTGTCGATGGGTAACCTAGGTTTATTTTGCAATCACTCGGCCTCCTATCATGATCATTCAAAATTTCTTATCCCAGTTCGCTCATTGCAATCCCAGCCATCGAAATGGCCCCGACCAAGCTCCCTGCAGAATATATCTTCGTGGCCTGTTAAAGAAGCAATTGCGGCTGAGTCTGATTGAATAAACTCCCCCACGTCAACATCTATCCAGGCAATCAATCTCTACGCGCTTGTTTTCAGATCAATTTGCAACATATGCAAAAAAATTCACTAGGCACAAAACCCTGTCAAGGGCGACTTCAACTGCCGTCTTACCGCCCTGGAAGCCTTGTTTGAGGGGCAACTGGACACATTTCTGGTCTGAAATTGTTTTCCACAACCTCCTCCACGAGCAGCATCACCATCGTCCTGTATGCTGTTTAAATTCATTTATTTTTCATTCGGGAATTTAGGTTTTGAGATCTTTGAAAAATTTACTCTGGGGGGTGTTTAAGTCACGGGAATTTTAGATTGTGATTTTACTTAAGTGGAGGTGTTTTTTAATTCATTAAAACCAAAGTGTTATAATGAGCCGTTTTTATTAGCTTGGGAGATGTTTTAATTCAAAACAAGAGTTTTATATTTAATAGGTATTCCATTGCAGTTGTTAAAAGGGAAATTTTTATTAGTAAGGGTATTTTTATTAGTGAGGGTCCCTTAAAGGGGGCAAGTTTTTTAGACTTTTGAAAATTTCAAGCAATAAGTCATTTTTAAATTCTTCGTGCAAACAAAATTCAAACTTCAAAACAAATTTTGCAAGCCCAAAACAAATCGTAGCATTCAATATACACCATACGATGCCTTTGATTCACATTTACAAGTAAAGCCATCTCAATTGAACTACCTAACATAGTTGCAACAACTGTGTCTATGGCTTTGTCCTTATAAATCACCAAGGAAAAATAAGGACATTGCCATTTTCATTTCCCTCGTTAGACGTAAATCTTGACAAGAAATTTTGTTTTTTTTTCTAAGCACATGTTGATAGGACAAATCATTTTCACGTGTTGCCTAAGTGCCACATACCTCTCTACTCTTACGTGCTTTAACCGATGGGTATATAGAAAGGGCAGTCTTCTTCCATGTGCCAATGGGTATATCGGAAGGGCGAGCATATTGTGAGGTTTGGTATACTGGTCTGGCGATATATAGAAAATGAAACCTATTGGAGTGATAAGGAACCAATCCACCTCTATTTGACAGTAGAAGTCATTAAGTATTGTGAATTGTATTGTCTTTGAGCATTATTGGTGGAACCTGACTCAAACGTGTTTATAATCTTTGTAATCATGTCTACATTATACACCAATGGCATGCTATCCTTGCAAATTAATGTCAGCAGCAAACAAGAAGCAAAGATAATATCAAAATGTTGGTATCAATACAAGCCTTTATTTATGCAGTTTTGCAATCAATACAAGTTGTTGCAGCAAAAAAATCAATAGGTTGCAAGAGCAATTACAAGATCAGACACCCAATGCCTCACATAGAAGAAAGATGTTGTCAACAATGATGTTCCTTCTTCAAGCAATTCAACTCAAAAGGTTGGTAAAGACAAAAAGTCCTTAAATAACAGTGTTAAGCCTCCTCTTAAGTCATAGAACAATGTTGCCTAAATCAAAAAGTGTGTTGTCAAAATCCATCAAGGATACAATCCCTATTAGTCCTATTGTTGAATCTCCACCTCTTGTGTGAGTCTGAGAAACAATAAAACCCAACAAACATCGTATTGGTCTAGAGTATACAAGTGTTGTGAATTTTCATGTACCAAAATATTCCAAACCTATCAATTTGTGTCCTAAGTTGTTCAAAACAACAATCAAGTTGAATCTTCACCTATTAGTCAGCTATGTGAAACTGACAAATTATCAAGTCAATCAAAACCAACTTGCACTAAAATCCATCAAGTCCAAACATGTTGTCATTGTTGACATCAAGGACATACCTCTAGTGATTGTTTTGATCTACATCCTTGTCTATCATGTGGTCAGCACACACGTTTTGCAAAACAATGTTATGTTGGAGATCCACCTACCAAATCAATGAGGCATGTGCATTTTGGATGGATAGATCATTCCAAATGGCAAACTAAAGCTCGCCTATTGTCAAAATCCTATAGGAGACTCCAATCCACCATTTCAAATGATAGCTTGTCTACTCCTGATGCAAATGTTGTCGATCCAGTTAATAATGAGCTTAACATTATAGATATTGTTGAGCATTGGTATGAAAGTTTGTTGAGCTTGTCTACTCATGATGTGGGCGTTGTTGTTAATCCAATTGATGATGAGCTTAGCATTGCAAACACTGGTGATACTTATACTATTGAGCAACAACGTAATTAAAAAAAATTGTAGAGTTGCACTCAATTCCCACAGAGGATAATTATGCACTCAATCTCTATGGTGTTGATAGGAGCACTAACTTTTTGTACATATGATTTCCCATTCTAATTGGGATATTGATAATGAGCAAGTTGCAACCGCTAGATATGCAACTCACTACAAATTATTTGAGACTATGGATATTGCCTCTTGTTAATCATAATTTTGCACTTGAATTGTAAGTTGAAAACCTGAAAGAGTGGCTTAATAGAGACTTGTGATGAAAACCCAAGAGGGCATCATTGAGTTGTGCATCTCTATACACAAGTTCATATATGTTGTTCTCTTTCCAAGGGATCTTTGCAGCAGCTCTCCACTCTCCTCTTACAAGGGGGACATCAAGATTCAAATTTTGAGTTCTTCCAGCATGGTCCCTGGAGATTTCTCACATGATCCATTGAGGATTTGTCATTGCAACATATTGAAAATTATTGCATATTGTTGCTTATCACTATAGCATCTCAGCAAGTAAGTTCAGCTAAGCACCTGAACACTTGAGATTGCACACTTCATTTTGGTTTTTGATGATTATGTATGGAGCGAGATCATCATATGCCTTCATTTTCAACACATTTATTCTACATAAGAGCAATTTTTTGTGTCAACATGTCTTCATTTGAGAACATTGTGGACAACAAGTGGTTCACATTTTCAGCTTGACTAAAAGTCAGGTCATTGAGTGCATGCTTCAACACACTTTTGGGTTACTCATTGGCACAATCAGCCTAGGTTATCCAATTTTCAGGTCAAATGGTGTAGCTAACACACTTTTCGACTACTCATGGGCACAATCAACATAAGTTCTCCAACTTTCACTCACAAAAGTGATAAGAGACAAAAGTTGAATAACTTTCTTCTGCAAAATTCATCACTCAAAAGTAATGCCGAGTTTCCAATCAACACAAAAAATGGTGGTGAAAAACTTCACAGCAAACGGGTGCAGTATTCTCTGAAAATGGAATATAGCATCTTTCTAAGTCAATATCTTGGTTCTTGAAAATTCTAAAACTGCAGAAGGCAACAACCTATCACTCAAACAAAACCTTTTGCAGAAGAATGGAGCTTCGTATCAAGAAAAAGAGGCTCCATAAATAAGTTGCCCAATGCACAACACAGATAGTGGTTTTATGACTACCCCTACAGATGAAGAGGGGGATGTAACACTAAAGTACATAATCTTAGATGTAGTAGGTTAATATTTTGTATTTTGTATTTTCTAGTTACACTAGAAATTGAACAATCATCTAAAAGATAACTGAACAGTCATTTTCATTTTGTTAAATATGTACATTGTATCTCATTTTAACCAATGGATGAATGGTAAGCTTTTCATTGAATATTTTTTTGGTTGTCTAATTCCCGTCCATTTTCATTGTCAATTTTTTTTTGCATTTAATTCTCGGGTCTGACAGTAAGCTTGCAAGGCAATGAGCGAGTGCAAATTAAAAGAGAGACCGACGAAAAGTCCATAAGCTAAGCTAGGTATAGAGTGTGTGTGTTTGTGTATAACTATAGCTTGAGCACAGGGTATAGAAGAGGGGTATGTTTACATATCCTGCCAAATAATAGATCTAATAAAATTTTTTAGTAGTAATCATATTTTGGAGTGTGTTGTTTCCTAGATACTTATTTATAGATAATTTATACAAAATGAATGAAAAGAAAGAACTCTTGAGAGTGAATTTTGGCTTCTATATTGTTTTGTGCACTCTAAATTGGCTAAGTGATTGATTGTTGTTAATTTGACCCTCGACCACAACATCATTTTATTATCCAAGCTAAGCTTTTCAAATGTGTGATACCATTTAGTTATCATAGCAATTACAATTGTGTGTAATGGGACGTTCCATAGTGTAGTATTATTTATATATTTTTGTTTTTGTAGGATTTTTCATTTTGTTGGAGTATTTTTAATACTCAAGCGATTACTTTGATGACAATTTCCCATTAGTATTCAATTAACTATTAACTATTTATGTAAATTGGTAAATCACAAGGTAAGCCAACCCACAAAGCACACAAGCTCCACTAAGCATTTTTTACTATGGGGAAGGAACGATAATTTTTACATGCACACAAAAGCTTTGCCAATTGGGAAAGTGGCGAGAGGGTGAAAATCCGAAAGCAGAGGATTTTCTAAAATCAGTGTCCCTCCCCCATACTAAGAAATGCAGAGTGTTGCACCCATACAAAATTCAATGTCCGTACTTACCTTTTGCTCATTTATCATCAAATTGATTGTCATTTGTGTGTTGATCCAATTCAATTCATGGTCGCACAGGTCAGTTTGTAAGGTTATCATGTCATGGTCTTTATTCTTCGACTTGTGGCTTTTCAGAAGTCTGACAAAAAATAATGATGTTTAAACATGGAAAGGCATCAGCAAAGAAGACAGGGAAAAATGGGTTTAAGTGATGAATTTTTCTGCCTTAAATAAGTTAAAGGTGGCAGACGTAAGTATAAGCACACTTTGTCTATGGTCTCACCATTGGAAACTTCCACCTAGATAGCAAAATTGGCATAAGTGAAGCAAACTTCCACATTGGGCTTAAGTGGAACAGAATTCTGCTGAATCTCTAAGGTTCGTTGAGTCTTACGAAATTTCCACCTATCAGCCATAAAAAGTGGCAGCAGTAAACAAGATCTCTACCCAACAATATTTGTGCAGGATGTGGCACTTTTTTAAGTGACCTAACTATAGGAGTTCTCTGCCAAGGATTTAAGAAGTGGTGAATGTGAATGAAAACACCACCCAACTTAAAAGATGGCACACTTTTATGTTGATCAAAACATGAAATAATTCCACCGAGTTCTAACTAAAGTGGCTGCATTTATCAAAATCTCCACTTTAATAAGTGAAAAGTAGCAGTAAGTGAAGAGGTGTGTGCCTGATGGGCATCTGCCATGTTTTCGTTATGAAAAAGTGGCAACAGTCTCATCAAGTTCTGCCTAAAATCCTTCTCAGCAACTTAAAGGTGGCAAGGTCAATAAACTTTTCCTCCCAGTGCACTTCAGTGATGGTTCAACCATCTAATTATTAGGCCTTAGTCACAAAACTGATTAGAAGTTCTGCCTAAATGTCAAACTAGTTGGTTAATGAGGCATGGACACACATCTGTAGTGGTTAAGCCATGACAAAGTTCTGCCGGCACCATAAAAAGTGGTTCAAGTGAGCTTGGCACGTACCCTAGAGGTTTCAACCCTTTTTAGGTGTCCTTGGATAAGTGAAAAGTTGGCATGATTGCTTGAAATCCCTGCCTCTATAAAAGAATTGACAAACGTGCCTAGAAGGTGCACCTGGGCAGTGAAAGGCAGCATGTTAATGGCAGGACCCAGTCAAAGAAGCAACTAGGTCTGATTCTTAGGCAAATTTAATTGACAAATGTATTATTATGAAGTGGCTGATATGTTTTAACTTTTAAGGCAGGATGAGTGGTTGCAGCAGAGTTCTAGTTGCCTTTGCCTATGACAGGGTTTCAGCATCTTCAAACAGTGAAAGTAAGTGCTTGCAGTCATTTGAAACAGCAACACTTTGATTATGCATGACAGCAAGCTTTTATAACTTCACAATACCTCTGTTTCTTGCATCAGCAGAGCAAGATAAAACAAAGGCAGTATTCATGACAGTTTGACAGGCTGTTCAACCTATTACAGCAGCAAAAACAATGTTACAGATTGCATATAACAGAAGTTCTGTATTTTGGCAATATTCATACCTCTGATTTTGAGCATTTGTCATCAGCTGGAACAGTTGAGTCTTCAGCATGCAATGAAATATATCTCGAATATATTTTTCAGTCACAAACAGTTAGGGCTTCAAATTCAAGGGTTTGTCATATTTTCGTTCAAAGATTTCAACTTCAAGTTTTCAGCCTTTTCAAACCCTAGGCAATGGTTTTATATTTCACTGATTGTAAAAATAGTTCTAGGGTTTTCATCTTCAGTTTCAACTTATTTCTTAGCTTGTGGATGGATCCATGGTGGTTGGGGTTTGAGTATTTGTCAAGAGGATTCGCCAATTGCAAAGTTAGGATTTGCTTCAGAATCACATAGGATGATCATGTGCAAATTGTTATTTTTAGCAGTGGTTATTTCCAATGTTCTATTTTGGACAATGGATCAGGACCTATTTTTAGGTTGCTTTAATTAGTTTGTATTTATTAGTTGCTTTAGGATAGATTTGTCTTAAGTTTTAACTTATTTTATTTATGCTTTTTCTACAACTTTGGAAGGTTTGCTTTAAAAGATTTCATTTTGGGATATTTAATTTTTATTCTCAAATCCCTAAAAGCTATTCATTGTAACCTATAAATAAGTGCCTTGTGCACAAGATATCAAAAATGTGAGTTGATACTACACTTATGCTGCAGAAACTGTTGTTCAAGTTGAAGTTATTGTTGAACTTGTGTTTATAATTTCATGAATCGAATTGAATGTAGATTGTAGCATCAAGCTTCATATTGGCAATATCATCTACCTAGCTTGTGGTTTTGTATACAGGTTAACTGTTTAATTCTTGAAATCACATGTTGTCGATTTATGTGTTGTTATTCCTTTCAAATCCTTGTTTGCATTGAATAGCTGGTCTCTATTTTACCTAGCCTAAAGGTGTCATTTGTACATGTTTAGATTAGTTGTTTCATCCTTAATATCTAAAAATCTCATTTGCAAGGCACGACTGTTACTAGTCTAGTGCATGTATCCGTGGCAAAAACATAGGCAATCAGTCATTTTCATTTATGCGAAACCCCCCTTAGTGAATCTTGTATAATGTGCATACTTGTATACCTTGTCTACAATTTTAATCTAGAGCCAGTTTAGCTTAGGTTAAGGTTAGTTTAGATCTCAAGGAGTTACCCCTCCTAATTTGAAGAGAGGTTTTACCTCACACAATGTTCTGTTTTGTGTTGTCTTGAAAAAGATAAATTAAAACACTAACAATTTTTTGCGACTCCGTTGGAGAACGAGATATGACAAACTGAGCTTGCAGCAAAAAATCAATCTTATCACCTCCAATTGAATTCATTTCATCCTAGTTGATAAGGTCTACACCAAATCACAAAGGAAGGCAAGACTCCCTAATATTGCCTTTCAGATGTTCAATCAAGTGCATTCAAGTGACATTCCATGATCTTGTCTTTCAGACATTCAATCAAGTACATTCAAGCAAAAGTACATTCAAGCAAAGGTTCATCTTCACCGACAGTTCATGAACTCATTAACATATTTGCAGCATCAAATAAAACACATTTTCAAACAATGAGTGATGCCTATAACCACAATGGTTCGCCTCCACTTCCTTTGTTGTGGGGAGCCAATATTGGTCCTTTGGCACTAGTAGAATGCAATGACATCCCACAAATCTTGAGAAAAAATTCTAAAATTTCATGGTGACAGCACTCAGCATCTTGATGAGCACATCACAACCTTCACAACATGCAGTATTTTAGGAGATGCACATGAAGATGTTGCAATCCAACTTTTCACAAAGACTTTAGTCAATAGTGAAGAAAAATGGTTCCACCATCTTGCCATCAATTCAATCGTTGGGTGGGAGGTCATACGCGAAAAGTTCATTTCATATTTTAAGCTTATTGAGGATGGTCATGTTCTTTTTGCTCAACTATCAAATGCAAAGAAGACAAGCAACGAGCCCATGAGATAATTTGTTGCACAATTCAACTACCTCATCGAAAGAGCCAATGCTACTTTTAAGCCTTCTCCAAAGATCCTCCTAAGTTGTTTTATCAACACGCTTTCATCAAAAATTGACTTCATGATCAAATCCAGTGAGATTGATGAACTTGATAAAGCAAGCAAGCAATTAAACTTGAAGACAACATGATTACTACCAGCAAACTCAGGAAGGACTCTATTAGGCCATGATTCCAAATCTTGCTAATCTCCTTTTGCAAAGGGTGGTGAGTGACCTGACAAGCATGAAGAGACCTTCAAAATACTAGTCTAGCTCAACAATACTAAGGACATCCGCAGAAAAATGTTGGTTCTTCCAACAGAAATGATCAATTCAGATTACCTTCTCCATCTGAAAGGCTTGCTTTGGAGGCGCCATCTAAAGACAACTTGAGCTATTTTTGCTCTTTCCACAAGACAGGAGATCATGATGCAAGATATTGTCCAGAGATGCATCACATGTTGCATCTTATGGGCCTTTCTGGATCAAACCATCAAAGGTTTTCAAGTAACCTTCAACATCTTCAAGATGAGCCTGATGACGACTCTAAGACAGGATATTTTCAATATGAACCCATTTGTGCTGAAAAAGTAAATACATTCAATGACTACATATGTTCATGGAGTCAAACAGCTATGAAACAGCATTTGGCCGGAAAGAGGAGAGTACATGAAGAACATCCATGGAAGGAGCCATCAACAGTGTCCTGTACTCAAGAGCCTATCATTGCCCCTTCATCGGCAAATCAAGACGATGAGTTAGATTTTCCATCTACTTCACGATCCTTGCTTAATTTCTATGGAGAAGAACAACCTTCTATGTTGGATCCAAAGGGAACCACATATCATCTGTTTTCCAAGGTAGACAAAATCTCCCAAGTGTCTGTAAGTGTGGAGCAAAGTGATGATTTCATTATTTCCACTGAGCAAAAGGATGATGACTGCAGCATGGGTGAAGAAGGATCAGATGAATTCTTCTCAACATTCAAAGCATTGTTCAAAAAACCTACACAAGACAAGGTTGGAGACAAGGCTGTGGCTTCAAGCTCAGCAGTTCCTATGAACATTCAAGACAAGATACCTCAATTTCAATTGATGTCTTCACTCGAGATGGGTAGTTTGCTGCCAGAGGTTGATAGTTCTCTTCCAGAATTCAGTGAGGGAGCACAGGTGGACGAAGCACGGTCTCTTTTTGTAAACCAAATTTGCTTATGGAAGATTTATTGTCAGTTCTGGACATCTTACAACACCTCAAGAGAAGGTTTTCAGTGAAGGGCAAAATAGATTTCCTTACCAAGTTTGACTCGTCTTTGCCCTTGTCATAGATAGCTTTCCGTAACATCAATGGAGAATCAAGTGTTGAACCTTCGGTAGTTGTCAATGATAGTGACAGAAGTGGATATCACAGAAGCAAAAAAGTTGATAAAAGGAGAAGAAATACAATTGCAGACTCACGTTCATAGTTCAGATTTTGAGTTAGACGACGGCAGCTACACAATAGGAGATGACAAATCTAATTGTTTTCTCTCTCTAATGGATGGACTCTTTGAAGCAGATTGCCATAAGGAGGCCGAAGAGGACCAGTTGGGCCCATCATTGATCAATACAAGAGTTGTCGCAATTGACTCTTGAGTTTGTGTATCACTGTTCATACTTCATATAATGGGAAGACTTTATATTTCCTATGTTCTGTGTTTATGTGTTGATGGCATGTTATTTGAGTAAGTATTCCATCTATGTGTAAGCTCATTGTTCATTGTGTTCATTTTACTATACTATGGGTGTATAATGTTCCGTGTCATAGTTTATACTTTATAATTATAATCCTACAAAGAGTACTGATAAAATTCTCTGGATGTCACCCAATGTGCTTTATTTTTTACAACTGTAAAGTGTATTGTAATCAGTAATTTTTCATTCCTGTTCAAGGGTTAATAGATTCTTTAAGAAAGATAAAGGAAGGAAAATGGAAGGCTCGGAATAGAGGAGAAAAACTTAATTGTGATGGGGCTTCCAAAGGAAACCAAGGTATAGCAGGGGCAGATTATGTAGCCAGAGATTACATGGGAGGAATAGGGGGCATAAAACATTTAGACTGTAAGATGAACAATGAAGCCGAATGGGAAGCCCTAAGAGCAGGTATTCAAATGACATATATAGCAGGTCATAGAGATAGAAATTGAAGGGGACTCTCAAATAGTGGTGAATGCGGTGAAAAAATCTTAGTGCCCAAATTGGAAACTAAGGGCTATATTAGAAGAAATATTTTCTTGGATAAAGAGATTTAACAATGTGAAGGTGAATCATTGCTTTAGAGAGTAGAATGGTATAGCTGATTTTCTTGCAAATCAAGGTATAAATCTAATTGAATAAAAGTACCAATGTACCTGATTGGCTTGGTTTGCCTAATCTAATTAATGATGAATACCCTCCATGAGTAAGAGGTGAGGTTACTTGCTCTATTGCTCATAATGGCAAGTGTTTACTAAGGAGATTGTGTTGTCCATATGAACACGTAGATAGAAGAATGTGAATAATGAAAGCAGGAAGGATTTTGTGGTAGGAGTCAAGGAGATGCCATGGCAGGTGAAATAAGATGGGATATTCAATCTTTATGTTGGTGTGTGGTTGCTGCATTAACGGCCTGGGTATATTGGATATTGGAATGCTGCAGCTTCTGGTAGCATTTTCAGGTGCAGCTTTGATAATGGTGACTAGTAAAGCAACTACGGATCCTTTGAGATATGGGCCAATCAAGGAAAATATTCAACAGCTCAAATGCCAAAAACTTAAAGGTTTTAAAAAGCCATTTTGGGAGCCAATGGTTTAGAGGATGGTAAGGTTCAAACTCAAGCCATGATTTTAGAAGATTTTAAACAAAAGCATCAGCTACTGGTTGAGAATAGGGAGATAAGAGAGAGCATTCAAGCTCTGTTGGTTCATCCACAAGAGGAGGTTTATGGGGGAGAAGAAATGTTGGAGGAAAAAACAGAGAAGCCCATTAGGGATGCAAAAGACAAACATAAAATGGAGGATGCCAGAGTGGAATTTAGAGCACTGCAAGAGGAAATTAGAGCTCTAATTGTGGATGTCCATGCCCTCAAGGATTTGTCAAGATCTGTGGTTGGTAATAAAAGACATGGTGATTACTCATTACAAAGGTATTTTGGAGATTTCCAGCGGTTATACCTTGCCGCTACTGGAAAACAATATTCTGACTAGGGCTGTACGGAGGGTGGAAATTATCAATGGCACTCAGTTTGTTGGGCTGGAGAAGGCAGTAGGTCCATTTTTGCCAATGGTGGAGCTCATGGCAGTATTTGGAAATGGAGTCTAGAACCGAGTGTTTACTGCCTACTGGTTCGGGATAGAAATATACAGAGTAAACAGAAAATGCATGGAAGTAAATATAAGTTATAACAGCATCATAACAATTTACTCATTGTCTCCCACAACAAAATTGGTATGTGTATTATATGCAAATATGCTCTCATACAATGTGATAGGCAATTCAGAACAAGTGTGGTCCCGATTACAATGACATACAAAATATATAAAGGTAGTCCGCAGTTGGTCAGCAATGCCAACCGCTGACAACCAACTACAACTAACCACAACTGCCAGGAGGACAACTAACCTCACCGGCACAACCAACCCAAAATCAATACAATATACTTATTCAAAAATGCCTATTTACACCGAGTATATGATTGCTAGTACTCAGCTCTGGCTGGTGGCAGCATGGCTAGTTGGGGTGTGGCCGAACTTCAATCATATGAAGGATTTTGTCTGTTGGTGTTATGGCTAGGGGTTCCAATAGGCTTTTTGGTGGTGTTTGTTATTGCTTACAGTCGGGTAGCTTGTTTTAAATCTGTCATGGCTACACCCAAGTGGAAGGTGGTACTGGTTGTTTTTTGTTATCATGTCTTATATGTTATGTAGGTTGTAATTATCATGCTTTCTTATCACTTCTACGCCCATTTATAGGGTTGTTCAAGCAGTTTTAGTTCTCTATATGGTGCTAATGAATATTGTTATCTGGGATGGAGCCCCATAGATAGAACCCCCATAATATATCTAAAAAAACCAGTAAATTTTCATGATAGGTTTAGTCATATGGAATGGCCCTGTTACATTTTTTAAAGGTCTATTTCATTGCCCGCCACAAGGATATAGCAAAGGTGTTGTACCTGTTTGGATGCAGTAATATAATTTGTATTCCCAGTGTAAAAACCCTAATACAATTTTTTTTTAAACCACTTGCAATATTTTTGAATGTAAGGGTTTATAACAGTTATTGCAATAAATCTAGATTATGAACCACTCACATAAATATCATAGTATTCAGAAATAACTGAGTGACACTTTGTCAAACAGTTTGTCTTCTTTATTGAACACAGGAATTGCATACGATAAGTCTCACTGTTTATTAAGGAATCAGAAAATTACATATGCATGAAAAATTGGATTTCTAACCTCCCAAAGAAGCTGAAGCTACATGCAATGGAAACCAAGCTGATGCACATGTGAGACAGCCCTCTAAACGGCAGATTTGAGTCTACATATTTCTGTTGCAGCACCAACTTATGTCTGGAACAGCAATACCTTCCTACAAGAATATATATAGATAACCCCTAGCTGGGCGGTCACCCTTTTGTATGCCAAACACTCAATAAAAAGTAACACTCCTTTCCACAAGACCCTCACGCCTTCTAAACTCCACCAAACTCCTGCTCAAACTATGGCACGACCCCTTTATGTAATGCACCCTTCCTCACAATAGCTGTGGCTTCAACAAAAGGAGCTGTAACATATATTTAAGGCTGCAGCTATCCCAGGTGAAGGCTGCGACTTCTTCAAACAGAAGCACTATGTCCTTTGAAGGCTGTGGCTAGCTGGGATAAAGAACATTTAGCCTTTCAAACCCCAAAATACTCAGCTGCAATTAAACTGGAAGTGCCAAATAATAATTTTGGAGACAATATTAATTTCTCAGCACAACCTCCTAAAAACCTCTGCTCATTCCATGCACACTGTGAATCCTGAATAGATCCACCTCCACTTTGATCAGGAAGAAATCACTTCTCTGAAGCCAAATACCCTTAGGGTTTCATCCAAGGGTTTGAGTTGAACAAGTTGTCCAAAACTCACAATAAGAGAATATCAAATGATGAATAATGATCTTTTTCCCTTTGGATCCTCCTTTTATAATCCCCTTTGCTTTTTTATTATTTTAATGTTCACTTTCCCGCCAAACATCCTTATTATTAAAATAATCACTTTAAATAATAAACCTTATAACTCCTTAATAAAGTGACTTATATTATTTTACTATTTAATCCACTTAAGTCACTTATTTTATTTAAATTAATTAAATAAGAATTTCCCAAAAGATAATTAATTGAGGCAGCCTTATTTAATTAATTAAATTATTCCCTTTCTTAAACCCAATTTAGCCTACAGGAATGAAATAGGCTAAAGGTTCCACTCCAAACACCTAGGCCGAAGAAGGGGACATTACAATCCTCCCTTCTCGAAAGCATTGCAAGTTTGGATGCTGAAAAATTTTCTCCCCTTCCCACATGGCATCCTCTAAAGGCAAATCTTTCCAATGGACCAAGTATTCCGGAATACTCCTATTTCTGAGTTCCTTTCCCTTACATCAATGATAGCCTCTGGAATAAGGATCAACTTACCTTCTTCATTCCAATGGCGGTAACTCCATAGAAGGTATAATGTGCTGCCCTAGTGCCTTCTTAAGGCACGAAACATGAAATACGTTATGAATCCAGTTGTGTTCTAGAAGTTCAAGCTCATAAGCAACTTCCCCAATCCTCTATATAACTCTATACGGCCTATAGAACCTTGGCTTTAGCTTTTTTGAGCCATTCTTCTTAAGTGAGGACTATCTATAAGGCTGTAATCATAGGAATACTAAGTCTCCCACATTAAATGTCCTCTCTGTGTGCATACATTTTTTGTTGATTCTGAGCTTGTTGGATATTTTTCTTTCAAGGCCTTCATAATATTCTGATTTTCCTATATCCAATCCCGAGCCTTCGGTGCTCTACTGTCAGAGATGACCAAGTCCATAAAAGAGGTAGTGTCATATCCATACAATGCTTTGAAGGGTGTCATGCCTATGCTCATGTGATGAGTAGTGTTGTAACAGTGTTCTCCCAAGTGCAACCATTTGACCCAAGCCTTCTATTGTCTTGCTACATAATTTCGTAGATATCCCTCAACCCACTTATTAACTATTTTTGTCTACCCATCTGTTTGTGGGCGATAACTGGTGCTCGGAGTCAACTCTGTACCTGCCAATCTGAAGAGTTCCTACAAAAACTGTAATGTCCCCTCTTTGAGCCATTGATGCAAAATGACTAGATATTTGGAAAATTGGCAAATAATGATTTTTCCTTGGCAAAATGAAGTCGGCATTTGACTTGGAGTATTTTTGTGTTAATTTTGGATAAGTCAAAAATATTAAAATAATTTGCCAAGGGTAGGAGCGAACCACTTGGAGAGTGGAAAAAAAGCAAAAATAAAAGAAAAATGGAAAAAAAAAGCAAATGACAATTAAATAATATTTTATTTATTAAAATATTATTATAATTGCCCATAAAGTGACCGCCCAAGTCTAGTGGGAAAAATAATAAAATATTATTATTTTATTTCTCCATGTGGGCCACCCAACTTGAGGAAAATAAAAGAAAATTAAAATAAAATATATTTTTATCACGGTGGACTTAAAAATGCATAAAAATATAGTGGAATTGGGTGCCCAAGTTGTGGGTTATAAAATATGGCATTTGAGAGTCATTTTCATTATCTTGTATTATTGTCATTTGTCATTTGGAGAGTTTTCTCTTGGCTGTAACAGAGTTTCAGTGAAGTTCTAAGGACGAAAACCCTTAGGATTTGTGGTTTGAACGAAAACCCAACCCACTTTGTGAGGTGGATCCATCCGGGGTTCATCATTGAGCATAATTGCAAGTTTTCTACATGATTGGAGCTTCATATCAGCTAGGGTTTGGAAAGGAATTCATCATATCAGCTAGGGTTTGAAGTTCTATTGCAGATTTTGGGCGATTTGATTCAGATTTGAAGGTTTCCATTGCATATTTTCATCACTCCTTCCATGGCTAGGGTTTGGAGTTGGATCGCTTTGGAGAGTTTATTGGTGGAAGATTTCAAGCATTTGCATTCCAATTTGTATATCAGTCATCAGCAATTTCATCTCAGTCTGCAGATTGGAAGGTTTAAGAGCAAGATTTGGTGTTTATTGGTCATATTTTGCATCTAGGGTTCCATCGCCCTCATCCTAGGTTAAGCGCTACCACTTGGAGGACTCATCACCATCATCTAGGGTTCGTTTTGCAAGGGTTTTGTGATCAGAATTCCATAACAGTGTTTGCAGATCAGAAATAAGGGTTTGAACAGCATAAATCATTCACATTTGTCATTGGCAACCTTGGCGCCCATCATTGGAAGTCATCGCTCCATTGTAGGAAGAAGATCGTGGTCATTGAAGACATCCTTGTGCAAGCATAATCAGATCCGGATTGTAATCATTCATATCAGATGTAAATCAGCTCTCTAATGATTGTATGATTGCCAACATATCATCTTTCATCCGGGTATGTGTTGTAATGAAGGACAATTCAAATCTTTAATTTGAATCAATCTATATTGTTGTTCCTATCATTTTCTATGGTCTGATTTGAAATTTCAGTCACCTATTTTATTGCATTTCATATGTCAAATGGTTCATTATTGATGTGACAACATTGCAAAAACATTTGAACATTGAAATCTCTTGGAAACCCTTGAATCTATCAAGAAAACTAAATCAGAAAATTCAGAACAGCAATCAAAAATTTAGGGCAGAATTGGTAAGGGTTCTTACAAAAACACACTGAGGAACTTGTCCCTATCATTGACAATGTTTTTAGGCAGCCCATGGAGCCTAAATACCTCCCTAAAAAACAAGTCTACTACCTATGGTGCCTTATACTCGGAAGGTATGGCATAAAAGTGTTTATACTTGGTCAATCTGTCCACCACCACATACATACAATCCTTCCCCTATACCTTGGGTAGACCTATGATGAAGTCCATCGATAGGCTCTCCCATTTCTGATCAAGAATTGGCAAAGGCTGCAATAGACCTGCTGGAAAAGTGTGCTCAGATTTGTTCTGCTGGCAAACTACACATTCCCGAATGTTTTTGAGGACATCATCCTTCAATCCTTTCTAGGTGGATCTCTCTCTCACCTGCCTGTAAGTCTTAAAATATTCATGATTCCCAACTAAAGGCATATCATGAGCAGCCCTCAAGATTTTCTCCTTAAATTTCGATTTAGGGACCAAATATACCCTATCCTTATAATAAATGATATCATCTAGGATCTTGTACTTATCATCTTGAATCTTTCCATCCAAAATTTCACAAGCCCAAGTGTTTTTAGAATATTCAACTAACAGATAGACCTTCCAATCAGCTGATATTTCAGATATTGCACATAAAGTGGGTCTCCTAGACAAAGCATCATCTAACACATTTTTCTTACCTTTGACATATTCAATGTCAAAGTCATAAGCTTGTATTTTGCTTACCCACTTCTGTTGATGTTCATTCAAGTCTTTCTGTTCAAGGAAGTATTTCAAGCTATTATGGTTTGTTCTCACTACAAACTTCATTTCAACCAAATATTGTCTAAGCTTTGCTAGAGCATGCATGATTGCGAGCATCTCCTTATCATAAGTGGAATAGCGCCTCTCTGCATCTCTGAGCTTTCGGCTCTCAAAAGCTATGGGGTGCTTATTTTGCATAAGCACATCTCCAATTCCCTCTCCTAATGCATCGCATTCCAAGACAAAAGGTTGGGAGAAATCAGGGAGTGCCAACACTGGGCAAGTACTCATTACCTTCTTAAGCCCGTCAAACACCTGTTGTGATGTATCTGACCAAGAGAATGATCCCTTCTTAGTTAAATCTGTCAAGGGTGCTACTAACTATGAAAACCCCTTAACAAACCTCCTATAGTAGCTACATAACCCAAGGAATCCTCTTAGATGTGTCCAGGTCTTTGATGAAGGCCAATCAAGGATGGCCTAGATCTTCTTTGGATCAACCTTAACCCCCATAGCACTAATCACATGCCCCAAGTATAAAACTTCTGTCATGCCGAACTCACACTTGGAGGCCTTAGCAAATAGGCATTGTGCTTCCATAATACCCAATACCTCATTAATGTGCCGAAAGTGGTCTTCCCAAGTTTTGATGTAAATCAGGATGTCATCAAAGAAAACGAGCACATACTTCCGCAATTGCTTGTTAAACACATGGTTCATACATGATTGGAATGTCGCAGGAGCATTGGTCAATCTGAAGGGCATGACCAGAAACTCGTAATGTCCATATGACATCTGAAAGCAGTCTTATGTATATTTTCCTCCCTAGCTCGAATCTAATGGTATCCCGACCTAAGATCAATCTTAGAAAAATAAACTGCCCCATGAAGTTCATCAATAAGCTCATCGATCCTAGGAATTGGATACCTATTCTTAATTGTCCTCTTGCTCAGTGCACAATAGTCTATGCACATTCTCGTAGTCCCATCCTTCTCTTGACCAGGACTACTGAAGAAGCGAAGGGGCTAGAACTAGGTCTAACATGCCCCATAACCAACAATTCACGGATGGCCTTTTCTATTTCTTCCTTGTATCTCTTCGAGTGACGGTAGGGAGTGGTAATCACAGGTTTAGCTCCCTCCTCTAGTTCAATAACATGCTCGAAGCCTCTCTCGAGTGGCCTACCTGGAGGAATGTCACTAAAAACCACACTATGCCTATCCAATAGGGATTGAATATCCATTGGATATGCTTCATTTCTAGTTGAAGTGTCCTTTGTGGTAATAAAACATTGAGTTGCCCAAACTACATCACCATGACGAAACAAACTCTCCATCCTTTTAGCGGTCACGACTCGGGGTGCACCATTAGACATCCCACGAAGAACAACTTTCTTTTCCTCCACCTTGAACTTCAATTCCATAGTTTGGAAGTTTTGAGAATATTTGCCAAGTGATTGTAACCATTGAACTCCCAAAACAGCGTTCGTCTCCCCAATACCTACCACATAGAAATCATCGTTTACTATATACTCACCCAAGGTAATGCTCAATTGGGAAACTTTCTTGGTACAAGTCATTGTAAATCCATCCGCTACCATTACACTAAAACCTTCAAAGTCTTCTACCTGCAGACCTCTCCTTGCCACCAAGGCCTCATCAATAAAATTGTGGATTGCCCCACTGTCTATCAATACTATCACCTGCTAGTTGTTCTATACTCCTCTTGCCCTGAAAGAATTATATCAAGGTGTACCCGAAAGTGTAGCAATGGTACCTACCTTAACTTCCTCTGATGGATGATCCCCTGATGCACCTTTTTCCTCATCTGAATCACTAGTAGAATCATCCCCTGTAGCAGCACCTAACTTCTCTTGACGATCAGAGATCACCTCAATGTAATGAACCTTGCCTTTCCCGAGGCATCTATGTCCGAGTTCCCAAGGCTCTCTACAAGAAAAACATTGCTTCTTTCTTCACAACTCTTTCTTAACGTCGTCATCCATTTTCGAAGGAAAACTCTTGGGATGACTATATGGCTTCTGAAATGGCTTCTTGGATGGAAAACTGTTCTTTTGATATTGGTGCTTAGGCCGAGTAGTTTCAAGATCTAAAGATCTCTGGATAGCATCTTGTAGAGTGGTAGGCTTAAATGCTTTGACCAAACTATTCAAATTTTCAAATAGGCCCTCAACGAACATCATAACTACTCTTTTTTCGGATATATCTGGAACCATGACAGCAGTCTCTGGAACTCAGTAATATAACTATCAGCGCTGCCATATTGCTTCATTTGAGCTAGCTCACGAAAGTATACTTCAAGATCCTTCCAATCAAACCTCTCAATCGATCTCTAGCTGAACTCATCATAGGATGTAATGTTCCCTTTTTCCGAGTGATCACCCAACAGAGTCGGCTAGCCTATTTTAGTCTTGTAGGCTAAGTCGAGAGTGGCAAGGGAATAATCTAATTAATTAAATACTAAGTAATCCTAAGTCACTTTTGGATTATTTATATTTAATTAATTAAGCGAGACCTATAAAATGACTTTATTATAAAAGTGAGTCAATTGATAGAGAAATAAAATAAAATAAAGTGAATTGCCAAAAGGGAGGTCAGCCAAAAAGGAGTTCGGCCAAGAGGAGGTTCATTTGGTGGCTATAAAAGAAAGTAAAAAGCAAGTCATTTGCATCATTCATATCTTATCATTTTTCATTGAAAATTTTCTCTTGTGGCTGCAACTTAGGTTCAGCATATTCCAAGGACGAAAACGCTTAGGAATAGTGGTGGATTGGACGAAAACCCAATTCCATCTTGAGGTGGATTCATACGGAGTTGACATTTGCACTTCTTGGTGATTTGGAGAAGAGGATTGAGCTCCAAAGACATTTATTACTGCAGATTGAAGAAGAGAAGAACTAAGGCCAAAATTGTGAGATTTGTGACCAAATACAATTTTGAAGATTGAGAGTTCATATTCAGATTTCATATCAGATTGGAGCGCCATCTTTTGAGGGATTTGATTGAGGATTACTGCTAGGGTATTACCCTAGGGTGAGCGCCATTTCCAAGGGAGGTGATTTCATGTTTGTGGAGCATTTAAGGACCAAACCCTAGCCGTCGCCCTTCATTAGCATGCCATTTCATCTACAAGGGAGTGCCACCTACTTTGGAGGAAAAATCGTGGGTTTTTTAGTCTCATGGGTGTATGATCAAGTGCCAAACCAATTCGCCCATCTAGGGTTTGCAATAAGACATCATTCTCCACTACTTTTGGTATGTATGAGCCTTTGTTTATCAATGTAAAGGTCTGATTTGTAACAGCAGAGTTCTAAGTTATGTTTGGGCATGTTTGGGCCTTGAAACTTGATGTAAATTCAATTCTGAGTAATCTGATTTATAGCAGAAGTTAATCACATTCAGAAATCAGAACTTTATGTCATTTTGTTTGCATTAGAATGGTCATATTATGTGGTAGAATATATGATTGATGTTATCTTCACAAAGGTTCATGAATGACATGTATATTTGAGCAATTGGCATACATATATTCGCTGTCCAAAACCATTTACAATTCAGAAACAGAAAATCAGATTTCAGGCCTAGGGTTTGAAAAGATAAAACTCAGAAATTTAGGGCAGATCTGATTAGGGATCTTACATAGGAATTGATTAGAGCGTGATTTTGTGTAGCCAACTTGTGGTGCCACCATTCATAGGCATCTCCTTCAAGGTGAAGTGTTGCAAACTTTATAGCCTCAGCCTCTAGCATCAGTTTGATAGTCAGGAAGGTGTCCAACTTCTGTATCCATGCATGTGCCGTGCTCTTCCCACTTCCATCAAAGGTAGAAAGTGTTAGTTTGCCCAATGCTTGTTGGTACTCCTTTGGCTGTCTTTTAGGCCTCTGTTCTTGTTTGGACATGTTTATATCCTTCTTCTGATTCATAAATTGGTTCAAGGTCAACTCCCCCCAAATATGTTCTAGAAGTGTGTGATATTCATCATAAATAGCCATAACACCTTCAACTAAAGGTGTCTCCTCTTCAGGTTCCGGAGTTGCTTCTTCCTCTCTTTGTATAAAAGTCAGCTGGAATGGCCTTCTAGTCCCACCAATAGCAGTTCCCGAGGTATTATTAACATTGTTATGGTTGTTGGCAGAATTATTGCTCTCTACTAGGTTGTTCTGATTCACCCTAAGTGTACCCATATTTTGTGACTTCTGAGCTATTGCAGAAATCAATTGTTGTTGTGACTGGGCAAATTGATTCATCATTTGTTGTTGTCCACGGGCGAGATCATTTAAAATATTTTTCAAGCTAGGCATTTCCATCCTTCTTTCAGTCCTATCATGAGGACCTCCACTACCCGATCCTTCCTTTCCTCCGTCCATTGATTCTATCTCAACTGTCGGGGGTTGTCTTGCAGCTAAGGCTGCTGACCAAGTGTCCTCTTCTGGGTAACTAGGTCTCTGAAATTGCTTTCCTTTTTGCTCTCTCTCAAAGTATCTTCTTGCCCTCTCACTATTGTGCATGGAGCAACGGTTGCAAGAAATATTTAACTTTTGAACTCACAGGCTGGCAAGATCACCAGCTCTGATACCATTGTAAAAACCCTAATACATTTTTTTTAAACCACTTGCAATATTTCTGAATGTAAGGGTTTATAACAGTTATTGCAATAAATCTAGATTATGAACCACTCACATAAATATCATAGTATTTACTATTCAGAAATAACTGAGTGGCACTTTGTCAAACAGTTTGTCTTCTTTATTGAACACAGAAATTGCATACAATAAGTCTCACTGTTTATTAAGGAATCAGAAAATTACATATGCATGTCAAATTGGATTTCTAACCTCCCAAAGAAGCTGAAGGTACATGCAATGGAAACCAAGCTGATGCAAATGTGAGACAGCCCTCTGAATGGTAGATTTGAGTCTACAAATTCCTGTTGCAGCACCAACTTATGTCTGGAACAGCAATACCTTCCTACAAGAATATATATAGATAACCCCTAGCTGGGTGGTCACCCTTTTGTATGCCAAACACTCAATAAAAAGCAGCGCTCCTTTCCACAAGACCCTCACGCCTTCTAAACTCCATCAAACTCCTGCTCAAACTATGGCACGACCCCTTTATGTGATGCACCCTTCCTCACAATAGTTGTGGCTTCAACAAAAGGAGCTGTAACATATATTTAAGGCTGCGGCTATCCCAAGTGAAGGCTGTGACTTCTTTAAACAGCAGCACTATGTCCTTTGAAGGTTGCAGCTAGCTAGGATAAAGAACATTCAACCTTTCAAACCCCAAAATACTCTGCTGCAATTAAACTGGAAGTGCCAAATAATAATTTTGGAGACAATATTAATTTCTCAGCACAACCTCCTAAAAACCTCTGCTAATTCCATGCACACTGTGAATCCTGAATAGATCCACCTCCACTTTGACCAGGAAGAAATCACTTCTCCAAAGCCAAATGCCCTTAGGGTTTCATCCTAGGGTTTGAGTTGAACAAGCTGTCCAAAACTCACAATAAGAGAATATCAAATGACGAATAATGATATTTTTCCCTTTCGATCCTCCTTTTATAATCCCCTTTGCCTTTTTATTATTTTAATATTCACTTCCCCCCCCCTAAACATCCTTCTTATTAAAATAATCACTTTAAATAATAAACCTTACAACTCCTTAATAAAGTTACTTATATTATTTTACTTTTTAATCCACTTAAGTCACTTGATTTATTTAAATTAATTAAATTGGAATTGCCCGAAAGTTAATTAATTGAGGCAACCTTATTTAATTAATTAAATTATTCCCTTTCTTAAACCCAATTTAACCTACGGGAATGAAATAGGCTAAAGGTTCCACTCCGAACACCTAGGCCAAAGAAGGGGACATTACACCCAGTTTTAAAACTAGTAGTTATTACACTCCACAAGCATTTGATTATTGCACTTTAGTTAGATAACAGGTTACTCTATATCTGCTCAGATGAGAGATGAGGGATGAGATAAATGAGAATAATTATACAATCGCTTCTTGCAAAGACAAATTTAAGACTGTAACTGTTAACAGTGAATGAATGTGCAGTGTCAGGTGCAATTTTGGGCAAACTGTCTCTGGTATTAGAAGCAGCAACCATCCTGAACTAATAAAAACCAAGAGGTTGTAATAAATTACAATTTCTTATCAAGTATTTAGTATGAACTCTATATTTCTGCTAAGAAGATGATGCAATGGGAATCAATTCTATTGTCATAATTTAGCTTATTCTTATTATCGAATATCTTTCCCACCTATAGAGTAACAACTTCTTTATTGACATCATTTTCTTAAGATGGTTTAACATAAATATTTCATAGACGATGGCAAGAATTATGCAATATGCCATGAAGCTGAAATCATTTTTTATTGCATATTAGTAGTTTTCAATTCCATTACTATACATTCCTGATAAGAAGTTTTAGATAGTAGAAAGCTTAGGGTACATGGTGATGAACATTCTATGAAATAGGAAGACTCGAGTATGCCATGCTATATGGGGCATGGCAGTTCAATCTGGAGAACCACCTTTTGACTCAGAGGAACATTGTCCTCACAAGTAGTGATTGTTCAACTCATTTATCAGGAAAAGCCCAGAACAATTATCTTCAGCTTAGCAAAAAACTAAAGCGGGTGACAAAATAATTAAGCCAGGATATAAGAAAAGACCATTGGCATTAATCTGTAAGTCAGTCAAAATATCGGTAATTGTCCTTACTTTATAGTCTTCATATCCTGCCTCCATTGCATCTTCAAGGGCTGAAAGACCTGCTTCTAACTGCAAAGTAAAATTTAAGAACATTAATAGGGTATATTTCATTTAACGTGCCCGCTGACCCCATGCAAATATAAATTAAAAAATCCTCTAACAATTGAAGTCTGTACTGAAATGGAACTATATATTTCAATTAGAAAACGCAAATACAGTATTAAGATGACTATAATCTCAGTTAACATTGCAAGCCCAAACCAAAAACTCAGAGACAAAAATGTCAGAACATAGTTCAAATACAAACATATAAGGCTCGATTTATTATAACTGGCACTCAATCTATTTTACCTTGAATATAGTAGTGTACCCAATCAAAAATAGTTTTGACAGAACTTCTACCCCGGCTGTAGAACCAGGTAGTCACTGGAGTTCCTCAGAACACATTGGTGGATGTTACGGCAAGTTGGTGGAGACCTATTATAATGTCATCGGAAAGACTAGAATACTAGAAGAAGAAAAAAAGCATTCCAGCAAACATTTCTCTTTGGTGGAGAAATTGGACATAATATTGGTGGACAACTGTAATAACTTAACCCCTCTGTGGATGAGGTAGTGATAATAAGTCAGTATCTCAGCAATTAATCAAAAGCACTGCAGGTTTTGATCTTAATGCCCTAGCACAATGGAAATATAATATAAATCTGAAGGGCAGTGTCAATCTAGGTGAGAAACAAAACTTTACTTTTGAGGGTTTCCAAAAGATAACAGTGTAGTAAATGTGTAATTTGTTAAACACAATGCAGGAGCCTGTGTTTCAGACTCAGAGAGATGAATGCTTTGATGTGAGAAACTCAATGTAGTGACTTCTATCATAATCTATGCAATAAATAAATTTTCTCATATTTGTATTTAAAATCTGGGAATAATCTGTGTTTAATGTGCTTGGTGCAATTATCATCATTTTGAATGTATGCCTAATCAACTAAACGGTGACCTAGTCTTCATATAAGTTATTAACCAATATGCTGCTTACCTGTCCACGATAGCCCCCATTAACATAGAATGACTCAAAATAAAGTTCACTTGTGCTTTGACATGCATGTATCACCTAAATACAAGGGCCAACCACTTACAGTGTATGCTAACTCCACAAACCTTCAAAGTGTGACTAATGAAATGGGCAAAAGAAAATCAAACCATGAGGGAGATTAGCTAAGGCCTAGGAAAGACAATATTAAAGTTTTAAACCTATCTTTTGAAATTTCCACAAAGACATAGAGCTAATCTTAAGCAGGATTTTAGCATTTTTATCACTTCCAATTAAATTATAGAAATAAAAGGAAAATGGCAGGATGCATTAGTTAATATTCGAAAGGTACCAGAAGTAGTGTGCAAGCATGCCCTCGGCAAGTTCCTTAAGTAATCAATGAAGCAATGATGTGGACCTATGGCTAACCCTACAGAATCCTAGATAGCCTATCTTAACTAAGGAAAAACAACTAGAAGCGGCATGGAAACATACTCTCAAGATTTCTAATGCTAATTGCAAATACTCGTGACAATTATCTCTCCAAAGTCCAAAGTTCAGAGTTGCTATGCCAAATAAAGACTTGAGCAAATATAGCTTAACGACTGAATACTTGATCAAAGACTGAGAAAACTCAAATGCTTGCTTCAAAACTAAGTCTCTTGATCGAAATATGATGCTTACATGTTCTTACACCCCTATTAATCCCAGGAAGAGAGAGAAAGTCCATGAAAGGAGACATGACTAAGGCTCTTAGAGAACTGTCACATCACCCTCATGCAAACAAGACTAAGCATGTACACACCTAAGACCTTATCTCTTTATTAGGACTAACTAAGAGTTTAAACCTTGGATCCTTCATGCACTTGGGCCACAATTGATGATCGTACCTCTAATGAGACAGCTAGTTATCTAAAACTAAAGTGTCACAGAGAAAAGGTGGCAAAAAGAGGAAGATTGGAAGCATTTTATGAGTGTCCACAGAGGGATCAGCACTATCTATCTGCATGTTCTCATATATCAATAATGTGAATCTCTGCACCTTCACAAATTCACAATGTACCCTGGGGACGTGTCCCCCGTGTTTCCAGAACTTGTCCCCTATAGGGGACATTTCGGGGACACGGGGATGGGTTGGAAACGTCCCCTAGCCATCCACAGTTTGCAGAAATTTTAGGAAAGGTCCCCAGGACACACCTTTTTTTTCCAGAAAATGAGAAGGTCTGACTGGCCATCCCCTACAACCCAGTCAAAAAATGTTATTGAGATTATTTAAGCGTGATATATGATGTATAAAATTATAAATTATGATTAATGCATAGAATTTGACATGAGATCAAATGTTATTGAGATTATTTAAGCATGATATATAATGATTTACTGATGATACACTAATCATAGTTTGTGTGAGTGTGAGTTGTAACCAGGAAAAGAGCTCGGGTGATGCTCTCCTTCCCAAGCAAATGACAAGCCAAGACTTATGAAGACAAATATCAAGATTCCATATGCAGTATATTTATTATTATGACTCTAACAGTTAAATTTATGTAAACTTATTCTTACTGCCATGAGCCAAATATTGTAAATGTAAAGTGAAAGATTTTCACTGAAATGCTATCTTTTAATATGTTGCAATTTTCAGGTTTGAAAATATTTAGAAAAGATAGGCTATCTATTTATTTCAGAGTTGCAGGATACGCCTAGCCCCATCCACAGGGCATGCATACCTGAGTATCCGGTACGGATGCGGGTACGGTACGGCTTGGATACCGTGCCCTAAATTTTGTAATCTCCCAGCCGTGCCGGATACGGCAAGATTTGTGTTTTTTTGAAAAATCGCCCTGTATTTTAAACTCCTATGGTTAAAAAAGCGGGTTAAATAGGGTTTTAGTCTAATTCATGACCTTGTAAAGGAAAATCCACAAAAATAACGTTGTCTTCTGATTTGCGGGTGATTCTTTCCCTCTGGCAGCAGCTAAATATTATGCATTATGGCGATCGTCTAAACTTCACAAAGTTTATGTTTTTGTTTTATTAAATTTAAAATTTGTATATCAGAAGTTTATATTTGATATTGTTATTTTATTAAATTAGCCGATAGGCTTTTATTGATAAGCATTATAGTGCTAGTTTAAATAAATTCACGCCGGAAAATTTTAGGAATTGTCTCACGCTATAAGAAAAAATTCACACCGGAAGATTTAAGGAATCGTCTCACGCTGTAAAAAAAATCACGCCGGAAATTTTAGGAATTGTCTCACGCTGTACAAAAAATTCATGCCCGAAAATTTTAGGAGTTGTCTCACACTATAAAAAAAAATTCATGCCGGGAAATTTTCTAAACTCGTCGGTTGTTCCTATCGGCATATTCCTTAAACTTCCTATGGGTGCAAGTGCTATAATAAAGTTCATATTATATTTTATTAAATTTAAAAGGTTTGTATTTATAATTTTATATAATATAATAATTAATATTAATTATAATATAATTTTTAATATAATATAATATTTTAAAATAATAGATTATTTAATAATGTATTTTTTAATTTGCTATAAACATATATATATTATAATTATATATATTTAAATATAATTATAATGTGTTAAAATTTTAATATGTATTATAATTATATATTAGTGTTTAAATTTAATAAGCTTAATATTTATTAATAATTATAATATATTATTATAAAATAATAAATTATATTTTAATATAATACATTATATAAAAAAGTATTTTTTAATATATATATATATGAATGGTTGTCGTATCTGGCCGTATCCGTATTAAGGGGTCTTGAAAATTAGCCGTATCCGTATCGGATACCGTACCTGTATCAGATACCGTATCCATGTCCATGCAACATTGATTTATTTGATTATGCAAATGTTATTTGTTAAAAAACCAATGCATGAGTTTATCATTTACTTTTCCAGTAATTTTGGTGAGTAAAACCGAGTAATATGAGAAGACTTGTTACATATGGTATCAGAGCTACCAGGTTCAATACATGGACCTATGAGCTCACTGCATAAAATCTTCCTCAGACATTAACAGTTGCTAATGTTTGAAAGTTCTTTTTCCATAATGGTAAGAACAAGATTAACCCCAAGGAAGAAGGTAACCCAAAATGGACGTTACCTAAAGGCTATGAGGGAGCGAGCCTCAAAAATGAAAAGCCTAGGCAAAACTGGTTGCATTGAAGGCGCATGGTTAAGTGACTCTAAGACCTTCGCTGATGCTCTTAAGCGTATCAAGCAAGAGAAGGAGAAGAAGGACAAAGCAACTAAGGCTATTGTTCCTGTCACTGAGGGTGAACCAATTAAACCCTCTACGCATAAGGACTTACCACTTGGATGTGGTCCTAATGCCCCTGTCATTAGTCAAGAAGTTATGGATGAGTACTTGCGAGTACATCCACCTTCCAAGTCTGATTTGGTAAACCTCAAGAATGAGGATGAACCTGGGAAGATTCCCCTTCTTGACAGTGACCTGAAGTCGCAAGATGTTAAAGTTTGTAATAAATGATGGATATTATGTGATCCACAGATACTATAATACAATTTTGGAATTTTGGCAAAAAAATTTCCCTTTCTTGTCTAAGATTGTATAAATGAGAATGGATTTATGTTTATGAATGAATTCAATTGTATGGAAAACTAATTGAATGCTTAACATGAAAACTTCAGGAGAAGTAGAATTTCAGCATGGTTCGAACCAGAACCAATCTTGGGGGTAGCAGAGAGGAAGGGCAACCTTCTGGCAACTCCGATGCGAAACTTGACCAGATTCTTGCAATGCCCCATGAAACAAGGGCAAGGATTGGAATTTTAGAGCAAGAGATCAGAGGTCAGAGTAGACCTGAACATGAAGCTTTCCACGAAGGTGAAGATGAGGGTCGTCATGAACACACCACCTAGAGTGGGCGTGGAGAAAATAACTCAGAATCAAGACAAGATGAGGAAAATAGTAGCCATTTGGCCCTCGAACTATCCAAGGACATGAAGGTCACACCCCCCAAATTTGATGGACAATGATTCTTATGGGGGAGATATGTTACATTGGATCATCGAGGACGATGATTCTTATGCGGAGATGTTACATCCCAAAACTTTGACTATGCTTCACTTTTACTTTCATGTGATTAGTGGATAAGTTATCATCAGTGTTCCACGGAGTTTCCTGACGGGGATGGGTTTTGGGGACGGGGGGACAAAGGGTCTAAGTTTGGGGACAACAGGGGGACGGCGGCGGGGGGGCGGTGCTGATATACATATGGTACTTGAATAACTAGTTATAATAAGATGTTTAAGAATAACATTTCAAATTAAACTTTGGCAAATTAGTAAAATAGCAAATACCAACATTTTAAATACTTGAATACTATCACTAAAAGACTAAAAGTAAATAAAATATTAAAATTTAACAAATGAAATTGTCAAATTTGAGTTTCTTAGTTTCTATTATATCGAAAATCGGAAAATATGACATGTCACATAATAATATCATATCATAAAGATTATTACAATGAGTAGCATGATACATTGATATCAAAATAAGTACAAAATGCAAAAATGTAGTGAAGGGAGTCCTCTAATCATCCCCAAACTCCTCATCACTCGAACTATTGGAATCCTCGTGGTCAAGCTTATAGGCATATGTGAGCAAAAAAATGAAGAATGAGAGTGTTTTGTTTAGCTGATAGGCTTTTAGAAGGGTCCCACAAGCCTTTAGGGTTCGGCCCAAGGCTCACATTCCCAAAAAAATCAAAGAATTTTTTTTTAAAAATGCCTTTTTGGACGTCTCAGTATGGGGGACGCCTGGGAGTCTCCGAGACGCTCAAGGGATGGCTAGGAGTCCCCGAGACGTCTCGGAGACATCCAGGAGTCCCCGTCGTTTCCTCAAAGTTTCTAACGTCCCGGCGGCGGTGGGGGGACGGCGGGGGGACGTTTCTCAGTCATCCCCAAGTCTCTGAAACATCCAGGATGGGGAGACGGCTGGGTTTTGGGGGGAACGGGTCCCCGTGGAACACTAGTTATCATGGATTAATGATTTGACGTTTAGGAAAATATCAGGATAAATCATTGATTTTATGAATTATGATTAATGCATAGAATTTGACATGAGATCAAATGTTATTGAGATTATTTAAGCATGATGTATAAGGATTTACTAATGATACACTAATCATAGTTTGTGTGACTGTGAGTTGTAACCAGGAAATAGGTTTCCACCTCCGAGAAAAGGAGAGCATCATCGGAGACAAGGGAATAGATGTTTGGAAAGAGACAGGTTTTGCCATTTGAGTTCCGTATTGTATATTTAGTGAACCTTCTCGAGACAAGGTATGTAATAGTTAACTCTCCTTGTTTAAGTCAACCTCAATTCGACCATTGTCGATTTGTCGTTAAGGAAAGGTTTCTGATGTCAAAACTTCATTTGATTTGGTCAAGAGATATTCAGGAAATATATTTGAGGTTAGAGTTTAACCATTTTCCTTTGTTAGGAAATTTTCCGTCATATTTCTTTGTTTTGCTTGATTACTGATATGGACGTCAGCACAAGGTTGCGAGGGGGGAGATGGCCTCAACCCCATTCTCGCAACTTGCCAAATGATTAATATCAACATTCATAGAAATGGTATTGCTACCATTACGTTGATATGTTATATTTATTTATTTGTCTATTATAATATTGTTAAAGAAAATATGTTTATTAAGTTATAAACACTTATCATTTGTGATAAGCTTTCTTTGGTTTGCAAACCACTACGTTCATGTAGTGATTCACATACCATATATTCCACATAATATGGAGTGAATGGGGAATAAGCTCTGTTGTTGCGGAGTTATTCTTGCTGAAGGAGAACATCTGTAACAATGCATGCTCCTTCGAGGAGGATTCTTAGGGAGGATAAGTAGTTATCCCGTGGTGTAGAGACACACACGAGGATCATTCTCATAAACAGTTATTCTTTTTGGAACTGTGTTTGTAAAAGAACATTAAGTCTAGAGCAGAGAAGAAACCAAGGGACGACAGGAAAGATACACAGTGAGGGAATTGGAAGTCCGAGAGGAAGGACTGTATCAAAACATCAAACAGGTACTGTTTAATATAGTTGAGGCTAGCATGGCATGTAATGTTGTATATTTGTTGTCAATGTTGGTATTCTTTGTAAGAGTTTATCTTACGACTTAAGAAGGCCAATAACAGTATAATACCTGTATTCTTTGTAGTGTTATCTTACAGCTACAAAAGGCCGACAACTGTATGATATATGCATTCCTTGTTGAGTATGCCTTGCGGCTACAGTAGGTCAAAGGCACTTAGATGTTTAGTATTATCATGTTATTGATTGAACGATAGCAAGGAGACTTTAACAGTCTTTTCTTAACTATATCAAACATGATAACTTTGATATCAGTTGTTCACATTGATATCTCAAAGTTCTTAAACTCTTTTTGTGAGACCATGATCGGCTTTCTATAGCAGTATGAGATTAATCTTCATAGTCATTATTTTCTAAGTCTTTGGAAAACAAACTCATTGACTAGCCTTTGGTAAAATATCAATAACGACCTATAATGGAGCCTTGGGTTGAACCCGTATGTTAATCTCTTTTCTAAGAAACCCACTTGTAGCAGTGAACAAGATTGTTCTTGGGTAGGATAATGGGGTCGAGACTTAGACTCTCGAGCCCCAGATTTTAAGGACTTTCGAGTCCCATATCTACAATATATTATTGTTAGTTCAAGAGATGAATAATGACTATCATGTATATATATTATTGTAATTAAAAGAATCTTTTGTGCCCCATTATAGTACCAACACGACCAACTTTATGACAGTCTAGAAGGGACTTGTGGTCGATAAACCATGTCACACAATGACATCTACTTAACCATGATTTGGTAAGTGTTTTAAACGATAGTTGAGTATTAAAGTTTGTATTATGATGATTGTCAAGATATTCTTTTGCTTATGATAAGAGTTTTAAATGTCATTTTGTATGAAGGGATTAGAAAAGATAGTTTTCTAAGAGTATCCCAGACATGCATAGTAAACATATTATTCTTCTCACAAGTATGTGGTCGACTTAAAACAGATATTTTATTGTTGATAAGGATTAGATGAAAATCCTTGAACCGAGTTAAGTACCTTGGACGAACTTAAGAAGTTATAGACAAAACTATTCTCTATGTCGATACCAAACACCAAAAATCAAGAATATATAAACCTTTGAAATAAGGAATAGAGTGACAGGGAGTCATAGATTCCATGTTGCAGTTGCAACAAGAGACTTATTTGAAAGATCAAGACCTCAATCTGAACCGTCCTTGGTATTGTACTCCAAAAATCGGGGTTAGAAACCTAAGTCAGGTGGACTATGGGTGAAATTTATTTAAGTCACCCCATGACTAGAATTGGTCAAACTAAATTCACTGTAGGATGATAGTTTCTAAGTCGAGTTAGAAGTGTGAACTTTCGACTACGTTCATTGCAAAACGTCTATTTATATTGAATCTTTGGCCAAAGTAATGCATCCGTCTCTACTTGCATTAGTCAGTTCACTGTGCTCCAAATTTGCATAACCATCCAGTAGTGTCATAGTTAGAAGGGATCTATAGTTGTATGACCGTGTTGGTTATGTAGGACACAACACTAGAAACTCATATGGCAAAAACATGTTGGTTTCTTATATCTATACCCTTCGTGAAGGGTAGGGCCACTTCCAGGAAGGAAGGTGTGCGAGGGACCACCGATCTATGGTTGGAGGAAAAGCGCTCGGGTGATGCTCTCCTTCCCAAGCAAATGATAAGCCAAGACTTATGAAGACAGATATCAAGATTCCAGATGCAGTATATTTATTATTTACTCTGACAGTCAAATTTATGTAAACTTATTCTTATTGCCATGAGCCAAATATTGTAAATGTAAAGTGAAAGATTTTCACTGAAATGCTATCTTTGAATATGTTGTAATTTACAGGTTTGAAAATATTCAGAAAAGATATGCTATCTATTTATTTGATTATGCAAATGTTATTTGTTAAAAAACCGAGTAATATGAGAAGACTTGTTACACTAAAACTGAGTTTCAGACTAAGAAAAAATGGTAAAAAGCGGCAGTTTGGAAGCATTCCATGAGCGTGTGTGGAGGGATCGGCATTGTCTATTTGCAAGTTCACATGGATTGATAATGTGTATCCATAACCTTCACGAATTGGATTCTATAGAGAGATAGAGGTGAACCAGACACCTAAACTTGACTCAATAGGTTTCTGAAAATGGCTGTAGCTTATCCAATCTAGTTACAGAAAACTTGATGAACTGAACCACATTAGGAAGCTTGAACTTTGCATGTCACCACTAGAGCTTAAAGTGTCACACCATCATCATTGGGTTATATCACTTTGGATTAGAAAATTGAATGCTAAAGCCCTCCGTGACATGATTGGATTAGGACTAGGCCTATCTGGAAGGACATCCTCGCCTCAAGGTTTCATCAAGCTAAGCCACACAACTTGGCCTTACCGCCATGAACCCCATTTAAACTCAACCTAATAAGGGTGTACCAAGTTGTGGTGTTACATTTCTCTCCATGGCAACAGTCACCTAGATAAGCTAGTATGACAATAAACCCAATGAAAAACACCACACCTTGTTATCATAAATATCTGGTTAAAAGATGCAAAAATCAATGTCAACTAAAAGAGACCCAAGTAATAGAATTATAGAAGAATCTCAGCATGACCACCAGGTATAAGGAAGCAGCCAGACAATAAAAAAGACCTAATCAGATCTAGTAAATAGGTACATAACAAAATTATCTAAGTCATCAACCTCGAAATTCCACGCTATATTTGAGAAACTTTTGTGCTGGCAGCAATTTATTGCTGGAAGCAATGTCTTCTCACACCGTTCAATCACACTCCCAAAAGGGACCTTCAACAGGATTAACAAATCTTCAGTACGTCATTTGTCTTCTCCAAAACCATAGTATGCTCTTCATCTTGTTGTACCCATCCAAAATTTTCTTATCGTGGCTAAAACTAGATATGTTTTCTTCCCAAATCCCGTATAGTTTGCACTGATCCTACAAATCATATCACTCATAGAAGGCGTCTAAGGTAGGAAGCACGCCTTGGAGTCAAATTGTTCTAAAGCAACTTGGAAACACATTCAAAGATGAAGGTTGGACGCTCAAACCAGTGAAGACGCACCAAGAGGAAGTCAGGCGCGCCCAGAAGCAGTGAGGCACGCCAGGGGCAAAATTGGCACGCCTGGAGCCAAGGAGGTGTGGCTGGAGTCAGATAAGTGTGCCAGAAGTACGCTCTTGTTCACAACAAACATATCCATCATAATACAAACTAAGAAGACAAAGGCACGTTCAAAACTTATTAGGCACTCCAAAACGGATGATAGGCGCATGCATATCCAGGAAGGCGTGTCTAAGATGTTAGAGGCATGTCTAGGAATGGAAAAGTGCATCAAAAGGAGTTCAGGCAAGCCTCTTGAGGGAAAAGCACACTTGTGCAAGCAAAAGCATGCCTGGAGAGTTCAAGGCGCGCCTAAGAGAGCAAAAGCACACCTGGGGAGATTAAGGTGCGCCTAAGAGCAAAAGGCACGCCTAGAGAAGGAAAGCACGCCTTGTAAGGCAAAAGCGCGCTTGGGAGGTCTTAGACACGTCCTAGAACAAGAAGCGCCTAACTAAAACTTCAAATTCAAATGCATGCTCAAAACAGAATTGTGAAACACTTTCAAAGTTTAGGCCCAGGCGCATGTTCAAAGGTTTTGGTGCTCCAAAAGTCATTGAGGCGCGCCAAGGGTCAAAAAAGCGCGCCAGGTACTCTCAAGGTGCACCAGAAGGAAATTAGGTGTGCCTAGCCCAATTCAAGTGCACCAAAAGGAGATGAGGCATGCCAGGAGGCAATCAGACGTGCCAAGAGGGAATGAGGCGCGCCAGAAGGGAATTAAGCTCGCCTAGAAGCTTCCAATTTGCAAAATTAAAGAAGCAATTGTCTCGCCAACATAAATAGAGCATCAAATATCAAATGAACGCGCCAAAGTAACTAGAGACATGCCTTGCGGAAGGAGCACACTCTACAGAGGTTGAAGGCGCCAAAAGGAAAGAAATAGGCGCATTTGGTGGAAGAAGCGCGCTCCAATTGAAAATGACATGCCTGCCAAAGAGGCGACGTGCCTAGCAGAGAGGCGACGCGCCTATAAGGCCAGAAGCACGCCTTATTTAGGAAGAGTCAATTTCTTCTAAAAATATAAAAAGCAAGGCCGACTTAGCTAAAAATGAAGGAGGCACGCTTTGTGGTGAGGAAGCGTGTCTATTCTAGTAGTGGTACATGAGTTTGTGAAGGAATGCGCTCAGAAAAAGCGCTATTTTTAGCTGCTTCATTTTTAAAGAGAACAATCAAAAACAAGGAAAAGAAAAACTTCAAATTAAGAGGGCATGCTTGGAGCGCGCTAAGCGCGTCAAGTGTAAGGAAAGCGCCTTTTTGAGGTGTGTCTGCCTTCACAGAGGCATGTTTGCCTTCACAGAGGCGCGTATGCCTTCACAGAGGCACGTCTGCCAATGAGCAAGTGTGTCTAAATGCAGAACAACGCACCTAATTTATGGCGCTTTTCTTGTTTTATCAAAATCTAAACTTAACCTTCCAAGAGGCTGACTTCACTTCAGTGAAGAGGGCCGGCCCTTTCATGCAAAGCTTATGCCTTTTCATAAGGCTATAATTAGAATGCTTTTATCATGCAATTAATGGAACTTTTTGTAATAAGCATGCAATAATCAGTTAATTGATTTTTGCATGGCTTTAGGATTATTTTATTATTTGTTTTAGTTACAAATAAGACTTGCATGCAAGTCTAGTTCTAGAGTGAAGAGTATTAGTTAAACTCTTCTTTCCCTTTCATGCATTTTGCTTTGTAGTAGTATAAATAAGTGCTTTTTGCACATTGTAGAGGATCTAGCTTTTAGAATTCAAATTCATTATTAGTTAGTTTTTTTCGAAGCTTTTTAGGAATTAGCATTTTTCACTATTCAGTATCAGAGTTGGAGAAATCAATTGTACTCATGAAAGAACATCAATGAAAATGGCAATTCTCATGCCTTCATTATGTTGAAGTTGTTAAGTCACTTGGTGTTCGAGTTGTGATTCTTGTGTCCCATTCAAGAACATTAATTATCCTTGTTTTTGCTAATGGATGTTATTGCAATGTGTTGTTGTCTATATTGAATCTGTGAACTTTGTGTCATAGCGAAGTCATTCGTGATCATATGTTCTTGTGTTGTTTGTTCAATCTGTCCAATCCAATCCGTGTGTACTTGCCCTGCTCAGCCTCTGAATTTAGTTGAATAGCGCAAGCATGTAGTCATAGGTTTTGATTTCAGTCAAAAAAGCACAAAACCTTTGCTTCGCTGTTGAATGTGCATTTCTGCCTTTCGCACGTTGCAAACCCAAAAAGATCACAAATTTCCCTTTCATTCAGCAGCATAAGTATGAAAAACCTCTGAAAACACTATACATACTCTATAGTTTTAAGTTTGTTTTATTTTGCAGGGAGCTTCCCCTTCAAATTTGAAGAGCGGTTCTACCGCACATCTGTCCGTTTTGCTTGCGCTCTAAAAGGTGCGAAATAAAATGCTAACACATCTAACACACAAATAGTCTCCTCTAAATCGTGAATTGAAGGTCAAAAATTTACTCTATCAAATGACTTCTTTCACAGGCACTTCTTTTTCTTTTTCTCAGGCATTTCTCTCTTTTCTACAGGTGTTTCTCTCTGGTTCTTCAATCACAAGCACAACATTCATGGTGCTTTGATACCATAATGAATTCAGGCAAACATTGAGCAAGGTATTACTGATGAAAGGTGGAATAAATACATGAGAATGTTAGTTAAGAAACCAAACCAACCCACCACCCAAAACTTCCTATGAAGGTTATTAACAATAATAATAAGGATTATTATTATTGTTACTAATTATTACAATGATGTAATATACAACATTTATTTATTCTAACAACCACAAACAACTAGCAAGCTCTTAGCCAAGAAATCCTAAGAAAACATCGGCCCTTCCAAGCAATAATCTCTATCTTGGGAGAGTTACAATCTCTTGTTTAAGATTTTAACTTCCTTGAGTAATAAACTAAAATAATAAAGAGGGTAGTTTTTAAAATGCTAAGGAAAAAAGGAAATTACATTCCAAGGAAGAAAAATTCAAACACTCTTTCAAATGTCCTTCAATTTTAGAAATCAACTCATAATTTACAATTTTTGTCTAGTTTATGCTTTAGTAAATTCATAGCAAGTTTAGTTTGGATAGCCTTTGCAAGTACAATAAATAATAAATTCATACAAAAGATAAAAAAGGAAATAGAACAATACAGTTACTCTCAATATGGTATAGCACACAATTGTCTTCTTGTTTTCATGAAAATAAGATTATTGGCACAATTAAAAGACATTATTCAATTGACTGATCATGCATGAAAAAATAAATGCTTTAGAAAAAAAGAAAACATTTATTGAAAATAAGTTCTCACTCAATGAGAGTAAGCATTTGTAATGAATGTTTGTAATCAAAAGCTGTGATTGTAATGTGTGGAAACATAGTGAAGAGATAGGAAAATTTAAAATGTTAGAAATAAAACAAACCTGATTTAGTTGGGAATAACAGCATGCAACATTGTAACTAGTCACAGCAACTTCCTTTGGTTCAGGCTTTGATCCTAAAACAGACTCAAACTTCTCTAGCGCTGATTCATATTTTCCTTCCCTGAAGTGAATAGAATGTCCATTGTCAAATCATTAATCACAAGAAAAACACGGTACAGGACTTTATGGAACACTGGAGACCGAACGCTTAAACAAAAATTAAAACCATACAAAATCTTTCAACTAAGAAAACAACAAAGGACACGCTGAAGTTGTGCTAACTGTATCCTCTAATTTAAACCAAAAAAATGAAGCTAAGATTAGTGTCTTTCGGGAAGAGCATTTTTGCAATCACTATGACAGTGATCTTTTCTTCTAATATTTCACAAAAACGCTTCAACCAGAGTTGTTGAGATTAAAAAGGGCAGAAACTTACCACAGTCCACAGTTAACCAGCTAAATAGAACAACACATACAATTTTGTTCAAATTTAACATACAAGTTGTTTGAGCTGAAAGTGATCTCGCAATCAGATGATGAAATGAATGAAATTTGGCATTCTATACTGTAGACAAAGAATGTTTTTAAAAAAAGAAAAAAAATTGCAACAACAAACTATATATATTCAAAACATTAATAGTGGAATTGCAAGTGGTGCAAGTAACAAAAGGATGATCAGGTGGGTTTGTCATGAAATTGTCAGCACCTGGAAAAATGGGAATATTTTTTGGAATTTCATAACGTTATAGCCAAAAGTACAAATCAAGAATTATTGTGTTCTGATAGCTGCACTTAAAGCATACCATAATGGATAATTTACTAGTTTAAGATTATTTATAACTTTTGTAATATAACCAAGGGACTTATCACACTTTGGTAGCACTTCTTGTACTCACAACTACAAGAATAGTTGGAAAACTCGGACTTGGCAAAAAGGCAGACCCAAAATTTGCGACTCAGCAACTTAAAATTTTAAAAATAACTTATATTTCTTTAAAAACACAACTTTTTTACAAAATTCAATGACAAAATGTATCCAACGAGTCCATAAACGAGTACAAAAGAGTTTTCTATTAGATTTGATTTATGTTCCACAGAATTTCTTAATGGGGAGATGGGGGAGCAAGTTTCGAGATGAGGGGACCAAGGGCCTAAGTTTGGGGATGACAGGGGAATAGTGGTTGGTGAGGGTTTGGGGGCGTAGCCCCCAACGGGGTCGAGGGGCAACACCCCTTGCAGGGGTCTAGGGGCAGCACCCCCAGTGGGGTCGAGGGGCAACACCCCTCGTGGGGTCCAAGGGTAGTGCCCCTGGTGCATTCCCTATTATGGTATAGGGCGGGATCGAGGGGTAGAGCCCTTGCCACCAAGCCCAAATTAAGGCCTTCGATACCACACAAACCTTCATGGTGCACATCATTTTCACAATTTTATCACTATGTTTTCTGCAATACCAAGTCCTTACGTTTCCTATCCTAATACTCACAGTCACTCTTGCAACCTTTAGCCTTTCTTATTTTTTCATTTTTGTGACTGCTTAGGGTGTGGGTTGGGCCCATAGACCATTAGGTTTAGGATTACTAGCACGAAGATCCACAAAAAATTATAATAAAAAAAAATAAAAAAAACTTTTTGCCTCAGTTATTGTGTCTAGCGAGTTTTTCGCTCAGACTCGCAGAATTTTTGGCCAGTTTTTGCCAAAACTCGGCGAGTTTTTTGCAAAAACTCTCGCGTTAAATGGCGAGTAACTCGCCAAAGCAAAAAACTGGCAAGTACTCGCTGAGTTTGTCAACTATGCTCACAAGTAATATTTTCACAAAGCATGTGATAGATCAAAGAGACTTCAAAAATATGATCATATTTGGCATGCTGGGAAATATTTTGATCAATATAGATTCTATGTTTATGAAACAGGTATGGAAGAACATGTTTTATGCATAGGATACAATGACAAATACTAGCTATTTCAACAATTTATGTTATGGGACTTTTTCCCTAAAGTGAAAAGAAGTTGTTTTTCATGAAATAACCCTCAAGAATTAAAAGGAAGATAGAAAAATAAAGGTTATAATGATCCTTTGGTTAAAAAGGGGATTAATAATGAATATTTCAAAAGACCCCTTTTAAAAGGGAGGAATTATTATATTTATTAAATATTTTTTAATGACGAACCTTTGTGAAAGGGTGTGATGGTTTAGAAACCACCCCACAAAAGGTTATATAAGGCATTTATGTGAGACATGGAAAGGGCATGGAGATCACTCAAGGAAGAAGGTGGTTTGGTGGGCTATGGGCATTGGAGAAGGGGGCACATATAGTGTGTCCAACTTAGGGTACAGAGTACACTCGGGATTGTCCTGGCCAAGGCTTTGGTGCATAAGCACATGCTGTGTTTTTACATGGGTTCTCTAGAATGTGCCATAGCTATGAGGGCCAAGACCATTGAAATCTTCCTAGAGTGAGAGTGGCCTTTCTAAGTACTCTAATTCAGATAAGTATTGAAACTATTGATGTTTAAAAGATATTTGAAATAATGGATTTATAATTTTGATGTTAATTTGGTTGAATTTTGTGATTATGTTATCCAATTTACTATGTTAATTACTTACTTTAGAGTTCATACTAAATTATCCCATGTTGTAGTTTACATTGGAATTAATAACCTTGCGTACTTTAAATTGTTTAACTCTAATAATAACTATATTTAAATCTGCTGCAAATAATTAAACAACTGTAAGAAAAAGTAGCATTACATTTTGGTATCAACGCCCAAGTTTTGTAGACCTTTGTTAATATGAATTTTTTTTTTTAAACTAATTTAACCTTGCATATCTAATGTTAGGATCATTATCTATCTCTCTACAACAAAAGCCATTAAACTAACCCTTACATTTGCATTTTTGTCACATATTTAGCAACTTAGTTTTTCTTTTATATTTGCTATCAAGGACAAAAATAATAACATTATAGTATAACACTTTGATTTTATTAGATGGCCACTAGATGTTTTGTATTGAATTCACGCAGAGAAGACACTTATGTCAAAACCCTTACACACTTAACTAATACAATTCAAGAAAAGATATCCAAGCTGGCTTATTTGAACTTAAAAATGTCTGAACCAACATATAACATTAAAACTATTGTAAAATGAAATCGAACTTATAATCTCAGACTTGAATATCTTCTGAATGTTGGATATTTGTATTGCAGATTTAATTTATTACTTTCTTTTGTTTAGCAGATGCAATTTCCACTTCTCATACACTTCCGATTTCTGTGTTGATGTATGTAATTGCAGGGCAAAACGTTGATATATATATATTAGCAATGGTAGGAGTCACATCTGTGATAGACGTGACTCCTCAAGGAGTCACATCTGTGATAGACGTGACTCCTCAAGGAGTCACGTCTGTCACGTCTATCACAGGTGTGAATTGTCATTTAGCGATTGCTAATCATCGTTTAAATCATTCGATCATGCTATATTTAACATAGTTTATGCATTATCTGATCGAAGCTACAAACAACTCAACACTCCCTCTTAGCTCGGGAAGATAACAATATCACAATAATCTTTGTGAATATCAATTATCTGATCTGTAATGAATTACTCAAAGTAATTTAATATCACATAACTCATGATATATAGTATCACCTACCTCGTGATACGTAGCATCACCTACCTCATGATACTAAAGGATATACTATACTCGAGAATATTACATTCTCCTTATATATATCCCAGTTATGGTATGTGCACTGACATTAAGTCACATAATGTCTACCATAACTTAATCATGATAACTCCATGATTCATACCAATATCAAGTCACATGATATCAGTCTAATGAACATTATAAGATCGTCACCTTATAATGTTAGGTACAAGTGTAGATTATCCAAAAGATCGTCACCTTTTAGAAATGAACACAGAATGGGTAGGCCCATAATGTCATAGAGTCACACATATGACACAAGATGTTTACACATTAAACATCTTTAATATATTAGTACAAATCAATTAGAATTTTACATTTCAATCATACCAAGATTTTTCCTGAAGTATTCAACTTTTACCTTGAGGAGTGGTTTGGTAAGAATATCTACAGTTTGATCTCCTGTACTGATATACTCCAACTGAATCACATTCCTTTCCACCATATCACGCACATAGTGATGAGGAATCTCAATATGTTTAGATCTATCATGGAATACTGGATTCATGGATAGCTTAATACAGCTTTGATTGTCGCAGTGGATGATAGTTGGTTTCAGAGGTTTACCAAATAATCCCACAAGCAGTTTTCTAAGCCATACTGCCTCTCTAGCAGCCATAGAAGCTGCAATGTATTCGGCTTATGTAGAACTCTGAGCAACTGAAGACTGTTTTCTGCTGATCCACGATATCATTGCTGACCCTAAACTGAAACAACATCCGGAGGTGCTCTTTCGATCAGTTACACTTCCAGCCCAATCTAAATCTGTGAATCCATGTAGATCTAAGTCAACCTTTTCATATTTTAAGCCATAATTTAGAGTACCTTGAAGGTATCTCATTATATGCTTCACAGCCACAAGATGTATCTCCTTGGGTTCACACATAAACTGACTCAAGGCATTTACAGCATAGCAAATATCAAGTCTGGTATTAACCAAATACATCAAGGATCCAATTATCTGTCTGTAAAGAGTGGGATCTGCCAATGGAGAATCTGCTGCTGCTTCCTTCAATTTATGAAGATTTGTTTCCATGGGGGTAGACATAGGTCTACATTCCATCATACCAAACCTTTTTAATATATCAATTGTGTACTTCCCTTGGTTTAGAATAATACAGTCTGATTTCTACCATACTTCTAGTCCAAGGAAGTAGTGTAATAGACCTAAGTCCATGTCAAATTCTGAAGCTAGATCTTTCTTACACTGATCAATAAGGTGATCTTCTCCTGTAATCAATTGATCATCAACATATAATATCAATATTAACATATCACCTTTGCTTTGTTTGAAGTAGAGATTTGGATCTGCATCATTCTTTGAGAAGCCTAATCTCAAGAGGTAACTGTCAATTCTTTCGTACCAGGCTCTGAGGGCCTGTTTAAGTCCATATAGAGCTTTCTTTAATTTACATACATGGGATCCTGCATTGTGAATCTCAAATCCTTCAGGTTGCTCTAAGTAAACCTCTTCTTCAATGGTTCCATTTAAGAAAGCAGTTTTTACGTCCATTTGATGGACTTTCCACCCTTTGGCTGCTGCAATAGCTAAAACTGCCCTGACTGATGTATATCGAGCAACAGGAGCGAAGGTTTCATCGTAATCAATTCCTTCCTTTTGTGAAAATCCTCTGGCTACAAATCTTGCTTTGTATTTCCCTATACTGCCATCTGCAGCATGTTTGATTTTAAATAGCCATTTTGAAGAAACAACAGATTTCCCTTTTGGTCTAGGTACTATATCCCACACATCATTCTTCAGGATGGATTGATACTCCTCTGTCATGGCATCCTTCCATGCTTGGTGCTTAAGAGCTTCTATAGCACTAGAAGGTTCTGATTTAATGAATTCACTCATTAAAGCTACATAACTAGAGAATCTCTTAGGTCTTGTGCTTTCCCTAAAAGTCCCTGATGGGGCGGCATAATTTTTAGCTTCTTCCATTGTTTTGGTGGCCCAGAGTGGTCTTTTCTTGGGATTTTCTAGGGATGTGATTTGTTCATGGTTTACATCTTCCTCAGTATACTCCCTCTGAAACTCAGGTGTAGGATCCTCTTCTATGCCTGAGTTGGAAGTTTGAATTTCTGTCTCGATATAATTTCTGGCTCATTTGAAAGCTATGTCTTCCTCAAAAATCACATCTCTGCTTAGTTCAATCTGTCTTTGACCAGGTATATATATTCTATAAGCTTTTGATGTTTGACTATAGCCTACAAAGATGCCTTTTTGTCCAGAAGGTTCTAGCTTAGTTCTTTTCTCTTTGGGCACATGAATGTAAACAGGACAACCAAATATCCTTAAATGACTAATGTCTGGTTTTGTGCCAGTGAAGGTTTCTTCAGGAGTTTTGTCATCAATATGAGAGTGAGGACATATGTTCTGTATATAGACAGCAGTACTAGATGCTTCTGCCCAAAGTGAAGTGTCTATATTCTGATCAAGTAACATAGCCCTAGCAGCTTCTACAATGGTTCTATTTTTTCTTTCTGCAACTCCATTTTGTTGAGGATTATAAGGTACAGTGAACTCCCTCTTAATGCTAGTGGTTTTACAAAAGTCTTTAAAAATGTCTGAAGTGTATTCACTCCCATTATCTGTTCTTAAGGTTTTGATTTTTCTCCCAGAAGAGTTTTCAGTAATGGATTTGAATTCCTTAAATCTTTTAAGGATTTCTTGTGATTCTTTACATTGAAGAAAATAGATCCATGTCTTTCTGGAGAAGTCATCAACGAAGATTACATAGTATAGAAACCCACCTAAGGAGGGTACAGACATGAGTCCACATAAATCTGAGTGGACTAGTTCTAATACGTCATTTGTTTTGCTAGAACTATTTTGAAAGGACCCCTTTGTATTTTTCCCTAAGGCACACCCCTTGCATACCCCTGAATTGCATTGTTTGAGTTTGGGTAACCCTGTAACTAATCTTTCCATGGAAGATAGGGCACGAAAATTTAGGTGTCCTAGTCTTCTATGCCATATTTCATTAGAGTCTGTAGTTTCATGAATTAGGGCTAGATTTGGTTCCGTACATAACTCATACAAGTACCCTTGTCTATGACCTATGGTTTTGGCTTTCTTAATAGTAGAATTCTTTGGCCATGCCAATACTTTGCTATCCATAAAGGTCACCCTATATCCATTATCTTCAAGTGCAGATATGGAGACTAGATTTCTTTTGATGCCTGGGACAAACAATACTCCAGTAAGTTGGATGGAGATGCCAGTCTTTAATTTGAGGGTGCATGTGCCAACACCCTTGACTGGATGTACAGAGTTATCTCCAATTGTTACTTCTTCGTTAGTCTCTTCTACCATGGTGTCTAGTAGCTCCCTGAACCCTGTGATGTGTCTTGATGAACCACTATTTATAACCCAAGTGTTGGATTTATTTGTTACTTGGTTTGAAAGTGCAGAGTAGAATACATATTTCTCGGATTCATGCTCCTTTATTTTGGCATAAGATGCTTGTTGCTTGGTTCTGTCAGGACATCTAACTGCATAGTGTCCATATTGGTCGCATCTGAAACATTGGATGCGAGAAATATCTTTCTTGAATGAACCTTTCCCGTGATGATATTTCCTCTTCTTGAAGTGTTTCTTCTTCTCTTTCTTGTGAGAGTTTGTATTTAGAACATGAAGATCTTCATCTATATTTTTCTGTTTTGACCCTTTCTTTGTCTGTCTAGATTCTTCTTGAAGACAGTCTGATCTTAGGCGGTCAAATTTTGGAAATTTAGACCTTGCACTAATGCCTTGAACAAATGTCTCCCAGGAATTTGGGAGACCATCTAGGGCAATAAGTGTTAGTTCCTTGCTTTCAATTTGGTACCCAAGTGTTGATAGTTGATCCCTTAGTGCAGATATTCTCATAAAGTATGCATTGATAGATTCTCCTTTGTTCATACTTATATGATTTATTTCTCTCTTTAGGGCTAAGGTTCTGCTGGAGTTATTAATTTCATAATTGCTTTCAAGTGACTTAAACATATGATATGCAGTCTCATGTTTTGTCAGAATTGGCACGATATGATCTCTAACTCCATCAACTATGATTTTCATGGCTTTGTCATTTCCTTCAATCCATGTCATTTTATCAAGATCATTCTCTGGTTCCGTTTTATTTTCTCTCACAAATGAATCAACTTTATTTTCTTTTAGTATCATCATAATTCTGAATTTCCATGATGAGAAGTTATTTCCTCCTTCCAATCTGTCTTCGAATCGGATTGCTGCTGCCATTTGAGAAATGAGATGTATTAAATCTGAATTTCTCATGTTCGATTTTCTGCCCGAATTCTGCTTAACTTGGCTCTGATACCATGTAAAATGAAATCGAACTTATAATCTCAGACTTGAATATCTTCTGAATGTTGGATATTTGTATTGCAGATTTAATTTATTACTTTCTTTTGTTTAGCAGATGCAATTTCCACTTCTCATACACTTCCAATTTCTGTGTTGATGTATGTAATTGCAGGGCAAAACGTTGATATATATATATATTAGCAATGGTAGGAGTCACATCTGTGATAGACGTGACTCCTCAAGGAGTCACGTCTATCACAAGTGTGAATTGTCATTTAGCAATTGCTAATCATCGTTTAAATCATTCGATCATGCTATATTTAACATAGTTTATGCATTATCTGATCGAAGCTACAAACAACTCAACAACTATGGTGTTCACACTCAACCAATATTCATAGGGATTCTTCTAATCCTCCCTAAAAGCCTGTGCCTCATCACTCTGAGTGCCATTAATAGCATTACAAAAAGGGCGAGATGGGATTCAACATTATCTATGTTATTGTTTACTAAGTTCCTTCAAAGCATGGTTTAAGGACTTGTATTAGGGCATGGAACAACATGTAGCTATCATAACTTTGTGGCATAGTTTCGACTTTCTCCCCATGCCTTCCTTAGTTTAGAATGTTCAACGTATGGATTATTCTCCTTTGACTTTTGGTACTCTTTGCCTCTTATGGTAACTATTTTTCGTATTACATACTATGTGTGATTTATGTTATGTGGTCAATGATATTAAATCCCATTGTTGGATCATTACACTACTATGCATGTGCATTCTAGGGTTCGTTTTTTAAAAATTTAGTTAGAGTGAACTCATTGCTTTTTATCTATGGATGCCCCTTAAAAGGCTCTTACCAAGTATGTGATTGCTTGGATTTTATGTAGTTGTTTTTAAATTCTCAATAATTGCTTTGAATATGCCTTAACTCTAATGACTTTTAGAATATGACTTCACATGCAAGAGAAATATGAGTCTTACCATGAACTATTGCTTTAAGTTAATGATAGTGTGAGGGAATTATAAGACATGAATTGTTGTAGCAAACCGTGTCATCCCTTTTCATATCACCATTTTTCAATTTTAGACAATCTACCAAGTACCGTGAGAGTAGAGAACAGATATTAGTGGAGGTTGCCTCGTCAACCACTCATGTTACCTCTGCTAGACCACGCTAATCTTTTTATTTACCTTATCGGGCTTGATAAATACTTTGTCCATGTACTTCATTTAAATATGTGGAAAACTTTAACTTTAGTTCCAACCATATTATTTTGTGTAATCTGTTAGGATAATTTTTTGAAACAGGAACGAGATCTCATACCTTTTGAGTTGATCTATGTCTTCCTTGCTTATGTAAAAGGCTTGTCTATATCTATTAGGGGACACTAATGTTTTTTTCACTTATATATCATAGTGATTAGTGACAAGGATAACAATGCTATTTAGTGGCAAATTATTGTGAGATATAACTTCACATGTGTGTCCTTTCAAAGGTGCCTTGTTACTTATTTCATGTAATTCATTCTTGCTCCTTTTATTTGGTTTTCTTTGTTAACTATTGAGTTTGTACTTACTTTTTTTTGAATCTATGGTTTTTAATATGCATATTGCAGAAGAACACTCATATAAGGTGTTACATTCATTAAAAAAATCTGAAGTGAGTTAATAGGTGGAAAAACTTTGCATTCTTTGAGTTCCTAGTGTACATAAGCTGATTTTTTTTTAAAACTAGTTGCCTCTAGTTTTATAGTGAATTTGTTTATCAATGTCATTCAAGAAGATTAAGTCCACTAAAATTAAATATCATATTAATAATGACCACGTCATATAAGTAGGCTTACCATGTGCTAAACCTTTGATATGAATTTTGAAGGCAGACACATTCTCTGCTTTGTTTTTTCTTGCTCATTATGAATTAAACAAAAGATTTGGTAATATAAAGGTTCACGTCTTTAACCTTGCCATTGGTCAAATTAAAATGCAAGTTTTCCAAATGGTTTTCATCATTCTATGGTTGTGGCAAAGACCATCATACTACTTCCTTAAAGAAGGCACTATTCAGCGCCAACAATACACATATGTAAACCATTGTAATATATCTAGCCATTGCACCCTAATAGTAAAAATCGGTTTCTAGATAGATCTGTGCAGGCATGCCTTCCATTTAGAAAATAAATAGCTAAATATCCAAATCTATTTTCATCCCCTGGCATCTCATGAACATCCAACCTTGAAAGCAACTTGTTCAAACCATAGTTTCGAAACTCGCCAAAACTCGGCGAGTCGTGAGCCGAGCATGACATGGCGAGTCCTGGGGACTCGGACTTGGACCCAGCCAGAAACTCGCCAAAACTCACCGGTTTTGGCAAACTCGCCAAACTCGCTGGAAACTCACGAGTCCCGAGCATGAAACTCGGCTGGCATAGGCATGACAAAAAAGTGAAAAAAAAAACATAAAAACTCAAGTCAAAAGTTGATTTTTTTTTAACTTATATTGCCTCTATTACATTAAAAGTAACTTCATTTCATTTTGTTGGCAAAATAGGAGGAGAAAAGAGAGTTGTGAGGAAAAATAAGAGTGCATTGTAGGGCAAATAGCAAGGAGGTAGAACGAAAAATCCATCATTAAATCGGATTGGAGCAGCTTCATACTTAGAGTTGGGGCATTGAGAGCTCTCTACCAGCGATTGGAAGGAGTTTGCATTTCATTTCAAGTTTCATTAGAGAGGTAAGCTTGATTTTGTTTGGTTTTTTTTGTGTTTTTTAGCAAAAATTGCATTGTTTTGTAAAATTTCAATTTTTTTTTGGAACAAAGTTACAAACCATACTTATTTTGTTTGAAGTTTGAACATTCAACAAATTAAAAAACCCTACCGTTTGTTTTGAAACAATCAACAAACCCTACATTTTTTTTTTGCATTAGTTTAATAATTATAAATGAATTAACAAATGTTCATTTTTTTTGTATTTATGTGTTATTGCAGCAGCCTTGATTTCAAGTTCAAATTATATTTTCCACAATGTCTAACTCTTCAAACCCATTTCGAAAGGACCCAGCTTGGAAACATGCTGAAAATTTTCCAGGGAAAAAAAAAGGACAGACAAAATGTTTCTATTGCAAAACAATTTTTCATGGAGGCATTAATAGATTGAAATACCATCTTGCACGCATACTCGTCCATGATGCTTTGGGATGCAAAGATGCACCTATTGAGGTTGTTTGTGAGGTGCAAGTACAATTAGAAACATTTGAAATGGAAAAAAAAGTGAAAAAGAGGCAAAGGGAGGAGTTAGCGTGCATTGGTGGTGTTGGAGAGGCTTCTTCCAAGCCTCCATTTCGTCCTAGTGCTAGTGCTTCTGCTACTGTTGGTGCTAGTGCTAGTGTTGCCGCTAGTGCTATTGCTAGTGGGAGTATTAGCATTGGTCCTAGAATTCGTAAATCTAGGTTGGATTCATTTTTTGTGCCACACACTATTCTTGGTTCCCAACCGTCGCTTGAGAGCACAGGTTGGAACAAGGAGGCACATGACGCAGCTAGACGAGCAATTGGTGACTTTTGGCACTATTGCACCATTCCATTCCATGCAGCCAGGTAATTCTTTTTTGTTTGATTGTTTTAAAATTTATACTATTATAGTTGGATTCTTTGTCTCATGAATTTTTATATTTAAATTTTAGATGTATGTTGAATTTAAATTTAAAGTTAAACTCTCCTTTTTACATGTGCTAGGTCTCCTTTTTGGCAAAATATGGTTGATGCCATAACTATTTGTGGGGCGGGGTTCAAAGGCCCTACTGAAGATGACTTAAGGGGCCCACTTTTGACACAAACAGTGGCTGATGTAAAAGCTGAAATAGAGGAGTAGCGCTTGGTATGGAGCAAGAAGGGTTGCACCATCATGACCGATGGTTGGACCGACATAAAAAATAGGACGCTGCTGAATTTTCTTGTTTCCTCTTCAAGTAATTGTACTTCCCTCAATGCATTGAATAATTTGAATTTTGAATTTGATTTAACGATTAATATTTTTAATTTATGTTTTATTGAACCATTGATTTTGCTTCTTTTTTCAGGTGGCGCCGTGTTCATCAAGTCAATTGATGCTTCAACACATGTAAAAAATGCCACATACCTTTGTGAGGCTATAGAGGAAGTCATATTTGAGGTGTGTGAGGAGAATGTGTTTCAAGTAGTGACCGATAATGCAGCAAATTATGTTGTTGCAGGTAGACTACTGATGGAGAGGCACCCAACAATATTTTGGACTCCATGTGCCGCACATTGCCTTGACCTCATATTGGAGGATTTTGGCAAGCTTCCATGGATCAAAATATGTGTTGATATCGCCAAAAATATTTGCAAATTTATATACAGTCACACATGGGTCGTTAGCCTAATGAGGCAATACACGGGGGTAAGGGAGTTGGCTCGTCCTGGCATCACCAAATTTGCTACAAATTTCATCACACTACAATCCTTGATTCGGTCAAAGGGAGCTTTGAGACGTATGTTTGTTGCTGAGGAGTGGACTTCCTCATCCTATGCTACTTCCACCGCAGGGATTGAAGTGGCAAGTTACATTTATGATGAGCCAAGCTTTTGGACACCTGCTGCAGAGATTGTGAAGGTAACCGTAAAATTTAATTCTAGTATTCTACATTATGTTTTACTTTTAATTTTTATTCATATTTTTCTTTTATTTGTTTAGCTTTATAGTTTATTTTATTCACACTTAAGTTAATGTTTCACAATATTTGCAATTCACCGAGCCCTTGGTAGTTCTCCTACGAGTTGCTGATGGGGAGAAGCCCGCAATGGGCTACATATATGAGGGCATGGATAGGGCCAAGGAGGCCATTAGATCCATCTATGGGGGAGTTGAGAGTAAGTATCGTCCCATTTGGGAGATCATTGATAGGAGATGGCAGCACCAGCTTCACAAGCCCCTCCATGCAGCAGCTTATTTCCTAAATCCGGCATTCCAATTCTGCCCTGATTTCAAGGCGGATGATGAGGTTCTTGGTGGGCTCTACTCAGTGATAGAGCGGATGGCGCCTGCAGTTACTAGACAGATAGTCCATGAGATAGAGGCCTTTACTAGTGCACAAGGAGACCTTTTTTCTCGTCTAATGTGCAAAGAGAGTAGGGCAACATTGCAGCCAGGTAAAAAATATATTTAAGGGCATAATTTTCCTCTTTTTATATTATTATTAAATGTTGAAACTTGAGACTTAAAATTGGAAATGAGATTGATTTTTTTTCTTTTTCTCATCTCAAATGTATGGTGGCAAATGTTTGGTGCTAAAACACCAAACCTTCAAAGGATTGCCATTCGCATATTGAGCCAACCATGCAGTGCTTTAGGTTGTGAGCGCAATTGGAGTATGTTTGAGCACATACACTCCAAGAGGCGCAATAGATTGTCTATGGAGAGGTTGAATGACCTAGTGTATGTTCATTACAACCTTCGACTTAGACACAAACAGATTTTTGACCATGACTCCACCCCAATCACACTAGAGGAGGTCGATCCACAATCTGAGTGGATCACTGAGGCTATAGATCCTGTCTTTAGTGATGAGGACCTTGATTGGGTTGACCAGGCAGATAGAGAGGCTGAGGCTGTAGCCATGGCAAAGGAGGAGGATAGAGCACGAGCAAACACAGGCACATCTGATGTCGGTTAGGGTGGCATGGAGTCACAGGTAGAGATTATGGTTGCTGCATCATTGAAGACCTACCATTTATGCCTTCGCAGGAAGGCGAAGGATGCAAGCTCCTCTGAGCCATAGACTTCTAGTTATTGTTTTGATACTTCATATTTGTTTGGAACATTTGATGTCATGAATTTCATATTCCATGAGTTTTGTATACATTTGACTATATTTATATATCTAAGTGTGCTATTTCCTTCAGTAGCTCAACTACAATTTGCATTTATACTTATGTGATCAATGTATACTTGTGTATGTGATCCAATTAGCTTCTATTTGATGATGTTATTGTGCCTTTAAGGTTTATTTAATAAAGGGTGCATGAAACAAGTTTTAAATCCTTAAAAATCTCTAAATTTCTTGGGTTTTTCACTTTGCCAAGTTTGTGCCGAGTCTGCGCCGAGTCCCGAGTCCTGAGCCAAGTGACCATCGTCGAGTTTGCATCGAGTCCAAGTCTCGGAACTATGGTTCAAACCAAATGAGTAGATAACTTTTAAAAGTATCAATGATGAATCTATCATCTATTGATCATCATAAGCCATGCATAAAGTGTTGACTTCACGCTCAGTTGTTTGTCCCTGATGACAATCTACAGCTTGACTTGGTTGGTTCAGTTGGCACTTGGTTTGTGTTCATTGGTATATGATGCAATTGATGATTCATTGGTATAAGATGCAGTTGATGACATACACTCATAATGTTTGATATACAGTGGATATGCTTGGTGGTCATATTCATACTTGTCATGTTTTGGTACCATGCTCAGTTGATATTCATACTTGTCAGTTGGCATATGCTTTGGTATCATGCTCAATGGCATTTCCTGTGTTGTGGTATTCCCTATGTTTTTATGCCCTCTTGATATGATGATCTTATGAGATGATAATAGTTGCCTTGCAGCCATGCATTATAAGTATGGACATGAACATCTATGACAGTTTGATATCATACAACAGCTTTAGGATGATAAGTGATTTTGGCTTCATTATTGATATTACATCAATATGCAAGTTATTATTAGTGTGCACAGGTTTGATTTTGTTTGGTTTAAGGCACTAGACAACAGTGGGCCATGTGACAGAACTTGACACAAAGTAGTGTTGATTGGACACTCAGTGGAAATAGCATTGACAATGGAGTTTGACTTCATTTCACAGTGGCATTATAATGTGATGTTATTTTGTAAAGTTTTGATCATTATTCAAAAGGTCATTTTTGATGTGATTTTAAAAGTGGCATTAAAGGGCACATTGTTTGTCATAAGGTATTATGTGATATGTTAAAAAAGAGGAAACAAAATAAACTTTTTTACAAATGCCACTTCGGGCTTCATTAAGGAATGACCTGTTGAACAGGTCTCTGGCTCTTCAAAGTAGGTAAAAGATGTTTGTGTCTTTATCATCACCGGCCCCTTTCTAGGGTTTACCGTGAGCACCGGTTGAATGGGATATCTCGGGCAAAAAGGAGACTAAACCGTTTCATTTTTCAAAGTTTTATCTTGGTCTATGTCGGCAGTGAGCTAGGGTTTCATATCCTTATGTAATCATGGAACAATATGCAGAAGCCACCATGAATCTTTGACAGATCTTTTGGGAATCATAGTTGAGGTGACAAAGCTGGAAGTGGACTTGAAGAGTGTGACCGTTGGAAACAAAGTGCAAAACCATGATTACTTTAGGTGCTGTCGATTCTTTTCATTGTTTTTAACTTGAAAGTCGTTCTGCATGTATTGGTTGTTTATATTTCTAGCATATTTTTCAATACCCACTATAAGATGTTAGGGTTTGTGTTAAAGCCTTCAGAAATCGCTTAAAACACAAAAGTCGATACATTGTATTGGGTTTCATGATATAGTTTTAAAATTTGGTTTTTAGTTATACGAAGTGTTGAGGGCTCTGTTGTAACTTGTAAGTAAATCTTGTCGATGGCACTATGTTGATATGTTTGATCTAATGACAGCCAGTTTATATTAACTTTGGTTCTGTCAGAACAAGGATTTGGTGACTCAATGATTTCTTTTATGGACAGTATTAAGGGGTTTTGGTGATCACCTAACTGTTGTTAAGTGTTGTAACTTGAGTTGAACACTTAATCATGGTTATGTGGTGCACAAATGATAATAACATTCTGAGGCAGCAGTGACATATTGTTTACTTCTTTTCTTAGTCACATGACAGTTATGGATTACATGTCAGTTATAACTAGAAGGGTTAGTTTGACCCTAAACTGAGGTTTAATATTCAGTTATTACCTAAAACAGTTTTATGGAAACGATTATCTCTTCAAACTGTTTCATGAGAAGAGAAAGACATTATGAATTGTATAAAAAGGGCTTTGAACAGGAATTGTAAAGGGTTGTGTATACACCTGATGTAATGTTGGGGATAGATGACTGAATGCATTATCATTGCTATTAGATCAGAGATTGAGGATCAGTGAAACAGAGTGTCCCTCTGTATTTGTTTTTCTTCATGATTGAAACATGTATTGAAAGGTCAAGTCAGTGAGACAAGAAATGACCTTTGCCAATGAGGCATTTTGTGTAGCCAGTGAGGCATTTTGTGTAGCCAGTGAGGCTTTGCTAGTGAGGCATTTTGTAGCCAGTGAGGCCTTTAATCAATGAGATTCATTAAATAAGCCAGTGAGGCATTTTTCGAGTGGTTTTTATGCCCCAAATGATTTTCCACTCAGGACAATCTCTGTGTTATGGTTACTTGTTCTGCTCATAAGTTTTTGTTCATTATTTCATAATTTAACTATTATATGATGCTCATAGTAAATCAGTACAAATGCATAATACTTTGATACTTATCTCAGTCCAATGAAGTAACAATCTGCCTCTATTGTTTGTCTTGATGAATTGGTCTAATGATTCTTCATAGTTCACAAACAGTTGTTCTGTCTTTTCATGCTCACAAGTTGGTTTGATAGTTCATCTTGGTTCTTAAATGAATGTCTTGCTTTCACCATTCAAGGTTGAAGTTCACAGTTGGTAAAAGTTAATTAGGTGTTGCCAAAAACAAGTCTGTTTTATAAGACACTGATTCACCCCCCCCCCCTCTCAGTGTCTTGCATACTCCAACATAAAGATCATAATCCCAATGTTATGTGATACTAGGTTTAAAATATTAGAATTTGGATTCAATTGAGAGCATGGTAAATTAGCAAAAGTTATAATTGCTTTTTATTATCTTAATACAACAAACTTAACAAATCTAATTTTATAAGGTATTTTTATGATTTGTAGTAATTTTATGACTCATCTCTCTTTATGTTAGCATGATGTTTACGACACAGTATGTAAAGTCCACTTTGAAATGTTTGGGAACTTTACTATGGTAAAGTTATTCCTCATTAATACAAAGAATGTAAGACTTTGTTTTTCAACAAATGCATTGAACTAAAAAATAATACTAATTTTAACGTTATTGTAGGGTTAATGGGTTAATAGAAGTACAAGGATAAAGTTCATGCTTGTTATGTTAAATGAAAAAAAATACACAAAATTTCATGTTTGGATGGTAATAAGTTCTTGGTATGAAGATGATCAATTTCAATATTATTGTTGTTATGTGAAGTTGGTTAATCGATTGAATAAGATAGTGATGATATGCTTGTTAGCAAACTCGACACCCAAAATTGTTACCTATGTCTCACCTAGGTTACATTGTGGGCCCATAACCCATAGGTTGTAGGATCCTTTTCAGCTCTTAGTCTTGGGACAACGTGATGCTACTGTTGAAATAAAAAAATGCTTTTATAGGATGTGAAATTAAATAGTTTTCTCCTAGGCCTAGACATGAGGACATGTCAAATTTTTATAGGGGGAGAGACAACCTCTAAAATTTTTATGTAATATGGAAATTCAACAAGTATGATATATTAGTGTAAACCTATTATACACAAATTTAAAAGTATTCTAAAAATTATCCATGGGTGGTAAGAGTTTATTTTTGTTCTATTGTTGTTAAGATGCCTTACAAGATTTTACCATCTTTTGTTCTATCATACTTCGTTATTGGACTTGATCAACCCAATAACTTTGTACATGTGTTTTATAAAGTATTGTATAGAAATGACATCCTTAGAAATGTTATATCATGTCATCAATTACGTATGAGTCTATAACAAGGTGATATATGTTGAAAGATGTTTTGACTAGATTAGGTGTTACAAACACCCTATTGATAGCAATAAGCTAAATTACATTGCATCCTTGTTAGATTCAAAACTTGCCCTAAAGTTTTGTTTGAGTGACTGTAAAATGATATAAACTATGTTTATAGGTAATTGTGTACTTGTTTCCATTCAATTATATTTGGTATAGGAAAAGAGGATATTCATGTAGTCTGGAATGCATGACTATCATCTTGGAATGCATTTTGAGAATGCCTAAATCTGTTTGAGGATGCTAAGAACTGACAGAAGAGTCACCAATAAGCACTTGGGAAGTTGTAAGTGACAAAGCAGAGTGTTTTGCGTGCCTAAAGTCAGCATGAAGGCATTCCAAGTGGCAGAGACAATCAAATCAGGTGCCTAGATAATGAAAGGGACGTTTTAAGTGTCAAACAGTATCCTTTTATAAGCACCTATGTCTGATATCAGATGTCTTAATGTAATATCCCCAATAGGATCTGCCCTAAAATTCTTATTTTTATTTCTGCTCAAACCCTGACTCAGAATTCTGATTTTTATTTTCTGATTTCAAAATAAATATGACAGCATTGCTAATTTTATGATTATCAGTTAACTCATCAACCGTATGAAATTGGACAACACCTCCAAAGCTTCTTACTTGAGTTATAGGGAAACATTTCGGTTATTTGAGATTTGCTTATATTTTAGTTACATCTATCTATAACTCTCCTCCACCAACCACATATGCCAAATATATCAACAATTACCTTGTTAAATCACACTTCTTCATGTGGAGCAGCAACAAGTTCTTTTGCAAAATTCCAATACCCAGTAAACAACAAAAATTAATGAATAGTCAGAGAGCACATCAATCATTATGCTCATGGAGGTAGCTAGTGCATTGCATAGTTGGCAGAGTCAGAGAGTACTCGCCAAAATTTTGCTCTGGCGAGTAACTCGGCAGTTACCTCACCAAGTTTTTCTAATGATTTTTTTGCAAAATAATCGCCAAGTTTTTGACGAAAACTCGCCAGAAACTTGGCGATAAACTCGCCATAAACTCACCGAGTCTGAGCAAAAAAACTCACCAGATGCAGCAATGAAAGCAAAAAATTTTATTTATTTTTTTAAATTAGAATTATTTTTGGATCTTCATGCTAGTAACCCTAACCCTAATGGTATATGGGCCCAACCCACACCCTAAGCAGTCACAAAAGTGAAAAAATGAGAAAGGCTAAGGGCTACGAGAGTGAGTATTAGGATAGGAAAAGTAAGGACTTGGTATTGCAGAAAACATAGTGATAATTGTGAAAATGACGTGCACCATGAAGGTTTGCACTGCCCCCAGACCCCCGCAAGGGGCATTGCCCCTCGACCCCACTAGGGGCTCCACCCACCATTGTCCCCCTATTGTCCCCAAACTTAGGCCCTTGGTCCCCTCGTCCTGAAACCTGCCCCCCCCCCCCCATCTCCCCATCAACAAACTTTGTAGAACATAGACCAAATTTAATAGAAATTTAAGTTATTTTTTTAATTTTAAGTTGCCGAGTTTTTGGCCGAGTTTTTGCTGAGTCACAAATTTTGGGTCTACCGAATCTTTGCCGAGTCAGAGTCTGCCAACTATGGTGCATTGCACAACCCGAATGAAAGTACAAGCCAATCATACAAATGTTGCTTCTTTTTTAATGCATTTTTCTATATATCCTCTTCTTTTACTCAAACTTGAATGCAAGCCAATTTAAAATCCAACTTCGTAAAGTAACTAACCTGCTGCAAGTGAACAAGAAAATCATACATCCAAGGTGGAGATGTTGATTCTCAACAAGAATTCCATTAAGGGACCTTTAGTTAACACACATCCTCTATGTCCCATCCTTTTTGGGTATTAAGATGATCAATCAACCATGTGATGAGATGCTTGGCTTAGTCACGCCTTGGTCCAAGACTCATTCCAACTACTTCACTAAATCAATTTACAAGAGAATTGCAATATAGTCCAATGTTGGGCAATGGAGATTTTGAAGCAATTGAATCTCATGCTCCACCTCTCTTTTTGGAAGCAAACCCCTTGGTTCTTGAAACGCTTTTTGGGATTTGTTGAATCGGCCAATCCAATCGCTCCCTTGCACAACTTGTACTAGAAGTTTCTATTCAACTCGTCCTTCTTCTTGCTTAGATTTCAAGATCACAAAACAAAACTTTTTTCTTCCATTGATCAACCTCTTGGCTTGATTGGTGGTCCCAAGAGAAAAAATTTCCTACCCTTTGTATGCACTGATGTGGAATGTTCAGCCTTCTTTTATCAAGTAGTATTTATCTTCTCTTCTAGAAAAAGTTTATCCATTTCCCACATGTAAGGGTATCCAAACACCGCCTCTAACACATCTAGCACAGCTGCACCACCATATCGCATTCTATTTAATCAATGTAGTTGGCAGCTCTAGTAAACTTGAACTTGCAATGCCTAGTGACCTGCAATTTACTATGAACTATCCTTATGCAACCAAATCAATGGATATAGTTGTTGGTGTCCATACATTGAGTCCAAGCTTTCAAATTAAAACTCTGACAACCAAGTTCCTTGAAAAACTAGAATCAAAAAGAGTTTTGACCTTCATGGTAGTCACATTGATTTGGATATGGAAAACATTCTCATAATCCTCATTCAGTTTCATCCTCTTTTGCTACTTACTTCTGCATTAAGGTGTATATGAGATTCTATTCCACATGCAGTTCTAGTCAGGCAGCAATTTAACAGAGAAGTTAATAATCTGGTCAACTAGCTGATGTCAGAGGAACCTGTGTCAACATGAACGGTACTATCTTTGTCCAAATCCCTTTTTCCTTCATGCATTTTCAGATCAAAATTGAACTAAGTTTTCACTTCCTATTGTGCATGTAATGGGGTTGATTCATGAGTATTAATGTGCATTAGAAGAGAAGAGGGTTTTAAGGCTGATGCTGGACATGTTGGCCCGGGAACCCTCTAAATTCTGTCAAAGCCTACCAGATCAGCCAGGAGAGAGAAATACTCAAACTGATAATTAAAAAATTAATCCTGAATGTCACTGATGATGTCATCACTTCTAGGATCTAATTTGGATTCTTTGTTCTGTCTTTGGTCTCAGGCTCTCAGGTTTACCTCCAGTAATTTTGATAATTGCTTCTCTTGCCATGACAGTATTACTCTCATGCAGGTGTGTGACAGGGCCCCACTATTGCTAGGTGGATGCATATATTGGAAATTTGGCCATTTCCTACCTACATTTGTAAAATCAAATTTTACATTTTTATTATCATATTATCTTAAGGACTTATTTCGAACTGAGAAAATGATGGAAAGGCACTGCAGAGCAACTCCAAGCATCGACACAAAAGCAAGGGCTTGAAATCAGGTCCTTAAAGATTGCAATTTCAAAATCTGCAAGGCAACACCTTAATTGAATATACTGCCTTTTTGGTTGATTTTGCAGTGCCTTATAATATGGATTTGAAAATAAACTATAAATGTAAACCAGTTCAATGGCTCTTAAAGTAAGATGCTACTGATGTGCCATGAGAATATCTCCAAGCAAATCAATTCCTTAGGAAACTTCTAACACTTTAACTTTATTGTATTAATTAACTGATGTGATTTTCACGTTTGTGGAGTTTGAAACAAAAAATAAAATAAAATAACATTTTGTGACAGGATAATTGATCATGTGACCTCAACAGTGCATCACCTCAAAACCTTGTGTCCAGAATTCATTTCTTTAAAATTTGCTCATAGCTTGTTTTCGTTAGGAAGTGTTTTGATCCACTTGAAAGTTGCAAAGATTGAAATAACAATGAGAAAATTCTATGTATGTGAGTAGAAAACTTTCAAGAAGACAAGCTTCTTACCTATAAAACTTTAGTCCTTCTGTAAGTTCTGCCTCTCTTTTGTTCTTGAGCTCCATTTTCCGCATATAGTTTTGCATCTGCAAGAATTTTCAGTAACTAATCCTTTAAGAATAGGATCATATATTGAATTACAATATCAAACATAAAGATTTGCATGCTGAAATGTATTTTCAAATTTTAAAAAAAAACGAAAAACTATAAACAATAAAGGATAACAAACTTCTGAGGTGTGGATCACAAAATTCATTTTCAAGGTTCTGCCAGAGATTGCTTTTTTTGGAAGTGAGAAAATTATTCCCATTAGCACTAGGTGTGAAGAGTAAAGTGTAGAACTCTCTCGCTAAAATGTCTCTACTGAAGACATCATGATGCTCGTCCTAAAAGAATACTTATGGTGGTGGGAAAGTCATATACTCAGAAATTATTACCAAAATCTGTCATAAAATTAACCATCCTTTTAAAATTCCAAAGAGTTTGAATAGCTAGTCTGACTGGAATTCACTAGACCCACAACTAATGCAAGATAGGTTCCATTTCTCTGCATTATCCTTATCCCTATTGAGTAAATAAGGGAAAGACAAATAATGCCAGTGTGCTTTCTTCTGATTTCATAAAGAATAATTGATTTTTTAGTTTATTCTTGGTATTCAGACAAGTAGGTTCTTAAATGTAGAGGCAGAAATGAAAGTGAAATTTATCTTATTAGACTCCATTTTTTTCCCCTTCAGATAAACTGATTCAATGCATATACCATATCTGCAATATCCTAGATCAACCAAAATATATTCCTTCTTTTGACAGCAATGTCTTAACGATCATGAGAAACTTGGTAATTACATTGTTTTCAATGTACACAGAAAATCAATAAATAGAATCATATTACTTACTTGAATTTCCCTCACTTTGTCACTGATAACACCTGAGTTCCTCTCTGCTCTTATTATATCTTTTTCATCAACAGAACTATCTACAAGTTTTCCTGTGCACATGCAGCAACTTACAGAATGGAAAAAATCAGTGGATAAACAAAAATCTCCACAAGGAGAAAAACAATCGGTAAATAAAGTTCTGCATAGAATGGAGTGATTATGTCATACTTCTCCACATATCCAATCCATATGTCTAAATATCACTTTGCAACAACAAGAAAATGAAGTAATGAAGAGACATATTTTGTAGACATTAAAATAGATTAGAGGTCTGTAACTTCCTAAAATTGCCTTGTGAGGTTCAGTAAAAAAAGGATATGAAAACCAATGAATCTGCTCAAAGACAATTTAACTAATCATAGCAATTTAAACCGATGCTGAAATGAAGCTGTAAATAATTGGTCAAATTCTACTCAAATTCAAATTTCCTAATTATGGAAATCTGCCCTGAGCCTTTCAGAACACAATTACACATGTTTGTTTAGATCCCAAACTAGAACATATGCTACATATCTGCCTTGAAGAGAGAACTCCGACTAACTAATGTGACCAACCTCTGATCAATGGGATGTGCACATATTAAGTGACAGATATCAAATACTTTCAAGAACAATGTTCTACAATTAGCACAAAGAGATGCACTTATTACAAACAATAGGAAATCGAAGCAACCATTTCTGTTTTAAGTTATAAAAAATTAATAGGGATGTTTAGGAATTTACAACAAATACCATTGCAGTCAAGAAGGCACTTAGAAGAGGGATAGATCCAAGTAACTGTTTACTTCTCACAGACACAGAAAGCTATTGTGACTCATAGAAAAGCAAGATGCTTTTATGAAACGAGCTTTATCATATACATGCTCTACTGAAGGTAGATATAGTGGTTAACACTTGGCACCCAACATATTGATGATTCACATAACAATGTCAGGAAAGTAGCATGTCAATTATTGCTTACTGATGCTGATGAATATCTCATGTCAAAGTCTAGTTAAGATTATATTTTAACTTTGTTATCAAGTCAAGCTTTGCACCTGGATTGTAACCTGTGTCAGTATTCCTAGTCCATTTTCATATGTTAGAAGCTTTGTGGGATCCTATATGTGCATAACCTAATATGTATCATATATTAATTCTCGTGCATATTTCATCGTTTATGGTCACTGTTTCTCTGACTGCAATGTTGAGCATTATAATCTATGTGATAGATTATATTACAATAAATTCAAGGAATTGAAAAGGTATCTCACTCAATGAATTTGAACTTAAAAACAATGGCCTTGGTGGATCAAATAGATATCTCGAAGTTGCTTCAAAAAAATTATTTGCACATAGATTGCACTTGAAAACAATCGGAGATATAAGTATTTTATTAAATCGGGAAGCATTCATGTGATTGTGTCACAAGTGATTGAAATTATGAACACAGGCATCGGGGGATTGTGGAAAATAGCTAATCTACATAGTGTATGAATAAAAGTACACTTGAGTATGAGAATAAATAATGATTAGCATGTATGTGTTCTAATTGTGTTTATATGATACAAGCCCCTTACAATGAATATGAGCTATAAAGTAATACAGCAAGAGATGGCTCAATAGATTGTGATGGCATATCCGGATTGAGAAACGGCGATGGTCTCATCTAAGAGTTCAATCGAATGTGTTTGTCTTAAACAACCAGAAGCCAAAAGTGGGAAAGTCCTCAATAAGGAAGAAAGCCACGAAAGCAACAAGAGGCACCAGGTATTAAGGGGCCACTGAAGAAGCAAAAGATAACAACACTACAAGCCTCAACCAGGGTAAGATAGTGGTTGGCGAGGAGGAAGAAGAGACAGAAGGCAATGAAGAGGAGGAAGAAAAGGAGAAGTCTGGTGATGAGGAAGGAGAAAAATCTAGTGATGAAAAAAAGATGGAGAAAAAGAAAAGATTAAAAAGAAATTCGTCTTCTATGCATCTCAAATAAAAAGATGAAAGATTTTCGCCTAGCTTAGGTTGCTCTTTAAATGATTATCCCCATTCCATAGCATTGGTACTTCAAAGGTTCATATGGATCTTCATCCCATATTAATTGGGCTTCATCTCCATGGGGTATTCATTTATAGAACTGGCTGTGCTTCCTTTTCTTCAACTTGATCCAGTGGAGGATCCTTTGTTTGAACTTTGGTCCAACAACATTTTTCCAATGGTTTGAAACAACTCTACCTCTAACCTAGCCATATATCAAGATTGACTCTTTTGGATCCTTCACATGTCGGAGATATATCCCATTTTTTGCATAAGCTGGGATTTTGACACCGAAAACAAAAGTAAACTTGCATAGCTTCATTCTCTCTTAATACTTTCTAAAACAATTTGGAACAAAACACTTATTTGAAAGCTACAAAAATCTACTTCAGAAAAAAAAAAAAAAAAAAAAAATTCCTCAGTCAGACACTTGAACTAAAAATTATACTTTACTGAAATCAAGGTACCTCAAATAAAGCTCCAAAATGATCAATTTTGTGGCTGTTGGAAACATCTCCAGATCTACCATCTAACCACAAAAAAAAAATCTCAATCCAACCCTCTAGAAGAAATTTATGCCCTTTACAAAAGATAGTTTGTTTTCTTCCCTTATAGATCAAAAGCCACCTCTGATAGTATTTATTCATGGAAGGCTATGAGAAGAAAGCAATTAAAACATGTCCACTAAAACAGAGTTGGTAAAAGAGATATATAGATGATACAAATGTGTATGGCATCATGTAAAAGACCGCATTAATGATTTCCTCAAGCACCCAAATAATATTTCACAACATATTGAATTCACAATGGAATCAGAGGAAGATGGTTTTATTCCCTTTCTTGATGTTCTTGTCAGAAGGAGGATGTACAACAAATCTATAGAAAGAACACACACAGCCCTTTACAAGTAAGCTGACTCCCATCATCATTCGGCACCAAAAGCTGGTGTATTAGAGACATTGATTACCAAATCCTTAAGGATATCAAATGATAATTATTTTAATCAGAAAGAGAGTACCTAAGGAAAGTTCAAAGAAAGAATGGTTACAAAGACAAACAAATTAACAAAGCATTTCAGAACATTATGAAGGAACCTAGACCAAGAGAGAAAAATGAGGGTGAAAGATGAACATAAATAAAAGGCCTTTTTGCCTTACATAAAGAACACAATGGATAGAATTTCAAAAATATCGAAAAGAAAAGGAACTGGAAACACATTCTTCCCTATCAACATTCTGAAGAACAAGTTGAGATCCATAAAGGGAAAATATGACCCTAAGAAAATTAGTGGTGTGTACATGATAAACTACTCATATGAAAAACCATACATCGAAGAAACTGGTAGATCAATCTAGACTAGAATTAAGGAACACTACAGAGACATTAAACAAGATAGGTTAAAAAAATAATCCTTGGCAGAAATATATGCATTATAAGGCAAAGGTCTAAAGAGGATCAATATGTTAAAAGACAGTAAACTGAGGCCATTGAAATCATGCAACACAATAATAACAGTAATAGAGATAGTGGTTGGAAAACTAATAACACCTGGAGACCTTTAATCCATAACCTTGATCATATGATGAATTAAACAAATTATGCAACTCTTTTTGGCATCATAACAAAGTAGAATAGGCATCACTAAATTTTTGGGTGACTCAACACAATAAACTTCTTGCACAATGTATCTGAAGAAGAGTAAAGGCAATCAATCAACTCATAACTAATCCAAAATATTCCTAGACAGAGGGTTTGAAGGAGACTCGAAAAGTTGAATAAAGAATTTTAGCATTGTTGTCTCCAAATACATATCTCGAAATGTTAAATGTGGAAATATCAAATCATTAATTAGTAATTACTATACTATTGTTGCAAAATGTTAGTACCCTTTTCCTAGTACTCTTACTTTTCCTCAAGGGAATGCCAATCTTCCTCCATGTTACCTAAAAAATCAGTCAAGAAGCCCTAGTATGGTTGACCTCGCTGCATATACCTTGCATATATTGTTTGTTACACGGATACCACCAGCCATAATGAGATCTGAGCATTATTTTCTTATCCACCACACCTGAAAACAATTTGCCTTTCACACCTCCTACTCCTAGTATGCAAAGAAATGACTCAAGTCACAGTCAGCCACATTGAAACCAAGCCTCAAGAAATAATTGTTATTTTAGCAATGTTGAAACCCAATTAAGGATGGGAAGCAATCACCAAGAAGAGTCCAGTGTCCCTGATGCTCTGTTAAGAGCTATCAACAAGCTCAATGGAAGTATTCATCGCTTGGAAACAAAAACAGGCAATCATGAAACTCAAATCCTACTACTGGTAGAATGCATTACGCAAATAAATGAGTACACTAAAAACATAAAGCTTGCATACACCAGCTAATGAAAAACAATCACTTCCAACAGCACCAAATTCAAACAATTGGAATCTCTTCGTCTATGATCCACTCAAGTGTTTGGTGCAGGATCAAGCTGAATAGCCTAGAACTCACAAATGCCATACTGCCAACAATAGCAGCTCAAGCTCCACATAAGGGCAGGCTTTGGACTAGAATGTCCCGATATACCATATCCCATCTCTCAAATTCCAAGTGACCCAAAGGAAGGAGAAAGGCATGTTTACAAGAACAAGGAACCTATTAAGGGCCCCAACTAGGAAATGCACCTCTTTTGGGGGTGATAGCAAATCCAAAAATTCAAAACATGCCCCAGAATTTTGTATATCTCAAGAATAAGGCTTCCTGTAGTATTTTAATGTATTCTACATGTTATGGGACTTCTTCCCCAAAGTGAAAAGAATGTTATCTTTTCCATGTAAATAACCCTTTGGAATTATAAGGGGGATAAAATTTATTGTTATTTACCTCTTTGAGTAAAAGGAGATAGAAATAAAAGTGATATGTAAAAACCCTTAAGTTGAAAAAGGGATAAAAAAGGAAATTATGTCATTTGTATTTAATTACCTTTAGAAAAAGGTAATATAAATGAGTGATTATCAGGAAAGAATAGTCCCGAGAAATAAACAAAAGAAAAAGAATTAATTTATATCTTTATGACAGTTTGTATGGTTTGGAAGCCACCCCTTAATATATTATATAAGCAATTTATGTGAGACCTAGAAAAGGCATGGAGACCACTCAAGGAAGAAGGTGGTTTGGTGGGCTATGGGCATAGGAGAAGAGGTGTACAATGTGCATCCAACTCAGAGTGCAATGTACACCCAAGATTGTCTTGGCCAAGGCTATGATGCATGGGCATCAGTGTAATGCATGGGCACATGTGTTTGATTACACAAATTCCTCCTAGAGTATGTCATAGCTAAGAGGGCCTAAACCACTAAGATCTTCCTAGGGTGAGAGTAGCCATTTCCAAAGTTGTCTCAGATAAGTATTACTTGACATTTGATTTGAAATATAAATTTTCAAAGTTGATAATAATAAATATAAACTTCCGTTGTTATTTTTAATATTGAATTTCATATTCTAAATGTTGATTTATATTTATTCAAATATTACAAATTGAATAATATATCCAACACAATGTGTTTGATTACACAAATTCCTCCTAGAGTATGTCATAGCTAAGAGGGCCTAAACCACTAAGATCTTCCTAGGGTGAGAGTAGCCATTTCCAAAGTTGTCTCAGATAAGTATTACTTGACATTTGATTTGAAATATAAATTTTCAAAGTTGATAATAATAAATATAAACTTCCGTTGTTATTTTTAATATTGAATTTCATATTCTAAATGTTGATTTATATTTATTCAAATATTACATTGTGTTGGATATATTATTCAATTTTAACCCAGGAAATTAGTACGTTATACCACAGCTTGAACAATCGGTTTCATATCTTAGTCTAGTTTCTTAGGTTGTAGTGTTGTTAGATTTTTTCAAATATTATTTCTTTTAAAAGTATATACCTAACAATATTACATTGTGTTGGATATATGATTCAATTTTAACCCAGGAAATTAGTACGTTATACTACAGCTTGAACAATTGGTTTCATATCTTGATCTAGTTTCTTAGGTTGTAGTGTTGTTAGATTTGCACATCCATAGGATGGATCTTAGCTGCTGTTTTTCTTTGGATGATGCGGTTCTAATGCTTATTTTATTGCTTGTTAGAAGCTCGTGATAAAAATACCTTGAAATTTTCAAAACAAGAAAGAGTATCTAGTCAAATTCCAAAAAAATCCATGGAAATCTTGCCTTTTGTGGATGCTTGTAATGTGCCGTACCTATCTGTATATTTTTATGAATCTTTTTATGTGTTATTTTATTTTTTATTTTTGTGTGTTCTTTCAAATAGACAGAAGATGCAAAAGGGGTTTTATGTTTTCCTGCAGATGTGTATTGCCGGAACATACAATATTTTGCATATAACAGAAACCCAGAAAATATACAATGAACTCGGAGAAAGTAAGAACAACCCAAATAGTAGAATAGCCAGAAAATAATTACTATTACGTACCCATATGAAAATATGCAACTTGGTATGACCGCCGGAAATGGACCAGCAAGTGGGTATGGCTGGAATCACTCTAAACTCCCACGAATATGCCAGATATGTATTACAATGCCTCAGTAATGATAAACAACTCTAAACTCCTCCAGAAATGCGAAATAGACCAGCTACTAAAGAGTATATTGAGTCCTCATAGACCCCACGCCCTCCAAGTAAGAATGTACGGCCCAGCCAACAATGGACAGCAAGGAATACATGAAGAGCAGGTCTGCACTCTCTCTAATAAGGCTGCACTAACATGATAAACCCTCACGCCAAGAATGGAAGAGAAACAATGAAGTCCTCAATCACCAAACACCTCCTTCACATGGTACGGCCAAGCTGGAATGTACGGCCAGCCAAGGGAAAGTAGACAGCAGCAAGAAAACTACCACACACACTCTGAAATCTGTCAACACAGTCCTTAATCAGCAAATGACAATATGATAAAACATATCACATTCAGCTCAGCAACTCTTCGAATATCTCCATTATCAGCACATTTGTGAATGCCGAATACATCCACCGTCAATGGCACCGTTGGGTGGTATTGCACACCTGTGGGATACCGTCACTAATGGAGGTTTCCGTCTCCAATAGCCTGATGCAAAAACTCCAACTCCGAAACCCTAGCAGAGCTCTCATAAACAAAATATCCAACATAGCATAATGCCCAAATGAGCTCCAAGTGACCTTTTTTATCTTCCTCCAAGATAGGCGTTGGGCATTTAGGAGGGAAAATAATATTTAATTTCACTTTATGCCTCCTAGGGATGAGCGCCCAAGGTCAAGACATAAGCCTTTGTCTTTATTTCATTAATTTCACTTTTCCGGCAAAATATAATAAAGTCCATATTAATATAAATTAATAAATCTTCGGACTTTAAAATAAGTATGAAGACGGTGTCGGAATTCACTGATCTTTAGCTCGCCGAAAAGGTCTCGACAAAACGCATCTGATCCAACTCTAAAAATCCCGAACCGACACAATACCCAAACTTGCTAAAAATAGTAACGGCCAAGAGCCCACTGAACCAACCACGAGGATGCCAACTGGATCCACTAAATGCGAACCAAGACTCTGTCACTACCAAGGACTTCCAGAGCCAAACTAACCACAGTTCCCTAAGCAAACTGCTAGCCCACGGGAACTCCATGATGGACTAACCATGTGCCTAGAAGGGGACATTACAATGCTCATCCCTTTCTTCCAATATTTGAGGACAAATCATTTTGGAGGGTTTGGTATAGATCTATTTCCACGTTAGTTAATAATGCATGGCTTCCAAGGTCATGTCCTACCTAGATACCTCTTCATTTGTATTTATATGCATTCATCATTCCCCTTGTAATCATCCAACTGTGCAACATTTATTTATTGTATAGATTAAACAAATATGCATATGTATCACACCCCTAGGCTTATCATTATAACAAGGTTCAGGCAAACCTAAAGGATTTTTGTCAAACCTCAAATGTTTCTATAGGGTTGAAACTATTTGACTGAACCTACCGATGCCCAATTAAGATATCGATCATGATTTCCCTCATTGTTTATCTGGTAAACTCCATTTTCCATCCCACATACATGATGTATCTCATTTTGAACTCCTCACCAACCCACATGCTTTGAAAACATTGAACGTATAGGGTAGAATATATATCATTTTAGTGGTATGTAATGTCCCCTTTTGAGACATCACTAATTTTTACCTTGATTGCAGATTGGTATATATCCTCCTCTCTTGATCAGAAATATGTATTTTATTTCAGAATATATATTTATACTCTCAACTCAGAAAATATATTTATTTCCCTTCTTTACCCTCAACAGATATATCTTGATTGCTTATTTTTACCTTTCTATACTTAGAAAACATATATATACATCATTCACTCCTTCATATTCAGAAATATGTTCTTCCTCCTTCCTCACATCGTGCCTATTTTTCTCCCTTCTTTCATAGGTATTAATACTCTCTTCATGTATTTACTATAAATCTGAGTTTTTCTAAATCTGAGTTTTTCCTTAGTTTTCTACTTTAGATATGTTTTTCTTCCAAAATACTTTATATTTTATTTCCTCTCCAATCCACCTATATATTCCTTGACTGTCGTTGGCCTTAATTTCTTTCTTATTGCAGATTTCAAATGCTCCTGCTGTATATTTTCCCTGTGTTTTGGACGGTTGTCTCCTTATGTTTATTGCAGATTAGAATTAGATATTTCCCCCATTCTATTCCTTCCTTTTTAAAATATATATATGCTCTTGCCTTTATGGAGAGAGGCATCTCTTTGAGTAGAGATAACTCTCTAAAGAGTCATCTCTTTTTATAAAGAATGTTCTCATTCCTAATCTCCGTAACTTTATTTGCTCTCACCTTTATGGATGTAATCGTTGACTTTGTAAATATAATTATATTATAATATTTAAATATTTACATTTATATTATTAATATCTATATTTTGTATTTATTTTATATAATATAATATAATATTATTCTTATTATATATTGAATATTATATTTAATCTTCATATATTTGATATATTAAATGTTATTATATTATAATATATATAATTCTTATTATATATTGAATATTATATTTAATCTTCATATATTTGATATATTAAATGTTATTATATTATAATATATATATATTTATATATTATATTATATTATTATTATAATAATATCTGAATTATATTATGATTATTATAATAATATTTAAGTTTATAATATTTATATTTGTATTTTCATCTATAATTGATTACTTAATTGATTAAAATATGGGGACATGACATGGTAGTATAGATGCATTACATTGGGACATTGACATTTCTTGTATTAATGATCACAAGTTATATCATCGAGCAAGTTTTGATTTTGAAAATGAATTGATTATCATTTTAGAGTCTAGAGGCCCTAGGTCCTAGAATATGTAGAGCCTAGACACAAGCGATAGCACACTTTTAAAATGTGTATGAGAGTATGATGTATCAAATTTTAATTATTGTAAACATTGCACATTGAAATGTCTCTTTTCTATCATTTTTTGTATTCTATTTTTGTGATTCTGCATAATTTGGTATATTGTACAGTCTCCAACCTTTTTCTAAGCCTTCTTAAAATTTGAAATTTTGGGAAACCTTTTACCTTCTTGAACCTACTGAACTTCTCAACCCTTGTGATTATGATCATAATAAACATTATTGTGAAAAGTAAGTGAATGACAATCTCAAGCAATAAGTAGTACACCAGAGAACATCATGGTCCTCAGTCATCAAAAAAATCTCCTTGCAATAAATGTATTACTTCCCCTTTGAGAACAAACAGATCCTTGAGAGAGAAATTTCTCTTTTCTGAAAGTTTTCTCCTCATTTGATAACTCCCTCATTTTTTGTCAAGAACAATTTATTTAAATTATTTTGTTGTATGAATATCTCTCCGGATTTCTTATGTTTCATTTGAACCTTGTCTTTTATCGTAGTGTCTGAATTACATTATTTCCATTTTCCATTTGAATGCAGAGTGGCATAGCACAAAACAAATGATCGTAGAAACCCTACACATCATATAGCCAAAGGAATAAAATAAATTTCTTCTCTGCTCTGACACCTGAAATTTTTTTAGGTAAGGAAGAGTGTCTGCAGAGCTGGAATAAGAGAAACAGGGAAGCATGTGCAGATATTATAGATCTAAACTTGAAAACCAATCAACTGTTGCCTGTACATATCTTTCTCACACACAGACTCTTTACAATGTTCATGATACAATCAAAACAATGAATCTGATACCTCCTAAACTGCATAAACAAAAGTAGAATGTTTAACAGAATAAGGTACCTTCTGATCAGTTATTCTCAATACAAGTGTGCATCTTGAAAGCAGGAGAAATTAAAAATGCTAGTAAGCATATCTGAAAACAAATAAAAATAATGTCTTTCATATATGAATTACAAAAGGTCCGAGAACTAACCGTAGCGTTTCTGCATTTTCATATATAACGGACCAACTCGTTGGCGTATAGTGTACATTGTGCGGCCATACTCAGCGGCAGGCCAAATCTCTGTCCCAAATACAGCACTGCAAATGCAAAATTGATATCATCTCATCCATTAATATGATCAAGAAACATGATAAAAAAAAATGACTGAAATTTGATATAATTTCAACTAAATCATCCCTCACACGAACTACAAGACCACAGAAATGCAAAAAATGAAATTAATATAAAACATAGGTTGGATTGCCCATGTTAGGGAGATAAACCAGAAGCATTGTTATGAAAGTATCTGAGAAGTTGCTACGATTAATATTTGGAATGCTTGTATATAATCAGATTGTGTAGAAATTTCACCACCTGCTAATAGATTGCACTGTACTTCTATGTAAACCATATAACCCAGCTCATCAAGAAAACAAGATCTATATTGTCCTGACCTCTATAAAACACATTTCACTTCAAACAGAAACATTATGTAATGGGCTTTGCAAAGGACCATCTGTGAGTGGTCAGGGTGGAAGCAGTTATATAATGAATGTAGGTAGGTCAAACATGCAATGCTCCGAAGAGAATTTCAATGAAGACTAACATGCAAGAAATGACTATGGTAAATTTGACCGTTTAAATAGAATGTAAAAGCACAATAATGCTAAAAGTCAAATCCTATATGCTGCTATCTTTTAAATATATAATACAAAATGTCAAAAACAAAAGCAACGATTGAAGGATATTCAAACCACCTTGGTTTTTGTATCTCCAGATAATCAATGTGATTTTGTAATATTGCCTGCTTTTAACACTGTATAAGAACAAATTTCAATTGAAATGAGAAAGATTCCTTCGAGAACGTACTTTTCTAAATAAGCTATTGTGCTTCGCTATTTATTTTTAAATTTTACATCCTTATTTATCACGAATTTCCTTTTATCCTGTTCTTCATTCTTGTCTGTAATATCCCTGTCACAAATTTTTGTTCTCAACTTGCACTATTTCTGAGTTTTAGCTTGTTGGCATTTCATCAAACACTTTGCATACAACCAAGTATGAAGAATTTCTGGATACTAACAATCTTAATAGCTGCAACTATAATTCTGAATCATATATTCATCATTAAACCAGGCCAATGCTCAAAGGTTTTACAGAGGCATTTTGTCAAACAGTTTGCAGACAGCTGAATATATGTTCATTTCACTAGTGTTTGACAAGATATCACAACTAGTTGCTTGTAACAATTTCCATAAAACAGAATGATAATGTTAAGGCCCACTGCATTTTCATGAATAAATTATACATATAACGGTTGCAATGTGTAGACACATGAAACTGACTTGCCCCGCAAGCCACATTCCCGCATCCTCACTTCACTAACTTATCCTTTCCCAATTAATTAAATAAATTCAATTTATTTAATTAATCTATCCTAAGCCATCTCTAATCATCTACCCTTAGCCATTTACCCCAAATCATCCATTTGCGATAAATTAATTCATCTAATTTATCACTAAACCTTACAACACTATCCCTCATTAATTAAATAAATATTTTCAATATTTATTTAGTTAATTTGTCCATCTCCCTAATCTTGATTAATTAGATAAATCATGTTTATTTAATTAATCTACCCTATCCTATAGCCTAAACCTAGCCTAGTTGATTAAATAGCCATTATTAATTAGCTACCCTAGCCTACATGACCCCTAGACCTAAATTAATTAAATAAATCATTATTTAATTAATTTTAATCCTCCATTAGCCCACTAACTAATTTTCTCCAGCCACATTAATTAAGTTAATCCCTTGATTAACTTAGTCAAACCTCACTTAACACTCTCTCCCACACCCCATAAATAAAAAATTATCTTTTAATTCAAAGGGTCACATGACCCTTCCAACTCACTTTTCCATTTCCATGTAAAAGCTCCTTTTTATGCAAAGAGCTCACACATGTGATTCCCAAAAGAACACGTGTCACATGTCATCTCTTCTACCAAGAAACCTAAATTTTTAATTCAACACTCCCCCATGAAATGAATTTTTAATTCATTGACATGTCATTATCCACCTCTTCCCAAGATGAATTTTTAATTCATCTTTAATCCTCCTCATCCTTCCCAAGGTGAATTTAAAATTCACTTTTATTCTCCACCCTTCATCTTTGATGATGAGATCTCAACCCTTGATCACATCCTCCCATCTCAACCCTTGATTTCAACTTTGAATCCTAGCCATTGGATTTAAATCCCTCCAAATTTGCCTATAAATACAAGGCCATCCTAAGCCATTTGAACAACTTCTTCATAACATCCTTATGCTGTCCAAATTTCTATCTTCTCATCTCATCCTAACATCATAATGCCAAAATCATAAGCCATCCTTATCTCATCTCTATCCATCTCTCATCCTTATCAAATCTCATCCAAATCCTTAGTCTAAATCCTCTACTAAATCCTTATTGTGTTGAATCAAAAGAGCAATCCACATCTACACATCTTCAACTTGGGTAAAGCAAGGAGACTTTGGGTGCATCTCCTCAACCTTATCAAGGAGTGAGGGAGATTGGAAGTATTTGAAGGTATAAAATCTCTTTGTCTTTGAGTTCTTTCATGTTTTTGTTGTTTCCACTCTTTCTTATCTTCACAATGTATATATATGCTAACACCAACGGTTAATTCCAGAAATATGGACTGATATTACAAAACTAGAAATACAAATAAATGCCGACCCAGAGCTATAGTCAGCCACAGAAATCTAAGATAAATCAGATTAATATCTGATTTTCATTCAATATCATCCCAAAGACTTGTACGGCCCTGTTAGCGTTTTAATTCGCACCTTTCAGTGCAACACAAAACGGAATAGCGTGTATAGTAGAACTGTTCTTCAAATTAGGAGGGGAAGCTCCCTCAAACAAGAAATTTAAAAAGACAATGACTAAGAACCTATCTTTTTGTTTTCTCAAAGATATGAGAACAAGGCAATTCAGCTCTTCTGCAACCAACAAGAAGTTTTCAAGTAGGGTAGAAATATAACTAATCTAAAAACACAACTTTTACTTCTTCAATTAAATCCAGAGATTGAAGAGAGTAAATGAACATAGGCGAATTGATTCGGAAGAAAACATGAACAACGACAAAAGATTAAACATGAATGATTATGCATAAAATCATAAACACTTGTTTCCAATCTTAACAATACAAGGCTTGCTAAAATCAAAACATTTATCTAATCCCTAAAACACTTGATTACGCAACAAAGATTTGAACAGTAATTGAGAGCACAAAAAGCTTAAACATTTACCATTTTCCTTCGTAGCATGTTTTAAAGTTTCAAATGCTTTCCTTCAAGGCGTGTTCTCCATTTGAGAATTTTGACCCTTTCTTGGCGCGCTCCATTTAATTTTGACCCGCCTCCTTTGCTTTGAATGACGTGCTTCAAACACGCCTTAGACTAGGCGTGCGCGCCTCAGACCAAGCGCGCTTCATTTGTATACTTGGCTTATTTTTCAAATGCGATCTTTGACTTTGATATGGCGCGCTTTCCTTCTTTGCAACGTGCTTTTAGATGTTTTGATGCGCCAATCTAGGGTATTAGGCATTCTTCGTGAATCAAAGATGCGTTTGGATAGGCGGTAGAGTGCCTCAAAAACATGATTTTGATTTGAGGGAAGCGCCTCTGGATGGCACGCCTTAATCCTAGACAACGCATTTTGATCACCTTAGGCAAGCACTCCGCTTTCCTGACACATCGTCTTTGCACGCCTAATTGCTCCTTGGGCCTGCAGGGTTAGCAAAAAATGACAAGTAGACCAAGAAGGTGATAAGTGCAAATGACCATTAAGGCGTTTGTTGGGCAGTAAGGATGCATAGGTGAATAGCACATAGGTGAGATTTTTCATATGGGTACAACAATTGGCTCTGTTTGGGGACCATGGCATATACTTGCGGCATAGGATGACCTCATAATCTCTGGTTTTTAGTATAGACCAGTGTCTTACCAGTTGGGCAATAGAGTCAAGATACTTCCTAAATCACCTAAAAGTGGAACTCTGGGCTACCTAACGGAACACAACATATAAACAATACATAATGGGGAAAAACAAAACGACATAACGAATACATCACGAAAATGGGAAACACACCACGACACAGAAAAGGGGAAACCCCTTCAAACCCTAAGGAATGAAGTGTTTCAAAAATTGCCTACTATAGGGCAATGGCAATGGCGTACCTTCCGAGTGCAAGAGAAAATATGTATTATCTCCACAAAGCTCGCGAATCTTGAAGGGTCCGAGCCACAAGGAGTCGAATTTGCCATGCATTCCTTTAGGCTCATGTCTCTTATCCCACAGCAGGACAAGATCACCAATATTGAAGTCACATTGACGGGCCTTCTTGTCGAAGATTTTCTTTACACACTCCTGGTGATAAGTGATCTTATCAACTACCTTTGATCTTTCTTCTCCAAGCTTAGATAGGTACATGATACGTCTTTCAATCAGGCCTTTGAATTGACCATCTTCAACTGCCGAGGCTAGCTGCAATGTTGATAGTTCAAGTGTGATGGGTAGTACTGCCGAGGCTAGCTGCAATGTTGATAGTTCAAGTGTGATGGGTAGTACTGCCTCTGTACCATACATGATGGCAAACGGCTAAGTGCCGATGGCTTTCTTTGGAGTGATCATGTCTGCCCACAAAGCATCATACAACCTCTTATGCCATGTGCATTAATTGTTATCAACCAATTTGCGAATGATTGTGACTAGATTTTTATTTGATGATTCTACTTGTCCATTACCCTGAGGGTAATAATTTGAAGAGAGACAAAGTGATTCCGTAGTCGAAACAAAAACCCAAAAGGTCTTCCAAGGAAAAGCTTGTCGCATTATCCATCACAATCTTCTGAGGTACCCCGAAGTGCGACAGAATATTCTCCTTTAGTAAGTCACACACAACCTCCGAGGTAGCTTGTTTAGTAGGAATGGCCTCAACCCATTTTGTGAAATAATCTGTAGTCGTAAGAACATAAACATGCCCTTTGCTTGAATTAGGATTGAGAGGCCCTATGAAATCTAACCCCCATTGCTGGAAAGGGGCTTCGATAATGACTGGCTTGAGTGGAATAGCTGCCAACTTGAGTTTTCCGACAAACTACTAATAGGCTTGACATTTCTGCACCCACTCATATGCATCCCGGAACATAGTTGGCCAGTAATACTTTGCTCGTAGGATTTTGAACGTTGTGATCCGAGATGAAAAATGACCACCACACGCTTTATCATGGAAACCTTCTAACAATCTCCTTTGTTGATTCTTGTCAACACACCTTAAAAATGTGTCGTAAAGTCCTTGCCTGTACAACACATCCTTCCACAATACATATTTGAGTGCTTTCAGTTTCAAGGTCCTCTTCTATTGCTTATCCATGTAATCAAGACATTCCCCAAAAGTCAAATAGTACACTATGTCTGTGTACCATTCTTCAGTGGAATCAACAAATAACACCAAGGGAAGCTCTTCTTTGTCAACAGAATTAACGATATCTTCTTTACCTTTATCTCCATCTTCGGCTATGAGCTGGCAAAGTCCTCATCCACGTATCAACTTTAGGCTTGATATCGAGATCATATTCTTGGACTTTATCCACCCAATTTCCTCGCTTAGTGCCCATCTCCTATTGAGTGAGGACACTTTTAACCGTTGGATCAGGTACAAAGACTATGGTGCGAGAATTTAGGATATAAAACCTGAAATTCTTTACGGCCCTAACAACGGCATAAGCATGCTTTTCAATTTGCGAATATCGCATCTCGTGGTCCTTGAAAATGCTGCTCATGAATGCAATCGGTGACTCGGCTTCCTCATTCAACTTCTGCATGAGAATAAGACATAGTATGCTCTGAAGCATAATAATAGAGAATGAAGCTTTTGTTGAAATCAGGACGTACTAAGACTGGAGCTTTGTTGATCGCTTCCTTGATTTTTATGAAGGCTTTCTTTTCCTCTTTCGTCCACTTGAACACCGAAGTTTTCTTCATCATAGCTGATATATCTTTGGTGAGCTCTAAGAAGTCTAGGACGAACCTTCGTAGGAAATTAACTTTGTCAAAGAAGGAATGAACGCCAATTTTGCTTGTTGGTAATAATAGATTACGAATGCCATCAACCCGATTAGGGTCAATCCTAGTACCTTCCTTGGAGACGCTGTGACCAAGCAATTTTCCTTCAGTCACTGCAAAGATTGATTTCTTCAGGTTCAGAGAGATGCCATGGAGCCTACATCTTTCGAACACATGGGCAAAGTGTTGAAAATGTTTGTCACGTCTTTTGGAAAAGACTGTGAGATCATCTAAGTAGACCACTATGACCTTATCCTTCAAGTCGCCAAAAGCCAAGTCCATGGCTCGCTAAAAAGTAGCACCAGCGTTGATGAGACCAAACGGCATCCGCTCATAAGAAAAAGTACCCCATGGGGTAGTGAAGGTTGTCTTATACTGATCTTCAGCTACGACAACAATCTAGTTACATCCTGAGTACCCGTCCAAGAGCGATAGCATCTCTGAGCCGGTGATAGTTTGGAGTGTATGATCCATGATGGGCAAAGGATAATTATCCTTTAAGGATGCTTGATTCAGGTTCTTGAAATCTGCGCATATTTTGATTTCTCTGTTCTTCTTGTGTACAGTAACGATGTTAGACACCCAGGTGGAATGATGGATTGGAAAAATTATTTTGGCCATCAACATCTTTTGGATCTCCATGTAGATGGTTTCTTGCATCCGCGGATTGTAATGGCGATGCTTCTGTCTAAACGGCTTGACTTCTGTTTTGAGGGGAATTATATGAGACAATTCCTTGGGAGTGAAGACCTTCAGATCTTCATAAGACCAAGCAAAGACATCTTTGTATTGACAAAAAAGCGAGATGAATCTCTCACTTTCCGTAGGAGAACAACATTTGCCCAGATTGACAAGTCGAGGCTCATCAATGGTGCCAATGTTCACTTGATGATATTCTGCTTAAGTTCTTTCATGTGAATTGACCTGTTTTTGAATGTACCGGTCATGTCTATCAAAAATATTTTCTAAGGACACTAAGCCCTTAGGAATTTTGTTGCTAAGCTGAATGATTTCGGCCTCATTATCTTTTTTATCTTTGTGTAATGTCCCCATTTCCGGCGTGATCACCAAACGGAGGATAGAGTTAGCCTATCTTCATTCTCGTGGGCTAATTCGACAAACAAGGGAATATTCTGGTTGAGCTAAGGATTGGAAAAGATAACTTTGTCCAAAGGTTTGGAACATAGAAAGTTGTTCTATAGGGCTCAGTCAGTGTTCAACACAATGAAAGAATGAATTAATGTGATTTTCGCATTAATTATCAAAGGGAAAAATAAATGAGGTATTAATCCTTGCTAAGCAACCAAAGAGAAGGCATATTAAATTAAAATAATATTAATTTTGATATTATTTAATCCTTGGGATTGGCGTCACACTTGGAGGATTGGAATATTCAAAAAATAATATTAGTATAGGCCTTGCCTAGGGAGCACTCACAATGGAGAATATGCCACAACAATAAAATAATTGAAAAAAATTGAGGGTTGGCGCTCATCTTGGGGTTTGAAAAGTAATAAAATATTGATTCCTTGAAATGTGGCACTCATCATTGGAAAAAGGAATTCAAATAAAATAATAAAATATGACATTGGATCTTGTGCATCGCCTTGGAGGAGTAAATATTTCAAATTTGAAAGGAGGGAAATGCAAATTCAAATCTTTAATTTGATTGGTATAAAAGAAGGCTTGAAGGCTCATTTTCGGCATCACGACTCTTTTGCAAACTTTCACATTCATGCTTGGCATTTGCTTGCTTGTTCTTCCAAGGACGAAAACCCTTGCGGAGTTGTGTGTGTTGGACGAAAACTCAATCACACTTGGAGGCGGATTCACACGGAGTTCGCAATTGTGCTTCATCGAAATCTTCTTGAGCTTCATAGATTCATATCTCGACATTTGGTCGAAGACCATTTGATTCAAATTCGAAGACTTGATTGCATTGTTGAAGACATTCATTAATATTTCCCTGAGCGCCGAATTGAAGTGTCAAAGGTGGCAGACTGTTTGAGGGCAGCAAATCACTGAGTTTGTGGACTGGCTTACGATTCCTTAAAGATATCATTGTTGAAGAGTCTCATCACAGCTGAGTGCCGATTTCAAAGGAATTCTCCTTGAGCGCCAATCTTGAGGAGTAGTCACTGCTACCTTGAAGGCCACTCGCAGACCTACATTGCAGATTTCTTGCACCATCTTCTGTTATTGACAGCGATTCATCATTCAAAGATCAGCGCTTGTGTGTGAAGACTGGTTTGTCACCAACAGTGGCAGCTTGCATCCTAAATGTCAGTGATTTCATCATAGAAGCCAACGACCATCATGGAGGAAGATCGCAGCTACTAGGAGCATCATTGAAAGACAGAGAATACACTCACAAGAACCCAGCGATCAGCTATTGAGAGTCTCTGTGGCAGCGACCAGCACAATAAGGTGTATGATCAGACTGTGAGATGTTTGTTTCAGTATCGATCATCATAGGAGTCTCTTATCATAACAGATCTGAGCTTTGATAATTGGTATGTATTCATCATACACTGTCACTGTATGCATCAGTATTAGATAAGAGTTTGAATAGCCAATTTGGCTTATGTATTTGATGAAATCGAAGTCTTGAAGTAAACTGAATTTCATGTCAGCAGTGTTGCTATCATTGTAATCTGAAATTTCATTTTGTAATTGAAAGGACTGCCAATATCTATCTATCTATTTTGTTAAGTTTATTGTTCTTGTGTCAGAGACAAAGGTGAAAGGTTCATTGTGTAATTTGGCAAAATTCAAAATTTGTGGTTCAAAACCTACTTCGGCACCTGCTGAGCTTTCAACCAGTGATTCTCGGTAAGGCTAGAGACTTCCTTTGAAGAATAGACCTTTGAAATGGTCATCCATCCCGAGAAAGATGGCGATATGTTAATCATCATTAAAAACTTGCCAATTTTTGGAATTGTCAGGTACTGCTGGCCTATAGATCAGCTCAATGGTGAAGGTACTCTAACAAAAGTACGAATGCGGCATGAAAAGAGAAGCGGATATGACGATAGCGTCGGCTTTACTGTTCTCCATACGTGGAATGTATTCAATGGCAAAGGCTTCGAACCATTCAATAGCATCCCATACTCAATTTCTGTAGTGTCGGAGACGATCTTTCTTGACTTTAAATTGCTCTTTGATATGTTTGACGATCAACTCAGCATCTCCTTCGACCTTCAACAATTTGATCCCCATGTCACATGCACTTTTGAGACCTAACAAAAGTGCCTCGTATTTTGCAATATTCTTGTTGCAATCAAACCACAAACGATATGCAAAAGGGTAAAGTTGACCCTTTGGGGATATTAGCACTACTCCGGCTCCTGATCCTACCGTTGAGCAACTACCGTCGAACTGCATGGTCCACAAATCAGTAGTCTCTTCCTTGCTTGTCCCCGAACAAACAATGGCTTTGTCTTCAACTTCATTTTCAGCCATCATCATGTAGGTGCCGGGACCTGTCTCTTGGTATAAGATCTACGCTTTCGGATCTTGAGACTTCACCACAGTGAAGAAAGACTTGGGCTCAGGTTCCAACTTGATTTTACCGTCCTTGATTGGAATAGTCGCTAAAGACCAATCCAACTAAATTTTTCTGCCCAAGTCTTTGCAGAAACTTCTACTCAACAACATTCCATAACTGGCTGGAATGTCTGCTACAAGGATTGTCACCATGATTCGCTTTTCAGGGCAAGCCACCAAAGCTACTTGAGCATCTTTCAGCTGTCCCGCAAGTGGCACTGATTTTGATTCAAGCGAATAACACTTGCCTTGGGTTTTGTGCAAGACAGTCCTAGTGATTCATCACCTGCAAGGGCATGACGTTGTCTGAAGCACCAGAATCTATTATACAGTTGCTTAACTTGTAGCCACCTATGTATAGAGATATATAGAACGGCTTAGGCTTTTCCCCTGCTGGAGCAAAAGATTCAAGAAGCATGGATTGAATAGGGGTCTCCTTTCTTACATATTTGGTGATCCTTTCTTATATATTTGGTGATCCTTTCTAGCTGATCTGGATGATCTTGAAGATATTCAAGTTGAGAAATTTGGACCTTAGTCTTCATCATAGAGTCGACAATGTCAAAATTTGTTGAGGATGAATCCTGAGTGCTTACTTTCACATTCTCATACGGTAGTTTCGCGACTTCTTTGGACTTCTCCTTGGCTTTCAATCTTTCTTCTTCTTCCTTTTGAGCTTTCAGGTGTTGCGCACAAGTGAAAACTGACATGGAGTGATTCTCATGATTCACTACAAGAGAGTATTGAGTAATATCATCTTCTTCTTCTTCTTCATATATAGGTTCGTATTGGATGAAACCCATTGTAGTTGCCATCGAGGTCGTCCATCTGGGGATGAACAACACTTGAACTTAAGGACCCAGAATCAACAAAGCCCATGATTTGATTCATCCTTTGATTTTCTGGGCATGTTGTTCCATTATGTGCCTCGGTGTCATGAAAAGCGCAGAAGTATGCTCTAGGTGGAGGAGCTTCAGCAACTAGCCCAACTGGAGGTGTTGGTAACTGCGGCATATAATTGTTATTATAGGGCTAAAAGTTATTTCTTCTGTGAGGCGGTTGATATTGCTGAGGGGACTGCTGTGGCATTTGTCTTTTCATGATGGTGACATCATTAACCACCTTCTGAAGTAATGGATCTACAAAATGTTGAACTAGAGGCCTGATGGAATCCTTCTTGATTTTGCCTGAGGTGATCATGTGATCTTCTAGCTCGATTGCATGTTCTTGAGCATCCATCAATTCAGTCTCATGAGCTGATTTGAGAATAAAGGAAATTTATGACAGTAGAGCATTGATGAAGCTACTCAAGAGGATCTCAGGAGATGGATTCAGAGTATCAAAAAGTCCTGTCACGAGTCGGTTAAACCTCGCGATGAATTCTCTCATACGCTCGTGAGCTTCTATCTTTGAATTGGAGAGTTGTGTAAACAGCAAGTGACTATCTTCAGCTAGCTTGAATCTTGCTAAGAACTTTTCGCTCATAGTCTGCCAATTAATAATGTTGCAAGCCTCTAGATGATTAAACCAATCAGTTGCGTTGCCAGCCAAGGTCTCAACAAAGAGACGTATCGTGACATCTTCATGAGCCACACTCGAAACTGCGCAAGCCATAGTGAATGCCACCTTCTGAAGTAATGGATCTGCAGAATGTTGAACTAGAGGCCTGATGGAATCCTTCTTGATTTTGCCTGAGTTGATCATGTGATCTTCTAGCTCGATTGCATGTTCTTGACATCTGTCAATTCAATCTCGTGAGCTGATTTGAGAATGAAGGAAATTTCTGACGGTAGAGCATTGATGAAGCTACTCAAGAGGATCTCAGGAGATGGATTCAGAGTAACAAAAAGTCCTGTCACGAGTCGATTAAACCTCACGACGAATTCTCTCATAGGCTCGTGAGCTTCTATCTTTGAATTGGAGAGTTGTGCAAACAGCAAGTGACTATCTTCAGCTGGCTTGAATCTTGCTAAGAACTTTTCGCTCATAGTCTGCCAATCAGTAATGCTGCGAGCCTCTAGATGATTAAACCAACCTGTCACGAGTCGATTAAACCTCGCGACGAATTCTCTCATACGCTCGTGAGCTTCTATCTTTGAATTGGAGAGTTGTGCAAACAACAAGTGACTATCTTTCGCTGGCTTGAATCTTGCTAAGAACTTTTCGCTCATAGTCTACCAATTAGTAATGTTGCGGGCCTCTAGATGATTAAACCAATCAGTTGCATTGCCAGCCAAGGTCTCGACAAAGAGACGTATCGCAACATCTTCATGAGCCACACTCGAAACAGTGCAAGCCATAGTGAATGCCACCTTCTGAAGTAATGGATCTGTAGAATGTTGAACTAGAGGCCTGATGGAATCCTTCTTGATTTTGCCTAAGGTGATCATGTGATCTTCTAGCTCGATTGCATGTTCTTGAGCATCTATCAATTCAGTCTCATGAGTTGATTTGAGAATGAAGGAAATTTCTGACGGTAGAGCATTGATGAAGCTACTCAAGAGGATCTCAAGAGATGGATTCAGAGTAACAAAAAGTCCTATCACGAGTCGATTAAACCTCGCGACGAATTGTCTCATAGGCTCGTGAGCTTCTATCTTTGAATTGGAGAGTTGTGCAAACAGCAAGTGACTATCTTCAGTTGGCTTGAATCTTGCTAAGAACTTTTCGCTCATAGTCTGCCAATTAGTAATGTTGCGGGCCTCTAGATGATTAAACCAATCAGCTGCGTTGCCAGCCAAGGTCTCAACAAAGAGACATATCGCAACATCTTCATGAGCCACACTCAAAACAGCGCAAGCCATAGTGAATGCGGAGATATGTTCATCTAGATGTTGACTTCCATCGCCTTGAAATTTCAAAAAATGTTTCCTAGATCCTTTAGGGAGTTCATTGTTTCTGGCGAGAGCCAGAAGACCAATAGTATTTCCCCATGGCAAAGGAGGTGCACGCCTTCGATTGCCGCCATTGTTGTTGTTGTTGTTGTTGCCATCTGCATCATTGTTATCACCCATTGCTTGGAATGGTTCTTCTCTCAATAGATCAAGTAAGACAAGAGATGTAGAGGATAAGCCTTCACCGTTTGGAGAATTAAGCTCTTGAAAGAATGGATCAGCAAGCCTGGCTCTCCATCTTGACCTAGTGTAAACTTTGTAAGCCAGAATTACTTAATTCCACGCAAGAGGAGGCAACACTAGTCTTCCTGCTACAAGATCTGTCTTTCTTTCTTCTTCATCAAGTATAGTAGCTACAGATCTCCAATGTGCGGAATTCTTTCTCTTAGTGAAAATGAAGCATCTTAGACTATCCACAATATCTTCTTGCTCTTGCTGAACTAGATCTAGATGTGGCTGCAAAACAGGTGCAACAGGGTGCCAATGGTCATTTATTGTGAAATAGAGTGTTAGCTGAAAGTATTTGCCTCATACCCCATGGTGGGTGCCAAAAACTGTTAGCATTTTAATTTGCACCTTTCAGTGCAACACAAAACGGAACAGCGTGTACAGTAGAACTGTTCTTCGAATTAGGAGGGGAAGCTCCCTCAAACAAGAAATTTAAACTGATAATGACTAAGAACCTATCTTTTTGTTTTCTCGGAGATATGAGCACAAGGCAATTCAGGTCTTATGCAACCAATGAGAAGTTTTCAAGTAGGGCAGAAATATAACTAATCTAAAAACATAACTTTTACTTCCTTCAATTAAATCTACAGATTGAAGAGAGTAAATGAATATAGGTGAATTGATTCGAAAGAAAACATGAACGACGGCAAAAGATTAAACACGAATGATTATGCATAAAATCATAAACACTTGTTTCCAATCTTAACAATACAAGGCTTGCTAAAATCAAAACATTTATCTAATCCCTAAAACACTTGATTACGCAACACAGATTTGAACAATAATTGAGAGCACAAAAAGCTTAAACATTTACCATTTTCCTTCTTAGCATGTTTTAAACTTTCAAATGCTTTCCTTCAAGGCACGTTCTCCATTTGAGAATTTTGACCCTTTCTTTGCACGCTCCATTTAATTTTGGCGCGCTTCCTTTGCTTTGAATGGCATGCTTCAAACACGCCTTAGACTAGGTGCACGCACCTTAGACCAAGGGCGCTTCATTTGTATACTTAGCTCCTTTTTCAAATGCGATCTTCAACTTTGATATGGCGCACTTTCCTTCTTTGCAATGTGCTTTTAGATGTTTTGATGCGGCAATCTAGGGTATTAGGTGTTCTTCGTGAAACGGAGACGCATTTGGATAGGCGGTAGAGTGCCTCAAAAACATGATTTTGTTTTAAGGGAAGAGCCTCTGGATGGCGTGCCTTGATCCTAGATGACGTGTTTTGATCGCCTTCGGTGAGCACTCCACTTTCCTAACACATCGTCTTTGCGTGCCTAATTGCTCCTTGGAACTGGGGGATTAGCAAAAAATGACAAGTAGACCAAGAAGGTGATAAGTGCAAATGACCATTAAGGCGTTTATTGGGTAGTAAGGATGCATACATGAAAATCACACAGGTGAAAAATTTTGTATGGGTACAACAGGCCCTTACAAAATGTGTACAACACTAAAGGAACCTCTAAAAAGGCTGCACTCCCTTTTGTGAACGCTGCGACCACTTATAATAAGGCCTTTTGGAGCCTTAAACAATACAAAATTCCCTCCTCATTAATCGCTCCTCCATATTATTTTGTACGATTTTCTTGGGAGAATAGGATGGTACGGCTGGGGTAGGGTTGGACCTCTCAACAGATATGAGTAAATTTCTGATTTCTTTCTTCTTCTTTTTTGTTTATTCACTTCACACACAACACTAAACAAATTTATTATTTGCTTCGCAATTCCCAATAAATTTGTATCTTTCAGCACCCAGCAAAACTTTGACTTTGAATGAATCACACAATATTGGCTAGGGAGGAATCTTTCACCACCGAAACCAATCTTACCTTAGGGTCTCATCTAAGGCGGAAGAGATGAACAACATTCAACCTCACAAAGAAAACAAGGTTTCATAAAAGTATTCAGCATGAATCAAATGACTCCTCTCTACCTCCTTTTATAACCCCAATGGAACTTTCCAAAAGTTATATTTTAAATTCACTTTTAATAATAATCCTTCAACTCCAAATAAGTGACTTTATTTATTAATTATTTTTCAAGTTCTTAAGTCACTTAAAATTCACCTTTATAAATAATTAATATAAGTTCTCTTTTAATTCACCTTTTAACAACTTAAATATTAATTATTTAATATTTTAATTATTTTCTGCACATCCGCCCAAAGTTGCAAAAAATACAAAAATAGCCCAAAAGTGAATTCTAATAATGCTAACATACTCTAAAGCTCACTGGAGATCCAACTTAATGAAAATTGATACTTTCCAAAAATAGAATACTTCTCCAAGAAGTGTGGAAAGCACTCAGAATGTCGAAACTGCACCCAGAAAGAACCAGTGGACTCATCTTGATCCTCTAAACACAATGCCATTAACTGAAATCCATTTCGAAAAGGCTGGCACTCTCCAAGAAAGTTGGAGCTTCCAAATATGTTAGAAAGGCTATAAAAAGGGGACATTACATTGTCTCCTACTGTTTCTTGTTGTATCATGACATAGCTATTCAAGATATTAGATTTTTCAAATGTTTGTCCTACTTGCATACCTATATATGAATTCCTCTTTTGATATGGATCATTTCTAATAACATATAAATGCATGTTGGAAATTCTCTTTTGATGTGCAGGTTTTAACCACCTGAATGGAGAAGGACATCCCATCTTGGAATACTTTGTTAGTGTAGGTTTTTATTTTATTTCATTTAGGTTATATGTATTTTTCCTACACCTATGTTCAGCTTGCTTAGATTGTTAGGAGTGGATCATGGAGTGATTGTTGGCATCTTCTATAGGAGTTACTCCTATTTTGAGATATTTAGGAGTTACAATCCCTATTGGTTATATTTGCCACTTCACATATTCTGTGTACTCACTCACCTTGCATGGTTTTGCATTTCATTGTGAGCTTTTAGTTTATGCATCTCAATTATTACCACTGTTGTCTTGTGAGCATTTTGACATGCATTCTCTCATTCATGGAAGCACTTTATTCCACTATTTAAGTTTTAGGATCATATTGTAGACATGATATTTCCACAGTCCATAATGATAATCATAGTGCTTCTGGGCAAAATTGTGTATGCTTTTTTTGACTCAACGTTTCGGATCATACTCCATGATCCATCATCAGGAGGAAAGTGTGAGAATACATATGAATTGCAGCCAGAGTTTCTTTAGAAGATATAGAGAGGGTGGGCACGGATAACAATGAGTTAAGGAAGAACCAAGAGGAATGGGGAAAGACAAGAGAGGAGGAAATAAAAATAAAGACATAGATAAAAATTAAGAAATCCAAAAAGATAACAAACTAAGAGAGCACAATTAACAAAAATAAAGAGTAAGAACAATAAAAGTATAGAAATAGTATGCACAAATAAATATACTTAATTTATCTATATATCATTTATTTATATCATTTTGGTATTGTTAATATATCATTATATATGGTATTGTTAATATATCATTATATATATGTTTAGATTCATATAGATAAATTAAGTATATTTATTTGTGCATACTATTTCTATACTTTTATTGTTCTTACTCTTTATTTTTGTTAATTGTGTTCTCTTAGTTTGTTATCTTTTTGGATTTCTTAATTTTTATCTATATCTTTATTTTTATTTCCTCCTCTCTTGTCTTTCCCCATTCCTCTTGGTTCTTCCTTAACTCATTGTTATCCGTGCCCACCCTCTCTATATCTTCTTAAGAAATTCTGGCTGCAATTCATATGTATTCTCACACTTTCCTCCTGATGATGGATCATGGAGTATGATCCGAAACGTTGAGTCAAAAAAAGCATACACAGTTTTGCCCAGAAGCACTACGATTATTTAGGATCATATGTCAAATATTGTTCTTAAGATTATCCTTGCACTAGGTCTCGATTGTTCTCACTTGCATCCAGGGCAAAAACATAGTCAATTAATAATTTACATTCATGCAAAACCCCCTGTTAATAAACTTGTATAGTACACACAATTGTAAATATGTTAATAGCTTTAGGTTTTAGGTTTAGTTAGATCTCAGGAAGCTTCCCCTTATAATTTGAATAACAGTTATGTTACTGAAATACATGGAAGATTTACTATTAAATATAATCGGATGAAATACAAAGAAGAGCTAATGCTCTTATAAAGAGAATGCAGACTCTAAGAATAGACGAACAGCTTGCATAAAGCAAAAAGCTGAAGCTAACAGAGCAAAGCTGATAAGAACTAAACTAAAGACTGAAAAGCAAAAGACTAAAAAGCAAAAGATTGATCATTATCTAAATATTATCTTAATACCCCCCCTTAATGATCAATCCACTAACTAAAACAGAGTTGCCCCCCCTGAATGGTGACAACAGAAAATGAGAAAGACAAGTCTACAAGCAACTGAAATAACAGGCAGAAGAGATGGCCTAAAAGGCGTAGAAAGCAAACTCCTGCTCAATATGCTCTGCGACATGTGCTGATGGTGTTGATGCTTCAGACTTGGACTGTTCAGCAACCAAGCGTTTCCGGCAATCCTTTTTCATATGGCCAAACTTGTGGCAATAATTGCACTGGATGTTGTACTTCTTGGGAGGGTCCTGTGACTGACCCTGACTGAATGGCTGAGAGGGCTAATTGGAGCCCTGATTCTGTTGAAAGGACTTGGCAGTAAATGCTTGTTCTGAGGAGGAAGTAGCACTGCTACCGAACTGATGTTTCCATCGATCCTGCTGCAAGAGTTTGTTGCATAGATCTAAAAACTTCAGAGTATTAGTTGAAGTAATGTTAAGAGTTTCGATAAAGTGCTCGTAAGTAGATGGTAGGCTTTTCAGAGTGATGACTACCATATCTTCCTCGTCCATGTCTTGACCAATCGCCATCAACAGATCACGGATGTCCTTGATTTTGGTGAGATGCTCCTGCAGAGACATCTGTTCATCCATCATGATCGAGAAGAGAATGTTCTTTAAAAAGAACGCACGACTCTTATTGGACGTTTCATGAAGATCTTTCAACAAATCCTAGATTTCGTTAGCAGATTTCCCAGACGGAACCTGAGGCAGCTAATCATCGGTTATTGATAACATGATAAGCATCACCGCTTCACGATTTTGCTCATCGAATTTTTCCTGATCTTTACCCGCCACTGAGGACGTGTAGTTTTCCCCAGAACTAGTTGGTCAAGACGCCGATATTCGAAGATAGTGTAAGATACCCAACCAGTTCTACTAAAATTTTTCCTTAACTTAGGTAAAATTACTTGTACTTAGCTTATCAACTATTTCACACTTAATGACAAACATCAAAGATAACTATTTGAATGAATCAACCTTAAAGCTGGGTACTTGTCTTATTGCTTGATTCAATCATCTTGCCAATGTCTTATTACATAGATAATGCTTTCAAAAGCATGAGGACTACAAACTTATTCAAATGGAAATACAAAAGAAGCCCTTGAAGCCTAGATGTATACAATGACTTCTACACTTGATCAACTCAATCACACTCAATGATGTTAACTGAATGTCAACACCTCACATTAGAACAAGGGAGCATCACCTTGCTTGTTGAGGGAACATCACCCCAACACTTGAAACTCGCAGGCCTCAAGATTACAAGCTCAATAGCTTTGCAGAGAGAATTTTTCAAATGAACAGATACCAAATGAATGAGAGAGCTCCTCCTTTTATAGGCCTTCCAAAGGCAATGAAGGCACGTTTTTCAATGCTCAAAGAGGAACCAAGGCACGTTTCCCAAGAAGCATATCCAAGGGAATATTCCATCTGATGACTCATTCTAAGTTGGCAATCTTATCTAGAGGCCTCGACATGGATCCCAAATGCTATCCTTCTGACCAATGGGCATTCAGGTAGTTGTACTTGTAACAACCTTACCTCCTTCTAGAAACACTTAGGCGCAAATTCAGGGTTCTTCTGACTTGGGCGCCAAGTGGAGGTGGTCTCTTCATGAAGTTGCGCCTTGCCAATTGAAGGTAGTGAATGCCAAGAAATGCGCCTAGCAGGATGAAGTCAAAGATAGAGACTTAATTGCAAATTTACAAGATCCCTTGTTAGGCGCCAGAGCTAGGCTATTCAAGTTGATGGGTGCGCCTAAACTCAATTGTTGTTTCTTACCATTTCAACACCTAGAAGATGTTCCAAGATGTTCCCCTTTACAAGCGCCTTACCTCACAAGTTCCTTAATGTGTTCTTCTTTGAAGGCGCCAAAACTGAGCTCCAGTGCCATGGGATTGCGCCTAACATCTTTGAAGAGTTTCTAGACCTTTTCCAAGATGATATCCCAAACTCATTCTTCTAAGCGCACAGGAGCTTTCCATAGGAGGGCGCAATTGGGAGGTTGGAAATGATCCCCAATTGATTTCTTGACTAGGGCGCATTTCTAAGGTAGGAAAGAGTGCAAATTGGCGCCTAGGGAAGGATGTAGACATTCCTTGCTAAAACCTTCATCTCTAGCCATATCTAAGTCAACAACACCAACTTCTGCCAAGCGCCTTGCATTTTGAGTGGATTGAAAGATCTTTCCATACTTAGGCGCACTTTTTGGAACAAGTTTCTTAGGCGCATCTTGATGTCTGCAGCAAGGTGAATTGGCGCCCTCCCTTGAATGGCTCATTTCCATGCAAGTGTTCACTTCCGGAGGTATTGAGGTAAGTCCAGAACATCATGCCTTTTAGCGCCTAAATGACTTGGAGGGTTTGAAGTCCATTTTATCCATGAGGCGCATTTTTGAGATGAAATGATGTAGGTTTGGCGCCCAGTCTTGAATTGCCCAATTCTTCCTTGAGAGCGCTCATACTTGAAGTCTTTGCAATGCAATAAACCACTTGTCTTTAGCAAGCGCCCTGGCTCCTTGAGGAGCTTGAGTATCATTCACCCACTGGAGTCTTGTTTAGGCGCCTTGAAATACCTAGGCGCTCAGTCAATGTTGTTTGATCACAACTTGGCGCCTAAGATGACTTTACTCCCTTAAGTCAAAATCTCATCTCATCTTTCATAAATACCTCTAATCCAAGTGGATTGGAAGCAACGCCTAGGTTAGGCGCACCTTTAGGCTTGCACAAGGAGGGATTTGCACCTAAACTTGAAATAATCATCTCCCTTGCGAATGCTTACGTTTGAAGTCATCAGGGTGAGTTAGAACACTATTCCCAGTGAGCGCCTTGATTGAATGAAAGATTTAAAGACCACTTCTCCATTTAGGCGTATATCAGAGTAGCTACCACTAGGCGCACATTTGGGAGGATTTGGCATGGAAAATGCGCCTAGCTAGACTTAGCCAATTTCCTGTGAATTTTGAAGTGTATGATGTTTCAAAAGTTGCTAACATCATCTCCACAGATAGCGCCACTCCTTGCCTCATGCCCTGACAACTTGAACAGATGAAATGGCTCTCAAACTTAGCCAAACTTTAAGTTTCTGACTTGGATCCTACAAAACAATAGAATTGAGTTAGTCAAAAACCACTTCATTCCCTTATCATTCTGAATTAGCCTCCGGGAATGAGCAATAGGCTAATCCATTCTTCACTTGATGATCAAGCCGGAAACGGGGACATGACAGATAGTCATCATGCGCTACTTCCAGGTGTTGTAATTCTTGCCGTTGAACTTCTAACTGCTCTCCAACAGAATATTGGTCAAAGATGCCATGCTTCACGTTTTTTGAAACGCAAAAAAACGAATTATAAGCAGTTGGCATAGATATCGAAGCAGATAGACGGCACAACCAAGGAAAATAGAACCCTAGCACGGGTTATGAAACACAGATTCTGAAAACACGAAATATATTGACTCAAAAGTCTTGAACACGGACTTCGAGGTACGAATCTCGAGACAAATCAACACGGATCTTGAGATTGAAGAAAGCATAGGCTCAGAACATCTGAGCACAGATTTCGAGATAGAATGAAAAATATTTCTGCATGTTTGCTGATGCAAATGTGATCACGGACTGCTTGCTCAACACAAAACAACGCTTCTAACAAAACTCCCAGCAAACCAATCAGATTGAAAACCATAAATCTCCTAAAACAGTGATCAGAAAATGCTTGAAAATGTTTCTGCCGACCAGGCTCAATACAGGAGGCACCCAAGAATCTCCAAATCATGACTTAAGATGGCCGCTGGAGAAAACCTCCGACAAAATAACAGATTGAAGCCACAAATCTTCATAGGGAACCCACGATCATTAATGCAGGGAAATCGTGATCCAATTTGTGAAAACAGCTCATAAAGAATGAGAAAGCCGCCTTTTTGAAAGTCTTCATAACACAGATGCAAAAATTGACCGGCAACCAAAGCTCAAAATGCCACCAAAAAATCCCGTCTTCCAAAAAATCTCAAAAAGCTCAATCGTGATTCACCAGAAGAGGCGATGCGATTTTCAGAAGTGGGAAAAAAGCTCGACGAAGACTTAGATGAAGTCATGGTCACCTAAACAAGGAGACGCAACAAGATCATGGCGGAAAGAGGCGGGTTTGGATGCGGCTCCCCATTAAGGAAAACCGGATCGTGGAAGCAATACTCGGTCCCCAGCTGAAGAACGAGGTTGTGAAAATCACGCCCATTCAAAAACAAACGAGGGTAGAAGACGACAAGATGGAACCCGTCGGCTGGCAGACACGTGACTTCTTCAGAGAATAAGAAATCACAAACAGGATCCGTCGCTTAGAAGAAGCCCGACGATCTCTTGCAACTATAGGAACCGAAAGAAAAGCGTGATCACATAGGAATAGCCGGACAAAGACAGTCCGTGTCCAAACAAGAAAATCTCGATTTGCAATAAAAATGCCGATGTCTACAGCAAAAAACGAGGTCTGGAAGAAGCAAATCGCAACAAAATACCAGAAAACGCGATTTCAAATGAAGAAACAGGAGCAAACAGGAATCGGAAATGTCCGCCAAAAGACAACTAGCGATCAAGAGAGTTTGTCGATGCCTGCAAAAGAGAACTCACGACCAAAGAGGATGAATGAGCTAGCAAAACATTGGCGAGGGCGCTTCAAATCACTATTAGTGAAAGTAGTGCTGCAAAAAGAATCCACCCTCGAATCGTCACCAAAAGAAAACAATCATTCTTTGATCAAAAATCACTGACAACCCAGATAGCTCTGATACCATGTTACTGAAATACATGGAAGATTTACTATTGAATATAATCGGATGAAATACAAAGAAGAGCGAATGCTCTTATAAAGAGAATGCAAACTCTAAGAATAGACGAACAGCTTGCATAAAGCAGAAAGCTGAAGCTAACAAAGCAAAGCTAATAAGAACTAAACTAAAGATTGAAAAGCAAAAGACTAAAAAGCAAAAGATTGATCATTATCTAAATATTATCTTAATAAGTTATATCGTATGTGTTGTTCCATTTTGTGTTGTCTTGTGACAAACAAATTAAAATGCTAACGAGGTGCAAAACTATAGCAGAAACTATATCTTCTTCATAAATAATATACCAACCTAAGCCAACTTGATGTGACATCACAATCTTGAGGTTGACATCTTGCAGATTGCCTTTCTTGAACCAATTTGCCACCAAAAGAGAGGAGATGGAATGGGCTTTTGATTATTTTGGACATATTCTTTCCCATACTGCGCCAAATATTTTGTTGTTTTTCCAATGTTTTGTGATTGAGTTTAATTTTTATTTGCAATGTCCTTTTTTTCATTATTTCCACCGTGTTGTTCATAAGCTTGTCCTGATTTTATATAGTTTGCATCATTTGTGTGGCTATGTTTTATAGAGTGCTTTTTCATTTTCCTCTATTACCAATGTACCACTAATATGAGGCATTTCCCTGGATACCTATACAATGATACATGCAGATGTAAAAAAATTTGCCACATGAATACTTGCACAAAAGTCATAGGGCCTCAATAAACAAAATTCCAATAGGTCTAGTATAAGAGGAGACTATCACCAAACCATGTTTGATGACTTGCATCAGTTAACATTTGCCACATATAAGGTATCTAATTTGGGATTCCAACCAGCTTGTCTGCACCCCATAACCAATAAAATTAAATAAATCATACAGCAATATAATGCCTCAAGATTCTCAAGGACTTCAGTTAATCAATGTCCTGGAGGAATCAAAGACTTCATCGAACTCAATGCCCCAAGAGACTTCACAGAATTGATGACTTCGCAAAAATTGGTGCCACGTAGGGTTTAATGACTTCACTAAAAACAATTACCTCATAGGGTTTGAGGACTTTACTAAAACTTCTTCTTCCTAAGGTTCACAACAAAACCAAAGGCCATGAGAGAATATACTGTGACCACTTAATCCAATGACTTCACAAAATACCAAAAACCAGTGTCCCCCTAAAGTAGAACAACAATAATTTCAGCCCCAAATAGTTAAATAATAATATTTTTCACTATTATGGCAGTCAACTTTCTTGGACACAAGCATTAATGTCTGCCAAAACACTTACATCAGTCAAAAATAACATAAATTCAGTCAAAGATATCAACATCCTTGAGCTGATGTAACAACAGGCAATCTAGTTAGTATATATGGCAATCAACTGGTCAAACAGAAAGAACATAGGAGTAATACAGCAGTCGAGATCAAAACAGCAGTGATAAATTAATCAACTAGTCAACAGCAGCAGCCAGTGGATCAGTACAGAAGTTACTAGTCACAACTAGTCATTTCTGGTGTTACCAGGCCAGACATAGATGTGGGCAGCTCAATTTCAAAGATCTTCCTCAATCTACCTCCAATCCCCTTTATTGGTCCACCACTGCATTCATTGCTTCCTTAGGCAATATTAATGTGACGGCAGTTTAAAGTATCAATAGTTTTTAATTGGCATTTAATGTGGCTAACATGGGACAGATTGGCTCAATTAAGGTTTAGTAATCACTTAGTGATGTAATAAGTACAAGATCAGCTAAGAGAAAGAAAATTAGCATATTTACACTACAAAAATTCAAAATTTTGTATCAAATCATTTGATAATGTCATAAATGGATTATGGCAATGTCATGGGAAATAGTGTTGTTTCTTCTTCTGTTGAATTTGGCTATCCCATCTTGTCTCTGCTCTTGGGCTTTCCTCCAGTAGTTTGAACATACAGTTCGTGGTTTCAAATCTTGTAGTGTAAGCCTGCTCAAGGATATAACACATGTTCACCAGCTTGAGATCAGATCAGCTATTTTAAATGGTTGGTTAGAGGAGATTTATATGTGAAAAACAAACATTGTAATGCTTATGCCAATGATTATATCAAACAATTTGAATGTTTGTTTCTGATCTTAGCACTATGGAGATAGCATATTTATCACCAACAATGACTTGAAGTCGTTGGAGTTAAATTAAGTCCAAGTTGATCTAGAGCTTGAGGTGATGGCCCATAGGAAGATTTACTCTTATATGACATCCAAGTCCACAGAGAAAGGAAGGATACACAAGTTCATCCGAATCGGTAGGTATTCTGTGAAAATTATTCGAATGTTCAAAGTGGATGGATGTAGAACTATAGTGTCATCAATGAAAATCAAACAGAAGTTGTCAAAGGACATGTGAGCTAAGACAAATACTAACGAGGATGTCATGTGTAGAATTCCTTAACAAAGCAAAGTTAGGAGCCTTATGTATAAAATGGTGAATATGATCCCTAATACTATACGTGTTGTTAGCATTTAAGTGAGTATGATCCCTAATACTATGTGTGTTGTTAGCATTTAAGTCAATTCTCGAGTAATCCTAAATTGTAACATTGGACACTGTGAAAAGAATGTTCAGACATCACAAAGGGTATAAGTTCCAGTAATGTATTTATTGAGAACCTGCAAGATGCATTGTAGCTTGTTTGATATAGTGATGGAAGGGTAAAGAAATGCCATCAATACATGATCAATGTAAGGAAGCTATTTCATCTTAGCTGGTGGCTTCAACTCATGGGAAAATAAGAAACAACTGAATCAATTTCAAGCCTAAAAGTAGAGCAAGTTAAAACCTCTTAAGAAAAAAATATGGGGTGTCTAATAAGATTCCTTGATGACATTGGAAACGGTCAAACAAATCCCCAGAAATTGAGATGCGATAGTTAGATTAGATTAGCAATAGAAAATACTCTGAAGTTTCATATGAGGGCAAAACATGGTTAATGTCTATTATCATTACATTTGTGTGAGAAATTCGAGAAACAAAACCTGGAATTGCAATTTCCTGAGATAGGTCTATGTTTGTTGATGCATTCATAGAGTATATGTTTACTGAAGGAATGGCCTCAACATTGCATGAAATTGTTACTTAAGCATTTGTAATTTCTACATCATAGATCAAATGGGAGTGTTGGAAATAGCAATCTAAAAAAATCGTGTCATGTCCCTTTTCCTGAATTAGAATTATAAATAATATTAAAATAAAAAGTGTTTTTAAACACTAGCAAAAAATTAAAATATATATATATTTTTTTAAAATAATAATAAAAATTAAATAAAAGTATTTTTAAATACTTGGAAGGAAATTTAGGACCCAAGGGCCCGATTTAAATGGGTATATCAATAAGGCACCAATCTTCATTTCATTATCCGATTTCACTTTGGCAATTCTTCATTTTGAGTCTAAGTTTGAGTGTGCTATAAAGGACAGAAACCCTTGGCTGCAAATTCTGATCAAAGGGGACAAAAACTCTCTTGGCTCTCTAATTCAAGAGAAAAACCCTCACCTCTTGCTTGGCAATTCTACACAAGAATTGCAAGTGGAGCTAAATTTGAGATATTGTTTGAATTTCAAGATTTTTTACACTGGAACCATTGCAAGCAATCTGCCATTATTGGATGTTCAGGACTACCTACCTTTGTGCGCCACCTGCGAGAAGGCTTTTCTACATTATTCATTGTTTGGAGGATATTTCATCATCAACTGTGGAGAAAGCATTGTACACTGCCTATTAACATTACTGAAATCTTGATCGTGGGGAAGATTTGTGAGAATAAACTGATTCGATAAAGAGAGTGGCCGCAGCCTAGATCTGGCCTATCGCATCGATCCCATGAGTAATTCTAAGAAATACGACTGCCAACAATACACATTTACAGCGGCAACCTTGGTCTAAGATCTGGGTGCACACCATTCATCATTACATTTGTGAAGCACATTAACATCGTGTGAATAGCAACCCAAGACCCATCACTTGATCCATATTATCCGCAGTCAAGAAAAAGATATGCACAGTAGGTCACAATCCTTGCCTGAGATCAGGATTTAAGAGGGAGATAACTGCATTTTCCATCACTCACTGGAGGTGTAGGCCGTTTGAACTATCATCAAGCAGACACCAACCGAGTGCATCAGTTGGGCGCCATAGCAAAATTCTGAATACCAATAGATCACAATCTGTGATGAGATTTTGCCCACCACAGTTTGACCTACCAACACAATTGCATCAAGGAATAATCAGCTGAAGTATTCTGTTTTAGTTGTTCAAAGTAACTTGCTGCCAACATCAAACAATGCATGCATTTCCCTTGACCTGTAAGTCGGGTATATCTGTATACATTGCATACCAGGAATAACTGAAATATTGTGTACTGAATTGTCTAATAATTGAATGATAACTGTGGAGATCTATTACAAATTTGTGATTTGATTCAGCATATGATCTTCCAAAGCAGTCAATTGATGAATATGAATGTGTGAGACTTGTTTGAAGACTAATGATAGATGAATGCAAACAACATATTTTCAATCTATATGTTCAATGATCTAATTTTAACAGCATATGGTAGTGTATGCATCTAATTATTTCAATTTGAAACACATCAATAAATACAGAAAGGTGAACAAATAAACAAACAAATAACTAGGGACATTACAGTGGTATCAGAGAGTAGACTCTACCAACCTGCAAGTTAAGCTAATGACTGCATGCAGCTCAGTCAAAGGGATCTGAAAGCTTCAGAAAGAGAAAGGAAAAATTCGGAGACATTACAACAGGATACAGGTGTGGATTCGGGAATAGGAGGTAAAGGTAAGAAACACATGGCAGACCGTGACGATAAATTTAACACTTTTATCAAGAATCAAGAGTAGACAAATCAACTGTTAGCCCAAATGTTGCAACAAATACAGAGTATGAATGCCATTTTGAATTCCACCAGGCTAGTTCAGTCTCCCACAGGGAAGGGAAGCACTTCAAATAATAATGGCCCATTCAATCACAAACAATACCAAGGTATCAATTGTATCGCAGCTAGGCCATTTCTGTAATGTCCCCAATTGGCACTTAGCCAAGTCGTGAACAATTAGCCTATTTCCGAGTTTTCCCGTAGGCTAATTGGCTAAGTTGCCGAATCTGGTATGGGTATGGGTACGTGGGTACAGTACATTGGTACGGAAGGAATTTTTTTGAGGGTTGGGTGTGTTTGGGTACGTCCATAAAAATAAAATAAAATAAATCATAAATATATACACATTTGTAGCCTAAAAACAAGAATTAAATTCAGAATATGAATATGCTAACAAAACTACCACAAATGTTACACATTTGAAATAATATTTATAAATATTAAATACTATTATTAATTACAATTAAAATCTAAATTAATAAATTTTACTATACTGGTGTACTATAAGGTATTAAAATTTTAATACATATGCTGTTAAATTTTTAAAATAGTATTACTATTTATAAAATGAAAATTTAAAAATAATAATTAAATAGTTTTAAATATAGTTAATAACTTAATATTAAAATTTTAAATAATAAATAGTAATACAATATATTATTATAATAATATACAATAGATATTTAAAATTTGGATATAGTTTAATAAATATAGAGATATTATATATTAAATAATAAATACAGTATTATTTAATTTAAAATACTAAATAGAGACATTCAATGTTAATAGTATTAAAGTTTAAAATTTAAAAACATTATTATAATACAGTTAAAGTTAAAGTAGCTTTGTATAGGAAAGGAAGGCTTTATACTGCTCGCTGCTCCGAAATGCTGCGAAATTCCGCAGAACAGCGATCTCTTCTCGACGGCGTTGGAGTTTCATGGCGGGTAGGTGGCATTCGGGGCGATGGGTCTCCATGCGGGGGACAGCCTTCGCTTGGGGCTTGCCGCCTCAGTTACATAGAAGCGCTAAATTTTGGCGCACAGAAGGGCGACGCCTCTCTGGTGCCCTTCACCCAAACTTGAAACCCTAGCCCTCATTCAACTGGGCAAGCTGGGAGAAGTGTGGCACCTGATGGGCTCTATAACAACTCTTTTCCAGGCAGGAATTCAAATCAACCTTCCCCACCTTCTTTTGGGGATATTGCCAGCGCTGGTGGAGCCTTGCCTTTTCATCACTCTAATGTTATTCCAAAGATCTGCCTGAATGGAGACATTCATCATAGGGAAGACTTTCTTAGGGAGCACACACTCATTTGCAAATTCACCAGATCGTGGCCAAAACTGTGTGATCTGCACGCATGGATCTCTAAGTACTGGAAGGAGGGCTTAGAGGAAGAACTAAGCATCTACCCCTATGCCAGGGGTTTTTCTATCCTGGAATTCGAATCTTCCAAAGACAAAAGGAAGGTGTTGGAGCTTGGTCCGTGGTTCCTTAATGGAGATTTTTTATGTTTGAAGCCGTGGTTTCCATCCTTCAATCCTCGGTCGGAGTCTTTCTCCTCTGCTTACCTATGGGTGCATCTACCATACCTGCCCATACAATTTTGGGAACTTGAATGCCTGAGAGCCATTGGAAATGGCCTTGGGAAGTATTACTGCTCCTTAGAAGAAATAATAAATTATGCTAGCTGAACCTATGCTCGAATATGTGTTGAAATGGACCTCTCCAATGGTCTACCAGCTGAAATTGATCTGAAAGTGGGTAACAGAACTTGGAGGCAGTTGGTAGACTATGAAAAAATACCTGGTGGGCTCTATAACAGCTCTTTTCCAGGCACGAATTCAAATTGGCCTTCCCCACCTTCTTTTGGGGCTATTGCCAGTGCTGGTGGAGCCTTGCCTTTTCATCACTTTGATGTTATTCCAAAGATCTACCTGAATGGACACATTCATCATAGGGAAGACTTTCTCAGGGAGCACACACTCATTTGCAAATTCACCAGATCATGACCAAAACTGTGTGATCTGCACGCGTGGATCTCTAAGTACTGGAAGGAGGGCTTAGAGGAAGAAGTAAGCATCTATCCCTGTGCTAGGGGTTTTTTTATCCTGGAATTCGAATCTTCCAAAGACAAAAGGAAGGTGTTGGAGCTTGGTCCGTGGTTCCGTAATGGAGATTTTTTATGTTTGAAGCCATGGTTTCCATCCTTCAATCCTCGGTCAGAGTCTTTCTCCTCTGCTTACTTGTGGGTGAGTCTACCATACCTGCCCATACAATTTTGGGAACTTGAATGCCTGAGAGCCATTGGAAATGGCTTTGGGAAGTATTACTGCTCCTCAGAAGAAACAATAAATTATGCTAGCTCAACCTGTGCTCGAATATGTGTTGAAATGGACCTCTCCAATGGTCTACCAGCTGAAATTGATCTGAAAGTGGGTAGCAAAACTTGGAGGCAGTTGGTAGACTATGGAAAAAAATACCTAATGGGCTCTATAACAGCTCTTTTCCAGGCACGAATTTAAATCAACCTTCCCCACCTTCTTTTGGGGCTATTGCCAGTGCTGGTGGAGCCTTGCCTTTTCATTACTCTGATGTTATTCCAAAGATCTGCCTGAATGGAGACATTCAGCATAGGGAAGACTTTCTCAGGGAGCACACACTCATTTGTAGATTCACCAGATCGTGGCCAAAACTGTGTGATTTGCACGCGTGGATCTCTAAGTATTGGAAGGAGGGCTTAGAGGAAGAAGTAAGCATCTACTCCTGTGCCAGGGGTTTTTTTATCTTGGAATTTGAATCTTCCAAAGACAAAAGGAAGGTGTTGGAGCTTGGTCCGTGGTTCCTTAATAGAGATTTTTTATGTTTGAAGCCGTGGTTTCCATCCTTCGATCCTCGGTCGGAGTCTTGTGGCACCTGATGGGCTCTATAACAGCTCTTTTCCATGCACGAATTCAGATTGGCCTTCCCCACCTTCTTTTGGGGCTATTGCCAGTGCTGGTGGAGCCTTGCCTTTTCATCACTTTGATGTTATTCCAAGGATTGGCCTGAATGGAGACATTCATCATAGGGAAGACTTTCTCAGGGAGCACACACTCATTTGCAGATTCACCAGATTGTGGCCAAAACTGTGTGATCTGCATGCGTGGATCTCTAAGTACTGAAAGGAGGGCTTAGAGGAAGAAGTAAGCATCTACCCCTGTGCCAGGGGTTTTTTTATCCTGGAATTCAAATCTTCCAAAGACAAAAGAAGGTGGGGAAGGCCAATTCCGTGGTTCCTTGATGGAGATTTTTTATGTTTGAAGCCGTGGTTTCCATCCTTCGATCCTCGGTCAGAGTCTTTCTCCTCTACTTACCTGTGGGTGCGTCTACCATACCTACCCATACAACTTTGGGAACTTGAATGCCTGAGAGCCATTCGAAATGGCCTTGGGAAGTATTACTGCTCCTCAGAAGAAACAATAAATTATGCTAGCTCAACCTGTGCTCGAATATGTGTTGAAATGGACCTCTCCAATGGTCTACCAGCTGAAATTGATCTGAAAGTGGGTAACAGAACTTGGAGGCAGTTGGTAGACTATGAAAAAATACCTTTCAGGTGCAAGAAATGCTTTTCAGCAGATCACATTGCTGCACAATGCAAAAAGGTCACAATTGTGAGGGGTGCGCAAGCCTCAAAAGAGAGACCTACCTAGTGGATTGGGGTTGAGCCCCACCATTACAACATTGTTCCTGTTTCTCAAAATGTTACAGCTGCTCCACACACTCTTCCTAAGGCTGCTGCAAATGTAGTTTCCTCTCCCTCTCCGAGGGCTACCGTCACATCCTCTCGGGCAACACTTGGGGAAGACGCAATAAGGATGCCGAAGACTCCCCCAACGAATTCAGCGAAAGCTAACTTGTCACCTCCTCTCCTTCGGAAGGCTCCTCAACACCTATTGAGCCACTAACTGTTGCTGATCCTAGGGGTGATGGGATTGATAGAATGACAAAATCTATGAGCTCTTCAGGGTTTGTGAAACCTGAGGAAGGTGAGGGCACTTCAATTGGTATGGTGGATTAGATTGGCAAGTCTCCCCCACTTACATATCAAGGTTGGACAAAAGTGAAGAAGAAAAATCCTCTCAATCAAAGCTGCATATGATGCTTAGATCGTCAAAGAAAAAGGAGAATTTATGTATGCGCCCATGCTTCAATGGGCTAGCAGGTTTTGTTGAATGATTGTCTTTGGTTGATGCAAGCATTGTCGCTTGCATTTCGCACCCCTATTCTTTGGGCATGCATTTGATTTATTTTTTGCTTTTTATATATGGGGTACGGCTCCCTTATGCCTAGCTTACAGATCAAAAAAATGCAGTTAAAGTTAAAACAATAAAACTTAAAACCATTACGAAATCACGAACCTTCAAAAGGTTCAAATCTTTAAAAGTATTTTAAAAGTTATGAAATCACAAACAAATATAATCCTTTTAAAATTTAAAAAACGATGAAATGAAATACTTTTAAAATTTAGCAACAAATATTAAAAAAAATTCAAAATGGCATACATATGAACGCAGAGAGCAAGTTAAACCTGGCGAAGGTGAACACGGTTGAGAGTTTTGGGTTTTCCGTCATCTAGGGTTTTTCCATTGAAAAAGATTTTTAAAAAAACTTGAAAACGTCTGATTTGAAGTCGCATTGGAATCCCTTAAAAACACCACATCAACATCAAAGTATTCGAAAAAGCGCCACGTCAGCAACAGAATCGATTGGAATCGTCAAGGGCAGAAAAACGTTTTGAGTTACGAAATCACGAATCCTAGACGATTCCCCAAGGTTTCCAAGCAATTCCTGATTCCGAGACATACCTGTACCCAGAATCGGTGGGGAAATCAACCGATTCGGCTACTTAGCTAATTGGTGTGCAAGGGAGAACTCCAAAGTTCTTGGAGAGCACTGGATCAGCCTTGCAGAGCGATTGTTCATGGTTTTGAGTTCAGTTGGTTAGATGGAGCCTTTTGATACTTTCATAATCAATTTCCGACCTTTTGGGAGCTCTTGAAACTTCTTGGAGCAAGCTATTTTTAGAACATCACTTGGTTGCCTCCAATCATCATCCCAAGTCTTCAGTATCCTATTGGTATGATCAGAATTGCAAAATTATATCATTTTGGTGTTTTCCGCAACTCGGGTATATTATTGAGTTATTAACACTTAAGTTGTCTAATGTTGAGAATATTAAAAAGACAACTTAGTGTAATAGCTCATTTTAAAGGTTTTGAAAAGTTATTTCAAGTGGACGCCTAGGAAAGGGGCCTTTACATATGGATATTTATTATTATTCTTCAAAAAGTTGAATGTGCTCCATAAAGTTTTTTATTTATTTTCAAAAAGGAGTTTTGGAGCAAAATGGGGAAAAATAATATTTTATTGCCCCAGAAAAGTTATAAAAGGAGGTTGAGGGCTCATTGAAAGAGTTGTTGATGAATTGATTCTGATAATTGTTCAGAGTGAGAGAACTTGTGTTCTCCTATTTTCCTGAGGACAAAAACCCTCTCGAAATTACTAGTTTCGGTGGTGAAAGATCCCCTCAGCTGTTGTGGTGGTTTCATACAGAAATCACACTTGTGCTGAATGTAGAAGATTTGAAACAATTTCATACAGAAGTTGTTACTGTGCTGAACGATTTGTGACTTCTAATCTTGTGTGTTTGTTTATTTGTTGCAAATGAATTTGAGAGGAAAACAGAAGTTTGATAAGTAGTGTGAAGTGATTTATTTGTAAGTGTTTGAAAGCATATTTTTCTTGTGTGGACACTGTTGTGACCTAATCACACATCGCCCCATTGCAAATGGGGACCCCTGTTTTTTTTTAGCTCCGCTGCTTTGCATTAAGTTTTGATGATGTCTTAGTTTTTTGCATGATGAAGTCAGAGGTGTTTGAGTCCTATAGTCCCCTGATGCCCTGATCCTGATGTTTGAGATCCTGAAAGTGACTAAGTCTGGTAGCCTGATATCCTGAAACACTGAAAAATTGACTAAGTCTGAAATCTGGAAGATCCTCCAAATTCTATAATCTACATGTTAAATCCGGTGGATCTGAGACCTATATTTGATGAAGACAAGTTTCTTGAGGAGTATGCATTTACACTATATCAAGAGATCCTTGAGAACGAGCTACAAGAAGTACAGAGAACACTATTAGAAGATCATGAATTAGAAGCATTGCAAAAGAATTTAGAAACCATCATTCAAGAACATGCCGATGAAGAACCTATGAATAGACAAGAGCAATTCGGGTCGACGCTCGACGCTGCCATCATTATACAAGAAGATATATTGCCAAAGAAGAGAATGACAATTGAAGAACATGTTGCAGTTATGGATGCTGAGAACAAGAGATTGTTGACACCATTGCTAGAGATCACAAAAGAGTTAGATGATCATGCAATACAAAGAAGATGAGAAGTTCATCAATCATCAATGGCGACCTCCTGATGAATGTATAGAGTATGATCAAATGCTTGGTAAGCCATGTCTCATTGAAAACAACGATCATCAGGTTGTATCTCTCCCTTCTATTGATTGGAAGAATTTTGAATTTGAACATCATGAACTCCTAATTGATAGCATTGATAGCATCGATAGTAATGATATTGATAATGATCTTGAACATGTTGAACACATTGAATATGATTTTGATTATGGAGGTTTAGGTAGAACAACCTGCATTTGGATAAATCATGGTCCCGATGAGAATCCTCAGTTGATCATAATACCTCCAGAAATTTTTCATACGTTTGAGGTCTGTCGCCTGAAGAATCAATGGTTTGAGTTCAACGATGAATTTGCCCGGTTGAGGACTATCACTGTTGCATTATTGCTGATGTACATACTAGAAAGCCATGCTAGGGCATGTATATACTCGGTGTCTTGGGTTGCATCTCTCTGTTGCTTGTACATAGCTAGGTTAGAGTAGGGTTTTCTTTCATGTTGCGTCTTCTAATTTACTTCTAATCTAATTTGAAACATCTCTCCACTTCATCAAGATACAAGAAACCATGTTATTTCACAAGACAACACTTAACACCAAATAAGCTCCAATGTTTTTGCATTAATCTTGAGAAATATGTACAACAACTTCAAGTCCTCTCAGAGAATTTCGAGAGTCTCTTCCTACTTTACTCCTACAAAACTATTGACTACTATCTAATATCTAATGATTTTACAAATGAGGCAACAAGGCCTTTATATAGAGGTCTAGAGTACAACGAATGGCTAGGATCAATTCACATAGCCAAGGGCCAGGATCATGCCACCTCAGCAGTTAGTTACAACAACCTGCTATTTTTAGTACATATGAGAGGCAATGAAGGCACGTTTTCCAAGAAGATAAGATAAGAAGGAATCTTTAGAGCATCTTCCATATAGGCGTCCTCTTTGGCTTCTTGCTTGTTATAGATGCATTGAATGTAGTCATATGATGTGGCGAACTGTGATTGGCTTGATGATAGGTACATGCCACATAGGTGCCACCTCAGCAAACTTGTGGATTTCAACTGTTTATTCACTTTGCTCTGTAGGCATATTTCCAAATTGTATCATTTGTATGATATCTTCGATGTGATTGCTTTTGATGAACTTGTATGTTTGGGATATATCTTCAATGATCTTGCCTTGTTCATTGTAAATAGGATATGTATGATGCTTGTAGCTCATTTGACTAACTCTGTGATTCTTTCTTCTTCTTGTAGGTAGGTTGATCTTTTTCAATGCATCTTCATGGAGAGTAGAGTAGAGATATGATGTTGCTTCCTTCATGTAAGAGTAGATATCGATGATAACATGAAGTAGAATAGATGATGATGCTTGATTGATGGAACAGGAGACCTCTTTGATACTTGAAGATTGAGGAGGAACTTGAAGTTGAATGGATGAAGTGTCTTTGACATGATGCTATTGAAGATGAAGTAGTGTACTTGAACTTGATATGATCTTAACATGATGAAATGCTCCAACTTGAAAGGTCCTTTGAAGTGTAGATATTGATGATAACACCTTCCTTATATGTAGAGTAGATGACTTCTCAAGGAGGCTTGAATGTACCAGAGGGACTTGAAACTTTATAGATGTCTTTGGAATGCTTGATGATATGAAGATGAAGGGTGTCGGCATGTTGAACTTAAAGTGATCGCTTGGAGCAGCCACATGATGTCTTCTCCAACATGGCAACTTGTTGACTTCCTTGAATAAAGGTGACTCCGGATGTTAGCTCCTTAGGTTTGTTGATGTTCCTACAAGACAAGAGAAACAATATTAATCACTTTATAACAAAGGAAACACTTTAAACATGTAAATAACCCTTCTTCAAGTCTAGGCGCATACTTCGGTGATTTGGGATGAAATCAGCGCCTAGCAATAAATGCCTTCATACTTGATATTTCATACTTTCTAACACTTGGAGATGATCTAGGATGACTTCTATCATCTAGGCACTCATTACCTAAAGGTCACTTCATGCATTCTCCTTCAAGTTCTTTCATTGAGGTGTTGGGAGTAAGGAAGTGCGCCTAAACTTGTAGGCTGTTTTTTTCAATGATTTTAACACATGTTTTCAAACTCTAAGACCCTTATGTTCTTAGGCGCCCTTTGAAGGTGAAACCAATAGGAATTGGCGCCTTAATCTCTTCAAACCCTTATGTTATTGCTAGGTTGTTGCCTAAAATCATTCTCATATGAATATATAATGGAATATATCTTCTCTATATTTGAAGACTATATTATTTTTTGGCAAATACTTTTTGGTTGGAGATTTGAAACAAACCCACGCTCAATCATCTGCTATGAGCAACCAGTCTGCTTTGGCTAATCTGTCAAGGTCGCACGTGATAAGAATGCAACAATCATGGTGGGGCTTTTTGTGAGCCAAGCAACTTCAGCAGTGAATGCACAGACCATTGACTTTTTGACCTATATTTGGTCAATGGTGGTTATCTATTTTTATTGTAGCATTAACTAGTATTTTGCCTCTGAGCTTTATACTTTTTGTTGCTACTATAATTCCCATCATGCTTTTTGTTGCTGTCATACCTTCCATCGTGCTTTTGTTCGTGACTGGGCTACCATACCATTAGCTAGAGCCTAAATTCGACAGTTGTATAGCTGTATTTAGGCATTTTTTCTGTAAAATACAATCGAAATTTTAAAAAGACTGTATCATATGAAACGAGAGATTTTGGACAAACTGTCAAAACTCATATAGGATTATATATATATATATGGTTTTTATATAATTTAGTTATACTAAGATATGTCATAGTATTTTAAAAGCATCATTGAATAGAACTGTCATAAAAAAATTTGCTTGACAAACAAGGTCGACTGTCAAATTTATCCATTACCATTTACCAACCATTTTTAAAAAGATGTATTAGCAGTGCCCTGAATATTTACGATTAAAAAACATTTTTTACTAAATAGAAAATTAGAAACTAGCTTCGGTAACAGCATATAACAAATCAAAAATTCACGGGCTGGCCTAGAAAAATGAAACAAATAACTGCTTCCAATATAGAAACAATATTTCTCCTTTTATTTCAGCACCAGATTTTTGAAACACAAAAGTATTGTCTTGGTCTATTTATGAAGTTCACTGATTCATTAAAAATTTACCAGAGATCAATTGAGTACAAGAGCCCTACATAAAGGATCATAGGGATCGTGACATTGTAAGATATTTCAATCTTTGTAAAAAAATATTTAAAGAGGAAAACAGTGGGAAGCTCACATAAATCTGAATCAATGTTAATATCTCAGCTAAGGACCAGTTCACACCAGCTCAGCTAAGGACCAATTCACACCAGTTCAGGTGTGAAACCGGTAGGTGGACAAGGCCGAAAGAGGAGTGGGCAGAAAGCATATGCTGTTTTTGTACTTTGGGGCTTGTGGAAATGGAATGGCACATGGATTGCCCAGCCTACAAGGATATTCGGGCCATTTACACTGGTACTTTGAATGTGGTCTCCTTGAATAACTTGTTCGAAGAAGAAAGGATAACAAATACTGCAATTTATTTGACTAAGATTCACAGCAGAAGATCGAGGATTCTGAAAGAAAAAGAGGGCAACAAAAAGACACTGTTTGGGCAGCAGCCCGGTATAGAGCCTTCGTGGCTGTTTATCCCTGGGTCCCATAGGCTGTTTGGCCTCCTGGACATTATTAAAAATCTTCATTCATTCATTCAATGATGACATAAATGGACAGACAGGTGACAAGTTGAATAAAAATAAGGAAAGGAAGAATTGAAGAGACCTGGTAGATATGACTTTATCTCCAACAGTGAACATGTTGGTTTTGTCAGCACTGCAGCCTGGAGCAATAGCGTCAATGTAAGTGCCGCGATCAGAACCCTTGAAAAACCTCAGTCCGTAGGGCTTATCAAGTTCCACCTCATATTCCTCTGCCTCTGCCTCTGCCTCTGCCTCTGCTTCTGGCTCCACCTGCACTTGTGCCTCTGCCTCTGCCTCTGACCCTAGGGTGCCCGTTTCGCTAGTGGCGGCCTGCAAGACGATGTGTCTAACACAATGGAGGCGTTCATTCTTTGCCCACGCTATGACTGTGCACGGCTTTGAATTGGGTCTGGCGGAAGTGAAGAGAATGGGAGGATGGGAATCAAAGCCATGCGTGTCTCTGTGCAGGCAGAGGGGCTGCGAAAAGAAAGAGGATCGAGCAGCCAACATGATTTTAGGCGCTTACAGCTCAGGCGAAAGTCATAAAAATTGTACGAGTGCGTGCAAGCAGACACTCTCAGCAGCTCAACTCCCCAGCAGCCTAATAGTTGCTGCATTTGAGCCACGCTCTGCATGACGCGTGGCAGGATATGGGATACCGATGGTTGTGGCGAAAGGCGTGTGATTGCGTTCGTTTGGCTTTCCTGCCAACCTCATATTAAATTTTCATGTTGCGGATGTTTTCTTAAAATAAAATTTTTATAAGGGAATTTCTCTTTTTGTTTTTTTTTTCTTTTTTCCATAGGGTTTTATTTCACCCACAAGATTATTTTGGGATTATTTTGCTACAAGATATGGGAGCCCCTAAAGTCGTGGGTGGATGTATAATCCCAGCCTCGAAGGGATTTGAATCTTGGTGGATGGCGTAATCAAGGAACATAATAATTGTGCTCAACCAATTGAGCTACAACCCTTTGGTGAATTTCCCTTTTACATAAATGTAGGCTAATTAAATTAGCACTTGCATTTTAAAGAGGTGTAATGACTAGTTGATAGCAAATTACATGTTAAGTAATATGTTAGAAAATATAAATAGAAGAACGTACTAGAGGATATATTATTTTAGTTATCGAGTTAATTTAAATAGATATAAATAGATGAATATCAAACATGGCGTTCACAAAAGATAGAAAAAAGAGGAAAAGTATGAAGACAACATTAATGGTCCATTAAGACTTTTTCCTCCTTGGTTGAGAGGCCCTATTGGGGATTTGGGAGTCTCATTGGGGCAATGGTGCAATGGTAGAAAGGCTAACTACTTCAAAACAAGAGAATATAAGGGGTTATAAGGGGTTATAAAGATTTGAGAGGAAATTGAAAAGCCCTTAAACAAAATTTATGTTGCTTCCATGCGCTATGAGCATGAAAGGAGAATTGAAGTGAACATAGGAAAAAAACTTGTCTTGGCTAGCACCCAACCACAACCAATTTACAAACAAATCGCAAGGTTTGAACAAGTTAACTTGCAACCAAATTTCCCCTTGCTTCTTAAGGCGATTGTGAATGAATGAATGAAGGCTTTTAATAGCGTCCACGAGGCCAGACAGCCTAAGGGACCATAGAAACTAAAACACGCTGCAAAGAGAACCAAAACCCGTAGGAAAACCACGAGCCGCAAAAGGCAGACCGCCCAAACAACACCTAACTGAACTCCCTTGCTTTTTGGATCTTAGATCTTTTGCTATGAATCTTGATCAAGTAGACAGCAAGTTTAGTTAACCTCTCTTCTTCAAACAAGTTGGTTAAGGAGTCAACATTCAAAGTATCCCTGTAATTGGCCCTAATGTCCTTGTAAGTTGGGCACTCCATAATGTAGTGTCATTCCGTCTCCACTAATTCCAGATTGTAGAAACAACAAATTCTCTCCTCCCATTGTACTAGAAAGAAACTAAACTACTTCAAGACTCTCAAGGGCGAGTATTATTCATCTTTGGAGCTTCAAAGTATGGGTTTTGACAAAGGGCTCAAAAAGGAAAATTCACCACGTGTTGACAATTCAGGATGATGCATCTAAATGAAATAAAAGGAGGAGCTACTATCCTTTTTATGAAAGGAAAGAATCCTTCAATGACATTATATAGCCCTACAAATCAAGGGAGAGGAAGAAGATGCACTTGTAGAAGATAGTGTATATCAAAACCCAAACAATAGATAACCCTAAGTAGTTTTTTGATGTGAGTATATACATGTTAGTTTCTCTGATAGTCTAAGTTGACTCACCATAAAAGTATATGAGTTAGACTCAGGATAGCACATGTGTTCCACCCTTGCTGTTGGTGTGAATCGAATCACTCCGGCTCTAATGGCAAGAGTCCTTCAATCAAGGGAGAATCCAATAGACTACACTCTTCATGAGGGACAATGATATTATCGTATCAAGTGGCGATCTCACCAACTTGCTCACTCATTTCACGAGGAAGGGGCACTTGATGGTAGAAGATGGTATTTATGCAATGAGTTAGTGTTGGAGTGTTGGGATGTTGACTAGTGAATCATTGGAGAGGTGTGGTTGTTGTTGTGATTCTAATTTGACCAGGTGGGTCACTGGTTTGAATTTTGTTGAGCTTGTTCTAGTCTAAGAGACAAAAGGTGTTAATTCTACGTTCTTCTAATTCGATCAACTCTTCCAAGAGGGATAACTCTCTTGAGTGAAATTCATCTCTTATGCACCTCCTTTCATTTGCCTCTTGGATTTGTCTTAGGATGGTTGCTTGTTCTTGAACTTATTCTTCATTTGGTGTTTCTTATATTGGTTGAGCTACTCTTATCTCACTTAATACTGCCTCTATCTAATTTTCCCTAGATCCATGACATGTTGGGCATAAAATGTCAAGTGATATGGAGCAATGAAAAATTCAAGAGAGTGGCTTCAATGAGTTTGTTTGAACACGTTGACATTTGCTTTGCTTGATTTGTTGTATTCTCTTGATTTGATCTCGATTGAATATTGTATTGTTTGAGAGTGTTGTTATGATTTATTTTGCATTTGAGAGTTTCTAAAACCTATTTACGAATGAACCTATCATTGTGTTTTGTTTTTCAATTTTCTATGAATGCAATGCTAAAATGTATGCAAGCAACTAATTAACTCTTTTTTTGTTCTTTTTTTTTTAAATAAATATTTCAAGTGAACTAATTAGCTAATACATCAAATAACTTTATTTTTGTAGTTTTCAATGAATGTAACTAAATGAATTAAATTTACATAAATGCAATCTCTACAATTTGTTTTGTGATTTTTAGTTTTCTATTTGACGAAAGAATTTTTTTGGTGTTTGATCATTGCTGATGAATAGGTCTTGATAACTCATATTTGTGGATGTTTTAATTTGAAAGAATGCTTTGAAGCAAATAAATGTTTAAGCAACTTGAAATAGCTAAATTTAATATAATCTAAAGAAGCAATTTAATCTAATCTAAATTTAATCTATGAAAAGAAATAACAAAATCTAAATATAACTCAGAAGCATCAATGAGATGTTTCAATCCTTGGGCAAATTGATGATCTAATTACTACTTTAAACTACCTTATCAAAAAAAGCTTATATGAAAGCAAATAAAACTAAATAACCCATGTGAAGTTTCAATAGAGCTTTTTTGAAGTTGTAGTGACTTGTGTCTTTAAAACATCTAGCTTTTCTATTGTCTTTTCCTCTCCAACTCCTAGAAACTCCTCTTGATGGAAGCATGGATGGGAAGACTAGATGCTATAGTAAGTGATGGGACTTGAAATTGTCCAACTTCCTATGTTTATTTCTTGTTGTTACAGAACATTTTCTTGAACATTACCTGAGACTTTATATTGACATTTGAAGTTTAAAGAACTAAGATTGATATAGAATATGTTGATAAATGTCTGTATGTTTCGATAATTCTTTTCAAAGTATGATAGTATATTATATTGAGTATGGTGATTTTTGGTATGGAAGTATTATGGAATGTAGCTAATCTTCTATGCAACAAAGCAATAAATACTCGTAGCCAAGGTTGTTGTGAACCTGCAGTCATAGGAATAATCACCTGTAGCTGAAGGAGCAAGCACTCATAGCCCAAGGAGTAAAAGCCAAATTTGAAGGAATTGGTCTTCATAGTAATGATTCCACTCACCAGCATTTACCCAGTAGCAATAATGACTTCTGTGAATAATAAGGAAAAACTCACAGCAGTGGTGGATGGTGGCAAAGGACTAGGCGATCCTTTAGGAAGGATTGCATAAAGTTATATCTTTGTTTGCATGATTTCGTTATTTCTATTTCTTCCATTATAGTTGAAGAGTTGTATTAGGTTTATACTGCTTGAATAGTTTTAATTACAAGCAAGTTTCCTATTCATGTTATGCTAGAATAAAGACAATCATCTTCCTATGTTTCAGGGAAGAGTCGACACATGTAGTTTAAGTTGTTTAGAGTCCAGTTAGTTAAGGATAGTTAGAATGTGTCTATATATTCAAAAGATTCTATGTAAAAGGGATATAGAGATTTTCATTACCAGCAATCTATATTATGTCTTTCTGAACTCAATAAAGATAATTCTAGATTTAGTCAGTGTGTGCAACAGATAGTTAGAGATTTGATTAAGATCTTGTGAGGATACAATTCACTCAAGCAAGGGCCCACTGAGGTATAATTGTAGCTCCCTTGTTAATGTTAGTTGTTAACAATTTCAGTAATTGCAATCAACTTGTTTCATATAAATAATTGATTGTTAATAGTCGAAGTAGTGTATGCATGTAGCTTAATAGAATTACCCATAGCAACTATTGTGTTTTATTAAAGTTTATAATATAGATATCTTTTCAGTTATAAGCAAATGTCTTTTTCTATACACAACCTCTCAGGAGCTCTCAGGAATCCTTAGGTTGTACATACAGTATAGGTGCCATCCAAGAAGATATGTCCCTGGTTTGACGTGATAAATGTAACACATTATAACTAGTGGGTCACTTGATAAGGGATATCCTAATCTGTTGAGTTGATTGCATGCCTTTTCTACATCAAATTTACTATTTAATAATGGAGTTAGACATTTTTGGTGTTCTTGCAAGGGATGGTACCAAGTTTTAAGAATTCCTAGGTTTTTAAATACTTCCCTTGCTTTCCTAGCATACAAATTATATTTTTAGTCTCTAAGATTATTAGACATCCAATCAAATATCAAATTATCAACTAACACTATGCAGAGAGGAGATTACTAGCTCAAACACCATTGCATGTGTTGGAGGAGAGATGCCCTAGCGAGGTTTCTTCTAGCAAACGAGAAACAACAAGAGATAACTAAAATAGATGACAAAGCTGAGATACCTGCCACAATAGAAGAGACTGTAGATCTGGCAGATATAGCCACTTGGCATCACAACACGATGGATGATGAAGCAGTAGAGAATCATGCTGAACCAATTACTTTTGAGTTCCCTATCACCAACCAGGAACAAGTGACTGCCATGAAGAACATCCCTCCTTCAGCTCTACCAAACTTTCATGGTCTTATTACAAAGGACCATGACACCTTTTTTGAATTTGATGTCCTTTGTCAAAGCAATGACTACACCACTAATGCACATCGATTGAAGCTTTTCTTGGCCACCCTCAAAGATTCTTCTATAAGGTGGTTTATGGGATTGGGCAGAGATGCGATGGTAAATTAGAGAACTATGAGGGAGAAGTTCCTAAAAAAATACCAAGAGTACTGCCATGGTAGAGACATAAGCGGTGATGACACAGTCAAAATGTCATAGAAGGAAGAAGAACCCCTTGAAGATTATGTAGAGAGGTTCATATTTTGCCTCTAAAGGTCACGCCAAAATGGACTCTCTCCAGAGTCACTCAAACTAGCATTTTCGAGGGGAGTGAATGAAGATTGCATGGATATCTTGGACCTGATCGGGGCAAGAGACATTTCTCAACTCCCATTTGATGAAATTTTCTAAATATTCAAAAAGTACTCACACTCAACCATGAAAAAGATGCACGACCTCAAATCCTTGTCTACCACAAAAGCGACTATAGGCGTCCCTCGTGTAGAAATCAGTAACCTCTCGATGGATATGAAGCAAGATATCATAAGTCATCTGGTGACTCAATTGGATAACCTACACGTGAAGAAAAAGCAAGGGGAAGAAGAAGAAGCCTTGGCAGAATACTATCCTCATTGCAAACAAAAGAAGGTTATTTGCAAATACAAAAGGATAGCTAACATTACTAAAGATACGAATGAAAAGCTAGACTTATGAGCTCTAGAAGATCAGGAAGGCCATGTGTTTTACATAGAACAATGCAAGCCCTGGTAGTAGAGACAAGGTATTCCTTCGAACCATTTATCTTATAATCCCTCATTTCCAGGTTCTCCAAATATTTCTAATTGCTATAATGCACCATGGAATAGTATGCCACCTCAATCTTGGTCAAACCTATCACCACCTAGTTGGACCCCACAACAAGGGGTATGGTCATAATAGCCATACCAGCCTCAAACCCATAGCCAGTAGTGGAAAACACCCCAAAATCCATGGCCACAGCAATGGAGAGGAAATCAACCCTGGCAAAATTCAAACGTAGGCTACCCACAACCACATCAGGCTTTACCTCAACAACTAGCTCTTATGTCAAATATTGCTATGTTTTCCCCTACACCACCAAGAGCAACCCAATTGTTTGCTCAACCTACACCAAATCCTAAGAACAAGCATGTCCAATAGGCTTGTACTAAAGAACCTATCCAATACCTAACTTATGTAGTTGAAGTTAGTGATGTTCAGCTACATTTAGGAAAAATGCTTTCTAGACCAATCTCTCCACTCATCATGTAACTTTCAAATGAAGACCCTTCCAACGATGCTAATGAACATCTCTATAATTATAACAAGCAACTCGAACAAGCTCCATCACAAATAGAAATCAAAACCAGAGAACCTCCATTCCCAAAAAGGTTGAACACACAGAAGCATGACCTAGAACTTGACTTTGATTTCCTTGGCTAATTAAAAAATGTCAGTGTTAAAATTATCGTGATTCAATATATCAAAGATGTGCCAATTTACACAAAAACTATAAGGGAACTATACCTCAAGAAACCAAGAAGAAAATGAAAGGGCCCACTAATTATTCATGTAATTGAACAACTTGCTAACATCATGAACTGGGCAACGTAGTTGTCCAAAATAAGTAAAATGAAAATCCAAGTGTGGAAACAACTTGGTAGTGGGAAACAGAGTTACCTAGCTTTTGTCCACCCCAAACTTTGAAAGGTTATTCATTCTACTGTACATAAAGCACTAGTTCATAGTATTGAATGGTATTGTGTATTTGTCCTAAGATTCATAGTATGTAGAAATCAAGCTATCAACATTGTCCCCAGACCAAATTTATAATAAAATCAAAATCCAAAATTTCCAAGTTGAAAATGATCAAAGATGTGTCTGATTCTAAAGCCTGCATTTGATCCAAAATGATCTTACCTTGTACTCTATGCATTGTTAGTGAATTTAATGATTCTTTCTCTACTAATTCGTAAAAATAACCAAAAAGAAAAGAAAGATGAGCTTTTATAGACTTTGATCAAGCATTTGGAGGTGTTGGAGGTGCAAATGAGATTGGTTGTGAAGTGTCCTAGTCCCAACAATTTAAAAAATAAAAACACTGATTAAAGGTATTAAATATGTTAAACTTGATCCAATTTCATGGTGTCAAACACCTACTTTTAACCATCCAACACATCACATACCACTAAATTCTTTACTTTTTTCAATCGATGAGTTTAGAAGAGCATACTTGGCCCCTATTTTTGCAAATGTTAGGCTAAACTTACATATAAGATCAAGAAAGATATACCATCATATTGTGTTAAACTGACATTATTTATCTTGTAATTTTGTTGAAGAGGCATGTGGAAGGAGATTCTAATACACACATGGAGGATGCTTCTGCTTGAACAAATTCTTTACCATGGTCAACAATGTCTCTCCTTCCTCCAAAATCATGAGTACCACAAGTAACAGAGATCATGTCAAAGAACATCCAAACATTTAATTAAGGCAAGAAAAAGATTTAATTAAATAATATAAAAGGGATAATTTACTCTTATACATTGTAAAATTTAAGTAACAATAAAAAGATAAATATACATTATGTAATCACCATTGAATTTAAAAATAATCAATACATTGAAAAGTCAAAAGTTTGACTATTTTCACTGTTGCCACCCTATAAATTGACATGACGTAATTTAGATGCCTCTTTATATCCATTCTTGACCTTCCCCGATGATTTGCACTACGAGTTAAGATTGCTAATTGCATAATACTTCAATTCAAATACATTTTGAACAATGGGAGAGTGGATAGGAGTTAGGGCGATGGAAAAGGTGGGGATGCCAAGTGGTCAAGAATTCAATTTTCTAAGCCAACAGATTGATAGCCAAGAATCATATCTTATTTGAAGATGTTTTCCTTCAGTTGAGAAGCTTTTCCGACAGACTCAAATTGGTCTAACAGCATGAGACATCTATTGAGGTGACTTTGTGGACTTTAAGTCCATTTAAAAATCCTATTGGCTAATTATTAACTCCTTAAATTATTATAACTTCTTAGATCTATAAGAAATAATGACAAACATTGAATACATATTTAATATAATTATGTAAAATGAAGGGTATATTTTTATAGTTCAATCTATGGTCACCTAATTAGAAACTAAATTTATTAGATAATGGTATAATATGACATAAAATTTTCAGTTCTTTAGTTCCAACTTTAAATTGCAAGATAGTGCATCCTAACATGTTGACCAATATTTCATTAGTCAGATGAAATTTTGAAACATGCATACTTTTGATGTCTAATGTCTAATATGTAATATGGCTAGTGAATAAAAGCTCTTCAATGCAAATCTTGTATTGGCATGTTGGATCAATTAAAAATTGAGTAGGTGATGTGCATTTTAAATTACCTGATATGTATAATGGACCATAAAAATTGTTTTGTGGATCTACTCATAAAAAATGTAATCAATGGAGAAAAAAGAGCAGAGAAAGATGTAGCATTAGTTTCAATAGCTCCCATGAAAGCATGTTCATGTGATATATTCTCATTTTCAACATTATCTTTGTGTATATCATTATGTGCCTCAACATTATTTATATGATTCAAAAAGAGGTTTGTGTAAATTTCTAATTGACTATTTGTAGGTGCATCCAAAGGATTTTTTATTATCATTGATGCCTTCAACCAGGATCATATTTTTATATATGTCTTGTATCTTGTGTTTAAGGCCCACACATGATTTAGTATAATGACCTTTAACCTTATGGAAGTTCCAAAATACGTGTTCCACAAATGTCATAGGACATTGTTTCTTTAGATCCAATGGATAGACAGGAGAGAGAGAGTGATTAAATTAGCACTTATTAAACTTTGAAGAACATCATCTAAACATTCTTGTAATTTAGTAAACTTCCTAAGAGAATTTGATTTGAATGAAGGGAAGAGTCAGAAATTGCCTATTTTACAATATTTACTCTATGTATTACATTCATTTTAGTGTCCATTCTCTTAGCATGTTTTATGTTGGATTTAGCCAAAACTTTAGCCTTTTTCCTATCACCAATATGCCAAAATATACATTTTTCCTAACTTAAGCATTTTTTAGTCTTATAGATACTTGGACATGTGACGTGTCCCTACATTTGTGGTAACATCCCAAACATATAAATACAAAGCCCCGACTTCAATATTTTCCAACAAATAAAATCTAACCTCTACAAATTTTCTAAGTTTTTTCCAATGGGACATGTAGACCAAAAGCCCTACATTTTGAATTTTTCAATTTTATTGGTTAATATTAGATGGAGTCAATTATGGGAGCCCATCATGTCAATGTCTCAAGGCATCAAGAGAAACAATAAACAAAAGGCCATGAGCAATTTTGTTGGAGCAAACAGAGTCTAAGGTGTCACAAGTTTCTATGGGACAGTTTCATCTCCCTGTCAAGTTTCATGCATGGTCAAAGGGAAAAAGAAACATCCACGTGTCATCTTAGCGCATCATTTTGATGTTGTCAATTTTAGTAGTGTTTCCTTTTGCGCCACTCATTGAGCCATTCATTAGGGAATCCATGTGTCATCTTGGGGCATCATTTTGATGTTGTCAGTTTTGGTAGTACATTATGTTGTGCCATTGGTTTAAAGCACCCAACCACAACCAAAACCAATTTACAAACAAATCACAAGGTTTGAACAAGTTAGCTTGCAACCAAATTTCCCCTTGCTTCTTAAGGCGATTATGAATGAATGAATGAAGGCTTTTAATAACGTCCACGAGGCTAGACAACCTAAGGGACCACATAAACTAAAATAAGCTGCAAAGAGAACCAAAACCCATAGGAAAACCACGAGCCGCAAAAGGAAGACTGCCCACACAGCACCTAACTGAACTCCCTTGCTTTTTGGATATTAGTTCTTCTGCTATGAATCTTGATCAAGTAGATAGCAAGTTTAGTTAACCTCTCTTCTTCAAACAAGTTGGTCAAGGAGTCAACGTTCAAAGTATCCATGTAATTGGCCCTAATGTCCTTGTAAGCTGGGCACTCTATAATGTAGTGCCATTCCATCTCCACTAATTCCAGATTGCAGAAACGGCAAATTCTCTCCTCCCATTGTACTAGAAAGAAACTAAACTACTTCGAGACTCTCAAGGGCAAGTATTGTTCATCTTTGGAGCTTCAAAGTATGGGTTTTCACAAAGGGCTCAAAAAGGAAAATTCACCATGTGTTGACAATTCAGTATGATGCAAGAGGAGCTACTATCCTTTATGAAAGGAAAGAATCCTTCAATGACTTTATATATCCCTACAAATCAAGGGAGAGGAAGAAGATGCACTTGTAGAAGATAGTGTATATCAAAACCCAAACAATAGATAACCCTAAGTAGTTTTTTTTATGTGAGTATATACATGTTAGTTTCTCTGATAGTCTAAGTTGACTCACCATAAAAGTATATGAGTTAGACTCATGATAGCACATGTTCCACCCTTGTTGTTGGTGTGAATTGATTCACTCCTGCTCTCATGGCAAGAGTCCTTCAAACAAGGGAGAATCCAATAGACTACCCTCTTCATGAGGAAGGATATTCTCACGGGCGGACAATGATATTATCATGTCAAGTGGCGATCGCACCAAATTGCTCACTCATTTCATGAGGAAGGGGCACTTGATGGTAGAAGATGGTATTTATGCTTGAATTAGTGTTGGAGTGTTGGGATGTTGACTAGTGAATCATTGGAGAGGTGTTGTTGTTGTTGTTGTGATTCTAATTTGACCAAGTGGGTCACTGGTTTGAATTTTGTTGAGCTTGTTCTAGTCTAAGAGACAAAAGGTGTTAAGCCTACGTTCTTCTAATTCAATCAACTCTTCCAAGAGGGATAACTCTCTTGAGTGAAATTCATCTCTTATGCACCTCCTTTCATTTGTCTCTTGGATTTGTCTTAGGATGGTTGCTTGTTCTTGAACTTATTCTTCATTTGGTGTTTCTTATATTAGTTGAGTTGCTCTTATCTCACTTAATATTGCCTCTATCTAATTTTCCCTAGATCCATGACATGTTGGGCATAAAATGTCAAGTGATATGGAGAAATGAAAAATTCAAGAGAGTGGCTTCAATGAGTTTGTTTGAACACGTTGACATTTTCTTTGCTTGATTTGTTGTATTCTCTTCATTTGATCTCTATTGAATGTTGTATTGTTCAAGAGGTTTGTTATGATTTATTTTGCATTTGAGAGTTTCTAAAACCTAACGAATGAACACATCATTGTGTTTTATTTTTCAATTTTCTATGAATGATATGCTAAAATGTATGCAAGCAACTAATTAACTCTTTTTTTTGTTCTTTTTTTGAAAATAAATATTTCAAGTGAAATAATTAGCTAATAAATCAAATAACTTTATTTTTGTAGTTTTCAATGAATGTAACTAAATGAATTAAATTTACATAAATGCAATCTCTACAATTTGTTTTGTGATTTTTAGTTTTCTATTTGACAAAAGAATTTTTTTGGTGTTTGATCATTACTGATGAATAGGTCTTGATAACTCATATTTGTGGATGTTTTAATTTGAAAGAATGCTTTGAAGCAAATGAATGTTTAAGCAACTTGAAATAGCTAAATTTAATCTAATCTAAAGAAGAAATTTAATCTAATCTAAATTTAATCTATGAAAAGAAATAACAAAATCTAAATATAACTCAGAAGCATCAATGAGATGTTTCAATTCTTGGGCAAATTGATGATCTAATTACTACTTTAAACTACCTTTTCAAACAAAGCTTATATGAAAGCAAATAAAACTAAATAACTTGTGTGAAGTTTCAATAGAGATTTTTTGAAGTTGTAGTGACTTGTGTCTTTAAAACATCTAGCTTTTCTATTGTCTTTTCCTCTCCAACTCCTAGAAACTCCTCTTGATGGAAGCATGGATTGGGAAGACTAGATGCTACAGTAAGTGATGGGACTTGAAATTGTCCCACTTCCTATGTTTATTTCTTTTTGTTACAGAACATTTCCTTGAACATTACCTGAGACTTCATATTGACATTTGAAGTTTAAAGAACTAAGATTGATATATAATATATTCATAAATGTCTGTATGTTTTGATAATTCTTTTCAAAGTATGATAGTATATTATGTTGAGTATGGTGATTTTTGGTATGGACGTATTATGGAATGTAGCTAATCTTCTATGCAACAAAGAAACAGATACTCGTAGCCAAGGTTGTTGTGAACCTACAGTCGTAGGAATAATCACCTGCAGCTGAAGGAGCAAGCACTCATAGCCAAAGGAGTAAAAGCCAAATTTGAAGGAATTGGTCTTCATAGTAATGATTCCACTCACCAACATTTACCCAGCAGTAGTAATGACTTATGTGAACAATAAGGAAAAACTTACAGTAGTGGTGGATGATGGCAAAGGACTAGGCGATCCTTTAGGAAGGATTGTATAAAGTTATATCTTTGTTTGCATGATTTCATTATTTCTATTTCTTCCATTATAGTTGAAGAGTTGTATTAGGATTATACTCCTTGAATAGTTTTAATTACAAACAAGTTTCCTATTCATGTTATGCTAGAACAAAGACAGACCTCTTCCTATGTTTCAGGGAAGAGTCGACACATGCAGTTTAAGTTGTTTAGAGTCCAGTTAGTTAAGGATAGTTAGAATGTGTCTATATATTCAGAAGATTCTATGTAATAGGGATATAGAGATTTTCATTACCAGCAATCTATATGTCTTTATGAAATTAAAGATAATTCTAGATTTAGTCAATGTGTGCAACAAATAGTTAGAGATTTGATTAAGATCTTGTGAGGATACAATTCACTCAAGCAAGGGCCCACTTGAGGTATAATTGTAGCTCCCTTGTTAATGTTGGTTGTTAACAATTTCAGTAATTGCAATCAACTTGTTTCATATAAATAGTTGATTGTTAATAGTTGAAGTAGTGTATGCCCGTAGCTTAATAGAATTACCCATAGAAACTATTGTGTTTGATTAAAGTTTATAATATAGATATCGTTTCAGTTATAAGCAATTGTCTTTTTCTATACACAACCTCTTGGGAGCTCTTAGGAATCCTTAGGTTGTACATACAGTATAGGTGCCATCCAAGAAGATATGTCCCTGGTTTGACATGATAAATGTAACACATTGTAACTAGTGGGTCACTTGATAAGGGATATCCTAATATTTTGAGTTGATTGCATGCCTTTTCTACATCAAATTTACTAGTTAATAATGGAGTTAGACATTTTTGGTGTTGTTGCCAGGGATGGTACCAAGTTTTATGAATTCCTAGGTTTTTAAATACTTCCCTTGCTTTCCTAGCATACAAATTACATTTTTGGTCTCTAAGATTATTAGACATCCAGTCAAATATCAAATTATCAACTAACACTATGCAGAGAGGAGATTACTAGCTCAAACACCATTGCATGTGGTGGAGAGATGCCCTAGGGAGATTTCTTCTAGAAAATGAGAACCAAGAAGAGATAACTAAAATAGGTGACGACGCTGAGATACCTGCCACAATAGAAGACACTGTAGATCTGGCAGATATAACCACTTAGCATCAAAACATGATGGTTGATGAAGCAGTAGAGAATCCTGCTGAACCAATTACTTTTGAGTTCCCTATCACCAACCAGGAACGAGCGACTGCCATGAAGAACATCCCTCCTTCAGCTCTACCAAACTTTCATGGTCTTATTACAAAGGACCATGACACCTTTTTTTTTGAATTTGATGTCCTTTGTCAAAGCTATGACTACACCACTAATGCACACCGATTGAAGCTTTTCTTAGCCACCCTCAAAGATTCTTCTTTAAGGTGGTTTATGGGATTGGGCAGAGATACGATGGCAAATTAGAGAACTATGAGGGAGAAGTTCCTACATAAATACCAAGAGTACTGCCATGGCAGAGACATGAGGGGTGATGACATAGTCAAAATGTCATAGAAGGAAGAAGAACTCCTTGAAGATTATGTAGAGCGGTTCATATTTTGCCTCTAAAAGTCACGTCAAAATGTACTCTCTCCAGAATCACTCAAACTAGTATTTTTGAGGGGAGTGAAAGAAGATTGCATGGATGTCTTGGACCTAATCGGAGCAAGAGACATTTCTCAACTCCCATTTGATGAAATTTTCCAAATATTCAGAAATTATTCACGCTCAATCATGAAAAAGATGCACAACCTCAAAGCCTTGTCTACCACAAAAATGACTATAGGTGTCTCTCGTGTAGAACTCAATAACCTCTCTAAGGATATGAAGTAGGATATCATAAGTCATCTGGTGACTCAATTGGATAACCTGCATGTGAAGAAAAAGCAAGGGGAAGAAGAAGAAGCCTCGGTAGAATATTGTCCTCATTGCAGACAAAAGAAGGTTAATTGCAAATACAAAAGGATAGCTAACATTACTAAAGATACGAATGAAAAGCTAGACTTATGAGCTCTAGAAGATCAGGAAGGCCAGGTGTTTTACATAGAACAATGCAAGCCCTGGTAGTAGAGACAAGGTATTCCTTTGAACCATTTATCTTATAATCCCTCATTTCCAGGTTCTCCAAATATTTCTAATTGGTATAATGCACCATGGAATAGTATGCCACCTCAATCTTGGTCAAACCTATCACCACCTAGCTGGACCCCACAACAAGGGGTATGATCATAATAGCCATACCAGCCTCAAACCCATAGCCAGTAGTGGAAAACACCCCAAAATCCATGGCCACAACAATGGAGAGGAAATCAACCCTGGAAAAATTCAAACGTAGGCTACCCACAACCACATCAGGCTTTACCTCAACAACTAGCTCTAATGCTAAATATTGCTACATTTTCCCCTACACCACCATGAGCAACCCAATTGTTTGCTCAACCTACACCAAATCCTAAGAACAAGCCTGTCCAATAGGCTTGTACTAATGAACATATCCAATACCTAACTTATGTAGTTGAAGTTAGTGATGTTCAGCTACGTTTAGGAAAAATGCTTTCTAGACCAACCTCTCCACTCATCATGTAACTTTCAAATGAAGACCCTTCCAGCGATGCTAATGAACATCTCTATAATTATAACAAGCAACTTGAACAAGCTCCATCACAAATAGAAATCAAAACTAGAGAACCTCCATTCCCAAAAAGGTTGAACACACAGAAGCATGACCTAGAACCTAAATTTGATTTCCTTGGCTAATTAAAAAATGTCAATGTTAAAATTCCCATGATTCAATCTAGCAAAGATGTGTCAATTTACCCAAAAAATGTAAGGGAACTATACCTCAGGAAACCAAGAAGAAAACGAAAAGGACCACTAATTATTCATGTAATTGAACAACTTGCTAACATCATGTTGGGCATCGTAGTTGTCCCAAAATACGTAAAATGAAAATCCAAGTGTGGAAACAACTTGGTAGTGGGAAACAAAGTTACCTAGATTTTGTCCACCCCAAACTCTGAAAGGTGATTCATTCTACTGTACATAAAGCACTAGTTCATAGTATTGAATGGTATTGTGTATTTGTCCTAGGATGCATAGTATGTAGAAATCAAGCCATCAACATTGTCCCCAAACCAAATTTATAATAAAATCAAAATCCAAAATTTCCAAGTTGAAAATGATCGAAGATGTGTCTGATTCTAAAGCCTACATTTGATCCAAAATGATCTTACCTTGTACTCTATGCATTGTTAGTGAATTTAATGATTCTTTCTCTACTAATTGTAAAAATAACCAAAAAGAAAAGAAAGATGACCTTTTATAGACTTTGATCAAACATTTGGAGGTGTTGGAGGTGCGGATGAGATTGGTTATGAAGTGTCCTAGTCCCAACAGTTTAAAAAATAAAAACACTGATTAGGTATTAAATATATTAAACTCAATCCAATTTCATGGTGTCAAACACCTACTTTTAACCATCCAACACATCGCATACCAATAAATTCTTTACTTTTTTCAATCGATGAGATTAGAAGAGCATACTCGGCCCCTATTTTTGCAAATGTTAGGCTAAACTTACATATAAGATCAAGAAAGATATATCATCATATCGTGTTAAACTAACATTATTTATCTTGTAATTTTGTTGAAGAGGCATGTGGAAGGAGACTCTAATACACACATGGAGGATGCTTCTGCTTGAACAAATTCTTTGCCATGGTCAACAATGTCTCTCCTTCCTCCAAAATCGTGAGTACCACAAGTAACAGAGATCATGTCAAAGAACATCTAAACATTTAATTAAGGTGAGAAAAAGCTTTAATTAAATAATATAAAAGGGATAATTTACTCTAATACATTGTAAAATTTAAGTAACAATAAAAAGGTAAATATACATTATGTAATCACCATTAAATTTAAAAATGATCATTACATTGAAAAGTGAAAAGTTTGGCTATTTTCACTGTTGCCACCCTATAAATTGACATGACATCATTTAGATGCTTCTTTATATCCATTCTTGACCTTCCCTAGTGCTTTGTACTACGAGTTAAGATAGCTAATTGCAGAATACTTCAATTCAAATACATTTTGAACAATGGGAGAGTGGGTAGGAGTTAGGGCGATGGAAAATGTGGGGATGCCAAGTGGTCAAGAATTCAATTTTCTAAGCCAACAGATTGATAGCCAAGAATCATATCTTATTTGAAGATGTTTTCCATCAGTTGAGAAGCTTTTCCGACAGACTCAAATTGGTCTAACAGCATGAGACATCTATTGAGGTGACTTTGTGGACTTTAAGTCCATTTAAAAATCCTATTGGCTAATTATTAACTCCTTAAATTATTATAAATTATTAGATCTATAAGAAATAATGACAAACATTGAATACATATTTAATATAATTATGTAAAATGAAGGGTATATTTTTATAGTTCAATCTATGGTCACCTAATTAAAAACTAAATTTATCAGATAATGGTATAATATGACAAAATTTTCAGTTCTTTAGTTCCAACTTTAAATTGCAAGATAGTACATCCTAACATGTTGACAATATTTCATTAGTCAGATGAAATTTTGAAGCATGCATACTTTTGATGTCTAATGTCTAATATGTAATATGGCTAGTGAATAAAAGCTCTTCAATGCAAATCTTGTATTGGCATGTTGGATAAATTAAAAATTGAGTAGGTTATGTGCATTTTAAATTACTTGATATGTATAATGGACCATAGAAATTGTTTTGTGGATCTACTCATAAAAAATGTAATCAATGGACAAAAAAGAGCAGAGAAAGATGTAGCATTAGTTTCAATAGCTCCCAGGAAAGCATGTTCATGTGATATATTCTCATTTTCAACATTATCTTTGGGTATATCATTATGTGCCTCAACATTATTTATACGATTCAAAAAGAGGTTTGTGTAAATTTCTAATTGACTATTTGTAGGTGCATCCAAAGGATTTTTTTTATTATCATTGATGCCTTCAACTGGGATCATATTTTTATATATGTCTTGTATCTTGTGTTTAAGGCCCACACATGATTTAGTATAATGACCTTTAACCTTATGGAAGTTCCAAAATACTTGTTCCTCAAATGTCATAGGACATCATTTCTTTAGATCTAATGGATAGACAGGAGAGAGAGAGTGATTAAATTAGCACTTAATAAACTTTGAAGAACATCATCTAAACATTCTTGTAATTTAGTAAACTTCCTAAGAGCATTTGATTTGAATGAAGGGAAGGGTCAGAAATTGCCTTTCTTGCAATATTTACTCTATGTATTACATTCATTTTAGCGTCCATTCTCTTAGCATGTTTTATGTTGAATTTAGCCAAAACTTTAGCCTTTTTCCTATCACCAATATGCCAAAATGTACATTTTTCCTAACTTAAGCATTTTTTAGTCTTAAATAGATACTTGGACATGTGACATGTCCCTACATTTGTGGTAGCATCCCAAACATTTAAATAGTTTGTATGAGCACAAAGCCCCGACTTCAATATTTTCCAACAAATAAAGTCTAACCTCTATAAATTTTCTAAGTTTTTCCAATGAGACATGTAGAGAAAAAGCCCTACATTTTGATTTTTTCAATTTTATTGGTTAATATTAGATGGAGTCAATTATGGGAGCCCATCATGTCAATGTCTTAAGGCATCAAGAGAAACAATGAACAAAAGGCCATGAGCAATTTTGTTGGAGCAAATAGAGTCTAACGTGTCACAGGTTTCTATGGGACAGTTTCATCTCCCTGTCAAGTTTCATGTAGGGTCAAAGGGAAAAAGAAACATCCACATGTCATCTTAGCGCATCATTCTGATGTTGTCAATTTTGGCAGTGTTTCCTTTTGTGCCATTCGCTGATCCATTCATTAAGGAATCCATGTGTCATCTTGGTGCATCATTTTGATGTTGTCAGTTTCGGCAGTACATTCTGTTGTGCCATTGGTTTAAAGCATCCACATGTTACCACTAGACATCATTAGATGGGTCCTAGCAAATGAATAGAAACATCCACACATCAACGTTGTGCATCACCAAAATAAAAGGTTTAGTTGTTCTGGTGCCGAGGACACAATGTTGAAGGGGCCAACAGGTTCTACAGGTTGCTTTGTGTTCAATGCCTAGCTAACTGTGGGTCTTTCTACTATCAAATAATGGGTATTATCTTGCCTTGTGGGGTTGTTAAACTATCTTGTCATTCCTAGTTCTTTTATCTTATCCACCCTTGTAGGAGTAATAGCATGGGAGGATACAGTTGGCACCCCAAAAAGAGGAGTTATTTCTTCTTTTTTACTATCATGTCTTGGTTGCTTTACTTGTTCATACTTTTGATTGTGTTCTTCCATTACCCTTTTCTTTGACCTTGTAAGATAATCAAAATGAACTTGAGGTTTACTTGATGTTGATGACAATTGGTTGAGCATTTAGACTTCTGGCTCTTCCCAAGTAACCATGTTATGTTCTTGAGTGAATGAGATCTGATTACAAGACACTTCTAACATTTGCCCATCTTGAGTAGCATTATGACTTTGGTTTGAGAAAATGTTTTGTTTTTATTCAGCATTGAAACTTGAAGTAGAAGCATGAGAGCTTGGGTATGTATAACACCAAGGAGTAGGTTCCTTCGTATAATTATTTTGTGCTAGAACCAACTCTCTAGTAGGGTTATGAGTAATTTGCTAAAGAGGCATTTCTATAGGTACAATCTGGTTTTGCAAGGACGTGGGAAATCTTTTATGCTAATACATTGGTTTTGGTAAGTAGATTTAATTTCTTTGATAAGGTCTATTATTTTGGCTTAATTGGAAGTGACCATTACATTGCTAGGCATGAGGTGGCAACTAGTTCAATAAAATGATATTTAGGGATATGCCTTTTAGCTAACAACATTGAGAGAGTTCCAAGGTGAAGATCCAACTTTCAGTACAATTATCCTAGTCCAAAGTTCAAATGTTATAGTCAATGGTTTTTTAAAATCTCTCTACAAGGCCACATAAGCAACATGTTGTCAAACAATCCTTGCAAGAATTTTTCATATTTAAGCTTCCTTATTACCTTTAGTATCACAAGGAAAGCATACAAAGAAGAAGAATGCTATTATTAGGATTCAAATAGCAATAGAAATTCACTCGTATAATAGCCACCCACATGAAAATTTTCCATCTAAACTCTCAGAATTAGACAAGTTATGACATAATTTTAACCCAATTTTATACAAGCATCATTTACTTATTTCTTGTCACTTGCAATCTATTCACATTCAGTTCCAAAATCAAATGCTTATTTTCAACACAAATCATTATTCAATGGGAATCTAGTTGGTTAAACCAAATGTACTTTATAACATATTTTGAGGTTAGTGAGAATTGGGTTTCACTCTTCTATTGGCTTAAGCTTCGATTATTTTCACTTGATTGAGACCACTTACTCACAACCATAAAAATTTGCTTAATCAAATAAACAACTTTTTTTTTTTTTTAATGGAAACAACCAAAACTTGTCTTTTGGCTATACTACTTTGAGTAAGGGGATTCAATAGACCAAAGTCACCCAAAAGTCAAAGCACAAAGCTGACATGATGAGAAAATATATTTATCACTTTTCGTTGTGAATGAGGTGTAAAATTACTAATTGATTGTTTGACCATTGAAATGGATGATATTTAAGTAGAGTGTCATCTTTACCAATTAAACTATAACCCTTCAATATAAACATCTTTTGAAAATTGTGTAATAGATAGCTCAAACTCATGCTGCCTGGAATTTTATTCCTCATTATTTATGTTTATATAAACGTAGAGAGCGAAAATGGAATCACTTATACCGCAAAAGACGATTTTATAGTCGTTTCCCTCCACTTGGAATTGCAGCTGCCCACACCGTGTACGGGCACTTGTTTCTGATCTCAAACTTTATAGCCTTCACTTTCATTCCTGCACTCAAGAATAAAATTGTAGATTGTAAAAGCGTGAAATTCTCTAGTTTAATCAAACATTAAGCGCCATATTGAAAGATTGTAATCTTTGTATCTAAATAGGCTATGCTAAATGTTACCTTGGAGAAAAACAGCGAGTGCTGCTACGAGAGCAATCCAAACAAACATCGCTCTGGCCATTGTTATGTTCCAAACTGCAATCAAAGATAGTTCATTGAATGTGAGTGCTTATGTGCAGAATGAATTTTTACTTTAGAGGAAAATTGTGAGTGCATGTGCTTGGAAGATTCGTAATTTTTTTAATGATGAAAAGTGCTATACGGAAGACTTGTAATTGACTTCATTGCTTAAACTACACGGCTTAGATCCCTGTTTTTCAAAGTCGAGATAAGAAGGAATGGCTACCGAATATCTCGGCCGGTCCAACGCGCAAAGACGTTTGAATGGAACTCTTTCAAATCCTTTAAATAAAAGTTTTTTTGTTTGGTTATTCTTTCCTTTCGTACGGCCAGCTATTTTGGAAACGGAAATGGACCCTTTTGAAAATGGATCTTTTTATAGTCTATTATGTCGAGCAACCTGATTTTGGGTCTACAGGTGGCTTATAACATTTGAGACTACCTCATTCTTCCTATATTTAAAATCCTTAATATAAGAGTTTTCATGATGATAAATTTTCTTTTTTTAGGTTGTTTATTAATAATTGTTTATGTCTTGTAGATATTTCTTTAGGAAACAATTGGCAGCGAATAGATTAGTAAGGTTTGATTGGGTCACAAGTAAATTGTTTATCTTAGAAACTGAACATCAAACTTATATGCTTACCACCGATTAAGCATAAATAGAAGCTATACTAATTAGAGGAATAATATGGTATGTAGCTTGTTACAACAATTACTGAGGTTTATCTTGAAACTTTATATTCACAAAACAAAAGAAAAATAACAGGGTAAGAACAAATGCACACTTGTGCACACACATAAAGGCACATATACTTTTAGTTTTAACACTTTCCTACCAACTTGGGTTGCATGTGATTTAGTCTCAACAACCTATAATACCTCACTATATTTTCCAATCCAATAAATACATCACGTCAAGACCATACAATGGCAAGACAAGCATGCATCCATAGTAAAAACCACCTATAAATTATTAACTTCATAAAACTCTCATTACCAAGCATTCATGTACTTACACTACCACCAATTTTTTCAAAAAAAATAGCCATGATAATTATCAATCAGAATTGAATCTTGTATGCATGTAGACATTAAATGAGCATTTAAACACATAATTTTAATATCTTTTACTAGTTACTTATAATAATGACTACACAAGTACCAAAATCATATGCCTGATTTATATTGGTATAGCAAGAATTTACAAGTCATAACAATTTTTTTAAAGACAAAGGCATAATATTTGTGAAAGAACAATTGCTCCACATTACAATTAAAAGGCAATCTAAGATTTTTATTTGCGTGATGCATTCAGGTAAACAATGGCTGAGGTCACGGATAAATAAAAAGGAACAAAATTCGCTTGTAAGGATAATATTAGAAATTTTAATATGTATATTTGATTGAACATTAAATATATAGATTTTGAGAGAAGTTTCATCGGATAACATACCCTTGGAAAAACTAACATCGAAGTTGAAATCGTTTGCCAAATCCATCCCTTGGAATATTTTATGTTGATACTGACAAACTTGCAAACAACAATATACACACTAAGTGAAGATGAGGTTAGAACTATACAACTACCAAACATCAGCCATGACCTTGAAGAGAGTTTTTAACTCTTATTTTGGACTTGGACGTGGTTGGTGAAAGTTGTCTTGCAAATTCACTGCATAGCAACTCTGCAATCTAAATATTTGTTAAAATCAAGCCAGCTTTGTTATCATATATGCATGATTGGCACAAAATTGGCATTAAATTCATAAGTTTGAACCTTTCTATCAGAAAATGAACAAATTGGAGGACAACTATGGCTTGTAATTTATCAGTCCCCTTTTAATAGCAAAGAGAAACGAAGTTCACCTAAGTTTCTGTCTTATTGAAACTAGCAATTGGACCCATAGGTTCAATGGGCACGCTGATAATTTTTAGAAGAAATTGTAGAATTTGTTAGATGTATCCTTAGAGTTTTAACATGTTTTGATTATTTTGTTCCTGTTTTGATCTATTTTTTGTCTACTTGACCATTGCGAACCAAGGTTCAATTCATTGTTGACCTCCATAGAGCATAAACATTCACATGTTTTGACATCATTTACTAACCCAAAAGTAACAATTACACTTAACTCACATAATTGCTCAATAATGACAAGCTATGAGAAATTAACTAATGAAAAATAATTCCAAAGGGCATTTTGGCATGGGCAGAGAGGATGTTGCCAAAGGTTGTAGAATTTGGCTTTATATGTGCCAATTGTATTTTCTTTAAATTTTCTAAAACCTTTTCAACAAATCGATTTTGTGCGTATCTTACAAACATAACAATTGATGAGAACATACCTCTAAGGCATTCTGTCCATTAGGTCACGTGCCTTGTTTATGCTACTATTATTCATTCCTTGTGAGAAGGTGTTCTTCAAAATACAAATCTACATTAACTTTTTCAAAAATTCTTGGACTTTAAGGTTTCAAATCTTGGAGTTTGAGAAATTTGGAACAATCTACTGCTGGGTTGCTTGATCCAATAGTTATTTTTTTAGATTTTTTTTTGCTCGATTATTTTTTTAGATTTTAATTCTTGAATAATTTATAGAATTTTACAAACTTATTGAGTTTTAGACATGGATAAGTCTTGATTGCCCTTGAAAACATTTAATGAAAATAAAAAATTATAAAGATAAATAAACATATTATAATGTATTATATTGAAATATATTTTATGGTTTAGTTGACTATTTTTATTATAAACAAACTAAATTAAGTTAAAATTGAGATAATATATTGAATTAATAATGTTTATTATATAAATTTTGTGTTGAAAATAGCATCTCTTGTAAATGAACTAATATTCAATAAAATTATACATAAATTTATGTCCACAGAGCAAGGTCACATGTTTGACTATGCGATGAAACCCTTAAGTTCATGTCACTTACCTATTAAATTAGTGAGATAGCCAAGCAATAGTAATTGGCAATGTCTAAAGTTGCATCTCCTACCAATGAGGAAGAAAAGAAAGAGGCCACAAAATATAATTTCAGACATGATATAATTGTGTTTCTTGTTTATTTTCTAAATAAATGTAAAATTCATGGAAGTTACTCCTTTCTAAAACTTTCAAGAGTTCTACACCATGTGCGTGCCATTTTTTATATTTGTTCCCTGTAATTCTCTTTTTAAAATAATAATTTTATCATTAAATCACAACCCCTCCTATAAATTTGAGAGAGTTGGCGCTCTCTATTGACGCCCACCCACTTTCACATTTCAACCCACTCTTGTAATTCTTTGTATCTTCTTTTCGCTCAGATCTACGCTTGAAGAAATTATGCTTTTCAATATGATCGGAAAGCCCTACGAGATGACGCTTCACAAATGTAGTTTTTCCCGTTTATGTTGGAAACATACACAACCAAGAATTTAGAATGCACAACAGAAACTCAAATCAAGCATGCAATAAGAACACAATCACAACACAGTGATTTACCCTGGAAAACCCCAAACCCAGGAAAAACCAGCAATGAAGATCTTCATATTAACCCTTAGCCCCAACCAGGCTGAGCCAGGAGGCTTCAACCAGCCACACATACAATGGAGTCACCAAGCCATTAGATAGACTTCCATACATGCAAAACCATGGGCTCAAAACCATGAGCTCCAAAACCATGGACCAATACAACTAGCACAAAACCATGTGCTAAAGACCACTAATGGTTAATCCACTAACTCTAACCCAAGAACTAGTTTAACCCAACAATCCCCCCTTTAAACTTGGTCTTGGGGTTAGCACCAAACCCCCCTTCCACAAGCACCAAGTGCAATGCCCTCACTGTCACCGAGATCGACATCAAACTGGGAAGCCACATGACTCTAAGCCCCCTTACCACCTGGGAGAACTCCTCTCTTACCAGGCCTTTCCTTTCAAGGATTGAGCAAGCCATACCAGCCATCAGTCCAAATACATGTATTAAATTTTACATACAACTCCATTACAATCTTGTTCTTGCTAGGCTGCAGCAACTGCATCGACTTTGACTAGGCAACATGCCTACATCAGCAACCACGACCAATCTTGCACAGACCTGCTCATGCTCAACCTTCTTCCGAGAGCCAGAGCACTCAAACCTTCTATTTCAGCAAGAATACCAGATCAAAAAATAAATGCTACCTTATCTCCACACGTTGCTCCTCCGCAGACATGAATGTTGGAGCTTGCAACTCAAGCTCTGATACCAATTGTGAATTCTAAAACAGAAAAACAAAACCAGAAAAGAACAGCAAGAACAAAATGAATTCTCAGAACGAAGATAAAGCAAAACAGCGCACAGAGGAATAAACAGATTTTAACGTGGTTCGCCAATGTTTCTTTCCTTGCTTTCCCATTCACTCCCCTGTACATATATAGCTGGAAATTATAGCCCATGATCGTCGTAATGCTCGTTCGATGAGACAAGAAGACGAAGACCCATTGCCTTCCTCTGCGTATGATCCAACCATTTCAATTCCCGAGTCCTCACACTTTACAGAGGAGGAGGCAAAAGAAGATAATAAATATCAAGAGCACCCATTGGATGGGCCTTCAAAATTTGACCTCTATCAACGTTCTGTTCAGTCACCTAAAGGAGACATCAGCTATATGCAAAAGTTCTTTTGGATCTATATTGGAGGACGCTCACCTCTTCATCTACAAGAGGATTTTTGTGGAACTGCTTTTTTAAGTGCAGAGTGGCTGCGTAATGATCCTCGACGGACAGTTGTTGGAGTGGACTTGGATGTTGAAGCTCTAAAATGGGGCCTGAAACACAATGTAGATAATGTTGGAGCTGATGCCTACTCTAGAATATGTCTATTTCATGGAAATGTATTGCATCCTCTGTCTAGTGCACAACTTATTAACTCCAGTTTGCTGGAAGGAGAAAATGACAAATCACTAAGAAATGCAGAGGTTGAGCCTACCAGTGCAATAGAAGATGATGTAGTTCATCATGTCAAAAACCTAAAATTTGAAAATAATGAGAATGTTCAAGATAATCATGGGGGAAAAGGCAGTTCATGGCCGGAGACTTAGACAAATGCCGGTCTACCACTGGTTATGTCTTTACATTTGCCGGGGCAACCATTAGTTGGGTCTCTCGGTTGCAACAAACTGTAGCTCTGTCATCAACAGAGGTTGAATACATAGCGCTCTCGGAAGGAGCCAAAGAAATGATATGGCTTGAGCGTTTGTTGACCGAACTGGGCTGTCTGAAATCAGTATTCCCATTATTTTGTGATAGCCAAAGTGCTATTCACTTGTCAAGAAATTCAGCTTTTCACAGTCGAACAAAGCACATTGACCTTCGATACCACTTTATCCGCCATCTTATTGATGAAGGCAAGTTGCAGGTCACAAAGATTGACACAAAGGTTAATCCGGTGGATGCATTAACAAAGATTGTTCCTCGAGAGAAGTTCGAATTCTATAGATCTTCTCTCGGTCTTGTTCCTCTATGACACTGAATTTCAGGAAGGGGATCTCTCTCAGAGCAGCTTCATTGCCATTCCCATTGGTCTTCAAGTGGCAGATTGTTGGGCACGTGGACTATGTGAAGCCCAACAGTAATGGCGTACACTTCCTGACTCCACTTATTTCTTCTAATGGCTCTTCCTGAATATAGCCATTCTTGGCTTGTAATTGCAGCGGCTCTGGATTCTCTCCAGCCGTTTGGCAGTTGTGATGTATTCGAGTCTTTTGCAGGACGAACGGTATAGAGTCTTTTTTGGGCTGCAGTTCTATGAAGAGACTGGAGTAGTATGAAACACTGAGTCAGTGAGCTACTGTAAAAGGATATACAGTCATACTGTGATGTTTGTAATCTAGAGAGAGAGAGAGATTGATAATAGATTGCCCTTCGTTGTGGATGTAGCCAACATTGGCAAACCACGTTAAAATCTGTTTGTTCCTCTGTGTGCACTGTTTTGCTTTATCTTCGTTCTGAGAATTCATTTTGTTCTTGCTGTTCTTTTCTGGTTTTGTTTTTTTGTTTTAGAATTCACAGTTTATACAGATTTCCATAACACATTGAGATCATTCAAAACATCACCAACAACAGTAACCTTAATAAAAACATTAGACCTCAGAACTCTTAACTTTTTAAAATCTTATCTTACTGGTGCCTCCGTCACCGACAATCACAAGCTTAAAATTTGGGCAATCAGCGTGCTGGCGGGAAGACCCTGGATGGTAAATTAACCAGATAAATAAGCGTAGAAAAGAATAGAGCGATCAAAACCTTAGGGTTTAAGAACAATAAACAGAGCACGGAGAGATCTACAACCCACCATTTTTCACATCAAAAGCTCTTCAGATACCCAATCAGACGCCAAATCCAGGAGGACCAGAGGCCTACCGATCCAATCTATTAAAAAAAAAAAAAAAATGCGCTGCCGGAGACGGATAAATTCAGTTGCCAATCTCCTCCTTTCTTAACTATCTTTGCCAATCTATTTAAAATAAAAAATGCGCTGCAGGAGACGGATCTGAGAAGAAAAAAGTTGCAAGAATAAACAAAGCTAAGCCAGCTGTGAGAAGAGTCGCAGTCTCATTGATTGCAATCAATGCGTATGGGAGGATTGAGTGCATTTCAACTATTGGATGTTGAGATCATTTATGGTCTGTGGAAAAATCAATGGTTAAGATGCTTTTCATGGTAGTCCTTTTAATTTGGATCATTGATCTATATAATTCATCATGTGCCGCTCACATAAGAAATGCTTATCAGCGTAATAAAATCTATCCAAGGATAAGTAAAATGAAAATCCAAGTGTGGAAACAATTTGGTAGTGGAAATCAGAGTTACCTGGCTTTTGTCCACCCCAAACTCTGGAAGGTGATTCATTCTACTGTACATAAAGCACTAGTTCACAGTATTGAATGGTATTGTGGATTTGTCCTAAGATACATAGCATGTAGAAATCAAGCCATCAACATTGCCCCCGTACCAAATTTAGAATAAAAGCCAAATCCAAATTTGCCAAGTTTGAAAATGATTGAAGATGTATCCAATTCTAAAGCCTACATTGACCCAAATTGATCTTACCTTGTACTCTATGCATTGTTAGTGAATTCCCTGGTTCTTTCTCTACTGATTTGTAAAAATAACCAAAAATAAAAGCAAGATGAGCTTTTATAGACTTTGATCAAGCATTTGGAGGTGCTGGTGGTGAGGATGAGATTGGTTCTGAAGTGTCCTGGGCCCAACAGTTTAAAAACACAGATTCGGTATTAAAAAATTTAAGACTCAATCCAATTTCATGGTGTCAAATATCTACTTTTTATCGGTCATTTTTAAATATCATCCACTTCAACAGTCAAAATGTCAGTTTTGCCAATAAAAATAGAATAAATATTTACCACTTTTGATTATGAAGGAGGAGTAAAATTACTATTCACTGTTTGACCATTAAAATAGATGATATTTAAGTAAAGTACTTTTTACCATCAACACATGGCATACCAATAAATTCTTTGCTTTTTTCAAAGAGCATACTCAGCCCCTGCTTTGGCAAATGTTGGGTTAAACTTACATATAAGATCAATAAATATTTAGCATCATATTGGGTGAAACTGACATTATTTATCTTGTAATTTTGTTGAAGAGGCATGTGGAAGGAGACTCTAAAATGTTGGAATTAAAAGCACTACACAGTGGGATCCAGATACATGATATTCTGTATACCTGTGAAAGATCAGAAATCTTTAATCATATCAGTTGACAAGGAAAGATATTTCACCACTTCCTGGCAATCGAAGTGGAGGAGAATGGGAGAGTGTGCAGAGGTCTTACAAGCACTGTGATGAACTCTGGGATGAAGTAGAACGCAGTGTCGTTTGAGATCAGGGGTTCCATTCCTATCGAAGATTGAGATTGAGGAGCCCGAGGGCATGTAAACAAAACATACCCTCATCTCATTCAAGCCAAACTTTACCATAGTCAGAAAAGAGGGGAAAAGGTATAATACACACCTGGAGGACGCTCCTGCTTGAACAAGCTCTTCGCCATGGTCAACAATATCTCTCCTTCCTCCAAAATCGTAAGTACCACAAGTCACAGAGATAATGTCAAAGAACATCCAAGCATTTAATTAAGTTGAGAAAAAGCAAGAGGATGTGGGGACTCTTTGCAACATATGGTGGTTTAATAGAAAAATGGTGACGTTTCACCCTCGAAGTGGTGGAAGCCATGACCATCTGGCTCTTACCCATCATTGACCTGTGACTTGGTCACTTTAGGCCTCTTCCTCGTCCAACACCTAATGTTCAAGGAGCCCCTCGCCTAGATCCACATCACCAGGTTGCTTTGTAGATTTTAAGTCCATTTAAAAATCCTATCGGCTAATTATTAACTCCTTAAATCATTATAACTTTTTAGATCTATAAGAAACAAGTCATTTGGCAGGACGGTTTTGTCCTTTGGAGTCCAATGTATTAACAATGGACTTGAATGTTGTAAGAAAGAATGCTAGCAATTATTTGGAACCTTCAATGGAAACCATCACTTATCCATTTTGATTCAGCTCTTGTGTCTCCTATTACCAAGAGAGTGCCCTGGGCTGACTCGTCATCTTATGGTCTGTTTTAGTGTAAGGCTTAGGATTTTCTTTTTGGCTCTGCCCATATCCTTCAACTTTTGAAAGATTTTCTAGAATGGACTGCAACGATTGCAGAATTTGCACATAGAAGATCTGTTGAAAGGCTTTAGAAAACTACAAATTGAAAAATGTGGAAACACAGGTAATGCAGGTAAATTGTTTGACAAAATGTCCAAAACCATTAAAACAGGCAGATAGACCTATACCGCTAAACAATGAATTTATGAAAATTAATATAATTCATGGTATGGCAAACCACAATAGCACATAACCACAGTATCAATGAAGACAGTCTAAGTTTTTATCTTTTGACATTTAAAAAAAAATGGCGTCATGCATCTCGTGTGTGGACTTGACGTTTTTTACAATCTTCAATGAAACCAAGGAAGTTACTAGACCTTGATCTTGATGTTGGTGGGATGCTTGTCTTTTATTTGGGTTGTCGCAGAGCAAATTGGTTTTCAACTTTTTCTTCAGAATGGTTAATTTCGATTCAGTTCTTGTGTCTCCTATTACCAGTTCTTGTCTGTTCTCCTTTCGATTCAGCCCCCGTGTCTTTTATTACCAGTTCTCTGTTCTTTGTGCCAAAGAGTTGTTGCATTAATGACCAACCTTAAGATGGTTTTAGTTCCTCTTTAATATTAGAAACAATGTTGAACTTAGATGGCAATGTTGGTGATGTGCAATAAGAACATCCTTTAATTGCAATGGCATAAGAGAAGCTTGTCAATTCAACTGGAGAAGAACTAATATTGTCAACTAAAACAGTTGTTGTTAGTAATTTATCATATAATGTCTCAACATATTTTACTAAAAACATTTCATCATCATTTCAGTATAAGCTATATAAAATGGATCATTAATTTTTAATAAACAAATTCTTAAAATCTTATAATCAAGATAGGAAGAGCGATTGAATTAAAAGGCTCCACAAGAAGGAAAGAACATGCTAACTTTGCTAAATTGTTAAAATCTAATACATAATAGAATGCATAGATAACCTATTTGAAAATGAAGAGATATGAATAATTTTTGTATTCTTAGTCCTTGGCAATCTATGGATTCAAATCTTGGCACATCATTAGAAGATATTTGTATCACATTGCGAGAGTTCAAAAGCTTTAGATCCCGCAACCATTCATGTTGATAGTAAAACTAGTAATCTACTTAGAACAAAGAAAGTTGATAATGAAAATGCATCTGCCTCTATCTTTATAAAATGTACTCATTGTAGAGGTTAGGAATGAAACCTTGCTTAGGCTTGGAACCACTATAATCATTCCAGAAGAATATTGAACATTCTTGTGCAACAAGACACTTCATAGTGCAAAATAAACTACATATTTATTTGAAGCAGGGGAAAAGCCAATATCCAAGTTCAAGCACATGTGGAAGGTAGAGCATACAGACAAGGCATCCAAATTGTTTGATAGAATGACTATAAGAAAATAATTCTCACGGACCACTATGACTGTAGGATACATATAGAATGGGTTTGTTCAATGTTTGTAGGATTTAGATTTGGCATTGTACTCCCAGCCTATGCTTAAATGTGAGCTTTGGAACAGGATATAGATATCCATCAAAGCATAAAGGGTTGTAGAGTTTTATCATATGTTGTAGTTACAATTGTTTTGATAATTATGTTTGCAAAACATAGAAGCATATACAAATCTGTTGAAGGCATAAGACAACTGAGAGGGGGTGGGAGGGTGTGGGGGGGGAGAGTGGGGGGTGAATCAGTTGTATCAAAACTTTAACTCCTTTAAACAAAATCACACTCACATTCACTTACTTTAACTCCTTATTCTATTATGAAGATTAAACATGAATAGCAGAATCAAAACATAAACACGTCAACACCATACACACATGAACACCAGATTTTTACGTGGAAAACCCTAAAAAGGAAAAACCACGGTGAGTGTTAGCTCACAACATAATGTAGTAACAATACCGAATAATAAAGAGACTCACTACCTTAGGGCTCACTACCCAAAATGCTCACTGCCAAAGGGTGGCTCACTACCAAGGGGTGGCTCACTGCTATGAACTGATATAGTAGCATCTACAACATGCCTGAGTTTAGTTCCATTGAAGCACAATAAATCTCTTCTGCTCTGCTTTTACAACACACACACTAAATAACTTCGCATCTTTGCCCACACTTCTAATCACTCACAAATTTATTACATATATTTATACCAATCATCAACCTTGGAACATTCATCAAGGTCGGCAATATAATTTACAATCATTGGAACTATCTCCAAGGTCGGCATACATACATTATTCAGATTAGGTCTGGACCTAAACAAAATTGCGAAGAAAATAAATGAAGGAAGAGCACTTCACAGCTTAGCTCGGACCCAAACACATCCTTACATGCTTCAACACGCTTCTATAATCCACAAACCACCTCTACAACAAGTGTAAATAACCAAGTTGGCCAGAACTAGAACAAACATCAAGAATACTTAAATGCACGCTTCCAAGAACTTCATTATAGCTTGCGGATCAAGCACACACCTTCAGTACATTTTGGAGACATCCACAATCATCATAGAATCACCTAGGAACCAAAATAAATCCAACCGCAATAGATCTCACTTGAAGACAACAAATATCACTTGAAGACATATCACAGACTGCTTCACAACAAACACTATCGAACTTTGCTAATCAATAACTTGCTTTCCGGAGCACCAAATCACAAATCCTTTGAAGTGAAGATAGCTAAGGACCTTATAAACTTAAGTCCAAAACCACAAGACCAAAATTCAAATTGTGGAGCAAAATAATTTCTCTTTGTCACTCTCCAATTGCTATCAGACATAGTCTTCAAACTGGTGAATAGAACTTTTGCTGCACAGCGATCGAGACCACTAAATTCTAGATTTAGCATCTTCAAACACTTCTCTAAATCATATCCAAATCTCATACTCCGGTCTTCAATATAGAGGAAATGCAGAGCAAAAACTCAGACAATGTCCTTAACATGACAACTCAGTGACTCAACAAACAACAATCTCAGAAGACATAGTTGACACCAATGACAACACAAACATGTTGACATCAATGACAACACCAGTTAGCACATACTTGCAAAAAAATCAAGTAAACTATTTGACACATGTATGCAAAATGCAAAAGCATAGATAAGACATGTGAACTATATGACAAAATGCTGGAAGGAATTTAGCGTTTTCAGGTATATTTTGCTAAAAGTCAAATAGAGGCCTTGCACAATGCACATACAAGTTGTTTTTTCCATTCTCATTTTTAGGAGCAATATAGTCAATGTGCATGCACACGTAGGATTACAACATCAAAAAGGAGACAATACTTGCTTGTATCCATAAATGATTCCTTTTTATGAAGAACTTCACAAAATAAATTTAACCCGTTCTCTCTAAAGGTATTTTCAATGTACTACCATTTAGGAAGCTCACATTTTCTCATATTTTTATAGTCAATAATCAAATGTAGAATGAATAGTTGATGTCTCACATTTTCTCTTGACTATAAAATTCTACCATTTTTAGGATATCTTTCTACATGGGAGCGTTTGGCTTATATTAAATAGAGTGCTTCCTTTTGTTTTCAAACAAGTAATGTTCTAAAAGAAAGAGCTATTTTCTCCAGGAATACATAGTTCCCCAAGCCTCTAAATCATTTTGTGTTTTTATAGAATAAATTTGTCTAGTGTTTGTGCACAACTCCATGAGTAGTACCAGAAAAGAATGTTAGAATTGAATGCTTTAATGGTCGTCACCCACCAAACATATGAAGGTTGCTGTAGTGATCTGTTATCAAATTCATTTTTGGGAGTGTTGCGCTTTTCATGGGGATTAAACCCCTCTGAACTGTTTGCATTGCATGATATTGTATAATTTTCTTATCATAAATATAAAATTTCAAGTGTAGTAAGTTGTTAAAGCAAGAAGCCCCTTTTTATTAAAAAACCAAAAATCTTTCTGCCTACAAAGCTACAGGAGACAGGAAGATTGACTGACATTGTTGTTGGTCCAAACAAATTATCTCAAAGCAAATTACTGTGCTTATATTAGCTATGTAAAAAGAATAGGCAAAGCGAGGAGCTGGAATGAAAGAATTAAACCTGACAATCCAAAAGAATTTTAGAATAAAAGGTTACCTGCATCTCTGTTCAGTAGATATTTGTTGAATTATATTTTTGTTGTGTTCAAATTTTTGACTGGCAAATATAAGGCTTATTGTATTTATTATACCCAACAAATACATTTGTTTCACACCTTGCCAATGCAAAGTTGGCAGCAAAGTACATTGTTTGCTTTAAATCTATACACCATATGATTCTTGTAGCAAATTTTGTCAAAATTAACGAACACAGACAAATAGATCTATTTCTAGGACAATGTTTGAGAAAATGCAGCAAGTAGGCACAAAGTCTGAAAATGTTACTTTCATTGGTGATCCAAAATCAAATTAGTTGTAAAAGAAAATTGAAATACAATGCTTATGTCAGATTACCATACAATATGATGGAAGGAGAAGAAGTATTTCTAACACTCGGATAACAGAAGCCTTAAATGTGGCCATAGATGAGATTGTAGGGCTCGGGGAGTGAATCAATGACACCCCAATTACACTGAATTTGAGCAAGTTCAATGCTTCATATCTTACTATGGTATATGACTCCCAATAGTATATGACTCCCAATCAAGGTCGAGGCCGTGGAAGGCGTGGCATCTGTGAGCGTGGCCATGTCTCAAGACATGCAACATGGCTCTAGGTGGGTGGTTAGGTGATGTCTGTCAAAATCAATGTGATTCCTGATGGGACCCTATAAAATTTTCTCCATGGCTCTAGTATTTTGCCCAAAATTTGTGTCATTATGCTGAAAGGTCTCTGACTTAGGGTTTTTTCTATCAAAAAACATTTTGAAAATGCCCCTTAAACCCTAAACCCTAGTATTGTTCATAACAAGCGGAAAATAATTACTTTTGTAATCATGATATTTCTACAGTCCATGTTTTGAATCGTGGTGCTTCTAGATAAAACTGTGTATTGCTTTTTTGCCTCAACGTTTCGGATCACACTCCATGATCCATCATCAGGAAGAAAAGAAGAGAGTTTGAATGAAACAATTGCAGATCAAGACTCTTAAAAAGACAAGGAGGGGTTGGGTGCGGATTACAAGAGGAGGAGACCAAGAATTGAATAAGCCAAATAGAGGAAAAAAGAAAATGAAGAGCAAAAAGAAAAAGAAAAGACCTTGTTAATACCCAATTATAATTAAATGTATGTGACTATAGTTAAAAAATAAATGAGTAATGTAAATTTACAAAAAGAGGAAAAAAAGAAAAGGAAGAGCAAAAAGAAAAGCAAAGATAAATTAATAAATAATGATGTCAAGTAAGATAACTAAAGATGAATAGACAAAAAATGCTAATAAAAATACATCAAACCCAAGTGTGCCCATGAGCGAGACAAAAGGTAAGGACAACATAAAAGGAAGTATGCAAATATAAGATATAGGTGTGTGTGTGATATCAAGGGTATGTGTGCATGAACTCGAAATTGAGCATCACTAAAGGGGGAAGGCATAGACCTGCAAGAAGATTCAATGCCAAGGACGAAAAAGAAAAAGGAAAAGGCTAAAGGGGAGGTCTAGATATACCAACGAGGATTGAAATAAAGATTAAATGGAAGCAACCAAGCGGAAATATCACAATACATAAACAAATAAAACAACCGAGAAGAGAAGGAAAAAAGAAACATTAAAGAATCGAGGAGAGCAAAAGTGATGGAAACAGTGTCACAAAAGTCAGTAAGGGGGAACAAATAAATTAAAATAAACAAATGTGAAAGAAAGAGAGAGAAAAATAGTACTACTATGAAGAAAGGAGAAAAGAAATTAAAGGACAAAGTAAATCAGAAAATTAGAAATACAAATAAGGAAGGGGAAAAAATAGAAAGAACAAAAAAGAGAAAAGAGAGAAGGAAACAAGGAAGGAAGTATATAAATACAAAACCAGCATAAACACACCTGACAACTAAGAAAGAGAGAATGAGAGAGAGAGAGAGAGAGAGAGCGAGAGAGAGAGAGAGAGAGAGAGAGAGAGAGAGAGAGAACAAAAATAGGAGAGAACGAATACAATTAAAGGAAGAAACTAAAAAGAGAGAAAGGGGGGCTAGGGACGAGGAGGAAAGCCTAGAAGACAGAGAAGGCAATGAGAACCTAACACGAGAAGGGAAGAAAACAAGCCGACGACTAGAGAGGCGGACAACTGGGGGGGAATGGGAAGACAATGGTCTACCAAGGACAAGGAAAAGACACGGGAAAAGCATAAAAGAAGAGGGCCGAGGAGAGAGGAAGGATAAGGGAGACAAGGAGGACGAGGGGGAAGCACAAGTTATGAGAGGGAGACCACGAAGACAAGGCTGGCCAAGAGTGGGATAAAAAGAAGGGTGGGAAAGGAGTGGAGACGGGGAAGGAGAACAAGAAAAGAAGAGAAAAAGAGGCAGAAAGGGGAAAAGGGAGATCAAGGAGGAGGATGGCGATTATGCAGGGAATTTAGGAGAGGATTCCAGGTGTGACTCAAGTTCCACCCATCATCTCTATTAAGGTTGGTAGGGTTGGTTCTGATAAAAATAGCCTCTTTGAGTTTTCTCTTAAAAAAGTTATTTTCCTTAGCAAGGACAAGGGTGTCTTCAATTTGAATGTGGTGCTTAGTGCTAGAGGAGTGGTCAGCCAAGGCCGATTTGGCGACCCTTTCATGTCTGATGTCAGCACAGGGTTCTTTGATTCTCAAGGTGATGGATCTCCCCGTCTCGCCAATGTAAGGGGTGCCACACGAGTAATCTATCTTGTAGACGCCTGAGTTTAAAAGAATGTTGGTGGGGTCTTTCATGGAGGGAATGAGGTTTCTGATAGTGGAGAGGGGTTTGAAGGCACATTTGAGTCCTTTCTTGCGGAGGATTTTGGCAATTTTGTTGGAGATGCCTTTGATGAAAGGAAGAGTGGCGCTAAAGGCAATCTCAAGGTCTCTATTGATGGGCTTGGTGTTGAGACAAGTTTGGGCTTGTTTAAAGGCTCTTTTGATGTACTTGTTGCGGTAACCATTAAGTTTGAAAACTTTGGTGAGGTGGGCCAACTCTTGATGGATGTGATCATTGTCACAAATGCTGAAAGCTCTGGTTGCCAAAGTTTTGAGGACACTGGCTTTATGGTTGGGGTGGTGGTGAGAGGAGGCAAGGAGATAAAGGTCAGTGTGGGTGGATTTCTTGAAGACACGACGACCAAGGGAACCGTCCTTCTTTCTAATGAGGAGAATGTTGAGGAAGGGGAGTTGGTTGTTGGATTCAAGTTCTTTGGTAAACTTGATGCAGGGAGTGATGTTGTTGAGATGATTGTGGAAAATTTCAAGTTGCTCAAGGCCATGTGGCCAACAAATGTCGGTATCGTCTACATAGCGTTTCCACCAAGTTGGTTTAAGGGGGAAAGAGTTAAGGGCGACCTCTTCAAAATACTCCATGTATAAGTTGGCAATGACCGGGGATAAGGGAGAACCCATGGTGACCCCATCTAATTGTTCATAAACCACGTCCTGGAAGGTGAAGAACATGGATTTTAAGCACAATTCAACGAGGGATGTGAGTTCTTCGTTGGTCTTCTGCTGGACTAGCCTGATAGAGTCTTGAAGAGGGACTTTGGTGAAGAGAGAGACCACATCAAAACTAACAAGGATGTCGTCAGCATTGACCTTATTATCTTTGATGAAGTCAACAAAGTGGGTTGAGTCTTTGATGAAGGAAGAAGATTTACCAACAAGAGGAGAGATTATCTTAGCCAAGTAGGCAGCTAGTTTATAAGTGGGGGAATCGGTAGTGTCAACAATTGGTCTCAAAGGAATGTTGGGCTTGTGAATTTTGGGGACGCCATGGATGCGAGGAGTGACTTCCTTATGGGGCAAGAGACGCTTTTTGGTGCAATCATTGAAGGAGGAATTGGAGATAGCAATTCTCACTTGTTTAAAGATTTTGGAAATGGGATTGCGAGTGAGGATCAAATAACTCCCACTGTTGTTCAGGTGGTCCAACAGTTTCGAGGTATAGTCAAGTTTGTTCATGATAATGGTGGTGTTCCCCTTATCTGCTTTGACGATGATAATATCTAGGTTTTTGACGAGTCTCTTGAAGGCAAGAAACTCATCTTTGGGGACGTTCCTCTCGGGTGGTTTGGCATGTCTGAGGGCAACGACATAGTCTTGTCTGACTTCATCTGCAATGTCATTGGGAAGAAAATGGATGACATTCTCAATTTCAATGAGAAAGTTTACTTTAGGAATAAAGGAGGGGGTGATGGCAAAACCGAAGCCTCGTCGAAGAAAGTTGAGGGCGAGGGGTTCGATGTTGAGGTTCGAGAAATTAAGGACGAGTTTTTCTTCCCAATCCTGAATCGCAGGTAAAGGTTTAGTAACGAGCGGGAGGGGGGTTTGAGTGTTGTTGAACAACTGAGTTGGAGAGGAGGCCTCCGTCTGCAAACCAGAAAGAGAGAGACCGCTGGGTTGAGAGGTCAAAAAGAGGTTTGCGTAAATTTCCAATTGACTATTTGTAGGTACATCCAAAGGATTTTGATTATCATTGACACCTTCAACTGGGATCATATTTTTACATATGTCTTGTATCTTGTGTTTAAGGCCCATACATGATTTAGTATAATGACCTTTAACCTTATGGAAGTTCCAAAATACTTGTTCCTCAAATGTCCTAGGACGTGGTCTGTTTAGATCCAATGGATAGACAAGAGAGAGAGTGATTAAATTAGCACTTAATAAACTTTGAAGAACATCATCTAAACATTCTTGTAATTTGGTAAACTTCATAGGAGCATTTGATTTGAATGAAGGGAAAATGATGTAGAGTCAGAAATTGCATATTTTGCAATTTTTACTCTATGTATTGCATTCATTTTAGCGTCCATTCTCTTAGCATGTTTTCTGTTGAATTTAGCCAAAACATTAGCCTTCTTCCTGTCACCAATATGCCAAAATGTACATTTTTCCTAACTTAAGCATTTTTTAGTCTTATAGATACTTGGACATGTGACATGTCCCTACATTTGTGGTAGCATCCCAAACATTTAAAGATTTTGTACGAGCACAAAGCCTCGACTTCAATATTTTCCAACAAATAAAATCTAACCTCTACAAATTTTCTAAGTTTTTCTAATGGGACATGTAGAGCAAAATCCCTACATTTTGAATTTTCCATTTTTATTGGTTGATAATAGATGAAGTCAATTATGGGAGTCCATCGTGTCAACATCTCAAGGCATCAATAGAAATAATGAACAAAAGGCCATGAGCAATTTTGTTGGAGCAAATAGACTCTAAGGTGTCCCAGGTTTCTATGGGATGGGTTCATCTCCCTGTCAAGTTTCATGCAGGATCAAAGGGAAAAAGAAACATCCGTGTCATCTTGGCGAATCATTTTGATGTTGTCAGTTTTGGTAGTGTTTCCTTTTGCACCATTCATCGAGCCATTCATTGAGGAATCCATGTGTCATCTTGGCACACCATTTTGATGTTGTCAATTTTGGTAGTACATTCTATTGCGCCATTAGTTCAAAGCATCCACGTGTTAGCATTGTACATCATTAGATGGATCCTAGTAAAGGAATAGAAACATCCACGTGGCAGCGCTACACATCACCAAAATAAAAGGTTTTTGACAGAGAGAAGATGTTGCACCATTGGTTCAAGCTGGAGTCAATGAATTATTTCAATTTTCATGCAGAGTCAAGGGATGGTAAAGTTGCAGTTCGAGTAGTCATTGGCATTAATGATGTATTTTGATTTTTGTTTAATTCTTAGTGAATTGTCATTTCTTTACAAAATCTTTGGTATGGGAGATTGGTTTAAATAAGCATGTATTGTTATGTTTTAGCAGTTAGAAAAAGAGACAAAAATACCAAAAAACAAAAAGGAATTCTGTAAAAGCCTTAACAAGCGCTTCTCAAAAAGGATTGAATGTCATGTGTCTATGCAAATTTTGGCCTTTCATATTTTGTTCTCTGATCAACAATGGAGAGTGGTGATGTTTTATGCTAATCTATTTCAAGATTCTAATGTGTTGTTTGTGATATATCTCGGCCTATGTGATTCAATATTGAAGTAATGACATTTAAGAATACTTGAAAATCATGCGTTTACGCTCTTTTAAAGGCTATAAATCAGTGTTGTTACCAATAAATGAATGCATTGTTCTTTTAAATTATTTAGGTGTAAGATCATATTTTGGCATTGTACACTCAAAATTGTGGCGTTAGTGGCCTGGGGCTGTCGAGTCAGATTTTGGCACGCACAGGAACCCTTCCCTTCTTTCCATGGGGTGAACTGCCATGTCACTCTTGCTCTCGTGGATGTAAACAGTCAAGAGGAGGTGAAACACGGGGGTGGTCTGGCTCGTTGGATAGTTGGACTTCGCGGAGAGGGGTAGACATGTCCTGGGGCCTATGTTGTTGTGCGCTTGTGCAGATACAGTGTTTTGTGACCATGGTTGTAAATATAACTATATGACCCGTAGGGTCACTAGTCACTGTTCTCCTGTTGGGGTTTTTGATATTCCACCGTTGCGTGGGTAAGTTGTTGTTCTCGTTGATGCTTTGTTGTCTTTCAAACTGTTGGATGAATGCTTGTTGTACCAAGAGTTGTCTAAACACTTCTTGTTGTAGAATGAATCGTTGATGTCTCACATTTTCTCTTGACTATAAAATTCTACCATTTTTAGGATATCTTTCTACATGGGAGCATTTGGCTTATATTAAATAGAGTGTTTCCTTTTGTTTTCAAACAAGTAATGTTCTAAAAGAAAGAGCTACTTTATCCAGGAATACATAGTTCCCCAAGCCTCTAAATCATTTTGTGTTTTTTATAGCATAAATTTGTACAGTGTTTGCACACAACTCCATGAGTAGTATCGACAAAGAGTGTCAGAATTGAATGCTTTAATGACCGTCACCCACCAAACATATGATGGTTGATGTAGTGATCTGTTATCAAATTCATTTTTGGGAGTGTTGCGCTCTTCATGGGGATTAAACCCCTCTGAACTATTTGCATTGCATAATATTGTATTTTCTTATCATAAATATAAAATTTAAAGTGTAGTAACTTGTTAAAGCAAGAAGCCCCTTTTTATCAAAATACCAAAAATCTTTCTGCCTACAAAGCTACAGGAGATAGGAAGATTGACTTACATTGTTATTGGTCCAACCAAATTATCTCAAAGCAAATTAATGTGCTTATATTAGCTATGTAAAAAGAATAGGCAAAGCGAGGAGCTGGAATGAAAGAATTAAACCTAACAATCCAAAAGAATTTTTAGAATAAAAGGTTACCTGCATCTCCGTTCAGTAGATATTTGTTGAATTATATTTCTATTGTCTTCAAATATTTGACTGGCAAATATAAGGCTTACTGTATTTATTATACCCAACAAATACATTTGTTTCACACCTTGCCAATGCAAAGTTGGCGGCAAAGTACATTGTTTGCTTTAAATCTATACACCATAGAGTCTTGTAGCAAATTTTGTCAAAATTAACGAACATAGACAAATAAATCTATTTTTGGGACAATGTTTGAGAAAATGCAGCAAGTAGACACAAAGTCTGAAAATATTACTTTCATTGGTGATCTAAAATCAAATTAGTTGTAAAAGAAAACTGAAATAGAGTGCTTCTGTCAGATTACCATACAATACGATGAAGGAGAAGAAGCATTTCTAACACTTAGATAACAGAAGCCTTAAATGTGGCCATAGATGAGATTGCAGGGCCTAGGGAGTGAATCAATGACACGCTAATTACACTGAATGTGAGCAAGTTCAATGCTTCAGATCTTACTATGGTGGATTTGCCTAGCATAACTACGGTGGGTATATGCACAAAGATGAGGGACCAAAAAGTTGCCAAATGACTTTTTGGGCAACTTTTTGGTCCCATACACATCAAAATGTGAGTGCATTATAACGCGCTCGCATTATTTTTTGCTTTAAAAGTGCACAAAATAGGCATTTCTCCCATTACTCGCAACCAAAAGAGTTAGTTTGCAGAAAAACAAACAATATAGCATGAGAACATTCAAGGAAGGTGAAACTAGGAAAGTGCAAGAGAGAAATCAATGTTTTCACGATGCAACCTCGTCGAACCCGCTCCGGAAGACATCATGAAGCAAATGTTGAGGGTCTAGTAGCCGAAGAAGGTAGGGTTTGATTAATTTTTGTGAGTTTGAAAATAATTTTTGACTTTTGCAATGTTTGATTAGTTTTTTATATTGCATTTACAGTTAATGAGGCAAGAGAAAACATAAATCTAGCTGAGGAGGGTCAAAACAACCCCTAAAACCCTCTAAACCCTCCAAACCCACCTTCACATCCTCACAATGTAAGAGATACTCAAGAAAACTACCAAGGGAAAATAAAAGAAATCTTCAAACTCTTATTGAAATGTTAAACAATCCAAGTGCAAGCACCGATCATAGGAGAGCACTTGCGAAGTCATTAGAGGAGATTGTTTCCCACATCGAATTGGTGACAAAACAAATCATCGAATTTCAAGACTATAGGGAGAGGTGTCGGCAATACTATGCCGACAAATTGTCTTATGAACAAGTGAAGAATGAAAAATTACAAAATCTCAATTATGTTTACACTTTATTAATCCTAAAACTGGCCAAAGATTAGAAGAAACTTGCAAACGATTCCCTATTCATTGGTGTAGGAATCAAGATATATCCCAAAACTTTTGGGATAGATGGTACATGGTCTTCAATGAGCACCCATGCAACAACAATGAGGTGCCACAATATTTCTTGAGGAAACTCCATTGTGAGTTCATCCTCAAGAAGATCCTAATTATTTTGACATTCGAGAGTTCCAGGGCAGAGGTGGTGGCTCTACCCAAGATAGAGAGGGGGCTCAACGAGATGAAAACCATGTACCTAGACCCCTATGGAGGCCAGAACATGTGTCACTCCCTTAAAATTTGAAGGAGAGTGTTGAGGTGGAGACATTACATTCATTGACTGAGCTCTCACACAGTCTCTAGCATAGCAAGCTGATGATCTTACCCAAGCCGATGAGGGTGAGAGCAATAGGCATCATTTGTCCCCACATTTGTGTAGTTCATGTGGGAACCTATGTGATTATGGGATGCAGGACTCACGAAAGGACTCTTGACAGGATGCTGCAACATAGGGGCAACATCCAATGATGGACACATCCATATTGGATGATATTGTTCTCCCAATGATGTCTTACAATGTACATTTGGTATTGACTCTCAGGTAATTTTTTACAAGTTTCATCTTTATTTAATATATTCTTATTTGAAATTTGTAATTACTTTTATATGACTATCCATATTATAAGTCAAAAATAATATATGTAATTGTCTACATAATGAAATTCCAGGGTCAGAGTCTTCATCCTACCTCCATTAGCCGTCTATTGGCAAGTTATGAGAGGAGGTCAAGTCAGCAGGTATGTAATTTATCACATGATCGTAATTATTGTACATATATCAATGGTAATATTATTTTGTGACAATTTGATGATTTCAACAGGGAGCTTCACTGGCACCTCCACGGTTTCCTTGGTCCCCTGGACATAAAACCACTTATACGGAGGTAAATTTAATTATTTCTAATCATTATGCATTTAAATAATGTTATGTATTTATTTTGGTTGAATAATCTTGAACTCTATTTTTAGATGCTAAATATGGAGACTCCTCATCTTCGTGAGTTAGCGCAGGTAGGCATTGTTGAAGCCATGATGTCTTCAAATCCTTTGACTGAGGTATGAGCCAATAACATGAAAATGTCATAATTTTGTATTTCTTGTTTTATCTCATGTCATTTGATGTAGATTAATGATATTTATGTTTAGTCAATTTTGCTTCTTGATGCTTCTCACAGGAGGTCACAACTCCAGCCCATCCAACTATAGACGAAGAGAGAGAAAAGATGATCGAGAGTTGATGAGGTATAAACAACCTCATTGCTTTGATGAAACAAATAACCCTTTTTGCATTGCCCAATTCCCTAACCTTGCCAATTTACTTATTTTTATAAGCAATATTTATCTATTTTTAATGAAATGTTGTATAAACCTTTATTTCCTAAATTGATTGAAATTAGCTTTTAAATGTTTATATAATGGCATATAGAGTTGGGTAATTGTGCAAGGTAATGCATTGCCTATAGGAGAAGTAGACTTCATGCAGCTAAGGTCGAATGCGCCGGAAGTTGAGGGCACCATAATTTAAGGCGTGCATTAATTGAAGGCTCTGTTTTAAAGTTTTGTTATTTCTATTGGTTACCCAAAGACATTATGACTCCACTTGGAGCCCTCTTTATGTTTTAAAAGACATCAGTAGTTAAGATTCTATTTTTTTGTTATAAGACTTCTTCAAATGGCATTTTCCCGCCATCTGAAATTTAGGAGTTCGAATGTAGTTCAGTTTTAATCTGTTGCTCAAAACATGGATATAAATATCATACTATGGATGGATGAAAATCAATCCCTTAGTTTTTGAAATAATCAGCGCTGTGTACTTGCAATTTTCTCCATGAATGCAAATAGTGTTTTTCTGAGTAATTTCTTTTAAAATATAAAGATTTGAATAGAGTTACCATGTTGCTGTGGAAATGATTGAATGTGACCTGAGCTAAAGACAAATTTCTCTCAAGAGCTAGCCACTCACGGGACTGTAGAATAGATAAGTACTTTCATTTCTGTGGATGTTTTCATTTAGCTAAAGTTAGTTTATGTTTAGTTTTTTTTTGTCGTGAACCTACAGGGTGTTTTGTTTAAAAGTTTTTAGAGCATCTGCTTTAGTTACACTATTGTGTACTACTGTTTTAGAACTCTCTATCTTGTTTAAATATTTCTGGTGCATCTACCTTAGTTAAAATGTTGTTTACCGATAGTTGGAAGTTAGAATGTTCACGGTATAGAATTTCTAATTGTTCAAAATCAGAGTAAAGTTACATTTGTGAATTTCTAGTGTAGAGTTTATATGCTTTCTAGTGTAGAGTTTACATGCTTTCTAGTATAGAGTTTTCATGCTTTTTAGTATAAAATTTAAATGCTTTATGTAGAAGGATATAACTGTTGTTTCATTTCATATGTTCTTTCAATCTTTTAAAGGAACTAAAAAAAATTGTTTCTTAATGAGATGTCCAAACTCCCTATTGCATACAGCCTCAGACACTACCCTAGTCAATAAACTGATAATTTTTAACTAAAGTGTTAGGACCTTAAGACAACTTGTCACTTTTTGGTGCCGTTGCCGGGGATACGTGATTCTTTTGTAAGTGTTATTAGGGAAATGCTTGGAAATCTCTTGTAGTAAACAACAAAAATCATCACCGAACCTCTCTTTCTGCATGGTCAGCAAATGAGGCCCACACAGAAGATTTATACCAAAAACCCCCCAATAGTAATTCCAACTATAAATAGGGAGGAAGTAGTCTCAACTGAAGAAGGCAATTTCGAATTGATCGAGCGGGATCAAACCGATACCTCCCAAAATACCCCAGAAGTTTTACCAGTTGATCCAATCTTTGAGGGGATAGTCATTCAACCAACCAACCTAGTCTTTGAAGAAGAAAACATTCCTTTTGACATTATGGCTAATAATCTCCATAACAGTGATATTCTGAGAAGACCAGCAACACAAACCTTTACCTACCCTATTGCTCTCAACAAAGATGACGATGCACCAATGAAAAACATTTCACCATCCATCTTGCCAACTTTCAAGGGACTTTCTTCTGAAGATCCTAACTAGTTTCTCTTTGAGTTCAAACTCTTGTGTCAAACATATGACTACAAGAACAATAACCAAAAACTTAAACTTTTTCCCTCTACTTTGAGAGACGTTGCAATGCGTTGATTCATGGGACTAGTTTTTGGATCAATAACTATGTGGGATGAAATGGAAATTGTCTTTTTAGACAAATACCAGAGTTAGTGATAGGAAAGAGGAGGTGTTCAAACTAAGACAAAAAGAAGATGAGATCCTGGAAGATTACCTTGATAGGTTTATCTTCCTAACCAAATGATGTGGTGAAGAAGCCATAAGTCCAGAGATTCTAAAGGTTATATTCCTCAAAGGACTTGATGAAGATGCTAGGAGGAGCTTAGATTTAATGGGAAAGGGAGATGTGCCCCAACTTGAACTGGGTGATATCTTTGAGTTATGCCAAAAAATTTCCCGTACTCGAGGAGGTATCCAAAAATCTAGCCTTTTAAGGAGCTCAAATGAAATAGGTAAACTGCAAGAGGAAATAGCAAATCTAAAGACTAACATTCTTGTTTAGTTAAACACCACTTTGGATGGAATACATGCTAAAACATGTAATCCTGAGACTTTATCCATCTATTGCCCTAGGTGTTGAAATAAGCATCTGTTAAGAGAATGTCCTTTGGATAAGGCTAACATTTGCCAAATTTGTGAAAAGAGTCATGCCACTGATCAATTTGAGATCTTGAATGCAATCATGAGTTCTAAAAAATGACCATCTCATACTAAGGAGGAAATCAATTTCGTGGGTCAAAGACCTGGAGGAAATTTCTCCAATGGTCAAAACTCCAACCCAACATGGTGACCTCCAAAAACTTGGAACAATACACAGTGGACAACTCCATGGCCTTCAACACCACCTAGTTGGGGAGCTTACCCACCTTGGGGAACACCTAAATGGACGAACCAAGCTTGGGGAAATCCCCAATGGCCAAATCAACAATGGCACCCTCATAATCAACCCTCACAATGGAACCAACCACCAAATCAATTCTATAGTGGTCCAAGATGAATGTCAAATCCGCAACAGAACCTTCTAATGGCTCCTAAAAACCCTCAATAGAATAAACAAGTCAATCAACCACCATTACCAACAAAACTTGTTCCTAATCCCAAGAACACACGTCAAAATGCCCCAGTATATGTTGTTGATCAGGATAACATGGCAGGGGTCAATGCTATCTATTGTGGAAACCTTCAATTGCGGTAAGGAAAAACACTTAATCAATCTACCATTGTTGAAGTTATAGAAGAACCAGATGAGGAACTTAACATAGAACCAAAGACTCTTCTTGTACCTACAAAGTGTGACCCCAAGAAAAATCAGGAGGAGTTATCCCCAACACAATCTCAGGCAACTTCACCACCTACCATAGAACCGTCTCAAGAAGAAGTTGCCAAACGACCATCAACTACTCCAGAGAAGGATCCTATACTAAGGAAGAAAATTTTGGCACTTTTTCTGGAACATCTCAGAGAAAATGTTTATAGGAACCCACCAAAAGTATCATTGTCTAACGAAACTGCTCTGATACAAGAAATTAAACAACTCCATATCTAGATTCCCTTGTTACAAGCAATTAAGGAAATTCCCAAATTGAATCAACAAGTTAAACAGTTGTGCATTAAAACACCAGGAAGGAAACCGAAATAGATTAGTACGGTGCACATCAATGGATATCTAGCCGACCTTCTGGTTGGAAAAAAACTTAATTCCAAAATATGGCGACCCATGTAGTCCACTAATAACAATAACAATTAATGGGGTAGCAATACCTAATGCATTGGTGGACTTGGGAGAAGCCATTAATGTTATGACAGTGGATGTTATGGAAACACTTGGACTCATTGATTTATGCCCCACGACTACCATATTACATATGGCAAATCAGGCCATAACCATTCCTAAAGGTGTCTTAGAAAATGTCCTTGTCAAGGTTGACGATTGGGAATATCCAGTAGACTTCCAAATCCTCCAGTCCCTCACACCCAAAGACAATTACCCGATAATATTGGGTAGGCCATGGTTAGCTACAATTGCAGCCGAGATTGACTGTAGAGTAGGAGGAATGATCATTTCACATGGTCCCAATAGCAAACATTTGAGCCTATATCCCCCTGCTCAACCTGTAGAACATAACCAAGTCTAGGTTGATGAATCAAACGAATCTGATAAACAAGAGAATCTAGCTTCACTCGCTATGGTGGTTATTAAAAAACATGGCAAAGAATTGGAAGATGAATTAGAAAACATCCAAGATCCTTCCATAGACTCAGGCGATGAAGAGATTTTAGAATTGGAAGAAATTTTGGGACATCCAATCCACATTGACAAGAAAGAACATGATTATACCAACTTCACAACTCGACCTTGTCCCCTGGTGAATATCATTTTGAAAATAGATCACTTCTTTGAAGATATTGCCAGACTCCATAGAACCATACCACATAGCTGTCCTCTCAACACTTTAATAAAGGAAGTTCACATTGTCACCTCTAATTACCCCAGAACCAAGACTATCATGTTATTACTAGGAAAGACTTTAAATATCAATAGTTGGTCGATAGAATCCGATGAGCTCAAATTATTCGATATTTTGATGAAGAGGTCCAAAGCTTTTGATTGGAAATATACAGATATGAGAGGAATTCACCCAAGTGTTTGTACCCACCCCATCTATACTGAAGACGTTAGACCGGTCTGTCAACCACAGAGAAGACTTAATCCTGCTCTCAAAGATATTGTCAAAACATAAATCGAGAAGCTTTTACACGTAGGATTTATTTATCCTATCTCGGAGAGTAAATGGGTTTCACCTTTGATGGTAGTACCAAAGAAGAACGGGAAATGGAGAGTGTGTGTTGACTATCGAGAACTCAACAAAGCAACCTACATAGATTATTTCCCACTACCCTTCATAGATCAAGTTTTGGATAATCTAGCAGGAAGGAATTATTTTTCATTTCTGGACAGGTTTAGTGGATATAACCAAATACAAGTGGTAGCAGAGGACCAAGATAAAACTACTTTCACCTGTCCTTGGGGAACATTCGCATATCAAGTTCTTCCCTTTGGGCTTTATAATGCTCCTACCATGTTCCAAAGAGTTGTCCTAGCTATCTTTGCTGAAATTGTAAATGACTATGTAGAAGTCTATATGGATGACTTCACAGTCTATGGTTCCACTTTTGATGAAGGCCTCAAAAATTTGGACAAAGTATTGCAACGGTGTGAGGATCATCAACTGTCCTTAAGCCATGAGAAGTGTCTAATAATGGTAGATCAAGGTATAGTGCCGGGACATCATATCTCAGCTGAACGGATAAAGGTTGACCCTAAGAAAATTGAAGTCATACAACAACTAGAAACCCCAAAGAATCAAACTGATGTTAGAAGTTTCTTAGGACATGCTGGTTATTACCGGAGGTTCATAGAAAATTTTAGTAAGATTGCAGCTCCCATGTTCTCTCTTCTCCAGAAAGACGTGGATTTTGCCTAGACAGAAGAATGTCAAAAATCCTTTGACTTTATTAAATTCCTAAAACTTGTCTCAGCTCCAGTCCTATGAGGACCTAACTAGAAACTTCCCTTCCATATTTATGTTGATGCTTCCAATGATGCTATTGGAGCAGTGTTAGGTCAAGAAGATGAAAATGGAGGAAAGTACTCTATATATTTCATCAGTAAAAACTTGAGCCCTACTGAACAGAATTACACCACCACAGAGAAGGAATTCCTAGCAATAGTTCATGCAATAAACAAATTCTGACATTACATTACAGGATACAAGGTGACTGTGTTTACAGACCATTCAACCATTAAATACCTGATGAACAAACCTGTAGCGAATGGAAGAATAATCAAATGGTTATTACTTCTCCAACAATTCAATGTGACCATCATGGATAAACCTGGGAAATTCAACGTGGTTGTAGATTTTCTATCCCGGATAAAATAAGATAATGGAGATTGTACCCCTGTGCAGGACGAATTTCCTGATGAAAATTTATTTGCTATCTCTGTTAAAACACCCTGGTTCGTAGTCATTGCCAATTACTTAGCCATTGCAGAGCTTCCCCCAGACTTTACATCAAAACAAAAGGAACGTGTCATTCAATAAAGTGCTCACTTCAAATGGATTAATGGCATTTTATTCCGATATGGGCCGGACCTGGTCCTGCGACGTTGTGTCAGACAAGATAAAACATACAGCATCCTTAGAGCTTGCAATGACGATCCATCTGGCGAACACTACTCTGCCAAAAGGACTTCCCATAAAATCTTAGGTGCATGATACTATTGGCCCTCTATGCACAAGGATGTAAAGAACTATGTTCATCGTTTGATGAATGCCAACGAGTGGCAAGACCTACGGCCTCCAACAAAATGCCTCTGCAACCTCAGGTGGTTTTTGAACCATTTGAAAGTGGGGACTAGATTTCATTGGTCCTATAGATCCTCATTTGCAAGGAAAAGAGTATATTCTAGTCTGCATGGACTATCTTAGCAAATGGGCAGAAGTCCAAGCTCTAAAAGTTGCTAGAGAAGAATAGGTTGTAGACTTTTTGTATAATAGATTTTTTCCTCAAATTTGGAGCCCCTAGGTCAATTGTCACAAACCAAGGACCTCAATTTATGTCCAAGGTTTTATTATCTTTTACTGATCATTTCTAGGTAAGCCATAAGAAGTCGTCACCCTATCACACACAAGCAAATGGTCAAGTAGAAGTCACTAATAGGGAGCTCAAAAACATCCTAACAAAAATAGTTTCATCAGGTAGAAAGGACTGGGCTAGATAATTGCTTGAGGCTGTCTGGGCTTACAACACAACTTGGAAATCCACCATTGGTCTTACTCCTTACGAATTAGTCTTTGGGAAGAAACCTTTTCTACCCATCAAATTTGAACTCCAAACTCTTAGAACAACAATGGAGCTAGACTTAGATCTTGATCAAGCTCAGGTAGAGAGAGTCTTACAGCTTAGTGAAGTAGATGACCTCTGTTTAGAAGCTATTCATCAAAATGAGCTAGTTCAACAACAACGAAAGGCCTGACATGATAAAAACATTAAAGAAAGAGAATTCCATGAGGGAGATTGGGTATTGCTATTTGATTCTTGATACAAGGACCAGAAAGGCAAACTCAAAACTCATTGGCTAGGTCCATACGAGTTTCTGAGGTATTTCCAAATGTAGCAGTACAACTCAAACCCATTGATGGTGATTCTCAGACTCTCTTAGTAAATGTACATTGACTCAGGATTTACTATAAACCTATCAACAAAGAAGAGTTTACTCGACTAGTAGAAATGCACGTAGAAACTCAATGTGTTGATTATGCTTTAGTAGAAACAATACCATGAGATGAAAAAAAAATTAGTGTGTGTATATGCATTTAGGAACAATTATTCATATATTCATCTTTGTACTTGCCTAAATTTCATCTTTGTTTCGTAGTGTTTCATCTTTGAAGAAGTGTTACAAATTTTGCCGCATCTCCTGGTGCTACTCCATAACTTGTTGTCTAAATAGATCCACACCCTCTCTTTGTTCTTTCCTTTCTGGCTGCATCTTTCAGCGATGCTCCAGAACTTTGTTCTTGCATTTTGGCTACATCTTTCAGCAATGAGCTCCGAAACTTTGTTCCTGCATTCTGGCTGCATCTTTCAGCGATGCTCTGGAACTTTGTTCCTGCATTTTGGCTGCATCTTTCAGCTATTCTCTAGAACTTTGTTCCTGCATTCCAGCTGCATCTTTTAGCGATACTTAGAAACTTTGTTCCTGCATTTTGGCTACATTTTTAACTGATGCTCCAGAACTTTGTTCCTACATTTCGGCTGCATCTTTTAGCGATGCTTCAGAACTTTGTTCCTGCATTCTGACTGCATCTTTCTGCGATGCTCCATAACTTTGTTCCTGCATTCTAGCTACATCTTTCAGCGATGCTCCAAAACTTTATTTTTTGATTTCCAAATACATCTTTCAACGATGCTTTGGAACTTTGTTCCTCTATTTCTGGCTGCATCTTTCAGCGATGCTCCGGAACTTCATCCCTTCAACCCGGCTACATCCTACGTCGATGCTCCAGAATTTTGTTCATATCCTCCATATCTATTCCTTTGATATCTTCCTCCACCATTGTGAACTTGTGATTTCTGTCTGTGAAAATGTTCCTACTATCTGCAAGCACACCATTATCACCCTGAAATCCACCACGGAAGCCATCATGAGTTTGTCATTCCCGACCATAATAAATAAGTGTTATTATGACAACCTGTCATCATAATAAATTCATCCACCCCATAATCACATCATAATAAATTCATTCTTCCCAAACCACTTAGTACCGCCACCTAGGATGCTATTACATCAGCAAAAACAAGGGACTTTCAAATCAATAATGGAATGGAAGGTAAGTACATCTTTTACTTTAAATAGATTATTTATTGTGAATAAAAATAGATAAATTGGCATGACCCCTTTTCTTTTCCAAATTTGGCAAATGTGTGAATTGTTTCTTCATTGGAGAAGGTGGTAGCTCGTTCACTCTATCCCATGCAATGTTATAATTAACTACTGAAAAGCCAAGTACCCTGAATCAACATTACTGAAGTACAAGTGGCCTCAAAACCTACATTCCCTTTAATTTCCCTATTAGTTTATTGAGCAGTTTTACCACTTTGGGTGCCACGATATTTCAATAGACATTGAGCAGTATTATCAGTAAGAAATAGAAAGGGAGGAGCCAAACGCAAGTCTGGGCCAACTTCTCTAGATAAATTGCTGGTATTGGGGAGTATTTCAGAGTTGTTTCAAAAAGTAGGGTGGCTAGACTTTATAAAGAAATTCGAGGGACACCATGCACAGCTGGTCAAGGAGTCTGCTGAGAACTTTACAAATGGATAGTCAATTGTGCGAGGGAAGAAATTCAAGGTAAGTCCCCAAATTATCTCCAAATTATCTGGTATTGGAAATGAATGTATTAATTTGTCTGAAACCACAAACATTTCCTATCAGAAAATGATAGAACTTTTTGCACGGGAAGGGGAACCTCACCCATTATTAGTTGTGAATACCTGGGGGAAAAACAAGGGGTTTCACAGAATGTCCATTGCAGAACCATGGCAAACAGGTGCATGGATCATTAAGTACTTCACCTGTGAAGGGCAATGCGCCACTGTAGTTGGCCCCCCTTTTTGGCTACTCATTCATTTGTGCCATGGTTTAGAAAACCCTGAATTAAGGGTTAACATTCATGCCTTCCTCCATGATTCCCTTGTTAGTATGATAGAATGATTCAAGATAGGGTCGAGGCCTTTCAAGCATCATGGTCTTATACATTTAATTTGCAAATATCATTTTCATAAGAAAAGAAAACCAGATGTAAAATAGCAGAAGTTTCTGCAAAAGTTTGAGAACCCTGAACCTCCGAGACAATTTGAGGAAGGTGAGACATCTGGTAGGGCAACCTAAAATGTGAGAGAACTCCCCCTGTACCTCAAGGTGATAGACAAGCCCCTGGCGGTGAAGTGCCAGAAAATCCAGTAAACCCCTTAGATCTTGGAGAAAGGCCTAAACCACATAATGTACCTGAGACCACAGAAAAATGAGAAAATGTGGATTTAGTAGACTCAGAGGAGGAATATACTAGGCCCCATAAGAAGGAGAAGAGGCCCAAAATGAAACTGCAAAAACCTTTTCCTTTGAGAAGGAGCAAACGACTAGCTGTTGAATCTAGTTGTGTCGTGACCTGTGAATTGCCCCATGTTCCCAAGAAAAAGAGACAAGAGAGGCAGCTCTATGAAAAAGTAACCCAGCCAGATGAAACTGCATCTCAGACATGTGCAAATGCAACTCAAACTTTGGAGAGTGATAAATCCCCTGAATCTAAACAAGAAACTGACCCGTCTCAAGAAAACCAAAAAGAAATAGGAGAAGGACAAGAGGGAATCAGTGAACAAGTGCCCAATTATGTCCTAATTGAAGAAGAGGAGGGTCAGGAATATGAGACTGTCAACACAATTTCTTCATCACAACAGCTAGAAGACATTTAGGGAATTAATATGGTGCTTGAGGAGAGACAATTATCTCCCTTAAATAATGTTGGTGACATAAGACAAGGTCCATTAGAAGTAATTAATGAAGGGCATGTGTCTGGTAGTGAAACAAAAGTTTTTATTTCCCCCTTTCTACAGATGCACAGAATAACAAAAGTGAATCTATGACACTGGAAACAAAGAAATTAAAAGCAGAAATTATGCAGTTGAGAATTAAAATACAATTGAGTGAAGAGTAGTTAAATAAATAGCAGCAAGAGATTGAGGAACAGAAAGAGCTTCTGGAACAAAGGGATCAAACCATTCGAGAACTGCAATCCCAATTGCAGCAAGTTGAAGAAAGAGATAAGCATTGTCTGGATAGTCTATCTAAAAGAGATAGACAAATTAAGAATCTAACCTTCAACTTGGAATAGTGCCTAGAGACATTTGCAGAGCAGCGGGAAAAATATAAATTTGAATTAAATAAAGTTGTAAGTAGAACTGTTGAACTATAGCAAGATTTACAGGAAATTAATATTAGGCCAACTGTGGAATCAAAGGAGGTTCAAACTGAACCAACTAAAATGGAATGGTTTCAGATCCACATTCCTCTCATGTTAACCAAGTGCATGGAGCAATGCTATTTTTTAAGGTGATCTAGAGATGAAAATGCTAGACTTAAGAAAGAAATAGTATTGTTGAAAGAATCTTATGTTAGATTGTATCAGGCTAAGATGGATGCATGTCAAATTGGAGAGCTATTACTGGCCTATAGGAAACCGTCCCGATTGTATTCTATGTTCCTTAATGAACAACTGTTAAGATGGAAGCTCCTAACAATCTCTTGCAATTTACCACATGACCCTGATGACTAGCAGTTTCTTGAAGCATTTAAAGAAGCATCTCCTATGCAGAAAAATTTGTTATGTGAATTCTTCATTCATAATTTGTTTCTCAAAAAGCATAATGATTTCTTCATCAATCTGTTTGTGGGGGAAGTTCAGTTAAGGGCATTTTTGTCAAATATGCAAAATCAAATTCAGTGGTAGGACATAACTAGAGAATATCTTCATGCAGAGAGAACTGTGGGATTACACATGAGATACCCCAATCAGAAGCCTTTTGTTTTCAAAACCCAGTTCAGAAGAATTAAGAGCTATGAACATATGAAAGAAAAATACAATGAAAGTATAGGATTTGCTTTGAAGATTTTAATATTAATGGACCACAATTAATTGACATAGCTTGGAATGCATGTGAAGAAAGGTATACACCCTTGCCTATGTATTTAAAAAGGAGAAAGATGATTTCCCCTACTAACCTCATATGGTTATACAAAAGGGCTGAAGCATTGACAAAAATTCTTCAGCGGCTAAAAACTAAGTGGATAGGGATGAGATACAAGCCTCCACTACTTTTACAGCCACCCCCTACAGTCTTAGTGGTTACAGAACAAGATCCTAGGGACCTACATACCTAGTAGCTGTGAATCAAACTACACAAAGGCTTTCTGAAGGTTCCTGACCATATTGATGAGGAGGCAGATGAAATATATGATCTGAGTTCAAAGTTTGATGAATTGAATAGGAAAAGAGAGGCAGAAAGATAAAGGATGCATCAGAGAGCAGGAGGACCTGCTCAAGGTTAGGAAGGGGAGGGTGATGAGGTATAAACAACCTCATTTCTTTGATGAAACAAATAACCCTTTTTGCATTGCCCAATTCCCTAACCTTGCCAATTTATTTGTTTTTATGAGAAATATTTATCTATTTTTAATGAAATGTCGTATAAACCTTTATTTCCTAAATTGATTGAAATTAGCTTTTAAATGTAGAGTTGGGTAATTGTGCAAGGTAATGCATTGCCTACAGGAGAAGTGGACTTCATGCAGCTGAGGTTGAATGCGCTGGAATTTGAGGGTGCCAAAATTTTAGGCGTGCATTAATTGAAGGCTCTATTTTAAAGTTCTGTTATTTCTATTGGTTACCCAAAGACATTATGACTCCACTCAGAACCCTCTTTATGTTTTAAAAGACATCAGTAGTTAAGATTCTATTTTTTCATTATAAGACTTCTTCAAATGGCATTTTCCTGCCATCTAAAATTTAGGAGTTTGAATGTAGTTCAGTTTTAATCTGTTCCTCAAAACATGGATATAAATATCATACTATGGATGGATGAAAATCAATCCCTTAGTTTTTGAAATAATTAGAGTTGTGTACTTGCAATTTTCTCCATGAATGTAAACAGTGGTGTTCTGAGTAATTTCTTTTGAAATATAAAGATCTGAATAGAGTTGCCATGTTGCTATGGAAATGATTGAATGTGACCTGAGTTAAAGACAAATTTCTCCTAAGAGCTGGCCACTCACGGGACTGCAGAATAGATAAGTACTTTCATTTCTGTGGATGTTGTCATTCAGCTAAAGTTAGTTTATGTATAGTTTTTTTTGGCGTGACCCTACAGGGTGTGTTGTTTAAAAGTTTTTGGAGCATCTGCTTCAGTTAAACTGTTGTGTACTACTATTTTAGAACTCTCTATGTTTTCTAAATGTTTCTGGCGCATCTGCCTTAGTTAAACTGTTGTTTACCGATAGTTGGAAGTGAGAATGTTCACGGTATAGAATTTCTCATTGTTCAAAATCAGAGTAAAGTTGCATTTGTGAATTTCTAGTGTAGAGTTTATATGCTTTCTAGTGTAGGGTTTACATGCTTTCTAGTATAGAGTTTTCATGCTTTTTAGTATAAAATTTAAATGCTTTATGTAGAAGGATATAACTGTTGTTTCATTTCATATGTTGTTTCAATCTTTTAAAGGAACTAAAAAAATTGTTTCTCAATGAGATGTCCAAACTCCCTATTGCATACAGCCTTGGACACTACCCCAGTCGATAAACTGATAATTTTCAACTAAAGTGTGAGGACCTTAAGACAGACTGTCACTTTTTGGTGCCTTTGCCAGGGATACGTGATTCTTTTGTACGTGTTATTTGGGAAATGCTTGGAAACCTCTGTAGTAAACAACAAAAATCGTCACCACACCTCTCATTCTGTATGGTCAAGAAATGAGGCCCACACGGAAGATTTATACCAAAAACCCCCAATAGTAATTCCAACCATAAATAGGGAGGAAGTAGTCTCAGCTGAAGAACCTAATTTCAAATTGATCAAGCGAGATCAACATGAGACCTCCCAAAATACCCCAGAAGTTTTACCAGTTGACCCAATCTTTGAGGGGATAGTCATTCAGCCAACCAACCTAGTCTATGAAGAAGAAAATATTTCTTTTGACATTATGGCTAATAATCTCCATAACGGTGATATTCTGAGAAGACTGGCAACACGAACCTTTACCTACCCTATTGCTCTCAACGAAGATAACGATGCACCAATGAAAAACATTTCACCATCCATCTTGCCGACTTTCAAGGGACTTTCTTCTGAAGATCCTGACCAGTTCCTCTTTGACTTCAAAGTCTTGTGTCAAACATATGACTACAAGAACGATAACCAGAAACTTAAACTTTTTCCCTCTACTTTGAGAGACACTCCAATGCGTTGGTTCATGGGACTAGTTTCTAAATCAATAACTACGTGGGATGAAATGGAAACTATCTTTTTAGACAAATACCAGAGTTATTGCATTGTTAGTGACAGGAAAGAGGAGTTGTTCAAACTAAGACAAAAAGAAGATGAGAGCCTGGAAGATTACCTTGATAGGTTTATCTTCCCAACCAAATGATGCGGTGAAGAAGTCATAAGTCTAGAGATTCTAAAGACTATATTTCTCAAAGGACTTGATGAAGATGCTAGGAGGAGGTTAGATTTAATGGGAAAGGGAGATGTACCCCAACTTGAACTGGGTGATATCTTTGAGTTATGCCAAAAATTTTCCTGTACTCGAGGAGGTATCCAAAAATCTAGCCTTTTGAGGAGCTCAAATGAAATAGGTAAACTGCGAGAGGAAATAGCAAATCTGAAGACTGACATTCTTGTTCAATTGAACACCTCTTTGGATGGAATACATGCTAAAACATGTAATCCTGAGACTTTATCCATCTATTGCCCTAGGTGTTGAAACAAGCATTTGTTAAGAGAATGTCCTTTGGATAAGCATGATATTTGCCAAATTTGTGAAAAGAGTCATGCCACTGATCAATGTGAGATCCTGAATGCAATCAAGAGTTCTAAAAAATGACCATCTCACACTAAGGAGGAAATCAATTTCGTGGGTCAGAGACCTGGAGGAAATTTCTCCTATGGTCAAAACTCCAACCCCACATGGTGACCTCCAAACACTTGGAACAATACACAGTGGATAGCTCCATGGCCTTCAGCACCATCTGGTTGGGGAGCTTACCCACCTTGGGGACCACCTAAATGGACGAACCAAGCTTGGGGAAATCCCCAATGGCCAAATCAACAATGACACCCTCATAATCAATCCATGCACCAAATCAATTCTATAGTGGTCCAAGATGAATGCCAAATCCGCAACATAACCTTCTAACAACTCCTCAAAACCCTCAGCAAAATGAACAAGTCAATCAACCACCATTGTTGAAGTTACAAAAGAGCCAGATGAGGAACTTAACATAGAACCAGAGACTCTTCTTGTACCTATAGAGCGTGACCCCAAGAAAAATTAGGAGTTATCCCCAACACAATCTCGAGCAACTTCACCACCTACCATAGAACCGTCTCAAGAATAAGTTGTCGAACGATCATCAACTACTCCAGAGAAGGATCCTATACTAAGGAAGAAAATTCTGGCACCTTTTCCAGAACGTCTCAGAGAAAATGTTCATAGGAACCCACTGGAAGTATCATTGTCTAACAAAACTTCTCTGATACAAGAAATTAAACAACTCCATATCTAGATTCCCTTGTTACAAGAAATTAAAGAAATTCCCAAACTGAATTAGCTAGTTAAACAGTTGTGCATTAAAGCACCAAGTAGGAAACTAAAATAGATTAGTACGGTGTGCATCAATGGATATCTAGCTAACCTTCTGGCTGGAAAAACCTTATCCCAAAAATATGGCGACCCAAGTAGTCCACTAATAACAGTAAAAATTAATGGGGTAGCAATACCTAATGCATTGGTGGACTTGGGAGTAGCCATTAACATTATGACAGTGGATTTTATGGATACACTTGGACTCACTGATTTACACCCCACAACTACCATATTACAGATGGCAAATTGGGCCATAGCCATTCCTAAAGGTATTTTAGAAAATGTCCCTATCAAGGTTGGTGATTGGGAGTATCTAGTAGACTTCCAAATCCTGCAGTTCCTCACACCCAAAGACAGTTACCCGGTAATATTAGGTAGGCCATGGTTAGCTACAGTTGCAGCCAAGATTGACTGCAGAGAAGGAGCAACGATCATTTCACATGGTCCCAATAGCAAACATTTGAGCCTATATCCCCCTGCTCAACCTGCAGAACATAACCAAGTCTAGGTTGATGAATCAGACGAATCCGACAAACAAGAGAATCTAGCTTCACTCGCTATGGTGGTTATCAAACAACATGGTGAAGAATTGGAAGATGAATTAGAAAACATCCAAGATACTTCCATAGACTCAGGCGATGAAGAGATTTTAGAAGTGGAAGAAATTTTGGGACATCCAATCCACATTGACGACAAAGAACATGATTATACCAACTTCACAACTTGACCTTGTCCCCTGGTGAATATCACTTTGAAAACAGATCACTTCTTTGAAGATATTTCCAGACTCCATAGAACCATACCACATAGTTGTTGTCTCAACACTTTAACAAAGGAAGTTCACACTATCACCTCCAATTACCCTGGAACCAAGACTATCATGTTATTACCAGGAAAGACTTTAAATATCAACAGTTGGTTGACAGAATCTGATGAGCTCAAATTATTTGATGTTTTGATGAAGAGGTCCAAAGCTTTTGATTGGGACTATACAAATATGAGAGGAATTCACCCAAGTGTTTGTAGCCACCACATCTATACGGAAGACGTTAGACCGGTCCCTCAACCACAAAGAAGACTTAATCCTACTCTCAAAGATATTGTCAAAATAGAAATCGAGAAGCTTTTACAGTCAGGATTTATTTATCCTATCTCAGATAGCAAATGGGTTTCACCCTTAGTGGTAATGCCAAAGAAAAATGGGAAATGGAGAGTGTGTGTTGACTATCAAGAACTCAACGAAGCAACCTACAGAGATTATTTCCCACTACCCTTCATAGATCAAGTTTTGGATAATCTAGCAGGAAGGAATTATTTTTCATTTCTGGACGGGTTTAGTGGATATAACCAAATATAAGTGGCAGCAGAGGACCAAGATAAAACTACTTTCACTTGTCCTTGAAGAACATTCGCATATTAAGTTCTTCCCTTTGGGATTTTTAATGCTCCTGCCACATTCCAAAGAGTTGTTCTAGCTATCTTTGTTGAAATTGTAAATGACTATGTAGAAGTCTATATGGATGACTTCACAGTCTATGGTTCCACTTTTAATGAAGGCCTCAAAAATTTGGATAGAGTATTGCAACGGTGTGAGGATCATCAACTATCCTTAAGCCATGAGAAGTGTCTAATAATGGTAGATCAAGGTATAGTGCCGGGACATCATATCTCAGCTGAACAGATAAAGGTTGACCCTAAGAAAATTGAAGTAATACAACAACTGGAAACCCCAAAGAATCAAACCGATGTTAGAAGTTTCTTAAGACATGTTGATTATTACCGGAGGTTCATAGAAAATTTTAGTAAGATTGCAGCTCCCATGTTCTCTCGTCTCTAGAAAGACGTGGATTTTGCCTGGACAAAAGAATGTCAAAAATCCTTTGACATTATTAAAGTCCTAAAACTTGTTTTAGCTCCAATCCTATGAGGTCTTAATTGGAAACTTCCCTTCCATATTTATGCTGACACTTTGAATGATGCTATTGGAGCAGTGTTAGGTCAAGAAGATGAAAATAGAGGAAAGTAAGCTATATATTTCATTAGTAAAAACTTGAGCCCTACTAAACAGAATTACACCACCACAGAGAAGGAATTCCTAGCAATAGTTCATGGAATAAACAAATTCCAGCATTACATTACAAGATACAAGGTGATTGTGTTCACAGACAATTAAGCCACCAAATACCTGATGAACAAACTTGCAGCGAATGGAAGAATAATCAGATGTTTATTACTTCTCCAAGAATTCAATTTGACCATCATGGATAATCCTAGGAAATTCAACGTGGTTGCAGATTTTCTATCCCAGATAAAACAAGATAATGGAGATTGTACCCCTGTGCAGAACAAATTTCCTGATGAAAATTTATTCGCTATCTCCGTTAAAACACCCTAGTTCACAGACATTGCTAATTACTTAGCCACTGCAGAGCTTCCCCTAGACTTTACATCAAAACAAAAGAAACAACTCATTCGAGAAAGTGCTCACTTCAAATGGATTAATGGCATGTTATTCTGATATGGGTCAGACCTAGTCCTACGATGTTGTGTCAGACCAAATGAAACATACAGCATCCTCAGGGCTCGCCATGATGATCCATCTAGCGGACACTACTCTGCCAAAAGGACTTCCCATAAAATCTTAGGTGCTTGATACTATTAGCCCTCTATGCACAAGGATGTAAAGAACTATGTTCGTTGTTGTGATGAATGCCAATGAGTGGGAAGACCTATAGCCTCCAACGAAATGCCTCTGCAACCTCAAGAGGTTTTTGAACCATTTGAAAAGTGGGGACTGGATTTTTGGTCCTATAGATCCTCCTTCGCAAGGGAAAGAGTATATTCTGTTCTGCACAGACTATCTTACCAAATGGGCAGAAGTCCAAGCTCTGAAAGTTGCTAGAGAAGAACAGCTTGCAGACTTTCTATATAACATATTTTTTCTCAAATTTGGAGTCCCTAGGTCAATTGTCACAGACCAAGGACCTCAATTTATGTCCACGGTTTTATTAGCTTTTACTGATCATTTCTAGCTAAGCCATAAGAATTTGTCACCCTATCACCCACAAGCAAATGGTCAAGTAGAAGTCACTAATAGGGAGCTCGAAAACATCCTAACAAAAATAGTTTCATCAGGCAGAAAGGACTGGGTTAGAAAATTGCCTGAGGCTGTTTGGGCTTACAACACAACTTAGAAATCCACCACTGGTCTTACTCCTTACGAATTAGTCTTTGGGAAGAAACCTTTTCTACCCATCGAATTTGAACTCCAAACTCTTCGAACAACAATGGAGCTAGACTTAGATCTTGATCGGGTTTAGGTAGAGGGAGTCTTGCAGCTTCGTGAACTAGATGAACTCCATTTAGAAGCTATTCATCAAACTGATCTAGTTCAACAACAATGAAAGGCCTGGCATGATAAACACATTAAAGAAAGAGAATTCCACGAGGGAGATTAGGCATTGTTATTTGATTCTCGATACAAGGACCAGAAAGGCAAACTCAGAACTCATTGGCTAGGTCCATACGAGATTTCTGAGGTATTTCCAAACAACAGTACAACTCAAACCCATTGGTGGTGATTCTCAGACTCTCTTAGTAAATGGACATTGACTCAGGATTTCCCATAAACCTGTCAACAAAGAAGAGTTTACTCGACTGGTAGAAATACACGGAGAAACTCAATGTGTTGATTCTGCTTTGGCAAAAACAATACCATAAGCTAGAAATTAAATTATATATTTTAGTGTGTGTATATGCATTTAGGAACAATTATTCATATATTCATATTTGTACTTGCCTAAATTTCGTCTCTGTTTCGTATGGTTTCATCTTTGAAGAAGTGTTACAAATTCCGACGCATCTCCTAGTGTTGCTCCAGAACTTGTTGTCTAAATAGATCGACACCCTTCCTTTCTTCTTTCATTTTCAGCTGCATCTTTCAGCAATGCCCCAAAACTTTGTTCCTGCATTCTGGCTGCATCTTTTAGCGATAAGCTCCGGAACCTTGTTCCTACATTCTATCTGCATATTTCAGCGATGCTCCTGATCTTTGTTCCTGCATTCTGATTGCATCTTTCAACAATGCTCCGGAACTTTGTTCCTGCATTCTGCTTGCATCTTTCGGTGATGCTCCGAAACTTTGTTCCTGCATTTCGGCGGCATCTTTCACCGATGCTCTAGAACTTTGTTCCTGCATTCGAGTTGCATCTTTCAGTGATGCTCTGGAACTTTTTTCTTGAATTTCGGCTACATCTTTCTGCGATGCTCTAGAACTTTGTTCCTGCATTCCAGTTGTATCTTTCAGCGATGCTCCAGAACTTTGTTCTTTCATTTCTGACTGCATCTTTCAACGATGCTTTGGAACTTTGTTCCTTCATTTCCGGCTACATCTTTTAGCGATGCTTCGAAACTTCATCCCTTCAGCTCGGCTGCATCCTGTGTCGATGCTCCAGAATTTTGTTCATATCCTCCATATCTATTCCTTTGATATCTTCCTCCACCATTGTGAACTTGTGATTTTCATCTGTGAAAATGTTCCTACTATCTGCAAGCACACCATTATCACCCCGAAATCCACCACAAAAGCCATCATGAGTTTGTCATTCCTGGCCATATTAAATAAGAGTTATTATGACAACTTGTCATCATAATAAATTCAGCCACCCCATTATCACATCATAATAAATTTGTTCCGCCCAAACCACTTAGTACCACCACCTAGGATGCTATTATGTTAGCAAAAACAAGTGACTTTCAAATCAATAACATAATGGAAGGTAAGTACATCTTTTACTTTAAATAGATTATTTATTTTGAATAAAAGTAGATAAATTGGCACGACCCCTTTTCTTTTCCAAATTTGGCAAATGTGTGAATTGTTTCTTCACTGGAGAAGGTGGTGGCTCATTCACTCTATCCCATGCAATGTCATAATTAACTACTGCAAAGCCAAGTACCCTGAATCAACATTACTGAAGTACAAGTGGCCTCAAAACCTACATTCCCTTTAATTTCCCTATCAGTTTCTTTAGCAGTTTTATCACTTTGGGTGCCACGATATTTCAGTAGACATTGAGCAGTATTATCAGTACGAAATAGAATGGGAGGAGCCAAACACAAGTCTGAGCCAGCTTCACTAGATAAATTGTTGGCATTGGGGAGTATTTTAGAGCTGTTTCAAAAAGTATGGTGGCTAGACTTTATAAAGAAATTCGAGAGACACCATTCGCAGCTTGTCAAGGAATTTGCTGAGAACTTTGCAGATGGACAGTCAATTGTGTGAGACGAAATTCAAGGTAAATCCTTGAATTATCTCTAAATTATTTGGTATTGGAAATGAAGGTATTAATTTGTTTGAAACCACAAACATTTCCTATCAGAAAATGATAGAACTTTTTGTACGGGAAGGGGAACCTCACCCATTATTAGTTGTGAATACTTGGGGGCAAAATAAGGGGTTTCACCAAATGTCCATTGCAGAACCATGGCAAATAATAGTTGCATGGATCATTAAGTACTTCACCTGTGAAGGGCAATGTGCCACTGTAGTTGGCCCCCCTTTTCAGCTACTCAGTCATTTGTGCCATGGTTTAGAAAACCTTGAATTAAGGGTTAACATTCCTGCCTTCCTTCATGATTCCCTTGTAAGTATGACAGAACGATTCAAGATAGGGTCAGGGCCTTTACAGCATCATGGTCTTATACATTTAATTTGCAAATATCATTTTCATAAGAAAAGAAAACCAGATGTAAAATGGCAAAAGTTTCTGCAAAAGTTTGAGAACCTTGAACCTCCGAGACAATTTGAGGAAGGTGAGACGTTTGGTATGGCAACCCAAAATGTGAGAGAACTCTCCCCTGTACCTCAAGGTGATAGACAAGATCCTAGAGGTGAAGCACTAGAAAATCCAATAAACCCCTTAGATCTTGGAGAAAGGCCTAAACCACTGATGTAGAGCACACAGTGGAAGCGCTCAACTTATCAACAAACTTGATCGGTGAGAGAGTGACCTATGTCTTGGCAATCTACTCTTATCAGCCAAACATACCCCATTGGCCACCTTGCAATTTCTTTGACCGATCTCTCGACTCTCCCCAACAACTCAACACAATGCTTTGTCTTCGGTGAGACTACATACCATCAACGAGTTTGAAAACTACTCCGCTGATACACACCGATCACTCCGATATTACCTTCGAACCATACTTGTCGGCAAGACTTACTTTCTTCGGCAAGATCTTTTTCTCTCCTTCTGATGTGCCAATGTATCAACTTAGTATATGCTTGGCGTGACTTGCTATTACTGGTGGACTAAAGTATCTTTACCCTGATTTCACTGTTACGACCGGTCACCGTTTGTATCCGATGAAAGATACATTCTCAACATACATTCTCAACATGCATTCTCAACATACATTCTCAACATGCTTTTGCGATATGCATACGCAATATACATTCGGTGAAACGATGCAAAACTTACGCTGATATATGTTTCTTCGGTGAGACTTCCTTCGTTCTTCACCGATACACTTTCTATTAGCCTAACATTGTTGATCGGTGTAACTTCAAAAAGTTTCTCTGAGGGCTGTGTTACGCCGATGGCAACCTCTACTACTTTACAACTATGTAGACACCAAACCAGAAATAGAAACAAAGACTCGACAGCATGAAAGGGGGTCTATAATACTCTATAAACACTTGATCACCCATCAATTTGGCCACTCCACAATAGCACTTCTCCTATCGTTTCGATGACTAGTCACATAGAGATGCTTAGTCAACTCATGCCAAACTCCTTGGATCCTTGAGTGTTTGACCCAGAACTACAAAAAACACAAAATATACACTGTATTCCTCCATCACACTGAAAATGAGAATCTTTCTTTCAGTGGACAGAGGAATAACAGTCCATTTATTCACCAAACCCTAGTTTCTAGGTTTTCAGACCAGTCTCTATAAAAAGAACAATTTCTCACTGACTATGACACTTCAAGACACCAAACCACTTCCAAATGAAAGCTATTTCAATACATGAAAACTTCCAATCAGTTTCAGGCAATCACCTATCTGTACAGGCTGTACAGAATGACTGTTATAGAGAAATACTCAGAAAGAACAATGTTTCAACACACCCAAAAATCCAGATCTTCATTCATTCATGCCTTCATTCATTACATTACATCCAACTCCTCGCCTATAAAAGGCTTGAGACCTTTGTTTACATCCCTCCCAATTGTATAAACTAATTTTGAAAGTTAGTTAGCCGTTGGGTTTCTCCTCTCACAAGAAAACTACCTGTTTTCATTGTGTTATTACATCAAACTTGACCGAAACATGGTCTACATAGGTCTAGTGACCAAATTGACAAAAAAACTTATTACAAACATGATGTGGCTTAAAAAGCCTTATTGAAAACATAAACAAAACATGACTCCTACACCATAGGGAAGGTGCTCTTGCACCATACTCCCCCTGCAAGAAAAACTCAAGTCCCTTGAGTTGCCAACTGTTGGAGTGTCTTCCCATGCTTCAAAATGTCTGCCTCACTCATCCATGTAGCCTTTGAATCAAAAAGATCCTGCCACTTGACCAAGTACTCCTTGTACACACCCTTCCTTGTCTTTTTGACAACCTTGGAATCTATGATGCATTCCAATTGTAAAGGCTTACTTGGAGGTAGATCTCTGACCCAATCTTCATCTTCAATCACAACATCTAATCCATCTTTAGCATTCAATGGAGGTCTGAATGGAAAGAGGTCTGAAACATTGAATATGGGAGAAATAACAAGACCAGATGGCAGTTCTATTTCATAAGCATTTGGGCCGAACTTATGCACTACCTTGCATGGTCCTATTTTCTTCATCAGAAGCTTGGTTGGTTGTCCTTTAGGCAGTCTTTCCTTCCTTAGATAGGCCATCACCAAATCTCCCACCTTGAATTGTACATCTCTCCTTTTGAGATCTGCCCTATCCTTGTATTTGGAGACTATTTTTTCCAACTAAACTTTGACTTGATCATGAACGACCTTCATGGTGGCAGCAAAATCTTCTCCTAGAGCACTCCTCTTATCGCAACCTTGTAGGTCTTTGAGTTCAAGTGGTCGTCTTGGATGGAAACCATAAACAATTTCAAATGGACTCTTCCTAGTACTTCTATTCACTGAATCGTTGTAAGCATACTCAGCTTGACTGATAACCAAGTCTCATGCCAACCCATGCTACTTGGTAAGGCATCTTAGAAGGTTTCCTAGGGACCTATTAACAATCTCAGTCTGACCATCAGTTTGGGGATGGTAGGATGATGAGAAAGACAATTGTGTTCCCAATTTTCTCCATAAGGTCCTCCAAAAATGACCAACAAACTTGGAGTCTCTATCAGTGACAATTGAAAGGGGAAAACCATGGATTCTAACCACTTCTCTGAAAAAGAGACCAGCAATTTGAGATGCATCATTTGTGTATTTGCATGGCACAAAATGAGCCATCTTACTAAATCTATCCACAATGACAAAAACACTATCCACACCCCTTGTTGTCTTAGGAAGACCAAGTACAAAATCCATACTAATGCTCTCCCAAGGCCTATTGGGAATCAGAAGGGGTTGGTACAAACCAGCATTAGAAGACATACCTTTGGCCTTTTGACATATGGTACAACTTGCAACATATCTCCTTACATTCGATTGTACTTTTGGCCAATAGTAGAATCTAGTGACTTGTTCCAAAGTCTTGTCCAACCCAAAGTGTCCTCCTAAAGTTCCATTGTGCTTCTCTTTGATGATGTTGTCCCTCATGGAACACTTAGGGACACATAGCAAACTGCCCTTGAATAAGAGACCTTCTTGCAACACAAAATTTGAATATTCACCATGAAAAGTGTTAGCCAAACTAGCACAAACTTCATAAGCAGCTTTGAAATCTACATCCTCCTTGTATAACTCCTTCAAACAATCTATGCCCATGCTTTCCAACTGTACTTCCTGTATGACAAGCATCCTTCTACTTAAAGCATCAGCCACTTTGTTGGCAACACCTTTTTTATGCTTAATAGTGAAGGTATATGCCTGTAATTGTTCCATCCACTTAACATGCCTATGATTCAATTTTTCTTGACTATTTAGAAAGCTAAGAGCATGGTTATCAATAAAAACAATGAATTCCTTGGGCAGCAAATAGTGTCTCCACTTTTTGAGAGCTTACACCATTGCATAAAGCTCTAGATCATAGGTAGAATACCTTTGTTTAGCCTCATTCAACTTCTCTAAAAAAAAGGCCACTAGATGTCCATCTTGACTAAGAACAACACCTATTGCTTGCTGATTTGCATCACATTCCACTACAAAAACTTTGTCAAAATATGGGAGTACCAATGTAGGTAATTCAGCCACTTTCCTCTTGAACAATTCAAAGCCATCATCGGCTTGCTTTGTCCATTGAAATTTGCACTTTATTCCACCCTTGATGGTGTTGAGAATAGGAGCACTTATGTGACTGAATCCTCTAATGAACTTCCTATAAAAGGTTGCCAAGCCATGGAAGCTTCTAACATCTCCCACTGTCCTAGGAGTTGGCCAATTGAGAATGGCCTCATCCTTTATGGGGTCCATCTTCAAACAACCATTAGAAATCACAAAACCTAGGTACACAAGTTCAGTTTTCATGAAATCACACTTATCCAAGTTGATCATCAACTTACTCTCATGCAACTTTTTCATCACTTGTCCAAGATGCTTCACATGTTCTTCTTTTGTCCTGGTGAAAATAAGTACGTCATCAAGATAAACAATTACAAATTTGCCAATGAATTCAACAAGTACCTCATTCATCAAATGCATGAATGTGCTTGGAGCATTGCTAAGGCCAAATGGCATGACAAGCCACTCATAGAGACCTTCATTTGTCTTGAACGCAGTCTTCCATTCATCTCCCTGCCTAATTCTGATTTGATGATAACCAGATTTCAAATCAATCTTTGAATAATAACATGACCCTCCAAGATAGTCCAAAAGATGCTCAATCCTTGACATAGGGAATCTATACCTTATTGTGATCTTATTTATGGCCCTTGAATTTGTACATAGTCTCCACTTCCCATCTTTTTTTGGAGCAAGTACACTAGGGACTGCACATGGACTAAGACTCTTTCTAATCAGTCCTTTCTCTAAGAGTTCTTGAATTTGTCTACTCACCTCTTCATTTTTTTGTGGTGTCAATTTGTAGGCAGTCTTATTGGGCAATGTGACATCTAGGATCAAGTCAATTTGATGACTTATATCTCTCATGGGTGGTAAGGAGTTAGGAGTATCCTCTGCCACAAGATCTTGGTACTTATCCAACAATTGCTGCACTTCTAGTGGAATCTCTTTCTACTTTTTATCTTGCTGACCTGATTCATCTTTAGGCTTCATTACCAAGGCATACCCTTGGGTATCCTTCTCCTTCATTAGGTGCAAGAGCTCTTGGCCACTAACCATCATGACATTGGTGTCATTACTCTTCTCTCCAATCTGCTCTTCCATAGGATCCATCCTAAACTTCCTTCCATTCTTGGTGATGAGGTATGTGTTCTTCTCACCATCATGTTGTGCCATCACATCATACTGCCATGGACATCCAAGAAGAAGGTGACAAGCATCCATAGGAATAATCTCACATAGTACCTTGTCCTTATAATCACCTATCTCAAACTCAACCCAAGTTTGTTCTTCTACCATGTAATTTTGACTCTTATTCAACCAAGAGATCGTATGAGGACTAACATGGGGCAGCCTTTTCAACTTACACTTCTCTACCATTTCAGTAGACACTACATTCTTAGTAGAACCTGAATCAACAATGATTTTACAAAGTTTACCATATGCTATACCTTGGGTTCTAAAGAGAGTCTTCCTTTGTCGGGGCTCTTGTTTCAATGGCATCTTCATCAAGGTCCTCTTGATCATCATGTTCTCTCTTCAAGGACTGGTGCAACTCTACCAATGGGTGAATTCACACTTTGGCAATCCTCATCTTTCAACAACTAATTCCTTCTTCCACCATCATGGGAACTATTTGCCTTCTCAGGGCATTTGCTCATGGTATGGCCTACTTGATTGCAGCCATAGCATCTATCAGTGAAAACTCTGGGTCCTCTACCTGCACCACCACCTCTACCTCTGCCATTTGGTCTTCTCCAACCTATGAAACCACTACCTCTATGTCTACATTAGAATGAGACTCTTGTTGACTTGGGTTTTCATTTCTACTTGATTGTCCTCTACCAAAACTGCCTCTTCCCCTATTATTTCTGCGACCTCTTCCTCTGGTGTTTTGATCACTCTTTCTTTTCAACTTCTCCTCTGCCCTAGAGGCTAATTGAAAACACTCATCCACTATTTTAGGAACCACCATACTAAATTTATCTTGTATGTTATACCTCAAGCCATCGAGATATCTAGCCACCATCTCTTTCTCCTCCTCCTTGTGATTGACTCTCATGCTTAATCTATGAAATTCTTCAGTATATGTAGCCACATCCATATCCTTTTGTCTAAGATGATTAAAGTTCATAATGGTCTGCAACTCATAATCAAATGGCATGAACTTGTCTCTTAGCATGGCCACCATTCTACTCCATTTGGTTATAGGGTCCTTTCCAACTTTCTCTCTTTCACCTTGCATATAGTTCCACCAAACTAGGGCAGAACCTCTCAATCTTGTCTTAGAAAACTTGACTTTCTTGCTGTCACTATACTCCTTGAAGTCAAAATAGTTGCACATGGCTTCAATCCAATCCATGAGGGCATCTCCATCTAGTTGCCCATTGAATGTATGAACATCCATCTTTGGATCGCCACTATCTCCATGAGCACCTTTGAGTGCATTCAAGAATGCCTTTTGGTCTGCAGACATATCTTGTTGTTGAGGGCTCTCCTTTGCCTCTTCTTCTTCTTCTTCTACCTCAAAAGTACTTCCATCCTCTTTACTCTTACCCTTGTACCTCTCTTCTTTCAACCTTCCTTCAAGCATCTCCTCTACCATCTTCTTGATGGCTTCTTAGCTCATAGACTTGGGAGGCATTGTGCTAGCCTCAGTTTCTATCTCCTCGTCTGACATACACTACTCCAATTCAAATATTGGCTCTAATACCAATATGATGCAGAGCGCACAGTGGAAGCACTCAACTTATCAACAAACTTGATCGGTGAGAGAGTGACCTATGTCTTGGCGATTTACTCTTATCGGCCAAACGTACCCTGTCGACCACCTTGCAATTTCTCTGACCGATCTCTCAACTCTCCCTGACAACTCAACACAATGTTTTGTCTTTGGCGAGACTACATACCATTAGCGAGTTTGAAAACTACTTCGCTGATACACACCGATCACTCTGATATTACCTTTGAACCATACTTGTTGGCAAGACTTACTTCGTTGGAGGGATCTTTTACTCTCCTTCTGATGTACCGATGTATCAACTTAGTATATGCTTGGCGTGACTTGCTATTACTGGTGGACTAAAGTTTCTTTACCCTGATTTCACCGTTATGACCGGTCACCGTTTGTATCCGACGAAAGATACATTCTCAACATGCTTTTGCGATATGCATATGTAATATACATTCGGTGAAACGATGCGAAACTTACGCTGATATATGTTTCTTCGGTGAGACTTCCTTCATTCTTCACCGATACACTTTCTATCGGCCTAACATCGTTGATTGGTGTAACTTCAAAAAGTTTCTCTAAGGGTTGTGTTACGCCAATGGAAACCACTACTACTTTGCAACTACACAGACACCAAACCAGAAATAGAAACAAAGACTCGACAGCATGGAAGGGGTCTATAATACTCTGTAAACACTTGATCACCCGTCAATTTGGCCACTCCACAACAACACTTCTCCTATCGTTTCGATGACTAGTCACATAGAGATGCCTAGTCAACTCATGCCAAACTCCTTGGATCCTTGAGTGTTTGACCCAGAACCATAGAAAACACAAAATATACACTGTATTCCTCCATCACACTAAAAATGAGAATCTTGCTTTCAGTGGATAGAGGAATAACAATCCATTTATTCACCAAACCCTAGTTTCTAGGTTTTCAGACCAGTCTCTATAAAAAGAACAATTTCTCACTGACTATGACACTTCAAGACACCAAACCACTTCCAAATGAAAGCTATTTCAATACATGAACACTTCCAGTCAGTTTTAGGCAATCACCTATCTGTATAGGCCGTACAAAATGACTATTACAGAGAAATACTCATAAAGAATAATGTTTCAACACACCCAAAAATCCAGATCTTCATTCATTCATGCCTTCATTCATTACATTACATCCAACTCCTCTCTTATAAAAGGCTTGAGACCTTTGTTTACATCCCTCCCAACCGTACAAACTGATTTTGAAAGTCAGTTAGCCATTGGGTTTCTCCTCTCACAAGAAAACTACTTGTTTTCATTGTGTTATTACATCAAACTTGACCGAAACATGGTCTACATAGGTCTAGTGACCAAATTGACAAAAAACCTTATTACAAACATGACGTGGCTTAAAAAGCCTTACTGAAAACATAAACAAAACATGACTCCTACACCATAGGGAAGGTGCTCCTGCACCAACCACATAATGTACCTGAGAACCCAGAAAAAATGAGAAAATGTGGATTTAGTAGACTCAAAGGAGGAATATACTAGGCCCCATAAGAAAAAGAAGAGGCCCAAAATGAAACTACAAAATCCTCCTCCTTTAAGAAGGAGAAAACAGCTAGTTGTTGAATCTAGTTGTGTTGCAGCCTATGAGTTGCCCCTTATTCCCAATAAAAAGAGACAAGAAAGGCAACCCTGTGAAAAAGTAACCCAGCTAGATGAAACTGTATCTCAAACATGTGCAAAAGCAACTCAAACTTTGGAGAGTAATAAATCCCCTGAAACTAAACAAGAAATTGACCCATCTCAAGAAAACTAGAAAGAAATAGGAGAAGAAGGACAAGAGGGAATCAGTGAACAAGTGCCCAATTATGTCCCTATTGAAGAAGAGGAGGGTCAGGAATATGAGACTGTCAACACAATTTCTTCATTACAACAACTAGAAGACATTCAAGGAATCAATATGGTGCCTAAGGAGAGACAATTATCTCCCTTAAATAATGTTAGTGACATAAGACAAGGTCCATTAGAAGTAATTAATGAAGGGCATGTGTCTGGCAGTGAAACAAAAGTTTTTATTTCCCCCCTTTCTACAGATGCAGAGGATAACAAAAGTGAATCTATGACACTGGAAATAGAGAAACTAAAAGCAAAAATTATGCAATTGAGAAATAAAATACAATTGAGTGAAGAGCAGTTTAACAAACAGCAGCAAGAGATTAAGGAATAGAAAGAGCTTCTGGAACAAAGGGATCAAACCATTAGAGAACTGCAATCCCAATTGCAGCAAGTTGAAGAAAGAGATAAGCATTATCTAGATAGTCTATCTGAAAGAGATAGACAAATTAAGAATCGAACCTTCAACTTGGAATAGTCCCTGAAGACATTTGCAAAGGAGCAGTAAAAACAAAAATTTGAATTAAAAAAAGTTGTAAGTAGAACTGTTGAACTAGAGCAAGACTTATAGGAAATTAATATTAGGCCAACTATGGAATCAAAGGAGGTTCAAACTGAACCAACTAAAATGGAATGGTTTCAGTTCCACATTCCTCCCATGTTAACCAAGTGGATGGAGCAATGCTATTTCTTAAGGCAATCTAGAGATGAAAATGCTAGACTTAAGAAAGAAATAGTATTGTTGAAAGAATCTTATGATAGATTGTATCAAGCTAAATGGATGCATGTCAAATTGGAGAGCTATTACTGGTCTGTAGAAAACCGTCCAGATTGTATTCTATGCTCCTTGATGAATAGCTATTAAGATGGAAGCTCCTGAGAATCTCTTGCAATTTACCACATGACCTTGATGACCAGTAGTTTCTTGAAGCATTTAAAGAAGCATCTCCTATGCAGAAAAATTTGTTATGTGAATTCTTTGTTCATAATTTGTTTCTCAAAAAGCATAATGATTTCTTCATCAATCTATTTGTGTGGGAAGTTTAGTTAAGGGCATTTTTGTCAAATATACAAAATCAAATTCAGTGGCAGGATAGAACTAGAGAATATCTTCATGCAGAGAGAACTGTGGGATTACACATGAGATACCCCAATCGGAAGCCTTTTGCTTTCAAAGCGCGGTTTAGAAGAATTAAGAGCTATGAACATATGAAAGAAAAATACAATGAAAGTATTAGGATATGCTTTGAAAATTTCAAGATTATTGGATCACAATTAATTGACAGAGCTTGGAATGCCTGTGAAGAAAGGTATACCCCCTTGCCTATGTATTTAAAAAGGAGAGAGATGATTTCCCCTACTAACCTTAGATGGTCATACAAAAGGGTTGAAGCATTGACAGAAATTATTCAGTAGCAAAAAACTAAGTGGATAGGGATGAGATACAGGCCTCCACTACTTTTACATCCACCTCCTGCAGTCTTAGTGGTTACATAACAAGATCCTAGGGACCTACATACCTGGCAGCTGCGAATCAAACTACACAAAGGCTTTTTGAAGGTTCCTGACCATATTGATGAGGAGGCAGATGAAATATATTATCCGAGTTCAAAGTTTGATGAATTGAATAGGAAAAGAGAGGCAGAAAGACAAATAATGCATCAAAGAGTAGGAGGACCTGCTCAAGGTTAGGAAGGGGAGGGTGATGAGGTATAAATAACCTCATTTCTTTGATGAAACAAATAACCCTTTTTGCATTGCCAATTCCCTAACCTTGCCAATTTATTTGTTTTTATAAACAATATTTATCTATTTTTAATGAAATGTTCTATAAACCTTTATTTCCTAAATTGATTGAAATTAGCTTTTAAATGTTGATATAATGACATGTAGAGTTGGGTAATTGTGCAGGGTAATACATTGCTTATAGGAGAAGTGGACTTCATGTAGCTGAGGTCGAATGCGCCAGAAGTTGAGAGCACCATAATTCTAGGCATGCATTAATTGAAGGCTCTGTTTTAAAGACATCAGTAGTTAAGATTCTATTTTTTTGTTATAAGACTTCTTCAAATGGCATTTTCCCGCCATCTAAAATTTAGGAGTTCGAATGTAGTACAGTTTTAATTTGTTTCTCAAAACATGGATATAAATATCACACTATGGATGGATGAAAATCAGTCCCTTAGTTTTTGAAATAATTAGAGTTGTGTGCTTGTAATTTTCTCCATGAATGCAAATAGTGTTGTTCTAAGTAATTTCTTTTGAAATATAAAGATATGAATAGAGTCACCATGTTGCTGTGGAAATGATTGAATGAGACCTGAGTTAAAGACAAATTTCTCCCAAGAGCTAGCCACTCGCGGGACTGTAGAATAGATAAGTACTTTCATTTATGTGGATGTTTTCATTCAGCTGAAGCTAGTTTATGTTGAGTTTTTTTTTGTCGTGAACCTACAGGGTGTGTTGTTTAAAAGTTTTTGGAGCATCTACTTCAGTTAAACTATTGTGTACTACTATTTTAGAACTCTCTGTGTTGTTTAAATGTTTTTGGCGCATCTACCTTAGTTAAACTGTTGTTTACCGATAGTTAGAAGTTAGAATGTTCGCGGTATAGAATTGCTCGTTGTTCAAAATCAGAGTAAAGTTGCATTTGTGAATTTATAGTGTAGAGTTTATATGCTTTCTAGTGTAGAGTTTACATGCTTTCTAGTATAGAGTTTTCATGCTTTTTAGTATAAAATTTAAATGCTTTTTGTAGAAGGATATAACTGTTGTTTCATTTCAAATGTTGTTTCAATCTTTTAAAGGAACTAAAAAAATTATTTCTCAATGAGATGTCCAAAATCCCTATTGGATATAGCCTCATACACTACCTCAGTCGATAAACTGATAATTTTCAACAAAAGTGTTAGGACCTTACGACAGTCTGTCAAGAGTGATCATCAAATAGCGGTAAGTGATCGATTACATAAGTGATGTTATATATTTCATGTTTTCTATATTAATGTGCATATTATTTTATTCTATTAATAGGTGGAGCTGCAAGAACATCTATCAAGGAGGTCTACTCGACGACAGAGAGAGGATGAGTCACTGATTGGCACTCCATCTTCACGGTCAAGCAAGGGTCACTGATTATTTGATGAAAGTCCATAGGAAACTAGTTTTTGGGACATTTTTTGTATGCCTAGATGGCTTTGTATACATACTTATGTATGTTACCGATGTATATTTTTTATATTCCTATATGGCTTTGTTTGGACATGCCTATATGGCTTTGTATATAGACTAGATGTTATGTTCATGACATTATGTATATGACAGTTTATATTAAATATTTAATATGATGATTAATTATCGTTACAGGAGTTTGGTTTTACACATGCCAATTGCATTTGCTTGAAAGTTTATAAATCATTTTCAAATAATCCATTTTGTGCATATCTTGTAATCATTGCATTCCATGAGACTGTGCATTTCTTTGAGGCATCATGTCAAACAGTTCACGCACCTTGTCTATGCTTCCACACTTTCCATACATGTCTACAAGGGTAGCTGCAAATACAATATGTGACAAAATTCATATATCCTTTGTCCTTTGATGGTTGTCCACACCATGTTCCCCAGATCCCATTTTGGCAAAGGCAAGGAGGATGTTGGATAAGGTTGTGCAATTTGGTTTTAGACTTGCCAATTGCATTTGGTTGAAATTTTCTTTTGTGCATTTGTGAAAGTTTTTAAAGCCTTATGAAAACTCCATTTCGTACATATCTTTAATCATTGCGTTCCATGAGACAATCTTTCTTTGAGGCATTATGTCAAACAGTTCACGTTCCTTGTATATGCTTCCACAATTTGCATACATGTCTCACAGGGTAGTTGCAACTACAACATTTGACAAAATTCCTATATCCTTTATGCTTTGATGGATGTTTATACTGTGTTCCAAAGATAGCATTTCTAAGGTTTTGGAATTTGACTTTACACCCGCCAATTTCATTTGCTTGAAAGTTTCTAAAGCCTTATCAAAAAATCCATTTTGTTCATAGCTTGCAATCATTGCATTCCATGAGGCAAAATTTCTTTGAGGCATCATGCCAAACAGTTCACATGCCTTGTATATGCTTCCACACTTTGCATACATGTCTCCGAGGGCAATTGCAACTACAACATCTAACAAAATTCCCATATATTTTATCCTCTGATGGATGTCCATTTTGGCATAGGCAAGGAGGATATTGGCTAAGGTTGTGGAATTTGGCTTTACACCCGCCAATTGTATTTTCTTGAAATTTTATAAAGCCTTATCAAAAAATCCATTTTTTGCATATCTTGCAATCATTGCATTCCATGAAATGACATTTCATTTCAAGGCATCATGTCAAATAGTCCACGTACCTTGCCTATGCTTCCACACTTTACATACATGTCTCGCAGGGTAGTTACAACTACAACATTTGACAAAATTCCTATATCCTTTATGCTTTGATGGATGTCTATACGGTGTTCCAAAGATACCATTTCTAAGGTTTTGGAATTTAGCTTTACACCTGCCAATTACATTTTCTTGAAAGTTTCTAAAGCCTTATCAAAAAATTCATTTTGTTCATATCTTGCAATCATTGCATTCCGTGAGGCGACATTTCTTTGAGGCATCATGCCAAACAATTCACGTGCCTTGTCTATGCTTCCACACTTTGCATACATGTCTCCGAGGGCAATTGCAACTACAACATCTAACAAAATTCCCATATCTTTTATCCTCTGATAGATGTCCATTTTGGCATAGGCAAGGAGGATATTGGCTAAGGTTGTGGAATTTGGCTTTACACCCACCAATTGAATTTTCTTGAAATTTTATAAAGCCTTATCAAAAAATCCATTTTTTGCATATCTTGCAATCATTGCATTCCATGAAATGGCATTTCATTTCAAGGCATCATGTCAAATAGTCCACGTACCTTGCCTATGCTTCCACACTTAACATACATGTCTTGCAGGGTAGTTACAACTACAACATTTGACAAAATTCCTATATCCTTTATGCTTTGATGGATGTCTATACGGTGTTTCAAAGATACCATTTCTAAGGTTTTGGAATTTGGCTTTACACCTGCCAATTACATTTTCTTGAAAGTTTCTAAAGCCTTATCAAAAAATCCATTTTGTTCATATCTTGTAATCATTGCATTCCGTGAGGCGACATTTCTTTGAGGCATCATGCCAAACAATTCACGTGCCTTGTCTATGCTTCCACACTTTGCATACATGTCTTTGAGGGCAGTTGCAACTACAAAATCAAACAAAATTCCCATATCTTTTATCCTTTGATGGATGTGCATTTGGCATAGGCAAGGAGGATACTGGCTAAGGTTATGGAATTTGGTTTTACACCCGCCAATTGTATTTTCTTGAAAGTTTATAAAGCCTTATCAAAAAAATCCATTTTTTGCATACCTTGCAATCATTGCAATCCATGAAATGGCATTTCATTTCAAGGCATCATGTAAAACAGTTCACATACCTTGTCTATGCTTCCACACTTTGCATACATGTCTATAAGGTAGTTGCATTTTGGTAGAGATAGGGAGGATGTTGGAAAAGGTTGTGGAATTTGGCTTTACACGTGCCAATTGCATTTGCTTGAAAGTTTCTAAAGTCTTTTAAACAAATCCATTTTTTGCATATCTTGCAATCATTACATTCCATGAGAGGACATCTCTTTGTGGTGTTGTATCAAACAGTCCACGTGCCTTGTCTATGCTTCCACACTTTGCATACATGTCTACAAGGGTAGTTGCAATTACAACATGTGACAAAATTCCTATATCCTTTATGCTTTGATGGATGTCCACACATTGTTTCAAAGATCCTATTTTGGTAGAGATAGGGAGGATGTTGGCAAAGGTTGTGGAATTTGGCTTTACACGTGCCAATTGCATTTACTTGAAAGTTTCTAAAGTCTTTCAACAAATCCATTTTTTGCATATCTTGTAATCATTGCATCCCATGAGAGGACATCTCTTTGTGGTGTTGTATCAAACAGTCCACATGCTTTGTCTATGCTTCCACACTTTGCATACATGTCTACAAGGGCATTTGCAATTACAACATGTGACAAAATTCCTATATCCTTTATGCTTTGATGGTTGTCCATACGTTGTTCCAAAGATCCTATTTTGGTACAGATAGGGAGGATGCTGGCAAAGGTTGTGGAATTTGGCTTTACACGTGCCAATTGCATTTTCCTGGAAGTTTCTAAAGTCTTTTCAACAAATCCATTTTTTGCATATCTTGCAATCATTGTATCCCATGAGAGGACATCTCTTTATCCTTTGATGGATGTCCATTTGGTACAGGCAAGGAGGATACTGGCTAAGGTTGTGGAATTTGGTTTTACACCCGCCAATTGTATTTTCTTGAAAGTTTATAAAGCCTTATCAAAAAAATCCATTTTTTGCATATCTTGCAATCATTGCATTCCATGAAATGGCATTTCATTTCAAGGCATCATATAAAAAAGTTCACATACCTTGTCTATGCTTCCACACTTTGCATACATGTCTATAAGGCAGTTGCATTTTGGTAGAGATAGGGAGGATGTTGGAAAAGGTTGTGGAATTTGGCTTTACACGTGCCAATTGCATTTGCTTGAAAGTTTCTAAAGTCTTTTTAACAAATCCATTTTTTGCATATCTTGCAATGATTGCATTCCATGAGAGGACATCTCTTTGTGGTGTTGTATCAAACAGTCCACGTGCCTTGTTTATGCTTCCACACTTTGCATACATGTCTACAAGGGTAGTTGCAATTACAACATGTGACAAAATTCCTATATCCTTTATGCTTTGATGGATGTCCACACATTGTTTCAAAGATCCTATTTTGGTAGAGATAGGGAGGATGTTGGCAAAGGTTGTGGAATTTGGCTTTACACGTGCTAATTGCATTTACTTGAAAGTTTCTAAAGTCTTTCAACAAATCCATTTTTTTGCATATCTTGCAATCATTGCATCCCATGAGAGGACATCTCTTTGTGGTGTTGTATCAAACAGTCCACGTGCTTTGTCTATGCTTCCACACTTTGCATACATGTCTACAAGGGCATTTGCAATTACAACATGTGACAAAATTCTTATTTCGTTTAAGCTTTGATGGTTGTCCATACATTGTTCCAAAGATCCTATTTTGGTACATATAGGGAGGATGCTGGCAAAGGTTGTGGAATTTGGCTTTACACGTGCCAATTGCATTTTCTTGGAATTTTCTAAAGTCTTTTCAACAAATCCATTTTTTGCATATCTTGCAATCATTGTATCCCATGAGAGGACATCTCTTTGTGGTGTTCTATCAAATAGTCCACGTGCCTTGTCTATGCTTCTGCACTTTGCATACATGTCTACAAGGGAAGCTGCAATTACAACATGTGACAAAAATCCTATATCCTTTATGCTTTGATGGTTGTCCATACGTTGTTCCAAAGATCCTATTTTGGTACAGATAGGGAGGATGTTGGCAAAGGTTGTGGAATTTGGCTTTACACGTGCTAATTGGATTTTCTTGAAAGTTTCATGATAAATCTGAGTGGATACTTGAAGGAATCAAGACATGATACATCTTTTCAATTAGGAGCATTGCTAGGACAGCAATGGGCTAAAAAGCTAGTCATATGATTGCTAGGATAGTCATCAAGGTCCTAAGAGTATTTACTATTCATCATACCATTATTCACATTTTAGCATTGTCAACACATATTAGGATAGTGTTGTCCCAACAAAACAGAGAAGGTGTTATAAAGATCTTAGAACACTCATCTTATAAATGTATAGTTATATACAAATGGTAGTAGTCATATGTCAATCTTAGAATGGTCATATCAACCTAAGGACTACTTGATTGAATCCTTAGGGCAATGAGAACACCATATATAATTCTATCATTCTATTATGGTTTCAGTTATCTAGCACAATGTCCAACCTAGAACACTTCTAAGGCTTCATTAAATGGTCTAATATCTACAGAAATAATTGCATGAGCAATGGCGGCAGAAAATAAGGAACCGGTATAGTTAGAGTTCAAATCTTCCAACGACGTGTGGTACGATGTGTCTCTGGAATTCAAGAATGCACGACTGACTATGCAATACCTTGAATTTCCAAAAGAAGAGGACCATGAGCTAGCTATGGAACAATTTAAAAGCGTATAAGATTTGAGGTCAAAGTTTCAATTCTAGTCGAAGCAGCTTCAAGATCACTATTGTGGGAAAGTGAAGGAAGGCATGAGCATTTGCACTTCCTATTCCAACGATGAGGAAATAAAGTTTTTCGACGTCGTTGTGCAACGGGTCTGTTATATTTCTTATTAGTTAGTGTTAGTTTTTTCATAAATAATTTTGAATGTCAATGCCAGGAGTGGGGCTTCTTTACATGGCTTTGTGTGTTAGGTATTAGTTTCAGTTCTTTAAAAAAAATGCAGCATTTTCTTTGTCTTTACTTTGTAGGAGATTATTTAAGCACTCTCATTTTGTAAGTTCAATTATCTTGATCCTTTTAAATCTTAATAAAGATTTTAGTTTTTATTCAATTTGGTGTTTGTTTGGTGGACAATATGCATTAAGATCAATATGTTTTCAACTTGGTGTTTGTTTGGTGGGCAATATGCATAAAGATAGTTGGTCTTAATGCTAGTGCACTCGGCATGCCCACATATTTGTGAATGTTGTTCCTAGGGTATCATCTTGTTGAAATTGTTTCATTGTCACTTTTACTTTTAAACTTTCTGATGGGTTTAAATATTGACCCCTCTTTTGTGTTGTTTTTATATGCTTTCAAACCTTTTGCACATGATCTTCTAGGTACTTTTCAAACATTACCATCATGATATACTGTCTTTTTTTATATTTTGCAAAACCTTAAACCTATTTTGTTAATATGAAATATGGTGATGATATTTATCAATTGAATGATTCGAACATGAGTATGTATGCAATATAGATGAGATTCTATGGTTTAATTATGAGGGTTATTTGCGCGCATATGTTTTGTGGATTAACCCCTATGTAGCAACAAGCATGTGGCATCAAGGAGAGGAGAATTTGCAGCAAGTCATAGAATAGGGAATTGAAGGAAGTCGAAATCAAACTGCCAAAAGTGCAGGCAGCTGGAAATTGAACATGAATCATTATGGGAAGAAATAAATGCAGAAGAAGTAGACTTGTTCCAAGATTCTAAATGCAGCTTATGTGTTTCTCATATGAGTTGTTGCATAGGAATTCTTATTTGAATGGGATTCTCCTTCCTCTGTTTAGTTAGAATTAATAAATCAATCTTAACTATGTATCCTAATATCTAGGAATGGATTAATGATTGTAGTTAGTTGGTAGTTGGACTCTCTCATTTTGTATAAGTTAGGGGGATGAGCTCAGAGTCACGTTAGTTACTTAGTTACTCAGTTGTTAATTTTTTTTACTATTGGAATATACAGCAGTTAGTTATTTTTCTCCAGACATGAATTGTTGAAATGCAATTATTGAATAAAATCTGCAAAGAGGATTTTGTTTGAAATATTTTGTGATATGGAATGAAAAGAACTATGTATTATGTCCCCGAATGCATGAGTATCTAAGTTAGATTTGATTTCCAGATAAGTGAGTCAATCCCCTGAGCCAGCCACTCAAGGTACTGATCTTCACTTTATTTATTTTCTTATTCATTTATGCATTCTTGTTAAAGTTGTTTCCCGTTATTTTATAAATGCATTGTGAAGTTAAGTAGAATACTCTTGTTGTCAATTATAGTAGTTGTGGTTCATGAACAAATGTATAATTGATCCATCTTAGTCCTATGGGGGTTAGCATTAGCTTTCTCATCATTTTGAATGGTTTTGGATTAGTTCTATATTTTCCTGTTGTTAGCAGTTATCTACACTTTATGCTGCAGGTACCCGTAGCCACTAGGTTCTGTAACCGTTGTTACTGGTCTTGCATTTCTGTGAATTCCAACAAAGTAGAATAATCTAAGTAGGTTTGAATAGGATAGTTTAGGAGAATATGAGCCCCTGAAGGCACATATAGTGCAGTGCCATCATAAGCTTACACTCCTTGGTTGATAATTTAATATAGGTGTCTAATGTCAAGTAGACTGTTCAGATAGGTTTACCCCTGAATTGTGTCAAGTCTACAACACATTAGTTTTCCTCTACATTTTTTGCGTCATTTCCAGGGATGGTGCTACCTTCATAGGCTCATTTTACATGTTTTCATAGCTTAAATTTTGATTCCAGCATTAGGATTGATAGATTCACTCTTCAAGAAACACTAGAAATTATACTAACATTATGCAGGACCGCTGATATACAAAAGCTAAATCCACTATATGCAGAGGCAGAGAGACAACCAAGGCAGATTCCTCCCTTCAAATTATTAGGACAAAGAAGATACTGTTGACTTTATCAACTATATAGTAGGAATTGTTGAAGGAGAAGGACTTGTTCTTCCATCTTCATCAACACCTTCTACATCTTCATCAGCTTCTTCCACAACTACAGAAGGGACCTTTAGAACCATGGCAGATGCAGCAGTGGAGGATCAACCAGAGCAAGCAACATTTGAGTTTCCTATCACTAATCAGGAGAGGGCTACATTGCTGAAGAACATTCCACCTTCAGCATTACCAATCTTCTATGGCTTAGTGACAGAGGAACCAGATACGTTTTTGTTTGGGTTTGATATCCTGTGTAGGAGTTATGACTACACTTCAAATGCTCATAGGCTTAAACTCTTTCCTGCCACTCTCAAGGATGTAGCCTTGAGATGGTTTATGGGGCTAGGAAAAGATGTCATTCCAGACTAGAATACAATGAAGGAGAGATTCTTGGAGAAATACCAAGATTACTGCAGAGGACATGATAGGAGGAGAGATGACATATTCAGGATGTCACAAAAAGGGGAGGAGCCACTAGAAGATTATGTTGAAAGATTCCAGTTTGCGTTGAAGAAAAACCCGCAAAATAGGTTGTTTGAAGAATCACTGAACCTGGACTTTTTGAGAGGGGTTAATGATGATTGCATGGATGCCCTGAATCTCATTAAGCAAAGTGATGTTTCTTAGTTACCTTTTGAATCAATCTGCAAAGTTTGAAAAAATTATTCAAGAACTTTCACCAAGCGACCAAGGGGAGAAAGGACATCCATCACAAACAAGACAACCAGTGGGGTTTCAAGAGTGGAAATCAATAACTTGTTGTCCAACACGAAGGAGGATATCATCAGACACATGGCTACACAACTGGACACTCTTCACATCAAGAAGAAACAAGAAGAGGCAGAAGCAATGCTTACTGAGTACTGCCCCAGTTGTAGACAAAGGAAGGCCAATTGTAGATGCAAGAGGGTGGCCAGTATCCAACAAGAGAAGGTTGAAAGGATAGAATTTCAACCATTTGAAGGAGAGGGCGGGCAACTGGTCTACATTGCTCAAAGGAGACCTTGGTAGAAAAGACAAGGTATGCCCTTTGATCCACTTAATTTGAATTCACCCTTTCCTACTGCAAATCAAAATTTCTCTGCTTGGAATACTCAACCATGGCCTAGCAATCAAAATCTATGGCAAAACCCACAATGGCCTACTCCACAACCCAATTGGAACCAACAGCAGCCAAACCCATGGCCCCAACAAAGTTTCCAAGGTTGCAACTATAACCCCTAGTGGCCTACACAACAGCATCAGTGGCAGCCCCAATGGAACAAGGGCTAACAATGGAAGCAAAATGCAAATTACCAGAAACCTATGCTTCCATCTCAGCCCCAGCAGCCAGCAATCATACCTCCATCCACTCCTCAAACTCAACCTCCTGGACCTACCCAACTCCTTGCCCAACCTACACCTAACCCTAACAACAAGCATGTTTAACAGGCTTATACTAACGAGGTGATGCAATACCCCACCTATGGGGTAGAGGTGAGTCGTGTTCACCTCAGATCAAGGAAGCAACTTGCAGGCCCTTCATCTCCCCAAATTATAGAACTTAAAGATGAAGAACCCACAGAGGAAGCCTCAGATAAGCCACCTTTGGAACTTGAATCAAATCAAGACCCTCAGACCACTTCACATCCGAAGCCTCCTTTCCTTGAACGCTTGGCTATCCAAAAGCAACCAGCACAAGCTGAAACTAACCTTCTAGGCCATTTAAAAGATATAAGCATAAAGATTCCCTTAATCCAAGCTATCAAATATATTCCTATCTATACTAAGACTATTAGAGATCTCTGCATAAAGAAACCAGGAAGGAAGAGAACAGACCCAAAGATAATCTAAGTTTTGGGTAACCTTGCTGACATAATGTTGGGAAATATAATTGTCCCCAAATATACAGATCCAGGTAGTCTAGTAGTGGACATAAAAATCAATGGGACTCTAATCAAGAATACTTTGATAGACTTGGGTGCTGCAATTAATGTAATTACCAAGGAGACAATGCAGAGGCTGTAGTTAAACAACCTTAGGACTACTCAGATGGTTTTGCAATTAGTTGATAGGTCTACGGTTAAGCCTGAAGGAGTCATTGAGGACTTGGTAATTGCATTAGATTCCTGGGAATACCCTACTTATTTTATAGTACTCTAGCCCAAGGTCAATCTTATTAGTTATCCTCTTATACTAGGCAGAGCATGGCTTGCCACAGTAGATGCATTTATAGGTTGTAGGTCAGGAAATATGATCATATCCAATGGGACTGTGACAAAGAAATTGGTCTTATATCCACCAGCCCAACCATACCATGAACTTGAGCAGACCATCTAGCCTACCTTGGATGATGAGGACAATTGTTCACTGCAAACCTTGATGACCATTGAACACAACCCCTTGCTGGATATCCAGGATGAAGATGAGATGATAGCTCACATTATACAAAATGACTGTGGGAGGCACCCACAGCAACAAGAGTGTCTATCCTGCTTACAAGACCCCTTGAGAAGCATAATACCCACCGGTTCCTTTATTACCCTAGCAATGCTTACCAGTAATACCTAGCCTTGATTTGTCCTATGTACAAGAAATGTCTAAACAATTAGAAATCAAGCCAGGAAAGATGTTGACTAATGCATTGACTGAAGAACAGCAGCAATCCCTACATGCAGTGTTGCAGGCACACGTAGCAGTGTTTGCATGGGATTACAGTGACATGAAAGACATTGATCCTACCTTATGCATGCACAAAAGTTACATTGATGATGGCCACAGACCTACAAGGCAGCAACAGAGACACATGAACCCTACTCTAAGAGAGATAGTGAAATATGAACTTCAAAAGCTTTTGGATGCAGGATTTATATACCCCATTTCAGACAGTGAATGGGTTTCACAATTGGTAATAGTTCCCAAGAAAGGTGGTAAATGGTGGGTTTCTTTTGACTATAGGGAACTAAATGCTGCCACAAGGAAGGATCACTTCCCATTGTCATTTATTGACCAAGTTCTTGACTCTTTGGCAGGGAAGAAATATTTCTCATTTCTTGATGGTTTCAGTGGCTATAACCAAATCAAGATAAGACAACGTTTACCTACCCTTAGAGGACCTATGCATATTCTATCTTGCCTTTTGGTCTGTGTAATGCTCTGGCCACATTTCAAAGAGCAATACTCAGTATTTTCTTTGATTTTGCCCATGATAGCATGGAGATTTACATGGATGACTTGACCACATATGGTGAAACATATGATGAAGCCTTACATAATTTGGAGAAAGTTTTAAAGAGATGCACAAAGCACAATCTATCTTTGAGCAATGAAAAATATTTTATGATGATGACACTGGGCATTATATTGGGACATTTTATCTCAAGTGCAGGAATACAAGTTGACCCAAAGAAGATTGAAATCATATCTACTCTACCTATTCCACAAAGATCGAAGAATGTAAGGAGCTTCCTTGGACATGCAGGTTATTACAGGTGGTTCATTCAAGATTTTAGCAAAATTGTCGCCCCTTTGTTTACTCTGTTGACAAAAGACATTGACTTCGAATGGACCCCAAACTGTTAGAATTCATTTGAGAAGCAAAAAGCAACCTTGACACAAGCTCCAGTTCTAAGAGGTCCAAATTGGACACTGCCCTTTCATATCCACACTGATGCATTAGACTTTGCCACTAGAGCAGTCTTAGGCCAGCAAGAAGGAAATAAAGAGTATGCAATATACTATATCAGAAAAAACCTACAGGGAGTTGAGTTGAACTACACTGTGACAGAAAAAGAAATGTCAGTTGTTGTTTATGCCATTAACAAATTTAGACACTACATTACTGGCTATAAAGTGTTTAGATCATACAACAATCAAATATTTGATGAATAAGCCAATAGTGGGTGGAAGACTTGTAAGGTGGTTGTTGTTATTACAAGAATTTGACATAACAATAGTTGACAAACCAGGAAAGGCTAATGTGGTTGTTGATTTTCTATCTAGAATTCCTACACAATCAACAGAAGGAGTGGTTGATGATTCTTTTCCTGATGAGCATCTATTTGCTTTAAACATACACACTCCATGGTATGTAGATATAGCTAATTATTTGGTGATAGGGTAGATTCCAGGTTACTTTTCTCCAAGGGAGAAAACACAGTCAATCCACAAATGCTTCCCTTATTCTTGGATTTCTGGATTCCTATTCTACACTGGCCCAGATAACATTATGAGAAGATGTATCAGGGAGGATGAAGTGTTTGACATATTGAAGGCATGTCATGATGAACCCTATGGTGTACATTTTGTAGCTAAAAAGACAGCCTTCAAAATCTTGACAACAAGATATTACTGGCCAACACTACATAAAAACTCTGTCAAGTATAATAGAAGTTGTGATCGGTGCCAGAGAATGGGGAGGCCTACAAGAAGTGATGAAATGACTTTGCAGCCCCAAATAGCATTAGCTCCTTTTGATAAGTGGGGGTTGGATTTTGTTGGACCTATCTCTCCCACTTCAAACAACAAGGAATATATACTAGTATGCACTGATTACTTAACCAAATGGGTAGAAGTTAAAGCTTTGTAATTTGCCAGAGATGACAATGTGGCAAAATTCTTATATGAGGAAATCTACACTAGGTATGGTGTACCTAGGGAGATAGTGATTGATCAAGGACCACAATTCACATCAGACTTAATCACCAAACTGGTGGAGGAGTATCAGATCAGACACAAGAAGTCTACCCCATATCATCTTCAGGCTAATCGTCAAGTCGAGGTTACAAATAGGGAGATTGAGAATATATTGACAAAAATAGTATAGCTCCACAGAAGAGATTGGGTTTCTAGATTACCAGAAGTTGTTTGGGCATACAGAACCACATGGAAGACAACTACAGGATTCACTCCTTATGAATTGGTTTATGGCAAGATAGCAGTACTGCCTATAGAGTTTGAGTACAAAACTCTGAGAACAGTAGTGGAAGTGGGGATGGACTTGATAGAGGCTCAAAAGGAAAGGTTACAGCATTTGAATGCTCTTGATGAAATTAGATTAGAGGCCATACACCACACAAAGGTTATTCAGAAACAACGAATTAAATGGTATGATCATTATATAAAGACTAAAGAGTTCAATGTTGGTGATTGGGCCCTTCTCTATGATTCCAGATACAAAGATTTCAAAGGCAAGATTCAATCTCGATGGCTGGGACCATATGAGATTCAACAGGTATTCCCTAATGATGCAGTCCAACTACAAACCATTGATGAGGTCAGATTTTCATTACTAGTGAATGGGCATAGGCTAAAACTTTATAAGAAACCACTTCAAAATGATGATTTTATTGTCTCTCTAACAAACAAGTATGGCGCTCATAGTGATATTGATGAAGGCTCTAAACATAGTGATATTGAGGAAGGCTCTGAAACACACAATGATGTACCGACAGAAAGTGATCCACCCATCATGTCTAGTGATGTAGAGGTTGAGTTGCATGACTCAACCCCTGTCGCTGAGACTTAATTTTTATTGCTTTGCACTTCACATGCACACACAACACACTACCCATGGTGAACACAGTTAGCTCCAGAGGGACCTATTCTTTAGTCTCAATCGAGACCTGTTACAGTCGGGACCTAAAATAATGAATATGTTAACATTCAGACGGGACTTGTACTGGAGGTACCCGTAACAACACTTGTCTACATAATTCTTCAACACTTTGACAAAAAATCAAGTATTGTGAGTTGTCACATCACATCACTTCCGAAGTACTCATCACCTTACCATTCATTCTCATGCATTTCATTTTTCTCACATCAAATAATCGCCAAGTACGTGTTCTCCAATTCCAATGTGCGTTGATCACTTACTTCCATAACATATGTACAAAAGGTAACCTTCAATGATTACCTTAGATTTTATTTTATATTCATTATTACTCTTCATTTAATTCATGCATGTGAAAATATATATCACCATTACATTTCATAATTACTCTTTCAGCCCTATCAATTCACGCGTGAAGTGAGGTCACTTCACCCATTAGTTGGGGGTATAATGGTTAGTGTTAAATTTTTTGATTTTCACCACCTAAGTCTTTAGATTTATCGAATAGAATTCTATGCCATTTTTTCCATTTTTCCAAAAATAGTAGACCTACCCTGTTTCATCTAAATTGTGAACTTATTACCCTATGAGTGAGCTGAGATACAAAATTTTGCATACAAGAAAGCTCCAAAAGTTACAGTTGCAGGGAATAGAGGAAGGCACAAGAAAAGGCAACAAATTATAGGTTCTTCTAAAGGTGGTGGAATCGAAGTTGAGTAGAAATTGAAACCTTTTGAGGTTGTAGAGTACAAAGATAATGGGAGGTGATGTTGTAAGACAAGAACCATCTACGCACAAGGAAATACTAGAGGATATGATGGTTCTACCACTCTTCACTAGAGTAGGATGGCTAGATTACTTCTTGAAGCTAACAGAATATGACAATGAAATGGTGAAAGAATTTGCATCTATATTGCAGTATGATGAGGCAATAGTCAGGGGATTGGTTGTAGATGTTTTTGAAATGGCCATTTCCCAAGTTATAGGATTGCCGCGTACAGGGTCTGAATATCCAGCTCATGCTGATATAGCTGCAGCAAGAGAAGAATTCTGTGAGCATGGAGAAAACCTAGACTCATCATCACAAGGTACAAAGAGACTATCCCTTCCATTCTTTTAGGGAAAATGTGCTTCTTATATTATTAAATACTTTACCTGTGATGGTCGACACAATTTGTCATATACTGTGCACTTTAAGTTGCTAAATCACTTATGCCATGATATGTTAGTCAATGTTCCCAATTTCCCTTATAACATGTTGAAAAGGATGGCATCCAAATATCAGAGAAAGCAAACAGACACCACGTTGTTGTTAGGAATTGCATGTAGAAGATATCAATTAAATGCAAATAAAGATTAAACAGAGGAATGAAAAATATAGAAATAATAACAGCGAGAGACAAGTTTTAACGTGGTTCACCCAAACCTGGGCTACATCCATGAACAGAGAGTCCAATATTATTATCCAGTAAATCAAACCGATTACAACCAGCAATCCTTGCAACTCAATACCGTTGCAAAATGCTACAATACATCAACAGAAACCCTAACCCTTAGCCGCTTTTATCAAGCCTTATGTTGGTTACAAAAATAGGATTTTTTTATGTCAACTAATAGAAAAAATAACTCATGATGCCTTTATAAAATAATAATTTTTTTTGAGGGCACTGCCCCCAAACCCCTTAGCCCCTTAACCCCGTCTTGGGGGCACTAACCCCAAAGCCCCGCAAGGGGTGTTGCCCCTTGACCCTGTTAAATAATTTGGAGGGAAACTGTACTGATAAAAGTGGCGTAAATTTAACCTCTGAGTCTGATTAGGCTCCATATAACAACAATTGTCCCATCACTGCTTAATAGCCCTATTGGTTAAGAGAATCTTGAGACATCCACATGTTGATTGGAATGCCTTTAAAAAATGCACAGATATCACAAAACTGCTGGAAGTTCTTGAAGCAGAGGATAAACCTCAACATGAGTCAGAACCTAAGATTGCACCTAAAAATGAACTGGAGCAAGAAGAGCACAAGAGGAAAATACTCCAGAAAATAGGCCAGTGGCAAGAGAGAAACCCTCATCTTCTACAAACCCTAAAGCTATGAGAGGCGCTGCTTCAACATCTACTAAGAAAAAGAACAATAAGAAAGGTGTTGAGAAACATAAGAGTATTGTAAACGAAGAGGATGTAGGGGAGAAAAAGAAGGAGAGTAAAAAGAAAAGGAAAAGTAAAGTTAAACAAGAAACTGTTACTCTTAGGCGCTCGGGAAGTTTGAAAAGGCAGAATGCTGAAGAAAGAATTGTTGAGGAACAGGGGCAGGAGGAAAAAGGTGAAGGACAGCGGCACCATGATTCAATGCTACTAGACATAGACTCAGACAAAGAAGGGGATGCCCCTGAAAATGTCCTTGTTGATGTTCATGAAAATATTAATGTGTCTGCTAATTGGAGAAGGTATGTTTCTTCATCTTCTGACTCTGATTCAGAAGATATTTTTATTGCAAAGAAGATGGGGAAGTCAGTTCCCAGTAGCTCTACTAGGGAAATTTTTGATATCACTGGGGATGATGATGAAGGTTTAAATTTTGAAAAGGAAAAAGAAATGTTAGAGGATAGGAATATAAGGAAAGAGCTTCAAGAAGCTCTTGTCAAGATAAAGCAATTAGAAGAGCAAGTAAAAGGATATGAGGAAAAGGACAAAGAGAAGGAGAAAAGAATACAAGAATTGGAGGAGAAGATCCAAAAGGACAAAGAGAAGGAGATAAGAATACAGGAATTGGAGGAGAAAATCCAAACCTATGGCCATGGAACCAAATTGGATCTATTAGCATAGATGGCCAAGAATAAAACAAAAATTGAAGAGAATGAAGCACTAAATCCACAACCTCATGTAGCTAGGTCTCCAACATATCTCACCACTTTGTCTTTGGGCTTTGAATTGATGAAACTTACTAACAAATTCAAATAGGAAAAAGAAAGCTGGGAGGAAGAAAAACAAACTCTTAATGCATCACTGGAAGGTAAGAATTTGGAGTTCAAAAGGTTGGAAGGTAAATTGATAGAGGTAATAAACAGAGCCATTCAAATTATTGAGTGTAGACCTCCACCTAGGGTGTATGCATTGTTTCTAAAGGAAAAATTTCTCATTTTTTAAGTCAACGAGTTCATTATTGATCAGCCTGCTTTACACTCGAGGCATAATTTTCTCAGCTATTTCAAAGAAGTCAGCCTGGAGGAGAAAGATCAGTTGTGTGAGTATTATTTAAAAAATTATCTGATGGAAGAGGATATAGATTGGAACCCATTAATTTGTGTTGGGGATGTACAAGTTGAGCACTATCATCCTATTTCAAGAATGAGCAGCTTAGAGGTGAATTAATGGATAGCTATGAAGAACAAGAGAAAATAGTGGCACTACAGATTAGAAAAGAAGCATTGAATCCCAATGTAATCATTACCCAATGGTTGACACTCCTTTCTCACAAGGGTTCAAGAAAGATAATCATGGATTTGAGACTCTGAGATTACAGAAGGATACAGTAGCTGGTAGTGCCTATCCTTTGAAACTGCCTAAGGTATGTACAAAGTAGATGGAATAGTCTGACCCCAGAGTTACAAAGGAAAGAGCCTCACTCTTTCCATAATTTTATAAATATGTTTGAAAGATTGTGCAAGTACATCTAGGTTTTAGAACAAAAAGGAGTGGGATGGTTGCCACTTACTTATCATCCTCCTATTCTCCTCTATCCAGTACCACACTAGATAGGAGAAAAGAATGATGAATGTAGGAGTGCAAAATCAGTTAAGATGGATAGGCTTGCATGTTATAATGGTTTCTATCTTCAGCAAGGGGTAGGGGTCAGAGAAGTGATGGACCTTAGGTAGATCACCTTGCATTACAATCTTTTCCCCTAGATGTTTAATTAAGTGTTTTGCTTGAGGACAAGCAAAATGATAGTTGGGGGGAATGATGGGTTTAAATATTGGCCTCTTTTGTGTTGTTTTATATGCTTTCAGACCTTTTGCACATGATCTTCCAGATACTTTTCAAACATTACCATCATGATATACTATCTTTTTATATATTTTGCAAAACCTTGAACCTATTTTGTTTATATGAAATATGGTGATGATATTTATCAATTGAATGATTTGAACATGAGTATGTATGCAATATAGATGAGATTCTATGGTTTAATTATGAGGGTTATTTGCGTGCATATGTTTTGTGGATTAACCCATGTGCAGCAGCAAGCATGTGGCATCAAGGAGAGGAGAATTTGCAGCAAGTCGCAAAACAAGGAATTGAAGGAAGTTGAAATCAAGCCGCCAAAAGTGCAGGCAGCTAGAAGCTGAACATGAATCATTATGGGAAGAAATAAATGCAGAAGAAGTAGACTTGTTCCAAGATTCTAAACATAGCTTATGTGTTTCTCATATGAGTTGTTGCATAGGAATTCTTATTTGAATGGGATTCTCCTTCCTCTGTTTAGTTAGAATTAATAAATCAATCTTAACTTTGTATCCTAATATCTAGGAATGGATTAATGATTGTAGTTAGTTGGTAGTTGAATAAGACTCTCCCGTTTTGTATAAGTTAGGGGGATGATCTCAGAGTCAAGTTAGTTACTTAGTTACTCAGTTGTTAATTTTTTTTACTATTGAAAGATACAACAATTAGTTATTTTTCTCTAGACATGATTTGTTGAAATGTAATTATTGAATAAAATCTGCAAAGAGGATTATGTTTGAAGTATTTTGTGATATGGAATGAAAAGAACTATCTGTTATGTGGATGCGTGAGTATCTGAGTTAGATTTGATTTCCATCTAAGTGAGTCAATCTCCTAATCTGGTCACTCAAGGTACTGATCTTCACTTTATTTATTTTCTTATTCATTTATGCAATCTTGTTAAAGTTGTTTCCTGATATTTTATAAATGCATTGTGAAGTTAAGTAGAATACTCTTGTTGTCAATTACAGTAGTTGTGGTTCATAAACAAATGTATAATTGATCCATCTTAGTCCTTCAGAGGTTAGCATTGGCTTTCTCATCATTTTGAATGGTTTTGGATTAGTTATGTATTTTCCTGTTGTTAGCAGTTATCTACAGCTTATGTTGCAGGTACCCGTAGCCACTAGGTTCTGTAACCGTTTTTACTGTTCTTGCATTTCTGTGAATTCCAACAAAGTAGAATAATCTGAGTAGGTTTGAATAAGATAGTTTAGGAGAATATGAGCCCCTGAAGGGACATATAGTGCAATGCCATCATAAGCTTACGTTCCTTGGTTGATAATTTAATGTAGGTGTCTAATGTCAAGTGGACTGTTCATATAGGTTTACCCCTGAATTGTGTCAAGTCTACAATGCATTAGTTTTCCTCTACACTTTCCCCCTTTGTTTCTTATTCCACCCCTGTGCAGTACATCTAGTCATTTTCTCCCTTTGTAAATGGTTCTAAATCTAGTTGGCTTATGTTTAAAACTTCATCCTGAAATTAATCTCTTGGATTTTGGACTCCTTAATTTTTGCCAAGAGTATGTTATGACTGTTCTGAATCAATTTTTCATAATGTTAGAGGCAAGACTTTGCCTTATGTCAATTTAAATTATGCCTAGGGTATTTATGTCACCTTCTTTGAGTATGGCCAAGGTAATTTCTTCCTTATTTGACCAGTTGCAGTCCTGAGGTCATTGGGGTTGCCTAGCCCCTGATAATTTTTTTGCATTCAAGTTTATTGATTCTCTTGTACTAAGAATGGATTGGGGCGTGTCCCATGGAGGGGGTTGTTTTTCCCTTTTTTTGTGTACGGGTTCCGTAGGGCATTCTGTTAAGCTTCAAACAAATGGAAGTATAATGTTCATCTAAAAAATTGAAGTACCATTCTTCTTGGCGAAAGATCATGGGCAACCCCTGGAGAGGGGTTTGGGGAGGGGATCTAGAAGAAATGGATAGAAGTGTTAGAAATTTATTTTATTAGGTACCATTTTACTTTAAATTAGCTCCCAATCTTGCTTTTAGAGCCCAAACAACTTTTCTTTATTGCTAAATAGGCAAGTTTTGAAAATCAACCTACCCTCTACTTCAATCGTGGTGTCAAGCTTAGAATGGTTATATCAACATAAGGACTACTTGATTAACATAATGCTCATTTCATGTTCTCATTTGCCAATGTGTCAGGGTGGGTGGGTAAATTCCAGGGGAGGTCTCATTTCGTGTGCCAAAGGTCCCAGTTATTCCGAGTAGTAAGCTACCAGCAAAGTCCCTTAAGATCCCTGAGACCAAAAAATTGCCAAACTTTGACGAAGCAGTTCTCAGAATTCATGGGAGATGGGAACATTCTATTCAGACCTGCAGGTGCATGTGGCATCCATCCAGAATAACCTCTCTTAGTTTTGGTCAACTCTAGTCCATTTGACTGTGCTGAAATCAAATGCATTCTTGCAAAATGCTTCAGTTTCATGCAGTGGAAAGGTGCTAGGAGTGACATTTTGCATTCCATAGCTTGTGGGCCTTAACAGACTTCGCCAATGCATCGCAGTGTGCGGGTAAATTCTAGGGGAGGTCTTGTTTCATGTGTCAAGGGTCCCAGTTATTCTGGGCAGTAGGCTACTAGAAAAGTCCCTTAAGATCCTAAAGACCAAAAAATTGCCAAACTTTGACGGAGCAGTTCTTAGAATTCATGGTAGTCGGGAATGTCATGTTTAGACCTACAGGTGCACGTGGGGTCCTTCCACAATAACCTCTCTCGGGTTTGGTCAACTCAAATCCATTTGGCCGTGCCAAAATCAAATGCATTCTTGCAAAATGCTTCAGTTTCATGCAGTGGAAAGGTGCTAGGAGTGACATTTTGCATTCCATAGTTCATGGGGCTAAACAAACTTCACCAACGTGTCAAGGTGGGCAAGTAAATGCTAGGGGAGGTCTCATTTCGTGTACCAAGGGTCCCAATTATTCGAGGCAACAGGCTACCGGTAAAGTCACTTAAGATCCTACGCACAAAAACTGCCAAACTTTGACAAAGTAATTCTCAGAATTCCTAGTAGTTAGGAACATTTTGTTTAAACCTATAGTTGCACATGGGGTCCATCCACAATAACCTCTCTCAGTTTTGGTTAAATCTAGTCCATTTGACCGTGCCAAAATCAAATGCATTCTTGCAAAATGCTTCAGTTTCATGCAACACAAGCTTGTTAGGTGCCATCTTTTTTGTTTTGCTCATCTTGGGTCCAAAATGACTATTCCAACACACTGGGGTGGGCAGGTAAATGTTAGGGGAGGTCTCGTTTCGTGTGCCAAGTGTCCCAGTTGTTCTGGGCTATAAGCTATCGATAAAGTAGAAAGTTGCTAAGACTAAAATTTTGTAGTCCACAGGTCATGGGGTCAAATTGACTATGCCAACACATCTGGGTGGGTGGGTAAATGCTAGGGAAGGTCTCATTTCATGCACCAAGTGTCTCAGTCGTTCTAGGCTGCAAGCTACCGACAAACTCAAAAGATGCTAGGAGTAACATTTTGCATTCCATAGCTCGTGGGGCCAAACGGACTTCGCCAACTTGTCGGGGTGGGTGGGTAAATGCCAAGAGAGGTCTCATTTTGTGTGCCAAGGGTCCTAATCATTTGGGGCAGCAGGCTAGCGGCAAACTTTGACGGAGTAATTCTCAGAATTCATGACAGTCGAGAACGTTCTATTTGGACCTACAGGTGCACATGGGGTCCTTCCACAATAACTTCTCTCAATTTTGGTCAACTCCAATCCATTTGACTATGCCAAAATCAAATGCATTCTTGCAAAATGCTTCAGTTTCATGCAACACAACCTTGCCAGGTGCCATATTTTTTGACCTTCTCATCGTGGGGCTGAATCAACTATGCCAACGCGTTGGGGTGGGTGGGTAAATGTTAGGGGACGTCTCATTTCATGTGACAAGCATCCCAGTCATTCCGGGTTGCAAGAATGCATTTGATTTCAGCATGGTCAAACATACTGGAGTTGACCAAAATCGAGAGAGGTTATTGTGGAAGGACCCCACACACACCTGTAGGTCCAAACGAAATGTTCCCAGCTACCATGAATTCTAAGAACTGCTCTGTCAAAGTTTGGCAATTTTTTGGTCTTAGGGATCTTAAGGGATTATGTTGATAGTCTGCTGCCCCGAATGATTGGGACCCTTGGCACGCAAAACAAGACCTCCCCTAGATTTTTACCTACCCACCCCAATGCATTGGTGAAGTTCGTTTGTCCCCACAAGGTATGGAATGCAAAATGTCACTCCTAGCACCTTTCGAGTTTGTTAGCAGCTTGCTGCCCGGAATGACTAAGACACTTAGTGCACCAAACAAGACCTCCCCTAGAATTTACCCATCCACCCAGATGTGTTGGTGCAGTCGGTTCGGCCCCATGACCTATGGAATGCAAAATTTCAGTCTTAGCAACTTTCTACTTTATCGGTAGCTTACAGCCTGGAACCACTGGGACACTTGGCACATGAAACAAGACCTCCCCTAACATTTACCTGCCCACACCAACATGTTGGTGTAGTCAGTTTGGCCCCATGACGAGCAGAACAAAAAATATGACACCTAGCAAGGTTGTGTTGCATGAAACTGAAGCATTTTGCAAGAATGCATTTGATTTCAGCATGGTCAAAGGGACTAGAGTTGACCAAAACTGAGAGAGGTTATTGTGGATAGACCCCACGTGCATCTGTAGGTCCAAACAGAACTTTCCCATCTGCTAGGAATTCTAAGAACTGCTCCGTCAAAGTTTGGTAGTTTTTGCTCTCAAGATCTTAAGTGACTTTATCGGTAGCCTGTTGCCCCGAATGATTGGGACCCTTGGCACACAAAACAAGACCTCCCCTAGCATTTATCTACCCACCCCCAATGCGTTGGCAAAGTCCGTTCTGCCCCACGAGCTATGGAATGCAAAATGTCACTCCTAGCACCTTTCCACTGCATGAAACTAAAGCATTTTGCAAGAATGCATTTGATTTCGACATGGTCAAATGGATTTGAGTTGACCAAAACTAAGATAGGTTATTATGGAAGGACCCCACATGCACCTGTAGGTCCAAATAGGATGTTCCCAGCTACCACAAATTCTGACAACTGCTCTGTCATAGTTTGGCAGTTTTTTGGTCTTAGGGATCTTAAGGGACTTTGTCGGTAGCCTATTGCCTCGAATGACTGGGATGCTTGGCACACAAAATGAGACCTTCCCTAGCATTTACTCGCCCACCCCAACACGTTGTCGAAGTTTGTTCAGCCCCACAAGCTATGGAATGCAAAATTTCATTCCTAGCACCTTTCAACTTTGTCGGTAGCTTGCAGCCCAGAATGATTAAGACACTTGGCACATGAAATGAGACCTCCCTTAGCATTTACCTGCCCTCCCGGATGTGTTGCCACAATCAGTTCGACCCCATGAGCTATGGAATGCAAAATGTCACTCCTAACACCTTTCCATTGCATGAAACTGAAGCATATTGTAAGAATGGATTTGATTTTGACACGGTCAAAAAGATTGGAGTTGACCAAAACTGAGAGAGGTTATTATGGATGGACCCCATGTGCACCTATAGGTCCAAACAGAACATTCCCAGCTGCCACAAATTCTAAGAACTGGTCCGTCATAGTTTGGCAATTTTTTGGTCTTAGGGATCTTAAGGGACTTTGTCGGTAGCCTACTGCCCCAAATGACTGGGGCGCTTAACACATGAAACAAGACCTCCCCTAGCATTTACCCACCCACCCTAATGTGTTGGCAAAGTCTGTTTGGCCACACGAGCTATGGAATGCAAAATGTCACTCCTAGGACCTTTCCACTGCATGAAACTAAAGCATTTTGGAATAATGTGTTCCTTGCCACCATAGGCAAACAAAATTGATTTAGCAAAAATCAAGGTATGTGTTTGTAGGTGGACCTAACATCCACCTATATATGCAAAGAAGATGTTCCTAGGTGTCATAGTTTGATGAAACAATTGATCCAAATTTTGTCACTTTTTTTTCTTAGGGCTTTTGAGAGATTGTTTGTGTTTGATATAGCCAAGAACGACCATGAGGTTTTGCCATCAAAAAGACATCCCCCTACAATTTATCTGCCCACCTAGATGCGTTGGTGCCATCTGTTTGGCCCCAGGAGATGTCAAATGTAAAAATTTAGTCATAATACCTTTCCGGTAGATGAAAATTTAGTACTATCAAGGTGTTCTCACTTGATCCAATGTCTTGTAGGGCATCAATTGAGGTTGCAATTAATGCTACTATCAATTGTTTATCATTAAAACTCGTTAAGACTCATTATGAAATAGTAACATCATTAAAATGAAATAAAACTCATAGTAACATCGTTAAAACTCATTATGAAATAGAAAGTAAATGACATATCATCGTGAAATAATCATGAAAACCTACCTTACTTTCCTTCCAAAGGCAACTTCATAAGGATTATGCCTACCTCCATCATACTAAAATCCTACATGCAAATGTAATTGCACTATTTAGCTAAAATGAGTAGCTAAAATATACAAGGTGAAATGAGGATAGCAAAGAAAAATAACATACCTTTTTGTCATTCCACTAATTCAATCCAATGAACCATTAGGGTCTTCTCTACTCTTTATTGTTTCAAGTAGTGCCGCATGATCAGACTCAAGAACCTTCCACAAGGTCATGTTCAATGGTCTACCCCCATATTTGATCAAATGAATGTTTGATGCCACAACAAGGTTAGAATAATGAAGAATCTTCCTATGTGTGTCAAAGTCCTCGAACAACCACACATCAGACTTCTTCACTGGGTACCTTCTAAGCCATGTTCCAGTAACAACCACTGATCCTATAGGGTACTCGATGTTTTCTCCATCTATAACAGGGGAATCTAATTTCTTTTTTGCCTCAACATAGTGACACAAATAATAAGCCATTCCTTCTTCATTGACTTCAGCTGCAATAACTGCATAAACATGCCCTACATTGATACATGCATTCAATTCGATGAATATAGTAAACAATACAAGAAAAACTATAAAATAAGATGGCTTATTGAATTTTATTAAATTTGAATGTTGATAATACCTGGTTGAACTAGATCTAAAACATTGTCAAAATCAACTGATGATTCAATCTCTGTCATTTGTAGTGTTGTTGGTAGTCGATACATGTCAATCAGGCTTAAACCTCTTGTACACCAATTATTGACCCACTCCTTTGACTCACAATCATACCAAGCTTCATATGTACATGAAGAACAAAAGCATGCCATCTGCTGCATATGAATACTCCATGAACTTGCATTAGAGCTTCTAAAAGAGTGTAGCTCACTCAATCCTGTCAATGTACAATAGTCCTCATTTTTTGTAATGTTAGTATCATTAACCAACCAAAAATATCTACAAACTGTATAATTACCTTCATTACATGTATCCATTAAAGTGTTACACCATTCGACAATAGATCTCACATCTGTCAACTTTGTATTGTCTTTATACTTCAACTCTTCTCATACCAATGCTCTTTTGATACATGCTCCTGCACCATCATGCTCCCTCTTTCCATGCCCAACCTCACAAAGATTCCACATATGTTGAACACCATTCATCGTATGCATCCTTCTCAACTAATAGAACATCTATGTGTTCTTGAATTGTGATGCACAATTATCTGACCATATGATATGCTAACGAAATGATATGCTCCTGCTGGCCAAATCACGGTAGAACATCTGAAAGAAACCTTGCACGAACTCCGTAGAATATGTGCAATCATCACTAATATAAAAATGACATTCCTTCAAGATCTTCCTATCATCCTCTGTACTATCTTCTGCATGAATAAATGCTATTTGCACAAATATAGCAACCTACATAGAGTTGTAATACTGTGATTGCACCTCATTCTGTGGTTGTAGTGTGTAGTTCTTTGCAAAGTCAACAACTAAAATGATGGTACCAAGTGGAAACGTGTCCTTGCATAACTTGAATTGCAAGTCCAACCATCAAGCTCTATGGGTATGCCTTGCATACTTGTACACTATACTATCACGAAATGTAGACATAAACTGATACATTGGAATCTTTTGAATAACCAAATCACACCTCTTTGCTTATTTACCATCTTTTGTATTGTAGGCCACTGTTTTATACTTATCAAACTCTATTAGTTCATTTCCAACCGCATGTGTGCTAAATTTTATATGTTCACATATTAGCATACGTTGCAAGCCACTGCAATGCTGACATGTGCCATCCAAGCATAACTTCCTATAGAATATTTGACCTTCCTCTCTTTCACATAAAATTGTTGATATGAAGTCTCTTAAAGATGTTTGTGGGGCATCTGTACCATAATCCTGCAAAACATTGTTAGTATGCAAATCTAAACATATAGACTGATAAACAATAAAATGGTTAGAAAATTCAATATGTAATCTACAACAACAAGTAGTGTGTGTGATTTATTTTGACATAGAAATGTTTTAACATTTCAAAATATCTTTGACAAATTTAAATTTGAGGATACATCTCTTGAAATTTCTTGAAAATTTGTGTTTGGGTCACATGCAAAAAATGCTTTGGATGTGGCTCACGATTTCGACAACCTCACATCTCTTGCATTAGAAGATACCCTTGTGTTATTTTTCCAAAATTCTTCGATGAGGGATCTCAAGGATTCAACAACAACTTTGTCTTTCCGTGGGAGTCTCCCAGAGAATGACCACAATTCATTGGTGTTTGGGTCCTCAACTTTTTCATGTCTTCCAACGGCTCTCATTAGAGTTTTTCTACTTATTTTCAATGCTTGACTTGTCTTTCTAATGAGGCGAGCTTTCTTTGTTTGTTGGCTTACTATTGTCGATGTAATGACATGTCGTGTGATATTACTATCCTTGGTGCGTGAGGTGGAACCCACACTCTCATATGCACTCATTAGATTCTTGACAATTGATTTTTCACTTGAGCCATCTGATGTTCTTAGGCCAAGAATCTTCATAGTGGGCATAAATTTTAGATTTCTCATCAATTCAACAAATAGTTGACATCTTCCAATTTCTTTTAAATTCTCAAAGAATGATTTCCATATCTTATTCACATATCTTTGGCAAGTGCACTTGGGAATCTTATCCTGCATGGGCTTTAACACGTTCTCATCGATATCGATTAGAAACTTAGGCTTCCTATGTAAAATTCTAGGAGGCATTTTCATTGGTAAAGTTGACTCAACATTAGGAATCTCTTCAATATTTACTTGAGATGGGATAAAAGACGTACCTTCAATTAGAGATGAAAAAGATGAAAAGGCTTGAAGTTGAGATGGAGAAGATGGTGTACCTTCAACTTGATGTGTCAATGATGGCATGCCACCAACTTGAGAAGAAAATGAAGATGTACCTTCAACTTCACTTGTGAAAGATGGAGTGCCTCCAATTCAAGAAGATAATGATGGTGTTCCTTCAACTTGACATGTGGATGATGGAGTGCCTCCAGCTTGGAGATTCATCTTTTCTCATTGAATGAAGGTTTTGCATTTCTTCCCTTTGTGCCACCAATTCCATCTCTCTTAGCTTCATTAGATGTGTCATGTTCCTCTTCAATTGGCAATGGTAGAATGTCTTCTTGTATGGTTGACAATTTCCTACTTTTGCGAATTTGCCTCATTCTTTCTCTTTTACTCTCATTCTTAGCTTCACGCTCTTATGGTGTTAGAGTCTTTTCTCATTTCCTCGGCATGATGATGATTTCTATAAGCATGATGAATAAGACAATGATAATTAGAACTTTGAGGGGGCTTTTGCAATAAAAGCCAAAATTGGAGAAGGCAGCAACAACTCTTGACAATTCCCAATAATCAAAATGGTAGACAATTCTATTAGAATAGAGGAGTTTGGGTAGACTGTAACAACAGACTTATTCTTCCTTTATCAACCCTCATTGGAGCCTATCCTTGCATAATTTGGTATGTACACATGTGTTGATTCATAACAGCAGATCCTTATATATGTAATTTGGTTCATAATAACAGATCTTGATTCATAACAGTAGATTCATAACAGGTCATTCATAATAGCAGATTCATAACAGTTGATTCATAACAGCAGAGCCTATCATTTATCAACTATCTCAGTATGGTTCTACAAGTCTAATTTTTAGCAAAGTTAGGGTTAGGGCAGAATAACAAGGTGTAGAAATTTAGGACAGAGTTTTGTTTCATGGTGACCTACTTGTAAATGTTTTGATAAAAATCATGGTGGAAAAGTTGTAGCAGAAGTTCTCATGACCAAACATGAAAAAGGAGGATCTTTTGTGAGTTTTAGCACTATCCTATCAACCATGACTATCATGAAGTTGTTTATAATGCCTTGTCCAAATATCTTTGATATTTTTCTATAGGTATCAATAAGGTGAATGTAGATCATTGGTGCAAGGTTTCCAAGATAAATTATCACAAGTAATACATAACCATCATCCTAAGATGTAAAGGTATTGTCCCATGATGAAAAGATAGTTGCCACTATCGTAAAAATTATTGGAGGTATTTAGGATTATCATGATATACTTGACTGAAGATCACCATTTCATGTAAAATAAGTTGTCCTAAAGTATATTTATAGTATATCCCATATGTAAACATTATCATATACAGTGATAGACAAATTGCTTAAGGAGGTGATGTTGAGGGAAAAGACTATCAAATTGCGCTATGACTCTTACAAACAACCACATAGACTGTCACATCATAAACATAGAAGACTATCATGAAACTCGAGATCACTATTAAGGTCAGATATTCAAAATATGCAATAGGCTCTCACTATTGTATTCACATGAAATATTACTACATCAAATGCAAAGGTATTGGCACTTTGGGAGAAGACAATCATAGTTTGTAAGTTGAACAAATGCACACTATCAATAACAGTCATGTTGAGTTCTCCTCATTCATATTGTTTGTTATGTATCATGAAAAGATAACCCTAAGAATAAATCCCTCATAGATTATATCAAATCCTAAGAACATTACGAATTATATGCAAAATAACTAGTGACCTAAGAACACCTAGAAACAAACTACTTGCTAGTCTATCATGCCTAGGTTTATGGATAGTTATTTTTCTACTAATTTTGGATGATTATGATGATATCAATGCATGGTCACCTATATTGTATGGTACCCCTTAGGATTACAAGGTAAGAGATGACAATGATGAAAAGGACTGATTATATACAGATTAGAATTGTCAAGCAACTTAAATGGACTATCAACACAACTAGGACTATCATGATAGTCAATAGGAACATCAAACCCTATGAAGATAATTTGATATCTTGTCAAGGTGTAAAGGAGGGGTTTTCTAGGAATCATAAATGTATAGGAAAGTCAGTATAACCTTAGGAATATCACATGACATTGTTCGAACAGTAGTCCAAAATAATAATGATCAAACCCCAGGACTTTCATAAGTAAATTGGTGCATTACAAAGGCAATCACAAGATCATTGAAGGATAAATGGTGAGATAGGTTATTAAATAAGAATATAATGATGAGAAGATGAGAAGGAAGAAGATCTAATCAATATCTAAGGAAGAAGTTATCATGACAACAAATATAATGTTTCTATTACAAATGTGTTTATTAAAAATAGATCTGCTCTAAAAGCAACTCTTGAGGATCAAATTGGTTATGTCATGTGGTCAGTATGGTCAATTGACCTTTAAGGACTTGAACTTGTTACATATTAATATTTGTGGATTGTTCAAGATCTTGTTGAAGAGTTTGATCATAAATTGATAAGATAGTGATAGAAGCCTATGTGTTAACCATGCATTGAGAGTTGGACATTGTGCTATGGCATGGAGATTTATTACACCCAAGTGTTGCTATGGTAGAAATTGCAAGACACTTGGTGAAGAACTCACTATTGCATCATGAGCTAAGTGAGTTGCTAGAGCATGTATGGTAGTGCAAGGGAACATGTGGCAGTGTTGGAGTGCATGTAGTGATAATTAAGAACATCTATATGTTCTAGAGAATATTTTGAGGTATCACAAGTGATAAGAAGCAATTGAGAGTCTGTCTTTGTTATTGCAAGTCATAGTTTGATTTTGGTTGCAGTGTAGGAAGACATACATACACGGTTCATGTGTTTTGGTCAACTACTTTTGACTAAGTATGAAGACAAGTATGAAAAACAAGCTAAGTATCTAATGTACCCTTGTAAGCACTGAAAGTGTTGAATTATCACAATAAATCAATACAACTCAGTCAATTGGAAGTAAAGAAGACATCAGGTATGATGGCACACCTAGTCCCAATGATGAGTGTTAAGGGAAAATTGGATCAAATATGAATAAATAATAATATCAATATCAAGTTACCCAAAACTCAATGAAATGGTGAACAAAGAAGATTCAATAAACAATGAACAAACAACAAAGCAAACCTCCTTAATTCGAAGCTTCCATTGATTGCCTATCACAATCGATCTTGCATGTATGAAATAGGGCCCTCAGAGAGTGCACTTCCTTGCTATGCGTCAAGAATGACAATTGAGAATGGCTATGATAATACCGCCATGAAGAGGAGCTTCACAACGATGGTAGTAGTGCGTAGTAACGAATGTGATCACAAGCAATGAAGGAATTGGTGCCAAAGGCGCGCTGTAATTACTGCAGAGTAATGATACTTAAAGCTTAGATGATTGAAATGGAAGAATGAGGTTCAATTTATAGACTTGAGAAAGAAGAGATCAACGGTATAGAGAGAATGAGAAGATCAACGGTTGAGAATGGTTGAGGAACATGGAACAAATAAGAAGAAGACATGTGTCTTGCTTTCTTTTGCATGAGAGGATTTGCTAAGAATAGAAGGATGAGTTAAAACAATTAAAAGAATATAATAATCAGTTAAGTGATTTAGAACAAGAAGAAGGGATTTGCATGAGAATAAGAAGATATTTTGCTTTATTAAATATTAGGAATATTTAATTGCATGTGCAAGAAAGCTTGAATTATATTTAGAAATAACTCAATTTAGAAGAAAAAGACAACTTAAATAAACAATTGATTTATTTAAATTCAGAGAAGATATTATTGGAAGAAATAATTAAATAATTAGAATTATTTAATTTAGAAGATAAGAAAGCAAATTAAATAAATAAATTTATTTAATTGTTGTGCATGATTTTGGAAGAATAAAGGAAATATTTGATTATATTTTATCCTTGGAGATTAAGAAGATTTAAATAAATTTGATTTGATTTATTCAAATTTGGAAGAATGATTTTGATTTAATTAAATAATTAAGAATTATTTAATTGTTTGGAAAAAATTTAAATTAAATAAATGATTTTATTTAATTGCTAGAAGAATATGAATCAAATAAATAAATTTGTTTATTTATTTTTTGATAGAGGAATTAGAAGGGAATAAATATTAAGAATATTTATCTAGACCGAATCATGTCATTTTTAGGTGTATACATTTTGCCCCTCTTTGATGCAATGCAGTTTACGGCGTTGCTTCAAAGAATAGATAGTCTGAATAATGATGCATGCCCCAGTTTGCCCCTGGTATAGGTTATAACGAGAGGATGCCCCCTCGGGAGATTGGATGAAAAAAAGGCAGAAGGACGTGAGACAGACAATCTCACAAAGACGAAGAATGAAGAAAGAGTCGAATGATACGCTATGCAAGATAGAATGATAACACACACAAGCAAGCAAGCAAGTATGCACAAATGATACAAGAACAAATAAGGTATTGCCCCTGTCAAGTGGTAAACCAACAATATACTGATAACGATATACGACAGTGTTATCATGGCGGGGAACGATATATCCCTAGACCAACACGGCAGGCGTGTTATCATGGCGGGGAACGGTGGATCCCTAGAGCAAACACGAAGGATAACGTCTAGTTTCAGGAAATGAAGCATGTTGTGTAAGACGCATGTATTGGTCTAATTTCAACAATGCTACATCTTGTATAAGACAAATGTTTGATTATAACTGATCGAGTTGGTTTACGACCAGACAAGGATCAAGACCACTAATTGTGATTGGATCATTTGACAAGATTGACTTTGACTTGATTGGTATGGATTAAGGATGGACTTGCATTTGGATCATTACTTGGATTGATAGCTAGAAATATTGACGAGAGATACAATGATAGACGAAAAGTTGATTTGACAGAAGAATGACTCGACAGAAGGAATCATAAGCTTTTATTTGTATTGTTACTCTGCATTGTTTAGATCGTTTATTGTACAGGATATGGATGTATGGATGTATAAATGGATGTATGGTGGATGCTTTGATTTTGACATCTTGATGGTGCAAGTATTTTGAAGTGCTTATTTCATCATTGGGCAATTTTTTTTGTACCTTTTCTAAATGTTGTAAGTTAATACAAGCATCTAGGTATAATTGAACTGAGATGACCTAAGCATTGCTTACATGGATTTTGATTTAGCAAGTTAATAAAGCATCGAGGTATAATTGAACCGAGATGACCTGAGTATTTCTTGCGTATCAACAAACAAGGATTGCCCCCTTTCATGTTTAGACCTTGGATGTCCTCGATGATCTTTTGCCGATCATGTCTTTAGACAAGGCTTCACATTACTAAAGTTTAATCCACAAACAACAAACAAAGAAAATAATCATGCCCCCATTATGGCATCTCTAGCTTTTGGCATCCTCGAGTAGCATAGAAAGGCATGATAGCAAAAATCAAGACCCTGTACTTTAACCATGTTTCTAATCCACAAAACATTTTTGCATTTAGATGTGTTTGTTTCTTGCCATAAATTGGGTAAAATGATTTAGAAGGCCTTAGGAGTTTGTTTGCTTTGCGTTGGATAGGTTAATGTCTTGCGTTAGGATTTCTGCTTGAAAGCAGGCTTTGCTTGCGCTTGCGCTTGCTTGTCTGGTGAGAAGATTTCACAATCTTTATTGGTGAGACGGACCCTAAGGGACTGACCTAGTGCCTCAGGGCCTCATTACTAAATGGCCTTGCCTACGTGATGACATAGAGGTAGCGTAGTTTGGGGTAAACCCTAATGGACCATGGATGGACTAAAAGATGACAAGAAATGGGACGGATGGGACCGTGGGAGCCTCGGGGGCGCATTTGAGAAATGGCCTTGCCTACGTGACGACACAGAGGCAACATAGTTCATGGACTTGGACCATGGAATACTAACGAGAGACACTATGCTAGGCTGACACTACGGATAGGATATGGGATAAAACCTTGGTTGACAAGGCAACAAAGAGATAGAGTATCAAGCCATGATAGGTTACCATTAGGTTTTTATTATGGAACAGATATGGGTCGAATGGGACATGAGGAAGAATGGACACAAGGTGATTGGTTTCCCAAAGATGGAGGAAGCGGTTTATCACAAGTAACGCTTGTTTACCAGGTTTTCACCACTTGCTTTTATTTGCACGAAAGCTAGAAAGTATGCATGACACCTATTTGTCAGGTTTTCATCATGATACCTATCCAAGGAGCCTGTTTGCCAGGTTTTCACCAAAGGACGATTTTTTTGTATTTTTTTATTTTTATTTTTATTTTTTTTGTATTTTTCTAATTTTTTGTATTTTATGCCCCCCTTACATTGGGGTTCTCCTAGGTATAGAACCGACAAAGATGCATGCTGTTGATTGGGTCATCTAACAACTCACCCTTGGATGTTGCTAACTAATATGCCCCTGATCCATAAGTAGATACGATCACATAAGGCCCAAGCCAGTTGGGTTCTAACTTACCTTTCTTTTCCCTATCCTGTTGATTGTGGGGATTTTCCTTAAGGACTAGATCTCCAACCTTAAAGATTCTTGGACGAACTCTATGGTTATAGCTTTGTGACATCATCTGTTGATATGCTTTGAGATGATCAAAGGCTTTCTGTCTCCTTTCCTTGAGCAATTCTAGTTCTCGCAATCTGGAAACTCTTTATTCTTCATCTGATATGAAACCTTTTAACGACACCCTGAGAGATGGTAATTCGACCTCAATGGGGAGGATAGCTTCTGAGCCATAGACAAGGGTGTAAGGGGTAGCACCTGTGGGAGTGCTTATACTGGTTCTATAGGCCCACAAAGCGGGACTGATTTGGATGTACCAATCATGGCCAGCATCGTTGACTGTCTTCTTGAGGAGTTTCAAGATGGTCTTGTTGGATGCTTCAGCTTGACCGTTGCCTTAGGGGTAATAGGGTGTGGAGAAATGGTGTTGGATTTTGAATCGGTCATAGAGTTCTTGGACATCCTGGTTTTTGAAGGGTCTTCCATTATCCGTGATAATGGATGAGGGAATTCGGTATCTGCAGATGAGGTAATTCAGGATGAATGAGGAGATTTGCTTACCTATGACGGTGGTGAGGGGAATGGCTTCAATCCACTTGGTAAAGTATTCAGTGGCGGTTATGATGAATTTATGGCCGTTGGATGAGGGTGGATGGATCTTTCCCACAAGGTCAAGTCCCCATTGGCAAAAGGGCCAAGGTGTCGTTAAAGGTCTCAACTCTTGAGCTGGTGCATGTATCAGGTTCCCATGTATTTGGCACTGCTTGCACTTCTTCACAAATTGGTATGAATCTGTTTCCATGTTCGGCTAGTAATAACCCAAACGCATGAGTTTCTTAGCCAAGGAAGGACCGCTAGAGTGTGTTCCGCAAATCCCTTCGTGTACGTCTTGTAAGGTAGTTAGGGATTCTTCTCGCTCTAAACAATGGAGTAAAGTACCATCTAGACCATGTCGGTATAGGGTGTCGGCAATAATGGTATAGCGAGAGGTTTGGCGTATAAAGGTTCGTCGTTGGTTTGAAGATAAGTCAGTTGGGAGGGTGTTGTCCTTGAGGTAAGTGTAAACCTTACCGTACCAAGGTTAATCAGATCCAACTAATAAGCATATGGAATGGGTCTCAGGAAGATCATAAGCTGGTTGCTGAATTGTTTCCACTAAGAACTCGTACCGTGACTCATTCTCTGGTATCTCGAGAAGAGAGGCAATGGTTGCCATGGCATCTACTGCTTTGTTCTCAATGCGAGGTATCTACTCAAAAGATATAATCACAAAGTATTCCTTAAAGTCATCTATCATCCGCTTGTATGGGACAAACTTTTCATCTTTGGTTTGGTAATCATCATTGACCTGATTTATCACTAGTTGAGAATCATCGTAGACATGTAGCTCTTTGATTTTCCAATCTGTTGCCATCTTGAGGCCAATGACTAAGGCTTCATATTCTGCTATGTTATTGGTGCATGGAAATAACAAACGGTAAGACTTCGGTATGGTGTCGCCATGAGGAGTTACAAACAAGATTCTTGCCCCCGATCCATGGTTTGTGTAGGACCCATCAAAGTATAGCTTCCAGGAATGTGTTGAGATATTGAATAAAGATTCATCCGGAAACTCAAATTGCATTGGTGTGGTGTCCTGTAGTGGTGCATCCACTAGCTGGTCAGCAATGACTTGTCCCTTGATAGCTTTTCTATATACATACTCAATGTCGTATTCACTTAGGAGCATTACCCATTTGGCTAGGTGACCTATAAGAGCTGCTTTGCTTAGTAGGTATTTTAGTGGATCTATTTTCACAATAAGTTTGACTGGATGTGCAAGCATATAATGTCAGAGTTTTTAGAAATCAAAAAATACTGCAAGACATGATCTTTCTATCTAAGAGTATTGCAACTCATAGCCCACCAATGTGCAATTGATATAGTAGATGGCTCTTTCCTTATTCTCATAATCTTGTTGTGCTAGAAGAACCCCAAGAGCTGTAGGTGTAGCAGATATGTAGAGTATCAATGGTTTCCCTTGGATAGGAGGCATGAGAATAGGTGGATTCATAAGATACTCTTTTAGTTTGTTGAATGCCTCTTCACATTTCTCATCCCATCTGAATGGAATGTTTTTGTGCAGGAGATGACTGAATGGTTGACACTTGTCTGCCAGTTGTGATATGAATCTACGGATTGCTTGTAGCTTGCCTTGTAGAGATCTTAGTTGTGTAAGAGTCTTGGATGGTGGCATGTCCATAATAGCCTTGACTTTGGTGGGTCCACCTCTATTCCATTTGCTGATACAATAAAACCTAGGAGTTTGCCTGAGGTGACTCCAAACACACATTTCTTTGGGTTCAACCTGACTTTGAATTTCTCTAATCTCTGAAAGACTTTCTCTAACACATCCAGGTGTGATTCTCTTGTGAGTGACTTTGCTAGGATATCATCTACATAATCTTCCATGGTGACGTGCATCATATCATGAAATATAGTGGTCATAGCACGTTGATATGTGGGTCCTGCATTCTTTAGCCCAAACAACATGACATTCCAATAGAAAGTGCCCCATGGACAAGTAAAAGTTGTCTTATGCTGGTCTTCCGGTGCTATCCTGATCTAATTATATCCTGAGAAGCCATCCATGAGAGATAACATGGTATGTCCTGTTATTAAGTCGACTATGATATCTATATTTGGCAACGAAAAATCATCCTTGCGGCAAGCTTTGTTTAGATCTCTAAAGTCATTGCATAGTCTGACTCTGCCATCAAGTTTGGACACTGGTACTATGTTGGAGACCCATTCTAGATAGTCTATAGCTCTGATGAATCCTACATCCAGTAATTTCTTGAGTTCTTCTTTTACAAGCAGTGCTATTTGTGGATGCATCTTTCTAAGTTTCTATTTCATTGGTTTCACTCCTGGATCTAATGGAAGATGGTGTAGAACCAAATCTGGATCTAACCCCAGCATATCTGTGTATGACCAAGCAAAATTGACTTGTTTTCTCTTGAAGAATGGTACAAACTTGGTTTTCTCTGGTGGGGTTAGAGACTTAGCAAAGTGAATGATCTTAGGTTGTTCCTCTGTTCCAATGTTAACCGGCTCTGTGGGTTCCATAACAATTTGAGACTTCTCCTGGTGCATGTCATTGGGGAAAGTGTCAAGCCTTCCATCGTCGAGTGCCACAGTTGGGTTTTCACCTTCGGATGCATCCTTTCTTTTTACTATTTTGGGATTTGACACTGCCGCAGAGCGGTTTTCACCGTCAGATCTAGTTTTTATTTTGATATTTTTGCGACCGAAAGGCTTGGCACCCTCTCTGAAATAAGCCATGGTATTAATTTCAATAGCGAAGCCAGCTTTATGATCCCCTTGGGGTAGGTGGTCCCTAAGTTCCATGTAGTCAATATAAGCACCATCATTTTGGAACATATCTAGTTGAGGGTTTCCTCATAGATCCTAGTCAATAAGCTCAGGATGCACAAGGGGGAGGGAGTCAGAGGATGGATCTGATTCATTGATAATTTGAATGGATATGCTAGGCATATTGGGAGGTGGAGTGTTCGGGATGGTACTTTCCTCCAAGTTGTTTATTGTGATAGAACGCAAACCTTCCTCGAAAGTCGTACTCTCAAAGATAGGCAAATCCGACTCTAAAGGCCTATTCGGTAGCATTTGTCCCTCATAGTAGGGGCTATAAGTTTGAATGGTATCAACCTCTTTGTCATCATAGGAATGCTCTGTTAGCTCATCCCACTCATATTCATTGGAATCTGTGTCACTATCCACTTGAAGTGTATGGATCATTTCCACTAGACAAGCATTTTCTTTAGCTTTGCCCTTCTCCTTATATCCTAGGCCTTTTGTATTTCTAGCCGATGAGGATGAAGAAGGTTGAATGGGTTCTATGATTCCTTCTTTTCTTAGGCCGATGGGGCCTTGTCCTTCATAACCCATTCTATGTAGGATAGATTCACCTCGCCCATAGATTTCTGTTGGGAGCCTAGGTGGTTCTTGTTGTATGTTCTCTTCTTCTTCGGTATAAAGCCATTGTAGGACATCTCTTTCCTCTGTCTCATCTAATAGGGTCCCCCATTTTACAAAAGGAGTTGTGGGAGGTATGGGAGGAGCAAATGGCTTTGGAAAATGCTTGGGTCGACCAAAGGATCTAGGAGATAAAGGCATCTTGGCTAGATTGAGGTTGTGCTCTATGGAGCATTCCCTGACTCCTTTTTCTTTGATGGTAATTTTATGCTCTTTGGGCCTTGATGAGGAAGCTTCAGAGGTAGAATCATGCTATGGGATAGGGGATGTAGATGCTCTATTGTTTGGTATGATGCAATCGGGCTTTGAAAGGATAGAGTTGCAATGCTGGAAGGGGTCAGGGTCGCCTTGGATGGTGCCTTGCTTTCCATTGTACGGGAATTTTAAGCATTGGTGATAAGTAGAGGGAACAACTTTCATGGCATGAATCCATGGTCTATGTAGGAGAATATTATAGGTGAGCTCCCTATCTAGGACTTGGCACATAACATCTTTTATTACCGGTCCCACTTGTATGGGCAACACCACTGTTCCTTTTGTAGTTCTCTCCTCTTCGTCATAGGCTTTGATAGTTATCTTCTTTCTTGGATCAACTACATTTTCAAAGAACCCCAATGTAAGGACTAGCTTTAACGTGCAAATATTTAAACCGGCTCCCCCATCAATGAGAACCCTCTTGATGCAATGCTTATGGATGAAGGCGACGATATGTAGAGGGGTGTTATGAGGTTGAGATATTGAGAGGTCATCTTGCTCAGTAAATGATATGGTACTTGAAGAGGTTAGATTACCTACCATGGCCTGAAACTTCTCTTGGGCCAAGTTAGTGGGGACTGTGGTTTCCATTAAGGCTTTATTGAGAATCTTCTTATGGGAAGGAGATAGATGCAACAACTCTAAGATAGAAATGTGGGCCAGAGTTTTCTAAAGTTGGTCTATGACGCTATACTGATGGGGATTGGAATGAGAAGGGGATGACCTTCGAGGGACGATATTCAACACGACCTTACCACTACGGGTAATGATACTACAATTATTTTGGTTAGGCTATGATTGTTGGTTCGGCGTGACCACATTGATCTGTGGGACATGCTCTGATATGCAATTGATGGTATAGTCGAATGGCACACTTGCGTAGTTGGCATTATTATTCCCACTATTCTGATTTTTCCTATTGCGGTTGTTGTTGTTGTTGTTACCATTGTTGTTATTGCTGTTGTACGGTCTTTCATGATTGAGAAGAGGATCCCTGTAAACCACATGTGTCTCATTAGAGGTATGTTGTTCATTTCCTCCTTGATTTTGATCAAGAATGTCTTGAATAACATGTTTGAGATGGATACAATTGTTGGTTGTATGTCCCCTTCCTCTATGATACTCACAATAGTCGGTGTCTTTCCAATAGTGAGGTTTGATTTGAGGTTTGTAATCACTTGTTGGTGGTAGAGAGATTTCATTGTTGGCCAATAGCTTCCTCAATGCGGATTCTTGGGACTCACCCAGCGGTGTGAACTTTCGCCTTGGATTTGAGTTGAGCCATGGTCTTGGCTCCCGAGAGAATGTTTTGTTGGGTGTAACATTGCTTGCCTCTCCTTTGAGAGTGAATATCGGTTGTTGTTTGGGAGTCGCCACCTTGGCATCAACTACTCCATCATTGACGACATTTTTGTTTTTAGTGCAAAACTTTGATTTGTCAGTCGTATAATTGGAGGTAGGTGTGTCCTTGTATAACTTCATTTGCCCCTTGGCGATCATAGATTTTTCAATGAACAATCCCATTTCAATGACCTTTGAGAATGAAGTAGGGCATTGTATTTGTATTTGATAGCTAAGATCGGTATTGAGGTTGTGGACAAACATCTCCATTAATTGTTTCTCTGGTACATCATATGAACATTTACTTACTAGTTGTCTCCACCTTTGTAGGAAAGTGGCGAATGATTCACCATTCTTTTGCTTGGTGTTACATAGGTCTAGCATGGAGACTTCATGTTCAATATTGTAAGAGAAGTGCGTGATGAATTTGTTGACTAACTCATCAAAAGATTTGATGCCCGGTGGGAGTCGTGAGAACCACTCCATAGCTTGACTACCTAGAGATATAGGGAATAGTATCATTAAGTAAGTCTCATTGTGAGCTACTTCCATACATGCTATGTTGAATTCCCTAATGTGATCTCTAGGATCTCCTTTCCCTTTGTATTTGTCAAATTTAGGAACTTCGAATCAAAAGGGAAAAGGTATCATGTTCAAACTTTTATCAAAGGGGTACGGTGCAATATCTTCCAAGGAATAGGTTTTAGTGTTTGTACCCGTCTTGAGATCTGACATTTGTTGTTTTAGACCCTCGAGTTGTTTGCTCATTTCTTCCATAGGAGCGCTTGGGTCTATGGCTTTCTTTCCTTTTTCATTCTTATCTTCCTCATTTGGGTCTATGGCTTTCTTTCCCCTTTCTTCATGATTATTCTCCACATTTTCTTGGATTGTGCTTATATCAAAGTTTGCAGGAGTTTAATTCTAAGATTTGCAAGATAGTAAAAGTACTTGTGAGGATCATCATGGAGCACTTTCTCTAACAAGCATTGGAATTTTTGATCTTGGAGACGTCCTTGATAATCTTCGTTGGAGATTTCTTCATCACTATCATGAGGTGTGATGATGTGGTTGGAAGATTCAGCCATTTCAAGTTGCTTTTAGTATTGAGATCTAGTAAGAACCATGCAAGGTGACGAGGGATGAGGTGGAATGACACTAGAGATTTTGGCAAGATGCCGATGGAGACTGCCGAGAATAGGATACTTATGACAAGACTTGGACAAGGGACTTTCTCGATCAATGATTCCAAGTAAGACGGCCGATACAAGACGGTAGCCACTAGTAAGGGTACTCGATACCTGTCTTACTGTGTAGGGACTAGTCGTGCACCAAGACCACTAGCAAACTTCTGTGACCTACTAGGGTTACTTGAATCCAAAGTGATACGAAAAAGGGGCCTATGCTGACCTGATATGGGATACTTTTGACCTTTGGACTAGGAAGACTCGATAGAAGGTGAATGAGATGACTAACAAAAGAGTGATTTTGACTCGAAATGGATGGAAAAAAGACTACAAGGTAAGACCTAATCTCTAAACCTGAAACTAGACTGAAACGGGTACCCAGAACTGACAAAAAATTTCTCTCAAAGATTGTGCAAGTGCTCACTGTCACGCATGCGCCGAAACAGATGCACTATAGAAATTGATATATGTGCTGTAAGTCACAACAAATGCGTTGCACTGTTAAAAGGTAAATGCGTTGTAACAGACAATAAAAATGCTGCAAGTCAAAACATATGCGCCGCAGGTCGGTACACATGCACAGGAACAAAGGACGGATGCGCCGCTCTGGCTTTTCTCAGTATTTTTGCAAGTTTGGAATTTTTCTGATATTGTTGGTACTTTGGTTGCAAGAAGGTCTTTTTGTTCTAATTTTATGAAATTATGGCAAGAAGACACAGCAAACACAAAGAATTTTTATGGTTTTTTTTTTGTGATTTTTTTGACTCTTTTTGGACTAAAAAGGAAAAACAAGTACAAATCCTAGGCTTCAAATGGATAACAAGGGTTTTTGGCCACTAGAACAAAGGTGTTTAATGAAGACAACCATTCGAGTGGTTATACATGCGGCAGCACTACTCTCCATTATGGAGTCTCCCAGCCTGCAAGGGTTGCACCTTGGAGGGTTTTGGGGGAGGTTGGTTGTCGGTATAACACAATTTCACTTGTTGTTTGAAGCTTTCACTCGAAACACAATTTATTTATAGTGGCTTGGAAGGGCTTCGCGTCTAGCCTGTTACCACTTAGGGTCGTTCCTACTTGGATGAACAGTATCCAAGAGCAGGCCCCTCTAAAAGAAAAACACATGCGAAAATGATATGTCTAGCATTTTGGTCACCCAAGATAGGGGAGAGCATATGGCTGGTATCATTCCCAAAACACAGAATACAGTGGTTCTTTTCCCCTAGTTAAAATGAAAAAAACTAGATGAGCTATCTACTTGGGCAAGCACAGAACTTTGAAGTGATTAGCAAGATAGCAATGGTCCAATTTTAACCAAGATAGCAATGATGAGTTCAATTTTATCCACGTAGCATGAATTGTTAATTTTGAAATGATGGTCAATCGAGATAGCAATGGTTCAGTTTTACCCAGATAGCAATGATGAGTGCAATTTTATCCACGTAGCACGAGTTGTTAACTTTGAAGTGATGGTCAATTGAGATAGCAATGGTTCAGTTTTACCCAGATAATAATGATGAGTTAAATTTTATCCAGATAGAAATGAGTTGTTAACTTTGAAAAGATAGAAATAGCAATGATTCAATGATATGCAAGATAGTAATGATTCAATTACCACTTTCCTAGTTAAACTATGTGAGATTTGCATGAGCATCCATTTTACTTTCCCGTTTAGAAATCAAAGTGTGAGCTAACAAGTGCAACTATATGAATCTAAACCAGTACCTAGCCTGCAAAACAGATCAAGAGAGTTCCTGCAAAGATGTCAGCGTTAGCAAAAATCTTCTAGAAAACCCTAAAATCACTGCCTAAAATAGATGTGTCGCTTCAGAGACTGAATGTGCAGAAACAGTGAACAGAAGTGCTGTATTACATATGCGCTAGAACAGAGGACAAAAGCACTGAAATATAATGTATATGCGTTGAAGTAGCAGATGCGTCGTTTTATATGGTAAAAGCACTGTAACAGAGTATGTATGTGCTGCAGTAACGAATGCGCTATAACAGGTAACAGATGTGTGTTAAAAAGTGGCAGATGCGTTGTTTCCTCCTGTGTATGGCTTCCTAAAACATAAAAACTTAGTTTTTGGCTTAAATTTGGGGCTAGGCCCCACGATGGGCGCCAAAAATGTTAAGGGAAAATTGGATCAAATATGAATAAACAATAATATCAATATCAAGTTACCTAAAACTCAATGAAATGGTGAACAAAGAAGATTCAATAAACAATGAACAAACAACAAAGCAAACCTCCTTAATTTGAAGCTTCCATTGATTGCCTATCACAATCGATCTTGCATGTATGAAATAGGGCCCTCAGAGAGTGCACTTCCTTGCTATGCATCAAGAATGTCAATTGAGAATGGCTATGATAATACCGCCATGAAGAGGAGATTCACAACGATGGTAGTAGTGTGTAGTAACGAATGTGATCACAAGCAATGAAGGAATTGGTGCCAAAGGCGCACTGTAATTCCTGTAGAGTAACGATACTTAAGCTTGGATGATTGAAATGGAAGAATGAAGTTCAATTTATAGACTTGAGAAAGAAGAGATCAACGGTATAGAGAGAATGAGAAGATCAACGGTTGAGAACGGTTGAGGAACATGCAACGAATAAGAAGAAGACATGTGTCTTGCTTTCTTTTGCATGAGAGGATTTGCTAAGAATAGAAGAATGAGTTAAAACAATTAAAAGAATATAATAATCAGTTAAGTGATTTAAAACAAGAAGGGATTTGCATGAGAATAAGAAGATATTTTGCTTTATTAAATATTAGGAATATTTAATTGTATGTGCAAGAAAGCTTGAATTATATTTAGAAATAACTCAATTTAGAAGAAAAAGATAACTTAAATAAACAATTGATTTATTTAAATTTAGAGAAGATATTATTGGAAGAAATAATTAAATAATTGGAATTATTTAATTTAGAAGATAAAAAAGCAAATTAAATAAATAAATTTATTTAATTGTTGTGTATGATTTTGGAAGAATAAATAAAATATTTGATTATATTTTATTCTTGGAGATTAAGAAGATTTAAATAAATTTGATTTGATTTATTCAAATTTGGAAGAATGATTTTGATTTAATTAAATAATTAAGGATTATTTAATTGTTTGGAAAAATTTTAAATTAAATAAAGAATTTTATTTAATTGCTGGAAGAATATGAATCAAATAAATAAATGTGTTTATTTATTTATTGATAGAGGAATTAGAAGGGAATAAATATTAAGAATATTTATCTAGACCGAATCGTGTCATTTTTAGGCGTATACAATGAGCATGAGTTGAATGTCCAAGAGGATGATAGTGACAACTCATTGCTATATTAGAACCAAATATATATCTGATTTGCAACATCGATAGCACTATATTTTAAATGTTAATACAACTAGTTACATTAGAGTTATAGGGAGGTATCGATGACATAGTTCAAATTAAAGATACAACAAATTCTATTAATGATTCAAGATACAACAAAATCATCTATATATCATATTTTAATGATTCTAATTCTATTAATACACATAATGATGACTTTTTTAACTTAAATAGTTCCACATTTAGTGATTGTGAGTGTTCTAAAGAACATAAAATGAATTAAATTGGACATAAAGAACATACCTTAGAATTTGATATCTGAGTTGACCAATCCTCCAAAATTTGGCTTCAAAATCCTCAAATTGTTCTTTTTCGTAAGTTTGATTATGAATTCTATATAACTCTAGAATAGGATTAGTGAAATTTATGGAAAAAACAAACATATATCATCAAATTCAATCTATATCAATGGTAATTAGCTTTAAAACAATATGAAACATGAAACTTTCGGTTTAAATAATCAAATTTTGTCCAAAAATATGCAAAATCAGTTCTTCTACGTTGAAAAAACAAAAAAGGTGGTGGATTGATCAAAAAATGATTCTTAATATGTCAAACAACATGAAAAAAGTGTTTTCTTGTCCGATAGCACGCATGAAAAGTAGGGAATAACAGACATGTGGGGTATGAATCACATATCCCACATGGTTTTTTCCCCTTTTTTTGCTTCCCATAATGCTAGTGTGTTTTGGGAAGTATGAAAACATTAAGCTTTCATGCATGCAAACAAGTAAACTTAGTGTTTTCTCTCTATGTATAAGTATATATTTATAAGTATATATCTATAAGTATATATATATGTAAGTATATATCTATGCAAACCTTTATGTGTAAGTATATATCTATCTCTATATCTCCCTCTCTCTCTCTCTAAACCCCTAAACCCTAAATAATGCCCCTGAACCTTTATCTCCCTATCTCTCCCTCTCTAAACTCCTAACCCCTAAACCCTAAACCCGATCAACCCTAAACCCCTATCTCCTTGTCTCTATCATCCCTCTACCTCTCAATCTCTCTACCTATGTCTCTGGCCATTTCCCTCACCCTCTATCTCCCTATCTCTCCCCTCGGTCTCCTCTATATCTCCCTATCGATCCTCTCTCTCTAAACCTTAACACCTAACCCCTAAACCATAAACCTCAAACCCTAACCCCTAAACCCTAAACCCTAAAACTGAGCAACCCTAAAGCCCTAAACCCTAAACCATAAACCCTGGAAGCAACCCTAAATCTCTATCTCCCTATCTCTCCCAATCTCTATCAGTCCCCTTGCTCTATCTCTCTAAACCCTAAACCCTAAACCCTAAACTTGAGCAACCCTAAACTCATAAACCTCAAATAATGCCCCTGACCCCTAAACCCTAAACTTGAGCAACTAGGCTAAACCCCTAAACCATAAATAATTTCCCTTTAACCCTAACCCCTAAACCCTAAACTTGAGCAACCCTAAACTCATAAACCCTAAATAATGCCCCTAAACCTGAGCAACCCTAAACCTCTCACTCTCTCTCTCTCTCCCAAAACCCCTAAACCATAAACCAGAGCAACCCTAAACTCTCTCTCTCTCTCTCTCTCTCTCTCTCTCTCTCTCTCTCTCTCTCTCTCTCATCAACAAAGAACATGGAAACAAGAAAACTAGGACATGTAAAGAGGGATGAGGATATAAATTGAGATGATGAAATAGAAAAAAGATAATTTATGAAATTTCATTGGATGGGAAGAATGATGAGGAGAGGTAGAGAGGGGAGGGAAGTAGAGAGTGAGAGAGAGGGTAGGAGGTAGAGATAGGAGGGAAGTAGAGAGTGAGAGAGGGTAGGAGGTAGATAAGGGAAGGAAGAAGAGAGTGAGAGAGAGGGTAGGAGGTAGAGAGGGGAGGGAAGTAGAGAGTGAGAAAGGGTATGAGGTAGAGAAGGGAGGGAAGTAGAGAGTGGAAGAGAGGGTTGGAGGTAGAGAGGAGAGGGAAGAAGAGAGTGAGAGAGAGATGTAGCACATTTCACAGTTGAGTATATTGTCTTTTCATTGATGCCAAAATGGTAGTATCATCAGTGAATGGTCTTCATCAGTGAATGGTCATCTTCAGTGACATGGTCTTCATCAATGGCAATGATTTCAGTGATATGGTTTTCAGTTCAGTGATATGGTCTACATCAGTGACAATGGTTTTCAGATCTCTCAGTTTTTGATTTTGAGTGAAGTTGTTGTGACTTGATCATTTCAATGGATTAAATTGCTCAGTGGTCTGTCATATTGATCAGTGACACTCATTGCATATTATCAATATTTGAATCAGGGCAAGGGCTTGTATCATTTGACAAAAGTTAATATGGTTTACAAAGTTAATAGTGGCATTCATTGCATATGCATTATATTAATTTCATTTATATTGAAATATGACAGTGGCAGATCTGATGAAGTATGGTGTTCATTTCAGTGCTATAGTATTTGAAGTATGTTAAGGTTTATAATATTTGAAGTGGTAAGTATGTTTTCTTAATGCTTGACTAGTCATAAAAATTGTGCTCAAACATTTATCCTACTTAACTCTATTACCCATCATCACACTTTGCACTTTATGTTATATTTTTAAAGTGACCGGCGAGAGCAGGTGGGTTTCAAGTGATGACCGGTTGAAGGCTTTATTGGTCGTGGTGGGGTAAGTTGTATCGACCCCGATTTCCTAGCACATTCGGTAATCATAAGTTGTTTTAAAAGGCATAGAATCCGACGATCACAGTTTAAATCTGCAGTGGCGGGCACCGCACATCGGAGGGTCATGATTTAAATAGAAAGTTTCTACAAACGGTCAGTTCGCTCCTTTAAACTTGACGTCCTCCTTGTTCAAAAAGGCAATAAAGATTCTATTCCTATCATCTCTCACTGAAGATGAAGAGGCATTAAAATTGGAATTTTTGTGTGAAGGAAAGAGTGAGATTTAGAAGGTTTCTAATTGTGAAGAATATGAAAAGGCAGAGTTCTTCGAAGGGGATTGATTTTTTTTTTTGGTTGTTTGATTTTCATAAGAGAATGTGATAAGTTTTGAGATAAAAATGATGTTGAAGCTGAACCGGTTACAAGTGAATGGGAAGATGAATGTTAATAATTTTTTTTGTGTGTGCAGATATGTTTTGAAGAAGGTGTGATAAGATCTAATGGAAGTATGAGAAAGTTTTTTTTTGTGAGGAAGAATGGGATTATTAATTGCAAGATAATTCTTTTACAAATATATTTTGACATGAAGAGACATTTTTGAAAGTGAGATTTGTTCAGTTTTTGGAGATGTGATTGTGCAATCAAGGATGGAGATTTTTTATCAGAGTAGAACAATATTTTCTCAGAGAAGGATAAAGCTTTGAAAAATGATTTTGGAGAAGATTAAAAATTTTTAGTATTGCAGTGAAAGAGTTTATGAAATTGAAAAGAATGAATTGAATTGTTTTTGAGATTGATTTGCAGAGATAGAGGTATGAAATATCTTGAAGATCAAATTTGATTGATTGTTGTGAAGATGATATGATAACTGTTGAAGGTTGATTACAGAAAATATACATTTGTTTGTTTTTTTTAAAAGGAGAAATAAGGTATTGATCTTATTGAAACAGGGAAACCCCCTGAGTTGTACTGTTCATTGAATGTGATGTTGTAATGTCAGTGAGACATGCAGAGAAGTACAATATGCCAGTGAGGCAGAATTGTAATGTCAGTGAGACAATTGTAATCAGAAATTTTGAGTTAAGCCAGTGAGGCAGTTGAGTGGTTTTTATACCCTAGGAGGGTTTTCCACTCGGGAAATTTCTTGTGTCAAGTTTTGTTTTGATACTCTGCATATTTTTCCTTGTTCTATCTGAAGAATTCTACATTTGTGAATTTAAATTAACAAAAGGAGTAAAAAGTGTTAAAATTGTTAACAACACTGATTCACCCCCCCTCTCAGTGTTGAGTGTATTCCTACAAGAGAGAGGGTAGGAGGTAGAGAGGGGAGGGAAGTAGAGAGTGAGAGAGGGTAAGAGGTAGAGAGGGGATGGAAGTAGAGAGTGAGAGAGAGTGTAGGAGGTAGAGGGGAGGGAAGAAGAGAGTGAGAGAGAGGGTAGGAGGTAGAGAGGGGAGGGAAGAAGAGAGTGAGAAAGAGGGTAGGAGGTAGAGAGGGGAGGGAAGCAGATAGTGAGAGAGAAGGTATGAGGTAGAGATGGGAGGGAAGTAGAGAATCAGAGAGAGGGTAGGAGGTAGAGAGGGGAGGGAAGAAGAGAGTGAGAGAGAGGGTAGGAGGTAGAGAGGGGAGGGAAGTAGAGAGTGAGAGAGAGGGTAGGAGGTAGAGAATGGAGGAAAGAAGAGAGTGAGAGAGAGGGTAGGAGGTAGAGAGGGGAGGGAAGTAGAGAGTGCAAGAGATGGTAGGAGGTAGAGAGGGGAGGAAAGAATATAGTGAGAGAGAGGGTAGGAGGTAGAGAGGAGAGGGAAGTAGAGAGTGAGAGAGGGTAGGAGGTAGAGAGATGAGGGAAGTGGAGAGTGAGAGAGAGGGTAGAAGATAGAGAGGGGGTGAAGAAGAGAGTGAGAGAGAATGTAGGTGGTAGAGAGGGGAGGGAAGTAAAGAGTGAGAGAGAGGGTAGGAGGTAGAGAGGGGAGGGAAGAAGAGAGTGAGAGAGAAGGTAGGAGGTAGAGAGGGGAGGGAAGCAGAGACTCAGAGAGAGGGTAGGAGGTAGAGAGGGGAGGAAAGTAGAGAGTGAGAGAGAGGGTAGGAGGTATAGAGGGGAGGGAAGTAGAGAGTGAGAGAGAGAGAGGGTAGGATGTAGGGAGGGGAGGCAAGTAGAGAGTGAGAGAGAGAGACAAGAGGGAAGTAGAGGTGAGAAAGAGAGAGGAGGGGAGGGAGAGAGGAGGGAAGGGAGTGATTTAGTTCAACATAATGCGAGCACGTTATAATGCGCTCATATTACGCTTAGGCTTGGATTTGCCTTGGGCTTCCAACTCAAAGGCTTGGACTATGTTTAGGTCATCCAAGGACATATTTTTCCAATTTCTAACAAAATTTAGATAATCTGGAGTGTCCTCCCCATCAAGATTGCACTTTTTTCAATGAAAAGTCAAAAAAAATAGCACCATAATCTTAAGCTCTATGTTAGCTACCTAACCATATAATATTTTTACATTTTGAGTACGTTAACAGTTTCATCTTTAATTTCCTTTGTTAGTGTATCTATTTTTTGTCAAAAACCAGTGTCTAGTATTTTTTACTTTTTTTTTAACCGTTCATCAAAATTTCAAATAAGTTACATTTTTGGAAACTAGACTCCATTCTACATGTATTAAAAAAATCAAATTTGGATTAGTTTTAAAAAAAAATTAGGGGGAGCACGCTCATTTTTTTGTTTTTCAGGATGTGTCCACTTTGAAAATTACTAAAAAATCAATTATTCATGAAAAAATTATCAGAAAAATCAGTGATAAACTACATGGTGTTAGCTAATTTCTCACTGAAGCAATTTTTGAAATACTAAAAAAAGTTAACATTTTAGGGGGAGCACACCAGACGCTATGTTTTTTTTTTTTGAGAAAAATAGTACCAATTTGTGTGCTCCCCCTTTTTAAACCCCTTAATCTCAACCATTTTTGAAAAAAAATAGTAGTTTAGAAACTAGATTCGAAGCACTATGACTCTTGTTTTTGTTGTATCTTCAAATTTTGAGTGTAACTATCTTCAATTTCTCATCCAACATCAAAGTTTCCTAATTTCAGGAAAAAAAAAAAAAGTGGCATCTTAAGACCCCCTTTTGGTCCCTCATCTTTGTGCACTTACCCAAGTACCTGTACATGGTCAGCCATAGGAAATCTATGAACAAATTGCCAGGGTTGTCCAGTAGTATATGACTCCCAATCAAGGTTGAGGCCATGGAAGGAGTGGCATCTGCAAGCATGGCCATGTCTCAAGACATGCAACATGGCTCTAGGTGGGTGGTTAGGTGATGTCCGTCAAAATCAATGCGGTTCCCATAGCACATTACCCTAGAAAAGAATTAATAATACTGCATTTTTTGTGTCAGGCTAGCATCAATGCCAAGATGAAATATGAATATTATCTTTGGTAGTTGCGCCTTCTCTCACATTGGAATTCGTTTGAAGAAATCCAGTAGCCAATGACAATGGAAAAATAACATTTTATTACACTATTGTCGTAAGAAATATGCAAGTTTCCATACTAAAACATTCAAAAATAAATTAGTATCATAGAAATATGAATTGCAATTGCTAAAAAATGTTTGAAATAACCGTGAGTTAACACATAGCTCGTCGCTATAGTTCCATGGAAGGAACTAATAATGACAAACATTGAATACAGATATAATTTAATGATGTAAAAAGAAGGGTATATTTTTATAGTTCAATTTATGGTCACCTAATTAAACACTAAATTTATTAGATAATGGTATAATATGACATAAAAAAAAATTGTTATTTAGTTCCAACTTTTAATTGCAAGGTAGTGCATCCTAACATCTTAACTAATATTTCATTAGCCCGATGAAAATTTGAAACATGCATACTTTTGATGTCTAATGTCTAATATGTAATATGGGTAGTGAATTAAAGCTCTTCAGTGCAAATCTTGTTTTGGCAAGTTGGATCAATTAGAATGTGAGTAGGTGATGTGCATTTTAAAATACCTAGTATGTATAATGGACCATAAAAATTATTTTGTGGATCTACTCATAAAAAATGTAATCAATGGAGAAAAAAGAGCAAACAAAGATGTAGCATTAGTTTCAATAGCTCCCACGAAAGCAGGTTCATGTGATATATTCTCATTTTCAACATTATCTATGTGTATATCATTATGTGCCTTAACATTATTTATATGATTCAAAAAGAGGTTTGCGTAAATTTCCAATTGACTATTTGTAGGTGCATCCAAAGGATTTTGATTATCATTGACACCTTCAACTGGGATCATATTTTTACATATGTCTTGTATCTTGTGTTTAAGGCCCATACATGATTTAGTATAATGACCTTTAACCTTATGGAAGTTCCAAAGTACTTGTTCCTTAAATGTCTTAGGACATGGTTTGTTTAAGTCCAATGGATAGACAGGAGAGAGAGTGATTAAATTAGCACTTAATAAACTTTGAAGAACATCATCTAAACATTCTTGTAATTTAGTAAACTTCCTAGGAGCATTTGATTTGAATGTAGGGAAAATAATATAGAGTCAGAAATTGCCTATTTTGCAATTTTTACTCTATGTATTGCATACATTTTAGCGTCCACTCTCAGCTTGTTTTATGTTGAATTTAGCAAAAAATTTAGCCTTTTTCCAGTCACCAATATGCCAAAATGTACATTTTTCCTAACTTAAGCATTTTTTAGCCTAATAGATACTTGGACATGTGACATGTCCCTACATTTGTGGTAGCATCCCAAACATTTAAAGATTTTGTACGAGCACAAAGCCTCGACTTCAATATTTTCCAACAAATAAAATCTAACCTCTACAAATTTTCTAAGTTTTTCCAATGGGACATGTAGAGCAAAAGCCCTACATTTTGAATTTTCCATTTTATTTGGTTAATAATAGATGAAGTCAATTATGGGAGTCCATCTTGTCAACATCTCAAAGCATCAATAGAAACAATGAACAAAAGGCCATGAGCATTTTTCTTGGAGCAAACAGACTCTAAGGTGTCACGGGTTTCTATAGGATGGTTTCATCTCCCCGTCAAGTTTCATGTAGGATCAAAGAGAAAAAAAATCCATGTGTCATCTTGGCGCATCATTTTGATGTTGTCAATTTTGGCAGTGTTTCCTTTTGTGTCATTCACTAAGCCATTCATTGAGGAATCCATGTGTCATCTTGGCACACCATTTTGATGTTGTTAGTTTTGGCAATGCATTATGTTGTGCCATCAGTTCAAATCATCCACGTATTGGCACTGCATATCATCAAATGGATCCCAGCAAAGGAATAGAAACATCCACGTGTCAGTGTTGTGCATCACCAAAATAAAAGGTTTTTGACAGAGAGAAGACATTGTGCCATTAGTCCAAGCTGGAGTCAATGGATTATTTCAATTTTCATGCAGAGTCAAGGGATGGTAAAGCTGCAGTTTGAGCATTCATTGGCATTAATGATGCATTTTGATTTTTGTTTAATTCTTAGTGAATTATCATTTCTTTACAAAATCTCCCATATGGGAGATTGGTTTAAATAAGCATGTATTGTTATATTTTAGGGGTTAGAAAAAGAGACAAAAATACCAAAAAACAAAAAGGGATTCTATCAAAGTCTTAATGAGTGCTTCTTAGAAAGGATTGAATATCATGTGTCCGTGCAAATTTTGGCCTTTCATATTTTGTTCTCCAATCAACAATGGAGAGTGGTGACATTTTGTGCTAATCTGTTTCAGGATTCTAATGTGTTGTTTGTGATATATCTCAGCCTATGTGATTCAATATTAAAGTAATTACATTTAAGAATGCTTGAAAATCATGATTTTATGCTCTTTTAAAGGCTATAAATTAGTGTTGTTACCAGTAAATGAATGCATTGTGCTTTTAAATTATTTCGGTGTAAGATCATATTTTGGCGCATCACCATACAATAGATTTTATCTGCATTTGTTTAGTTATTAAGTGTTTCTCTCTTTTCTTCTATATTTCAAAGATTCAAGGAAGAGCCAACTTCTTTAAAATCTAGAGGTTATGTCATGAATCGAGTCCCGCATTTGTGAGATTTCCCATTGTTGGTATTTGGATGCAAAATTTAATCATCAACATTTTTTGGCACGTCCGATGGGACCGAGATATTTTAGTTGCTCGAATAGAAGTCAGATCGCATGAGTAAAGGACCTACAATGAGAGCTCACTCAGCAAATAATCTAGGGCTTTTGATACCACCATTGGTGACCGTCACTCAAAGAAGGGTGACCAGATTAGGCACATTACCATTATAGATGCCTACACCAGCACCTCCTAAGAACTTCATTAATTGGAATAGCGGTAGCCTGCTTATTCCTTTAGTGGCTCCAGATACATGGGATCCTATCCTAGCCAATGCTCTAAAGGTACTTCCCAAATTCATGGGAGAATATTCTAAGACTTCATTTGAGCACTCGCAAGATGTAGCAGATGTGTGCATAGTTCATCATGTAACAGAGCAAAATGTTGCTTTACGATTGCTCGTCGTATCTTTCAAGGGAAAAACTCTAGATTGGTATCGGTCTCTTTGATCAAACTCCATCAGCACATGGGATGAATTGGGAGATGTGTTTTTTGGTAGATTAAATGAGAAAGGAGACATATCATCACTTTTGCAACAACTAATTACTATTAAAAGAGCTCTGCAAGAGGCCATTATAGATTTTAACACAAGATTCCAAAACACTTGGCAATGGATTCTGGCTGCAGCCCAACCTCCAGCAGGTATGGAGATTGTCTTTTATCTAAAAGCTTTCAATTCAGATATATCAGTCATGATTCAATCACTAGGAGTGAAAACTCTTGTGGCGGAATATGATTTAGCCATAAGAGCTGAAAATAATTTGATAGATGCTAGAAAACTTCCTGTGAGGCCTCCTATGCCTGTATTCCCTGAGTTATCAATCCTAGTTCAAGGTGAGATTCCCAATTCTCTACAAACCAATCCTCCCATGTATGTCTTTCCCTTGCCCCAAATCCTAGTGATCTCAGCATCAATGCCTCCAACATAAAAAATGGAAGATATGAAAAAATTCTATGGAGCTTCTCAAATGAAATCATAAATCTTAAAAGGCAGTAGGCCTCTTATCCAAGGCCTCATTATCAGGGATTCCAAGGGACTAAACCTCCTCATCGCCCAAATCATTATTAGGGACCCCAAAGGTCTATTCATTCATAGCCACCAAATCATATTGTTCCGGTTCCAAAACCATTGCAGGTAATCTCACCTAACTCTCAGAGAGAGTTAGTCATTGGTCAAAATAACTTAGCGGAGGAATCAAATGCATGGTGTTTTCCTTGCAACAATGCCCACATTCCCAAAGATTGTCCTAGAGGAAACTTGCAACAAAAGATAGCAGAACAATGGAGATAAGGAATGTAAATAGAAACACTGTCAGTGCAATATCAATATCAATCACTTAGAACATGCATAATGTGGTTCTAGTAGCTCAAATGCAAGGTATGTCCATAGAGAAAGAAGGGTAAATTTCTCCTAGACACATACTTTTCTCCTGGGTCGAAGAAGAAGAAATGGTGTTTGCAAATTATGCTTCAACTTCAAAGGCTCCACAAGTGCATTCTGATTATTACACATGGTCAAAAAGGAAGATTTTGGAAACTCTAGAAATCACGTTGTGCCCAGAGACTACATTCAGAAAGAATCCAGTGATTCAAGTCACTCACCCATAAATGCAGAAGCAATACAATGTTGTGATAACACCAAATTATGGTGCTCCAAATCCACTAGCTAAAAAGATGAAATATTTCAGATACCTCCTGAGATCAAAAATGCCTGAGCCATTGAATGTAGTGGAGCAGTTGAAGAAGGCACCTACTAATGTTTCATTATGGGAGGTGTTGTCCATCCCAGAGAAAAAGACTCTACTTCGGGAAGCATTAAATGAGTAGGAGAAACTAGTGATCACAACGCACTTGGGAGATCCCTACAAGGACAAAGGATTTATCAAAGAACAACCAAAAACCTCTTAATCACATCCAACAGCTGCTCTTGTAAACTCAAAGGTGGAGGTATGAAAAACTAAACCTATGCCCTTTTATTTAACCCTCATAGTGGGTAGAAAATTGTTACATAATTCAATGATAGACTAAGGCACAAGTGCCACTGTGATGCCTAAACAAATAGTTGATTTCCTTCAAGTAAAACATGAGCTTATGGAAAAGGGGGTGATGCAACTAGATGGAAAGAAGGTTCAAATAGTAGGATTTATCAAAGAACTTCCACTCATGTTGTATGCATGTCTGAATATCACTGTACTTTAAGAAGTGTTCATGATAGATATTCCCCTGGTCTTTGGTTTATTTTTATCTAGGGATTTTACAACCAAAATTGGGGGTTATCTCTCCTTAGATTGATCTCATCTAATTTTGAGAACCAAATATGGCTCAAAGATGAATGTGTTGTCAGAACCACTTCATAAGGAGCATATTACCAAAGAAGTAATGGCAAATTTTGAAGCAACTCACACCATGATCACGAAAGATGAAAGGCTTAACATGGATATGATAGATGACAAAATTGTGCTAAGTGGCCGAAATGAAGAAGAAGAAGTTCTTCTATTAGAATCTATGTAGAATGACCCATATGGAAACTATGATTCTACTAGTTTAGGGACATGTAATTTTTGAGGAAGATCCTCTGGTTCTAGAGGTGTCAAGTGCATCAGGAAAAGTGAAAGAAGTTTTGAAAGATGACTCTTCATTCTGGACATTGAATTTTAGCAGTGCTAAGTGCATAAATGGTTCAGGGGTCGGTGTGTGTCTTATCTCACAAAGAGGAGAAAAGATTCTCAGAGCCTTCCATTTCCATTTCAGTTGCACTAATAATGAAGTGGAATATGAATCTTTAGTGCACAATTTAATTCTTGTTGAAAAAATGGGAATCAAATAGTTAAAAGTGTTTGGTGATTCTAAATTGGTGATTAAACAGGTCAGAGGAATAGCAGCAACTAAGAATGTCAGGATGAGATCTTATCGCCACCGTGTAAGGGGTCTAATTGAAGGGTTTGATGCCTTCAATATTGAAGAAATTCCAAGAGCTCAAAATACTAAAGTAGATAAGATGGCACAAATCGGGTCACAATTCGACCCAACAAATGATCTCTTGATCAATGAAAATGCAGTCAAAATGGTCATCTGACCTGCTATCCCAAACAACAGAGATCATTGGCAAGTCTTTGAAAGTGATTCTTAAATTGCCTTATTTTACAACAATCAAGTGAGTTTGCTAATCAACTTCAGTCCAAGATAGAAGAAGCTTATGGTGATCAAATAGTTCAACTAAAATCAAATAAACTTCCAAAGGGGTTAATAACTTTGGAGAGTCTTTTTTATCCTGATGATGCAAAATTGGGTAAGAGAAAGTTTGTGGAAAATAAGGATGATTATTTTGAAATAGAGGTCAGTGATGGTAAGAAGATCAAAGTAGGAAATGTTACTACCCATGCTGAAAGAGATAAATTAATCTCTCTCTGTGACAAATATGATAAGGTAATAGTCTGGCACTATGATTATCTTTGGGGTTATAATAAAGAGATAGTGCAACATACCATTGAGTTGGTTGATGGGTCAAAACTAGTTTGATAGAAACAAAGGCTTGTTAATCCAAACATTAAATCTCTCATGGCCCAAGAGCTCAAGAAATTGATTGAATCCAAAATCATCTTTCTGATCAAATATTCAACATGGGTATCAAATCTTGTTCCAGTTAGAAAGAAAAATAGTGAAATAAGTTATGTGTTGATTTTTAGGAAATTTGAATTGAGCATCTCTTAAAGATCACTATCCTCTTCCTTCAATGGAGCAGATTCTTCAAACAGTGGTAGGAGAAGAAAGATTCTCCTTGATGGATTATCAGGGTATAATCAGATTTGGCTCAAAGAGGAAGATCAACATAAAACTACCTTCACTACCAAATGGGGAACTTTTGCTTATGCAAAAATGCCTTTCAACCTTTCAAATGTTGGAGCAACCTTCCAACATGCCATGGATATTTCCTTTAGTGGGTTGATAAATAAAATCATTATGGTTTATCTTGATGACCTCACTGTATTCACCAAATCAAAAGACGATCATTTCAATCATGTAGAGACAATTTTTCAAAGGTGTTAGGAGTTTAAAGTCTCGCTAAATCTAAAGAAATGTGTGTTTGGCATACCTTAAGGTAAATTACTTGGACACATTGTCTCTAAAGAGGGAATCTCTATAAACCCAGACCGAGTCAAGGCTATAATGGATCTACCCTTGCCAGTAAATAAAAAGGCAGTGCAGTCTTTCTTAGGAAAGATCAATTTTGTAAGTCGTTTCATCTCAGACTTTGTAGGATTGGTTAGACCTATCACCCTGATGCTTAAAAAAGACATAAATTTCAAATGGACCCCCAAAGGTAGACATGCTTTTGAAAGGATTAAGATGGCTATCTCAACAGCCCCAGTCCTGGTTAATCCAGATTTCTCAGGGGATTTCATAATGTATGTATACGAAGGGGAACACAACATTAAAGTGGTGTTAACTCAGAAGGATGATGTTCAAGCTGAAGAGCATCTGATTGCCTTCTTTTCTAGGACCTTGTAAGGGTATGAATCAAAGTATAATTTTGTAGAGAAATAAGCCTATGCAATGGTAAAGGACTTGAAGAATTTTAGACATCTGGTGATACGGAGTAAGATCATGGTGTATGTGGCTCATCTAGGTGTCCAAGAATACATTATGGAAGGATAAATTATAGAGAAGAGAGCAAATTAGACCACTAAGATCTTGGAGAATGATGTTGAAGTTAGGCCAACTAAACTCGTCAAAGGTAGGGGTCTTTGTGAGTACATGGTATAAAATTTAGATCCTTCAGCAGAACCTGAAGAAGCTTCAGAGATGGTACTCGTAAATCAAGAGGAGGATTCGAGTTCATGGATAATTGATAGAGTGTGTTTCATGGAGATGGGACAATATCCAAGTCAACTTCCCTATCATAAAAGAAGATTCTATAGGTTACAAGGATCCAGTTATTCTTTGATAGATAGCATTCTATTCAAATAGAATTTCAATTGATATTTTGCTCAGGTGTGTAGAAAAGGAGGAAGTTGATAAGATTCTATATGAATTACACTATGGCACAACTAGGGTCATTTCTCAGCAAAAACTATGGCAACAAGAATAATTTTTACAGGATATTATTGGTCAACTCTTGTCTTAGATTGTCATGAAATGGTTAGGAAATGTCAACAATGCCAGTTCTATGTGGGAAAAAGAAGAAATGTTGATATGCCCCTTAATCCAATTGTAATAGAATAGCCATTTGCACAATGGGGTTTAGATTTCATAGGGATGATTAATCCAGTATCGAGCGCAGGCCACAAATGGATCCTCACAGCAACAGACTATTTCACAATGTGGAGTGAAGCAATGCCATTAAAGGAAGGCACAAAGAATGTTATCCTTAATTTTGTGGAAGAAATTGTCACCATGTTTGGTCCTCCTAATACAATTATATTTGACAATGCTAAGGTATTTCTTGGGTCAAAGATCTTTGAGTTTGCTTTGAAGAATGGTATTTTCTTAAAAACATCTTCAAATTATTACCCACAGGGAAATGGTTTGCCTGAGTCAACAAACAAAAAATTGATTAGGCTTATTAAAATAATGGGAGAAGATCATCAGAAGGATTGACACAAGTATCTGAAGATAGCATTGTGGGCAAACCAAATTACTCCAAAACAAATTATCAAAACATCACCTTATGAATTGGTATATGGAAAAAGGGTTTCAATGTCGATATCAATGGAAATTTGAGTCCTTCAACTTATTAAGCAAATTCATATTAAAGAAGATGGAGCAATGTAGGTTAGACTTGTAAAATTATTGGATCTCCAAGAGAAAAGAGAATCAGCACATGACGCAATGATCAATCGCCAACTGACAGTGAAACGATGGTTTGATCAAGGGACTTCAGAACCAGGTTTCAAACTAGATAGTTGGGTTTTGAAATGGGAAAAGAGAACCGCCAAACTGGGGCAACATACAAAATTCAACTCATCATGGAGAGGCCCTTTCAAGATTGTCGTCTGTAAGTAGAATAATACATATGAGTTGGAAAGTGAGATAGGAGAAGTCTTGAAAATCCCAGTCAATGGGATTTTTCTGAAACATTTCCATTGATTAAGGTTGCAATATTTGTACATAGTTAGCGTAGGTTGCATCACCTAGAGGTTGTTATTCCTCGCCCCTTTTCAAATAAGTGCCAGCTACATAATGTTACAATTCTAATAATACTTTCATAGACACACCACGTGTCTGCTCCTAATAAAGAGTTTTCTTGAAGTTCCAGCTCAGAAGGATAACTCAACTACTTCTCATGATAGGCATTGAATGATAAGCCCTCTTAAAGCCGCAGTCATGATGAAAACCCCAGAAAACTCTAATGACAAGAGGTTTAAACGTGAGAATTTATGGCAGGCACCAACATAAAGGTCAGAGTCATAAATTCACATGGAAGGAGTGGCTATTTAAATGTACTTTCAGTTTGGAATGGTAATTGAAGAAAATGCAGAGTTGAGAGAATTCAAGAATGTGAAGAAGAAAGCTCTATGATTTGTGGTAAATTGCTTCAAATTTTCCAAAAGGGAGGTGTATACACCTAAAAATGGCAAAGACAAATTAAATAAATATTTATTATTTATTTAATTCCCATTCTTCTATCATTTAATAAATTCATCAATTTATCTATTTGATTCACATTCATTATTAATAGTCCAAATATTAAATAAATATCAATTTATTTAATTAAGTTAATTAAACCTATTCTTCTAATGTCATCCCTTAATTAAATAATAATCAAATTATTTAATCCCAAATCATCATATTCCAAAGTCTTCATTCATCTAATCCACCTCACGCATCCACCTCATCATCTTGCACATGTAATTAAATATTTTAATATTTAATTAATCCATTTTCCCTCACCCACATGGCCTATTATCTCTCCAACCATCCCTATTCCAAAGGGGATGGTCTCTCCATGTCACCATGGTCAAAGGGGCACTTTATGACACTTGTTCCATAGTCCCTAGAATCTTTCCAACCTCCCCACAAACATGCTCTCCCTGTTTGACCTTCTCTCTTTGGTCATTGTGAGCCTTGTGACATGTGGACTCATGTCACACCTTTCTCTCTACCATGTCAAGGTGAGAGGAACATCTTCCCTCTTTCTCTCCCTCATCTCAACCAATTCAATCCTCACCATACACCTCACAAGACCAAGTCTCCACCGTTGAGATCTTGACACATGGATTTGCCCCCTCCTTGGCCTATAAAAGGAAGCTCATTCCCTCATTCTACAACACACAAGCTATGGCAAAGTTACTCTGTGGAAATTCCAGCGTGCCTTTGGCAAAGCATCCATATTGCTCATTGCATTTTATATCCATTATCTTCATATCCATACAACCATGGCTTCAATCATCCATCCCTCATAGTTGCATTGTAGTCAATCTCCATTGCATTTTATCCAACATACAACCATTCAAGTATTGTCATCTTCAAACAGTGAGGAAACATGCTTCTGAGAACTCTATTCATCAACAAGATCAATACAAGATAGGCAAACAATGGAAGGTTTCGAGGTAAATCAGTCTTCAAGGTAAAATTGCTTTGTTTATTTGATTTGCATCATATTTCATTGAGATTATTGGATTATTTGTAGTTTAATACTATTGACAATATTTCCACTAACATTTTTGGCACCCACCATGGGGCCTTGCCCCATTTTTAACTTCCATCTGAGTGTTTTGTGAAGGTTCTGTCACGAGAGGTCGCTTCTACACATACAACTTCCAGTTATGTGCATACAACATTTCCTGCTGCACTTTTACCTTTTAACACATCTAAACTATTCTATTGTGCATTTGAGGAGTCTTGTTGCGCTTCTAATATTCCTGCGCATATACAGTGCAGTCCTGCACTTTTGACTAATATTGCTGTGCATTTATGAATCCACGCATATAATACGCAGTGTTGTGCATATGATCTGCAATCCTGCGCATTCAATTTGTAATAGAGAGTTGTAAAAGTTTTATGAGGTTTTCCGTACTAACTTTCATCTGCAGGTATTAGGAGTTGGATTTAGTCATTTTAGCTACATTATTAAGCCACCTAGCACTAATTAGGAAGGAGTAACTTTATATGTTCATGCAAATCTTCACATAGACTTAACTAGGAGGAAAGTAAATCATTTTGTTGCATCACAACTTTCATCTAGTCCCAATCTAGGGTTAAAACCGAACAATTTCTTTATGTTTTTACTATCTTGCACTACAATCTTCACATAGCATAATAGGGGAAAGTAATACTTGTTTTATTTCTGCAAACAACAATCTACACCTAGATTTGTTAGAGGCATAAAATTAGCAAAATCTTTCCAAGTTATTGCTATCTTGTTACAAATTTCTGTGCTTGGTAGAGTTAACACATTTAGTTATTTTTCTTTTAACTAGGGAGTTAGAGAACCAGTGTTCTCCGTGTTTTCAGAATGATAATAGGATTGCGCTCTCCCCTTAACTAAGTGACCAAAATGCCAAACTTATCATTTTGCATGTTTTACCTTTAGAGAGGCCTGCCCTTGGAAATCCTTCCTTCTAAGTGGGAACGACCTTAAGTGATAACGGGCTAGAGCCAAGCTCCTCCAAGTCACTATAAATAAATAGTGTTTGTGACAAAAGTTGCAAGCAACAGGTGTTGTTGTATTACACCGACCAATGTTTCCCCCAAAACCCTGTGGAGCGTAACCTCTGCAGGTTGGGAAGCCTTCTTATCGAAGCAAATGGCTGCATGTGTAATCACCCGAATGGATGCCTTGACTAAAATCCTTTTGTTCTAGTAAGCCAAAATCCTTTATTTGGTGACACAGGAGGAGGAACCTCTAGAGCTGTCTAACGTCATACACGCATTTAGTGTAGGGACAGAAAAGTTCAACTCTTCGGAGGAACTATAACTTGGTATGCGTGAGAAGTGAGTGTCATGGAGGGGAGCTGATGCTACCAAGTTACTACCAAGTTATTAGTTGTCCGCCTTTATGCAAGTGGTTGGTGTAAAAACCAAGTTAGAACTCATCAAATATTGTCCTTGCCATCCTAGGATTGTAATTGCTTATTTTTAATTTTGTTAAGTAATCATGAAAACCTTTTGTTCTCTGTGTTTTCCTACAATAACTTGACCCAAAATCAGCATTTCAAACCATACATTAACTTAGGGAAATGTTCCAAGTAAATCAAACTATCATACTGAAACAAGAAAGCTAAGTACCTATAGTTCTGTGCATATAAAACATTCTGCTATGCATATAACAAATTTTGTTGCGCATTTAATCCTATTGAGCATGTAACCAATTCTATTGTGCATCTAAATCTTTTTGTTGCGTTTATAATCTTTCTGCACATCTGACACACAGAAACACGCATATAAAACACAATACTATGCTTCCAAAATCAAATAGAACTGTGCATTTAACCCACATAGTTGTGCATTTGACCAGTTATTCTGTGCTTTTGAAGTTGCACATCCAAAATAGAGGCATATTCCGTACAGTTTGGGATAAAAACATTACCAGTTTTAGGTACCCTTTTTGCTATAGTTTCACCTTGAAAAATCAATTATACAGTGCAAATACCTTTCCATATCATTTTCACAAACATCCTCTTTTCACATCATTAGCTTGCTATCAAAGCACCTCAAAAATCAAAACACAACTTGTTTCTAGGACCTAGTTGATACCCTACCAACCCAAACAAGACCTAGTTAGTTTTATAACAGGATTTCAAATCATCCTTTTCAACAAAACTATACTAGTGTAACCTTGACAAGAAAATAGTCCTCATCAAATAGTGGTGTCAATCTATCCCTATTTAGGACTACCACTTGTATCGTCACTCCGATAGCTATTAGACATTATAGCTCAAGATTTACCTTGTTTGAGACAAACATAGAATCAACAAAAACCTTAGCAAAATCAATTCCAATCAAACTCACCTTCTACCATATCACACCTCCAATCAAAATCAAAATCCAACAAATCTCACAATCTCATTTCATCCCATCCCAAAAATCTTGCATGGTGCAAACTAGATCTCAATCAAAACAAAAGCAAAACATGGACAACCTTAACAATAATATACCTGATCCAGATGATGAGGAAGTCACTCAAGAGGAAATCCTCCAACAACTCCAAGACCCTAAGTTCCAAAAGATAATGGATAAAGTTGTTGCTACCGATCCCCAAAAGTATTTCCTCATGCTTGCTCAACAAGGAGCAAAGCTACCCCCAGACTTTGATATCTCTAATCTACGAGAGAATAATGCCTCAAATGAAGCCAAGTCGTCGAAAGATGGCTCTAAAACTGAAAAAGAAACTTCAAAAATAGAAAAGGCTAAGGATACACTTAATCCTTTGGATGCATTGACAACCCAAATATAAGCCTTACAACGGCAATTGATAGATATCCAAAGTGGAACCACAACAAAACATTATTCGCTTGAAGATATCTCACCTTACCCATTTGACAAATCCTTGAACATGATACCTTTTCCTATAAGATTCGAAGTGCCAAATTTGACAAGTATAGAGGAAAAGGAGATCCTAGAGATCACATCAAGGAATTCAATGTCACTTGTCTTGAAGTCACCCACAATGAAACTTATCTAATGTGACTATTCCCTAGAAGCCTAGGAGGACAAGCCATGGAGTGGTTTTCACGTCTACCTCCTGGCATCCGCACCTTTAACAAATTAGTGGACAAATTTGTCACACATTTCTCTTATAACATAGAACATGAAATCTCAATGCTAGACCTTTGCAACACTAAACAAAAAGGAGGAGAATCATTTGCATCTTTCCTACAAAGGTGGAGGCAGCTTGTGAGCAAGTGTCCCTATCACCTACCTGAAAAACAAATGATAGAAATGTTCATGCATAATTTGTCCACTGAGATAAGCTATCAAATACAAATCCAACATCAATCAACTTTTAGTAAGGTCATTGAGATGGGGCTTCTCATTAAGAAGGCCTTGATAGTGAAGGGGCAAGTAAAGATATACAAAGACACCCCAAGCTCTAACAACATTGCGAATAAGTCACAGTTTTGGACTAAAAACAAACCCATAGTGAATGATGGTGTGGTAGATGCAAAACATGTGGCACCAAAGCAACCTATTTTCAACCTATCCAATCCGCAGAATAACACATCATCTACCAAGCCCCAAGGCACTGAACAAAAACAAAACTTCCCTCCAAGAAGAAAGTTCACACAGCTTGGTGAATCACTTGAATCCGCACTTAGAAAGTTGATTGGGGGCAACATGATAACACTCCCACCAGTGCGCAAATACAAACCCAAGTTCAAATCTCCTTGGTGGAATAAAAATGACTTTTGCGAATACCATAGGAGAAAAGGTCATAAAACTAATGATTGTATGAAAATCAAGCATGTCATTCAAGACCTTCTTAACAAAAAGTGCATATCCATTAATGAAGGACATACTACCAATGATGAACATATGGCATTCAAGAATCCTCTTCCTAATTATGAGAAATAAGTTTCTTCAAACCAAAACAACAAAGGGGCTGACAAAGTAAGCTATAACAATGCTTCTTTTGATTATAGCATCAATCATATTTCCCAAAGTGAGTCACATATTAATGTGATCACCATCAATGATCAACTTGATTGTAATGTGACCACACATCATGGAAACATAACTCTACAAGGAGCTCAACTGAAACCATCTTCCACATCCAAGTCATCTTCCACCTCAAATCAGTATAGCATTATCGACCAACTTCACAAAACACCCGCGCATATTTCAATCTTTGATTTATTGCGTTTATCACCTTCCCATAAAGCCATTTTAGAAAAATCTCTCTTGGAGACAATGGTTCCTACGAACCATGCCCAAGATCAATTCCAAGCTATGGTAGGTGATCTCATCAAACCGCATTTCCTATCCTTTACTGAGAAGGATGACATGTCAATAAGTCAACCACACAATGCATCCCTACACATTGAGGCCCTAATACATAAGCACAGAATAAAAAGGGTCCTAATAGATGGAGGGGCCGGTTTTAACATCTGTACACTAAAGTTAATCCTTGCATTCAGGTTCTCTAAAAATGTCGTTGATCCCAAGAAAAAGATAACCATCAAAGCATATGATGAGGAAGAAAGGACCTCTAAAGGAATGGTGGTTTTGCTAATACAAGTGGGACCGGTGGAAAAGATGTAGTGTGCCAAGTTCTTGACATGGAGATTGCGTATAACATTCTTCTAGGCAGACCTTGGATCCACGCAATGAAGGATGTCCCATCAACATATCACCAATGTATCAAGTTATTGCATAACGATCAAGAAATAACCATACAAGGGGACCCCGATCCTTTTCAATATTGCAATACCATATAGTCTAAACCAGATGTTGTGATACCCACCAATAGAGCAGCTTCTTCTTCCTCCAACCAAGTGGACCCAAGTTCCTTAGCTTCTACCTCAAAAACATCAGAAATTAAAATCAAGGTCAAAGACAAGGGTGTCAAGGAGTATGTTATTGAACAATCTTTCTCTCTAGCACAGTTGCCACTATCACCAAAGTCTTATGGGAGACCATCCTCAAACAAAGCTAAGTCACTTAAGACTCCTGTGGGTCCTTTCATTAAATGGGGAAGCCTATCTAATGAGAGTGACAAGAAAGATGTTTTACAATGGCTTTTCAAAGATGAAGACAGTCAAACCATACCAGAGGACCAACAACCTAAGCTTCCTACAGAACAGTATGGTCAAGGTTTTTCCATGTTGCAAAGGATGGGATACAATGGTCATGGTCCCATAGGACTAAGAAAGGATGGTATCATAGAACCTATCAAACCCCCTACTCAAACGGCCCAAGACACTACTAGGTTAGGATACCAAGGTCAACAAAAGAAGAAAAGCAAAGGTAAACAAAATGTTGAAGATAGACAAGTAGCTACCACTAACTTAGTGGAGCAAATTCACCATTTGCAAGAGACTAGCGAAACTGATTCAAATGAGTATGAATGGGACAATCTCTTTGAGATATCTTGTGATGACAAAGGGATTGGTGTGGTCCAACGATATAGTAATACTCCACAATGCATGAGGGACAAATCTCTAGGGCTAGACCGCTAGATTTCGGATCGCAACATGATGAGAGTGAATTTCACGAAGAGAGTATGATACCAAGCTTGACGAACCAACTTGAGGAGAGTATCGTAATAGACCTTGTTGATACCTTGTCCCATTCAAATGAATTCTCTGTCCTAACCATAACTACCCTTGAGTCTAATCAACCTGATGATCCCTTACCTCTTGTTCACCTTGAATTAATAGATTGGGATCTATCTGAAACATCACTTGAGCTTGACACCTTTGAAAACGATGATGCCATCATCTACTACCTAGAGCTTAGAGAACACTTACCCGTAGGAGACCATAAGGCTAGCTTCCCCATCAACCTTAACGAAAAGGCATACTTCGAAGAGAGTGTCAATCCTTTCAGTCGTAAAAATGTCAAAATAAAAATGAGATCTAATGGTGAAACCTACTCTGCGGCAGTGTTAGAACATGAAAAGAGAAAAAGAAAAGACGTATCTGAAGGTGAAAACCTCTCTGAGGCACCGATGGATGAAAGGCTTGACCCTCTCCCCCTTTATGCACATCTAGAAAGATCTTCAGTATTGATTGAACTAGCAGAACCAGTCAACATCGACACAGAGGCACATCCAAAACTCCTTTATCAAGCAGAGTCATTAATTGCACAAGAAAGAATAGAGTTTGTTGAGTTCTACAGAAGAAAGAAGATAAAATTTGCTTGGTCTTACGCCGATATGCCAGGTATAGAGCCTGATCTAATAATGCATCATTTGTCACTGGCCCCAAGGGCTAAGTTGGTAAAACAAAAGCTGAGGAAAATGCACCCCCACATAGATTTAATGGTAAAAGAAGAGCTCAAGAAATTACTAGATGTGGGGTTCATTAGAGTCATTGACTATCTAGAGTGGGTCTGTAATATTGTACCTATTTTAAATCCTAACAAGAGAATCGAAATATGCAATGACTTCAGGGATTTAAATAAGGCTTGTCTGAAAGATGATTTTCCTTTACCAAACATTGATATCATTGTCGACCTCATAGCAGGTCACACCATGTTGTCCTTAATGGATGGTTTCTCCAGATATAACCAAATCAAGATAGCACCGGAGGATCAACATAAAATAGCATGTCCATGGGGCACCTATTGTTGGTGTGTTATGCCATTCAGTCTCAAGAATGTAGGAGCAACATACCAGAGAGCAATGACGGCGATCTTCCATGATATGATGCATACCATCATGGAGGATTATGTTGATGATATCTTAGGGAAATCAATCACCAGAGAGGGACATCTTGAAGTCTTAGACAAAATATTCACAAGACTAGAGCAGTTCAATGTACGGTTGAATCCTAAAAAGTGTGTTTTTGGAGTAACATCCAGAAAACTACTTGGATACATCGTATCAGCAAATGGAATAGAGGTGGACCCGACAAAGGTCAAAGCAATTATGGAAATGCCGCCACCAAAGAATCTGAGTCAACTACAGTCTTTACAGGGAAAGTTGTAGTCAATTAGAAGGTTCATCTCCCAACTAGCAGACAAGTGCCATCCATTTTCACATCTGTTGCATAAAAATGTTCCATTCAAATGGGATGATAACTATGAGCAAGCATTTCAGTGCTTAAAAGAATATCTGATGAATCCACTAGTCCTAATGCCCCCAATTCAAGGCAAACCTCTACTGTTATATATCTCAACTACACCCACAGCTTTGAGAATTGCTAGCACAAGAAAACCATGAAGGAAAGGAATAGGTAATCTACTATATCAATAGGACATTAGTAGGTTATGAGCTTCAGTACACACCAATTGAAAGGGCATGCCTTGCAGTCGTCTTCGCTTCACAAAAGTGGAGACACTACATGCTCTCTCACTCCATAAAACTAGTAGCAAAGACTGACCCACTAAAGTATCTCCTCAGCAAAGCTACCCTAACAGGTAGAATATCCAAATGGGTTCTGATTCTCAGTGAGTTTGACATTGAGTATGTGGACAGAAAAGCCATAAAAGGACAAGTCATCGCAAATCAACTGGTGGATGCACCTTTGATTGATAACAACCCCTTACAATTTGAGTGTCCCGATGAATCTATATTCAACATCACAATAATGGCTTGGAAGCTCTATTTTGATGGGTCATACACGCAACATGGTTCTGGAGAAGGCATCTTGCTAGTAACACTGCAGGGGGATACAATCCCTAAATCATACAGACTTATGTTCCCATGCACCGATAATATAGTTGAGTATGAGGCTCTGGTTATTGGCGTAAAAATGGCAGTTGAATGGAAGATCAAAGAGCTTCATGTGTATGGGGATTCACAACCGGTCATTAATCAAATAAATGACGAATACCAAACAAAGGACGAGAAGTTGATACCATACAAGCATATGGTGGATGACTTCAAGGAATATTTCATTGTGATCTCCTTCGAACAAGTACCCAGGTTGGAAAATAAAGTAGCAGATGCAATGGCCACTATTACATCCCTTCTAGATATCCCTGAAAATCAATCACGTTATGAGTTTTTGGTGGAGCCAGTCTCCCATCCAGCCTATGAAAGCTTAGAAGATAACACCATTTACCACATTGTAGGAACCGATTCTCCTTTATATGGAAAGATTTACACCTATCTTAAAGAGAATATCTTACCTCCTGACCTGTTAAACAACCAAAATCGTACGTTCATATGCTAATCATCCAGAACCATTGTTGTCGACACCCTGTACAAATGAGGTTTAGATGGTACTCTTCTTAGGTGTTTAGATAGTGATGAATATCATACTACTCTAAGGGAGGTTCATGAAGGCATTTGCGGGATGCACTCTAGTGATCCTACTCTGGCGAAGAAACTCATGCGTTTAGGATATTACTAGCTGAGTATGGAAAAAGATTTCTATCAGTTTGTCAAGTGGTGTAAGAAATTCTAGATTCACAGTAATCTGATACATGCACCCACTTAGGAATTACAACCTTTAATGACACCTTGGCCCTTCTGTCAATGGGGACTAGATCTAGTAGGCAAAATTCACCCTTCCTCCTCCAACGGCCACAAGTTCATTATCACACCCACAGAGTACTTTATGGAGTGGATCGAGGCCATTCCATTAACCACTGTCATGGGGAAATAGATTTCATCCTTAACTATATCATATGCAGATATGGTATTCCATTATCCATTGTCATAGATAATGGAAGACCCTTCAAGAACCAGGATGTATAGGAACTCTGTAGTAAATTCCATATCTAGCATCGTTTCTCCACCTCATACTACCCGCAAGGTAACGGCTAAGCTGAGGCATCAAATAAAACCATTCTGAAGATACTTAAAAAGGCTATCGATGATGCTGGCCGGGACTGGCATATGCAACTGAACCCCGCTCTATGGGCCTATAGAACTAGTATACGCACACCCACAGGTGCGACACCATACTCCCTTGTCTATGGCTCTGAAGCCATATTGCCTATCGAAGTTGAAATTCATTCCCTTAGGGTGTCGTTAAAGGGACTCATAACTGATGAGGAATATAGGGTATCAAGGCTTCAAGAACTAGAACTGCTAGAGGAACAGAGACAACATGCCTTTAACCATCTTAAGGCATACCAGCAGAGAATGTTAAGGAGCTACAATCACAAGGTTAAGCCAAGAATATTTCAGGTAGGTGATCTGGTCCTAATAGAGAACCCATGCAATCAACAAGATAGAGAGAAGGGGAAGTTTGAACCTAATTGGTTGGGTCCCTATATCATAGTCGCTGCCTGTGGATCAGGGGCGTATCAACTCTCAACATCAGAAGGTGAAGTGTTTGATGATCCCATCAACAATATACACCTTCGAAGGTTTTATACCTAATAACCCCAATGCAAGGGACATAAAAAAAATGGTACAAGTAGAAGCAATTGGTGAAAACCTGGAAACAAGCACTATTTGCGACTAACCACTACCTCCATATGTTAGCACAACCCAACCCGCATCCATCTTTCCTATCCTATTCATCCATTAACTGCATCCATTTTGCATCTACCTCACAATGACTTACCATAGCCTGGTGTTTTGTCACCCCTATCACCTTATCCAGTAGGGTCATCCAATCACATTAACCTATAGTTCATCCTATCACAAATCTATTGTCATCCCGAACTACATCGCCTCTGAGTTATCACGTAGGCAAGGCCATCATCGATGTGCCCCCGAGGCTCCTTTTCCATGCATTCCATCCCATGCCATTCCATTTGTTCATCCATCCGAATTTGCACCATTTCTCATCACCTAGGTCTTTAGGTCCACATAGGTCCAGCCCGAACCACATTGCCTCTACATCATCATGTAGGCAAGGTCATTTAGCAATGAGCCCCCGAGGCACTAGGTCAATTCATTAGGGCCCATCACATTGTTCATCGTCAGTACATCCATAATAAATCAATCCTTTACTTGACTGGGGGAAAATCCTCGACCTAGTCAGAGAATAAGATTCTTGAATACTATAACTTCAGAGGGTAAACAAACGGATCACGATTTTATCACTAGATAACAAGCAGTATAACAAGAAAGTTTTCAACATCTTCTTGACACAAAAGACAGCAAAACTACATTTGGCAAACCCCTTTTGACCTAAGACATCAAGTTGATTCTATCAAGTTATTGCAAGAAAACATGTTTTGGGCAAGAAAGTTTTCCAATGGTTGTTTTAGAAGTCTTATATCATGATTTTTGTTATTATGTCTTTCTACACTACTCGAGGATGTATCAAACTAGAGAAGCTATGATGGGGACATAATTATTTTATTTGTTTGTTGTTTGTGGATTTATCTTTAGTAATGTGAAAGCCTTGTCTGACATGATCAACAAAATGATCACCAAGGACATCAAAGGTCTAAACATGAAACAAGATTAATCCTTGTCTGTTGATACGCAAGCAGTACTCAGGTCATCTTGGTTCAATTATACTTAGATCCTTGTACTACCTTGCTAAATCAAAATCCATGTAAGTAATACTCGGGTCATCATGGTTTAATTATACCTAGAAGCTTGTATTTTCTTACAACATTTTAAAAGCTCAATGATGAAACACAGTACTTCAAAAACTTGCACAATCGAAGATGACAAGAATTCATATCCATACTTATCCCATTGCATTATAAGCATGTTATCATTTTACCAAAATCCATGTGTCTTTGTGATCGTGTGTCTATCCAATTTCTTATCTTTCATTAACCATTGTCATTCATTATCCAATTTCTTATATATCATTATCCAATTTCTTATCATTTGTTACCAAATCATTCATTATCACATTTCTTATCTTTCATTATCATTTCCTTTTGTATATCCAATTCATTTTCTTCTAAAAAGTGTATTGTTATCAAGATTGAGTATACTTGGCATTAACAAAAATAAATCATTGTGTGTCATATTTAGGTCTATCATCATAGATGCATATCATTTTGTCCATTAGGATGCATAAATACATGTAAATCATAAAATCACCATAGCAAGAGTCACAGACTCACATCATTCATCCATTTGAGTGTCATATGTATATCATGATAGAAAACAAAATAATACAAAAACATAGATAGCATGGTCATCAAATTAAAGCCATCTTAGTGCATGCATACATGAGTCATATTATTACATTTTGCATTATGCAAATCAACACATGTAGAAATCATAACATATAGGTACATCTTGCATCTAGTATTAGGTCAAACATCATAAACATGTAGAGGCATCCTGTCAAGTAAATCAAAAATCTATAGAAGCATCAACATAATCATCATAGTGTTGCATCATACAAGTCATCATATAGAGAATTAGGTCCATCACATAGCATAAGCATGAGCATCAAAATCATAATCCATGTAAGTCGTCTATAAACATAACATATCATAAACATCATAACATAAGTCATGCCCATTGCATATCATCATCACATATGTAAATCATAACATAGTATGTCGAATCGTGGTCTCATATCATCATCATCAAAAAGAATAAAAGTGTCCAAGTGTACAATGATATCAAAATAATAATACATCTCAAAGTGTCCAAGCCAAAGTGGTGTGTACATGTCCAAGTAAAAGAACTAGAGACAAATACATGTCAATAGACGGCTAGGAGTGACTCCCTCCTGATGGTGTTGGCTGTGGTGGTATGGTGCCTCCTACTCCTCCTCCTCCTCCACCTAGTGACCCTATCCTTGGTCCACCCCCTCTTGATGACCCACGAGGTGGCCCCATAGGTCCCATCACCCTGCCACTCTCTATGGGTGTCCTTTGCGACCTCTTGTGGTATCTGGGTCTATAGCTGCTTGTCCTACGCTCTGGTGGTACAACCTTCTCATATAGGGACCGCTAGTAGAAGATCTCTTGACCTGCCTTGACCATCTCTACAACCATCTGGCCAGTGTCACCCTGTGCCACAATCTACTGCACCTACTCTAAGAGTGCCTCTGCCATGCCATATCTCTGGATAGTTGTATCTCTCTCTAACCAGGCAGTCTATAGGTCACCCTGCAACTATATAATCTAGGCCTGCATCTGCCCAATCTGTCCTTGTTGTTGTTGTAGCAAAGACTAAGCCTGAGACAACTGGACTCGTAACCCTGCTATAACCCCATCATCTGGCCCCTACCCCTGTGGTTGCACTGGGGGCTACACCTGTGCCTATAGGAGTAGTTGAGCATGCTAGACGGGATCAATCCACCGATGAACCCTCCTCCCATCTCCATCTCTCCCATCATCTCCATCACTACCATTGTGACCACTATCATGCCCACCACTGCCATCATGACCTCCACCACCAACACTGCCATTGTGACCTCCTCCTTCTCCTCTTCTGCCACCGCCATCATCCCCACCTCTACCCCCCATCCTCGGTGTCTCCTACGTTGCTTTTGTGGCCCCTCATCCTCATCCTCCTAAGAATCAGGGCTCGCTCTCTTGGTCCGGAGTAGCGTGGAAACAGATGTGCAGCGAACCAATCAAAATAGTCCTGATTCACACCCTGCATCTCCCACTGCTCTATGCATCACCCATGGATGATATGGAATATGTAAGAACTCATCATGAGATGTCTCATAGGATGGGCTAGGTCCCCATCATCCCCACTCCTTGTGCGTACGGGCAAATATGGCATTACCCTGGGGCATCCCCTAGATTCTGCCAAACTACCTATACACACATGATACTATGTGTCGCTCCAGTATATAGGGTGTCCTCCCTATAAGCCATCTAGTCTGGAAATAGAAGGGAAGCTCAGATGCATCATCATCCCATACCTCACAGTCCAGGTATGGTCGCCATACAACAGAATCTACATTGTCGAAGGCGTGTCTCCAATACTCCAACTTTCCCAGCTTGGGCTGGGAAAGACTCTCTTGAAACATATATGAGTAAGGCTGACCCCTACCCCGAGTGCCAATGCCAATAGGATGGGTGATAACTATATGAGTCCATGCCCATATCTACAATAGTGAAACCCCACAAGCCAAACTCGAGGAGCCATCGTAGACAAACTAGTGCAAATCATGATATAGGTGAGAAAGTATGCAAACTCCCCAGGCATAACTGGTGCCTTCAATAGTAATCCGCTCTAACACCCGCCCCCATCCAACTACAAAACCATGCGAACATTTGTCAGGGCACACAATACCTCCGATCAACCTAGCCACAACTATAGGAAATGGCTCATAGTATGCCAACATGTCAACCCAGCTAATCTCAGTGCCCTCGATATCATCATCATCAAAGACCCGTCTGCACTCGTCTAATCCTTCCCCAGTCTGTGACTCATACTCCATGAGCTCTCCATAAAAGGTACATGCAAAATCCTATGAACATCCTCTAAGGTCACTGTAATCTCTCTAGTGGGAAGGTGAAAGGTCCCGTCCTCGCTATGGAACCTCTCAGCAAGAACAGTCAACATGCCGAGATTAGCCCTAATCTCAGGCGAGAAGCAAACGTATGACAACCCTGCCGATCCAAGAACAAGAAGATCAGTCTCTATGAGATATGGTCTCAGTATTTGAGTAACTGGGTAGCGCTCTCTCGACATGAGAACATCATCTAACTCCTGCAATCAAGCAAGCGCACGTTAGACAATTAAACAAACGCAACTAAACTGCAAGTCTATCTATCCAACATCAAAAACTTAGTTATTTTCAATAGGAAAGCAATCCTATCATCTCTCCAGAGATTCTATCAATCTCAAAGATGACCTATCAGTTGACCAGCATCCATTGCATGGTCAACTTCATCAAATTTGTAAGTGTTTGATAAACTAGATTCATATGCGCAGTTCTACCTGTCAGATGTGCAATTTTATCCCAAAAGCGCAACTTTAGCTTGCATGTGCCGAAATATGTTGTATGCATAGAAACATCTTGTTTGCGCAGAAATAATTCACATGCATAGTGTTGTACCTTGTATGCGTGGCATCATATTGCTTATGTAGGAAGATTTTAGATGTGCCGTAAAACATTGAATGTGTGTCATCCCTCTTCGTTTGCACCGCAGAATTTCATTTGCGCAGTAGTACACTTTAAACGCAAAATTTTTGCATATGCACCAATTCTAGCGTCATTTGCGTGAAATCACAGCATATGCACGATATTGCGCGTCATATGCATGCTTCTGGCTTGCATCGCATTTAAAACCTAAAAATTTGCCTAACATTTAATGCAATCATAAATGCACCTAACCTAGAAATGAAGGGGTACTTACCGGCAGACCGTAGTCTACTGGATGGTTGAACTGTCAGATCCGCTTGAATTGATGAAGCTCAATAGGAAACTATTGCATCTTCATTGGCTGCTCTGTGCTCAAAAGGCTCTGATCTCCTAAAAGCTCTCTCTTAAAGACAAGTGTGCAAATGACTAGGAATGTGACCCCACACTCCTATATACAACGCATGGAACCCTAATGGGAGGTGCTTGACCTTGTCCATGTTGGGGCATGATTTTCACTTGATTTTCTCTTGCATCAACCAATTTCTTCACTCGTGTATCCAGTGAACCTATCATTCAACCTATCTCATCATGAGATTGTCCATCATCCTGTCATCAATTTCTTCCCATCCAATCTCCCGAGGGGGAATCCTATCATCATTAAACCTGTACCAGGGGCAAACTGGGGCATATATCAATTGCAAAAAAAAAAAATTCTTTGAAACAACGTGTTAAAACACATTGTCTCAAAGAGGGGCAAAATGTATACACCTAAAAATGGCAAAGACAAATTAAATAAATATTTATTATTTATTTAATTCCCATTCTTCTATCATTTAATAAATTCATCAATTTATCTATTTGATTCACGTTCATTATTAATAGTCCAAATATTAAATAAATATCAATTTATTTAATTAAGTCAATTAAACCTATTCTTCTAATGTCATCCCTTAATTAAATAATAATCAAATTGTTTAATCCCAAATCATCCTATTCCAAAGTCTTCATTCATCTAATCCACCTCATGCATCCACCTCATCATCTTGCACATGTAATTAAATATTTTAATATTTAATTAATCCATTTTCCCTCACCCACATGGCCTATTATCTCTCCAACCATCCCTATTCCAAAGGGGGTGGTCTCTCCACGTCATCATGGTCAAAGGGGCACTTTGTGACACTTGTTCCATAGTACCTAGAATGTTTCCAACCTCCCCACAAACATGCTCTCCTTGTTTGACCTTCTCTTTTTGGTCATTGTGAGCCTTGTGACATGTGGACTCATGTCACACCTTTCTCTCCACCATGTCAAGGTGAGAGGAACATCTTCCCTCTTTCTCTCCCTCATCTCAACCAATTCAATCCTCACCATACACCTCACAAGACCAAGTCTCCACCGTTGAGATCTTGACACATGGATTTGCCCCCTCCTTGGCCTATAAAAGGAAGCTCATTCCCTCATTCTACAACACACAAGCTATGGCAAAGTTACTCTGTAGAAATTCTAGCGTACCTTTGGCAAAGCAGCCATATTGCTCATTGCATTTTATATCCATTATCTTCATATCCATACAACCATGGCTTCAATCATCCATCCCTCATAGTTGCATTGTAGGTAATCTCCATTGCATTTTATCCAACATACAGCCATTCAAGTATTGTCATCTTCAAACAATGAGGAAGCACGCTTCTGAGAGCGCTATTCATCAACAAGATCAATACAAGATAGGCAAACAATGGAAGGTTTTGAGGTAAATCAGTCTTCAAGGTAAAACTGCTTTATTTATTTGATTTGCATCATATTTTATTGAGATTATTGGATTATTAGTAGTTTAATACTATTGACAATATTTCCACTAACAGGTGGTTGTTACAATTTAGGGTGGATATAACAGAGCTATAAAATGGAACCATTAGAATCAGCTTCTGGAAGTGAGACTCCCAAAAAGATGAGGAGTTCAGTATCAAATAAATTACAGGAGCTTCCCCCAAAATTGAAGAATAGTAAATCATACGCTTCAACCCCTGCACAACCGAAGCCATAGGTTCCAAATGTCAAATATCTCATAAAGGGTAGATGTCAGGATTCAGCTTTAGTTTTTGATCCCGCAAACTATATATTTGATCTTGTGCTCGCCAAGAAACCTAAGAACTTGAGAGATGGAGCACATGCATGGATTCTCGACAAGGCTAGGGTGAGAGAATCAAAGACTTTCAAATTTTGGATATGGAGTTATAGGTTGGCTCAGTACATGGTTTCGCTGGTACACCTATGTCTTGAATTGGTAGATGATTGTGTATGTGGTTATGACCAAAGCACCAGAATAGTCAAAGAAAAAAATATCAAGATAATGATTGATCCTATGCTTAGAGAAATCGTAGGGATAGAGTATGACCCTTCAACTAACTTCTATAGCTTTATGAAGTTGCAAAAAATCTGGGAGACCATAGAAAACCAACTCAACTTTCTGAATTTAGAGCTTCGTTTGGAACAAGATAATACAGTGTTGCCAAATCTTCCCATCACGTTATCAAGTTTCACATGTGATGTGCAAGATGCATGTTCCATTTTGGCATTCATTTTCAACCTTGATGAGGATACTATTGTTCATGACTTCTAGTTGGTAACAATTTTCCATCTCAAGACGGTTACCAAGAAACGAGCCTATAGAATGGACTTGTCAGAAGTTATAGCCAACAGGCTATGTTATCAATTGGCTAATTTTGGTCATCAACATTTTTTCAAGTATTCTTCTTTTTTATTGCATCTAATGTTGTTCCAGAACCTATAATTATTCCAACTTCACATGCAGTTAGCTATGACCGATGAGTCCATAGATTCACAAAAGATTGTTCTAGTTTCAACATGGACTCATTTACTATCAGTTACTTTTGATTACTATGAGTTTTCAAAAACATTCATGGCTCTAGCTCTAATTGATCTTGGCCAAGAAAACATCACTTTTAGGGTAAGTGAAAAGCAGAAGGGTATAATATCCAGCTCTTGTGTACCCTGTGATTAGTTCTTCGGGGCCCATTACACAATGATTAGAGTCCATGGTTTCAAGGAGGAACCTTTGAGGCTTCCTAAATTCTTAGCAAATAGAGTCCTGGCTATAGAACTAGCTTTCTAGTTAGATGTAATAGACTCTGAGTTCGGGGCTTGTTGGGTGAATATTTTGTCTTCAACTAACTGGAGGCAAAATGGTTATATCAACCACAGTATGATGAGATTTAATCTCTCCTCTCAGAAAGGGGAGGCTCCCTTCTTATTTCTGACTACAATCAATGAATACTTAAATAAATTTATGTACACTATAAACTAACCTTGTTTTACTTTCTTAGAGTTGTAGGCTACGAAACGGACAAGTTTTGTAGGGTCATCCTACCAAAATCAAGTGCAACTAATTCTGAGGATAACAACTGGCTCTAACTAGGGAGCTTCCTTCGATCGTCCTTCGAAATGATCAAAGTGAGAAGAACTTCAGTCTCTAAGTGCCTTCATCCATTCCATTGGGCTATAGAGTCAAGCAACACAAAATACACAAAAAGACTAAAACAAAAAAGACACAAAAACTATACAAAAATACACAAACTTATTTGTTGCTTTATTGAGTGAAAATCTTTAGATGTTGCTCGCTGTGTGGCAGCAAGAAAGGTGTCCCATCTTGGTACTTCAGCAAGAAACTATTTTCACCATAGATTTGGTGAATGACAAAGGGGGCTCTCCATAGGGAATCAAACTTCCCGTGCATTCCTTTTGGCTCTCTCCTCTTGTCCCATAACAAGACTTGATCCCCAACTTGAAAACTTCTGGACCTTGCTTTTTTATCAAATAGATTCTTTACCTAATTTTGATGTTCTATAATGTGGTCCACCACCTTGACTCATTGTTCTTCAAGCTCAGAGAGGAACATTATGCGCTTGTCAATAGAACTCTCAAAAGTTCCATCTTCAACTACTTTTGCCAACTACAAAGCTTGCAACTCAAGTGTAATTGGGATCTCAGCATTCAATCCATACAACAATTGAAAAGGTGACATACCAATCACTCTCTTAGGGGTAATGTGGTCTACCCACAATGCATCAAACAATGCCTTATGCCAAGTTCTCTGATTTTCATCCACTAACTTCCTGATAATGGTAACCAAATTCTTGTTGCTAGACTCGGCTTGACCATTTCCTTGCGGATAATAGTCGGATGAGTGAGAAAGAATGATTCCACATTCAAAATAGAAATTAGTTATCTCTTGGGAGGAAAAACAAGTAGCATTATCTGCTACTATCTTGTTTGGAACACCAAACCTTGATATTATGTTTTCTTTGAGAAACCTACAAACTACCTCAGAAGTAGCTTGCTTCAGAGGAATAGCCTCCACACACTTTGTGAAGTAGTCAGTTGTTGTAAGAACATAACTGTGTCTTGCACTTGATTGTGGATGTACCGCACCAATGAAGTCAATACCCCATTGCTGAAATGGTTCCTCAATAATGACTGGTTTGAGTGGTAAGGCAGCCAACTTGGGTTTCCCCACAACTTGTTGACAAAGCTCACACTTGCGCACCCAATCATATGCGTCTTGAAACAGTGTAGGCCAATAGTATCTGTTACCAAAATTTTACCTACAGATCAATTTGGTAGTGCTGAAATAGCTAATTACATCAAAAGTGAAAGGTACTCCAATAAATTTTTTCTAATCCTAATCATTTGCATGTGAATGCTTTCAAATGGAATTCAATTTTTATTATACAATGTTTTACAACAAAAAGAAATTACACAAATTGCATGATATTGTTGTCTTTCATTCATCTTGTAATGAAAAATGTATACAATGTTGTTATTTCATAAATTGAGATCAAAAGAATGCTTAAAATGTCCCACACAAGCTGTGGGAATGACTAAATTGAGATAATACAACATGGAAAGCAAGCCATACATCTGAAGATAAAATAAGGGAAAAGCATATGAAAAGAGATCATATCCTTCATTGCCTTAATAGCTAATTTTGATGTTGGTCTTCTTATCTTCAACTCCTCTCGTTCCTGATCTTTAGATGGACCTGCAGATGATTTAAAATTTGGTTAGAGCTTGAGACATGAAATCTCATCATATGTTTCTTTAACAAACATATAACCTACGTCTATGATGCATTAAATCAGTTGAGCCATTACCAGATGTATGCAAGAAAAGCAAAAATCAGATCATCAAATGAAAGCCAAATCATCAAGAAGAGCATTGAACTTTACTATTTTATTTAACTTGTTTGCTCATTGTGCAGGTACAAGTTCATCTTTCATTTCATATTCCATCTTTTGACATTTCAGCATGTGGTGAAAATTGGGCTCCCACAAGGGTTGAGCTCAACATGTTGCCCTTAAGTCTTAAGAGGGATATGGATAAGTGAGAAACATGGTTTAGCTTTTCAAATAAAAGCATATTCTGATTGAAGATTAATTAATATGGTAACATTGTCCATTCATAGCAGCCATACAGTCATACATGAAGAGTGCAGCATACGCAGTCAACATAGGCTGAGACAGTCATGAGGTACAGTCATCATAAAGATAGCATAGTCACAGGTACACATTATAAGAGCTTTATGCATTAGGATAGCTGTAAAGAGTAAAGCATAGTGATCATAATGATTAGACCAACCAAATGCCCAAGAGCCAAATACAATGCAGGTATAGCCATTGATGACTATACTAGCCTCATGAATACAGTCATCAATGACTGTACATGCAAAAGATCATATAGTATTTTCAATCCAGACAATGCATGGATGGATGTCAAATAGAAATAGCACATGAGAGAGAAGCAACATAAGATACAGATCTCATTATCATCTATCTATTACAATGGGACAGCTAATGTCATGAATGGTACAGTACAGTACAGTCCATGTCATCTATCAAGTGTGCAAAGGAACATCAAGGTACAAATCCATGATTCTGAGTTTTAATGATCGAGATGCAGATCTATTGCACAATAGCCATACTGCCATGGCACTATACTATAGGTATGGTGGACACTTTGATGCAGTCACAAGAAGAAAGAAACCATTGAATAGTCATAATGTCCAAATGCTAAAGGGGCAGTAAGAAGTAATGAATCAAGGACACAATGACAAAGATACTTACAACCACAAGTGAAAATACCAAGACACAAACCTATTTCATGAAAACCACAATGAAGATCAACAGAATAGGGAGCCTTTGTCATGAAATCAAAGCAGTCAAGTACAAGTATAATGGACTGAGAGATCAACCATCTAAAGTGATAGTCACATTGCCAAACACAGGACATCAGGTTCAAGGAATGAAAAAGTGCATATTACAGGGCAGTTTACAATCAAGGGATAGGTTGCAGAATAGTCACCATGGACTACAATTATATACCTTGTGTCAAGAGTCACAATCAAGAGGACAACATACATTCAATTGGCAGCAGTGACCATGACAGGAGCTTCACATCATACCAGTGATAGGTCCAAACTACAGTGAAAGCTTTTATTGCCAATGTAAAGCGGGGACAACAAAGTGAGGTAGCTGCCATTGAAACAAAGATGGGAGTTTTGTTCCATATGTTGGAAAAATATGAGGAAGTGTACATTCTTAGATGGCCTTAAAGAAGTGCAGTGTGTAGGTTTAGATGTGGGAGACCATCATATCTTGACCAACAAAGTTCATAATGATAAGTTTCAGAGGTTGGCCTATATTTTCCTTGCATATAAATGAAATCTGGTAATACAAACCTTTTATACAGAACAATTGGTTGCCAATGCTAGGATGTTTGAGAAGGATAAGAAGTGATAAGTGATGTCCATTCTTTGTAATCAAATGAAAAAGGTTAAAATGTTGTGTTGCATGAACAAAAGATAAACAACCTACAAAAGTAGAGAAATCAATGCAATGTCATTCAATGGCATTATTCTTCATTATGTAGATTGCCAAGTTCACAGTCTTTTCATGACAAGATCTAGGTCAGCCAAAAAAAAGTCTCATTTGTGCCTTCTATTGAAAGTTTTTCAAGGTTATTGCTATGGTTATATAAATGCAAGTATGGTCACCAAAGCATTTACTACAGAAGAATACCATATCCATAATGGGAAAGCCATTAAAACAACATAAGGAGCATGAACACAAGGTACATGGAGAGACAACATAATCTAATCAAGGGCTTAGTCATTACAGAGTCATCAAAATGACTAAAATAGGAGGTTCAAAAGGCAGTTCGAAGCAGCAATATTAGATTGTGAGGTCGTCCAAGATAGTCAAGCAAGGGATATCACAAGGGTTGCCACAGAGGTTTTCCTTTCCACTATTTTCCTCATCATAAGAGCAAGACTTCAAGGAGTAAGAATAGTATTTTAGTTTTCATTAAAGATAAAGCATCTTCTTCTCCTTTATTTTCTTAAACAGAAGCCTTTAGTATCATCAAGATGACAGTTATTGTGGTTTTAGCACTCAAATTTTGGGACAACAGCAATGCAAAATCACACAGCAAGGTCTTATGCAAAAACCAATGATCTTCATTCCAAAGAAGGCTCATAAAGAACATAACAAAAGGCACAACAGAAATGATAGATTTCATTGGGGGTAAACAAAGAAAAAGGAGATACAAAGATAAAGTAGATACAAAACAACATTATGCAGAGAAAGAGTAATTGTTCAACGTTTCTTCAACAAAATATAGCACTTACTTCTCAAACAAGGGTATCAATAGATATGATAGAGAATAGTACTTACCAGGATAAGAAGCAGCTTTAGAATCTTCAAAACCCTCAGAACACCTCATAGTAGCATAGCGGTGCCCTCAACAGAGTATGCAAAATTACAAATGAGGAATGAAATGCAAAGTATGAGGCTACGGGTTTTCTTTAGGGTTCTTTTTGCCCTAAGTTTTGATGGATGTTGATTGTCATTGATATCAAAAAGGTGTAAGTTGATGATGCAGATACATCATAATGTAAGTTAGATTGGTTTTCATATGACAAGAATTGGATCATGCTTTCAAGAGTTCACAAGTGTTCACTTAGTGAACATGCTTGATGAAGTTGCTTCATGTGTGTTTAAGATAAATTTCATATCTTGATGATCATGCTTCATTTGTAAAGATGGCATTTGATATTGATATGCTCTAAACAGTTGACATGCTTTATGCATTTGAATATGCACTTGTTTCTACCAGTTCATATTTGATGATATGCTCTTACATGCTCTATGATAGTTGATATGTTCATTTGTTCAAAGTTGTTCATATTTGTGTGCTCATGATCTCCTGTGGTGACATATTGGCATTTACAGTATTGTTTAAAAAGGGAAGTTAGATCATATATTGGTCCTCCGTTTTGATCATGGTATATGGTTTTGGTGATGACATAATCATATACAATGCAAAATACAAGTTGCTTCATGGTTGAGTCAGAGATGCAGATGGTCTAAGAAATGCAGGATGTAAGTGATGATACAAGGTTGGACACAAGAAGGTTTGAGGTTTGTTTAGTTGATGATAAGACTTGTTATAGTTTCATTAGTTCATGTTCATATTCATCAATTCATGGTTAGGACTGATAGGATGCAGATCATGGTCAGTTTGGTATAATAAGATCATCATTTTTTAAAGGATTGAGGTTTATTAAAGGTTTAAATCTCAAAGTCTAAAATCCTTTATTTTTTGTTTTAATTTTAAAGTGACTTGCACTTATAGGTCAAGTCACTTAAAGTGACTTGTTAAAGGGCACTTTAGTCATACTTGTGACCGGCCCCTTTAATCCTTTCTACCACTTAGACCAGTAACCTATATGAATGCAATGGGTGCCAAAAAGCATTAAAGGCTAATATTTAAAATGCAAATGGACGTCATATTTTGGTGTTGCAAATAAGATGCTTTGTATAAGTTAATTTTAGTATGTTTTAAAGAGGTAGAGTTTTGAGTATTTCAAGGAATATTTTTAGGAGATTTCTTTATGTTCTCATGGCAATTGAATACAAAGGAAGAAGTTTTTGTCTTTTTCTATGATGGATTGACTAAATTCATTGAAGGATTAAAAATGGAATGTTTTTGTTTTTTAAAAAGGGAGGAGTTAAGTGGATTCTTAAATGATATTTGAAGATGAAAATGGTTTTTTTGAAGGCTCTTCATAATATGGAAAATATTTTATGTGATTCTTTGGAGAATATTTTTTTTGCAGATGGAGCTATTCATTAAAGAGATTTTTTTGCAGATGGATTTTTTTTTATGAGGAAGTTGATTGGAGAAGATGAATGGTTTTTGAAGTATATTTTCATGGATGGAGAGAAGATATTTGCAGAGGAATGTGAAGAGAAGATGAAATTAATATGAAGAGAAGATTAATTAATATTATTGAAGATTTTTTATGCAGGGAAGATGAATGATGAACAGGGCAGATTGATTAAATTGATTGAAGATTTTTGAGATGAAATTTTATGAAAGGGAATATGAACATATTGAAGGCTCCTAAAATATGAAAGTCATTTGTGTGAAGATTTGTTTGAGAGATATGATTTTATTTTTGCAAATTCTTCATGAATGGAAATGGTCATACAGAGAAGTGAAATGATTTTATTTTTGCAGATGAAGATGATATTTGCAGAGAAGACAAAAGGTTTTCAAGGCATAATATTAATAGACACATTTTGTATTGTTTTATACATATAAATTCTTATGAATCGAAATGAAAGTGTGAGAAGAAAGGATGATAAGAAGTGATATGTAGAGAAACAAAGGTTTTACTCTGTGTATATAATTTTTGTATTGAGATTTTCTATGCCAGTGAGGCAATATTGTCACTGAGACATTGTTGAAAAGACCAGTGAGGCATAATGACAAGTCAGTGAGACTTCTAAGCCAGTGAAGCTCTATATTTTGATTATTTCTATCAAGCCAGTGAGGCATTTCGAGTGGTTTTTATTCCCCAAGAGGGTTTTCCACTCATGACAATATTTGAGTTATGGGTTGTTATTATCACTGATGTGCTTGATTCCTTATTTGCATATTATATGTTTATTTGGTCTGCATTAACACATATTCATCATACATCATTGTTTGTAATGATATTCTCTGCCCATCTTGATTATGGTTAATCAAAATTTTCAAATTAATCCCTAAGTTATGATATCAATTGATTGTGTGTCTAACATAGATTCTTTCAATAGTGTTTGATGCATTCTTGATATTGATATGTCAGTTATTGTTGTCATGATGTTAATAGTTAATGATGCCTCATCTCTGTTTAGTAGAAGTTGTCTTTGTTTCAAAAGCTTGAAAGATTATCTCAAAGTCTTGTTGAAATTTGTATACCACTGATTCACCCCCCCTCTCAGTGGTATTGTACTCCAACAAGTTTTGGCCGACCCCTAAGGGGGTTTTTCCCACTTATTTTAAAACATTTTGCATCATTATTAATACTTAGGCATTTATTTTTTGCCTAAATGTATTATCAGGTACCCCTTTAATTTCGCATGACGTTTGAAACAATTTGAAATGTAAACAAATATTAAAGTAGTGAATTATAAACTGCTTCATTATTTGTCATGTAAATGCAAGAAGAAGTAAACCATCACATGACACGTATTAAAGTAATTCATAACTATTTGTTTTAATACTTGTTTAATTGTTTATTTCATCCCAAAATCATGCAAAAGGGAAAGGGCAATGAGCTAATCATGCCAAATCAGAGGGAGGTGGAACTGAAGGTGTTTCATGCGTTTGGAGTTGAAATGGAGAGTTTGGTCCTAATTTTCAGTTATCTCATGTGGCTTCAAGGTCAACTTGGTCAAACTGATTGTGAGGAGTTTGAGCCTATTTTTGCTCAAATGACATCAGTTCTGACCTCCCTTTTTGGTACTTTTCATTTCTACTCGTGGGAGAGATTATTGGGGAATATTTTGATGCCGAGTTGACTTCAGTTCACTCAGCCTTACTCATTTGGAGTTATCTTTTGTATATAGGAGAAAAAACTTATGTTTTTTCCTAGTTCTTACTTTTTTGCTTTCTCTTGCATGAGAGAGAGAGAGAGAGAGAGAGAGAGAGAGAGAGAGAGAGAGAGAGAGAGAGAGAGAGAGAGAGAGAGAGAGAGAGGAGAGAGAGAGAGAGAGAGAGAGAGAGAGAGAGAGAGAGAGAGAGAGAGAGAGAGAGAGAGAGAGAGAGAGAGAGAGAGAGAGAGAGAGAGAGAGAGAGGAGAGAGAGAGAGAGAGAGAGAGAGAGAGAGAGAGAGAGAGAGAGAGAGAGAGAGAGAGAGAGAGAGAGAGGAGAGAGAGAGAGAGAGAGAGAGAGGAGAGAGAGACGAGAGAGAGAGAAGGAGAGAGCGAGAGAGAGAGAGAGAGAGATTTATTTGTACTCAATTTTTTAGTTGTTTTAAGCATTTTCTCGATGCTTTTGGTACATAATTCCTTTATGATTCAATAAGGTATAGCAGTTCCTTCTAGTTTTATTCAAGTTCTCATTGTTATTGTATGATTGTAAAGCAATTACTATGATTTAATCAAGTTAAGTCCTTTGATTCTTTTCCATCTTTGAATGATCTTGAACAAGTTATTTCTTGATTAGTACAGGTTATATGTTGTGTTCAGATGCTTTCAGTAGTTTGTAGTTGTGAAACTTCGCTTTCCTTCATGTAAACGCTAGGGTCAGCTACCTCCATATGAAATATTCATGTACTTCATGTCTGAATCAAGTTGTGAACAGATTAACCTCTTTATTGAAGCAAATTGTGAGTTAATGCAGTAGTTTAAACTCTCATCCATTAATGGTGAATCACCTCCTTGAGTAGTTTCCATTTTCAAAGCATCCATCTTTCCATCCCTTTTCCATTTAAATACAATAGTTTCTAGGTGATCTAAAGAGGAACAACCATAATATGAAGATTCACCTTCGCTATGAGCAACCCACAGGCTCGAAGGTGTTTCCATGTGTCAACAGGATTCACTAAGTCTAAGCTTAGCTAAGGTGCAATCCTAGTTGATAACAATTTTTGGCACACCCAGTAGGACAAATTAGACTATGTCAGTCCAAAAGTGTGTTCATATATCACTAATATTTAGTGTGTGTGTCAATGATCTCAGCCTTTGGAGGCAAGAAATCAACATACCTGGAGACTCTCAGTGATGTTTCTACTAGTTTCAGTATGATCAGGCTGTGTTTTATTTCAAGAAATTCTGGTTTTGGCTTGTTTTCTAGCTTTTGAATGAGTAAGCATGTCTATCTTTCATGGGAATATGTCATATCATCCATCATATCATGAAAAATGTTGTTAACTCACCCTCTTATTGGCCATATCGAATCAATCATACTGTTGGTTTTTATCCAAATTTCATGGCTTTTCAAGAAAGAAACCAGCATGCTCAATATGATTACCACCCACCCACCCCTACTCAACCCTCTGTATCAGCCTACATACACTCATTTCAACCCCAAGATGCTGACAAATTTGAATTTAGTGACATCAAAAACACATTACTAGACTTAAAAAAGCAGTTGGATGAGGTCAAAAGACAGCCAGAGCTTGACTTGCAGCAATAGGAGTTAGATTATCAGGCCTACCTTCATGAGCAGGAGTTGGAGACACAAAAGATATAGTTTTGTAAGAAAAGCTTGAGAGGGAGTTAGTTGCAAAAGAGGAGCAAATGAAGTTTTTGTTTGCTCAAACACAAAGGCATGAGATCCAAACAAATCTCCTTTTCATTCCAGAGCAGCCCTTTCAGGATGAGGTTAGTAGGTATGAAATTCCAATTTTTAAGAAAAGTGAGCTCTTAAACCCTCCTATAGTTGAGATTCCAAGTTTCAAGAAAGAGAAAGTTCTTAACTCTTTAAATTCAGCCGCTTAAGCTTGAAATTCCAAGTTTCATAAGCCTTCATCCTTTGCAAGTTGACGAAAGTAATCAGATACAGCCTAGTGTAGTTACAGAGACAGCCCCATTGATCCAGGATAGCTCACTCATCATGGAGAAGATTAGAAATATAAATCCACTACATTTAGTTGTAGAGTATTACCGATTAGAGCAGCAAAAGATTGAATAGTAGATGACCTTTCAAGAGGAGTCCTTTCAATGTTTTAGCTAATGATCTTCCTTGTTTTGTTGAAGTTGATGAAAAATGGTTCCACTATTTGTCTAAGAAGATCAATCAAAATAGTAGGTTGAAAAAGTAAAGGAGGTTGATTAAGAGGATCATTCTTCAATTTGGTTTCATTGGAACTATCTTCTTTCATTGAAAATGATGAAGAAGGTGTGTTTTTAAATCATGTCAATAGCACTTTTCAGAACAACAAGAAGACATCAAACAATATGAGGAGTTGTTGATTGAAGGTAAGCAGTCTAACAATGGGGTCTTGGATCAAGTAGAAGAGTGTGAAGGTAAGCCTATCATGAAACTTACACAGTTGGCTAAGAGCTCTTGTGAGGTAAAAAAATAGTCCCTCTTTTATCAAAAATCCAAGAGGAATGTGATGAAGTTTCATTTTGGATGATCTTGAGTCCTTTGTGTCAAACTTAGATGGCAAACAAGATCAGTTGAGTCGCTGTATGCTCAAAATCGTGACTCTGATTGCTTGGGGTTGTCAGGTCAGATTTCAGCACCCACACGGACCCTTTCCCTCCTTTCCACGGGCAATCTACCATGTCACTCTCGCTCACGTGGGAATTAGCCAGTCAAGAGGAGGTGAGACATGGCGGGGGGTCTGGCTCGTTGGAGAGCT